>CM057458.1:864737500-865987500 GCA_016271365.2 Neoceratodus forsteri | reverse complement strand
ACAGCCTTTGGAATGTCCAAAGCACACCCCTGATCCCTGTAGTGGTCTAACAGCCACTGCCCTGCCTGGGTCATTGATCAATAGCTTACAATTTATGCATCTACCTGTTTTGTTTAATCTTACTTACTGGAATATGAAAGAATCTGGTATGTGACACAATACTAATACGTCAGCATTTTATAGTTCATTATTGCTTGATAGTTTAGCTGCATTTCAGATTCGTACTCAAGACCCTATTGCCAGGGTCCATTCTACTGAACATAGATGCAACTTTGGGAGAAAACCCAATCCTGATGATTACAGTCATAAACATAATAAACGTGAAGTTGACAGTTCTGATGTCACAGGTGCAACAGGTACTGTTGCAGGCCTTTTAGGCACAGCTATGTCTATTTGGAATAAAGCAGACATTGATGTTATCAAATCTCATTCTGCAAAATTTTCCACTGGTTTGGTTAACAATATACTGCCCCCATTATTGCATGGTGTGGATGGCTTTAGTCAGGAAGAAAGATACACTGTATACAACATGCACGACATTGCTAAGGCATTTACAGACTCTAAAGACAAGATTAATGCACTCATTGCACAGAACAACAGAGAAGCAGATAAACAATACATTGCTAGAGAAATCCTCTGCTCTGCCTATGGCTCATACATTATCTCTACCATCAACAATCTCTTCCGTGATCTGGAATCTGGAAGAATCCCTGATATCATACATGATAGATGCATTTCCAAATGATATTGTCCACGATGTAAAACCTCTAGATGTATTGCTATGTGTAAGCAACAATCTCTAACCATTCCTCTTTCTACAGCTAGGAACCTGGGGTTTGTGACCAGACACCCTAACACTGGTCCTTGTTTCACTGCTAAGAAATGTTCCATATGAGATACTATGTCTGTTTCTTTTACTGTCTCTTTACCATGTTTTGATACCACTACAGCCTTGTTTGACAAGCTTGCACTCGTACATTTCATTGGGCATTTAGACAAAGACATCTACAGAGAATGACTGGATCTACCGCCTCTACTGGTTCCCCATCCTTTCCTGGACACCTGGGTGGCTCCGCACATGGATTGCTGTGCAAAGAAGCAATACATTTACTTGTGCCGCTGTGATGTATTTGTTGTTATTCAACCTGTTTGTGGTTATTCTGCAGATAGCATTGATTGGACATTCACCATGGATGATGACATCACCAAGAATGGCACGGATTTCTCAGATTCTCAGCCTGTCAACATGGATTTCAAAGATGACCTACACCTGCCCTGTCCAGTTGCAAAAGTGGAGACTCCCTATTGTTTGCTCTCAGTACAATTCTGATTGGGAGTACTTTGTGGTAACTAACTTTAAAAGTTGTACTTATGGATCTGTGTCATGTGTTATTGATAAACCCAATTTTTGTTGTATGCATTTTTGTAACCCCCCCAGAAGACTGTCACTGGACATACCGTTATAACCCCAGTCCCCTTTATGGATGCAGACATCATTGATGGCAACCCCGATTATCTGCTCACACTTTGTGAATATTTACCATATTTTAATGGACACATAGACCCACTCACACTTACATTAAAATCACTTTTAGACAGGAAAGACACACCTCACCCACATCAGCAATACTATGACCAAGGCCAATGAAGCTATCCTCTCATTGATTAATGATGGTGACATGAATGACGCGTTGACTAACACCTGGTTACAAATTACTTTTAAGGGTTTTGTTATCATACAAGCCTTTTTGATATTGAGCAGCTCGAGTTCCTTTACAAAGCTCACGCGTCAGGTTTGTAAACGACCACTGCTCCCTGACCTTTCCCTAGATTTGCCTGTGTTGCCCTAGGAGGCAACAAGGTGGGGAATGTTACACGAGGTCCCTGCACCCTAACTGGTACCCTCAGAGCTACACCATAGACAGCTAGTGCTTAGGCATATGTTATATGCTAACATATAGGGCTAAGGGCATCTACTGTACAAGAGTAGATGTCAGGATATGTATGCATATTGTTGTAATACACTTTGCTTGCTAATACATATATTCTTCTATGTATTTTCTGTGTATTTCTTACTTATAAGATGCCAAGACACCTGTGTCCTTGGAATAATTGTGATATATAAGTCGGCATTGCCACCTTTTGATAATTTGTACTACTGACTGAGTTATGTAAGACTCTGTATAAGAACTCTTTTGTTTCACAAACTGATGACTACTACAAAATTGTATAATGTTATCTTGGACCATGGAGTCTTCTCTAATTTAGCCAATAGGGCTCATCTCTGTAACTAGAAATGTTTCTATCTTACAGTAACCATAGTAATTATAATAGGTATATAATGTGATACACCAGTCTTGTACCTCGGAGATCCCAAGAGACATAAAGAAACCTCGAGGTATAGGGAACACTTAGCACTGGCTCCCAGTTCATATTGGTAAGAACTGTTTAGGGCAACTGTGATTTTATCCATTTTGGTAGTAATAAACATGTTTATTACTCTAATGCAACATGTCTGTCATTACTTGCATTCTTAGTATTGCCAAGAGCCTGAAAGTGAGGTTTAGACCTCCTGACACCATGAACTATGACACAGTCTTGCCATTTTTTCAAGCATAAAATTATGTGGCATGTTGCCACCCATCCTTATTTTGGCAAGCACATCACCAAAATCATTGTGTGACCAAAGTGTATAAAGACAAATGTTTGTTCTGCAGAATGTGACCCAAGATGCTCTGCAGCATGGAAATGTATTAAGACAAGAAAGAAGCAGTATCTTTCATTTCACCTGCAATTCAGGTTGCAGTTCAGAAATGGCCAGATTTTGTTCAACTACTGCAAAATCTATAGTAGCATTCTTTTTTGTTCGATGTCCTTGAATTTGATAATGACAGCATCCAAGAGTTTGCTTTTCAGATGGCTTCTTTCAATATTTATGACTGAGAGGTGCCTGAGCCTTTCATTAGATATTGCAGCCCAAATATTCAAACTGCGCCTAAAAAGTGCACAATAGCAGGAGCAAGCGTAAGTCTATTGCGTCCATGTGCAAGAGATGCGATATTCAAAAAAGGAGCAGGCCAAATTGCACCTACAGCCAA
Organism: Neoceratodus forsteri; assembly: GCA_016271365.2. Classification (NCBI taxonomy): domain Eukaryota; kingdom Metazoa; phylum Chordata; order Ceratodontiformes; family Ceratodontidae; genus Neoceratodus; species Neoceratodus forsteri. The sequence continues at coordinate 865,984,402 of CM057458.1, read as the reverse complement.
CGACTGAATATCGCACCACCTGCGCCATAGCGCAACTAGGGAGGGGAAGCTGAGCAGATCTGATGCACCATAGCGCAACAAGGGATGTTCAGCTGAGCAGTCCAGAGGCACAATAGTGCAACCAGGGACCCCCCCAGCTGCACAGCAATGTAATGGCACAATCAGGGAGGTAGGGGCCCACCACCCATGCCACAGATGAGTACAGGAACACACAGCAGAACAGACATCGTCCCCCCACACCCCAAGCACAGCACAACTGGGGGAAGGCTGGAATAACCACCGGTCCATGGAGACAAGCAACCAACCCACAGCCTGGCCATGGTGCCCCATCACACCTACCGGCAAGCTGTGACTGGCACACAAGGAGGGCAGACCACCCTGTGCCACACCATCCCCCCAGTGCACAGCACACCCTGCACTGTGACCCCCAGACACCCCCCATGAGCAGTGACCACCACTGCAGGAAACCCCATGCATGCCACCACCCCCACTGTGTCAATGCAACCCTGTGCACCACTGAACCATCAAGCCAGCCCCACCATGGGCACCCATTATCAGGTTGCAGAACATGGCAATGCAACAACGGCAGACACAGTGCCACCATACACAGTCCCACGAGGTACTGCTGAGAGACTGACCATGTGTTGGCACAAGAGGTACAACAAATGGGACGGTGATATCCTTGACACCACCACCAGTGGTACAGCACCCTGCACAGTATTCCAGTGACACATCTTGACCCACCACTGGCCACAACAGCCAGCACAGACACCCACAGTGGTGCATGGAAGCATGCACCACACCCGGATGCCACAAAGGGTATGGACAGACACCTATCCATACCCAAGGGCATAACAACACAGGCACACAGTGGTGGGGCAACCAAGCCCCCATTGTGGGCCCATGTAAGCCGTGTACACACAACCCATAGTCCACCATGGCACTGGAGTGCCAGCCACCCTGTGCAGGCACTGTGGACCCATGCACCACCAGTAGTCACCCGGAGCACAAGCCACAGACAGTGGGGCACATCCCCTGCAACATACACAAGCCACAGCATGGAGGTGGAACAATGACCCAGTTGCCCACAGTGCCACCTGAGCCAGGCATGCACCACACCAGTGACATGGGCAACCCAGCAAAGTGATGGGTACAGTGTCTGCCCTGCAGGGGAATGCCACCACTGACATGCCAGCGGACCATGCAAGTCACAGACAGGCATGTGTGTCGGCTGCACAGGCCATGGATGGGCCGATGGGTGCACCATGGACACAGAGTATGCGCCATGGACCACTGCACACAGTCATCCAGTGCACAGGGAACAACACACACAACACAGACACTGACTGATATCTACCCCCACACCATAGTCACCTCCACACGGACACACACACATACCCATGACTGCACCACCCCTGATGCCATGCACACCACTGCAGCTGAGCACCTATAGCCCACTGCAAATCAGAGACCACCACGGTATTCATATAAAATTCAAATGTATTGTAAATATAAACTGAACTATGTACAATAATAAAAACTATGTACAAGCTTGGGGTGGGGTCACAAATAAGGTGGGGGTGGGCAGGGGAAGGGGTGGACAAATGGGATGGGATAGGAGGGTGTGAGGGTGGGCCAGGGGGGTTGGGGAAGTCAGGGACCAAAGGACCAACATCACATCTGCAGTTCCTGGCTCTGGGACCTCCTGCCTCTGTGGCATCGCAGCACCACCTTTGCATTGAGCCTCCTCAAGATCTCCACAGACTCGAGGGCCAGATGAAGGAGCTCCCTTAAGGTGTCCCTAATTTCACAGAGATGTCGCATACCTAGGACAAGGAAGCATAGTCAATAGGTGTGAATGCACAACCCCATACAGCCCACCCACTGTGCATGGCATACGGCCATGGGACATACCACTGTGATGGTGTGTGACCACCTGCAGTGATCATGTCCACAGGACCTGCCCACCCAGGTGCATACAGCCATGCGGAATGCTGCACACACCCACTGGCGATGTCACACGCAGCACCACCATGGCCGTTTAGTGACATGGCTATGTGGTGCAAAGGCAGTGGCACAGCCATGCACCCAGTGCACGCATGGACCACCAGTGACGCACACCCAGACATGCATTGCCACTGGACAGTGTTGACTGTAACAAGTGGCATGCATGGCAGTGATGTCGATGTATAGTGGCCATGCCCCGCTGCCCACCCTGTCACACAGCATGCAATACTAATCATGGAGGTATGGCACTCACCCTCATCGGGCCGGTCAGGTGGGCATTGATAGTCCTCGGCCCACCTGGCTGCATTGTCCTCACCCCTCTGCCGCTCTGTCTGCACCCTGTGGATTTTGTCCGGGCCTGTGAGGAAAATAAAGGAGAGAAGAACATCAGTACATTCCCAAAGCAAAGTCCCCCTGCCCCAAGGTGTGTGCCCTTCCACCCAGCCAGACCCACCCACCCCACACCCTGTGAACACTGCCACAGCCAACCCCATGTAGTCCCTCCCCATGTGCTGGACACATACAACACTGTGACTCATATGGACAATAAAAGTGTGTTGACTGAACCCCTACCTGGACGTGGCACCGTGCCCTTCCTGGCACGTGACCACAGTTGGGCCAGTAGCTCCGGCTCCCTCCTGCGCAGGTCACCATAGCAGTGCCTGCACTGCTCAGCTGAATGCCCCCATCCTGTGGCCTCTTCCAGGGCAGTGGCCACCTCCTGCCACACCTGGGTCCTGGCCGAGTACAGGGGGTCCTCCCTGAAGAGAGGCCCATGGTGTGGCTCAACTATGGCCACCAGATTGGCCAGCTCAATAGCCGTCCATTGAGCAGCTCATCTACGTGCCATTCCAGCAGCTATAGTAGGCAAAATGGCGCTCTGCAGCATGGCCCCCACCTGCAGATGCTGTGCGATACAGCACTGCCATTCCCTATTGCGCTGTTACCGAACAGTGCTATAGAGGTGCACCTATGCCTGACGCATGGCGCCAAGGGGGCAAAGGCCGGGCACAGGGTCAAGGGTCACTGGCGCAAGGCCACCCACAGTGCCATCAGATGACAATGCATGTAGCGTGATTGCCTGCCTGTGTGCCAGCACCATAGTGGACTACTAGGCAGTTGGGCCATTGTGCCTATGAAGGCCCAGTGCAACAGCGCCATGTAGTGACCATCGCTATAGCACCACTGGCACAATGGTGGCCATGCCCTGCATTGCCTACCGTGCACAGCACATCATCAGCACAGCAGACGCCTGCGTCTCAACCCAAGCATGCACAGTAAGGTGTACTACGCATGCCACAGAACTGCACCATTGGCTCAGCACATTTAACACAATCGCGCAAAGTGCAACAGCACGCTATTCAGCCGTCATATGCAAATCATCTGATCAGCCATTCAATGGCACAGCACTGCACTTTGCATCTAATTAAAGTTGCTCCTCACCTCATTTACATGGATTGTGCTATAAAGGTGCGACAATGTGCTGCAGTGGCCATAGTTGGTTACTGCAGTTTATTGGTGAGTTGCATGCTGTTTGGGAGTGTGGACTGTGGATTCAGGGATATGCATGGGACTGCACAGTCACAGGTAACAACTGCCACTCTTACAGGCTACATAATGACCGAGTACGTTGTTGGAGAGGAGGAAAACAGCGGTGGGAGGAGGAGGAGGTGGCCAAATTTTACAAAGGCCAAAACCGAGGCCCTTTTTGAGGCCTATCTGGATCAGGAGCCACTGCTCAGTAGACGGCAGGGAACCCCTCAGGCCCGTGCTGCTGCTGCATGGGAGGAGGTGGCACGTGCCATGAACCTGCATGGCAGCCACCAGTGCTCCGTGCAGGAATGTAAGAAGAAGATGGGCATGGACAGGAGGGGGGTAAAGGAGAAGGTGACTGCCATCAGTGCAGCACACATGCTGCAACAGGTGGGGGACAGCCGGAGGTGGTACAGCTCACCCCAGCAGAGGACAGGCTTGCTGGAAGCATGCAGCGAAGTGCCATTGAGGGTGTTCCTGGTAGTGGCTTCCAGACGGGTGGTGGCCCATCACTGCATGATAAGTCATGGTCTGTCTGGGGGGCAGGGTAGGTCACACGCAGTTATGTGACTTGGCTTTCCCTTACAGATCCTGAGTGTCTGCATGGTTCAGCGGTGGTGGGCCTGTCCACTGTGGACAGTTAGATGGAGTCGGAGGTGGGACCATTCACCTCCATAGGTATTTGTGGATCAGTGTGACAGTGGGGCTGCCTGGCTGTCCACACTGGTGTCATTGTGACAGGTGTGGAGGAAGCCCTGCCTGTGTCCCAGCGTTCTGGCTTCCATGGATGCCAGCACGCTGTGGCTGTGGCCGGGGCAGAGTCCGGCACCAGTGATGATGACATGACCGTCATGGGCAGTGACACGTGTGTGCCACAGGATGGACACACAGCAGGGCAATTCACGCCTATGGCTGTGGGTGGCGCCACCGTGGAGGCCTGTGTGTCAGCACAGTCCCAGGCTGTGCCAGTCAGCACCAGCGGGGCAGCACTGGTGTCTGTTCAGGACAGTGGGACTGTTGCAGCCACTGCGGCAGCACCACTGAGCCCTGGGGTGCGGCAGCCAGAGGGGCAGCATCAGCAGTCACCCACTGGGCTTGGGGGTACAGGGTTTAGCGGCGGCATCTGTGCACTACCTGTGGACATACCCAGACCTGGTCCTGGTGCACTTCACCCACCCTCAAGTGGTGCTGAACATCAGGGCCTTGCACACCCTAAGGGACAGGATGCCGAGGAGGCTGATGACCTCTTGAATGAGCACACCCTGCTACTGCGAGCATCAGTCCAGCAGCAGATGTGGCTTGTGATGTCCGTGGATGCACTGCGTGTGGCTCTGGAGCAGGCAGAGGAGCATTGCAGCAGGGACACCGAACAGATCCTGGCACGGATGAACCATTTGCGGGAGGATGTGACCGCTGCCATTGACAGGCATGCACAGGCGTTCATTGCTGTCATGGCCACAATGGGCACACAGTCAGGTGCCCATGCATCATGGACACCATGCAGTGCTCTATCCACCCTCCATTTCCCGGCGTTGTGCGACTCCCACCCTGTTGATGCTGGGTTCAGCTGTGGGCATCCCGAGCACTCCTGGTGCATGCATGTTCGGTGTGCTGCAGACCCCTGCGCGGGCACGGCCGCGTTCATACAGTGGAACCCCTGGGGGACCATTGGTACCACCCCATGAGGCCAGTGGTCAGCCTGCCAGTGCTGGTGAGTCTTGGCGGGGCTGCCCATACATCCGTGGCAGCTGTGGCACTGTGTTGTGAGACTGACCTGTCTCCCAACTCGGCTACTGTCTGGTGCTGCCCTGTGTGCATTGTGTGTGTCAGTGGGCAGTGCATGGGTGGGTACCCAGCCCTGCACGTGGACACACAGTCCATCTCAACACCCTCCCGGCTACTGTCTGCAGTTGCGTGTGCATGATGATGCCTGCATTGTGCTGTACACCAATGTGCAATGGTGTTCAGCATCTGACACATGCACATGGACAGGCAGTGGGCGTGGTGGCCTGTGGACATGTGTGTTGCTAGGGTGTGCTTTCTGGGTCAGTGTGCCTTCTTCCCTCTGTGCACATTTGTTGCTTTGTGTGTGTGTGTGTGTGTGTGTCCTTTGGCGTGGCATGTTAATCCTCACCCATCCCTGGCTGTGTGTGTGCCTCTGTGCCTTGCCACTTCCCTTGATGGCATGCACCCCCCGGTGTGTGTCCCTGCGTGTTTGTGGGTTGTGCCTTGGCCACTGGTGGTTGCGCATGGCCCCATGACTTACCTGGGTTGGCTGAAGTGCTCCTCCGTGATGGTGTCCCGGTGCAGCTGTGCCAGCCGGAGCTGTTGGGGGTCCCATCAGCCAAGGGGGAGCTGCCCATCACCATCACCATCATCACCGGCATCCCCATCGTCCCCTTCGCTGTTCCCCTCTTCAACCTGTATGGCTATCCCACATTCGTTGGCCATGTTGTGCAGGATGCAACAGGCCAGGAATAGCCCACAGGCCTTTGAGGGGCTGTACTGAAGGGCACTGCCCGGAGGTGTCCAGACAATGGAAACTTGCCTTCAGCATCCCGAACACCCGCTCGATGACATTACATGTGGTGGCGCGTGTGCCTCATTGTAGCATTGCTGTGATGCGGTCACGGGCCGCCAGTACGGTGTGAGCAGCCAGGGATGGAGTGGGTATCCACTGTCACCTGTGTGCAGAGGGTGGAGGTTAGTTTGGTGATCAGCATCGCCCTGCCCCAGGCCATGTAGGCCACTACCCATGCCACTTCTGGCCATGCCCCCCAGGCCCTATGATTGTCCATGTGATTTGCATACTTAACCACTAGGTGGCCAGTGGGAATGTCCCCACTCTCGAATCTGTGGCACAGTGCCAACTGGTGCCAGATGAAAGAATCATGTGCTCCCCCAGGGTGCGTGGCACAGACATTGATGATGCTGCCCCTGGCATTGCACACCACCTGGCAGTTGATGCTGGCATAGCCCTTGCAATTTATGTATGCGGCCCCCTGTGGGCCAGGTGGTGTGCGGATGGACACATGGGTGCAGTCTATTGCCCCTAGCATGCCAGGCATACATGCTACCCTGTGGAACTCCTGTATGTTTGCTGTGTGCTCCGCCGCTGTGCTGGGGAAATGGATGTACTCCTCAGCATGTGGCAGCAGTGCGCTGAGGCATTGGGTGAGGTGGCATGACGTGGCCGACTGGGTTATGCCTGTGGTGTTCCCAGTCGGTCTCTGGAAGGTACCCGTGGTGAGCAAACACATGCAGGCTGTTACCTTGGTCTCCACTGACATGGCATGGCTCCGTCGTGTGGGTGCCTGCATCACATCACCGCACAGCTCACAGAGCCACCTCAGAATTGCCCTGTTCAGGCAGTACCAGCCCACAATCTCAGTATCAGTGTACAGCTCAAAGCTGGTGCAGGCTCGGTACTGCCTGCTGGGGGCATACCGCCGACAGGCCCTTCCACAGCCATGCACTCCTGCTGCCCGCCTTCTCACCCCCCTCATTACTGCCTCCATCTGGATGGCAGCTCTGGCCATGTCCCTGTCTTGTGTTCACCCCCCGGCAGCTATTTCTGTGTCCTCCCCCACTGTCCTGGCTGCTACCTCCCTTGCAGTGGGTACACCTTCCTGTGCTGGCCTCTGTGCTGTGTGGCTCCCCACACCTTCCCTGTTCCTGGCTGTTCACTGTGACCTTTCCCTGGCCTGCCCTGTTTGTGCTTCCTGCCCCGTTTGTCTGCCTCTGCCTCTGCCTCATGTGGCTTCCCTGTTGCGTTCTTGCGCCTCTTCCTTGCTCCTTTTTATTTTGGCTCATTTCCGCTATGGCTCAACTTCCACTTGCTCCACTGTTGCGCATTGCTCAAGTCTTTGAATATCGCACTGCACCATTTATGCATGGTTCCTTCCCCTTCAGTTGCGCATGCCTTCATTATCATTGTGCTGTTGCTCAGCATGATTTCAGGGGCACAACTGCCTCCTGCTGAATATCGCAGAATGGCACAATTTCGGACTTGCACAGGCACAACCCTCTTGCGAATGGCTCAACTCTTTTGAATATCTGGGCCTGTGTTTCTTAATTGTGTTTTGATTATCTTTATTTAGAGTGAACACTCACAAGATGCCACTGTTACAGGAAGGATTTTAAGTACATGCTGTACTTCATAAAATTTGAATATGCTTTAGTTACACCACTTTTGTGAATTAAATTGCAGTTCTAATGTGATGCAATAATTTGAAGCTTTTATACTTTACATACTAGCTGTGATTCTGGATTGAAAAGATCTGGATTGATTTCAGGGTATGTACATGAAATGTCTGCAGCAGCAACAGCTTTTATTTCATCAATTGCTGTACTATTAAATGGTTTTGGTGTAAAAATGGATAGCACTTTAATGACAGGGACTTCAGAAAACCTGTCATCAAGAGTATTGGTAATGGTGTCAATTGTGTTGTAATAAAACTCTGCTTTCAGTTGTTCCTTATTGCTTTGACCATCTACTTTACTACTTTGCATGTGTCAGCAACACAAAACATAGGGGTTAATGTCTAGTTTACAGTCATGTTTCAGATTTTCTGACATGTCACAAAAGTGGTGTAGATGTTTTCAAATGTTTCATCTGACCTCATTTCTCATAAGCTATTTTTATTATGAAATGGCTTGAATCAAACCAGCAATCTGATTGGGCAAAACTGGTCACATGATCATGTATCATTTTAAATTACTGCACAGCTCAAATATTGTTTTCTTTCTTCCTGTTTTTTTAACTCTTAACACTATTTTATAAGTGCAATAATGCACTCCAGGATGTGTGGTAGGGCAATAAATTACTGCAATTCCCAGGTGACTGAAGGCTCTCAGCTGCACCTTGTGCCTCACAACCCACTTGGGGTGTGCAGTAATTGAGCATTACTGCACACCCTGTTTTGTATTATTGCTTGCATAGTTCTACCTGATCAAGAGCATCAGCAAAATGAATAGATGGAAACCACAGGCACAGAGACTATTTAACCCTTTCATCCAACAGATGCTACGGTTTCTATAGAAATTTTGTATTTTGACCTGGAGCTTGTATTCTAGAGCAGCTTGTATTTTTGGATGGCTTGTACTGGAAACTTAAACATTTTGGTGTGATAAATGAAACATTACATATCCTGAATTTGATTAAGTATATTGTATCTGGTCTACTTCGTAGCAAAACAAGCATAACAAACATGAAGTAAGATCATAATTTTAAAAAGAAATAGAATAATAATCATATCTACAGAAATGCAAATTACAGAGATTCCACCTACAGTGCTTTATTTTATACAACTTCAACCCTAATTAGAAGCCGTAGGACATGTTTGAGGGTGGCTTTTATTAAAAGCACTCATTATGATCTGCAGCTTCTATTTGAGGGTGACTTCTATTTTGATGAAATATGGTATCTTAGAAAATTGTTTTTGACAGCAAAAAGGCAAATGATAAAATCAATCCGTTTCATTTTCAAAATCAAAGCTTTTACCTGCAGTTTCAAGCAGCTGATGAAGCAGCAGGCCACTGCTTAATTTCCTCCAGGGATTGCAAAAGGGGAGCATATACATTTTTCATAGCTTTCATCCTATATGCATGTGCATACAAAAGTGTTGTGCAGAGAGAGAGACTAGCTGCTGATGACCTCTGACATCAACCTCCAGTTCCATCCGTCCACTCACTTCTTTTAGATGATCTGTTCTTTTTTGTACTATTAACAAAAGTTGCATACAATATTTGAAGTTGTGCAGACATGTTACTAGTTATTCTGCTGTTTGCTGAGGTGTCAGTAAAACTTAAAGACAGTTCATGGGTCAGGCAGTAAACATATTAAACTGTTGATGAATTCTCTTTAAAGTGGGCCTGTACTTCTCTGAATTTTTCTGACATGTCTGCTGTCCTGTTGAATCACTACCCATATATTTTTTTTAAATAAAGATTGCAGAATCCTTGAAGTATAGATTTTACTTTTTCAAATTTTCTCTCCCTAGTGGTGTTCATTAATGGATAGAAACCAAGATAACTTTCTTCAACTGAGAAATCTACTCCAAAGTGTTTGACAGGAGATAACTGCTCATGAAAAGAGATATCGCTTGTTTCATCAATTATAATAAACTGGTGACTGTTGTGCATCACCTACAGTTTTGTGTTATTAGATCAAGAGTAGCCTGCAATGTATTGTTTTATATTTTTGGTGAAATATGTTGCATTCTTGTCTTTATACCTTCCTGTCTTAGCACAGAGAGTGTGTGCAGATGTGACTGGAGTGAAGGCTTATACTCAGCAATGAGTTTAACTAAGTCCTAAAATTTCCCTCTAAAATCTGTATCAATATTTTCTCTAGGGTCACTCAACACATCCTCACGAGATGCAAGATGCCATATTGACTTTATTATTGGCCATATCATTTTTCAGTTCTTTTCCATTTTGTGATCTGTTTGCTTAAAAAATAACTTATCCACATGAATACTCTCATTTTGAGAGTCTTCACTCCTTGCATTGTCTCTATGTACATGAGTTTTCATGTGTCACAACAAATGCAAGTGCTTTATGGAAATCTGTTGCACCCCCTTGATTCCATTATGATTTTTTATTTTGAAAATGCTTGTATGTAAAGCAGAACATAAAACTTTTTGATATACTGTATCTCAAAATGGTATAATTTGGGCTGGCCCGGTGGTGTTGATGGTTGAGTTGCAGGATGCCACACCTCATGCTGCACCAACAACCCGTGTTCAGGAGCAAGTACAGGCTGGGGAGGGGTCAGTATTTGAGGTTAAGGATTGAGCATCCCAGGGACAGCTCTCCTTCTTTGGGGAGAGGGGTAACTAGATGTCAGTGCATGTCTGGCCCCTAGTGGGGCCTGGCATGCTGGCATGGTAGCAAGTGTGTAATAGGCGGTGAGGATGCCTGATGGGGGTGTGTGTATGGGAGTTAGCGAGTTGTGTTGTCACTAGTGTACCTTCACACTCTGCTTCTGGGGACAATAACACTGGAAAACAGGGCTCCTGGTCGGGTAGCATGATTTTCCATCCTCCATTGCCCAATCCTGAATGACACTTCCCCTGAATCTGGATCTATTCTGGTGAGTTGAGCTTGGGAGAGGGGGTCCTCACCACCCTGCCATGGAGGATAACCCATGGGTGATACAGGGGGAAGTCGTCCTGATGCTGTGGTATGGGCTGGGTGGATTGTCAGGATGTACAGCTGACCAGGGGCCAGGGGAGAAAATAGTAGCCAAAAAAAAAAAACAGTATAATTTAACACATCTGCATACCATTTCATAGATGGCATAGTACAGAGCTGAACAAAAGCTGCAAATTATGCTTTGATGGAACCTCTGTGAAATTTAAGAACTTTCATGGAATGTTCCAAACTTCTCCTTTGGTGAAATCAGAGATCTTCTGAATGTCTACTGGCACCCGTTAAAGTGGAGCTCACAACTTTCACTCAGCTCTATATCCTCTGACAGGTTTTGCACCTTTAGTACATCATCAGGGAGAAACAGCAGTGCAAAATCAAGTCACCAATTTATAGTGATGTGATGTAACAGGTGATTTAAATGTGCAAAACATTAAAAACATTTAGTTCCAACATTGTCAAGAGTGCTACTTTTCAAACAGTGAATGGTAAAATGTTGCACACTATTGATAGTTTCATCAACTGCAGCACAGAGGGCATTATTTATTTGGTATCCTGTCAGTGTAATGTCTTCTATTTCAGAAAAAACAAGATGTCCCTTTAAGGTTAGAGTATGTGAACATCTGAGCAGCTTGAGGACTAAGGATGTACATAATTCTCTATAGAGACATATGTCTTCAGTCAGTGATGGGGGTGTTCACTCGTTCCAGTTTTGTGGCATTGATAAAGTCATTGTGGGTCAGAGAGGCGGGGACTTGGATTCTCTTTTGCACAAATGTGAGTCCTTTAGGATTTTTGAACTGGGGAGGTTTTGGTATCCAGGGCTAAAAAATAACATTGAGTTGAGACCTTTATTAGAATTGAAATTGTATATGTTTAATGTGGCAGCTCAAATACACAGTTACCCCTCATGCAATAAAATGAGACCTTCTGATTGTACCCCCTTTTTTAGCTTGTAATGTGTGTCTTCTCTTTGATTGCAGTGTATAACTGTTTCATAAATTACTGTTCTACACTATAGCACTTGTAGTTACTGATATATTTGTTTCTCTTATGATATGTAGTATTTAATTAATTCTATAAGTTAGTGCTTTTTTGCTTGCTCTCTCACCATCCCTAAGCCTCCACGAGGTCGCGAGAGCCTGCAGCGCTCTCCCAAGACGGATCGGCAGAACCCCACCCCAGGCAGAAGCCAGAAGCGGGTTGCAAGGGCACTGGATGACCTGCTCTCCCCTAAGCCTCCATGAGGTCATGAGAGCCTGCAGCGCTCTCCCAGGACGGATCGGCGGAACCCCACCCCACCCCCAAGCCAGAAGCCAGAAGCGGGTCGCGAGGGCACTGGATGACCTGCTCTCCCCTAAGCCTCCACAAGGTCGTGAGAGCCTGCAGCGCTCTCCCAGGATGGATCGTGGAACCCCACCCACCCCAAGCCAGAAGGTCACGAGGGTTCGAAGGGCCTGGAATCAGCTCCTTTGTCCCAGCATTTGAATTTTGGTGTTTTCCTCTGCCTAAGCTTAGCCCCTCTGATCTTGCTGTACTGCTGTGCATTAGGCTCTTTCCCGGTGCACGCGTCTCTGACTGCTCCCCACCGTCCCCCCAACACCACCCTTTGCTCGGCTCTTACATTTATAGGCAGTTGGAAGGTCAGGTGACGAGCCAAAACCTATCAGCCTAGTTTCAGGTTTGCAGGTTATCACCGCTCACCAGCAGAGGCGCTAACACAATCCTGCCATTCTGCAAAGCATATCTCTACCTTCAAACATGTACTTTCTTCTAATAGCAGTGCTTGCCACAGTTATGCCCCTCACCTCACTTCCCCCTACAAACCAGCCTTTATACAACCCTGCTCCTTGCTTTAGTCTCTCGCCCTCACCCTTCCCCCCTTCCCTGCCAACTCCCAAGGACTGCCAATTCCACAAATCTACCACTTTGTGGATCATAAGTGCCTCAATCATTCCCCTGTCCTTCTCCATGGGATTACCAGCCCTAATTGAGCTAGGTGCTGGCACCCCTTACCAAGCCAAACACCTGCCCAGATCCCGCCTCAAACCAAGTCCATGGCGCAATGCTACTAGATTTCTCACCCTGCTGCTTCTCTTGTCAGGGGACATTGAAGCTAACCCTGGCCCTCTATCAAATCACAACCATGCGCTTCCTCCGAAGGGACTTAGCCTACTCCATCTGAACATCCGCAGCCTCCTAAAAAATATATCTGAGCTGCAAGTCACCATTCAAACTCTCAAGCCTGACATCTGCATCATATCCGAGATCTGGCTTAAACCTCACCATGCGGATGCCGCAATAGCTATCCCGGGGTATACTGTAATCAGGCAGGACCGCCTAGGCCCTAAGAAAGGTGGAGGCATAGCCATGTATGTGTCATCCGGCCTTAATTACACCCCTGTCCATACAATGGCCCGCCCCAAATTGAAACTAAGCTGATTAAACTTCTGCTGCCACATTCCTCCCGGTATATGTGGCTGGCATCTATTCGCCCAGCTACTCCTGGCGACACCATCATCAATCATCTAGCTGCCCTAAAAACCCTGGCTGCCTCAGGCGAACTCCACATCCTAAGTGCTAAACCACAACTGGCTTGCACCTGCTTGCGTGAAAATACGTATATTAGTGTCAAAGCCCTCAACCTTTCCCAACTAATTGATCAGCCCACGCTGCTCTAAACCCCACAACAAGTAACCACTCCCTCCTGGACTGGGCTCTCACCTCACACCCTCACAGAATAATCTTGGCGGGCATCCTTCCAGACTCCCTGAGCGATCACCACATGATCTATATATCTAGGAAAGTGCACAAACCTACAAACCACCTCCCTCCTAGGCAGATCCTTACTAGAGCTTACAGATCTCTCTGCCTCCAATCACTCTTAAACGATAAAGCGCTTGCTGACTGGTCCTTTATCAATCTAGCACCCTCAATCGACCACGTCTTTGATAAGTTCAGTAAGCAACTCCTTACCATATGGCACTATCACGCCCCACTAAGGAAAAAAAGAGTTAGGGCTTACCACCTCCCATGGATATCTGCCAATATAATTAACAAATGCATAGCTAGGGATCAGGCCTGGAAAAGTCACAGGAAACTACAATCCCCCTCATCTTTGCAGCATTACTGGACCCTCTGAAACAATTGCACCAAAGCCATAAGACAGGCAAAAAACCACTATTTCCGTGATGCCCTCACCAAAAATCTTAATCATCCCACCAAATTCTGGAAAACCATCAAAACCCTGTTCTCTCCGCTGGCCCAACCCCCTACCCCTACCCTAAACCTCCAGGGCAATGTCTTATCAACCCCTAGCGAAGTTGCATCAGCTTTCAACTCCTTTTTCTCGACTAGTGCCAAATCTCTCATAGACAACCAGCAACCTTGCGCAGCCGCCAACAACCACCGTGCCATTCCCTCGACGTCCTCAAGCACACCCACTCTCTCTGCCACATCCCCGCCATCCTCAAGCAAGCCCACTTTCTCCTTCCGGCCGGTGTCCCCACCAGAAGTTCTTTCTGCACTATGCTCCCTTGACCCTAACAAAGGCAAGTGCCCGCAAGGCCTGGACACCAAACTCCTCTTCCTATCAGCCCCTGCGATAGCCTCCCCCCTAGCTGACCTACTAAACCGCTCTTTCGCCTTGGCACAAATTCCAGCCACCTGGAAGGAAGCTGTAATCATCCCCGTACCTAAAGGGGGCGACCTATCTGTGCCGGGCAACTACCGCCCTATCTCTCTCCTACCGGCACTGGCCAAGCTGCAAGAGCAGCTCGTACTCACCCAACTAACACAATTCCTCGACTCCACCTCTTTCTTCACTCCATTCCAGTCGGGTTTTCGCAAAAATCATTCCACCGTCACAGCTCTGCTAAGGCTCACTAATGATATCTCTTTGGGCATGGACAAGGGCCTTGTCACCTCTGCTATTTTTATTGACTTGGCCAAAGCCTTTGACACTGTGTACCACTCTAATCTTCTCTCAAAACTGCAACAAGCAGGCCTCTCCCCGCCTGCCTTGAACTTGTTCCAAGCCTATCTGTCAGGCAGAATGCAGGCTGTAAAAATTGGCCCCCACGTCTCATCCCCATTCCCAGTGAACATGGGGGTACCCCAGGGCTTGGTCCTGGGCCCCCTGCTCTTCTCTATTCTCTTAAATGATCTGCCACTAGTCTGCGCCAACTCAGCGTTGCAAATGTACGTGGATGACACAGTGCTGTACACCTCTGGCCCCTCTACCACTGACACAATGCTATCTCTCCAACGTGATTTCGATGCCGTTTAAACTTGGCTCAGGTCCAACCAGCTGGTCCTAAATGCCAAGAAAACCATCTCCATAAATTTCGGCACCCATCCCAAGCTATCCCAGCTGGCTTCCCCCCCTGTCTTCCACACCCTGGATGGCTCCAACCTTGACTCCTGCACCTCCTTCCGGTACCTCGGGGTTTGGCTCGATCAACACCTTGATTTCCATGCCCACATCGAATCTCTACAGAAAAAACTCCACCCTAAATTAGGTGCACTGCACTGACACAAAGGTTCCCTTCCCACCTCTATTAGGAGGGAGCTAGTCCTCAAAATGATCCTCCCCATTTTTGACTACGGCGACGTGGTCTACACGCTGCCCCTCCATCTACCCTGGCCAGACTGGACCCCCTCTATCATTCATTCTGTCGCTACGTACTTGACTGCCCTCCCTCCACCCATCACTGTGACCTATACAGAGCCCTCTCCTTCCCATCTTTAGAATCTCAGCGTAAATTACACTGTACTAATCTTATTTACAAATACTGGTCGAATACCCTCCCCCTGTTCCTCAGATGTGCCCTATCAACCCAACCACCCCCCGTCTACCCCCTCAGAGCTTCTGATCCTAAACAACTCCATGTACCCTTCATGTGCACCTCTAAGGGCCAAATGGCCTTTATGCATCGACTGCCGAAACTATGGAATGAGCTACCTGCAGACATCAGGCTCTCAGACTCCCACTGGGCCCTCAAACCACGACTGAGGTCCCACTACTCTGTTGAATGTAACTGCCACCCGCAGATTTAGCTTACATATATAATAAGGTCTTATACCTGCTGCCGGGTGCCTAATCACACTGTGTACTGTGACTACTGCTAACTACTCTAGACCTATGTAACACTACTGTACTGTGACTTTACTGTATCTATTCTTTGACCTATGTAACCCCAGGTCGCATCTGGAAATGAGAGGGCCCCGCTCAGAATGCTTATCTGGTAAATCTCTTAAATAAATAAATAAATCAGTGCTTTGTAGTTCTGTTTAGTCTCCATGTAGAGCACCTCCGTTCAGAAATGTCAGTGTTTTGACTTCAGAAATGTTCTCTCCATTTAGTGTTAGCCCCATTGTAAAACAATCTTTTCTTGGGACGTTATAATTAGTGGGAAAATCATTTAATTCCAAAACCTCTCATCCCCCACCCCAGTTCCTTATAGATTTATTATTAGCCCGCAAAACCTCTCAGGACAATGGATATGCAATTAATGATGTGAGTTTTTGTGGCTGGACCTCTAATGAATGCACTTTATGGGACAGCACACTAATATTCTGCCTAACTGTGAAATGTGCATTTTTTATCTGTTGAGCACCACGTTCAACCAATTTTTGTAATATTCCTGATAATGTTACTGTTTTTTTATACTAGTTTTAGTATGACTTACTTGGGATCTAAAATGTTGGTTATGGGTTTTCATTCCTTTTTTAAGAGCCAGTTCCCTATGAAATGATTTTCCCTAAGATCAGCACACCTACCTGGTTAACAAATAAATAAAATAAAGTGCATATTATTTATTTATTTCATTTTTCATAACCAGGTGTGTGTGCTAGTAGACACAAGCTGTGGCTATTTTCAGCCACACCCCGGGAGGTTACAAAGTTACACACACTGTTACATCGAAGTAATGCAGTTTCAGATTAGGAGTATCAACACAGTACAGTACAGTACATACGATGGTATAGTAAAGTAAGGTACACAAATTAAGAATTACATTTGGTCATAGACAAAAATTGACATAACACAAATTGTGCAGCAGGATTTAAAAAAACATATGGTAATACAAGCAATAGGCAGACATAGTAATTAAGGCAAGTGCTATAACAGTTGTCAGCAGAGGGCCATGTTATAAAGCATATATACATGAGTCACCACTGACTCAGCACCAACTGGGCAAAAGCAGAACTAAATGGCATAAGAATCAGTTTAAAGATAGCATCATAAGTACTGTGAGTAAACCCAGTGGTAGTAAGAGTAGAAAGGGAAGGAGATAGGCATAACTAGGGAAGGGAGGCTATAATCGGGTTGGAAAGGGAGGTGGGTGTTTAGAGGAAGATATGAGTGATAGGGTTGCAGCTTGAGAAGATTAGGGAGGTTTAAAGCAGGTACAGGATTCAGGTGGATGAGAAAGCTGAGTAGTTTGTGTTTGAAGATGGTATGTGTGAGCGCAACATGAGCTTCCATGGGTATGGAGTTCCAGTGCTTAGGAACCGCATGAAAGCAAGCAGTGCCACCCTTTGTGATTTTGCACCTGGGCATGTGTAGTAGGGTAAGGTCAGTGGAACGTAGGCCATGAGTGGAGGAGTGAGGCATTAGAAGGGTGTTTAGTGAAATTGGGGTGTTAGACATGATTATGTTGTTGAAGGACGTGGTTTTGCCACTGAGAAGATGGCAGCTTAATTTCTGTACTCACTCCGAGCCTGGTGGCAATCCTTGGTCAGCGTCTCTGATCCCAGGGTACGGCTATCCCTTAGTTACTGCAAACAATATGGTAATTCACCCCTAACCATCCAGTGTGATTAGTTTGTGTCTCTAACACATTTTCTATGCTTTAAAAAGAGCAGGGTGCCCATGGGTCACTCCGTGCTGTTATGCAGTGTAGGCCTCCTGCCTGTGCCAACATGTGTGCAGACTTATTTTAAACTTACAACCTCCAGCCAACTTACTTGCCCTCTGCCTGCCTGAGTAAGCAACAACACTCTGTAACAGTGCCATGACCTTTTCAGGGACATCTGCTTCACCACCGTTCAGCACATGAGCCTCCCCACAGCCAGTCTCCATAGGGGATTCCCTACAGTGTATCACCCACATGCTAGGGGCCCTCCTATCAAGGGTAGATGACATCAGCACTACCCTTACTAGGACAGCAGTAGATGTAAGGTAGCTGCAAGACTGGATGAATGTTACCAAGCAGAGGGTTGAAACCTTGGAGGAGCAGCAGGAAAACTTTGGCAGTGAGAGCAGAGGCATGAGGAGAAGTTAGAGGCCCTATGGATTCGGGTTGAGGACCAGGAAAATAGGGGATGCCAAAACAACCTCTACATTATTGGCATCCCCAAAGGTTCAGAAGGGCAGTGTATGGAAAGATTCCTCAACAAAAACATTCCCATCATGTTAGGGGAATGGTGGAGGGGGCCAGTTGAAGTCGAGAGGGCCCACCATCTGACTGGGCTAGCACCGAGGCCCATCTTGGCATATCTGTTCCGCAAATCAACCAAATAAAGGATCCTAAGGGTGGCATTGGAACTAGGTGAGATTCAGTGGCGGGGAGTGCATATCTACTTTTACAGGGACTTCTTCAAGGAGACTGCCACTAGATGCAATGCTTTTGTTCCCTTAAAGAAGTTCCTGAACATTCACAACTTTCAATATAGGTTCAAAAGCCTTACCATACTGCAGTTTCATAACATTTCCCTCAGCCAAAGCTTTATCATCCAACTCTGCCAGCTTGGCTGAAGGAAACCTTATGACCCCTGCATCCAGTGATGGACATACAGTAATTTCTACACTTAGTGATGGACATACAGGCTGACATCTGAACTTTTCATTGAGAATCTTTTTTGCTTAGCCAGTTTTCTAGCATTGCCTTTGATTAAACTGCTCTGTTAAGGTCATGGGCTGGCAGGGCCTATCATAACCCTCCTAGGTTATAATTTAGGTACCCTCAAGTGGTCCTCATGGGGGACTGCTGCCCTATGCTAGTCCCTTATATATATACAGTATGTACTACTTGGCACTGCCTGGTCTGAGGCATGGGCAAGGAGATATTGGGAGTTAGGATTTTACCTGACTTTGTGTACTCTGATATGTGGTTCACTCACCCCCCCTTCCTCTCCGGGCCCAGGGAAATTACCTTGGCAGGTACTGCCTACCATCCCCTATGGGTCATCGCTGGGGATTAGCTAATTTTCTGAACCAAAGCATCCATGGTGCTGGCACATGGCTAGGCTGCCCCTCCTGGCTAGTAGAATCTCTTACTTTGTCCGGCTTCTAGGGGGGAGGCGGTCTGGGTTCTTGCCCTCACTTCAAACCTGTAGAGCACCTAAGCAGGTGCAATATGAATGACAGTAGGATATCTACCTACTTCAGGCTTATACAGCCTACATTTTAAGCCTGACTAGGCCTACATTTTGGTTGGGGGATTGCCCATACCTCCCCACCCATCCCCCTCCTATCTCCCTACCCCGATCCCCCTTCCCGGTATCACGATACCCGACGGTGGGGAACCCATCAGACGAGAAGGAGTTTAACCACATTGGATTGGTACTTACTCTCCCATCACTGGGTGCCAGAGCTTGCGTAGCTGAGGGAATTCATGTTTAAGAGTCCTCTTTTACCTTGCACTCTCCACCCTCAGCATGTTTACACTTGTGAGTTTACTGGTATTGATCTCATGCAGGTGGTTAATAGTGTCAGTAGGTTGCATTAGATGAGGTCTGTTTTCGCTGTTACATTGATAATGTTGTTACTTTGATATTTGCATTACACTTACTCTGCTTTCTTTCTTTGAGGTTGAAAATTGTTCCTTGTTGCTGCTTACTGAGTACAAACTCTTGTATTGCATCTCTAACGATACCTCTTAGCTCAGTGTGCTTAACATTTCCCAAGTGCAAAGTAACAGTCTGCCTCTAGTGGTGATAGACATCTTGGCTGCAGGCATATCCCCCTCCCCATCTTACACCCATATGCTTGTGAGGGTAAGTACCTCTTACTATATTAGAACAACACCATGGCTACTCCCCTGTGTAAAGGGCTGTGACTACTTTCATGGAATGTCAAAGGGCTCAACCATCTGATCAAATGCACTAAGGTGCTGCAGTACCAACAATCTTTGCATATGGACATAGCGCTCCTACAGAAGAGACATCTACTCAGTAAGTCTGTTCCATGGCTGAAGAAGTCATAGATTTGGACTGTCCAGGCAAGCTCTACCACCTCCAAATCAAGGGGAGTTGCCATACTTATCTGTTGTTCCTGCTCCTGGGTGGTAGAGGAGGTCCAAGCTGACTCACAAGGTCGGTGGGTGGTCATGAGGCTGTCTTCCCCAGGGGGCAAGCTGACTGTGGGTAATGTGTATGCCCCAAATATACACCATGCTGACTTTTTCCCTAGTCTTAGTCAGGCCGTATCCTCTCTATCCCCTCTTGACTCTCCTATTCCCATGTTGAATGGAGTGAACTTCAACCTAATGCATAATGTTTTTCTTGACAAAGCCAAATCCACCCCCCCCAGCTGCATCCCAGTGCTCACATGGCTCTGCAGGAGATGAAAGAAGAATGGGGCTTAGTCGACATGTGGAGGCAAGACTACCCCACAGGGCGAGATTTCACCAATTACTCCCCTGCCCATGCCACTCATAGTCACATAGATGTTTGGTTAGCCAGTGTGGCAGCGGCCAGTGGGATATCTGATAACACCATTGGTAATATTGTAATATCTGACCATGCCCCTGTTATGACCATGTATACCCCATCTGTGCAACAGCCCACCGGTACCAGCTGGAGGTGTAGCCCAGTATTGCTTCATGACCCGGACTTCCACCAATCGATAACGCAGGCAGCTAGGGACTATTTCTCTATAAAGTCTGACTGTGGTGTCCTTCCAGGCACAGTGTGGGAAGCCTTTAAGGCAGTACTCCGGAGACACATAATTGTCTTTGCTGTGAAGAAGAATAAGGCTCGTAAAGTGATCCTTGACCTATTGCAGTCAGAGCTTGCAGAGCTACAGTTCCGATTCAAGGCATCCTGTGTTGCTGCTAGAGATAATTCCTTGACCCAGAAAATAGTTGGGCTAAAATATGAAATAAATTCTATGTTGTAGCAGAAGGCAGAATGGCTTCTACTGTGGTCCAAACATGCCTATTGGGAAGGTGGGGGGTATGCTGCCAGTCTATCAGTTACAGAAGCAGCAGGCCTCCTCACATATACATGCTCTCTGGACCTCTGCAGGACAGGTGACTGTGGACCCTTTGAGAATTAATAACACCATGAAACAGTATTATCAGTCCCTGTATCAGTCCCATTCTTCTCTGACCACTTCCCAGTTGACACAGGGGCTCCAGCAGTTCTGTAAGCAATTTTTGGTGCCTGGCCTCATGCTAACACAAGAAGATACCTTAAATGCACAAAATCACCAGTGAGGAACTGCATTTGGCTCTCTCACGGATGGCCAAGGGGAAAGCATCCAGAGCAGATGGGATGATGGTTGAACTTTATCAAATGCTCGGCCAGGAAATTGCCCACCCGTTGCTTTTAGCCCTGCAAGAGGCCCATTTAAAGGTACAATCCTTTAAATACCTTGGGATCACCCTAGACCCTCATCTCTCCCATTGACTATGTAGCCAAAGCTGCTAATACCCGTCCTGGACTACCTTTATGGCACAGGCAATATCTTACTACAGAAGCCCTTGCAGTCACTTTCCAGAGCTCTATCATCTCAGTTCCGGCAGTGGATAGCTACACTGTACTGCTCTCCGATGGCTAGAATTGTAACTAATAGCAATATTTCTCCCCCGTTCTCCATATATAGAGGTAACCACCAAGGCTATCCCCTATCCCCGCTCCTATTCCTGGTGGCTTTAGAGCCTCTGGTGTGGCACTTATTGTGTTCCATGGAGTCTCTGGAGTCACGGCATCAGGTAACACCTACTTGGTAACAGCGTATGTGGATGATCTCCTACTTACCTTGTCCCACCCACAGCATTCTCTACCAGCTGTGTTATCAATCCTGGAGGACTTTGCCTGTCTATCTGGGTTGTAAGCTAATTGAAGGAGGACCACTCTTGCCCCTCTTAACCCAGTCTGTACCAAGGATTGCCTTGAAGGCACTGAACTAGCCTGGGCTGCACAGGGCTTTTCATACCTGGGGGTGTATATTCCCAATAGGTGGGCGGATCTCAAAACAACCAATTTTTCCCCACTCCTAACCCAGCTGTCTATCAAAGCAGAGTTGCACCTTTCTCTCCCAGGTAAGGAGGCCGCTGTTCATATGCTTCTCCTTCCTAGAGTTACCTATTTTTTTAACAACCTCCCTTTGCACCTCTTTCCCAAGCTGTTCACTTCCCTCGAAAAGATCATATCCCACTTTCTGTTGGATGGTCTGGCTCCCAGGTGTGGAAAAAACAAGTTACGAGTACACTGGATGCGGGGTGGGCTAGGTGTCCTCTGTCTCCAAGAATACCACCATGCATGTGTAGCAGCGCACACCATGAGGTGGTTTGTTCCTCCACTCACATCCCCCCAATATGGGCTCAGTTGGAAGTCAGCTTAGTGTGTGTCACTCCTCTTAGGTCGCTACTAGATGCTGACGACTCCCCCAGCAACGATCTCTCATGTCTCATGTGCGAGACTAGATGCGCCTGGCATCACATCATGTCCCTATCTCACACCCCCCATGAGTCCTGGGCCCCTCCTTTGTACTACGCTAAGCTCTGGCAGAATAATCTCATAACTGTGGGGGGGGGGGAACCCTACACTGGCCCTCCTGGGAGGCACAAGTTATCCTTTACTTACAGGATTTATACATGCCGGATTCTAGTTCACTGCTATCCTTTGAGCAGCTAAGAGTGAAATTTAACCTTCCCAGTAAGGATTTCTAAAGAGAAAGCTCCAGCTCTGCAGTGCTATTAGTGGCCTGCCCGCACAACACAACCTAGACGGTAAGTGGCAATGGCTTGATACAGTGGTAGCGCCAAATTTGTCAAGCAATTTTGTGAGATTCCCTATTTATCCTTCACAAAATTTAGGTAAAAAATCCTCTAAAATTCTTTTTGTTATACCTATTACAGTACTAAAGTGCCATCTGGTAGATTTTCAACTACACTATCAGATGAGACAACCCTCTCTGAGTGGCAGTGAACACACTAACAAACAAAAAAAAATCCCTAACTAAAGGTTTCACAATTCTCAATAGGGATTTTTAAAAATCCTTAAAAATTCCTTGACTAATTTGGTGCTACTACTGTATATTGCATAAAAATTCCTCTGCTCGTGGGTTAATAGGGCATTTTTTATAACACCTGGCGGGAGTCACAACCAGACCCCACAGGCCTCTGCAGACTTAAGTGGATGACTGATGTGAATGCAGACATCCCTGAAGACTCCTGGTCCCGGTATCTTAAGGCTTTCTATCTTACCTATAGGGATACCAAAAGTTGTTTTTTGCAACTTAAATCCTGCTACACTGGTACCGGACACCTGCTGCCCTCCACTCGGCAGGGATACTCTCTCACTCAGACTGTTGGCTCTGTCAACAACCCTCGGCTCACCTCCTGCATGTTCTTTGGTTATGTCCTCAACTGTCTACATTCTGGGCCTCCATAGCAGCAGACTGCTTATGTCCTGTATAGAGCTGGAATTATAATACAGGACAAGATCATCTACATAGAGGATGGTTGAGCAAGAGGGAATGTTGAGCGTAATCCGGTTTGTGAAAATAGAAAAGAGGAAAGGCCCCTGGAGGATGCCGAGTTTATCAGGGGATTCACCAGACATTGCAGACTTGAATTTAAAAACTTAATTTCGATTGGATAGATAGCTATTTATCCAGGTAACAGCTTTATGAGAAGTCAAAGGATGTAAGATTGGTCAGCAGAAGGGGGTGGTCAATCAGATCGAAAGCTGTTGTCAGGTCAATAAATATGACCCCAGTTAGGAGGCTAGAGTCCATAGTGTGAAGTATATCATTTGTGAGCTGGAGCTGGTAGTGGGTGCTATGCCCTTTATGGAAACCATGCTGATATGGTGAGAGCAAGTTGTAATTGTAGAGGAATTCAGTGATTTGGGTGGTTACAATCCTTTCAAGGATTTTGCTCAGTACCAATAGAATGGCAATGGGATGGTAGTTGAAGATGTCCTTTTTATCCCCTTTCTTGTAAATTGTGGTGACTGTGGCAATTTTCCAGATGCTTGGGACATGTCCCTGGCAAAGGGACAAGGTGAACATTCTGGCTAGAGGTGCCACAATGAAGGAGGACACCAGTTTGAGCAGTTTTGGCTCAAGGCCATCAGACCTGACGCCTGTGTAGTCTGAGATGATGCCTAAATGCTTGATGATGTCAAGTCTGGAGATGGCTTTAAAGTGGAAAGGGGATGTTTGAGCTAGTGGTTCTGTTTCATGGCTTTTTATGGGTGATGATGATGGGAAAACTGCCGTGTATTTGGAGAGATCGGAGAAATGAATGTTAAAAGCATAAGCAACAGTAGATGGGTTTTTATAGTGGGTACAGTTCAGGACCATGTTGTTATCTGAGCGATGTTGTTTAGAGTCCAGAAATGTTTTGATGTGAGCCCAGAACTTTCTAGAGTCTCCAGATGCATCCAGTAGGAATCATTCACAATAGGAGCTTTTGGCTAGCCTGATTTGCTTTTTGCAGATGTTTCATAGGGCTCGGTAGTTATTAAAGTCAGACAAGAGGCCTGATTTTTTTAAAGCATCTCCAGCTTTTGTCCCTTGTCCAAAGGGAGACCAGAAGATCTTTGTGAAGTCATTTGGTTTGTTTTGCTTGGATATGCTGTGAGGTGAGAGGAAGGTGTTTATCTTGTAGGTTCATAAATATTTCAATAAAGAAGTCGAGGGCTGCTTGAGTATCTAGGATTTGATATAAGTAGGTCCAATCAATAGAGTACAGTAGATCTCATTAAGGAAGATATAGTGTGGTTTAGTTTTGTGTAGTCACAGAAGGTCATTACCCATTGTGGAGTGGAATGAGTCACAGAGGGAGCGTGGTCAGAGATGGCATTAGGCAGAATACCTGCAACTCCGATCCTGTCAATATGATTAGATAGTATCCAGTCAATAAGTGTACTAGCCGCAGAGGTGGATGTCACTGTACTTGGATCAGAGATGATTTGGTGAAGGTTAAAATCTTGAACCAGGGAGAAAAGAGCATTATATGTGAGCCCCATCCAGTTTAGGGTTCATATCCCAAAGAATGAGCAGTTCATTGTGGCCAGATAAGGAGACAGAGAGCTCAAGTAGCTTAGTGAGACCTGAGGTGCCACTACGGGGAGGGTTGTAGGCACATACTATGTGCAGCTTTTTTGAGCCAAGTAGGAGGACAGTGTGGAGAGATTCACATGAATGTTCAGAGGGGGTTGGGGCTAGGAAGAGATTAAGATGGTTTCTAAAATAGATTGCCACTCCCCCACTCCATTTACAGGACGCTCTGTCCTTCCTAACAAGGTTGTAGTTGTTTAGTGTGCACATAGAATCAGTGATGCAGGCTTGAGCCTGGTCTTAGATTGACAGAGGATGTCGGGATGATATAAAGAACGAAGGCCTCTAGTTCAGAAAGATTTTTTATGACGCTTCTGATATTAAGGTGTATGGTTCATAGCTCTTTTTGATTGGACCAGTTCCCTATTTCACCTCCATGTGGTAACACAGGGACTGGATTTGTTTCTATGTTCCCTGATAGTAATAGGGAAAGGAGCAGCAGGTATCAGAGCTTGAGGTGTATAAATGAGTGGGTTTTATTCTTATTTGTTTGGCTGTAAATAACAAGGCATGATACAGCGGGAACCTCGGGAGGATCATAGGGGCAAGATCAGCACAGCTGTGAGTGGCAGTAATCATGTTGGAGAAAGTAAAATCATTTAAATTCAAAGCTGACTTTGGTATGGCTATGGGGCAAAAACAGACAGAGAGCTGTTGTAGGATGAGTATTGTTAGCCCAGTGATCATCACGGATCTCATCAGTTTGGCCATGCTATTACAAAGGTAGGGATACGCAGGAAAAGGAGAACAGCCATCATCTGTAACAGCAGGGAGAGAAGGGTTAAAGAAGGGTGTAGCTTGGATAGAGGAGGTGGGGGTTTGTAGTGAAGGAAAAGTATTTAATAAGGAGCTGAGGTGGGGGAGGGGTGGGCCAAAAAACCTGCATACATATTTGTTACAGAAAGTGCCCGCAGGGAGAATGCCAAAATCAGTAAGGCACAGCTAGTTTAAAATAAGATAGCTGCAGCCAATGGCAGGCCGGCATCAATCACAGAAAGCCAATGGAAAAGTCAAGTTTACAAGCTGGGAGAGCCCAGTCAGTTCAATATATTGAGTCCAGGTGGGGAGTGCTGGCGTCGGCGTCGCTGGCTGGACGCGTTCCATGGAGGTGTTTGGCTTTGCTCCAGGACAAGGGCAGCCACTGGAGCTGTAGCTGGCAGGAGCCCTGGGCAGACTGTTTCGTCTCCTACAACACAGGGGAGATGAAAGAAAGAGGGGATTAAAACAGGTCTGAGACAAAGAAATATCTAATGGGGGGGAGGGACACAGTTTAAAATAATTGCAGGAAGGTAAGGCGGTGAGAATCGGGGGCGTAGCTAGGGAAAGGTCCAAGGAGGGGATGTCTACATTATGGCCCCAAAAAGAAATAATAGATACAGTGGCACAAAAGAAGGCAGGTCCAGGGAATAAAAATACAATTTTAAAAAATGTTAATCGGAGGCACATAGCAAGTGAAACAGGCAGCTTGTACAGTCAAGTTAGGTAGGTGAGGAAAAGCAGGTTTCAGGGGGAAGGGACCAGATAAGCAGCAAGCACACAGAAATTAGTTAAAACAGGAACAACATCAATTTCAGTCTAGGCAGCTCACTGCTAACAAATTATTGCTTGACTATTACAAAATTTACAGTTTGCAACATTAGGCTGGAAACACAGGTGGAGCAGGCAGTGCAAATTGATTAAGTAGGACTGTTTAAATGAAACTGTATACAATACAACAAATAACAGGCTGTACCCAAAGTTTAAATAAGGCTGTTTTAAAATATGATTACTAGCAGGCAGTTTCAAATGGTTTAAATTAGGCTGTGCATGAAAAACCTGCATACATGTTTGTCACAGAAAGTGCCTGCAGGGAAAGTGCCAAAAGTGGCAAGGCACAACTAGTTTAAAATAAGATAGCTGTAGTGCAATGGCAGGCTGGCGTCAATCACAGAAAGCTAATAGAAACTCCATGTTACAAGCCAGGAGAGCCCAGCCAGTTCAGTACCTTGAGTCCGAGTTGGGGAGCATGGCCATCAGTGCCGCTGGCTGGAGGCATTCTGTGGGTGTGTTTGGCTTTTTTCCAGGTGGAGAGCAGCCACTGGAGCCATAGCTGGCAGGAGCCCCAGGCAGACTGTTTTGGCTCCTTGAGTCTGGGTTGGGGAGTGTGGCTGCCAGCGCCGCTGGCTGGAGGCATTCCGTGGGGGCGTTTAGCTTTGCTCCAGGCAGAGAGCAGTCCCTGGAGCCATTGCTGGCAGGAGCCCGGGGCAGACTGTTTCAGCTCCTCGAGTCCAGGTTGGGGAGTGTGGCCGTCGGCGCAGTTGACTGAAGGCATTCCATGGGGGTGTTTGTCTTTGTCCAAGTGGAGAGCAGCTGCTGGAGCCGTAGCTGGCAGGAGCTCCAAGCAGATTCTTGGTTGGATGATATTTCATACATCTATTAGGGAACTTTCAATCCAATATATTTTTGAACCAAGGATTTACTTTCTATATATTATATTCATAAAATAGTTCACCAAAATAGACAGCTCTAAAATATTTTGCTATACTGACTACTACTGTTGGAGCTAAATGTTGTTTTTTTTTTAATCGTACTATTATTTTTACTCTCCTTGGCAGAGTGGCCCCACACGATCTTCGGCCGACGGACCTGCACACCCTGACCCGGTCATACATGCTGGACACATGAACCTGCTCCCCCAATGGACTGGCCATTATCACTTTCGCACCCTCTGGGTACTCATCCCTCTTGGGTCTCTCTGAGGGCGCAAGGCATGGCCATCAGCAGTGAAGATCAACCTCCATATTTTTCCACATTCTCTCCCCAGTGGAGAGCCGGACGTGCAATGGCGTCGGAGCACGTATGCTGACGCCTGCCGTGCTCTCCCCTCCTTGCTATTGCATGCCACTTGTAGTGTGGATGGCCTCTGCCAGTCGCTGCTACAGGGTGATGCAAGCCCCACTACCCACCCCAGAGAGAGGAGAGCAGCCATCAGACTCTCAATCCTCCCTCTCCCCTGCCAGCCCCCGGTGGCTCAAGTCCGTTCCCGAACCCGGGTCACCAGTGTGGCGCGAGGTGTGGCATCCAGTGCCTCAGCCCTCAGCGCCACTGGGCCAGCATGGGAGCTAAATGTTTTTAATGTTTGCACTACTGCATGTTTTGTACACTGAAATAACCTGTCACATTATGCTTGTATAATTGGGTGACATGATTTTACATGCCCATTCCCCCTGATGATGTGCTAATGGCACAAAACCAGAAGTAGAATGTTTTCAAATTTCATGCATTCATTCCACAGTTCAGTGACTCACTGAGCTGTAGAATGAATTCATGAATTGCCCTCCTCTCTAAGTTGGAATTCCAGCAAAGGTTTCCAAAATGATTTCCAGACTTTTGCGAAAGAGAAAATCTGACTTTCGCTGAAATTTCACTGGCAGGTGTTTTTTGCACAGCACTAGTATAGTTATCAATCGTTTTGAAACAGTCTGTGTTTATTACCAGCAGCATCTCAAATCATGGAGTATTTACTTAGCACTGTTTGAATGGGCCCTGCATTTGGAAAACTATATCTCATCAAAGGAAGAATTACTGGAGGCCAAACAGTGAGATCAAGTACCACCTGAGCACTTGTATCACTGCTTGGACCACCATGGCAAGTTATTGAACTACTGTCGTATTCAGTTTCACTATGTGTAGGAATAAACAGTGGCAGCCAAGGTGAACAATCAGCATTAATATTTGGTTTACTGTTAATGTCCAGGTTTGTCTCACCAGACTCAAGTCAGAAATTAACATTTTATTCATGTATGTCCTTGGCCCTCTGCATACGTCTAATCTCAGCCTATAACAACATCTGCCATTTTGCTCTCCTGACACCCTATTCCACCCATCACTGTCATGTGTACCAGTAGATATGTGTAAAATGGCTGAATTGTGTGTAATTCATCCATTTCATGAAATTTTCTGCAGATGCGAAATTCTGCATTTTGCCTGCAAGGTGCAAAATTTCGTCTGTGGAGTGTGAAACTTCACCCAGGAAATGGTAAAAAAATGCCACTCACAGGAAAAATGTTACCATTTCGGGTAAAATTTTGCATCTCACTGGTGAAATTCTTAGCTTTCGCATCCCGCAAAATATTTTGTGGAATGGCAGAATTCCATGAAATATTTTGTGCAGCAAAATTGTCAGTTTTGCAGGAATTTCACCTGTTAAATAACATTTTGCAACATCTCTATATACCAGTCACTGGGCTGGCTCCCATTCCCCTTGCATTCTGACTATGCCCTCGGCTGTATTATTGAAGGCACCCTCAAATGCGGTGAGGCATCTCCATATGCATCTCTCCTGAAGGACCAAGCTCCTTTAGATGTTTGCATGTGTACTCCCTCTCCCCCATGGCAATCCCAAAAGTCTCTACTGACATGAGGGACAAAGCACGATCTGTTGCTGCTCCTTCCTTGTGGAACAGTCTCCCAATGCATCTCCACTCCCTTGATACCCATAGCATTTTTAAGCACCACTACACATCCTGGCTACTGAACAAAGACAAATGCCTTTGTCCCGGATTTCCTCTTTTCCCACAAAAGACAAACAACGGAGTTATTGTTGTGCTCAAATTGGCATTTACTTTATTAATTTTTCTTTCTTTTCATATACCATCACCGATTTTTCTTTTTATTTATTTTTACAATTCTTTGTTTATATTGTCTTAACATATAAATATGTGGTTCCCTGTCCTTCTTGTTCACTTCTTCTGGCCTCCCCAGGTGAAAACTTGGGAGCCATCTTCTTCTTTCTTTCCTGTAGGTAACGGTGAGAACCAAGACCACTCTTTTCTCCTTCTGTTCCTTCTTCTTCTCCTCGTATTCCCTTATCATTCCCCCCTTTTTCCTCCCCCTCTTTTCCCCACAGCCTCTCTCCAGCTTGCATTGGATGACCCACCCCTTTACCGCTTCCTCTTCTTCCTATCCTCTTCTTCCTGCCTCCTCCATGCCTTGATGAAACCCATCATCTCTGTATTAAACATGTCTATTGCTATATCAGACAGATGTACCCTGTCTGCTCTGTAAAATTCATCTACCCATTTTCCCACCCCCTCAATATGACACTTCCTCCCACAGCCTTTATCAGTGTCCCCACCCTCCTATTCATCTTCATCTTGGCTCTATCTATTGCTGCGTGGCTGTGCTCGTGTCTCCACACCCTCCTTGGTATCATGTCTGACCATGCTATGCTCACTTTTGGCCACCATTCCTTTATTCTTATGAGATCCTGCTTAATCTTCAAATAAGTATCAACCCATGGCTTTCCCCCAAAGTCATTGCCCCCAAGTTGTAAAATGATTAAATCAGGGGTGGGTCGCCTTTCTTTCAATTCTCTTAGGGTGGGGAGTATCTGTGTCCATCTCATCCCCCGAATGCCCTGCCTTACCAGCCTACATTTTTTGGCGTCTTGATACAGCTGTTTTCCCCCAGCCTTCTTCTCTGCTCTCCTTTCTTCCCAGTAAATATAGGAATACCCACAGATCCATATTTCTGTGGTCATCCCTTGTCCTATTAAACCAAGCAAATTATTAATCTCACCACATCATCTCCCCAATTTTTTTTTTTATACATACACCCCCCCCCACATTCTGTTCTCTGTCCTGGAAGAAAAACTCAATGACAGGTTAATCACCATTCTTTAAAGCTGTTATGCACCTTTTATAGCAGGTGGACTGCCGCCTCCCTTTCTCCATCATAGCTGCCACTGTCTCTCCTTCGATTGCCCATTTTGAAGCAGCCCCTATCTGAAAGGAATGGAACCAGTAATTACTTGGGTCCTCCCCCAAGAACTCCATGCCTTTTCTGAGTACGGCTGTCACCTGGTAACACGACACCTTCTTCCCATCCCTGTGCACAAATTATCTTCCTTGCTTGTTATAGCACTTTGTGGCGTAGGCCCACAAAGCCTTTACCGGAAATAAGGCCTCGTCCGGGAGCGCCTTAATGGTTAGTACATTCCCTTTTCTGTCTTGGTCTGTCTTGGATCTGCTAATCTTCAGCTGTATTTCCTGTGCTCCCCACTTTATGTCCCCCCCATTCTAAGCCTCTCTCTTCATTCTTCCTATTGTGTCCCACTGCCTCGCTCACCCTCAGAGCTCCTG
Organism: Neoceratodus forsteri; assembly: GCA_016271365.2. Taxonomy (NCBI): domain Eukaryota; kingdom Metazoa; phylum Chordata; order Ceratodontiformes; family Ceratodontidae; genus Neoceratodus; species Neoceratodus forsteri. The sequence continues at coordinate 865,953,289 of CM057458.1, read as the reverse complement.
CAAACATCACTAAGTAAATTGTGTGAAACAGCTGGGCCTCATCCTTGGTTTTACAAATGGCTGGTAATATCTCCCCCAGTCTACCCAACCGTTGGTTTGCTATTGGCCTCCGCCCATCTTTGTTCTTTTGTTTTAATCTGCTCCACCCTTGCATCATTCTACGAATCAGCACCAACCTCGTAGGATCTTTCCACCTCTTTAGACGACACACCAAGCTGATCCCTGCTAGGTACACTCCCATTGTTGCGTGAGCTGTCCCTTTCTGCCACTGCTCTACCGTGAATTTGCCTAACTGTTCTTCCATTAATGGCCCACTTACCTCCATGTGGTGTGTTGCCCTGAATGTTTGTAGTGCCTCCCATGCCTCTTCATATGCCCTCAATGTCCATGGTGCCAATGAGATGCAGAACAACTTTTTGTCTCCTTCTTGCCAATGTCCCAGATGTTCGTTGGAATGGCCATTTTCCGCTCTTCTGCTGTTGGTGCTAGCATCCGGAAATGATCCAGCTGCAGATGGGAAAGGCTATCAGCTAGTGTATTTTTCACCCCGTCTATGTGTCTGGCTCTAAAAGACATGTTTAACTGCAAACTCTGCAAAACTAACTGCCTCAATACTCCCATAACTGTCTCCGCTTTAGCCCCCTTCTTGTTCAACACCTTCAACACCTCAACCACTGCTTTGTTATCGCACCAGAATGTGATCTTCTAATTCCTCAGGTCTTCTCCCCATTCCATGGTGCATGCCAGAATAGGCAAGATTTCCAGCAGTGTGATATCTTTTACTTTCCCCACTTGTACCCATTCTCTCGGCAATGGTTCTGAAAACCATTGTCCTCTAAAATAACCCCCATTCCTAGTCCCCCTGCCACATCTGTGTATAGTTCCAAATCAGTGTTATAGAGCCACTCATCCTGCCAAAAGGAACATCCATTATAGTCCTTTAGAAATTCCCCCCACACTTTGAAGTCTTCTTTTATCCCTTTGGTTATGTCCACCCAGAGGTGCAGCCTTCTTACCCCCTAAATTGCCCGTGCTAATCTCTTTGTGAATGCCCTTCCTGGCCCAATTGCCCGACATGCAAAATTCAAGTGCCCCAGCACTTGCTGCACCTGCCTTAGTTGCACCCGTCTTCTGCTAGCGTGTGTCTGAATCAATTCCCTTAGTTTCTGTACCATACCATCTGGTAGCCTACATAATTCTCCATGGGCATCTATTTTAATCCCTAGAAATTCTATAACCCTGCTGGGGCCCTCGGTTTTATCGGGAGCTAATGGCACTCCTAGTTCCTTGCATAGTTCCTGAAAATTTGCCAGCATCTCCTCCATCTCTTCCCGCCCACTGCCTATCAATAAGAAGTCATCTAAATAGTGTATTACTGACTTGTGCCCTGTTTTCTGTTGAAATATCCATTGCAGGTAGGTGCTGAATGTTTCAAATGTGGAACATGCAATGGAGCACCCTATCGGCATGGCTTTGTCAAAATAATACTGTCCTTCTACTTTAAATCCCAATAACTCCCAATCTTCTTTCCTCACCAGGAGCAGCCTAAAGGCTACTTCTATATCGGTTTTTGCCATCCATGCATCCGGAGTTGCCCGGTAAGCTGCTCTGCTTCTTCCAAAGTCGCATAGGTGACTTGGCTGTGTTCCTCTCCAATGAAACCATTCACTGAGTTTCCCTCTGGGAATGACAGAAGGTGTATCACCCTATATTCCCCTTCTTCTTTCTTTGGCACCAGACCAAGGGGGGGAAAAACTCATGTTCTCTAATGGGAGAACCACATACTCTCCTTCCACCCTCCCTGCCATTTTTTCTTTTCTTATTTTCCTTCTTAAAATGTCCTCCTTTCCTTTTATCGATGCTAAGTTGTTGGCGTCTCTTGATTGCCTCGGATCCCATGCAGTGTAGTGGGAAACCCGTTCTAAAACATTTTCATATGTTTTTTGCCACCTCACTATCTGGGTGTTCTTTTAGCCATTTTTCCCATGCTTCAATTTTAATGGGGGTTTTTGCTAATTGGAATCATTCCTTACCCATGACCTCCCCCGTTCCCCTTTATTCCTTTTGGTTATCGCTCCTCTGGCCCTTCCTTCAATAGTCCTGTGCCCCCCTCTCCCCAAAAACCCTACTTCTCAATCCTCTATTTTATGTCAGCCCTTTAAAACTGGCCCTTCCTAAAAGGGCTGGGGCCTGATCCCCTGGTTTCCCCCCTGTTGGGCCCCCGCTACCCACGTCGTCCTGCACCTTGATGCTGGGTGATATCCCCCACATTTTGAACAGACATGTCAAAAACAACATTGTGGTCATGAGCAAAATGCCCTATTATACCCCCAACAGCATTTCTGTAACATCCCTCCCTTTCTTCCCATCTCCCCTTCGGGAACAGACTGGTCAGTTACATAATCAGTCCACAAGTCTAACTGTTTCATGTTCCATCTCACATCCCCATAGGTGGCCATCCTTTGGCAGAAAAACTCATTGTAATATATGCAGCCCACTCCCCCTTTTGCTTTTGCCCTCCTTATAATCAGGGAATAAGTGATAAGTGGTATGCCCAGCTCTGGTTTCTTTTCCAGAACAATGGCTGAATATGTCACAAAGCCCACAAACCATCCATCCCAAGTTTTCCCTTTTGTAAACTTTTCTTCTTCTTTTTTCCCCCAGTAAGACCACAGCCGCTGCCATCTCACTCTATGCTATATTTTCTGTCTCTCGTAATTTGCTGCCGCTTCCCTGCTGACCAATGCAAATATATCGACATATTCCGCCTTCCATATCTTCTCTTTTGTGGCCAATGGCACATGTTCCCCTATCCTCATGCCTGGCGCACCTATATCCCTCATTCCCTTTCCCGTCCCTTCCGCCATTTTGCCTACTTCTCCCTTAGGTTCTATGTGCCCTTTGAGCTCCGCTAGTGCAGTCTCCATTTGCCCTCAACCACCTTTCCCTAGGGCTGCTATAATTTACCCCATGTATTCTTTTATGCTGTCCCCAACTGTACCTGATACACTACCTGTATGCTTGTCCCCATCATGTGTACCGTTGTTTTTGGGCTGAGCTTGTCTATTTTCTTCTGATAGTGCAACAGGCAGTGGCGCTGCTGCTGGAGGGGTCGGTACCACCACAGGTTCCTGTCTGGGTTCTGATAGTCCTAACGGTTCAGGCAGCAGGGGTTGTGGAGGTGCTGTACTAACCGCTTGTGGTGGCAGTCTCTGTGTGCTGCATAGCCTTTCGGTCAGTCTCTTTCCACCACCCCAAGCTCCCTTTTCCACCTTCCGCTTCTCCCCTGACTTCCCCGGTTCCTCTCCATCCATCATTTGCCAAATCAAGTTGGCCTTCTCTGTCAGCTCAATGATTGCCTTGTACGCCTCTTCTTTGGTTGGTTTGCTCTTCCTTAGTTCTATTCTACACCCGATTTTCTTTACCTGCAGATAAACTGAGAACATTTTGTTCATTATTTAACATTCCATAAATCCTTAAATGCCTCTCGCCAGGCTAATTTCATTATCCTGCTGCCATCCCCTTTTTTAAGGCCTTATTTCGACATGTTGGCCTGTCCTCCTAATCCTCTTACCTCACTCCCCCTTGTTTGTTTTTTTTGTTTTTTTGGATCACTTTTTGATGTCCACCTGCTATCTGGGGTTGGTATACCATCAGCCTCGATTCCCACTGCAATGCTTCCTCGCTAATCCCTTCTGTCCCCTATGCTTTCCCTTCTTGCTGCAATAAAAACAGGTGACACCTCCAAAGTGTATCTTTTATTATTTATTTTAGTTTCTATTTTGAAATATCCACTCTCTGTCCCCAACATTAGCTCCTTGCACCTGAGGCTCTTTCTGCAGCACCGTTACCCAATGTGACATCATGCATCTTAAAGCTTCAGTGCTAATCACTTGCTGTTCCTCATGCTTTTCCTTTTTGCTGCAATACAAGGGGGAACAGCCTGCAAGGGTGTGTCTTGTAATATTTATTTAATTTTCTATTTAATAATCATCCGCTCTGTGCCCACAACATTATCCCCTTGCGCCTGGGGCTCCTTCAACCACAACACTACCCGATGTGGCATCACACGCCATTCGAAATGCATGTTCTCCTCGCTGCACTAGGACAGCATATTCCCTACATGCCTTCAATGAGAAGAGGCTGCTGCGATTCAATGCGATGAGAAATCCCCTCTCTAAATACCCTCTCGCTTCATTTTTTTTAAATAAAATCCCCATAGTGCCACACAGCTTCCTTGAAAGGGCTGAGTGGGAGTGGGAACTACCGGTCATCATGGCCTTTGGCATGTCTCCCCTGTGACCATCTGCCCCATATACCTTTCAAACCTCACCTCGTGGCAAACTGGCCCCTTAATCTTTCTTTCCCCTTCAACACTATAACCACTGACCTACTGATTTTGCTACTGAGTCCACGCAGCCTTGGAGTATCTTGTCCCGCTTCCAGCTACAACCCTGGCCTTCTTCAACCTTTTAGGTAGAACCACTCTGTCTTCAGCATGCTGACTTCCCCGGTCTCACTAAACAACAACATGCCCCATTTTTGCTTGGGTGCTTGTCGTCACAGCTCCCTCTGCCTCATGGATCTCTCTCAACACTACGTGTACCATTCAATCTTTTGCATAGCTTCCATGAACAATGCCATGGTTTCCAGAAAGCTAATGCTCTTGTCCTGAACAATCCTCAATTCTCCCTGCTCGAGACACATTCACAAAATTAAATCTCTGCTCGTTCCATCTGTGTAATCATGTGCGAGATCACTCGAGTTCTACGCAAACTAGCAATCTCTGCATACATTTTTCTAGCAGCAATTCATTCTAGTGAGATCACTTGATTCTACCAAATCTAGCACCCTCTGCCGACTTTTTTCTAGCAGCCATTCATTCTCGCGAGATCACTCGAGTTCTACCAAGTCTAGCAACCTCTGCATACTTTTTCTAGCAGCCATTCATTCTACAATTGGTGACGCCTTCAAATAAACTACATAACTTCATTTTGACTTACCTTCTGTTGACTCAAATCACAAACCATAATCTGGAACGCCACCAAGAAATCGCTACCAAATGAATATGTATATATTTTTTTACCAATCTGATGTGCTGAAGTTGTAAATCAAAAGACTCCAGCAAAAGAGGCTGAGCTGCTGCAGTGCAGAGGATTATGTACCCTGCACAGAACCCCTTCCCTTTTCATTTTCCCTTATCCCTGTCTTTTCTTTTTGAGCTCCCCTCTTCCTGTCCCTTCCCTCTGTCCTGTTTTCTGGCCCTCCCTCTCCCCCTTTTTGGGCACAACCATCCACAGGAGTACAGGGTCCACCAGGACAACTTAATTTGTCCCTTAAAGGGCAATCTCCATTGCTCCCCAGAGTAATTGCCTGCCCTCTTCCTCTCCTTTCTGCTGCCTTTTGCCCATCAGGTGTCCCCTGTCCTAAAGCGCTCTGTTCTGCCTCACTGTGTCCTTAATGCATCTCTACCCCACTCTATGCTTCACTTCCCCTGTGTCTCTCCTGTGTATGACCAGTCCTCCAGCACTGTGTCCATCCCACTTTGTCCTTCCTGCATACCTGCCCATCTTAAGCTTCACATCCCCAGTGTCTCTCCTGTGTATGTCATGTACCCCAACACTTTGTCCACCTCACTGTGTCCTTCCAGCACATTTGCCTTTCTCCATGTTTTACTTCTCCAGTGTCTATTCTATTTTCTAGTCCTTGCTACTAGTTCTTGTTCACACTGATTGTACTGCTTGCACAGTATTGTACCACCGGTTAATCTATGTATACTACTGTACAAGTTACTCTGAGCTGACAATTTTTAATAGTATATTTGTAGACTACCATTGACTCTTTGTATATCTGATGTACCTTGTTCCTACAAGTCAATAATTGTAAGCTGCCGAGTTTCTCTTTTGTATTCCACTGTATACTAAGATTTTTCTTGTGACGCATGTTGTGGCCTGGGTTGTGCCTGAAAACAGTCCCCAGTATCAGTGCACCTACTTGGTTATCAAAGACATACATACATACATAAATAAATAAAACAAATGAAGGAGCTGAAACTGTCAAGATCCCATTCCAACACAGGGTTCCTCAATATCATCATATTTTTCAAGCACTGCTTTGATCACTGATTTTATTGCAACATGTGGAATATGCTGAAGTAGTTTCAGCAATTACTGTTGAATCAACAGTTGTCACACTCAATGATAGACCAGGTATTTTAATACTTCAAGGTGTCTTAGAATCTGATGATTCATTATAATTTATGTTCTCGTTGTTCTCACGATCTAATTGTGTTGTGGATGTGGTCCCACTTGCACTTCCACCTCCAAATTAAACTAATAATCTCTGGCTGAGATATATGAAGTTTATAACAAATCACTTTCCTTGATTTCAGCAGCTCACTGTACATTTTTAAATTATGCTTGTTTCTGTAGTCATTGTCAAATAATGAACCACGTTCCAGATCAGTCACTTTTCTTTTTGTTTGTTGCATTATTGCATAAGTTAGGGCTTGGACATTAAAGTAATGTAAGATGAACTGAGAAGCATAATTAGGTAATGGCTGTGCAATGACAGGCAATAAGCAGTAGCTTATATAATCACTCAGTACTTCAGCAATGGAAGGGCTGCATTCACTCAGGGCAGGGTGACAATGTTTGGCATTGTACTCTGAATGTTTTTTCAAGAGTTTCACTGAAATCTGTATGTTCTATATTGGTGTAAATTTTACTGGGAAGCATACAGATGTAGTTTAGTTGCTGTAGATAACTGTCTTCACCCTCAAGTAGTTAACTTTTAATATGAATGAACAGAAACTCTCAAAAGATTTTATGTTCTGTCATGTCAGTACTACCTCACTGGACAGTGCACTATCACTATACTGGCTATGATTTTCTTCAGACCTCACAGAGAAAAAGAAATACCAGTAAAAATGTCAAACAGCCAGTCACTAGTCAGCACATGACAGATCAATTTATCATCCAGAGACTATACCTGAGATGCTGTGTTGGCACTCTCACACTGAACTGGGAAATATCCTGATATTGTCATCAAACCTCACTGAGAAATATAAATATTAGTGAAAATGACAAACAGCCACTCACTAATCAGCACACAGCTATCAACTAGAGACTGGGCCTGAGATGCCATGTTGGCACTCTCACACTGAACTGGAAAAATAATGATACTGTACAGTTATAATATCTCACTGAGAATCAGACCTATTAGTGTAATTGACAAACAGCCACTCAATAGTCGGCACACAGCTAAGATGAGCATTTCCAGACTGGGCTTAAAAGGCTATGTCAGCACCCAGACACTCTCACATTGAAAAGGGCAATATCTTGATACTGAATGGTCATTAGACTTCGCTGAGAAACAGAAATATTAGTGTAAATGGCAAACAGATACCCACTAGTCAGCCCACAGCTGAGATCAATTTATTCCACACAAGACAGGGCCTGAGATGCTATATTGGCTCTCTCTCACTGAACTGAGAATATCCTGATGCATACTATACAGTCATCAGACCTCACAGAGAATAAGAAATCTCTCTTCTACCCCCATGCCAGTTCCACTTTTATAGGCACAGGATTTGACTGACCACTGGTGCTTCCTGTTTGAGAGCAGGAAGGGAGTAATCACAGAGGCACAAAAGATTCACCATCCTAGAAGAAAAAGAGTAGCTCTCCACTGCCACCCCCCCCCCAGCTACTCCAGGTCTTACTCTGAGCAAGTAAGGAGGAGACTATTGAGGAATACAGGAACTTCCTTTCCCAGAACAGGAAGAGCAGGAGCTTTAAGGGCACAAGGGCAGTAAGAAAATAGGGAGAAAAAAAATAAACAGAGAGAGGAAAGAGTAAGCATACAAAACAACAGTTGAGGGGCCACAAATAAGACATGATGGGAGTGGAGCAGTGCAGTGGCTGTGGAGTGGTAGTCTTCCAGGAGACATGCTAGAGGATGTGGTGTTGTCTCATCTGCAGGCACCTTTCTGGGCTGAGGGAGGAGGTTGCTTGTCTCTAGGCTGAGTTGACCAGGATGCAGGGGACCTCCTCTTCCATCCAAGGACCACCAGGGCCACCACTACTACCTCAGAGGTTGCCAAAAAAGAGGAGCGGTTGGACCACAGTGAACTCAGAGAGGATGAGTGTGGTGGAACAGAGTCACATCTCTCCAGTTGTACCTCTCCACAATTCATACACCATTCTGGCAGAGTGTGGTTCCTCCATGGAGGCATCAGCAGTGGACACCAAGGAGGATGCTTGGAACCTCCACAAAGGAAACCCACATGAGGGTGACATGGGACCCCACAGGGGAAGGAAATAACTCCTGGTGCCGGGACTCCTTTGTTAGGAGGGTAGAACTGGGGGAGGGGGAAGGGGAGGAAAGGTGCCTGCCTGGTGCCATGACTTGGAGGGACAGGGAGTGAATCCTCAATATCATGGGAACAGCTGCATGGGGGAGGGAGCTGGATGTCATTGTCCACCACGGGACAAATGACCTGGCAGGGAAAGGGAGTAGAGAAGTGCAGGAGGAGTTTGTAGAGTTAGGGAAGGGCCTTAGATTAGTGGAATGCATTGTAACCTTTTAGGAAGTGCTGCCTGTCTATGGCATGGCTGAGGTTAGGGTTCTCCACACAATGGGATTCAATCAATGGTTGAAAAATGGGTGCAGTGCTCAGGCTTTTGGCTTCATTGAGGACTGGGGGCCACCTGGAGAGATGCAGTCCTATACTGGCATGATGGTCTGCATCTGTCCAGGAGGGGAACCAGAATCCTAGGTGATAAGTTTAAATGTTTCATTGGCAAACATTTAAACTAGCCAAGAGGGGAGGCACTGAAAAGGAGCAGGGAAATCCTAGCCCCCCCCAAAAAAAAATCAGGGTAGTTAATGAGGTAAACACCAAGATGGAGAAGTCTATAGGGGGAAGGACTTAAGTAAGTGGAGAAAAAGGCAGACAGTAAGGACGGAGATTGGGCAAAAAGGGGTACGGCCATAAAAGGTCAAAAAATAATGGAGGGTAATGAGTAGCAATGCCCATAGTCCAGGTAACAAGCTCCCTGAACTGGTGGAAGAGGGACGCCTGCATTTCATGGCAATCACAGAAACATGGTACACAGAGAACCATGACTGTGATGCCAACATATTAGGGTACACAATCTACAGGAGGGACAGAAAGGGTAGAATAGGAGGATGAGGAGTACCTCTTTGCATAAGGGAAGGGATCAAAGCAACAGTACTAAAGGATAAACAGGGAGGAGAAGAGGCACTGTGGCTCACCCTGGAGACCAGAAATGGTACCACAATCCAAATGGGGGTTGTATACAGACCCTCGTCTCAAGGGGAGGAAATGGAAAAGTAAGTAATATAAGGCATCCCTAGGATGATAGAAAAAGGGGAGATATTGTTGATGGGGGACCTGAATATGCCAGATGTTAACTGTAGCACCTTTGCTGCAGCCACATCCAAGAGTAGGGCCATTCTCGATGCCCTACAGGGGGCATGCCTCAGACAGCTAGTGTTGGAACCCACTTGGGAGGGAGCAATCTTAAACCTAGTACTCTCAAATGGGGATGGAGAGAGGATTGCAAGTCTAGAAGTTGGTAGCCATCTGGGAACGAGTTAAACCGCCAAACAGTGTGGTTCACGGTAAACACAGCCGCAGTGTCAAGCCATACAAAAGTGAGGGTACTGGAGAAATGGAGTCACATGATGCAACTGGTTGTCTAGCAGCTCCTCTCTTAAGCTCCTGCTACTCCCATTCTAAAAAGTGTCTTTTTACCTGGGTATCCACCGATTTCATATTATTTCAGTCCTTCAAAGGCTCTGAGCTATTCGCAGACATCTTCAGTGGCAGATTTTGGGTACCATGGATGCTGAAATGAAACTGGCACAGCTCAAGCATACTCTGCCACCAACACCCAACAAGGCCTCTAAGAGATCCAAGGCCCAAGCCACAATGAGTGGTTGGACCTCAACTAATATATCGGATCAAGCCCCATTGGTGGTTGAGTGTTTTCTAGCTGAGAAGCTACCATTTGGGGAAAATCTTAGGTCCCTCACCACTGAATTTAAATCGATGATGATTGCCATGGAAGAGCTTTCTAAAAGGACTGGCAACAATGAAGCCCGCACTATGTCTGCAGAAAAGCACTAGAATGCCTTGCTCCTGAACTTTTAGCTACCAAACAGAAACTGGCCCATCTAGCTGAGAAAGCTGAAAATGTGGAGGATCAGAGCTGTAGGAACAATGCTGTCATCATTGGGCTTCCAGAAAGAGAAGAAGGCTCCAACTCTGTCTTATTCACACAAAAGCTGATCTCCAAGATTGCTGGCCTTTCTCCTTATGGCATGATTTATACGATTGAGAGGGCTCACTGTACTCTGTGCCCAATGCCAGCTGCAGATGCTCTCCCCCCCCAACTCTTTATTTTCTATTTTTTTAATTTTCTTGAGAAACAACATTTTCCTGCCAAAGTGCGAGAACTACAAGAAGTTCAGTGGGAGGGCACAAAACTACTGGTGACACAGGACCTGCCAGGATCATTTCACCAGAGAAGTGCCACATTTCACCACATAGTGACAAAGCTAATCACGGATGGAATTAAGTTCAAGATGGGGTATCTGGCCTGATTTCATGTACAACTATCAGGTTCTTGGTGTAGTTTTGAAAATCCAGAGACAGCTCAGGAAGAGTTGAAGAAAGCTCTGACAAAGCTCTTTAAGGACAAGTGAGTTTTCACTTAAGGACTGGGAGCTTCTAATAAGCTGCATGAGGGGATTTTGCTCATTTGGCTTGTTTTTTCAAGTAATGCCTGTTGTTTCTACTTGAGCCACTCAACAGAGTATAGATTGGCTATATACCCCCCTCGGGCTCTGACTTTAAAAAAACTGTTTACAGCCTGTATGATGGATCAGTTCTCACACAGGGACTTCACAATGGTGGCTAGAGGAACAGTATTGCAATTGTTCATTTCCTTAATTTGGGGACCTTCTCTTAAGCACTGTGGAATATCGATTGGACAGAGGGGGAATGGGGGAACATTGCTTACTCAATATTTTTCTGATCAGTTGGGTTGGGAGGTGCATCCTTTTCTGCATGCAAGAGTAAACCCAGTATGGTATGGTCCTCTTGGCCTGGGTGCCTTCCTATTTTCTAAGTTTCAAATTAGGAAGGGGGCTGGAGTGAAATGGATGCGGGGTGGATGAGTCTATTCTTCATGGATCAAATAGTTTTTTAGTTGGTAGGAGTGTGGGAAACTGGTTTTACTTATTGTTGAGTGTATGGGTTTTTCTTAATATGTTACAAGTTGGATATTTTCAGAGGAATTAATTTGGGTACTTGTTATGCTCAGGGATATTGGGTGATAATAGGTTGGTTGGTTCTCAGTGGGTTTTGGGATATTTGGGTTTGGGGGCTGAGGATTGTTTTTGGGTGGGATCTGCATCAGAATGGAATACTTGGATATTACTATTTGTGATTTCAGTGCTACGGTTATCTTTACAATTGTCCTTACTATATATAGATCGCTAGTCACATAGATTTTATTACATGGAATGTGAAGGGAACCACAAGAAAGCAAAATGTTATCAGCATCTTCACCATCTTAAAGGGGACATTCTTTTTTTTACAAGAGACACATTTTGTTGAGACCAGTATTGGGTAAGTTACATTTTCTATTACTTTCTATTTCTTTTAGAAACTTGCTCCAGAAAGCTCTGTACAGTCACTAGCAAGGATGGAGAAGTAGTAGAAAAAGTAATACACCTGACAGTTACAGTTACTAATTTCTTTTTATACAAAAATAATAAAAAAAACTATGACAGGTGACATTTATTTGAAAGTAATAGGTTAGTTACTAGTTACTTTCAAATTAATGTAATCAGTTACAGTTACATATTACTTCTGTATAAAAAGACAAGTAATTGTAACTGTAAGGTGTACTACTTTTTCTAGTGCTTCTCCATCCTTGCTAGTGATTGCACAGAGCTTTCTGGAACAAGTTTCCAAAAGTAATAGAAAGTAATAGAAAAAGTAACTTACCCAACACTGCTTGAGGCTGAGGCCAATTTATTTCGCAGACAATATGTGGGCAAGTCTTTACAACTGGGATTACTACACAAACAGGGGTGCTGCTATTTTAATCTCATGGACGATCTCATTTACATGCTTATAGTGCATCTGAGATTCAAATGGTCATTGTTTCCTTCCTAGGGGATTACTAGACAGAGATGAAGTTATGCTTGGCTGTGTATATGGTCCTGATGTGGACTCCCCTTCATTTTTTATGAATTTGGTTTCTGCATTGGCTCCATTCACGTCTGTCCCTAAACTGTTGGGGACTGGAATCTCCCTTATGACCAGGATCTTGATAGATCATATAGACACCACAGTAGGTTATCCCCAGCTCAGAGGGCCCTCAGGGAACTAAAGGAGACTTTAGGACTCTGTAACCCTTGGAAGATGTTACATCCAGGCTCCAGGGACTATGCTTTTTGCTCCTTGGTGCATGGCTCCTCCTCTCGCATTGATTATTTTTTGTTGAGTCAGTCTCTCCTGGTGGGCCTGATGGGCTGTGGGATGGATCCTGGTATAATCTCAGACCATTCCTCAGTCTGGTGCTGGCTTTCTCCCCCTTTCTGCAAAAGTAAACCATTTAGAAACTTAAAGAGGGAGTTTGTCCAAAATTTCTAGCATCAGTAAATTCAGAATTTGGATCAGTGTATTCCTAGTCAGCCTCATGCCAAAAATGAGTTCTCTAAGTTACTTTGTTTAAAAGTTACAAGTCATTTTGTAACCCTAAATTCACTGCCCATTCAAAAAAGCCAGTTTCAGTAAACAGCTACTGATGATGTCACAACCGGAACTCATCATCTAGTCCTTCTTGCAAACTACCTTACAAGACTTATTTCTCCCGCATTACATAAAACTGCAGTTGTATTAATCTTCTGGAGAAGGAAAGCTGACAATGGGTGAGTCAGGGCATGCATTTCCATAATGTGCAAATGCAAAGTACAGTACTTAAGAATGTTGGGGGTTGGAATACAGCAGCAAATATGGCTTTAGAATGACAAAAATATGTGCAATTTTTATAAAAGTGCAGGGATGAGATTTCAAAATGTCACCAGACTGCAGCTGTGGAATGCAGCAATGACACAATCTCAGAAAGTAGGTGGGACACACACTTTTGGAAAGTGACAGGGATGCTAAAATTCTTAATGTGGCAGTGTCATATAGTTTTATAATGTGGCAGAGATACACAATTTTGAAATGTGGGAGACACATAGTTGTGGAAGGTGGTAGGGATATGTAATTTTGTAATGTGTTTTGGACAGATTAATTTGGCATGTGGTGTAGTGATGCAAAATTTCAAAATGTAATTGGTATGCTTGATTTCAGATTGTGGTGGCAACACTAAATTTCAGAATGTGACACAGACAAGAAATCTCAGAAAGTGTCAGTGATGCAGTTTCAGAATCTGATAACCATATGGAATTTCAGAATGAGGTAGGGATGCATAATTTTAGAATGTAACTTGAGCATGCATGTGGTAGTGACACTCATCTTCAGAATGTGGTGGGGAAGTGCAGTTTCAGAATATGGTGGGAATGCACATTTTCAGAATGTGACAATGACAGGCAATACTGGAGCATGGAAGTTTACACACAATTTCAGAATGTGGCAGAAAGGTACAATTTTAGAATGTAGAAGAGACATGCAGTTTCCGAATGTGGCAGTGATGCACAATTTAAGAATGTTCAGAATGTGGTGATGATGAACAATTTCAGAATATGGCGATGACGCACAATTTCAGAACGTGGCAGTGACATGCAATTTCAGAATGTGACTGATGCTCAGTTTCGAAATATGGCTAATGTGTAGTTTCAGAATGTGGTGATGACATGCCATTTAAGAATGAGATGGTGATGCACAGTAGTGCAGTTTCAGAATGTGGTGGTACCATGCAGTTTCGTAATGTAGCGGTGTTACACAATTTTGGAATGTGTCAGTGTCGCACGACTTCAGAATGTGGCAGTGATGCACGACTTAGGAATGTGGTGGTGACACACATCTTCAGAATGTGGTGGTGATGCACTACTTTGGAATATAAAGGCGCCGCACTACTTTGGAATGTGGCTGTGCTGCATGACTTCGGAATATGGTGGTGATGCATGACTTCAGAATGTGGCAGTGACACACAACTTTGGAATGTGGCGGTGATGCATGACTTTGAAATGTCACGGTGATGCATGACTTTGGATTGTGGCTGTGACACACAACTTTGGAATGTGATAGTGATCTACAGGTTCAGAATGTGGTGGAGATGCACAATTTCAGAATGTGGCAGTGACACACAGTTTCGGAAATGTGGTGGTGACGCACAGTTTTGGAATGCAGCAGTGATGGTCAGTTTCAGAATTTGGCAGTGACACTCAGTTTCAGAATGTCGTGGTGACATATAATTTTGGAATGTGGCAGTGATGTACAGTTTTGGAATGTGTTGATGCAGTTTCTAAATGTGGCAATGACATAGTTTTGGAATGTGATGGTGACAGTTTCAGAATGTGGCATTGAAACACTACTTTTGGCCCATCAGCATAGTGGTTGGATTTCTGCTTGTGACACCAGTGACCCAGGTTCAGGAATGAACCCAGAATGCTGGAGGGCTGGCCGGAGAGAGAAGGTTAGAGCGTCAGATGACTGCTTACTTTCTCTCGTGGGAGTGTGGGGAGGTGACCCGGTGCTTGCTGACTCCTGGCAGAGGCCTGGAGTACGGCAATGCACTGGGTCTGGCTGACTAATGGGGCATGGTGAACGTCGGCGTATGCCTTGAGGTTAATGGCATGCCATGCTTCCGAGGAAGCAAATGGAAAAGAGATCCATGGTTGACCAGATGATGGTCACCGGCTCTCTCTGTCACGAGACCCTGAGCAGTCCAAAGACCACCTCAGCAGCACCTGGGCCAAGAAAGTGTGTGCTGGTCTGCTCCACCGGTGCCTTTTCCCTCGGGGGGGAACCATCCAGTGAAGGGTTATGCCAGGTTACCTAGAGGGCTGTGATGTGGGGTGGTGGTGGCTGCATCAGGGCAGGGTGACATCGAGAGACATAGGTGGTCTGAAGGAGAGGCCGGCCCAGAGCCGGGGGGAGCAAAAAAAAAAGAAACACAACTTTGGAACATGGTGTGGATGTGCTATTTTGGAATATGGTTGGGACGCACAATGTTGAATTGTGGTGGGGATGTGATACACAACTTTAAAATGTGGTGGAGGGATACAATTCTGGAATGTGGCAAGGACAAGCAGTTTCAAAATAAAATGGTATGTCCTGCCGTATTCTGAATGTGTACATCCTTACTTATATTCCAGGATGCCAGTCCCCAATAAATTCTTTGATGTGTGTCCCTGTTGCATTCTGAGATTAAGTGCCCCACCACACTATGGGATGGCACATCCTTGCCACATGCCGAGATTACATGCCCCCCCAACATTCTAAAACTTTGCACCACTTTGACGGTCTACACCTTGGTTCAGCACTGCATTCCAAAACCACCTTCTGATGCATTCTAAAGTACAGTACCATGCATCTGAACATTCTAGAAATACAAGCACTGCTGGCAACCCTGTGTCAGTTTTTGGTTTTTAAATAAATACTACAGCTACACTTTTGATAACTTTGAAGAAATAGGTCCTATCAGGTTGCTGATTGGGAGGACTAGTCTGTGAATTCTGGTTGTGACATCATCAGTGGCTTTTTACTGAAACTGGCTTTTTTGAATATGGAGTGAAATCAGTGTTACAAAATAGCTCATAACTTTAAAACGAAGTAACGTAGAAACCTAATTTTTGGCATGAGATTAACTGGGGGTAGGCTGATTCTAATTCTGCAATGTAATACTTTCGACTGGACTCTCTCTTTAATAATCAACTGTTGAACAATGAGTGGGCAACCCAGCATGTTGCTGCCTACATTGATCATTTCACTTCTGTCAATTTAGGATGCACAGGTAAACCTGATGTAGAGTGGGGAGCTTTGAAATGTTTCCTTAGAGGTGAATTTATATGCCTGGCATCCATTAGGAACTGAAAGCATGATGGGCAGGCGCTAGATCTACTTACCTATATCAGAGAGCTTGAATCTTCTGCTCTCCTAATACATATATAGTAACCCATCAGGAACTTATCAAGCTCTGGGCCCAGTACGGAGAGCTACTGCATGAGAAAACAGAGTTCACAATGCTTAAAACCCATGCTACATATATTGACTGAGGGGGGAAAATCAGTCCAGTTGTTGGCCTTAGGGGTTAAAAAGCAAGAGACCTCTAGGATTATCAATGTAATCTGCTCTTCAGTGGATGGATCCCTTACAATTATCCCAAAGGAGACTGCAACTGAATTCGAGCAACATTACTGTGCTCTATATAGTCCCATGTCGCCCCTACCCTCTCAGAGGTCTCTGAATGATTATTTAATTAAGATACCTCTCCCTACACTGACAACAGTTCAGAAGACCTCACTAAAAGCCTCAATTACCAAGGCAGAAATCTCAGAGGTGATTTGAGCCCTGCCTATGTATAAGTCCCCAGGCCCAGATGGGATTTCACCCCATTTTTCTAAGGTATTTGGAAACAAATTAGTATCTTGGCTGCTTTGGCTGCCAATTGTTTACTATCCTCAGCTACTATGGACAACAGTCTTTTTGAGGCTTTAATAGTGGTACTCCACATGCCTGGGAAATATGCAAGAAAGGTTACAAGTTACAGACTGAGATCCCTTTTGAATTATGATACGAAAGTACTTGCCCAGCTTCTGGCTCAGAAATTAATTTGAGTAATGCCATCTTTAATAGGTTCCAATCAGGTAGGATTTATGATTGGTCGCTCCTCTTCCGATCATTTGCGAAAAGTGGCTCACATCATCTCTGTGTCCAGAGACTCAGAACACCCTCCGTGCTTGTGCTTCTGGATGCAGAGGAAGCTTTTGATTGGGTGGATTGGCAATTTGTATTCCAGTTGATGCATAGGTTTGGTTTTCCCCTCAGTTTCTGCAATGGATTAGAGAGTTATATTCAAATTCTAGTGGCCGAATATATTGTAATTGAGTCTTTTCCTCATCATTGCCTTTATATTTGGGCACTAGGCAGGGCTGTCCTCTGTCAACTCTGTTGTTTATCCTCTATTTATAGCCCTTTCTGGTTAAACTTAATGACAGCCCCATGATTCGGGGCATCTGGGTGGGTACTCAGGAAAAGAAAATATCAGCATATGCTGATGATATTCTGTTGCATCTCTCCCACCCTCGATCATCTATCCTGGCTGCCCTCGAAACAATACAGTAGTTTAGCTCATTTTCTAATTATAAGTTAAATCTGGATCAAACGTCTGTCTTCCCTCTAAATTCCATGAAATTTAAAGGGAGGTCCTGGACCTTGGGCTGTCCTGTGCTCCGAAATATCTGAGATAGCTAGGTATTAACTTGTCCAGAAGTGATTAAAGAACACGGTGGCTGAACCTGGATGCACTGTTGCAGATAATTCAACAGAACTTAACCCATTGGAAGGTCCTACCTTTGTCACATTGGGGCAGTATTAGTCTAGTAAAGATGAATGTTCGTCCTCTGCTTTTTTACCCGATTAATATGTTGAATATTTTACTTCCTCTTTCCTAGTTCAAAAAGGTACACACCATTATTTCTAAGTTTATTTGGCTGGGGAAACCCTCAAGGATGGCTTACCATAAACCTGCAGCTCATAAGAGCAAGTGAGGGTTAAGGCTCCCCCATTTCCGGTTATATTACTGGGCAAGCCAAATCAGTAAATATCTACAATGTTTAACTCCCATGAGGGATTAAGTTCTAAACAATATGTCCCAGCATGGCTTTCCAGTGAGAAAGTGGTTATTGAATCTGCTGGGTTGGCCCCACAGACTCTTTTATATCTCAAACCAAGAGATATCCCACTGAGTTTACATAACACCCTGATAGAGGTTTCTGTCAGGGTACACACAAAGGTCTTCAAGTTTTTGAGATACAAAAACTTCAGAGACCCTTCCCAAAGTCTTTTTGGTAACCCAAAATTCCAAATAGGTTGCATACCCTTGCTTATCACCCGAGTCCCACATATGGCTTCAACAAGAGTTTGTGACTTATTCCAAGACAGGAGATGTCTTACCTTGGGGGATATTATGTAGAAATATGCTTTCGATAAGGCTGATATTTTCAAGGTGTTTCAAATTTGACATATGTTAATATCACACTTCAGAGTTGGGTTGGTGGATACAAATGGGGGAAGATTTCCCACAGTCTTTGCATGAGCTAGCTACATCCCATCATGCAGTGTCTAAGTTATATGCTGACCTATAGGATAGGGCATTTCCTACTGTGGATGGGGTTCCCAATTATTGGGTCTTTCAATTTCAGCAGTCTGTCATGGATTGGGATAAAATTTGAAGAGATTCCTACACTTATATCTCACAGAACCAGTTGAGGATCATGCAATTCCAATTTCTCCATAACATGCACCTCACCCCAACTAGACTCTTTAAGATGGGAAGGGCGGGTCTCCCCAGTGTGTGAGATGTCATCAGGTGGAAGGTTCCCTGTTGCACATATTCTGGGACTGTTTGATGGTTATTCCCTTGTGGTTCCTCATCAAGGAGAATGCCGACCAACTGCTGGGCATTGATAACCTTTTTCTAACTGATGCTTGGCGGGTGACTACATCAGGGTAGCAGTTCAGAAATAAAGATTCTACTTTGCTTTAATTGCTCTCATGGTCAAGAAGCTGGTACTATGTCATTGGTTGGACTCTGCCTATTTCATATAATGAGTGGTTGCAGGAAATACTCTTCAACCTCAGGACTGAAAAGTTAATAGTGAGTCTTCACCATAGTTTGAAAGAGTATGAGAGAATCTGGGGTAAACTGCATGCTCTCTATACAGTGGGCTCTGATTCAAGTGTCATGGTATAAACTGACACAACACATGTTTGGTTAAGACCCATTCTGATGCTGGGGAGGATTTGGAGAGGGGGGTGGGGAGTCAGGGTTGTAATGGTGGTCTCTGTTTTACTTTCTGTGATTGGACTCATGTTTGTATGTGTACTGCCTGAAACTTAATAAAGCTGAATACATTTTAAAAGTGAGGGTACTGGACTTTAGGAGGGCTGACTTTATCAAAATGGGAGAGGACTTCAGAAAAGCACTAGCAAACAAGCAAGAAGGAGGGGCGGAAGAACAATGGGGAAACATCAAAACTGTCATCACAGAGGTAACAAGCCTTTGTGCGAAGCAAATAAACAAGTCAAAATGAAGAAAAAACATAATAGTTCTCAAAATAGGTTGTGGGGAAGTTTAAGGAGAAAAAGATAGCATTCAGAAAGTATAAGGAAACACAGAAGGAGCAGGACAGAGAACTGTACCAGTTAAAGCAGAAGGAAGCAGGGAAGGCAGTCAGAATAGCAAAGGGCCAAACTGAGGAAAAGATAGCCAACTCAGTTAAGAAGGGGGATAAAACCTTTTATAGGTACATTAGGGAGTGAAGAAAGACCAAGGAAGGGATAATGAGGCTTAGTAAAGGGGAGGTGAGTAGACAGAAAGGGACAGTGAAAAAACAGGGATACTGAATGAATACTTCTGCTCAGTATTCACAAAAGAAGAGGAGGGGGAGGTACCTAATCCAATCAATAGAAGTACTCTGCAAAGAGAGGTTAATACAAGTCCTTACACAGAAGAAAGGGTTCTGAACTAACTCATAAAACTGAAGGTGAACAAAGCAATGGGGCCTGATGGGACTCACTCCAGAATTCTAAAAGAACTAAAGAGAGAACTAGTGACACCACCGACTACCCTTTTTAACAAATCAAGGGAGTATTGTATGGTACCTATGGTCTGGAGGAGGGTAGATGTGATTCCCCTTCACAAAAGTGGAAGTGAAGCAGAGGCAGGTAAGCTACAGACCTGTTAGCGTGACCTCAGTGGTAGGGAAAATGATGGCATCACTTCTGAAAGAAAGAATTGTTGAGTACCTAGAGGCCAGCGGGGCACAGAGCCCAAGGCAGCATGGATTCACAGTGGGAAGGTCATGTCAGATGAATCTAATAGATTTCTTTGACTGGGTGACCAAAGTAGTAGACCAGGGAGGGGCATGGACATGGCCTACTTAGACTTTAGCAAGGCATTTGATACAGTCCCACACAAAAGGCTAATAAACAAATTAGCCAGCCTGGGAGTGAGTTCCAGGGTGGAAGCCTGTGTAATAAATTAGCTGGACAGCAGTACACAGAGGGTAATAGTAAAAGGAATCCATTCTCAAGAAAGGGGGGTTATTAGTGGGGTATCACGGAGTTCAGTACTGGGTCAGGTCCTTTTTATTGTCTTTATAAGTGACATTGCAGAGGGACTGGAAAGAAAAGTGGTCCTCTTTGCAGACATCACAAAGATCTGCAACAGGGTTGATACATGGGGGTGTGTGAAAAGGATGAAAAGAGACTTGGCAAGGTTGGAAGAATGGTCAAAAGTATGTCAGCCTAGATTCAATGCAAAGAAGTGCAGCATTATGCAACTGGGAAACAAAAACACAGGAGAAGAGTACACAGTGGGGGTGGTATTAACAACAGAAAAAATGGAAAGGTACCTGGGGATAGTCATATAAGATGACCTAAAGGTAAGCAAAAAATGTGAGAAGGCAGTAAAGAAGGCTGAGGGGATACTGGGATGTATAGGGAAAGGCATCACCAGCAGAAAACAGGAAGTTGTTATCCCTCTGTACAGACAGTTGGTGAGACCCCATCTGGAGTACTGCCTGTAGTTCTGGAGACCCCAACTCTGCAAGGACATAGACAGGATGGAGGCGGTCCAGAGGAGGGAAACTAAAATGGTGCAGGGTCTGCAACAGGAGCCATATGAAGAGAGACTAAAGAAGCTTAATATGTATACCCTTGAGGAAAGAAGGGAGAGGGGGACTTGATAGAAATTTTCAGGTACCTCAAGGAAATCAACAAAGACCAAGAGGGTAGCATCTTTCAGAAAAAGAGATGTGCAAGATCAAGTGAACACAAATTGAAGGTAGAAGGGGGATGGCTCAGGGGCAATGTGTGGAAGTATTTTTTCACAGAGAGGATGATAGACACATGGAATGGCCTTCCTGAGCAGGTTGTGGGGTCAAAAACAGTGAGGGAATTCAAGAATGAATGGGACAGACATAAGGTAATTCTTGTGGGGGCTAGGAAGAATTAGGCTGTTGGTTAACGGGGATCTGCAATTTATCTAATAGGTAGGGAAATGGAAAGACTAGGTGGGCCAAGTGGTCCTTATCTGCTGTCAAAGTCTATGTTTCTGTGTTTCTATCTTAAAGTACTGTAGTTAGAAACTGCTACTTAAACCAGTGCACCAGGCTTTATCACTGTGTAGAAATTAAAATGTTTTTTCTCTGTATGTCAGCTACAGGCTGCCCATTGATTACACTTGGTAATATAACATGCTGCTGGAAAATAATTGTGTTTTTTAAAGTGGTATTTATATAAAGCATAACCGTGATTAGTGTTTTTAGCTTTGTGGCCTATGTGGCCATTGTTTGTATGACAGATTGTGTTTTACAGAAAATTGATTTGAGTGGAAAAAAACGGTAGCTATGATAATAGATTACACCTGGGGCAGTTACAATATGGTAATAAAGGTGATATGGTAAAGCTAGTCATTGTTTTTGTTCAAAAAAGGAGATAATGACTTTGGGGGCTTATTTGTACCAGCTCAGAATTTGTTCTGACTTGGTACATTTAATCCAAAAAAAATATTTGAATCAGGGGATGTGGAGGCCAATCCAGGACCCCTAATTAAAGAAAATGCTGACTGGTTTAAAACAACTGGGCTAAGATTGTCACACATAAATATTTATTTATTTATTTATTTATTGAAATGTTTCACCAGGAAGGTACATTGAGCAACAAGTCGCTCGTCTCCTGCTGCAACCTGGGGGGAAGGAATACAACTGGAATGAGACATTAAACATTTAAGTTACAAGATCAAAATTAACATACAGTTGTAGGGCAGGTGTTATAAACAGCTTTACAACAGTGTTGTGCATAAGAGTGAGCAATAATAAGTGCTGAGTTAACAGGTAAGCAAGTGCTTATGTAAAAGAAAAAGGGGAATGGGAGGGAGGGGTGAGGTGGGAGAAGGGGAAGAGTAATGTCCATGGAGACCCCTTTAGTATGCAAGGAACCGTGCTAGGGGACTGAGGGGAACAGAGAGAAGAGGATAAAGCAGTGTCCCAGAGAGACCACTTTGAGATGGTGGGAGAAGGGAGTAGATGAGAGATACAAGCCTTTGGGGGAAAGGAGAGGGACCCATGGAGAGCATTCTGGGTCCTTTACATTCTGTGAGAGATCAAAGGAGGCCAGGAAGGGGGAGCAATTTGGGGGAAGGGGAGAAGGGCTAGAGAATTGGGGGGTTGGAGTGCACAGGGTAAAATGAAGGTGAGGTTAGGGGGTAGGGTTTGTCCAGGTCTTAGAGAAGGAAATTAGGGAGGGACATGTCAGGAGCAGCTGGATGCAAGGTAATTATTGAGGGCAGAGCTGATGGAGTTGGAGAAGGATGAGTGCTGGATTTGGGGGCAGGATTCAAAATTTTTGGGAGGTGGTGTGAGTAACTAGATTGGCCGATTTGGGTGGATCTGCAGGGGACAACCAGGGTATGGGAGTCAGTTGATCTAAGAGAATGGAAGGGTGGTGGGATTATAAAGCAGTAGGTGAGGTAGGAAGGGAGTTCACCCAACCAGTGCCTGGAGGTGAATTTAGCATAGTGGCAGAGCTGCCTATTTGTAAGAGATGGGAAAGATATGGCACAATCAAGATCACAGTGATGGGTGTGAGGGAGGGCATCCAGGGCAGAGCAGCAGAAGGAATTGAAGAGGCTGTCCAGTCTGGCCAGGGAGGACTTAGTGGCAGCACCATAGACTATATCACAGTAGTCGAAAATGGGCAGTATCATCTTCTGAACAAGTTCACAACTAGCCATAGGAGGGATGCAACTACAGTTGCTGAACATGGCACCAAACTTGGAGTGCATTTTTTTGGGGGTGGCATCAATATGTCCAGAGAAGTTTAGGTGCTGGTTCAACCAAACACCTAAGTACCTGAAGTAGGATGTGTCCTCAAGTAAAGTCCCCTCAAGGGTGTGAAAAATGGGTAGGGAGGGAAGTCTAGAGAGCATCTTTCTTGTGCCAAAGGTCATGGAGACAGTCTTTTTGGCATCGAGGAAAGGTTTATGGTTAGCAAACCAGACTTAAACATTGTTGAAGTCTTGCTGTACTCTGGTTGTAACCTCAACAGGACAGGAGACAGGTGCATACAGGACTGTATCATTGGCATACATATGTATAGAGGAGGATGGGGAGCAAACACAAGGAAGGTCATTTAAGAAGATGGAGAATAGGAGAGGCTCTGATACCAAGACATGGGGGACTCCAGTGCTGATCAGGAGGGGAGAGGAAGTTCCATCCAAGATCTTAATTGATTGGGTTCTACCATTAAGGTAGGCCTTGAACCAGTTTTTGGTTGAGGGTGATAGGCCAGCTGCTGGGAGTGGGTTGAGGAGAAGGGAGTGAGAAACAGTGTCAAAGGCCTTGGCCAGGTTGACAAAAATGGCAGAGGTAATTTGGCCATTATCCATACCAGTTAGGATGGAGTCTGTGAGCTGTAGGAAAGAGGTGGTGGTGGTTGAGTGCTTTTTCCTGAAACCAGATTGGAAATGGGTGAAAAAGAGGTGTCAGATGAGAAAGAGGTGAGTTGGGAGAGGACAATGTGTTCTTGAAGCTTGGCAAGGGTAGGGAGGAGAGAAATGGAGTGATAGTTGCCAGAGGATGAGGAGTGACCCCTTTTGGGTAGAAGGAGGACCACAGTATGTTTCAATGAAGATGGGTCCGTGGCAGTAGAGAATGACATATTTTGGATTATTGAGAGGGGGGTAGGCAATGGCCAAAGTGGAGAGGGAGAAGAGCTTTGGATCAAGGCCATCAGGGGAAGCACCTTTAGAGGGGTTGATGATGATGATGAGGGCACTTAGGGCATCTTTTGGGGTTACAGTAGTGAAAGAGAAGGGAAGGTGGGAGGGTGGTGGAGGAGGCACTCTAGTAGAAGGTGGGGAAGGGGAAGGGTAGGAGGGGAGAAATTTCAGTAGCTCAGTGGTACAGGAGGTATAGTAGGAGTTACATTCTGCAGCTATGGCTGGTGGGTTGGACACTAGTGAGCTATTTACTTTAAGTACTGGGGGCAGTGGGTGAGATGAGGGGACAAATAGGGTGTGTACCACCTTCCAGAACTTTGAAAGGGAATATGTGTAGTCTAATGTCCAAAAAAACATGAATTGGAAGCTTGGATCTCAGCCTATGATCAAGATATAATGATAATTTCAGAATCCTGGCTGAAACCTAAAACTGATGAATGCTTAATGTCCATTGTGGGTTATGGGCAATTACACAAGGACAGACTGAATAAGAAAGGTGGTTGTCTTGTAATTTATTTTAAGGAATACTGGCATGTTAGTGAAATGCAAACACCCCTTTTGGACTCAGTCTGTGAATGTTTATTCATGGAATTGACATTGGGTAATACAAAGAAATTGGTTATTGGAGGTGTGCATAATCCCCCAGACTCTAGATTAGAGGGACTGTCTGACCTGGCAGGTTTAGCTGAAACATTTAAAAACAGAGAACTAATAATCTTTGGTGATGTAAACTTAAATTGGTTTAGCCAATAATTAAATACAAACAGTTTTTGCAACAGGTTAATTTAGAACAAATAATCATTGAAGGAACTAGGTTAAACAATAAAACTAAACAATCTACACTAATTGACTGTTTTCTGGTAAATAATGTTTTGAACAAAAGTTTATCAGGCATTTTTTCAAACGCCATTGGTGACCATTCACCAATGTATTATCTGTGAAGAAATAAAAGACCCAAGAGTAAACATAGAATTGTAGAAACAAGGGCCTTGAATGAATTTAAATTATTAGGAACAAAACATGATTTATCACAAATTAATTGGCTTGCATTATTGAAGAAAACAGATGTAAATATGGCAGTAGATATTTTCCAGACACAACTAGATAGAGTAATTAATAAAAGGCAACACAAATTAAGAAAATAGTATGAAGGGTCAGTAATAGTTGTATAAATAACATTTATTTAAACTAAAGAAGAAAAGAGATAAGGCAAATTTGATTTTAAAAATACTCGATTAGAGAGTGATTGGAACCAATTTCGGCAATTAAGAAATAAGTGTAAAAGGGAAATTAAAAGAGCTAAGGTTGAGTTTTACAAAACCGAACAAGTTAATAATTTTCAGGATAGAAGAAAATGTTGGCAGAGAATAAATAACTTAATTGTCCTTAGGGCTTCCAGGAACATAATAACTTTAACTAAAGATAATCAACAACTGACTGATCAAAAAGATATAGCCAATTATTTTAATGAAACATTTATGTGTTTATTTGATTATGCTTAGGATTCAGCTCAAGTTTTTGCAGCTCTTAGTGAATGTGAAGTTGTAGTTCCATTGACAACTACACCTAATTTTTATTTTAGAGAGATCTCCTGGGCCGAAGTCTATTCAGAATTATTTAAAATAGATGAGTCTAAAGCATCTAGGCTGGACATGTTAGATGCAAGAATACTGAAGTTTGCTGCAAGGGAAGTTGCTTGCCCTCTCCATATCATATTTAATAAATCTTTTTAATTCAAGTGCAGTCCAATATTTATGGAAATGAGAAGTGGTCTCCCCAATTTTTAAGGGTGGAAAAGTGGAGTTCTCCTCAAATCATCGACCAATATGTTTGTTATATACAGTTGGCAAAATCCAGGAGAGGATATTATATAATCAGACTGTGGAATATCTAAACAAATATGGTCAGTTGACAATAGCACAACATGGTTTTAGGGAAGGTTGTGGCACATTGACGGCCTTGGTCAGGTTCATGGATGACTTCTAAGTTAATATAGATGGTGGTAAATACACTGGAGCAGTGTTGTGGACCTGACCAAGACCTTTGATTTGGTGGACAACATGTTAATGGTAGATAAGCTTAAGAAATTGGGTTTTGTGGTCACTGTGGTGGGCTGGTTCCACAGTTGTTTTACTGATAGACCTCATCAAGTTCAAATTAATAGCATTTCATCTGGTCAAAGAAAGGATGAATATGGCGTAACACAGGGCTCAATTTTGGGACCTTTGTTGTTTTCACTTTTCTTAAATGAATTACCATCTGCCTGTACAAAATCATCCATCATTCTATATGCTGATGATGTGGTGATATATGTTTTGGACAGATGTGCTGACATAGTGCAGCAAAAGCTCGGTAGAGAATATAAAAATTTGGCAAACTGGTTAAGCAAAAATTGTTTAGTGATAAAAAGAAAACAAAGGGTATGTTATTTTGTTCTTTAAAAAAACATTAGAAGGCAATAGACACATTTTCCCTTGCAGCAAATGATGGTACATCAATTTAAATTGTTACTGAGTTTAAATATTTGGGGGTGACCCTAGACTGTCATCTTAGTTTTCAGGTACATATTAATAATGTAACTAAACAACTACATACAAAGCTAGGAGCTCTGTATGCAGTATGACGTTTTCTTACTGATGAGGCTAGAAGAACAATAGCAAAGGCATGTCTAATGCCTGTCTTAGACTATGGTAGTAGAATCTGGGAGGTGCTTCTGAGAAAATTAGGCAACAAAGAAACACTGCATAATTCAATATGTCAATTTGCCCTTAGATCAAAATTCAGGGAACATCACTGCAGCCTCTACAGTAGACTAGGGTGGTTACTGCTCTCTAGTAGAGATATATTATAGACAGCCTGTTTTGTTTATGACAATTCATCATACAAATGCAAATCCAATGTATAATTTTTTTACACAACTGTTATGAGATCATTACATTCTCCAAACTCAATTTGTTTGACTGTGTCAATTTGCAAAACCACTAAACTTCAAAATTGTTTCATGTGCCATGCTATAAAAATCTGGAATCATTTGCCAGCTGATCTATAACATGCAACTAGTTCACATCAGTTTAAGATACATTTAAAAAAAAATGTTACATCAACAGTCTGTATGCACTTGTTCATGAATGTGTTGTTTTTTATTATTTTATTGTATGTTTGTACTTTTTGTATTTTTCTACTTTGGTTTTGTTTGTTTTAATTTATTGTTTGTTGCAAATGTATTTGAGAGTCCTTGACCCTCACTGGATCAAGCCTGTAAAAAGGCCATGTGGCCCAGTTGCTTTCTACCCAGTTATCAAATAAATGAAATGAAATAACAAATGAAACTCTCTACTAAACTTCCATCATAGAAACATAAAAACATAGAAATTGTGAGCAGATAAGGACTGCCTGGATCATCTAGTCTGCCCATAAGCCCTTGTACTGGATTACTGCTTCCAACCCACCCACTGTTGTACCTGTATGGTTCCCCTAAGCCTGTCCCAAGCATGCTAGAATCCATCCAGAGTGTTCGCTCCTACCACCTCCTGAGGCAGACCATTCCATGTGTCCACCACCCTCTCTGTAAGAAGAACTTCCTCACATTCCCTCTTAACCTCCCACCTTCCAATTTCATGTCATGTCCCCTCATTCTTGTGCTCCTCCAGTATTGGAAAATGTCTTCCCCCTGCACCTTGTTTGTACCCTTGATGTACTTGAATGTTTCTATCATGTCCCCTCTTTCCCTCCTCTCTTCCAGTGAGCACATATTGAGGTCCCTTAATCTCTCCTTAAAAGTCTTGTGTTGCAATCCCTGTACCATCTTAGTTGCCCTTTTCTGAACTGTCTCCAGCTTGTTAATGTCCTTACGAAGGTGAAGCCTCCAGAACTACACACAGTACTCTATGTGTGGCCTGATCATGGTTTTATATAATGGCATCACTACCTCCCTCCTTCAACTGGTGATACCCCTGCCTATGCACCCCAGCATGACACTGTCCCTCCCAGCTGCCTTAGCACTCTGCTTTGACATTTTCAGGTCATTTGAAATAATAACTCCCAAGTCTTTTTCCTCCTTTGTAACTGTCAGTAACTCCCCCCATCCCATTCTGAAGCTTTCCCAGGGTTTATGTGTCTCAGGTGCATAATTTTGCACTTTTTTGAATTAAACTTCAGTTGCCATTCCTCAGACCATTCTTCAAGCTTTCCAAGGTCCCGCCTCATTTTCTCCACCCCCTCTGGGTTATCCACTCTGTTACAGATGATGGTATCATCTGCAAACAGGCAGACCTTTATCTCCTGCCCATCTGCAATGTCACTAATAAAAACATTGAACAGGACTGGTCCCAGGACCGATGCCTGAGGCACCCCACTGGTCACCCCCCTCTCCCAAGACTGCACCCCATTTACCACCACCCTCTGCCTCCTGTCTGTTAGCTAGTTTCTAACCCAGTTTACCACTCGGTCCCCCATGCCCAGCCTACCCAACTTTTTTATCAGCCTCTTATGTGGGATGGTGTCAAAGGCTTTGCTGAAATCAAGGTAAGCGATGTCCACTGCGCTATCCTGATTTACTTCCTTTTGTCACCCGGTCAAAGAAATCAACCAGATTTGTCTGACATGACCTCCCCACTGTGAATCCATGTTGCTTGTGGTCCTAGACTCTGATGGCTTCTAGATGCCCCACTATCCTTTCTTTAAGCAATGTTTCATTGATCTTCCCCACTACTGAGGTGGGACTAACTGGCCTATAGCTCCCCACCTCCTCCCTGCTGCTGGATTTGTGTAGAGTGACCACATGTGCCCTTCCCCAATCCTCTGGTACCACCCCTGTGTTGAATGACTCTGTGAACATGGCTACCAGAGATTTTGCCATCTCCCTTTGCAGTTCTGCTAATATCCTTGGGTGTTGAAATTTGGCCCCATCACTTTGTCCACCTTCAATTTAGTGAGCTCCTGCAGGACTCTTTCCTCTGTGAATGGACTATTGTCCACCTCTTCACCCCCTTGGCAACTGCTGTACTGCTGTGGACCCTGTCCCTCCCCCTCATCTGATAATACTGAACAGAAATATTTATTCAGTGTTTCTGCCTTTTCCATGTCACCCTCCTTGCATTCCCCTTCCTCTCCCTTGAGCCTTGCAATCCCCTCTTGTTTTATCTCCTTTCATTGATGTACCCGAAGAATGTCTTGTCCCCTTTCATCACTGACTGAGCTAAACCTTCCTCAGTCCATGCCTTTGCTCTTCTTATTGCCTTTTCTGCTTCCCTTAGACACTCTAGGTATTCCTCCATATCCTCCTCACTTTGGGTCTCTTTATAGTTCCTGAACTCTCTTCTTTTTGCCCTGACCATTATGGCCACTCCTCTCAAGAACCACAGTGGCTTTCTCCTTCTCTTGCCTTTGGATACCATTCTGATGCATTGATTTGTTACTTTCAGTAAGGCTTCCTTTAGACACTTCCACTGTTCTTCCACTCCACCTCCTGCCCCCATTCCCTCAAGGGCACCTTTGATACCCCTCCCTATTTTAAAAAAGTCATAATTTTTGAAATCCAAAACCTATGTCCTAGTATGACCTGAGTGAGTCTCTTTCCCTATGTTGAACCACACAATGTTGTGATCGCAGGATCCCAGTTACCCTTCTACCTGGAAATCTGCAATTCGATCCCCATTGGTCATTTCTAGATATAGAATTGCCCTGTCTCTGGTGGATCAAGCACAAGCTGCCTGAGTCCAGCCTCCTGGAGTGAATCAAGGATGCCTCTGCTTCTGGCTGAATCAGTTACATTGTTGTTCCAATCCATGTCTGGCATATTGAAGTCCCCTATCAGTAGAATTTCACCTTTCATTGACATCTCATGTATTTCCCCCACTAGCCCCCTTTCCAGTTTCTCTCCCTGTTCTGAAGACCTGTACTGTATATCACTTCTGTATGTATTGCTGTGTCATTTCCAGGTTGAAGGGTGACTCACACTCTCAGTCCTTCAAAACCTGTGACAGAAATCAATCTGAATGATGTATATTGCAAGGCAGGCTGGGGCAGTCAGGCAGGCTCCCTCCTTCCCTCTTTATCTCTTTCTCCCTTGGTTCTGACTCTTGCAAAAACTGGCAACAGTAATCATATCAATTATTCACTTCAGTCTTCTGTAAGACTTCCTCACAGGCTGGATTGAAGCAGGCTTCCTCCTTTAGTTAATGTCTCTCAGATTAACCCAGAACTCTGGGTCCAACAGCTACTAGCAATTTAGTTTGACTCGGTGTGATATCAGACACAGTAGTCTCACCTCTCAACCTTCCTGCCTCATAAATCAGGTACAAGGGTTAAAAAAATCAGGGACAAATGACCAAAATTAGGGACACCTATTCAAAATTCATGATATCGATTCAGGAACCTGGTAAAATAAGGGGCTTAGTGTAAAATGCATTTTCTAAGTAAGACCAAATCTCTAACTTTAATGGTTGACATTATTTTGTGCATATAACCCCTACTGTTTGGTCATGGAAACACAATTTTTAGGAGGGACAGAGTAGAATTTTGAGGTAAAATCAGGGACATCCCTGAAAATCAGGGACAGTTGAGAGGTATGAGTCTCACTAAGATTTTGACTTAATCTTGAAGAAGTCATTTTTAATAAGACTATTTTTTTGCCTTCTTTTAGTAAATAAAGGTGTCCTCTCACAACCCTTCATATCTCTCAACAACCAACACTGTGTGTCCCACAAGTCCGTCACTAGAACAGGGTCTCTTACAAACACACGACACACACACACACACACACACACCCCGCAGAACTACAGGCTGCAGCAGTCAAATGACAAAAAAAAATACTTCAAAACAAACAAGAAGTCAAGCAGAATAAAATTTTGCTTTTAGTTTATTCTTAGTGATTTGGATAACGATGACTAGGTTCTGGTTAGGTTAAAATCAGGTCTGATTTGAGGAACTGGCAGCACCTCCTCACACACAATGACATGTTCAATGCCAGAAACATGAGTCACAACTTTATGTAATTGTATAAAAACATACTGTAGGTCCAGGACAGAAATAGAAACTCACCATCTTTTACAGTCAGTGACGCACATGTGTTGTCCCAGTTGCCGTCATCACCCAGCCACTGATTTTCCTGTGAGGCAGAATTTTATGGATTTGTATACTAGGTAGGGCTCTCTTACCACTGCAAAACTGCAGACAGCAATGGATTTGCATATGGAGCGAAGTTCTGAAGCACAAAAACAAAAAAAATACTGTATCACACTTGTCCACAAAACTTTTGACAAAAACAAATCTAAGAGATTGATTAACAAATACTCCATGAGGATTACTTATGCTGCCACATAACAGAAACATGTCCATGCTATACACTAGTGCAAAGTATTTTTCCAAACCATGTCAACATTCTTTACACCAACACCATGACACACAGCAGCTGCTGTAGTCATTCAGTCTCCTGGCTTCCTGGATTTGTCAGAGCTTATCAGCCATGCACTTACTTCAGTCAACAGGTAGAGGATGGGGAGGATGGGTTGGGATGGATGACATCACATTGTGAAGTCAGAAAGATAAGTACACACATCCAAGTCCAGAATGCAGCAGCAGCCAGTGCACATAAAAACAAACTCTAGCCAGAGATGACAGTGCTGTGAAGAGCTACCAAGTGACCAAAGTTACACATGTGTGTAGAAATTATTCAATGCCTGGGTGTAACTTGACCATTTTTTGGAGGTGCTGCACAAAATTTTCAACATGTCCTTTTTGAGACCCCTCCTCATGAAGAGTGCCAGTGTCATTTTGTTCACTTATCCCGAAAGGTGATTTTATGTGCCATAGGTGTGAAAACACAGTTTGGGCAATTTGAGGAAAATGACAGCTGTGCTGTTTTGGAGGTGTGCAAAAATGCCGATGTTGAAAATGTGGAGTGAAAATATAAAAAATATAAAAAATTGGCAGTTAGGAATGTGCATAGAAACTGCGCAACCAACACTGTGTGTCCCACAAGTCCGTCACTAGAACAGGGTCTCAGGGAGCAATGGTGACATTTAGGCCTCACAACCCCAATGACACACCCCGTCAGCAGTCAATCTTGGGATGATGGGTAGGTGCAGGGGGGAGGGCAACCCTGAAGATTTTTAATTTCCTGACTTTTTGTGTTTTAACCCTAAATGATGTATTAATGCAGTTTTTTGCATAGAATTTCCTTACTTTTTGAGTAAGAATAAAAAACTAAGAACTTGCACAAGTTGGTGGGAGCACAGGCCCTTTGGGCCCTCTGCTTCCACAAACTTGCGGAACTTGGTGGAAGCACAGGCCATTCAGGGCCTGTGATCCCACTAACCTACAGAACTTGGTGGGATCATGGACCCTTCGGGCCCTGTGCTCCCACCCACCTGAGGAAGGTGGTGGGAGCATGGGTCCTTTGGGTCCTGCACTCCCACCAACTTGTAAATGTAACACCGTAATTCACATCAACGGGACATACCGAGAGCAGCCTACTAATTTCAGTGCAAAAGACTAAACCATGTCCGAGATATAACATGTTAAAGTTTGACATTTTTATTCATCAAAGTTGCAGAATTCCGCTCCTGTTAACATTTTACAGGCACAACGACTGACTACTACATCCATAACACTTCGGCTGGGTACCCTATCAATTTCAAGCCACCAGCACAATGTAAAACACTGACTGCAACATGTAAATTACATCACACAATATCTTCACAAAAAAAAATTTTCTCTGACACATAAATACCATTATTCACATTTACAGGACATGCCAAGAACACCCTCCAAAGTTCAAGTAAAAAGACCACACTGTTTCCGAGATATTTAAACATAAAGATTGATGAAATTGCCCTTTCTAATGCATTGTAAAATCTTGCCGTCTTGTCCCTATCTCGTGATCAAAGATGGTGATGAAAGAATCTCATGATCAAAGAATTGGCAGGCTCACGATCAAAGAATAAAAAATGCTGTAATTCAAAAATTAGAAGGCATTGTGATAAACCACCACAATGGTTAGACAGAACGAAACCCCCTGAGCAGAACCCACCCTCATTTGAATTTCTAGGGTATTCCTGGGCTTGCAATCAAAGAAATTGCATGTTCGCAATCAAAGAATAAAAAATTGTGAAACACGGGTTTTTGACCGATTCGAATGAAGCCAGCACCATGCCTCGATACAGCGAAGCACCCTGAGCAAAACCCACCCTCATTTGTGTCCCTAGCCCATCTCTGAGCTAAGGTAATTGTGTTTTTAGTTCATGATGCAAGATCACGATCAAGGAATCTCGCGATCAAAGAGTTTGCAGGCTAGCGATCAAAGATCGTTAGCGAGCCGCAATCAAAGATTTTAAAAGCTTATAACTCTATTTTTTTGACCATTTTGGATGAAACCAAAGGCATGTCTCAATAGATCAGAACCCCCTGAATAGAACCCATCCAAGTTTTACTTCAGGAGAGACCCTTGAGACAAGATATTTGTGTTTTTACGATAGGAAATCTAAAAACAAGATGGCGGAACTTGCGATCAAAGAATTCTTGTGGACAAAGATTCTTGAACCACGAGGCTGCAAATCCTTTGATCACCAGGTGGGATGAGATGGCCAGAACACCATTCTTTGTTTGCAAAACATACATATACATTTCCCATTGACTTATAATGGGAACTTAAAAGTGGCATAACTTTTGAATGCCTTAATATTTTTTTACCAAATGAAAAGCAGCAAATTTAGCCACCAAAGCTCTTTCAAACAAGCCATCTCACAGAGTGGTATTCCACACAATGGCCACACAGGACCACATACAGAATATCAAAAGCTGCCTCCTAAAATAGATAGCTTTGCATTTTTCAACATTTTTGTGTGCAACGACCATAAGTCTGACCAAAACAAAATTTGGCAGATCAAGAGATCTACTATGCCCCACCATGCATACCAAATTTCAGGAAAATCCATTAAATGGGTCCAAAGTTATTAACGTGCAAAATTTTTACTTTAACATAGACATCTGAACCCTAAATATAGTGGCACTACTGCACCACTATAATACATATAAATATTTGCAAAAAACTTCACTAATGCATTATTTAGGGTTGAAGTGACAAAATTAGGGAAATTATATGTTAGGGTTGAGCCCTATCACTCCTAACCCATCCTCTTCCTCACCACTCATTCTTTCCATATTCGCTTTCATTTCCTCCACAGACCAACAGGCATCAGGTTGTGCCTGGGGTCACAGCCTAACTCTCACCCCATTCTGCTATACTGTACCATGTCAATTTTCTTACACATGGAATGGGTTGAGAGTTAGGCCTGATGACCCCAAGGCACACCATGATGTCATTTGGTCTGAGGAGAGTGGGGTGGGGTGGTCTGTTGGGGTTGGGTGGTAGGGGGGAGAGGTTGGAGGATGGGGGGATGTTGGGGCTCAACCCAAAGGTGTAATTTCCCTACTTTTGTTTCTTCAACCCTAACTAATGCATTAACAACATTTTTGCAATTTATTTTCTTACTTTTTAAGATAGTATGTTTATTTGTTTGTTTGCTTATTCAAGGTAAAACCATTGAGCATAGACTCATTCACAATGGTGACCTTACAAAAAAATACATATACTGTATACATTAAATAAATACACAATAGCCAACACAATTAATAACAGTTACAAGATTTCTGCGAAGAATGCAAATATGTTCTTAGTTGTGAAATAGACAGAGGCTTATTCTTCTGTTGTCTGTATTCTGGAGGAAGACTATTCCAACATTTTGGAATATAGTAACTAAAGAGGAATTGGGAATGCTTGTTTTTTGTAAAGGGACTGCCATTTCTTTTTCTCCCAATTTTCTCAAGGAGAGATCAACATTTCTGAAAGATATTCTGTCCCTTAAATATTAGGGAATAAGGCCCAACCCACATGTGTAAGCAAATAGCTGTGTATGAACCTTTCTTCTGCTGCTCAGTGATAACCATCCCAGTCTCTCATATAATTCACAATTGTGAATAAGTTTAGGACACTTAGGTACCAATCTTGCTACCTCGTTTATAAGTACTTCCAGCTTGGATAGTCAATCATTGGTTGTGCCATCATATAAAACATCCTCATAGTCTATTAGTGGCAGAATTTGTATTTTAATAATGGAGTTCAGGGTTCCTGGTTCAAAACAGTTCCTATTTCTACATAAAAAAACACCCGTTTGCTGACCTGAGAGATTCAATTATCAACATGCGTATTGCCTGACTCAAATTTATCCAGACAGAACCCAAGATATTCATAATGCTCGACTAACTCCAAAATCATTCCCTTATAGTCAAAAATTCCTAAATTTAATTCCTCTTTTAATTTAAAAGATGACCCAAACAACATACATTTGGATTTAGAAATATTAAGCTTTAGCTTAGATTCAACAAAGAAAGACTCCAGAAAGTTGAAACTCTCCTGGAGTGTTCTTTGGACTTCAGGGACTGTAAGACCTGTATAGTGCATAATGGTATTGTCAGCACACAAGTGGTAGCAAGAGGCTCCCACATGATTACCAAGGTCTTTTAGGTAAACCAAAAACAAAAGGGGACCCAGAACTGAACCCTGAGGCACACCTCTTAGAACCAGTCATGACACTGACTCAAGGCCATTCACAACAGTTATCTGGTGTCTTTCAGTCAGGTATGAGGTGAACCAGTCCAACATCAGACAGCTGAGCCCAACCTCACACAGTCTCTGAAGTAACTGTTAATGGTACACCGTGTTAAAGGCCTTGGAGAGATCAACCAAGAAAGCCCCACTATAACATTGGGCTTCAATTGATTTGCCAATCTTTTCCAAGACCTCCAACATGGCCATAATAGTCCCATGATGTTTCCAAAAACTGGATTGATACTGGTCCATTAGGCCTTCCCCTTCTAAATACTCCATTAGCTTTCTGGAAAACAACTTTTCTAACACCTTGCTGACCAATGACAACAAGGAAATAGGTCTATAGTTGGATAGGCAGCTAGGGTTGCCCTCTCTTAAAAATGGGGAACACCCTGGCCGACTTCCAACCCTTCAACAAACTGCCTTCTTCAATAGACCGATTAAATAAATAAGCCATTGGTCCTGCAGTATGGGTTGCTGCATATTTTAGCATTTTTGGTGACAAGCCATCTGGGCCACAACTTCCCTTTGCTTTCAAATGAAATAATATTTCTTGTACCTCACTACAAGATATATCATTGAAGGCAAATTTAGACACCCCACTAGGGCAAAAATCTATGGGGCTTTATAGGTGTTTAAGTGGGCTATCAAAAACATTTCCAGAATCCTCAAAATATTCATTGAACCTACCTGCGAGTGCTAGCTCTTTTTTAAAAGTTTCCTCTTCCGATAAGAGGATGAATGATTTTGATTTTGATCGCCCCTTCAGGTCCCCTACTAAGCCCCCAAAATTTCCAGGGTTCCCCCCTAGTCTCCAAGGTCTTGGTTTTAAAATAGCTATTTTTTGTATCTCTTGTATTACACACATACAAATTTCTTAATTTCCTCTAATATTGCCAGTCACTTGCATTCCCAGATAACCATGCCTTTTCCCATGCTTTATTTTTATCATGCTTAATTTTTGTAAGTTAAGAAGTGTACCACAGAGCCGAGTTTGCTTTTATTTTCTTTAGCTTTGCAAGCATGTTTTTATTACACACCTGAAATAACTTGGACACAAAGTATTCCCAGGCTAAATCTAAATCAGGAATCAATTCTAAACAATCCCAAATAATGCTGTCAAAGACATCTAGGAAGGCAAAATAATCAAACTTTTTAAAAGACCTAAACTTCAGAAACCTAGGTAGGCCTTTAACCTTTACTTGTCCTCTAATGCAATAAACAATGTTATGGTCACTAAACATGTCAGCATCAACCCTAGAAGAAATATAATTATATGGGCAGCTTGTAAATATTACATCCAGCAAAGATGAGTCATTTGGTTTATGGACATCAATAAGAGTGGGTTCTGTTATCAGTTGTGATAATCCAAGCCCCAATACCATTTTTTTAATTTTTTTGAGATTTGACTGGATGCAACCAGTCTGCATTTAAATCTTCAAGAATCAACAACTCGTGAGAGAAAGTAAATGGGAGTAAAGTATCATGTATAGCATCAAAAACCTATATAGGTGTGTTGGGGGATGATACCCCCCAAGCACTAGAAGTGGTTTATCCATCCATGCACAGATGCATATATGTATCTAGCTGTGGAAACACAAGGGTCTCCAGCCCTTGTGATTCCTCATATTAAGTTACGAATACGTGTAGCCAGATTGCAACAAATAGTCACAAGTGTGCCATCTTAAATAATTTTCACCCCAAATATTCAACATAACCTTCTTATTACCTCACCATATGTACCCAGTACAGAAAATGTTCAAATCCCCATTGAAATGTAATTCTACGTAACTGTAACGCCATTCTGTGCCACAGGTATGGAAAAACATTTTTGGATGGATTTGAAAAATGAAAGCTGTACTTGTTCATGAGGTGGTGAGAAAAATTGGCAATGTTGAAAATTTGGAGTGAAAATATTACAATTTGCCAAAGTTACATGGGTGTGTAGCAAATTTCCAATGACTGAGCATAACTCGGGCATTTTGGGGTATTTTTGCACCAAATTTTCAGCATGGCCTTTTTGTGGCCCCACCTCATGAACAGTTTCACTGTCATTTTGTGTATTTATCCCAAAAGGTGACTCTGTGCAGTGACCAAGAAATCACCTGTCAGGACCAAGTAATGAATGACAGTACCAGTGTTCATGAGGTGGGGTCCCAAGAACACTATGTTTAAAATTTGGGACCAAAATTCCTACAAATGGCTGAGATATCAACATAAGTTGAAAACCCCCATTGACTGCCATTATATGGTGCTTACCTTGATTCTTCAGTTAGCGGTTGGGCTTTGAAGAGTGGAGACATGTTCCGGTCCAGAGAAGATGACTGTGCTTGACCTCCAGTAGTAAGGATTGGGTAAGGGTGGGTGTGGGGTGGTGAAGTGGTCAATGTGGGTCAGGATGGGGAGGGGCAGCGGGGTTGACCAGAGACAGTTTTCCTTTTTTCAGGTTTAAAAAAAAGAAGTCAGGGGACTGTTTTCTTTTTTTCAGGGATACATTTGGGGAACAAAGGTGGCAGGTGGGATTACACTGAGGGAGGGAGTGGAGGGTTATTTTTTAATCTGACACTGGAGACTGAGTAACTACAATGGTGGGTGGGACTGCACAGAGGGATGGAATGGGAAGGAGTATTTTTATTACAATGGGGACCGGGGAACAAGGGTGGAGGCTAGAACTACACAGAGAGAGGGAACGGGAGGGGATTTTTTATTACAAAGAGGATTGAGGAATGAGGGTGGCGGGTGAGACTGCACAGAGTGAGGAAGAAGGAGGAGGGACTTTTTTTTATTACAATGGTGATCGAGGAATGAGGGTGGTGGATGGGACTGCACAGAGGGAGGGATTGTTTTTTTAATCTGACAGTGGGAACCAGGGAACGAGGGTGGCGGTGGAGCTGCACAGAGGGAGGGTGGGCTGGGAACAGTTTGATGCAGGATTCTGCATCCAAAATGGCAGTTCGATGGAGAATTCTGCACTGAAAATGGCAGTTTGATGCAGGATTCTGCATCCAAAATGGCAGTTTGATGCAGGATTCTGCATCCAAAATGGCAGTTTGATGCAGGATTCTGCATTGAAAATGGCAGTTGGATGCAGAATTCTGCATCGAATAAAAAAAAAAGACGCCGGGAGACCATTTTCTTTTTCTTTTAAGA
Source organism: Neoceratodus forsteri (assembly GCA_016271365.2). Lineage (NCBI taxonomy): Eukaryota > Metazoa > Chordata > Ceratodontiformes > Ceratodontidae > Neoceratodus > Neoceratodus forsteri. The sequence goes on along the minus strand of CM057458.1, from coordinate 865,914,535 downwards.
AAGAAACAGATTTCAGGACACTGGGTGTTGGCTCCCCAGTGTCCCACACTACTGGGGGGTTCAGGCATAAAGGCCGGCATGGGATTGGGCCCCCTCATGTTGGCAAAAAATGGCAGTAACCATTTAAAATCCCTTTTCACAATCCCTTTTTGCAAGCCAATCTTGTGAAAAGGGATCAGCTGTCAAACAGTGATTGCAAAAAGGGGGTTTTAATTAAAAAAACCTACCTCATGGAAGAATAACCAAAAAAAACAAAGGCATGGGGGATAGAAGATGTCCCTTTAACTAAAACCCATTCCTTGGTTTTTACAAAACACCTCACAGGGGCAAGTTAAAAGAATTTGTTCCCCCTCACTAAGCGAGAAAAGAAAATGGTGGCTGACTAACAGGGTTTTACCTCACAAAAAGGGTGAGAGTTAGGCCTGATGATCCCAATGCACAACCAGACACCTGTTGGTCTGTGGAGGGTGGGCAGTGGAGGGGTAGGGTTGATAACCCTAACATCGAATTTCCAGACATTTTTGGTGTAGAATCAACCCTGACTGATGCATTAATGGAGTTTTTTCAATTAATTTCCTTTCTTTTTGAGAAAGTGAAATGTTACTCATATGTAATCCATAGCTGGGAGCACAAACCCTCCAGGTCCTGTGTTCCGACCCACCCATAACTTTGTCCTCAGGTTTGCAAAATGGTATGCTTAGATGGGAGCATGGGCCCTCCGGGCCCTGCTCTTCCAGTCACCCATAACTATGTTCTCAGGTTTGCAAAATGGTATCCATAGGAGGGGCATGGGCCCTCTGGGCCCTGCACTGCCACCCACCCATCCACCTATGAGTGTAGATGCATAGTGTAGGAGGGCCCAGTGCTCCCAGTTTAGCATAAATAGTATTCATAAGTGGAAGCGTAGGCTGTTTCAGCCCTGAGCTTCCACCTACCCATAAGTAACCCTTGTAACACTCATTTGGCAATATCTCAGTAACCATAACAACTAACCATAGCCCACGCATAACTATGTCCTCAGGTTTGCAAATGGTATCCATAGATGGGAGCATGGGCTCTCCAGGCCATTACTCCCACCCACCCATCAGTATGCAGGCATAGTGCAGAAGGGCCCTGGGCTCCCGGTTTTGCATAATGGGATGTATACTTATGAGTGCATGCCCTCTGGGCCCTGCCTTCCAACTCAGATGTAAATGTAGAGATATGGTGCCTGAGGGCCCTGTGCTCCAAGTATTGCAAGATAGTATCCATGTTTGGGAGCACGGGCCCTCTGGGCCCTGCACTACCACCTGCCTATAAGTATAAAGACATAGCACAGGAGGCCCCTGGGGTTTTGTTTTGCATAATCATATCCATAAGTGGTAACGCCGGCTCTCTGGGACCTGCACTCCCACCCTCCCATGAGTGTAGAGGCATAGCATAGGAGGGCCCAGTACTCCCAGTTTTGAATAAATAGTATGCATAGGTGGGAGAATGGGCCCTCTGGGCCCTGCCCTCCCACCTACCTTTAAGTACAAACACATACTAAAGTCCTAGAGTCATTACAAGCAAGCTGTGTAACGCTTATTTGGCAATATCTCAGTAACCGTAGCAACTGCAGAAAAAAATATTTTGAAGGTGTATTAAGAATCAAAAACACTGGCACCAGGCTACCAGCTAAATAGATTTAATGTGCAAAAAGTATATGAATACATAGATATACAGCCACAACCATAAAAAACAGATGCAAAAAACCCAACCAGGTTTTGCTAAAAGGCTTTATCAAGGGTTACTAGTCGACTCAGGATTTTGGCTTTTAAATTCATGTAAACCAATTTAGTGCTTAGGCAATTTTTAAAGGTATAGACCCCTTATTTATTTATTTATTTATTTATTTCTAAGAATCAGTTTACAACCTTTGAGCCAGAGGCTCGTTTCCAAAGGTACTTCATCACATAAAGACATACATATTATAAAGTGCCAATGACAAAGTGTAATGCAATGTACCAATAATCAAAACAAAGCATGTCCAAAAAGATAGGTTTACTCTTAATTAGTTTCAGGCAGCTTATGAAAAAAGTGCATTTTAAATTTCACTAATATATGGTACCATTTCTAATTACTACCATTTAAGTAAATAAAATGTGTACTTTAAAAGAGTTCCAGTGGGTTCAACAAATCACATTTGAGTTGCCTGCTGCCCACTCTGGCTGGCCATTGTAACTAGTGAATCATCTTCGATGGATCCTGGTGGGAAAGAAAGGGAGAAAATAGTGAAGGATAGTTGAACCAAAAAAGGAAATTATACAATATTTACTTCTTTCTATATTATTTTCTATACACACTCAGATTGGCCTATAAGAAAAAATCCTAGAAAAATCATTGTTCAATTATAGCCAGATAATTCTAAGGCCCTTACAACTCAGCTGGATCAATTTCTACCTATTAATACCAGGGAATAATGGAGCTAAGGTTTCCTTCTTCATTTTCTGGTATAGGGCATGATGTCAAACCTGTCATTCAATCCTGGTGGATAATACCCTCCCAATTGAAAGATCAACAAAGACTATCTCTAATAATTTGGCTTCCAGATCCCCACCCCACTTTCCCAGGGTCACCTTTTCTATGCCACAAAATTGAAATATGTGTTTTTCTCTGGCTCGGGCTGCTTGAATATGTGCTGCTAGTGGGTTAATGGCTTCTCTATGTTGCATAGCTTTAGCATGTTCCCCCATCCTCAACTTCAAAAGTCTAGTGGTTTTCCCTATGTAGAAACTCCCATAGTTGCATTGCGCCACTTAAACCACATGTGTGGAATCACATGAGATAAACATTCTAATTTCAAATACCTTTGAAGCATTGCCACTTGTGAAATTGGCAGTTTTTTTCCATAACATTGCAATAATTGCAGCGTCCACATCTATGGCTACTATTTGCCAACTTGAGCAGCCAAGTCATTGGTTGTTTGGGGGGGTGGGGCAGGTAGCTGTGTGTAAGGAGGTCAGTCAAAATCCTGCCTCTTTTATAGCTGAATCTAGGTGGACCAATGGCCTCTTGGGATATAACCCTATTATTTTCCAATGATGTGATACAATCCATCTAACTGCTGTGGACCTATTATTTTAGGTACTGACAAAATTCATATGGTTGTCTGAGTCTAAATTCCTCTTCTTGGAGGTAAGCAACTCACTTTGCTCCATTAGATCCACTGCCTGCCCTGCTCTATAAAGACACTCCTCTTTGTAGACCCTTTTCTGAAACCTAGCCCCAGTTCTCGATTGTTCTTTATACAGTCCTCCTCACTGCTGCAATTTCTTGTAACCCTAGTGTACTGAGATTTTGGAATATTTTCAATAATTGTATGGGGGGTGGAAGCTGGTTGCATAAAGCAGGGTGTTCTGATTAGTCGGTTTCCTGTACAGATTAGTTTTTACTGTACCGTCTTCCTTTTTCACTATTTCCAGATCCAAGAAACACAACTTAGACTGACTTACACTTGTTGTAATCTTAGATTAGAGTCGATACTCTACAACCAGCTAATAAATGCTTCCAGTTCTGCCTCATCCCCCTTCCACACAATAAAGATGTCATCAATAAAGCATCTCCAAAGATCCAACCTATGGTAATAAGGGTTGATCTTGAGGCTTCTGGCTGTTACTTTCTCCCAGCACCCCAGATACAAATTTGTATAACTGGGGCAAAGGTGGCCCCCATAGCTGTACCTTTAGTTTGCAAATAAACAGTGTCTTGGAAGAAGAAAATATTCAGTTTCAGAACCAGGTGGGCACAATCACACAGGAAGTCAATCAGTCCCGGAGTATAAGCTGTGTTGGTCAGTAGCCATAACCTGAGTGCCTGCAACCCCTCATGGTGAGGAATATTGGTGTATAATACCTCAATATTAAGGGATACCAAATACCAGTCATTCTCCAACTCTAGATCATCTAATATACCTAAAAGTTGTGTTGTATCTTTAAGGTATGACAGTAACTATCTATCCCCTTGATATGGGTGTCAACAAATTGGGACAAAGGTTCATATAGGCTACCAATACCTGACACTATGGGTCTTCCTGGGGGTTCCACCAGATGTTTGTGGATCTTGGGTAAGATATAGAAACATGCCTTAATAGGCTTGTGTACAGTTGGAAAATTCAAAGCATTATCAGAAAGTATACCATCAAAGTATGCCTTTAACTACACAGCATCTACTTCTTGTTTTAAATGTAATCTGGAATCTACATTAAGTTCTTTGTAAAAGTTAGTGTCCAGCAACTTTCTCTTGAATTCAGCAGCATACTTATTGGTATCTATGACTACTACTGTTCCCCCTTATCAGCTCTTTTCACTGTTATTTCTTAACCATTCTGTAGCTTCATTAGGGCCTCCCTTGCTTCCTTATTTAGATTGCCCTGGGCTTGCTCCTCTTGAGAGAACAACTTTTAAAATTCTCCCTCACAAACCTTTTCGAAGATGGTCACATTCAGAATGTAAGGGGAACCGAAAGAAGATGGTGGTTGAAATCCACTTAAGTCAATTTCCTATGCCCCAGTAGTGTTTATTTATTCTTCTCCTTCAGTGTCCACAGATAGCTGGCTTTCTGGTATTCCATCCTGGAAGGAGAACACCATAGATTCAAATTCCTCCATGCTAATGTCCACAGCCCCCCGGCCCGTGTTTCTGTTTCCCCCAAATGGCCTTAAAGTTTAAATTTCTGGTGAGTCTTCTAAAGTCTATGAAAAACTCAAATTGTGAATCATCCTTACTTGGAACAAAAGACAGTCCCTTATGAAGAAGAGAAATTTCAGCGTCAGTTAGTGTCTTTTTTGAAAGATTAATAACATTTATCTCTACTTCTGGAATGTGTTCCCTTTCACTGTTTGATCTTTGTGGCTACCCCCCCCACCTTGTTCTTTTAACTTTCTTGTTTCTTTAGTTGTTGAAAACTCACAGCTCATGTTATCTTTTGTGATGTTTGGGGTTGTGGTAGTGGGGGTGAGATAGCTGGTTGGGGTTCCCATTTACTGCCTCCTCATCTGTCTCTTCTAAAAAATTCTCCATTGTCTCATTAATAGAGGCACTGTTAGAGGTATAGCCTGAGGGTGAATGATTTCTATGTTTTAAGACAGATCTCAAATGTCCTTGTTGTCCTGAATTACCACTTCGATTATTTCTGCTCTGTGTTCTCATTCTCTCTGGATTCCCATTATGCTCTTTGTTCCAATTAAATGCTTTGCCTGAAGCATAGTCCCTTTTATCCCCCCCTCAAACCTCTCCAGTTTCTGCTGCTTTAACTTAGCGTCCTACTTCTCTATTTTATTCTGGATGTTTTTCTCTAAGGCTGCAAACTTTACATGGCCCTTGAACTGTGCTACTGTATGTTCTTTCTCTTTTAAAATTTCTTGTAGTTCAGGTAACTGTCTGTGATAGTCCTTAATCACACATTTAACTATAGCCATCTACCCTTCCTGCTGTGCTCCTGCCTAGTCTGAAATGAATTCCTCCGTGTCCTGGCAGTAGCCTTGTTTTTTAATCTTCCTCAGACCCCAAGAGGCTCTTCCTACTTTGAGTCCAGCTTCCGGGTAGGTGCAGTGCCAGAGGTGCCTTTAGGCTTTTAATGCCATCTTTCTCCAGTTCCAGGAATGAACTTTCAATAGTCTCCTCTCCCTCAGAAGACTCTTCCTCAACCATGTTGCTGTCACTCCTAGTCAGAAGAGCTGCTGTATCCTCTGAAAAAAAGCCTTGATTCTCCTCGTTCCTCAGACAGCAAGTTCTGCTTGTCAAACAGCAACCTGGTTGGGTGTTCTGTATCTGTTTTTTATGGTTGTGGCTATATTTCTATGTATTCATTTGCTTTTTGCACATTAGATCTATTAAGCTGGTAGTCTGGTGCAAGTGTTTTTGTTTCCTTTTGCTATTAATTTCACCTGGCACACATTTATTGGAATGGTGCGTTCATGTCATGCAGTCATGTTTTGAAGGCATATTCATCACCCAGCCACCTCCATGCAGGCTTAGTACACTTACAGATGTACTAGGAGTCAACACTGTGTTCAGAATAGACAGACTATGAAGAAAGTGGAAGAGGCTTGTTGAGCCACTGCACTCTATTCATCTGAAGAAAGACAGGGGACCAGGAACACTGCAAACCCTTATCCTAGGCTATAAAAGGCTTGCCACCATTGCCTGTACCTAGAGTGTATTGATTCTTTCCAGGCTAACTTGTGTTGCCGATCTAAAGGTTTTCTTGCTTAACTGCATGCTACTTATCCCTCTAACCCGGGGAGCTTGGAGTACTAGGTGGAGCAACTTACACCCCTGAGCATGGATTAAGGTGTCCTATGGAGGACTACAGCAGTATCAGCTGTTTTCAGTGAGGAAAATATCTTTCCTTTTACTTTTAAACATCGTATTCATTCGATCTATTTCTGTTCACTTCTTCCTCCCTTTCTCCCTTCCATCCCTCTTCTCTATTATAGATGTGATTATTTGCTTGTACTCTGCTGGTGGCTTACCAGATTTTAAACAGACTCAGAATTAACTTGGAACCCACTTCAGAGAGAAACTAGAGACTAGAGCTTAACTTCAGAGACTGGAAAACTGGAAAGATCTCTGACTTACAACCAAACTTGCTTGCTATAGCAATTTTAAAAGGAACTCTATTAATTTCATATTAATTTTATAATTTCAATTCTATGTAGTATAGTATTAAATAAAAGTACAAAGTACATTCCATGGAAATGTTTATGGGTTTAGCCTGTCATGATTAGTTGCGATACAGATTCTGAATCTGAACCTTGATCTTTATTTTTGCAGATTGTGCTTTGTGTGCTCTGAATGCTGTAGATTAACAAAGCTTATAATGCTTACAGTGTTCATTGTGTTTATGGTTGTATTTATGCCAGAACTTATTTGTATGCACTTGTCCTTGTGCTTGCAATTATATGATAAGTCATCAATGTACGCTGGGGGTAATTTAGGAGAATAAAACTCCCAAAACATAACTTACTGATACTGTGGCTTCGCCGTAGCTGTAACCGAAAGGCTGAAAGTCTGGATTACACAGTTAAAAAATCTATTATTGGTAGTTTATTAATTATGACCTCTGTGGGTATGTTGGCTTAACAATTCATTTCAATTGTTGCTTGTTGCTCAGATGATTTTGAACATGACAGGACACAATCATGATTAGGCTGCTATTTTGATTATCTTATAGGTAACCTAATTAAGAGCTCTCTATGAGTTCAGTTCAACTGCGCTCAGCCATGCCTATGCTTTAAATTAATTAATTTAATTAACACATGGAATTTTTTAGAAGTTTGATTTAATTGATTTAAGTGATTCTGGTAGATTCATTGACTAATTGACTAATTGGCTAATGGATTGATTGTTTAATATGCCATTTCCATGAGAATTTGTACTCTGGCATTGGCGATTGACACAGCTGATTTGATTTAAGAGCATACTGACCCAGTAATAAAGGCAAGGAACAAAGCCCTTAACATAGGCTCTTGTTGGCCATTTACTCACACTTTTACCAGGTCACAGATCTATGACACACCTAGTATTATTGCAGCTGCTGTTCTTAAATTTAAAACTTAAAATCTAAAAATTCACAAACATCTCCAGTACAACAACTGCCTCCAGGGTTTTGTGACATATTAAATGAGATATCAACAGCTCGGTGAGATTGCTCACTTGAAACATTTGAAACATCTGTCATCTAAGTATCCCAGAATCAGCTTAAGATAAACTGCATGGAAATAGATTGGTGAGTCCAAATTATAACTCAACATACAATAACAATCATTAGTAAATGTAAATGATTAATTTTATTATTATATTGTATCTAACTATATTTCTCTCTGAAGTTAAAATTTATAAGAGTTTACAAGACCACATTGATTTAATCTGATTGATCTCATGGAATAAAGGGGCTAAAATAGTTACATATCAGAGAGGGGAATATATCTGCCACTATACTTGCCTCAACTATTATTTCTTTTTTCAGCCTTTTGATAGCTGTGCCTCAAAGTCTCACGGAAGCACTAGGAGTTGATAGTTAGACCAGGAGGCATACAGGGGGAGTGAAGGAACCAACAAGCCTGTGGATCTGGACACACCACATACATTTGGTCTTCTCAGTGTGTGAGGTGACTTTTAAACTAAATAAGACTGCAACAGAATGAAACACTAAACAAATGATGAGTTGCTACCTTTACCATTATAGGAAAGTTTATATGACTCTCATAAGTTATATGACTCTGCTTATCTTCTCTTTAGCCTTAGCCCTGTTTTTACTGCTGTTTTGATATCCTTGGATCTCAAAGTACTTAGGACTTGCGTACTAAGAAGTACTAAAAATTGCTATAGCCTCTATTTTGGAACCTGGTACTTTTGAATCATTGTATCTTGCACTATTGCACTATTGCATGTTTTGCAATAGTACTATTACACTTTGTACCTATTTAACTACACTGAATCTTGTATTATATTTTACTAGCTATTTGTTATTTATATTTTTATCATTATCAATTAACAAATATCAGCATAGCTTTTTTCGTCTGTAAAGTTTGCACATTAAATTGCGAACATAGCTGTAAATCAGCAGAATTGGTATATCATAATTTGTTTACTACTGCATATTTGCAGCACAAGTTTATCACAGATTTCACTGTGAGATCATTATATTTAGTATCTACTCATTTATCTTTTGATTTGATTTATATTTATTATTATTGTAAGCGTTGCAAAGATCTTGATTTACCAGACTATATACAGATGGTGCCCTAGAAGCAGGAAACTTCTTAACATGAAAAGGAAAACTGAAATGTTTGAAACAAAGTTTAAGACCACAAATGGAAGTAAAAATAAGGATTTAAAATTAAAAGAGACAAACTATTTAAATGAATTTGGTCAAGCCAACCCCATCCAGTTCAAATTAACAGATTTCTGGGCAAAAGTTATAAATAAGAGTACCATTAATCCCGGAACAATAACACCAGGTATTCTGAATAGTAGTAAAATACAAGTAGAACTAGGTACTTTGAAAGATAAAAATGGTGGAAAAGAGGATGCTAACATTATCATTAATGAAAAAGTCCCAATTGAGGCCAGTCAAACTATTAAATCATTATCTGTAAATTCAGTAGAGGGGCTCTCATTAGGTATACATGGCTGGGACTCTTTCCAGTCCCTGGATCCATTGTGCTCCATTTACTACTCTGAATCTGAAAATCTCCATGAATGTTCAGCTGAGACTTATGAACCGTATAGTAGGAATAGCAGAGATAACTACCCTACAGGAAGCTTTTCATCTAACAGTACTTAATTAAAGAAATTACATATTGGTTTGCAGAAAAATGTGAACTGACAGCATTTGAGTTCACCTTGTATAATGTCTAGAATATCCCCTAAAACTAAAGGAGAAATGACTGAACTAGATTTTACCATAAAAGAATTTAAGTGTAATTATAGAAGGACCAAAAAACATAGAAAAAACACAAGGAGATGCTAATACCTGTAAAAACAAGCAAGGTGGGACAAACTGTAACTATAACAAGCAGTATATTACAGGAGAAGGGACTTTGCTTCCTGTAGTTCTCTATCACTGCAAATGTTAGAAATGATTAAAAATCCAATTTTGCAAGTATGGTTATTCTGGAGAATCTCACAGCCTTTAAAGATGAGATTTCTAATCTCTGAATGTATTTAAATTATCATGGAGTGATCTTAAACAAGATAGCTGAAGAAAGCATGATACCTAACCAAAATCTCTCCTCTCCTGGTTTTGAGCACTCTGAGGAAACCAAAGTATATGGTGTAAATAAAGCATTACAAGTTAATCTCCCAGCACCCTTTGACAAGAAATTATCTTGTATATGCCATGAGAAACCACATGCCAAAAACAAAAGTCAAAAGAGGTGGAACAACCAAAAAAAGGCTTAAATATTTGTACAAAAGAACACTTATAAAGGATGTCAGCTTACCTAGTAAAAGTCATTGAAACAAAGATAAAAGTACACTAGAGAAGAGTTTCATTACAATTGAAATCTCATCAGATGAGGTTATAGAGATCTCAACTCAAGTCAAAGAAATCAGAGCGTCAGTTGACCAGGAGATGGATAGAAGATGTGACGATATGAACTCAGATAAGCTGGGGAGCACAGATAAAGGATAGATGGACTTGTAAGAGAAAGAATGAATTATTAAAAAGAAACTGAATTCATTATAATGGGGGATAAGGAAAGGGAGGTTGAGACCAGCATGACGTCACTCCCAACTAAGTCACAGAAAGAAACATTTGATAAAAATAAAAATTAGAACAAATCTGCTGATAGTGAAGATTTATTAACTTTGAAGGGAAAGAAACAAAATATCTGATGGAAATGTATGGTGTTCACAGGCTACACGATGAAACCCCAGACAAATTAATAGAATGGATAATATACCTTGTATATTCAAAAAAGTGAAGAAAGTAGTTTGATTTTTGCTATAAGACCACCTAATAAGAAATAATAGGAATGTGTGCTTTTGTACACAAAATCTGGAAAAAGCATTTGAAATTGTCTGGAAGCAAGAAAAGTTCCTGGAATAGATAGGAATGGCCTTAACTCCAGTACAGATAGTCCCAGCTGAGATACAGGAACACTCAAGTAAGCAGTAAGCATGTGGTGGAAAATAATAAAGTTATGGATAAGACTGAAATTAATAAAACTAATCAAGTAAACACAGAAAAAGTAAGATACAGGAAAGAAAATAATTCAAAATTATTAGAAACCATCATCAACAAGATTAAACAGTATTAACTCAAACAACATGAAGTTTGGTTAAGTAAAACTATTAATATGTATGGATGGAAAACTTCAGATCTTGATTCCCTAGGGAAAATTAAACAGAAGTGCCATTCCTTTCCAGGACAACACATTCAAATATATCAAAACATAATAAAGATTATATCAAGATTTAAAGACGTATCTACAGTACATCACTGATTGACATAACTTTAAAAAATCCAAAAACAGTTCAAACTTTAGCTCAAGATGCCCACTTTCTGGATGAACTGGGCATTTACCTTGTAACAATGGAGGACTTTTGGTCCTTAAATCAGAATGGTGTTATGAATAAGGAGAATAATACAGAAACAGATACGGAAATTGAACAGGATATGGAAAAATGGGAAGGACATACAACAGGAAACAGATATGAAATATTGAATGAGGAGGAGAGAAATAAGTGAGTGCAACATGGTAAAACTGAACACATATCTAACACAGCCAATAGAGTAATAAGTATTTCATCTTGGAATATAGAAGGGATATTGTTCACTTAAAAATTGCCAACCCTGATGCCAAGCGCTTTTTAGAAGATTTTGACATAATATGACTGCAAGAGACCTGGAGCTTAAAGAAGGAAGCTTCAAAAATTCCTGGCTATCTGGAAGTGTCAAAATCAGCTCCAAAAAATGAAAATATGGATGGAAAATGGGAGGCACTTCAATATATTTAAAAACAAACTAAATGTTACTGTTAGAAAATAATAAAATTGTCCAGAAGACATTATTATGTTGTTTCTTGAAGAGAATATGCACTCCCAAATAACAGTAATTAATGAATATTTTTCCACTAAATAGAATGACAGCTAATAGATTTTGATAGCAGATGAGGACCGCTTGGCCCACCCAGTCTGCCCATTTCCCTACCTAATGGATAAGCTGCAGATCTTAGTCAACCAGCAGCCTACTTCTTCCTACCCCCACTTCCTTGAAATGCCTTATGACTGTCCCATGCATGCTTGAATTTCACCACTGTTTTTGACTCCACAACCTCCTCCAGAAGGCCGTTCCATGCATCCACAACACTCTCTGTGAAAAAATACTTCCTTAAATTACCTCTGAGCTGCCCACACTATCTTCAAATCGTGCCCCCTTGTTCTTGTGCACCTCTTTTTCTGAAAGACGCTACCCTCTTGGACTTTGTTGATTCCCTTGAGGTACTTGAAAGTTTCTATCATGTCCCCCCTCTCCCTCCTTCCTCGAGGCTATACATATTAAGCTCCTTTCGTCTCTCTTCATATGTCTTCCGGTGCAAACCCTGCACTATTTTAGTTGCCCTCCTCTGGACAGCTTCCATCCTGTCTGTGTCTTTGTGGAGATTGGGTCTCCAGAACTGCATGCAGTACTCCAGATGGGGTCTCACCACCTGTCTGTACAGAGGGATAGTAACTTCCTGTTTTCTACTGGTGATGCCTCTCCCTATGCATCCTAGTATCCCCCAGCCCTCCTTGCTGCCCTCTCACATTGTTTGCCCACCTTTAGGTCATCTGATATGACTACCTACAGGTCCCTTTCCATTTTTGTTGTTATTAGTATCTCACCCCCATTGTGTACTCTTCCCCTTGGTTTTTGTTTCCCAGGTGCATTACCTTGCACTTCTTAGCATTGAATCTAAGCTGCCACACATTTGACCATTCCTCTAACCTTGTCAAGTCCCTTCTCATCCTTTCCACCCCACCTTGTGCACAAACTCTGTTGTAGATCTTTGTGTCATCTGCAAAGAGACATACTTTTCCTTCCAGTCCCTCTGCAATGTCACTTATGTCCTAATACTAAATCCTGCGGTATCCCACTAGTAACCCCCTTTCTTCAGAGTGGACTCCATTTACTATTACTCTCTGTGTCCTATTCTCCATCCAATTCTTTACCCAGGCTGTCATCTTGGGACACACTCCCAGGCTGGCTATCTTATATATTAATCTTTTGTGTGGGACTGTGTCAAATGCCTTGCTAAAGTCTAGGTAGGCCATGTCCACAGCCCATCCCTGATCTACTACTTTGGTCACCCAGTCAAAGAAATCTATCAGATTTGTCTGGCATGTCCTTCCCACTGTGAATCCATGCTGCCTTGGGTCCTGTGCCCCTCTGGCCTCTAGATACTCAACAATTCTTTCCTTCAGAAGTGATTCCATTATTTCTCCTACCACTGAGGTTAAACTAACAGGTCTGTAGTTTCCTGCTTCTGTCTTGCTCCCACTTTTGTGAAGGGGAATCACATCTGCCCTTCTCCAGTCCTCGGGTACCACTCCCATCCTCCCATGATTTGTTAAAGAGGGTAGTCAGTGGTGTCACTAGTTCTACCCTTAGTTCTTTAAGAATTCTGGGATGAATCCCATCAGGCCCCATTGCTTTGTCCACCTTCAGTTTTAAGAGTTCCTTCAGAACCCTTTCTTCTGTAAATGGGCTGGTATCAACTTCTGTATTCAGAGTGTTTCTACTGTTTGTTTTAGGTACCTCCCCCTCTTCCTTTGTAAATACTGAGCAAAAATATTTGTTTAGTATCTCTGCCTTTTCACAGTCACCCTCTGCCCACCCTCCTTCCCATTTATTAAGCCTCACTAACCCTCCCTTGGTCTTCCTTCACTCCCTGATGTACCTATAAAAGGTTTTATCTCCCTTTTTAACTGAGTTGGCTATCTTTTCTTCAGTTTGGGCCTTTGCTGTTCTGACTGCCTTCCCAGCTTCCTTTTGCTTTAACTGATGCAGTTCTCTGTCCTGCTCCTTCTGTGATTCCTTGTACTTCCTGAATGCTTTCTTTTTCTATTGAACCTTCACTGCCACTTCCTTTGAGAACCATAGTGGTTTCTTACATCATTTCATTTTGTTTATTTGTTTCACACAAAGGCTTGTTACCTCTGTGATGGCAGTTTTATTATTCCCATTGTTCTTCCACCCCTCCTTCCTGCCCATTTGCTAGTGCATTCCTTAGGTACTCACCCATTTTGGCAAAGTCAGCCCTCCTGAAGTCCAGTATGTTTGCCTTTGTATGGCTTGACTCTATTGCTGTGTTTATTGTGAACCATACTGTTCGAAGGTCGCTAGTTCCCAGATGGCTACCCACTTCTACATCTGTGACCCTCTCTTCATCTCCATTTGAGAGAACCAGGTCTAAGATTGCTCCCTCTCAAGTGGGCTCCAATACTAGTTTTCTAAGGCATGCTCCCTGTAGGGCATCTAAAATAACCCCACTCTTTGAAGTGGTTGCTGCAACTGCACTCCAGTTAACATCTGGCATATTCAGATCACCCATCAGCAATATCTCCACTTTTTCTGCCATTCTAAGTATTCTTTCTATCATTTCCTTGTCCATTTCCTCCCACTGAGAAGGGGGTCTGTATACAACCCCTGTACGGATTGTGGTGCCATTGCCGGTCTCCAGAGTTACCCACAGTGCTTCTTCTCCTCCCTGTTTTCCCTTTTGTTCTGTTGTCATGGCTGCTGTCAATCTCCCACTAGATAACATTTTATTATATTTAATGAACTCAAGTGATATACATATTTTTGGAGAAAGTTATTTGCTTCCTATGAATATTATATTTATGAAATATCAAATGTTGAGTCTGCTTTTATCAACATTTTAAACTATGTATTAAAACACAGTTTTGTCTAATTGTGTATTTTACTGAATGTATGATCTATTTATGTAATTTTAACTGTAATAGCCTAGAGCTGATCAATAAATTTTCTTTGAACTTTGAACTACAGGTGTACTAAGCAGCGCTTAGTGAATAATGTGTATCTCAAACTGTTTTAGAAATATAGCACCGAAAGGCGCCATGCCACCACAGTGTTATCCTATGGAAAGATTTGTAACTTTGGAGTGCTGTAACTCTGGAACCGGTGTAAATTGTTTCACCAACCATAAAAAAGCACATCTGCAAGGGCTTGCCACCCTGCAAATTTCAGCCCAAAAGTACAAACCTTGTGGTTGCAGTGAGGTGGCAAAGAAGCCATAGTTTTGGCAGATGCCACAATATTATCCTATGGGAAAAATTCCTAACTTCGTAGTACTGTATGTATGGAACCAATGTAAATTTTTTCACCAAACCATTAAAAAGCACATCTGTGCTGCAAGGGCTTGCCAACCAGAAAATTTCAGACCAAAAGTCCAAAATGTGTAGTGGCAGTAGGGTGGCCAAGGAACTATGATTTTGGGAATTGTAATGTTGCAAATCGTGAAAGTACAGGTCAACACTTTCGTAAATATGTGAAGGTTTCATACTTGTACTGTCACAAATTACTACAATACAAACAGCCAAATCAAAATAAACATATTTCTGGGTCTTTTTTCTAAATTTTGAATCATGGATGCCGTTCCTAGGACCCCATTTAAGTAAACACCAAACCTTCAAATGGCACTTCCCTGACCCATTTCCCATACACTCTGAAAATTTTGGACCAGACGACAAACTGTTCAAGCTGTAGAGACAAGCAAAGAATTCACAGAAGTTGAGGACTTTCCACACTTTTTGATATTCTACAGCTCTGCAACCACAAATCTGACTGGAACAATAATTTCCAAATCCAGAGATGTATGGCATGACAACATACATGCCAAATTTCAGGTGAATTGGACAAACAGTTATAAAGTTATTAAAGTGCAAAGTTTGGCATTTAACATAGATGTGGCCATCCAACCCTAACTATATCTGCCCTACAGGGCAGGTATAATATGTATTTGTGTATATATATATATATATATATATATATATATATATATATGAGGCAAAAAACTCTATTTAATGCATTAGTTAAGGTTGTTCCACAGCGACAAAAGTGAGGAAATTTGCTGTTAGGGTTGAAAACACTAATCTTGAATTCACCCCCAGCACCACAAACACAGACACACACACACACACACATGCAAGTATGGGGGAGGACCAAGTCAACACAACCAATGACAGACATCCAGCAGCAGGTGACAGAAATAACAAACAATTGTCTAAATGTACTATGAGACATCCCCACCCACCTGACCAGGTACTGCATGCTCAGTGGAGATCAACAGCAAAACTGAGGCCATGTACACCAAACATACACATCCCTGATTGCAGCTGCACACAACGCACTCACACCTAGTAGTTGCATGGCCTTACCTACCGATGCTCTCACACCAGACCACACCACATGTGGTGGGTCACCTGAGCAATAGAGTTGAGCAAAACCAAGGAGTTGTACAGGTATAATATCTCTGATTATAACAAGGGTTTGAGAAATGCAGCTTTAATTGACTGTAAACATTGTAACAGCCTTATGTTTAGTTTTTATTAACATACACATAGAGCCTAACCATATGATGAACATGGTTTAATGTTGTTTAAAAAACAGTTTTATTATGATAGCAATAAGCCACTCCCAGGAATTATGTTAATGGTCAGTTTATCACTGTCTAGCGACATGTGGCACTCGGCTATGCCTCATTCAACATTAAACCCCAACAGGGTGATTAACAGACCATTTAACATAACTGTTGGTCATGCCTTATTGCTTAATTGTCTTTATGAGTAGATACTCTCCCTCTACTAGGCACTGCAGCAGCTTTGCAACACAGTGTCCCACCCAGTTACTCCATACACTGTCTAGTTACTGGAGAATGGCTGTGAATATGAACTCATGAAGATGAAAAGTGTAACTTGATCATTACAGTGATTGAAACCTTAGTGTGATTATAACTGACAGAGTCAGTGATAGAGAATAACCCCTGCTGTCCTAGTACACTTACCCCATTGTGAGTTAAATCAATACTAAAAGACATTCTGTTTATATATACACCATACCTACTTGATTCCTGTTGTACCACACTTAACATAGTTATCACTTTGATAGCATCAGTGACAGAAGTGTGGCAAACCCAAACACTAGGCATACAGCCTGAGTATGAAACAACTGTTAAAAAAAATTACACTGTGTCCATAAGTGACATAGATCACTCATTGCAACAATAGTAAATGTATTACTATTTGAATAAGTTAGTCATCACAGATGCAATGAGATTGTCTTTATCAGGTACAACATACTCAGTAAGTGCCTACAGGAAAATCTATCCTATATACATCTCCTATACAGGTACGTCATTGTTGGCTCAGTAGTGCTATGATATTTAGAAGTTGCTTGGCCTGATCCATGCAATTATACTGTTTCTTACAAAGAATACTTACTGCATCTTTAGTATTGAAACACACTGAAGGTCAATGTATGTACATCAGCAGTACACCTTCATCAGTAAGAATGCATCTGATACTGGCAGTACGAATTTCACAGCATTGAACAGGCAATGTTTTTTCATACGTTTACATCAGCCTCTCTATCTTGAGTAAACCATTGCAGTAAATGTACTACTATGTAAATCACATACTAAATGTAACACTACTTTTATCTTGAGCATGCTAGTGTCTTGTAGTTAATTTATGTACTTCTCTTAATTAACGAATACTCACTAGTATCAAAACCTTTCTACAACTGTCATCATCCACCTTCAGCATTTATATTGCCTAACGGCACAGTACCAGTTGTGGTGTGGTGTGGGGCATCGGTAGATAAGGCCATGCAACTACTAAGTGTGGTACGTTCTGTGCAGCTGCAATCAGGGATGTGTACATTTGGTGTAATATGCCTCAGTTTTGCTGTTGATCTCCACTGAGCATGCAGTACCTGGTCAGGTGGGTGGAGATGTCTCGTAGTACATTTAGACAATTGTTTGTTATTTCTGTCACCTGCTGCTGGATGTCTGTCATTGGTTGTGTTGACTTGGTCCTCCCACATACTTGCATGTGTGTCTGTGTGTGTGTTGTGCTGGGGGGGTGAATTCGGAGTTAGGGTTTTCAAACCCTACAGCGTATTTCCTCACTTTTGTCGCTGTGGAACAACCCTAACTAATGCATTAAATGGAGTTTTTTGCCTCTAATTTCCCTTCTTTTTGAGAATGATAATGAGAAATAGTGAATGTAATGTGGCGGCAGGAGCGCGGGGCCCTTTCCAGCCACATGATGTCTTGTGGCATAGTAACAGGAAAAGCAATGCAAACAGAAGCGCTAACAGTGGTGCACATGGTAACGCAAGTGCAAATGACAACAGAAAGGGCAATGCACAAATGAAAACGCAAGGGATAGCGCACATAGAGGCCCAGCGCTCCCGGCCGTAATGCAGCAGCGGGAGCGCTGGGGCCTAAACCCCCCACCATGATGTCTTGTGGCATAGTAACAGGAACAGCAATACAAACAGAAGCACTCAACAGTGGTGTGCATAAGGTAACGTGTTTAAATGAGAACAGAAAGGTAACCAACATGGTGGCGAGAGGGAACTGTGCCACGTGATGTCTTGTCACATAGTAACATGGTGCCTGCAAATGGAAATATCAATAGGCATGGTGATGCAAAGTGAAACAGAAAGAGAAACAGTATGATAGACACAAATGGCAAAAAATAACACGAAAGCGCAAATGAAAATGCAAAGGATGATGCACGTGGTGGTGTAGACGTCAATGGTAAGTGAAATGGGCATGGAACCGCAAGAAGAAAGGGCAATGGTAACAGTAATGTAAGCACACAAGCTGGTTTTCCCCAAAAGCTGAATAGAGAAAGACAGTGAATACAAAGAATGTATGCATAATAATGGGTATCGGAGCAGAAAATGAGGATTTGGAATACTAAATAGGTTATATCTCAGGAACCGTACGACGTAGAAAAAAAATGTAAAAGTCATGATTTATGACAGTCCTGGCTAGTTTGATATCTAGCTAAGAACTTTTCCAACGAAAAGTCCGTATCTCGCACTGTTTCCGAGATATGGGCCCTGAAAGGCGAGGCGAACCCCGTAATGTTATCCTATGGGAAAAAATGAGAAGTTCGGAGCACCATAACTTTGCCTCCCTGAAATATTTTTTCACCAAACTACTGAAAGGCACATCTGTGGGCTGTTGGCCGTCTTTTCTCCAAATTTCAGGAAAAAAGACCAAACCATTATTTTGCAGCAGGGTGCCAAAGGATTCCTGTAATGCATCCGGTGCCGTAATGTTATCCTATGGGAAAAACCATCAACTTTGGAATGCCATAACTTTGCTGCCATGTAATATTTTTTCAATACAACACTGAAAGGCACATCTGTGAGATGTCAGCTGCGTTCCCTCCAAATTTCAGCCCAAAACTCCCAACTGTTCTTTTGCAGTGCAGTGCCAAAGAATTGTTGTCATTTTCCCACAGACTAGAAAATTACTGTCGCAATTTGCGAAAGCTTTCGTAAACATTTGTGACACTTTTAGAGCAAGAAAGTACTTTGTAAAAGTACTTTTTCCAGAAATCTGAAAACATATTTCTGGGGTGTTTTACCCCAAATAAAGACATGGCTAGCATCCCAGGGTTCGACTAGGTGAATACAAAAATAATTAGGTTGCTAGAGGGTCCCAAATTTAAATGCCAAGCATTTCTCTAATCACCAACTGAAAACAAAATGGCTGATTTGTGAAAGTAACAGGCCCATTTGTGAAAGTAAAAATGCATTTGCGAAAGTGTTGAACTTTTTGGTGCAGCTGCACACAACGTACCACACTTAATAGTTGTATGGCCTTACCTACCAATGCCCCACACCACACCACAGCTGGTACTGTGCCATTAGTCAATATAAATGCTGAAGGTGCATGATGACAGTTGTAGAAAGGTTTTAACACTAGTGAGTATACATTAATTAAGAGAAGTACATAAATTAACTACAAGACACTAGAATGGTCAAGATAAAAGTAGTGTTACATTTAGTATGTGATTTACATAGTAGTACATTTACTGCAACGGTTTACTCAAGTTAGAGAGGCTGATGTAAACGTATGGAAAAGCATTACCTGTTCAACACTGTGAAATTCGTACTGCCAGTATCAGATGCATTCTTACTGATGAAGGTGTACTGCTGATGTACATACATAGACCTTCAGTGTGTTTCAATACTAAAGATGCAGTAAGTATTCTTTGTAAGAAACAGTGTAATTGCATGGATCAGGCCAAGCAACTTCTAAATATCATAGCACTACTGAGCCAACAATGACGTACCTGTATCGGAGATGTATATAGGATAGATTTTCCTGTAGGCACTTACTGAGTATGTTGTACCTGACAAAGACAATCTCATTGCATCTGTGATGACTAACTTATTCAAATAGTAATGCATTTACTATTGTTGCAATGAGTGATCTATGCCACTTATGGACACAGTGTAATTTTTTTTAACAGTTGTTTCATACTCAGGCTGTATGCCTAGTGTTTGGGTTTGCCACACTTCTGTCACTGATGCCTTCAAAGTGATAACTATGTTAATTGTGGTACAACAGGAATCAAGTAGGTATGGTGTAGATATAAACAGAATGTCTTTTAGTATTGATTTAACTCACAATGGGGTAAGTGTACTAGGACAGCAGGGGTTATTCTCTATCACTGACTCTGTCAGTTCTAATCACACTAAGGTTTCAATGACTGTAATGATCAAGTTACACTGTTCATCTTCATGAGTTCATATTCACAGCCATCCTCCAGTAACTAGACAGTGTATGGTGTAACTGGGTGGGACGCTGTGTTGCAAAGCTACTGCAGTGCCTAGCAGAGGGAGAGTATCTACTCATAAAGACAATTAAGCAATAAGGCATGATCAACAGTTATGTTAAATGGTCTGTTAATCACCCTGTAGGGGTTTAATATTGAATGAGGCATAGCCGAGAGCCACATGTCGCTAGACAGTAATAAACTGACCATTAACATAATACCTGGGAGTGGCTTATTGCTATCATAATAAAACTGTTTTTTAAACAACATTAAACCATGTTCATTATATGGTTAGGCTCTACATGTATGTTAATAAAAACTAAACATAAGGCTGTTACAATGTTTACAGTCAATTAGAAAGCTGCTTTTCTCAAACCTTTGTTATAATCAGAGATATACCTGTACAACTCCTTGGTTTTGCTGAACTCTATTGCTCAGGTGGCCCACCACATGTGGTGTGGTCTGGTGTGGGGCATCGGTAGGTAAGGCCATGCAACTACTAAGTGTGGTACATTGTGTGCAGCTGCAATCAGGGATGTGTACATTTGGTGTACATGGCCTTAGTTTTGATGTTGATCTCCACTGAGCATGCAGTACCTGGTCAGGTGGGTGGGGATGTCTCGTAGTACATTTAGACAATTATTTGTTATTTCTGTCACCTGCTGCTGGATGTCTGTCATTGGTTGTGTTGACTTGGTCCTCCCCCATACTTGCATATATGTGTGTGTGTGTGTGTGTGTGTGTGGTGCTGGGAGGGGGTGAATTTGGAGTTAGGGTTTTCAACCCTAACAGCGAATTTCCTCACTTTTGTTGCTGTGGAACAACCCTAACTAATGCATTAAACAGAGTTTTTTTGCCTCTAATATATATATATATATTTTGCATAAAACTTTGTTAATGCATCAGTAAGGTTTGAAACAACAAAAGTAGGGAAAATAGGCATCAGGGTTGACACCGTAACACCCTCATGCCTTACCATCCCACCCCACCCCACTCCACCCCACTCCACCCCACTCCCACCCACCACATACCAATAGGTGATGTGGTGTGCCTTGGAGTCATCTACCCTAACTTTCTCCCCATTCCGTATGTAACAATGCTCACATGATACAGTATAGGAAAATGGAGTGAGAATTAGGCCCAACAACCACAAGGCACACTCTGTCACCTCTTGATCTGTGGTGAGTGGGGGTGGGGTGGCAAGGTATGTGGGAGGTGATAGGGTGTCAACCCTAATGCCTCTTTTCCCAACTTTTGCCACTTCAACCCTAACTGATGCATTAACTTTTTTTTTAATGGATTTCCTTACTTTTTGAGAAAGTGTAATGTAACTGGTAACAGGTATGTGTTGGTGGAAGCCTGGGCCCTCTGGGCCCCATGCTCTAGTCAAGCTGCCAATTTTTGCATAATATGTGTCTGTGGGAATGTGGGTCCTCTGGGCCCTGCACTCCCAGCTAAACATAACTATTAAGCCATACAGCTGCGCTATAGAGCTGAAAAGGAAACCTTGTAACACTAATTTGCCAACATCTCAGTAACCATAGCAGCTATGGAAAAGATTCCACTGCAGTTGTAATCATGACTTTGAAACCTCCATGTATACTTATTTTTATTTAGTTTTTGTTGACCGGGTAAGTGCACTAGACAAATCCTGCCTATTTTCAGGCATGACCCGGGGGAGGGGATACATATGAATGAGAACTGACCTTGAACCAGATTAAGCTGTTGGTGGTATATTTAGTGAATAAGGGAAATCTGGCCAGTACACCAGAGAAATTCCCCTACTCTTTTTGGTAAGTGCCATGGGATCTTTAACATCCACCTGAACTACCACCAATCCAAGCAGATGTGACCTCGGTTTAAAGTCTCATCTGAAAGATGGCACCTCAGAAGTGCAGCACCCCTCTCATGCTGCACTACAGTGTCAGTACTGGGATATTAACCCAAGTGCCAGATGTGGGAACTGAACCCACAGCCCTCTGATCTCCCGGCCTCAGAGGTGAGTGTGCTGCCTACTGAGCTATTGACACTACTTAGTTCAAAGCTGCTTGGAGGAAAAAATCCATATCTCAAATTGTTTCCAAGATATGAGCTCTGAATTGTGCTGTGGGCATCACAATGTTATCCTATGGGTAATATCTGAACTTCATAATGGCAAAGCTATGGAACCAATAAAAAGTGTTGCATTTAAACAGAAAAAATCACATCTCTGGGCAGCCCCTTTATACCCTGCAAATTTCAAGCCAAAAGGTCAAACCATTTATTTGCAGTGCACTATTAAAGTTTTAGAATTCATAGTTTGTGAGGTGTCAAAATCTTCATTAGTGAGGTCAGTCCCCGTTTGTGAGCTGTCAAAAAGCTCATTCATGAGAATTCCTTATTCATCAGATTTTGGTCAACTGGTTTGGAAATCGTGATCAAGAACTCTGTCAGCTTGCAAAAGGGGATCAGATTGCGTAAGGGGTTTTGATATCTCGCAAAAGGGGATTTTGACAGTTCCTGAAATAGGATTTAAAAAAACAATCCCCTTTCATGAGCTGTCAAAATCCCCTTTCATAAGCCGATCCCTTTTCGTGAGCTGACAAAATCCCGGTTTGCAAGCCAGTCCTTGTTTGTGAGATGGGTGATCTGGTCTGGAAATCATGATCAAGGAATTTGTCAGGTTGCAAAAGGGGATCAGCTCACAAGGGATTCTGATAGCTACGGTAGGGGATTCAAAAATCATTCCCCTCTGCGACTGTCAAATCCTTTACAGCTAATCCTTTTTGAGCTGACAAAGACCCTGTTCGT
Organism: Neoceratodus forsteri; assembly: GCA_016271365.2. Classification (NCBI taxonomy): domain Eukaryota; kingdom Metazoa; phylum Chordata; order Ceratodontiformes; family Ceratodontidae; genus Neoceratodus; species Neoceratodus forsteri. The sequence goes on along the minus strand of CM057458.1, from coordinate 865,891,412 downwards.
GAGCAAATTCTTATTCACAAGATAGAGTCATCTGGTCCAGAAATCACGATCAAGGATTTTGTCATTTTGCAAATAGGGATCGGCTTGCAAAAGGGATTTTGTCACTTCGCGAACAAGGATCGGAAGCGAGTGATGAACAATAAGGATTTTTTTAATTTAAAGCTGCATTTTTTTACAAGAAAAAAGCAAACTAAAGCCATCTGTTTGTAATGGGCATCACCCTGAACAAAACCAATGCTTCAATAACAAGATAACACATCCATGGGGCAGGTTGCAACATTTTGTTTGTGGGGGAAAATGAAAATAAGATGGCAGCTTGCGAAAGGGGAATATTTCCTCACGAATAGGGATTTTATAAATCCCCTTCTGTGAGTTGAAAAAATCCTTGAATACAATCCCAATCCTGTCACCTCAAAATTAAAAATGAAATAACTTTGGAATGGATTCATATATTTTTCACCAAACCAATGCTGGATTGTTCTGTGAGGAAACCTCTTTCTACACTGACAATTCCAGACCAAAATGTCAAATGGTGTAGTCACAGCGCAATGGGCAAAAATAAACAGAAATGGGCAAAAATAAAGCAAAAAATGCATTTTTTGGCACTTTGCTGCATGAAAACCACAAATTCAAGCAAAACGCAACCTGGCACATCAAGAAAACTACCATGCAAGGTCAAGCATTCCAAATTTTGTGCAAATCTGTTATACAGTTGCAAAGTTATTAACATGAACAATTTGGGTTAAATATTAAACTGCCTACTGAACCCTAATTATAGGAGCATGACTGTGCCCCTAAGATATACATATATATATTTATTATTTATTATACATATTGGAATTACAACCCTTTGCAATAGGGGTGGAGATAAATAGATTGTGATAAATCCATTATCTGAGTAACTGTGTACATAAATTTCATTTATGTATACAGTGCTTAAGTCATCAGTCATTTATCCACACAATGCTTATGTCATCAGCCATTTATCTATACAGTGCTTATGTCATTTAGTATGTTCATTCTCAGTAGCAGTATTAACCATATTCAAATGTGAATAACTTTAAAACGACAAATGTTAGCATGGTACTGTGTGCACGAATGTTGTTCAGCACACCAATATCTATAAAATGAGTGGTATTTTATTTATTGATAACTTTAAGATTTTTTGATAATTAGCAAAAACACAGCAGAAAATTCATGTTTTCTTTCATTTTGTCTGCAAACAAATGTAAATAACTTTAAAATGAAAAATTATAGCATGGTACTGTGAGCACAAAGTATATTCAGCACAGAAATATCTACAAAATTAGTGGTGTTTAATATATAGATACTTTTTAGTTTTTTCAGAATTAGCAAAAAACAGCAGAAAATTCAATTTTTATGCACTGTTTCATCAAACAAATACAAATAACTTAAAAACAAAAAATGATAGTATGGTACTTTAAGCACAAAAGTTGTTCAGTATAAAAATATCTACAAAATGAGAAATGTTTCATTTCTAGATTCCTTGTAGATTTTCAATAATCAGCAAAAAATGGCAGAACATTCAATTTGTATTCACTTTTTTGACTAACAAATGCCCCCTACAAAAGCAAAAACAAAAGAATTGTATAAATGGAATATGCAATGAAAAACTTGTGTAATAAATGATTAATCTGCACTTGAGCAGTTTGACCTTGGACACCTCACTTGTGGCTTTTGCCACTCATGAGGTTACCCAAGGTCAAATTGCTTTTCGGCAGATAAATCATTTATTACACTTGTTTCCATTGCATATTATATATATATATATATATTGTTTGAAAATCTTTGTTAATGCATCAGTTTGGGTTCTTACTAAAGTAACAAAAGCAAGGAAATGTGGTGTTAGGGTTTCTAACCCTAATACCCCACCCCCACCCTGCAGACACTGACAGGCATCGAGGTGTGCCTAGGTGTCATCAGCCCTAATGCTCACCCAATTCTCCTGTACTTTGCCCATCTCAGCTTATTTACCTATGGAATGGGGTGAGCATTAGGGCCGAAAACCCCAAGGCACACCCCCAATACTGATCAATGTCTGCAGGATGGGGGTGGGGTGTTAGGCTTGGAAACCCTAACACCACATGTCCCTGCTTTTATTGCTTTAGAAAGGTCCATAATGGATGAATTAATATCATTTTTTTCAATGAATTTCCTTACTTTTTCAGATAGTATAAGCATATCCTTATTTGTCTGTGGAAGTGCAGGCCTTCCAGACCCTGTCCTCCCATCCCTCCAGTGATATGCTTATATATGTAGATGTGGAAGTCCACAGCCCTCTGGGCCCTGCGCTTCCATTTATTGGACAACTGTGACCAAATTGTCAGAATAGCCATCTTATTGCTTCATTTCATGTTTCCCAGTAGAGAAAAATTGTCAAATCCCTGCCAAAACTGAATTCTGCACAACTGTAATGCCATTCCACGCCACGAGTGTGAAAACACATTTAGGGCAGTATTTGAAAAATAACATCTGTGATTTACATCAGGTCAAGTGATAAGACTACTATGTTGAAAATCTGGGGTCAAAATATTTTAAATTTTTTAAGTTACAAGTGGGCATAGTAAAATTGCAATGAATGGTCATAACTTTAAAATGTTTCATATTTTGATCCCAAATAGTATGTATTTATTTATTTATTAGCTTTTTGTAACCAGGTAAGTACACTAGGCAATAACCCTTCCTATTTTCAGGCACGACCTGGGAAAGTACAAGTACAAGGTACAATCAGTGCTTAGAACTGAACAAACAGCTACTGTACAGTCAACATCAGATATCCACACAGGTATGAATGGAGCACACAAAACAGTGTTACACCAGGATAAGGTAAACAACCAAACAAATCAAAACAAGTTGCATCAGCTTTCCATGCAGGGACAGATAGGGATTATTAAAATATTCTTCTTATGACCTCACTTCACAGACCATATAGACAACAATTTTAAAATAAGGTGATATGGAAAAATGGCTGCATTGAAAATCTGGGGTCAAAATATTGAAAATGACCAAAGTTATGCACACGTGTATAAACATTTCAATGAATGCTCATAACTCAGCCAATTTTTAGAAATTTTTTAACAGCATTTTTAACATGGCTTTTTGGGACTCGACCTCATGAACACTTGCCACTGTCATTTCTTTAACTGGTCCCGAAAGGTGATTTTGTGTGACTGTGAAATCACCTTATGATTCCAATTACCAAAACGGTAGTGACTGTGTTCATTAGGCCGGGTCCCAAAAATTCCATGTTGACAATTTGGTGGTAAAATACCTAAAAATGGCCAAGATATCGCCATAGGGTCAAAATGCCTTTGACAGCCATTATACAGCACTTACTGTACCTTAATTCTTCAGTTCACAGTTCAGCTTTGAAGAGTGCAGACATGTCCCAGTCCACAGGAGATGACATCTGATCATCTCCAGTGGTAAATATAGGGCAATGGAGGGCTGTGGGGTGGTGGGTTCTCAGTGGGAGAGTTGGGATGGGGAGAGGGATGGAGGAGATAATGGACTGTTTTCTCTTTTACATAATTAAAAAAAGACATCAGGGACAGTTTTCTTTCTTTGACAGAGTCAAGTTCAACATCTTTATTTTGAGACACCAGAAATGGACTCTCCAGTGTCCCACAGCACTGGTGGGGTGGTCTTAAGAATGCCGACACAGGGATTGGGCACCCCGATGTTGGCAAACATAAGGTTTGGGCTTGGGGGGCATCTGACACTCGGGGTGGGCATGTTGTACACAAATTAAGAATTTCAGAACAATGAGGGATTGGCTCTCCAGTGTCCAACATTACTGGGAGGGACTTCAGAATGCAAATACAGGGACTGGGCACCTGATGTTGGCAGCCATATTTAAAACAATGGCCTTTTTGGGTGGAGCATTTAACACCGGTGGTGGGAATCCCAGTGTCAGGATTAAAAATAAACTATTTCAGAACATTGCGGGTGGGCTCCTCAGAAACTCACACTACTGGGGTGGTAAACACTGACACAGGGATTTGGCACCCTGATGTTGGCAAAAACATTTTTTATTATTAAAACATGCCTTGTCCCACTTGGAGGCAGCAAAAAGAGAAAAACTCATTTTATTTGGTAAGCACCAACAGTTGTTTACCTAAACAAGCACCAATGAATATGATTCTCCTAGTTGTTTGTGCCAGTAAGTGACCAGAAAGGTTTTTGTTTTTTTACAAGGGCCAATGTTTTTTTTCTGGTAAAGAAGTGGGTGAAATTGTCACGGTTTTCATGAAACAATGCTGAAATTTGCAACAGTTTTTGTGCAATAGTGCCTTTAATTGCATGAAAACTGTCACAAATTAGGGTACTTTCACAAAAATAATGCCCCAAATGTGTGACACTACCAATGGCAGATGGAAAAAAAATAATTTTTGGCTACTATTTTTAAAAACTAAGGGCAGAATTGTGTTCCTTGGGCCCCAGTTAGGTAAACACAACTGCTGGTGTTTACCAAGGGGCAGTATTATTTGAATTACAATGTTTTTCCCCTATTGCTAACTGAAAACAAGATGGCAACAGCACAACACTACTGAAACCATTTGAGGCAGCAAAAAATGCTTTTGCAGCAGCAAAACCTGCTTTTGCATGGAACATATAGTTTTTCCCGTAGACTATAATGGGAAACTTAAAAGTTTAATAGCTATTGAACAGACTAATAATTTTTTCAAAAGGCAGATCTGTGACCCAGACCCCATGTACCCCAACATTTTCAGACCACACCACCAAGCTATTTCAGAGATGCAGAATGACAAATGAGTTGCACCTAACTGGTAATTTTCAAATTTATTTGACCCTATGCCTCTCCATAACCACACATACGACTGGACTGAAACGTCACACATCAAGACATCTATGGAACTTGACAGCACATAAAACATTTTGTGCTCATCAGTGATATGGTTGCAAAGTTATTAAAGTGCAAAATTTTGAGTATAACATAGAAGTGACCATTGATCCCTAAGTTTAGTGGCACTACCATGGGCTTCCCAGCATCCCACAGTGCTGGGGGGGTTGGTTTTTAGAATGCTGAAAAGGGAATTGGGCACCTAGTGTTGGCAAACAACAAGGTTTGGGCTTGGGGTGTGTGTATGTGTATGTGTGTGTATATATATATATATATATATATATATATATATATATATATTCATGGCAAAAGACTCTGTTTCATGCATCAGTTAAGGTTGTTCCCAGTGACAAATGCAAGGAAATTCAGTGTTAGGGTTGCCACCCTTGCACCATACCCACCTGCCCCACCAACAGGCATCTGGGTGTGCATTGGGGTTGTCGACCCTAACTCTCATCCCATTCCATGTGTAAATAAGCTGAGGTGGTGCAGTATAGGAGAATGAGGAGAAAGTTTAGCCTGATAACCCCAACACACACCTCGGTGCCTGTTGGTGGGGGCAGGATGGGCATGGGGTGCAAGGGGTGGCAACCCTAACACCGAATTTCCTCACTTTTGTCACTGTGGAACAACCTTAACTGATGCATTGAAAATAGCTTTTGCCATGTAGTTCCCTTCTTTTAGAGAATGTGCACTATGAATAGTGAATGGTATGTGGTGGTGGGAAGGGCCCTGCACTCCCACCATGCTGCCCATGTCTGCATAATAACCGTAACAGTAACACTAATGCTAACAGTAAAGGTAACAGTAAGTGAAACACAAATGGTAATGTAAGTGTAACACCAACAGAAACTTGAATGCAAAAGCAAGCTCTAACTGTTATGGCAATGCAAATGGAAATGGAAATGCAAGTAGTAATGGAAATGGTAACGCAAACGCAAACGGTAATGATAACAGTAATGCAAATGCAAATGTGAAAGTCAGTGGTAATGGTAATAGTAAATGTAACCACAAATGCTAACAGTCATAGTAAAAGTGATGCAAATGTAAATAGAAATAGAAATGGTAATGGACATGGAAGTGCAAATGCAAACCTTTTAACAAATGGTGAGGGAAACACAAACGTCAATGCAAATGATAACACAAATGGAAATGGTAACAGCAAGCTGATATAAGGTAACAGTAGCAAAAAGTCTGTATCTCACTTCGTTTCCGAGATAACAGCACAAAGGCGATGTGAGGCAAAAGTAGCGAAAAGTATGTCTCTTGCTTTGTTCCTGAGATAATGGTGCAAAGCTGATCTGAGGCAACAATAGCGAAAAGTCTGTATCTGGCTTCCTTTCCAAGATAATGCCACAAAGGTGATGTGATCCAACAGTAGAGAAAAGTCTGTATCTCACTTTGTTTCCGAGATAATGACACAAAGGCTAATGTGACTGAAAGGCACCTCCATACTACTAGGGCTACCTATGCTGTACATTTCAGGCCACTAGCACAATTCATAATGCTTTGCACAAAACAATAAGTGCATCATACAGTTTCTCTGCAGCAAATTATTTTCCCAACACGTAAACAGCATAATTCACATCTCCAGGACATCCACTCAGCACCCTCCAAATTTCATGTGAAAAGCCTAAACCATTACAGAGATATTCAGTTTTTAAAATTCTGCACCTTTAAGAAGTCTTCCACCACAAAACTGCAGAAATCACGGCCGAAAATGCAGTAAAATGGCAGAACTCAAGACTGAAAAATCTCTGACTGTGAAGGGGGGCAACTTCAAATGCTTATAATTCTGGAACGGAACAAGATATTTTCACCAAACAAAAACTGACATATTCTTTGAAGAAAGGACTATCAATGTGCCAAGCATCAGACCAATCAACCGCACAGTGGCTGCACTATGCGTCACTCAAGACAGTGCAGAAAAAAAAGCAGAAACAGAATGTTTTGCACTGTGCTATGCAAAAACCATATATACCAGTGAAATATAAATAGGTAAATAAATAGATGCACCACTCCACTCCTTGTATACCAAATCTTATCCAAATCTCTTCAACAGTTGCAGAGCAGCACGAAAGTAAGACTTCACAAGAGTGGCAAAAAAAAAAAAAATTGGTGCTTTATTCTGCAAAAACATATGCAGATGTCAAATGAAAACTGGTAAATACCCAGAAGTACCACAGTAGACCAAGTATTACAAATGTCACAGACATGCATGGAAACGCAAGTGTTAACACAAACCAAAATGGTTACGCAGCCAGAAATGTAAACACAAGTGCAAACATTAACGCAAACACAAATGGCTATGCAAACAGTAACAAAAATGCAAAAACAGAAATGGTAACATAAATGCAAATGGTAATGGCAACAGCGAGGTAAAAGAAAATAGTAACACTAACGGTAATGCAAACGCAAGCGCAAATGTTAATGCACATGGTGACACAAACAGAAACAGTAATGCTAATGGTAAGACAAACACAAGCGCAAATGTAAATGAAAACACAAATGGTAAGGCAAATGGTAATGCAAATGTTAACGGCAATGTAAACACAAATAGTACCGAAAACGGTAACGAAAACACAAATGGTAACAGAAACGCAAACAGAAATGTAAATGGCAATGCAATGGCAATGCAGAAGGAAACAATAATGTAATTGACAATGCAAATGTTACCAAAAATGCAAGCGCTAATGCCAGTGGAAATGCAAATGGTAACGAATATACAAACAATAACGGTAATGCAATTGGAAATGTAAATGGTAACGGTCACTCCAATGATGAAGCCAAAGGAAACAATAACGCAAATGAAATGCAAACACAAGCGCAAATTCAAACGCAAAGGGTAATGCACACTGAGACATATACAGAAATGCAAATGGTAACGTATACACAAGTGGAAACACTAAGGGTCACAGTACCACAAATGCACACACTTTTTTTCCCAAAAAGGTACATTCAGAAGCACACTGAATACAAAGAATGTGTGCATAATAATGGCCCTCAGAGCAGAAAATGAGGAATAGGAATACTAAATTGCTTATATCTCAGAACCCGTATGACATAGAAAAAAAAATAAAATCTCATATTATTTATGACTTTCCAGGCTAGTTTTGTTTTTGCAATGAAAAGTCTGTATCTCGAAACATTTTCGAGATACGGGACCCGAAAGACACATCGGTCGCCACAGTATTATCCTACGGGAAAAAGTGCTAAGTTCAGAGTGCCATAACTTTGCAGTTCTGTAATATTTTGTCACCAAGCAACAAAAAGGTACATCTGTGGGATGTTGGCTTTCTTCTCTGCAAATTTCAGCCCCAAAGACCAAACTGTTGTTTTGCTGCAGGGTGGCAAACAGTTCCTGTTATATTGGCCACAGTGTCTCAAAGCACTTTCGCAAATAAGATTACAAAAGTGTTGCATATTTGAAAGTACTTTGGAACACTAGTGTTTATAAAAATTTAAAAAACATATTTATGGGGTGTTTTATCCCCCAAAAAAGACATGACTAGCATCCTCAGGGCTCAACTAGGTGAACACAATAAGAATTGTGTCCCTAGAGGGTCCCAAATGTAAACACCAAGCATTTCTCTGACCACCAACTGAAACAAAAATAGGTGAGTCACAAAAGTAAAAGGGTAATTTTCGACAGTAAAAACTGCATTTGCAGCACTTTTGAATATTTTGTAAACTTTTCCCATAACCTATAATGGGGAACAGTTGTTTTTGAATAACTTTTGAACTGTTTAGTATTTTTTTCATGAAATCTTTGAAAGGCACATCAGGAACCCCAGCTGCATGTTCCCTGAAGGTTTCGGACCGATAGCGCAAACCTTGCGACCTGTTGGCACGAGCAAAGAAATTCACAAAGAACTGTAATTTATGCATTTTTGGTGCTCTGAAGCTCTGCAACTGTACTTCTGACCATAACACAACTTGGCAGGTCCAGAGACCTACTGTACCAAACCATGCGTTCCAAATTTCAGGCAAATCCATTGTACGGTTGCAAAGTTATTAAGCTGCCACATTTCAGATTTAAGCTTAAATGGGGTACTCATCCCTAACTATAGTGGCACTACCTTGCCATTATAATATATATATATACTTATTGTTGCATTTTACAGGTTCTAGTATGAGCATTAGCTTCTTTTAAAGTGGGACTTTTATTATGTTTGTTCTTCCATTTCTTTTCCTTTGTTTTCCATTATTAAGTGTTCAAAATGAGCTTTATTAAGGTTTTATAAGCAAACCAACACAACTGGTACAACTACATAGTAGAGGCATTGAAAGGAGATGCACGTACATGAACAGCATGAGTGAATGCTCTTAATACAATATTAAACTCAGAACTTAACCTGAAAGATGCATCATTTTATTCTAGACCCTAATTATATGGACTACTAGGGCCCATATATCAACTTAGCAAGTACTGTATGTTTACTCTTATATGCATAGATCAAGGATGGTGAATACTAACCAAATAAGCTATTAACAAACTATATGCAGTATGACTTGCATGACAAGCACTTAACTCTAAACTGGGGTCTGTGAAGTTAGCTAAAGAATATCATACTGAGGTATAGTAGCAAATGGTATATCGTAGATCTTAGCCACTGTCCGTTCAATAATATATGAAGACCTGCCAGCAACAATGGAATTTAGCCATGGAGCTGCAGACAAAATTAGCTTGCATCTCATATGTAGCTAGTAGGCCAATAGCATGGAGTTATTCTTGTGATAAATGAAATTGGTCTGTATGCCATTGAGTGAGTAGGAGGTGCTTGGCAGGATCTCCAACAGCAGTGACCCATTGTGCCTGGTGATCACGTTTAGGGGTGTCTTCAGGGCAGCAACCCAGCAAAAGGAGAGATGCTTCAACCTTGAACTGGAGACCAACTACCTGCTGACAAATTCTTGTGACATCTGACCAGAAGGGCTGTATACTAGAACATGACCAGAGTATATGGTATAGCTGGATATCAATGTGACCGCATCTCCAGCACTGCTCATACAGCATGACACCACTGAAGTATGGTCTTGTTCATGGTGAGGTGCCTTCTACCATCTCTATGTGCAGAGTGAATCCAGTGCCAGCAGTGAGAACACTGTGAATGTGTGATTTGCAGCCCCAGTTCCTGCTCTCATTGTGTTTTGGTTGGGATGGATGGGTCCATGTAGCTGTCTCATATGGCTATGTATATATATTCTGGGGGTGACCTCTGACAGCTATGGCTGGTGCAGAATGTGGCAGCTCAACTATTGTTGGGTGTACAAATATTTGATCATATTATGCCTGTCCTCTACGAACTGCTTTGGCTGGCAGTCAGATGGAGGATTATCTTCAAGATCAGATTAGATATATAGGAACATAGAACATGACAGCAACCTCAAGGTCCATCTAGTCTGCCAATGTTTCAGATTACTGACCTATAAGGACCTACATGGTTGGAGACCAATCTACCTGCAAGATATCCTCGTGCCCTTCTGCTTCTTCTGGACTCTCTGTTCCACTGAGGGTTGCCTCCTTAGTGTTCCTAGGGTTAAGTTGAAGAACTCTTGTGATTGAGCCTTTTTAGTTGCCACACCCACCCTTTGGAACTCTTTTCCCTAACAACTTCAGGAGGCACCTATGGTTGCTGTTTGATTTGCATTTCAACTGTGTGCTGTTAATGTTTTAATGTGTTTTTAAATTGTATTGTAAAGCGCTCCAAGTCCCAGGAGAGGGCATTATATAAATAAAATATCTTTTTATCTATCTATCTATCTATCTATCTATCTATCTATCTATCTATCTATCTATCTATCTATCTATCTATCTATCTAGCTATCTATCTATCTATCTATCTGTTGAGCTGGCCCAGCCATTCCAGCTTTTGGCCTGCATCAATACAGAACAAGTCACCTCCCAGTAATCTGTTAAGAGGGAGTTTTTCCCCAAATGCAACACTGCACCAAATGTCGGCAGGTACTTCCGGAAATTATTCTGTTGAAGTTGATAGCGGTCTTTAAGGGTATTAAAAGAGTCAAGGACCATGGAAACAGTATTAGAAGGTCTCTTACTAGGTGGATGCCTTGTGCCTCCCATAAGTTCCAGTGGAATGGGGGCTCCCTAAAGTCAGCACAGGGTTATTCCATAATTGAGTGGTCTCTCAAGGGGCAGTGGGTTTGGAAAGGCTGTTATGTACCTTCTTCCAGTAGGAAATAGACAGTGTAATGATTGGAGGAAGGGAATGAGGCTGACAGCAGGTGCAGTAGATCTATATCTCTGGTGAAAAGGTGTTGGTTAGAGCAACCTCTTGTTATAGCCATCTGGGAGACTGGAAGAGGGAGACTGAGAACCACTGCATGGTTTGGGATGAAACATACAACATATGATAGCCCATAAATCATGGTAGGCCCCATCCTCCCCTGCTTCAGTGCTGTCTGAGCTTCAGTCTACTGTATCGAGGGGGTGTTGCCCTTCCACAAGAAATAACTGACCATTTAATACATTTTTTTAACCATTTCCTAGGTATCTAGATGGGTAAATGAATCAATAAGTGCAGAAATGTTGGGTCCATCATAATTTTGATTGCTTAAATTTTCCCTTCTAGTGACAAATGTAGGGCCTTTCATCTGTTTAGGTCAAACCAAGTAGACTGAAGTAGCGGTACAAAGTTTATTCAGCACAGCTTAGCCAAGTCTGGATGAAGTCTGATCCTCAAGGAGATGATGCCTTCTGATGACCAATTTAAATTCAGGTCCCTGAATGTCTCCACTGTGCAGTGTTTATTTAGGGCATGACCTCAGTCTTGGACTGATTGATCGCCTCACCTGAGGCTGAGGTGAAGAGGGTAAGAAGTGGGGTTAAGTGGTGAGCGAAATGATTCACCTGAGATAAGGTAATGAGAAGGTCATCTGCATAGAGGAAGGTCTTATAAGATTCTTTACCAATTTGTATACCCAGGAATGTCCTGCTTTTCTCATAGGGTGATGGCCAGAGGTTCTACAGCCAGGACAAAGAGTAAAGGTGACAGGGGGCATCCTTGCCTAGTTCTATTCTGTAAATTAAATGCTGGGAACAGTTAACCATTGGTCAGTATCTTTGCATTTGGGGAGGAGTAAAGTAGGCCCACCCATTTCCTAAACATGGTACCAATGCCAATTTTTCCACTGTGGCCAGTAAATAAGGCCATTAAGGAAATCAGTGTTCTTAGATGGTTTATTTATTTTATTTATTTATTTGTATATTAGGAAAAAAAAACCTTTGAGTATACACTCTTTTTCAAATGTCCCATGTCAGGATGTAAAACAGACATATCAAAAACTTGACAGTTAACACAAAACATAAGATTGCTATGTAATACAGAAAATAGATAAATAATACATTTGAGTAACCTAGACAACTGAAATTAAACAGCGGGAGGAGATTCCCAATTAGCAGCATATGGCATAGCTGCCCCAGGGGGGCCTGTCATGGTAGATTATCAGAAACGGTAGGAGAAAGAAAGGGGGGAGAGTGCAGACGAGGTTTCCCAATTAGCAACATGCAGCATAGTTGCCCCAGGGGGCCTGTCAAGACAGAGTATTGGAAAGAGTAGGAGAAAGAAAGGGGGGAGAGTGCAGATGAGGGATAGATTAGAGAGGGTGAGAGAGAAAGAGAGGAGGAGAGAAAGAAAGAGGGAGGGGGAGAGAGAGAGAGAGAGAAATAGATTGGGAGAAGGAGAATATTTAGGGGGAAAGTGGGTGGAAAGGCGACGTGTTGGGGAACTATGGAGAGGAGGGAGTTGGAGGGAGCTAGAGAGCAAGCTGGCAAAGGATGGCAGGTGGAGGTCTGGGGTAAGTAAAACAGAAGGAAAGCTCAGACAGACAAGGGGTGTAAAAGGGTTGAGGATATGGACTCAGGTAAGAGAGTCAGAGGTTTTTAAGAGGGGGTATCCAGGTTGAAGACATGGATTCAGATAAGGTAGTCACAGGCATTTGAGTTCAGCAGGTATTGCTTCAGTTCTCTTCTAAAGGACCAAACATTTTTTGTATTAAGAGCTGCATCAGGGATCTCATTTAAACCATAGTGGAGCTCGGTACATGAAGGATCTTTGTCCTAGGGAAGTTCTATGAAATGGGACATCAAGCTGTGTTATCACTGTTCTTCTTGAGTTGCATTAGGAGCTTGTTTCCTTTACCAGATCTGCAATGCATGTAGAGGTTAGGGAGAGCATGGTGTTTCTCCCTAGAAGGCAAGTTTGGTATCCGATTCTGGATTGAAGCAGTAGTATGTGGGCCAGACCATACAGGGTACACGTATGCGTGAAGTGGTCAGCATTTAGCAATAGTCTGCTATCCTTGTTAAGGGCAGTGGCAACCCCATATCAGTGGCAGCACCATAAACCACCAGCCCATAGTCGACCAGGAAGAGGACAGAGTTGGAGACTGAGAGCTGGAGGGCTTCAGCAGTTAGGCTTTTCTTGTGCCTAAACAAGATCCCTAATTTAGTGTTTGCAGCTTTCACCACATCAATGTGCTGAACATACGAGAGGGTATCATCCACAATGACACCCAGATACTTGAGGGAGTGAACCTGTTCCAGTGTGGCAGTCAGGTGATTTGTGATTGTTAGTTCTGGGCATCTCCTTTTTAATTGGGGGCTAGAGAGGAGCATCGTCTTAGTTTTTTTGTAGTTTAGTAGCAACCTTTGGGAGTAAAACCAGGTCTCCAGTTGCTGAATGGATGATTGTAGCGTGGCCTGTAGATGCTCTGTGCAAGAGTGACAGCTAAGTAGGACAGCATCATCGGTGTATAGAATGACATTGTTAGTGCAGGCATTGGGAAGGTCATTCAGGAACATGCTGAAGAGCAGTGGACCCAGGATGGACCCTTAAGACACCCCTAGCAATGCAGATACGGAGTGACCTAGCTTGACCCTTTGAGACTGGGAGGTTAGGTAGTCCTGGAACCACTGAGCGGCATTTGGGGAAACACCAAGTGCATGCAGTTGAGACAAGAGGAGTGGTTCGAAGACTGTGTTGAATGTCTTTGTTAGGTCAATAAAGATGGACCCAACCAGTTTTCCCTCATCCAATGCCTTATAGACATATTCAGTGAAATCCACCAGTGCAGTGTCTGTGCTGAAGAGTTTCTTAAAGCCATGCTGCTGGGGACATTGCAGCTGGTATTTGTGAATATAGTCAGTAAATTGGTCTGCCACAATCATTTCCAGTGTTTCAGAGAGGGGGGAGAGGATAGAGATGGGCCTGTAGTTTGCGGTCAGTGACCTATCGCCTCCCTTATGCACTGGGGTCACCAGCGCTTGTTTCCAAGAAGAAGGGAGTTTGGTGAGCTGGAGGGATTTATTGAAAATTGTAGAGATGGGAGCGATGACTTTGTTTATTGTCAGTGCCAGCAGTTTCATGTCAATGTTGTCAGACCCCATGCTGGTTTTCCCCGGGACCTTTTTAACATAACCCAGTGCATCTTTGACAGTGACTCTCTTGAAGTAAAATTGAGGGTGTGAGTTGATGTCCAGTGGGTGTCTTTTATCTGCTTTGAGAGGCTTGAGGTATTCAGCCAGTAGAATAGAGCTAAGATCCGTGAAGGTGGAGTTGAACTCTTCGGCAACGGGGTGGGGGTCCATGGTATTTGTGCCATTAATGTTTAGCAATGATGACTGTGTTTTGTCATCCTTCCCTGTGAGTGCCTTTGTATTGTCCCAAAACTGCCTCCCATCACCCCAGGTTCTTTCCAATTGATCCTTGTAGAAATTAACCTTAGCATTCCTGATGAGATGTGTGCATTTGTTTCTGGCTGCCCTATATCTTTGAAGATCGCTGGGATTACCAGAGGCCCTGGCTTAATACCAATGGTTGTCCCTTGCCCTCATGTGATCTAGAAGGTCACTAGTAATTAATTATGGCTATGTGTTTTTCTTTTTTTGAACAGGGCAAATCTGTCACAAACGTTATTAAAGTTATCAATAAAGTACTGGAGTGTTATGTCAAGGTCAGGCAGTACCTTAAGGGGAGACTAATCAATCTGAGAAAGCGCTTCCTTGAAAGCTGAGAGCTTCATTGGCAAGCCTTTAAACTAGTCAAGGGGGAGGCACTGATAAGCAGCAGGAAAATCCCAGCCTCCCCCTACAAAACAGGGTACTAAATGAGAAAAAGACCAAGGTAGAAAGGTCAGTGGG
The DNA here is from genome assembly GCA_016271365.2 of Neoceratodus forsteri. NCBI lineage: Eukaryota > Metazoa > Chordata > Ceratodontiformes > Ceratodontidae > Neoceratodus > Neoceratodus forsteri. The sequence continues at coordinate 865,876,365 of CM057458.1, read as the reverse complement.
GGATGCCGCTACAGAAGGTAAAGCATCAAAAAATGGAGAGCAATGAGTACCAATGCCCGTAGTCTGGGTAACAAGCTTCCTGAATTAGTGGCCTTGATGGAGGAGGAAGATCTGGATATCGTGGCAGTCACAGAAACATGGTACACACGAACTATGACTGGGACATAAACATACCAGGATACACTATCTATAGGAGGGACAGGGAGGGTAAAGGGGAGGAGGAGTAGCTCTCACATAAGAGAAGAAATCAAAGCAACAGAACAAAAGGGTAAACAGGGAGGAGAAGAAGCACTGTGGGTCAATTTGGAGGCAAGCAATGGCACCACAATCCGCACAGGGTTAGATAGACCCCTCTCAGGGGGAGGAAATGGACAAGGAAATGATAGAAAGTATACTTAGAATGGCAGATAAAGGGGAGATATTGCTGATGGGTGATCTGAATATGCCAGATGTTAACTGGAGTACAGTTGCAGCAGCCACTTCTAAGAGTGGGGTTATTCTAGATGCCCTACAGGGGGCATGCCTTAGACAACTAGTAATGGGGCCCACTTGAGAGGGAGCAATCTTAGATCTGGTTCTCTCAAACGGAGATGAAGAGAGGATCACAGATGTAGAAGTGGGTAGCCATCTGGGAACTAGCGACCATCGAACAGTATGGTTCACAATAAACACAGCAATAGAGTCAAGCCATGCAAAGACAAAGGTACTGGATTTTAGAGGGCTGACTTTGCTAAAATGGGTGAGTGCCTAAGGAATGCACTAGCAAATGGGCAGGAAGGAGGGGTGGAAGAACAATGGGAATAATAAAAACTGCCATCACAGAGGTAACAAGCCTTTGTGTAAAGCAAATAAAAAAATGAAACGAGGTAAGAAACCACTATGGTTCTCAAAGGAAGTAGCAGGAAGGTTCAAGAGAAAAGAAAGCATTCAGGAAGTACAAGGAATCACAGAAGGAAAAGGACAGAGAACTGTATCAGTTAAAGCAAAGGAAGCTGGAAAGGCAGTCAGAACAGCAAAGGCCCAAACCGAGGAAAAGATAGCCAAATCAGTTAAGAAGGGATAAACCTTTATAGGTACATCAGGGAGTGAAGGAAGACCAAGGAGAGATAGTTAGCTTAATAAAGGGAGAGGAGGGTGGGCAGAGGGTGACTGTGAAAAGGCAGAGATACTAAACAAATATTTTTGCTAAGTATTTACAAAGGAAGAGGGGAGGTACCTAAACAAACAGTAGAAACACTCTGGATACCGAAGTTGATACCAGCCCATTTACAGAAGAAAGGGTTCTGAAAGAGCTCTTAAAACTGAAGGTGGACAAAGCAATGGGGCCTGATGGGATTCATCCCAGAATTCTAAAAGAACTAAGGGTAGAACTAGTGACACCACTGACTACCCTCTTTAACAAATCATGGGAAGATGGGGTGGTACCTGAGGACTGGAGGAGGGCAGATGTGATTCCCCTTCACAAAAGTGGTAGCAAGGCAGAAGCAGGAAACTACAGACCTGTTAGTTTAACCTCAGTGGTAGGGAAAATGATGGAATCACTTCTGAAGGAAAGAATTGTTGAGTATCTAGAGGCCAGAGGGGCACAGGACCCAAGGCAGCATGGATTCACAGTGAAGGTCATGCCAGACAAATCTGATAGATTTCTTTGACTGGGTGACCAAAGTAGTTGATCAGGGAGGGGCTGTGGACATGGCCTACCTAGACTTTAGCAAGGCATTTGACACAGTCCCACACAAAAGATTAATATACAAGTTAGCCAGCCTGGGAGTGGGTCCCAAGATGACAGCCTGGGTAAAGAATTGGCTGGAGAATAGGACACAGAGAGTAATAGTAAATGGAGTCCACTCTGAAAAAAGGGGGGTTAGTAGTGGGGTACCACAGGGTTCAGTATTAGGACCGGTCCTCTTCAATGTCTTTATAAGCGACATTGCAGAGGGACTGGAAGGAAAAGTATGTCTCTTTGCAGATGACACAAAGATCTGCAACAGAGTTGATGCACAAGGGGTGGAAAGGATGAGAAGGACTTGGCAAGGTTACAGAATGGTCAAATGTATGGCAGCTTAGATTCAATGCTAAGAAGTGCAAGGTAACACACCTGGGAAACAAAACCCAGGGAAGAGTACACAATGGGGGGTGAGATGCCAACAACAACAAAAATGGAAAGGGACCTGGGGGTAGTCATATCAGATGACCTAAAGGTGGGCAAGCAATGTGAGAGGGCAGCAAGGAGGGCTGGGGGAATACTGGGATGCATAGGGAGAGGCATCACCAGTAGAAAACAAGAAGTTATTATCCCTCTGTACAGACAGCTGGTGACACCACATCTGGAGTACTGCGTGCAGTTCTGGAGACCCAATCTCCGCAAAGACATAGACAGGATGGAAGTTGTCCAGAGGAGGGCAACTAAAATGGTGCAGGGTCTGCACCGGAAGACATATGAAGAGAGACTTAAGGAGCTTAATATGTATAGCCTCGAGGAAAGGAGGGAGAGGGGGGACATGATAGAAACTTTCAAGTACCTCAAGGGAATCAACAAAGTCCAAGAGGGTAGCATCTTTCAAAAAAAGAGGTGTGCAAGAACAAGTGGGCACAATTTGAAGATAGAAGGGGGCGGCTCAGAGGTAATTTAAGGAAGTATTTTTTCACAGAGAGGGTTGTGGATGTATGGAACGGCCTTCCAGAGGAGGTTGTGGAGTCAAAAACAGTGGTGGAATTCAAGCATGCATGGGACAGTCATAAGGCAATTCTAGGGGGTGGGGTAGGAAGAAGTAGGCTGCTGGTTAACTAGGATCTGCAACTTATCCATTAGGTAGGGAAATGGGCAGACTGGGTGGGCCAAGCGGTCCTTATCTGCCGTCAAATTCTATGTTTCTATGTTTCCCTTTCCTGAGAATTCTGTTGTTCACAAAGACATGTGGCACTTGTTTGAATTTATTGGACCACAGATAGAGGAGTGGTTGCTAAGCAAATCCGGTAGTACCAAGACATTGGTAAACCTGTCAGATGAGCTTGTGAGAATCCAGTCCAAGATCATGTGCTTACCGGTCTTGTGGTTCATTCTAGTGGGTTCTGTGACTAATTGTGTGAAGTGAGAGCTGGCTATGGTATCCTTCTGATTGGTCAATTCACTACTGAGCCAATTGATGTTGAAGTCCCCAGTCATAATGAACTCACAGTTGTTGTTAACGCCAGCCAAGGACCCTAGTAGTTTAATTAGACCTTCTTTGGCTATTTTCGGCAGGAGGTAGATGCATGCAATGACAAGAGATTTTTTTTGTTCACCAAAAATAATCCTAACTGCATGGAGATCACGGTCAATGCTGCAGGTTGTGATGGGGAGCACAATGCTTTGTAGGGTGTTCCGTAAATAAATGAGACAGCCGCCATCTCTTTTCCCATTCCTATCACATCTAAAAGTATTGTAACCTGGGAGCACTATCTCATTATCCCTAATCCAGGAGGATAGCCAGGTCTCAGTCAGGCAAAGTATATCAGGGTTATGTAGGGAGGCCCATGCCTGCAGTTGAGGTTGGAGCTGAGACGCCATTTAACAAACCCTTCTTGGGCCGGGTGGACCAAGCCGGGTAGGACAGCTTCCAGGCATGTGGCCAATACTTTAGCAAGGACTTTGGCATCTGCATTTATCAGAGAAATGGGACAATAACTTCTGGGTAAGGCTGGATCTTTGCCTTTTTTTGTTAGCACAGTAATCACTGCTTCTTACATAGTCCTAGAGAGGGATCCCATATTTAGTGAGACCTGGAAGGCATGCAGGAGATAAGGAGGGAAGCCATCCTCAAGTGAATGATAAAAATCAATGGAGAAGCCATCTCTCTCCAGGGCTTTATGTGAGTTCATCATTCTGATGGCTCTCAGTACTTCTGCCTCAGAAATAAGAGTATCTAAAGCTTCCGCCTGATGTTTGGGAGTAACCAGGATATGGATACTGTGCAGAAAGGTTTCTGTGGCTGACTTGTCTCTGGGTATAGGGGAGCCATATAGGTTCTCATAGAACTGGGCCATAATCTTATTGATCCCTTCTTGCGATGTGTCCAGGGTGCCTGAGGGGTTATTGAGGCCTATAATTGTCTTGACCACTTGTCTTTCTTGAGTCTATATGTCACTAATTTGCTGCACTTCTCCCTATCCTCCAAATATGCATGTCTCATCTTCCACTGTGCCAATCTGACTTTCCGCATGAGGTGAGAAAAAAGCTTGACCCATATGCTGCTCAATTAGGCCTATAATTTCTGGGGAACCTGTTCCGTACACAAAGACTTGTATTCAGCCTCCAGTTAGGCCAGTTCTTTTTCAAGATTGCATCTATTATCCATGTATGAGATGATTTGCCCTCATATGGTAACCTTAAAGGCCTCCCATAAACTGGCATCAGAGACATCCCCAGTGTCTTAGTGGATCAGAATTATTGGGTCTCTGCCTTGATCCACTGCATGTAGTGTTTGTCTTCCAACAGTATGTTGTCAAGCCACCAGGTGGAACACTTCTGGATGGACAGTCCCCAAATTAGGTGTATTTCGAGGGCAGCATGATCAGAAATAATGACTGGGTGTATTGTCGAACAAGAGAAGTGATTATAGATGGAGTTCAAGACTAGCCACAAATCAAGCCTGCTGGAGGTACCATGGGTTGCTGAGAAGCAGGTGTAGTCCTGAACCCCTGGATTTCAGGTACGCCAAGCATCCAGTAGTGGATTTTCAGACATGGGTTTGTTAACTACCATGGTGTCCCTGATATAGGTGTCAGCATTACCCCTACTCCTGTCCACAGTGTAGTCCAGGTAAGATTCATATCTCTCCCCAGATAAGATCAGGGACTGGTTATCATTAAATTCTGCCAGTTCTCGATTCAGGGTATGGAAAAATTCTGGGTTGTCTTCATTAGGGGCATATATATTGACCAAAACCAGTGGACCATCTAGAGTTGCTACATTAACTAGAAGGCATCATCTGGCCTTATCGGCTGTGGAATTGGTCATAGTCCAGTTGATGTCTTTATGAATTAGAATAGAAACTCCCCTTCATTAATAACTGCTGCACTGTGCAGCTCAGCCCCCACCCACTTCTGTTTAAGTTTAATCGCTTCCTGGGATGACAGTTTTGTTTCTTGCAAGTACACTACTTGGGGCCCTTATTTTTTTTTTTAAATGAACTAGCACCTTTTTACATTTAACTGGGGAGTTAATGTCCATGACATTCCAAGTGATCCGAACCAGTTAGTCCCATCTGAGGGTTCAAAGCAGGTACATAAAAGGAATAGCTGTCTGAGACTCTTTATCTCCCCAGTGCCCTCCTCCATCAGTTCCCAGGGGCTCAAATACCTGTCCTGCTCAGGCCCCTCTTCAGACCTCCCCCCCCCCGTCATGCATGTTTAAACCTACTTAACCTAAGATAAGTCAACAGTTGATAAAATACATAAACAACACTCATTATAACATTTGAGTGATGACCGTCCCACTAGATTCCCCGAACAATAAAGAAGTTGCCTTGGGCCAGGGCTGATGTGAAGCCAGATGCCAATGACTATCACTGGGGGTGTGTGTAAAAGAAGAACAAACAATATTAACTGCAGCTAGCCTTGCCTGTCTGGATAAGTCTAACAACCCCACCATATGGGAGGATTTTAAAATAATCACCTTTAAATGCTGCTAGTCAGTCGAATAACTATTAGTCTATAACCTGTGGTCTACAGCATTGGACCTCCTAAAAAGAAAACTGAAGATCCATATCAAGTCTGAACTGTGCCAGCTGGGATCTATCCTAAATCCCGGCCCAAATAATCACGCATGATGAAATCCCCCCCCAAAAATGTAGAAAAACCGAAATACAGAAAAAAAATAAGATCGAAAATCGGCTGACCGAGAATCTAAATTCGCATCATTTATTGCAGATAGACTTCAACAAGGTTGTCTAGTAGAAGAAGGTGGAAAATAGTGGCAAATTTCTTTTCAACATCCACAAAGACACAAGGTGACATGACCCTGATCCATCCCTTTAAGCTCCTTGACTCGGTGGTAGGGGTCTCTGTACTGTCTCAGCTTGCTGTCCACCTTCCGAACTGAAGCACGCTGTCACACAGTAACTGCCCCAGCCTGGCCTGCCTTTCAATGCAGCAGCCTGAGTTTGCTCCCGAACAGCTGGGTGGTTAGGTAGGGACAATGTATTTAAGGCAACCATTTACTTGAGGAATTAGTAGTGTCACAGATTTGTTTTAAAAATGGTGGAGGAGCAATGGGCACAGCCTTTTTTTGCTTTGCAAAAGAATTTTAAGAGCTGCGTGGTTGGTTTTCCAGGAATAGAACACCACCTGCTGGAAAGTGGGGAATAAAAGACAAAAACTGGTTACCTTCCTCCAAAAACCGATTTAATCAACATTTCTTCAACATTACTGTATTTTGCAGGTCGGGAGTTCAAATGTATCGGGAAATTAGCGGTTCGGGATGTTTTAAGCGGTAATTTACATGGCAGTATTTTTTAAGACGAGATTTAGTACCTAACCCGTGCCGGCTAATGTCAGGCCAAGGGTGTAACATGCTCTGGAGGGCTGCCTGATATACGCTGGGCATTGCACCATTTAACCACACCATAAGGACTGTTTCTACTGGCAATTTTGTATGCTTGTAGGTTCGTATGAAGCTTTATGTTTGAAATGGAGTGCACACAGCTATTGGTGGAATAAACCTGAAGCAGTGAGCATTGACTGCCCATCAGAACTCCAGAGTTAAAATAGTGTCTTTTGGGCCCTGAGGGGCTCAGTATTACATAGTGGAGTCTGCAGTCACCTAGTGTTGCAAAGGGCTGTTATAGGTGACCCACCCACCACTTAGAAATAAAACATTTGCTTTGGTGCTAGGGAGTCCTTAAAGCAGAAACACAAGCCCCATCTATGACAGAACTGAGATGATGGGGCTAATTGAAAATACCTGGGTATACTTTCCGAGGGATGGAATGAGGGGGGACACAGCACTAGGATTACAGGACATCCCTCACTCCTACACTCCCAGTTCAACTCCCAGTTCCACATCAGGACACCAAGCAGGTGAATGAAATACAGGATGTGCATTGCATATAAATTCACATTGGAAGAGTGTAAATGAGGGTAAGAAGAGAATAGGAATTCAACAAGTAGCATCACAATGTAACTATACCCTCATACAGTGAAAGGGTTTGTGTGGCTTTAAATGAATGAAAAGCAACATTATCTCTGTGTTCATTTAGGGCAAATGAGAGCCACTGTCTGCTCCAGTTTCAGCATTTGCTGATGTAAGTATAGGGGCAACAAATAATGGGGAGCATTTGTCTGTGGAGCCTAGACTAGCTGAATAAGGATGAAAAAATCATTAAAAAGACCAGCCTTCCATAATCCCACTTTGGATGTCCCCTGTGAGGATCACTTCAGCAAATTTAGCTCGGTGTATATAGCTGCATCATGGGCTTCGTTGGATGGCAGGGCAGAGGCCTTCGGCCCAAGATTTTACCCAACAGGGCCCAGCTGGTGGAGGCACAGAGTCTGTAGCCAAAGAGAAGAGCAAGGGATAACCTTCAGGTAAGTCCCTCAAGACTTCAAAATGATTGGGACTGGCCACAGGGCTTGTGTTGTCCCAATGAAGGTTGCGATTCTTGATGGTCGCTCCTACTGTGACAACATGTTGCCAGCCTTCTTTTTCATATTTCTGCAGCAGTTCTTAGGGATTGATATCCACAGGTCAGCATCCATTAGTGGTGAAGGTAGCAGTGGGCCTGATTTCTATGGGCTGGTTTGACACCCCTTGGGCCAGGTCCAGTGTCCATCACTTGCAAGGAGGTATCAGTATCAGTGGACCATGGCAATGGTTGGAGCATAGCCAGATTCAGTTGAGGAGCCAAATGGGTGAGGTAGTCCTCCACTGACTCTGGGGGTTCAAATAGTCTGATTACCCTATTAGAGGAGACTCTGAGAGCTGCTAGGTATGGCAAGGTGTTCAGAAGGCCCAGTTCAGCACAGGCTCTCTGGCTGTCATGAAGGCTCTGCAGTGATCTGAAAACACAACAGAATAGTCTGAAAATATTTGTATTTTATGTCCATGCCAAGAGATTTGTTTTAAGTCCCTGGCCACCAAGATTATTTTCTCATGGTCAGTATAATGGAGGAAAAGGACCAGGATAGAATGAGGGCAGGAGTCAGCAGCAGGCTTGGGGGCAAGCGATTGGTCAGGCCTGTTGATCTCTATCGATTCAGAAGAGGTGTAAAACTAGGAATCAGACTGGACCTTTAATGAAGAATGGTACTGAACTTAAACATCTGAAGGATGTGGCTGAAACATTTAATGAATATTTCTGCTCTGTGTTTGATAAAAAAGAACAGGATAAAATACATTCTGTACATAACACTTATTCCAAGCAATCCCTTGCAATAAGTGCGACTGAGATAGAAGCGCTCTTAAACAAACTGAAATCACACAAATCTGCTGGCCCAGACCAGCTGCATCCTAGATTATTGAAGGAAGTAAGGGGATAAATTTCCAAACCATTAGCATATTCATATAGTGCATCATTTACTACCGGGGATGTCCCAGAGGACTGGAGACAACCCACTGTTGTCCCACTGTTCAAAACAGGTGACAGCGCACTAAGATCCAATTATAGACCAGTAAGCTTGACATTGACCTTAAGTAAAATAGCAAAAAGAATTTTGAAATCAAAATTAGAAGAAAATTTGAATATGATAAATTACAAAGACCAAAAACAGAATGGCTTTAAACAAAACAGAGCATGTATAACAAATCAACTTTGGTTTTACGAACAGGTAAATCAAAGCATGCATGAGAATATACCTGTCAGTGTGTCTTTCCTGGATTTTCAAAAAGCCTTTGATAAGGTACTGCACAATGATTTGTAGGACAAAATGGAAAAAAATAGGAACTGACAGTTGGCTACTCAAATGAACAGAAAACTGATTAAAAGAAAGGAAACAAGAAATTAGAATACTGGGTGCATACTCTGATCCTGCAAATGTGACAAGCGGAGTGCCACAGGGCTCTGTCTTGGGACTGTCCTATTTGCACTTTACATCAGTGACCTTCATCAGAACATAATTAATATGGTGGTCAAATTCACTGATGATATTAAATAAGAAGGACCAGTGGATAACCCAGAAAATGTCAGAAATTTAAGAAATGACCTCTATAGAATTGAATAATGGTCTAAGGATAATAGAATGCCATTCACTGCGGAGGAATGCACTGTAATGCATTTAGGTAAACGCAATAAAAATCAGAATTATGAATGTAACAGGATTCAGTTAAGAACAACTTTAAATGAAAGAGACTGTTGTGTTATGATAGACAAGGACCTTAGCTTCAAGGCCATAGGACACATGTGATCCAAAAATACAACTTAATGATCAGGATTATAAAAAAGAGTTTTATAAATACAACCAAAGAATATTTATTACCCCTATATAGAACATATGTTAGACCTCATATAGATTACACCTCTCTGTTATGGAACACCACATGCTCAGAGTGAAATAAATAGGATAGAGTACAATGAAGATATAAAAAAATGATCTGGTCCTGAAGGAGATATACTGTAGTTATAAGGATAGGTTACAACATTTAGGTGTATTAACCTTAGAAGAAAGGAAAATAAGGGGGGATCTCTTAACAATGTTCAAAATAATAAGAGATCCTGAATTGGTAAAGGAAATGGTCATAGTAAGCCAGGACAAACCACAGGGATTAAGAGCATATAGACTACAGATAAAAGTGAATACAGTTAAAAAAAACAGCAGATACTTCTCATTTCTAAATAGAACTGGATGGATCTGGAATACCCTACCAAATAACGTTGTTTTAAGTAGTTCAGTGAATTGCTTTAAAAAATAGACTGATAACCTATTATTACAAAAGGGATTTAGATGGGCCCTCTAATGCAGGGAATGACATTAATGGGCTATCATGCGTTTTTCCTTTCGGCACGAGGTCATAATCTCACACGATAGAATGCCACAAGACAAAATCGCACTGCCAGAACAGCGAGATACTTGCCATGCAGCATATCTCTTTTTTCTGTGGGGGGCTCTACCATCACACCCCCTTTTACATGGGGCAGCGTCCCCCGAAACCCCCTCACTATAGCTTCTCAACTCTGGGGGGTGGGGTTCAAGTCGGGGAGTGCACAAAGTTGTAAACAATAAAAGTTTCTGGTACCGGGAAGCAAACCCAATCCCAGAAGCACTGCCTGGGTTCCCTGCTGCTGTGACTCAGTTCTTTGAGCCACAGCAGCTGATCGGCAGAACCCACTCCCAGCAGAGGTCTTATCCTCTGTCTGGGAGAGAGAGAATGGTGCAATACCGCGTACAGCAGTATATGCGGTGTTGCACCATTCGCTCTCTGCTGCAGCACTGTACCGGGTAAGCCATAATTTCATATGCTATTAAGCATGCAATATTATGATGCAGTACCCTTCCATTCTATACCCAGTATAAGCATCAAGTATAAGGTGCAGTCCAGCAGTTCAGGAATATATTTTTGGATAATACTAGAGCATTGGTTCCTCTGCTGCCCTCCAGGAACCTCACAAATCTTAAATTGTTTCACCTACTCCCATTTTTGAGATCCTCTGCCCCCTTCCACAGCAAGTGGATTGTGTGGTCTTGGTCATGGATTTAATGCATGATTCATTTGTTGTGGTCCTCCAAGCTGGCAGTCAGTAACACTGGTCCGCTGGGATAAGGAGATGATGTTCACTGCCATATTATGAGGTGTAATTTCTAATCTATTCAACTGGGCCATTATCTGAGAAGATATATGTTTTATTTCTTGTAGGCTGGAGTCCAGTGTTTGAGCCCATCACCATGGTGAGGCAGTGACAGCTCAGAAGTCCCCAGACAGCTGGCAGACTCAGCGACATAGCACTTGGAATTCTCCCTTGACCAGGAAAATAATGACTGATCTGTGCAGGAAAGGTAATCAGCTACTACTCTGGATGAAAGTGCAGTTAAACTGGGTGGTTGTAAAGCAGATTATTTTGGATAAAATGCAGGCAAAAGCTGAGCTCCTAGATCAGGCAGCCATCTCCCAGTCAGGCAAGCCATGCTCTCCCCTCTTGTTTTCCATTATTACATGTTTTTTGTGGTGCTCATGTGATGTTTATTTCAACGAGTTTCATTTTTTTCTCCTTTCCCTCTCTCCCCTTTTTGTTTGTCTACCTCACATTATAGAGCCCTATTATATTGCTAAATGGTAACAATGAACCTGTTGTACTTTTATCCTTAGGATTGCTTGTTTTTAATTCCTTTTACTCATGTATTTGTTTGTTCTTTGCACATTAGCACTGTATCCATATTACTTGGTTGTATGAACTTTATATCTCATTTAATGTCTTTTTAAGAGTATATATATCTATTCAAATTTCACGGCTACACTTTGCAGCTATCCCTGATAATGGAGTTTGCCCTTTAAGGGGCAGACCAAGCTGTCCTGGTGGACCCCTCTCCTGGTGACAGAGTGGTATTGCTGAGAAAGGTGAGGGGGTGGAGCCACAGGACAATAGTCAGAGAACAGGAAGAGGAGAGGCACAAGGAGGAAAAGGAGAACCATAGGAGGAAAAAGGAAGTGGGGGGCTAAAATACAGGGTACATGACAGGCAGCAAAGAGGTATCCAGCCTCTTTTGCTGAATAATTTTGTTGGAATTAGTTCGGCAGAACCAGCACGTCAGATTGACTATCAATTGGATTGGTAAATTTTGCAAAGAACCAGCCTGAGAAAAAAGGTTTGTGGACAAGGAATTTGTGCAAGGTAAGAAAAAAAAACAATCTTTTAAAACAAAGAAATGCTGTGTTTTCTAACACAAACAAGAAAATGCTGGTGATTTCAATTTGATTCATAACAATAAGGCACCTTAGGGTGTGGTATTACCATGTATACAGGTTTTTGTAACACGGTAAGGGCGAGATACTAGGTCAGATTTGTGGCCTAGCCTCAGTATAGCTGGGAGTTCAATTACTGCACAGGCTACTTGTGTTTAAAGCATTTGAGCCCTTACATAGAAAAGTATTCTCGGGAAGGAAGCAAGAGGCCTTAGAGAAGCCCCTGAATTCAGGTGGGATTGGGTCTGTGTTTTGTTTTACAGGGGCGAAGGTTTTTGGTACTGCAACCACAAGGGGACAGGGGAGAGATGCTGTGGATTTTAAGTCTTTAAGAATCAGAGTAAAGAAATACACAGAGGAAGCGTTTGAGAGCAGAAGCTGGCAGGTGGGTGGCATAGCCTGAAGGAGGCGGGGATGTGGCGTCTACAGTCTGTGAGCAAAGGAGGCAAGCATGAGAGGGTGAAAGGCTGCTGAAGCAGACAAAAAAGTGATTGAATTTCCGATGAAAGCTGCAAGGGGAGAGCCCTGTTTCAGTGCCACACGAAGGGCAAGGCCTTGTAGGAAGCCACCCATTCGGCAGTTTTGGTGTCTGATGTCATACTGCATGGCGATGGGGATATTGAACATTTTCCAATGAAGGTTAAGTGGGGAATAGCATTGGAAGCCCTGGAAGTGGACAAAATGGCAAGAATATTTCTACCAAAAGGGTTTTTTCAGTGCCACACCAGTGGAAAGGCCTTGTAGGAAGCCACGCAGTCAGCGGTTTTTGGCGACTGACATCACACCGTGTGGCGAGGGGGATATTGAACAGTTTCCAACAAACGTTATGTGGGGAATAGCATTGAAAGCCATGAAAGCAGACAAAAGGGCAAGAATATTTCTATCTAAAGGGTTTTTTTGTGTGCAATATCTTGGAATGGGTTATTGTGGTTCATTTAGGAATTGGAATGCTGGGGGGAGAGGGGGAGGAGTTCCAGTGTTGCCCGGTCATACAGTAAACCTAGTATTATACACATGGTTAGAAACAGCTAATTGGTAAGAAGATTTTCACCCTGGGAGGCAAATGCGAGGAGGGGTGGGGGTTGGTGGGGCATTGATGCCTGCTGAAAAAGTTTTGGAATCCACAGGCAGAGAACGGTGCATCTTGCACAGGTGTGCAGGAGGGGGACATGGGGGGAACAATGCTGATTGGGGGGAGCCCAGAGTGAGCCAGGCCAATGTGGCAGCTGGATGACATCTGCCGTCATGGGGCTAGAGGCCCATTTATCACAGGTGCTGTTGTTTAAGGGAGTAAAAGAAAGCAATATAAGCATGAGCAAAGAAAAAATGGAATATGGGGGTCAGTCTGCTGGGGGGGGGGTTGGGTGTGTGTGTGTGGCAATAAAGGCGGGACCTGGCAGGTTTAAATTTGGCAGTTTGGTAACAAACGATATTTGTGAGTTTTCTTTACAGCTTTTGTGCAGGCATGATTAGGAGAAAGGATGGCACCAAAGGAAAGCAAGCCATCAGGAGTGGAGGCATACAAGGCAATTGTAGAGTTGGCGGAGAAGGCTAACTTGACGTGGCAGCTGGTGGAAGGGGATGAGCCAGGGAGGTCGGGGGAGAAGTAGAATATGGAGAAGGGAAAAGGGGGTGACAGGAAAAGGCCAACAGGGAAAAAAACATAGTCCAAAAAGGCCAGAATGGCAGCCGCCAGTGGTGGCCCCTTCCATAGCGGTCAGCCAAGCACCACCGCCACCTTGTGTCCCGGAGTTGGGTATCCCTCTGATCACATATTCCCTGATCATACGGTGGGCAAATGTGAATGGGAGTGGGGTGGATATACTATGACAAATTTTTTCACCAAAGGATGGCCACATATGGGGACATAAGATGGGACACAAAACAGCTTGATTTATGGATGGACTATGTTACCGACCATTCCATGCTGAAGGGAGAGATAGGTAAGAAAAGGAGGATGCTTGAAAAATGTTGCTGGGTGTACAATAGAGCATTTTGTTCTGGCCCCAGTGTCGGCTTAGGCATGCATGCTCGTGATGTGGCGGTTACCAGCCAGCGACAAGATGCAGGACCTCGTCGTCCCAGGTTCAAAGTGGGAGGCACACAAAGGACAAGTGACCAGCCCTTTCGTGAGGGGCAGGGTTATAGGTGGCAGGCATGGAACAGAGCGACAAGAGGCAGGTGGTACAGGAGTAGGAGAGCACAGTCTTACTGAAGAAAGGGGTGGAAGAAAAATGCCTGGGGAGGAGGGCCTGGGGTAGAGACAGGAGAGCAGGGTGGGAGGGGAACAATTTCAGACCACCAGGACCCCCATCAGAGAGAGAGACCTGGTAGAAGTGGCTCACAGAGTACCTGGACAAAGAGATAGTGGAAACCTTAAAGAAGGGGTTTAGATTAGGTTTTTCCTTATGGTGCAAAGTGCCAATATAAGTAAGGGAGGTGAATAACTTAGGATTAGTCAGGGGAAAGGAAGACATTTTGAGACAGAAGATAGAAAAGGAGAGGGCAGCAGAAAGAGTGGAAGGCCAGTATCCTTTTCCCCGATAGACAACTTGAGGATCTCCCCCCTGGGTTTGGTCCCTAAGAAACAGGAGGGGGAATACAGAGTGATCCACCACCTATCATTTCCAGAGGGAGATTCTGTTAACAATTTTATAGGGGAAGAGCACAGCTGAGTGACCTATGCCATGCTGGAAGAGGCAGTGCAGATCATCTGGGTGACCCCAGATGCATGGTTAGCGAAGACAGACATTGAGTCGGCTTTCTGTTTGCTCCCTGTAAGAAAGGAGGACTGAGATTTTTGGGGTTTAAAATAGGAGACCAGTATTATTTTGATAAGGCAATGCCTATGGGTTGTTCTGTAGCCTGTGCTGCATTTGAAACATTCAGCACCTGCCTGCAGTGGATCTTCCAAAGAAAAACTGGGTACAAGACTGCTATAGATTACTTGGATGATTTCCTGTTGATAGGCAGTGGATGCTCTGAGACAGAAGATATGCTAGCTAACTTTCAAAAATTATGTAATGAGCTCGATGTCCCACTGGCACCAGAAAAACAAAAGGCCGTAGCAAGGTGTTGGAGTTTTTAGGGATTGAGGTACATGCACTGGGGGAGGTATTTAGGTCCCCAGGTCCATCTTGCAAATGAGCTTCTGCTCAACGATGAACACCTGGTTAAATAAAGACTTGATTGATTGATTGATTGATTTAGGTTGCCAGACAAAAAAGTTCAGAAGCTAAGATGGTTGATTCAACAACACATGAGCAGGAGGTGAGTACAATTAAGACAGGTGCAGCAAGTTTTGGGGCATTAGAATTTTGCGTGCAGGGCAATTGGGCCAGGGAGGATGTTCACAAGGCAGCTGGTAAGAGCAACAGCAGGGGTGACAAGGCCACACCACTGAGTGGATATAACACAGGGAGTAAAAGATGACTTCAAGGTATGGGAGGAATTTCTAAGTAGCTACAATGGCATATCCTTTTGATAGGAAGAGTGGGACTATAATACTGATTTAGATTTGTATAAGGATATGGCAGGGGGAAGGGGAAGGGGGGTACTTGAGAGGAAAATGGTTTGCAGAACCATGGCCAGCTGACTGGATAATAGATAGCAGGGTGAAGGACATCACACTGTTGGAAATAATGCCAATTTGGGCCTGCACACTGGTATGGGAGGAGGAATTGCGAAATCAGAAGGTTACATTCTGGTGTGATAATAGGGCAACGGTAGATGTCCTGAATAACAGGGGAGACAGGTCAGCACCAGTAATGTGAGTTTTGAAGCAGTTAGTGTTAAGACTGTTACAGTTGAATATGTCATTCAGGGCCAAGCACCCAGTTGGGAATGGAGATGGTAAGAGCAGAGATATGCAGAAGCTTAGGGTTCAGCTAATCAGAGCTCATACCCTTGTATCACTAATAAATAATGATGTTAAGTTGCATGCTTAAATACTTGCAACCAAGCTTTCCTTGGTTTGGATTTCCCTTTTGCAACCTAAGCAGGTAGGTTTTGTTGAGGGAAGGAACTCAAGCGAACACTTTAGAAAATGTTCCATCTGCTCTTTGCATCCCAGGGACATCCCAGATCTGCACATTCTGTTCTGGTCTCCTTGGATGCAGAGAAAGCTTTTAAATGAGTTTCCTGGTCCTATATGTTTTGAATTCTAGAAGAATATTTCTTTCCCACAAAATTTATGAATAGAATTATAATTCTCTATACTCTCCCTACCATGTGCATTCTGTGCAATAATGACTTATCTAACACTTTCCCTTTAACCAGGGGCACTCATCAGGGTTGTCTCCTGTCTGCTTGCCTTTTTAATCTGTACCTTGAATCCCTGACCAGAATGATAGACTCCTCCACTTTGATTAGAGGTATAGAGGTGGGGAAGCATGCCTACAAGCTTTCTTCCTTTGCCGATGAAATTTTGCTTCACCTCTCAGATTAGTCCATGTCCCTGCCTGCAGTGTTAGACATTATATTAACCTTCAGCACATTCTCAGGGTATTAACTGAACCTTACCAAAACAGTAGTTTACCCTATCTCTACCCTTAATTCCAAACCCCTTTGTTTGCAAATGGGTCTGCAGTGCAAGACTCAGACTTGAAATACTTGGGCATTCAGCTTACCAAAAACATTTCTAAACTCAAGGCCCTGAATCTGGACCCAGTTGTATAGCATATTGAAAAAGACTTGGCCCAATGGAAGCATTTGCCCCTTTCACTTTGGAGACAGGTAAGCCTTACCAAGATGTGTGTCCTTCCTAAACTCCTTTACCCCCTAGGTATGTTGAGCATTTAGCTTCCGAAGAAACGGTTCCAGAAATTGTTCTCCATGTTCTCCTTTTCTGTGGCTAGAAAAACCTCCTTGCGGAGCATATGGGAAATTGTGCAGATCATACAAGTATGGTGGAATACAGTTACCTGACTTTTATAAATACTATCTGACACTACATGGGGCTAAATATTTTAATTGGGGAGCTGAATTTACCTTGCTCTCCTCCCCACCCAGATGACTGGAAAAAATAATACTCATTGGCCAAGCACCATGCTATTTTGGTATATTCTTTGCTTTACTGTATACCCCTTATGCTAAACTTCCCGGAGCTCTGCATTTTTCTCCCATGGGGTGGAGTGTAAGGGCTCATTCCAAGTGGTGGCAATTTTTAAAATGGACCCAAACCAAAGCATTAACACAGCCATTATTCAATAATCTAAACTTTTGTATAGCTGGCAAACCTATTGCACCATCCTATTGGCCTGCCTTGTCTACCCTTACACTAGGAGACATGGTTTCAGACAATAAGGTGATATTTTTCCAGCACTTGACAACAGTCTTCCAGGTTCATTCCGGCACTTTTTATAAATATATGCTGCTTAGTCATTGTGTTAAACAATTTACGGAGCCACCTCCTTGGCTGCATGATTCTAACCTTCCCATTAAGGAGTATGTCCAATTAGCTGGAAAGAGAAAAGCAATCTCTAGTCTATATAAAGCTCTGGTAGTGCACAGCTGTACCTTGGTTTCCCCAGTGGCCTATTATTGGCGTAATCTATTGGACCTTAACTGGGCCAACTCACACTGGCACACAGTTTGGACTTCTACCTACCACTATATTAATCAGGATGGCTAAGATTACTGCAATTTAACATTTTGCATGACCTATACTGGACCACCTACACCATATTTTGGATGAAAAAGCTGTCTTCTCCAATCTCTACTAGTTGTGAATTTCTGGAAGGCACATTGTTTCATAAATTGTGGGAATGCCTATCAGCCAAGTTCCTATGGTCCAAGGTTAGCAACTGAATGCCCCCCTTATTTGGCTCAAACAGCTATTTTGTTCCCTAGGTATGTCTCTTGGGGGATTACTCAGTAATTAGCATTACTTAGCATAAGTACTACATGGCTTTATTATCCCTAGTCACTAAGCTTATTATAGTCGGACACTGGCTTGGCAACTGGTCTCCATCCCTTTCGGAATGGTTGCAGGAGTGTTTGACAGCTATTTCAGCCAGGAAGGCCATAGGTAATTTTTCCTTCCCTTACACTAAGGCCAGAATGAGCTGCACAGAGCTCTATTCCTTTCTTTCTCAGTAAATCTGTGATTCTTCTTCTGTTTTGCTACTGTTGATGGCTGAGGTGCATACACCGAGATAGGGAGAGAGACAGGGTGGTTATATGGGGGGAAGGGGTTATATGGGTTTGTGTGATTTTGTTCTCTTTTGTATGTTGAATCTTTTTTCTTTTTATTGTTTTGTTAAAAAGAACTCATACCCTTGTACTGGTTAAGAACTAGAAGTGCCTTAAGAGAATCAGAGGCAGTGGTCAGAGAGAAGGTGAAGGAGTGCAAGGGAGGAGCTGTAGATGGAGGGGGGGAGAAAGCAGGGACTAGACGACAGAAAGGGCACAGGTTGTAAATAGGGAATTGAAAGAAGAAGCTGTCAGTGATGTGGGAGTTGCAACCTAATGAACAGGTGTGGAGGACTGGGTCAGTTGAAGAAAACAGAGTGGATTACTATCCAAAACTTGAGGGGTGGTTAAGGTTGCTCTCGAGTGGGGATGCACAATATTTGGATTTTGCAATCCTGGTGGCTTCGGTGCAAGCATTGCAAACAGTCGTAATTTATCAGGACAGATGACCTCCTAGAAGAGCACCCAAGCTCATGCCCTATTGTTTCATTTATTTATGTTTCTTGCTACAACATAGACAGCCAGAATGCAACACAGTAATGCTGCATGATGTCACAAGATGCTGCCGTATACTGTAGGGAACAATGTAAATCAAAGGCAATTAAGTCCCTTTATTAGGGGTGTGAGAATACTTTATTTTGAACACTCACTGAGTATTTGTGTTTAGGGGTCCCAATGATTCATTATTCATGCTTCTTTATTCATTATCTGGCCACTGGGACTGGCTGTGAGATTACGAGATCTCGTGAGAATTCTTGTATAATCAGAGGCCACTTTGAAAGTTCACAGAAGGCTGGTCATGTGGCCCAGCTCTCACAGAACCTTCAGGCAGAAGAGACAGACATGGAATCTAATTCCATCCATTTGCAAAGCTAGACAACAATCAAAAATCTTGATAGTTTTTGATCCCACTCTGACTCCCAAGCTAGGTAAGGTAATCTTGTGTCACTTTTATGTGAACATTTTCTGTTTCTCAGGAGAACTGTTAGGGGTGTTTTACCCCTAACTACTAGACCTGTTTCTGCTCTGGAAGCAAAAGAAACCAGTCACAACCTGGCTGATGGAGCTTCTTTAGGGGAGTGTTACTGTTGTCAATTTTGCAATCACTGTCTCACTTGCAGATACTTATTGTGAAAGAGCAATCCACTATACTTCCATTCATTTGTTAAAATTAGCCAAAAAATGAAATCTTGGCAGTTTGATTCCTTTTTTAAATCCCATTCTACATGGCATGGTACATTTTTTCGCACTTCTGGGTGATAGTTTAAATATTCAGTGCTTCTCTGGAGAAATTTTAGAAAAGTGTTTTTTTTCCTAATAGTGAAAACAAAAAATTGTCATACTAATAGTCAAGCCTGTTTCTGCATTAGAAGCAAGAATCAGTCATAACCCTGGTCCAAACCCTCCATATTCTGCCATCATGATAAAGAAGATCTCATTAGGTGTAGTGTAGAGAGGCCACTCACTTACTCATCAGCTACAGCTTGAGCAAAGCCAAAAAATATTGAACATTTCCATTGCACATACTAATCCCACCATTTCACCAACAGAGCTTGTTTAGGGGAGTGATTTTACTGTTGTCATCATTTTGCTATTCCTTTTTTACTTGTAATTAAGCAGTATACCACTGCACCTCATGACCGAACTGTACCAGGTGTGGTAAATCCTCCCAAATACCCACTCCCTGGAGTGTCATATTGCTATTACACAATGTTCCACTTAATTATTTTGTGTCAAAAAATACAGAAAGATTCCTTTTTTTAGTATTTTAAATGATTTTATATACTGTATTCTTTCACCACAAAAAATAGTCCAGTGTGCAGCTTTGAGTGTTTTTTTTTTCACTTACTTCCTGTCCTGTGGTTTCTGAATGGGTCTCTTGATTCTGACTGATATTCATTGACTTTTTAGCAAGTAGTCACACTGCACTCTGCCACCCCTCTCCATACCTGTTGCTTTGATTCATCTGTTCCTTTGCATTGCGCTGCATTCTTTGTTTGCCTGGGACAGAGGGAGCAAATGGTTAGTGGACGTGACGGTTACCACTAAGGAGACAGGAAAGGAGCAGCTGTTGGGGAAATTCGGTTGTTCGGTAGCGTAACATTTAATTAATTTCAGGAATTTCAGACCACAGATTGGTAAGACAGAGAAAGATTTTCAAAGTTGATAGAATACTAATGAAAGTGGAGTGTTGTGATTGGGAGGGGTTTACATGGAAGGAGGAAGTTATTCTTTTTTTAAATTTACCTCTACTTTATTTTTAAATCATTGAGAAAGTTGGGTTTTTTGTTTGATGTGGGGAATTGTGAGGGAAAATAGCTGGAAATAAGATGCTTTTTTGTGAGGTTATGCGAGCGAGTGTTTTTGTTTTTTAGTGGTACTGTCGTATTCTGAATCTCGTTGTGTCTTGCCATGTTTGGGACTTGTAGTTTCATCGTGCTTAGATTGATTGTAGGAGGAGTTACTGCTGTGGCTCACTGGTGCACTGGTGGCTGGCACCTTTTCCAGTGGATTCACTGGGGGATTCATCATGCTGAAAAGGTGCCAGCCAACCAGTCAGATTCTAGGGACTGGGTATTTGGATTTAGCCCATTGTATAATAATTTATGTATCACACAAATTAACAAGTACTTGTGAATGCCGAACATTTGCTGCTGGTATGCACCTGTTATTTTTATTTTTATTTTTTTTAATTTTGACATGAAGTTTTGAAGACACTTGTTTTGTTTTTCATAAAAGGAGAGAATAAAGGACCTCAATATGTATACTCTGGAAGAGAGGAAAGAGAGGAAAGAGAGGGAGGATATGAGAGAGATCTTCAAATTCCTCAATGGGATAAATAAGGTACAGGATGGTTGCATCTTTCGGAAAAAAAGATGTTTAAGAATAAGGGGTCATGATATGAGGCTGTGGGGGATAGACCCAGGGGTAATGTGAGAATGTATTTTTTCATGGAAAGGGTGGTGGATGCATGGATCAGCCTCACAGCAGAGATAATGTGGTCAAAAATTGTAGCAGAATTCAAGAATGCATGAGATAGGCACAAGGGAACCCTAGCAGCAGGAAAGAGAGGGTAAAAGCCAGAGATCAAGTAGGATCTCTGATACTGCAGTATACACTGCACCCCCATGGGTCAAGCCTCATTACATCCTGGTGTACCACCTGTTCTGGCACAAGTGTGGTGTAGAGTGGTTTTAGCATATGGCATCCCAATTTCAGTGCAGCCTGTATTTGAAAATCAGGATTGCTGCAACATTTGGCACAAGGTGCCACTTGTGTCAATCCCTTTTGGTGCAGGCAACTTACACACAATTTTGGCATTTGAAAATTGGACCCAATAGTTTAATTGTTTCACAGTAAGTACTTAATGTACCAAGCTATAATGCTTTTGATATTGTCATATGTATAGGTCTGATTCTCAGCACTGCCATTTAATCTGGTATTTAGAACTACAGTATGTTTTCAGAGGCCTGTTTCTAGAACAGCAGGCTTGATTTTAAAAGCTAGTCTAGATCAACTCATTGTGAGGTGAACCATTGCCTGCGGCAAAGTCGGGTACACTGGGGTCCCTGCACAAGGTTTTATAAGAACAGAGCCCCAGCACCAAAGTCCCCAAATTTGCAGTAAGCCAACCTGTGCATCGACCAAACATTGCTGAGAAGGGGAGTCCTGCAGCCTGTGGCAGAGGCTTGCAGCATCAGTGGTTAGTGATGGCAACCCACTGACCATTCATCCTTGTGGCTGGCTGGTCATCTGGAGGATGCTCTGGATTGTAAGGGGGTGGGATGGGTCTGGCTGGGGGGACAGCAGGGACAGTGTGGGTTTGTGGGGGGGGGCTTGCGGGCTATCATTTGGCACAGATCACTGGCCACTCCAGTGGTGGTCTGTCAGGTGTCAGGGGCTGTCTGGGCACAGGTTCAGCCACCAGCAGCCAGGACTGCAGCAGTGGTGCATGGCACCTTAGACCAGTCCCAGGCTGGATAATCTGCAGGGTCTGTCTGCCCCTTGGGGATGGCTTGCACAATTCCAATGTAAGGGATATTGCAACCCTGCCACTGCGCAAGCCATCTTCAGCCATGGCATACCAGTGCAGTTGTCTCAAGGATGATGAAAGCTTGATTGATACAAGCATTCCCTCAGTGGCAGACAGTCCCTTACAAAATTAAGACTGATGGAAGGAGCCCTTTTTGCCATTCCTCATGCCCCATGTGCCAGTCCTGATCTCTAGAAAATCAGGCCCAGTGTTTCTAAAATGAGACCACCATGGCTGCATGCAGCCACCAATACAATATTGTACTGCAACAAAGCTCTTTAGAACCCAGTCACAAAGGTAATGAAATAGAACGCTAAATTTCTTATCTTTACTTAATCATGGGAGATTGGGAGATGCACTTCAAGTAAAAATATGCCAGGGACTTGATTTCATGCATGTTGTCTGAAAAAAAACGTTTTCGGAACTTTGATGTGTATCTGGGTGACTGGAGTAAAAAAATTAGGAGTAATGCCACCAGTAGGTTCTGGTGACTGCATTTTGGGGACTTTTCAGGCCTCCATAATTTGTGGCTTGATAACCACAATGCTAGAAACACAAATGTAGTAAAACAATACTGACATATTTTACATCATGTTTCACACTTGTGGCAGTTTGGTGTTAGTAGCAGTGTGGGAAAAGGAAAGCCTATCAAATGTATCTATTTCAGCAACTTGAAAGCTATTTCAAGTATTTGCTAATGCTGTATGTTTGCTAGTAGTATGCACCACTTTTTTTTCTAATTTTGACCTCAACTTTTGAAAATACTTGTTTAAGGATTCCTCTTATAGACATGATATTTACCATTTATGGTATATTGGCCAAAACGCAATTTTATACCAGAGGTGCATAAACAAATTTTGTCTAAGATTTAAAAAATGACCAGTTACGTTTATAATCTTTTTATGGAAAAATGGCTATGTTGAAAGCTTGGAGTCAAAACATTCAAAATCAGCAAAGTTATGAGTGAACGCTGAAACAGTGTGATATTCAGTCATAACCTAGGCATTTTACAGTATTTGTACGCCAAATTTTCAACATAGCCTTCTTATTACCCCACCTAATGGACCCGGCAGGTGAAGATTTAAAAAAGAGCTGAAAACTTATCTGTGGAGCCTGGCTTTCTAGATAATTAATTATTTATTAACGCTCTGGATTTTATTATTACATATTTTATCTTGTGGTATGCTGATTTTATGTATATGTTTGTGTATGTAATGATTGAATTGTTAAATTGTTCAGCACCTTGATATGTTGAAAGGTGCTATATAAATAAAATTATTATTATTATTATTATTATTATTAAGATCTTCAGGTCCTCACCAAAACGTCATTCTGCAACATCAAAACATCATTCCGTGCCTAGAGATGCAACTAAGGTTAACTCCGACAATGAAGTTGGGGTGAAGTCATCCACTCTACGTCGTTAAATGCCACATGAAGTCCCATTAGAATTACACTACTTTGCCTTATGATGACTTTGCCCTATTATGATTTCATGTGAAGGTGACTCCACGTTCACTGCTCATTGGTTTCTGTTGAACACGCACTGAGTCATAATTGAAACAGCCTACAAATCACATGTGCTACAGTCTGCTGGTTGCATGGCTCAGGCAAGAAGTTAATCAGGAAAGACAGTGAAAGGCTTTCACTTTTGCATTACCTAGTATGGAAGAAAGAGGTTTTGTGAGAGGGGAGACATCTGGAGACAGGTGGGCAGTGTACCCACCTTTCAAACCACCACCATCTACAGTGGGAAGCCAAGGTTGTCGAACAGGGATGGAATGTGCCTGCTGTCCCTGCTGGGAACTAGGTGGCAGCACGGCCTCCACCTGCATGTGGGGTCAAGTGTGATTGGACCATGGAGCAAGTAGCTGCAGCATAACCTGCAGGGGACAATGGCAGCCCTGCAAGAATGCCTGCCACATAGGCTGATTTGGGCCTGATGTGGAGTAAGTTGTGCCACCTGAACAACAGGGTTGCAAACCTGGAGCAATGGTTGGAGCGCATCGAGGGTCACCCGCTCCTAATTACTGCCATGCTCCAACTGCTGCTCTCACTCCATAACATGGAGCATTAGTTTTTGTTTGTCCATGCATCCACCACCCTCTCCATGAAAAAATACTTCCTGATGTTGCCCCTGATCCGTCCCCTTCTATCTTCAAATTTTGCCCCCTTTACATTGTTACATTGTCATGGGTTGAAACTGGGGCAATACTCATGCCATCAGCAGCTTCACTACCACCACCAATGGGGACAGCAGCATCTCCAACCATCATTGAAGCAACTGATTGTGCTGTGAAAAACTGTCTGAGAAATCCCTTTACTGGCTTAAACCGTGCACTTATGCTGCATACTACCATGCCCGTGGCCACTCTTGCAAGTGGCAGCAGTGCCATAGCCAGAAACATTTTACATCCACGTCTCTTTGCAGGCATTATTTTGGATTACACGGAAAATTCACAACAAATTTAGATTTCTGAACTTTGGGGTGGATGGGAAGCCGAAAAACAACAAATATGGATTGAAGATGCAGAGTGATCCCTAAACAGATTCAAATGCACAGACAGATGGAGATTGTGCACTCAAGAGACACAGCCATACAGGCACAACAACACCACCTTAACTAGTGGTCACACAAATGCCAAACTGGAAAAATAATACCTTTTGCAGGTTGAGGGGGCTGCAGTACCAGTCCACTACCTAGATAGAATGAAGCAGTAAAAAATACTTCAGACGAATAGATTCAGAGTGCTGCAATTACTGTGTGGCACAATAAAATGTGTCTGACTTGATGGCACACACACACACACACACACACACACACACACACACACACACACACCCTCACACACTACAGGTAATGCGCAGAAAATGTAAAAGTTGAGTACACTATATAATCAAATCTTTTAAACACAATGAAAATATGCACTGCACACCACAACAAACAGAAAATAATTATCAAAAATTACTTCAAATATTGCTGAGTGTACATAAACACACAAATACTAACACACCCTACTAGTACAAAACTATTAGAAAGACTGCCTTCTTCATGTGAATCTCACTCCACCACAGATATGCCCTTCCCCCAAAGCACACTTCAATAGTGTCTGTCAATACACAGACTGAAAGTTTTAAATTAACATTCAAAATGCAAGGAAAAAACAATCAACACTTGATGATATGAGCTCAGGAGAGTTTTCTACAATTGATGTACTAAATTTGGACCACAATAATAGGATAAAAAGTGATTTTAAAAGCTTTTCGATATATATATATATATATATATATATATATATATGCACATTATAAAGTAAGTATTGTAGTGTAGTTTTAAGTACTGTATATACTGTAATGGAACAGAATGTGACCCAATGCAGACAAGAAAGGGGCTAAGAAGTTCTTCACAAACAAAGTCTCCGCTCATGGAGGGATAATAATTATGGGAATGTTCTGTGCTGTTTCAAAACACTAATACAAGTGGTCTAGGTCCCAGCCAGAAAATAAGTTGCCAAGATCCAGCCAAGGTTGGTTTGGTCAGTGGAGGTATCAACTGGGGAGCTTATGTTCCAGAGAAAGGAGGTGAAGCTTTCTTGTATAGTCCTTTGTAATTACAACCTTCCCATAGCTTATGCTGTAGCCAGTCAGAGGGACAAGCTAGGCTCAGGGTGGCAAGGATGGGGTCCAAAATCTGTAATGTGGCACATGTTTTCATTCAGGTATGATTTCTGGACAGCTGACTTGCACAGAGTAAGCAAGATGACACTGAAGGGATGCTGAGGGGCCTATAGAAAGTTGCCTCACAACAGTTTGTCTAGATCGTTTCCACTTTGTCTTATTCCTGATGTCTTAGACTTTGAAAGATCAGCACCTACAGTTATGAGATGGAGATTAAGGTATAAGTGCTCTCTTCTACAACAAGACTCTGGATTGTAGATATAAATGAGCCATCTGAGGCTGAATCAGGGAACTGGGGAATGGAACAAGTCCTGCTTATTTGGTAAGCTTCTAGTGGAAATATCATGATTAGGTGGCAACCACCTGAAGTGAGAGAATCAGTAACTGGGATGAAAGATAGGGGGGCCTGATTCTCAAACGGGGCTGCGTTCTGCACAAGCTGCAGCAAACAGCAGCGTGCACTGAAGCCCCATACGCCAGGGACCCTGCACCATATTCAGGTACAGGAGGGGTCCCAGCATTTAAGTCCCCACACTTGCACCATTCTGTCCTTTGTGGTAAACACCTGGCACATGGGAGGTGTCCGTCGCAAGCCCAGTGCAGCATGGGAAATGGCACCTACTGTACATTTGTGCACTGTGACTGCCACCAGTCTCAGACACTGTGCCCATATGTACAGTTTGGTGCTGATGCAGACCACAGTCAGTGGCTGGCTGGGCACCAAGGGGTGGGTTCCACTAGACCACCCAGGTAGTGGGCACTGCAGTGATCAGGCACATGCCGAAGCCACATGCAGGTGGCCCGGGCAGCATCCGGGATGGTGTGGTGGCATTGAGGATGGGTGACTGGACCTGGAAGGATGGGGCACCATCAGCAAACCGTGGGGCAACCACAGCATACAGTGGCACATAGGCTGACTGCCCCTGTGGAACATATTCCAAGTCCCACTACACCAGTCCTGGCTGGTCTAAGGGCACTTAGAATATCTCCCACTGGGTGCTGTTTGTAAATAACAAACTGCAGCTTGCATTGGTACAGTCCACCTAACACCATGTCGCAGCACTGTGCAGGGTACAGGGCTGGTGCAGGACCCTGTTTGGGGCAGATGGCCTGTGGTAGACGCAGGCCACTTTCGTGAAGTGTGTGGAAGCAGCTCTGGATGCAAGGTGCACCTTGCACCATCTCTGTTTGGTGCAAGCACCTTGCGTTAGATGCAGGGCTTTGAGAATCGGGCCCAGAGTGTGGCCAGATACCATTGATAATGTGTCAGTGTCCACAAATCTTAAGGAGAAGGGCTACATTCAAAAGCTCACCTATGGGTTGGTATCGAAATGTGTAGGAGTGTAATATTCAGTGCCAGGTAGGAGTGAGTAGTAGACTATGTAAATAGTAATTTAATACAGTGGTGAAAGAATGGAGGCTTACATTTATAGGCACAGCCATAGCCTTTCATGTTTGAGGTTTACTGATGAATTCTTGTTTCATCACTGCTGCTTCAGTTTGTAGTACCTAATGGAAGTTGTGATTCCTAGCCTATACCTGATACTGGGGTAGACTGTTATCAATGATCTTGCTCCTCTAGGGAGAAAGGGTACCTGGAAATTACATTTGTGCTGAATGTATGTGTTGCCATGAGCTAAATAATCATATCTGAAAGCCTGTGTACACAAACTGTAAATGAACTTGATCTTTTTTCATCATAATCTGAAGTCTGAGTGCATGTTTGGCTTACTATATCAATACAGATGAGCAGAGATTTGAAGGTAATTGGGGAACTAGTTGTTTAATGAAGTTTTAAACCAGTTGCCATAAGTGAAGAGAGTGACCAGCAATGCAAGCAATTACAGCTGTGAAGCTTACACCAGATAACCTACATCAACTTGGACAGTTACTGCAAAGAATCACTGTATTTACAGTATACTTTCTTGAAGGGTTGCACCTCAAGGACCACCCAAAGAAAGGAACCACCTTCCTGGGTGAAGATACCTCATGCAAATTAAACCTTCAGCATTTGCCATTGTGAAGCTATGACTTTCTGCCTACAGGAAAAATCTATAAAGCCCTGTAAAAAAATTCTGGGTGGGAGATGGGGTTTAGGTAGTGGATGCGTGGATGTTGCTTGGTGTGTGTTGGTTAGTGTTTTATTGCATTACAGCTGGCTGATTGGTTGATTGTGTGTGCAGTTACAGGTTGTATTAGGGGTTTTATGTTATTTTGTTTTATTATTGATTTTAGGGGATGACAAGGTAATTTATTGTTTCAGGTTTATAATTGGGGAAAAGGATGTGCATAGGGTTCAGACCCCACAAGATCACACATCGGGGATCCCTGCTGCTGGACCTCCATCTTTTTACTGATCCCTCTTTGTCACCTTGGCTATTAGGCACTGTAGGGAGGTCAGGATTGGGAAAAGATAGAATGATAGGTAGCGGGATACCTGTGTTGTAATGGGAGAGAGAGTCGCATTGGGGTGATCAAGATCAGGAGGTACCCTCAGGGCAATGTAAGGCCTTGGTAGAGGTCAGACATGTTTGATATCCATGCTCATGGTTTCCCATGGATTGAGCAGGCTGGTAGCCTGATTGGACCAGTAGCCTCTGCAGATCCTCTCTGGGCAGTGTTGTACAATGCAAGATCAGTCAGGAACAAGACTGCAGTTATAGCGAACTTGTCTTCCTCGGTCAATCTGACATGCATTATGGAGACCTGACTGAGAGACAGCACTGGTCCAGTTTTGGAGGCATCTGTCCTGGCTGGGTTCTCCGTAGTACACTGCCTGAAGAGGGAATGCAGGGGTGGGAGTATAGCCATTTGTTTTATATCTGATCTGAACTTCTCTGTGCACCCAGTGGGATCTACTTTATTGTTTGACTATGTGGCCATGTGCATGGGTCCAGCTGCAGGCTGCAGAATCATTCTTGTGTACCAGTCTCCAGGGCAAGAGAAAGAGTTTCTGCAGGAAGTTGCAGACTTTGTCACTAAGAGAACACTGGTATCACCCATGTGGTTGGTCCTGGGTGACTTCAGTACTTGGATTGACGATGAATCCTAGCAGTTTGGACATGACTTCCTCCAGCTGATGACATTGATGGCCTTTGCACAAGCAGTTGCTTAAATGACCCACAGCTATGGTCAGGCATTGGACCTAATATTCTATCTGGGGCTTGAGATAGCTGACCTCAATGATTAGGTCATTTGGTTGGATCACAGCATAGTGCAGTTCTTGTTCTGGCTCCCCCATGAGCCCTTCCCCTGTGGAGTTCGTATGCTACTGCCCTTTAAGGGGATTGTCTCAGAGGGTGTAATGGCAGTAATGAACCTCTCAATAGCGAGTGCCTGCACAGTCAGCTTGAGTGAGGTAGTGGCCTATCATAGGGCCATCACCTCTATGCTCGATTCTGTCACGCCAAACCATATATGACCTACAGTAGGTCCTCTCACTTGAGGTTTGATGGGGAGCTCAAGGAGATGAAGGCCAAAGGTCAGAAATTGGAGCATTGTTTGCAAAAATCTCAGTCAGAGGAGGACAGGCTGACTCTGAGAACTCACTAAAGGGAGTATCAAAGAGCAATATCCTATAAAAAGGCAGCTTAACTGTCCAGGGAGATTGCTGCAGTGAAAAACAGACCGGCTAAATACTTCTGGACTGTGGACAGGTTATTCCATCCAATTTGCTTATAGTCAGTCAGAGAGGTTTCAGCCATGTAGTGGAAGGAGTTTGCTCTGATATTTTCTGACAGAGTGTTCTCCGTCAGTGCTAGGATTTCCCCAACTGACTATTTCAGCCCAGTGGTGGTGCATTTGATGTCTCTGAGAAAACTCCCTTTGCCTGGAGGAAGTTTAGACTGGGGGGGTTGAAGAGGTCTGTGTGGTGATTTCAAAGCTGCAGAGCACATATTGTAAACTGGACCCAGGCCCAAACCATCTTCTAGTGGGATTTGTTGAGTCCATTGGCCCAGTGTTTGCCAATATTGTTCAGTGCTCTCTTTTAGAGAAGCTATTTACTGATGCCTTGAAAGAGGTGTTGGTAAAGCCCTTTCTGAAAAAAAAATCTCTTCACCTGGACATCATGGCAAATTACAGACCAGTCTCTAACCTTCCTTTCCTGGGTAAAGTTATTGAGAAAATCATGGTGGTACAGCTAGAGGCCCTCCTCACAACTTTTGACATCTATGAGAACCCCCAGGCCAGATTCAGGTTTGGACACAGTACCAAACTTGCATTGATAAAGGTGGAAAATTATCTCCTCAGGGCTAGAGATAGAGGAGCATGGTCAATACTTGTCCTCCTTGATCTCTCATCAGCATTGACACTGTGGACCATGCGGTGTTGTTGAATCACCTGAGTAGGCTGCGTGGACTCACTGGCACTGTCATCAGCTGATTTGAGTCCTTTTTCATGGGCAGGATGCAGACGGTGGTGATGAGAAGTCCTCTTACTGATGTTGTTTGAAGTGTAGATGCTGCTTTGGGTAACATCATTAAATGTTACAGCCTGAAGTTTCACTGTTATGCAGACGATATCCAACTTTATTTGTCTTTTGTGCTTGGGACACATGATGCAGTTGTAGTGCTAACATATGAACATAGGAATTGTGTTGGCAGATGGGGACCATAAGATCCATTTAGTCTGCCCGTATTTCTGCCCCCTCTCTATTTAGACTGCACCCTGAAGTGTCCACAATGTCTGTCCCATGTGATTTTGAACTCACGTACTGTCTTGGATTCCACCACCTCCTGAGGTAGGTTGTTTCATGGGTCAATGACCCCCTCTGTAAAGAAGTACTTTCTGAGATTGCTTTTCAACCTGCCTCCCTCCAAACACAAATTGTGCCCCTTGTACACGCATCCCTGTTTTGCTGGAAGAGGTATCCTGCTTGTGTTGTGTTGATTCCCTTAATGTACTTAAAAGTTTTGATTATGTCCCCTCAGTTTCTTCTCTGCTCAAGCATGTACAAATTTAGTTCTGAGTCTTGCCTCATATAGCTCATGATGCAGTCCATGCACTATCTTTGTAGCCCTTCTCTGTACTGTCTCTAAGCGATCTATGTCTTTTTTGAGGTGGGGCCTCCAAAACTGACTGCAGTACTCTAAATGTGGCCTCACCAAGGACCTGAAGAGAGGAATGATAACCTCACTCTTTCTACTTGTAATTCCCCTAACAATGCATCCAAGGATGCCACTCACCCTCTGTGTTGCCTTTTCACATTGTTTTCCAACCTTTAAGTCATCTGTGATGACTACACCAAGGTCTGAGGTCAAACCAGGAAGTGAAACTAAAAATGAAAGGACAATACCCGGATTCATTGAACTCTGAGCCTGAGAGGACTGAACAGGAGCTATGCACATCTACTGTTGTGGAGAAGTTGTAGATAGCAGGACCGTTTTTGCTTGTTTTAACTTTACAAAAGGTATTTCATCCATGTCATAGAGCTATATGGTCTTACCAGTAAATCTTATTGCAGCTTGGTCCTATCCTCTTTGCGACTCTTTCTCTTGTTTTGCCATTTCAGGAGCTAGGTCTCCCCACTGCTAGGGTGGCTGCATTGAGGAGAAAACAGCTGAAGACAACACCATTAGGACTGGTGGAGGAAGAGTTTACCTGGAGGACCTGCGTGGCAAGAAGGGGAGATATTCTATGGAGAACATAAAGAATACTGCTGAAATACTGCAATCCAAAAAGGGCTGAAGACTGTTTTATTTCAAGGGCTGTATTTTTATTTTTTTTAAATGTGAAGTTTTAAGACTGTTTTTTTATATTTTATATATTTTATGTGTGTTTTTTCGTGTTCTAGTAAGTTTGCTTGTTTTGTATTATTATTGTATCATTTTAATTCATTTTATTGCTTTAGTGAATAAGGCATCCAACATCTATTCATGCATATCCATTTTATATGCAAGACTTTATGTTAAATTAAGCTTTTATTTCATAAAGTCTGAAGTAATTGTTTTAAAATTTTCTGTGGGTTGCAAGATCACATGATGAAAATCCTCCAATAAGCTACTGGTTTCTCTCTCTCTGGCTTTAAAGTGTTTGCACAAGCTCCATTAAGAGCGGTAGTGTAACAAGGAGCTGACAGAGCTGCAGCAAATTGAGAGAGTAATGTTTGTCTAGTCTGATCAGTTTTAGTAGTAGTATTTCACTTGTCCATTTAGCATTCTTATCTAAACGATTTGTACAGGAGCAAGCAGTATGTAATATTTTTTTGAGTGGAGAACTGCGAGATGAAAGTACGTAAAACTACAAACTGACCAGATTCTCATAGTGTGGAGAGCCTGTCACACTATATTCAAAACAATATCTCAACTATTAAATAGGAAGGATCTAATAGTAAGTTTGACACAATATTATCTTTTATATGTATAAAACTGTGTATGTGTTAGTCAAAAAGTCAATTAGTGAGACATTAATAGTCACAGGAGTTTTTACTTGTGATATTCCTGTTTTCTAAATGGCCACATAACTAACATTTTTTTTTCTCTTTTTGCTGTTTTTTTTTTTCTGTCTAGCAGTGACATTTGTTGGGGCAGTTATAATTTACTCTCAGACAAGAAGTG
Source organism: Neoceratodus forsteri (assembly GCA_016271365.2). Lineage (NCBI taxonomy): Eukaryota > Metazoa > Chordata > Ceratodontiformes > Ceratodontidae > Neoceratodus > Neoceratodus forsteri. The sequence goes on along the minus strand of CM057458.1, from coordinate 865,844,033 downwards.
TTTCTCATAAAAGTTGATAAATTAAGAGAGACCAGCGCAAGGACTCGGTTGAAAACCATCTCTACGAAATAGTGATTTACTGAAGTTGATATCTTTGCTAAAGACTAACTGAAGCTGTAGCTTTTTGGACTTTGGACTTTGTATTAACTTTGAAACAGCTGCAAAGAACTGTGGTTTATGGGAGAAGTAGAGAAGTGGAGATGAGAAGACAATCAAGTATATTGGGGTTATTATCAGAACTTTATTGGAATCTATGAAGAACGTGACTTGTTAAAAGAACTTAAAGTGAATTAACTGGTGATTTGTTGACAATATTTAGAAACCAAATATTTTACCAGAAATGTACTTATAAATATTGAACCTTCTATTCTGCAAACTAATTCTGTGAACTAATTTAGCCTAGAGAGGGTAGAGATGGTGATTTTGTATCATGTATACTATTTTTTATTTCTTCTGTTTTAAGGAAGCATCATAGTCTATTGTAATACATCAAGTAGCGTAAGAGGTGTAAAGTGGTGTGAATAGTGAGTTTGGGTATTTAGATAGTATTACATAGATACTATTTACAGAAAGGAAAGTCACTGCTGGTCTGCTAAGAGAGATAACAAGAATGGTAAACAGAAGATTGCAGAGGAGGAAAGGATGTTGTTCTCCCCTACTGGCTAGTCCTGTCCTAGCTACTGGGAAATTGAGAATAAGTAAAACCTCAATTAAAAAAGATATTAAGGAAACAAAAATCACAGAACACATGAAATTGATGAAACTAGAAAATTACAAAGCATCTACCCCCAATCCTCTCACAACCTGCTCTTTACGTAGTAGTAGCTGCAAACTCACAGAATTTCCATCACTTATTGATGGAAGTCTGGAAAATATAATTCTTCAGGAGAACACAAAGTACAGGGAGAATGACAATAGTTATCTTGGGGGTAGTAAGGAAATGGTGAACTACAATTTAGCTAAGGAAGAGAACTACAATTTAGGACAGGAATTTGTGCTGGATTTGGATCAAGAGATGTCAGAGCAAATCAGTTCTTTGAATTTTGAGATGGAATTAGATACAGAAGATATGGAACAGCATAGTATAGGGAAATATTTAGGGGGAAAAAGAGTAAAAATACACAGTTTACACAAGAGGACCTAATACTAGTATCTGGTACTGAACTTAGAGAGGTTAATGATAAATTGCAGCGGACCATTAAAGGGACAAAGATCTAGCTTTTAGCTATAATATTACCCAAACACCTAAGATGATAAAAAAAATCTAAAGAACACATTGAGACAGGAGATTTGGATAAACCTTATTTTTGCCTGATTTAATTGATGGAGAACTGGCAGTTCATTTGGGACAATGACATACAGCTAACTTAATGCTAATAGAATGGCTGATAGTCATAAAAAATGAATGAGGAAACCTCAGGCATGATGTTGCTGTTAATCATGCAAAGATTGACTTATTGAGAAATAAAACAGATTGTGATAATCTAAACACATTAAAAGATTCAGTCCTCTGTGAAAGTAAAATGAACGTATGATAGTAAAAATGAAAAATATAAAAGACCTGACTTCACAACTATTAATTTCCCCTATACAATAAATAAGGAAAAGAAAAGGGAAAAGAAAAAAGGAAAAAATGGGAAGGTAAGAAGATCTAAGAAAAGTGAGAAGAACATAAAAGAACAACTCCAAAAACCTAATAAAAATGATAAGAGAAGAAATAGAAAGGGAAGAAAGCAAGAATATTTATGTGGAGTAGAAAAACAATCTGAACAAAAGCTTGAAGTAGGGGATAAGTCTAATAATATAACATTAATTGAAATTGTAATGCATAAGGAATAACAGAGATAACATAAAGTTCAAAATAAACAGGGTTTAGACTACCATCTAGAACAACTTGAAAAAGAAATGAATGCTTTAAAAATACTTTTACCCCAGAGTCTGTTGGTAAACGTAAATAATCAAAATGTTGATAGTACAACCCCTGGAAACAGCAACGCAAACAGAACACTTGAGCTAGGGGAAAGGAATGCTTTGCAACGCAAGGTAATTAAAGAACTAGGGATTCCCAATGTGAGATCGGATCAGAATGACACAATAATGGATAAAGCATTATTTTCTGTATCAAACCTTCCCAAAGGTGAGCCGACCATGTACCTCCCTCTAGTATCTGGACACCTAGGGACCAATGCTACCTCATGTATATCACGATGCCAAGTAGTATCAAGGCAAAACTGTGTCATGATGATAACCATGTCTATAACGACTGTCTGTAACCACCTTATGCTTGAACAACCTATGTAATCAAAAGTTTTTCTCCACTGTATTTTATCTTGTATTGTTATCCCAGGTCGCCACTGAAAAAGGGACCTTCAGGGCTCAGTGGGCCTACCCGGTCACCAAAATTTAATAAATAAAATAAATGCAAAATAAATTTACATAAATCCTGTATGGAGGAAGGAATATACAACTTAAGGTATGAACAGAATAGTACTAAGATTTTGATTAAACAACAAGAAAACAATAAAAAGAACAGTAATGCGACAATGAACAGTGAAAAGAGGGAAGAAGAAGAGGCCATGACAATGTGGGAGGGAGGCTCTATAGTGACACTTAGGGGAGTCGATAAAGAGGATAATGAGAACTGCATGGTATTAATGGAAATAGGAAAGATCATATGTACTGAGATGTTAGGAATGGAACTTTTAGAGGATGACATCATTGACGCAGTTAGAGCTAGTGACTTAACATCGCAAGATTTGATTTTGCTCTTTTTTAAGCATGAGAGGGTTGCACGTTATATTTGGAAGAATTCCCACTATTTAGCTGGACTTAATTTAGCAATGGATTATCCTATAGCTATCAGTACATTGAAACATATGAAAATTTTAACTATGACTGAACTAACAAAAAGATTGGCCAAGGTTTATTTGTTAAATGATTTCATCACAGAGGAAAATGATGGTGAAATTGAAGTCACTCTGTCGATATTTGGCATCTCATGTAAAACACTGGAAACAAAGGAACAATTGATGGAAATGATGGGATATTTAGTGGACCATCTCCTGGGCATTGAGTTCTACAATGACGATATAAAAGATATAAGGAAAGTATACAGTGATTCATTTAAAGGGAATCAAATTGATTTAACTCTTTATAGCAAAAGACTGGCAGAGAACATTCTGAAGGCTAGTACTAAATTGGATAGTCTTGATATTTTAATAGTAAATCAAAATGAAGTAGATGGGGGAACTCAAGAAATGCCAGTAGCTGATATGGAATCACAAGACATCATTTACAATATTGAAACCTCTAATAGGTTTCAATTACTGGACAATGGAGTAGATAAATGACTCAATAATAAAATTATGACAGTTGTTCAGGAGATTGTAGAAGATCAAGATGCTCAGGAGACTGAGGAACACCAAGATGTCCTAAATAACAATATAAATGCTTACCTGTATAAACACAAAGGAAATCTGGGTATTTTGACTTGGAATATTGCTGGTTTGGTCTCAAACTTTATTGATAAAGAGCTTTGTGGTTTCTTGGACAAAATGGATATAATAGGTTTGCAAGAAACCTGGCAAGGGGATGAACAAGTGGATAATATAAATAGAAATGGTTACACTCTTGTACATGCACCAGCACAGAAAATGAATAAAGCAGGGAGAAGAATGGGGGACCTTGCTGTTTACATAAAAATAGTGGATTTCATTGAAATTGAAAAATATATAGTAGAGACTAATTACATAATTATAGTATTATGAATATGGGGAGAAAGAGTAACCTTGGTAAATATTTACAACCCCCCAGAAAAATCTGCAATATATGATTGTCAACTAATGGAACATATTGCAAAAGATATAAAAAAATGGATATAAATGAATATTTAGATCTACTATGTGTGGGGGATTTTAATACCAGGTATGGAACTTGCAGTGAACAACAGGAATTACTAAGTGCACTTCATATACCCCAAAGACTTTCTATTGATGAAAAACACATAGATAAAAATAAACAAATGGAGAATCTAATTGGTAGTTTGCAACTTTTCAATCTAAATGGGTGTATGCCCTCTGACTATATTGGAAATATTACCTGTGTCACAGCAAGAGGGTCTACTACTATAGACTATATGTTAATCATCCCATATAGTTATCATAAGTATTGTGATCTAAAAATAATAAACAGAACTGAAAGCGATCATTATCCACTTACACTGTATAGGAAAAATTTGAAAGACGTTGACAGGGAACAACAATTAGAAATACAAATTATTAACAAAAAAATCAAATGGGGAAGAATGATGGGACATCAAGCAATGGCATTGAGTACGGAATTTATACAGAATTTAAACTCTAAAATTAATCACGAATTAGACTCCATGGCCCAGATATTCAAAAGGGTTGCGCCATGCGCAACAGGGTTGCGCGAGCGCAACTCCAAAAATGCGCCATTCTGCGATATTCAGAAGGGGCCAGTTGTGCCACCGAAAACATGTTGAGCAACAGCACAATGGAAATGAAGGCATGCACAACCGAAGGGGGTGGGTCCATGCATAAAGTGCGCAATGCGATATCCGAACACTTGCGCAAGCGCAAGAGTGGCTCAGCGAAGTTGCGTGAGACCGGATTTGAGCCAAAATAAAAGGCTCAAGGAAGCGCTAAGAACCCTAGCAGGCCACAAACTGGGGAGAGAGAGACAGAGAGAGAGAGAGAGAGACAGGAGCTGGAAGGGCAGAGAGGGACAGTGGGTCCAGGAGGACAGAGAGAGGCCAGTGGGAGTGCCGGTGCAGTGGAAGCAGCAGTGGGGGCAGCGGGGTAACACAGGAACAGCAGCCGGGGGGCAGAAGCCAGGGAGATGGACAGTGCCAGCTTCACATGGAAGCTGTAATGAGGGGGGTGAGACACCATGCTGCAGGGGGACGTGGCCGCGGAGGGGCCCGTCGGCGGTATGCCCCCGACAGGTGGTATCGTGCCCGCATCAGCTTCGAGCTGTACACAGACGTTGAGATTGTGGGCTGGTACTGCCTGAACAGGGCAATACTGAGACGGCTCTGCGAGCTGTGCAGTGATGTGATGCAGGCACCCTCATGACGGAGCCATGCTCTGTCCGTGGAGACCAAGGTGACAGCCTGCATGTGCCTGCTCACCACGGGCACCTTCCAGAGGCCAACAGGGGACACCACAGGCATTACAGTCGGCCACGTCACGCATCCTCACCCAATTCCTCAGCGAACTGCTGCCTCATGCTGCGGAGTACATCCATTTCCCCAGCACCGTGGCAGAGCGTACAACAAACATGCAGGAGTTCCACAGGGTAGCACGTATGCCTGGTGTGCTAGGGGCCATAGACTGCACCCATGTGGCCATTGCACGCCACCTGGCCCCGCAGGCCAGGCATATCGGAACGAAGGGGTTTTCCAGTGTCAACTGCCAGGTGGTGTGTGATGCCACTGGGCGATTATCAATGTCTGTGCCACACACCCTGGCAGAGCATGATGCCTTCATATGGCACCAGTCTGCACTGTGCCATCAATTTGAGAGTGGGGACATCCCCATGGGTCATCTAGTAGGTGAGTACACATGTATGGAATGCAAACTCTGGGCAAGGGTGGGAATGACCAGGTGCCATGGTAGTGGCACACAAGGATATGGGCAATATGGACCTGACATGACACTGATCTCCACTATCTCCACACAGGTGACTGCAGATACCCACTCCGTCCCTGGCTGCTCACACTGTACTGGCGCCCCACAACCCCAGCACAGCTATGCTTCAATAAAGCACATGCCGCAACATGTAACATCATAGAGCAGGTGTTTGGGATGCTCAAGGCATGCTTCCGATGCCTGGACACCTCCGGCGGAGCCCTACAGTACAGCCCCCAAAAGGCCTGTGGGATATTCCTGGCCTGCTGCATCCTGCACAACATGGCCAAAGACCATGGGATAGCCATACAGGTCCAAGAGGGGGACAGCGATGGGGACGCCAGTGGCGCCGGTGATGTTAGTGATGATCAGCCCCCCCAGGACGGAGGGACCCCCGACTGACCAGGCAGGCCCAGCTGCACCGGGACACCATTGCAGAAGAGCACTACGCCCAACACAGGTAAGTCAAGGGGACATGTGCAGGCAACACTGTCCATGCGCAAACCACAGGCACACAGGGGAACACACCGTGCATGAAGGTCAGGGGAGTTGAAGGTTCCAGGCATACCAACACACCATCAGAGAGGGGTGAGCACTCATATGGACACACACACACACCAGGCAGCGTACATGGGCAGCAGCACAGCACTGCAGAAATTACATTGCCAACACACAGCACCACCAACCACCCCACCACCTGGACTGTCCACGTACGTGTGTCAGGACCTGGGCACCTGCACTTGGTGTACAGTGCAATGCAGGCATCATCATGCACACGCACTGTGGACAGCAGTTGGGAGGTGTGCAGGTGGTCGTGTGTCAGCGTGGTGAGCAGAGCACCCAGCAGTGCACTGCCCACCATGACACATATTGCACACAGGGTAGCACCAGACAGGGCCTGCACTGGGAGACAGCTCAGTCAGGTAGCACTGTCCCACGGCCACCACAGATACGTGGGTGGCCCCGGCGTGGCCCAGCAGCACTGGCAGGCTGAGCAGGGGCCACATTGGGTGGCGCTGGTGCACCACCAGGGGTCCCACTGCGCGAACTTGACCTTGCCCGCACAGGGGTCTGCATCCTGCCAAACAAACTTGCACCAGGGGTGCTCGGGATGCCCACAGCAGAACCCGGCATCGACAGGCCTGGTGTCGCATGACGCCGGGAACGGGGAGTGGAGAGCGCACTGTGTGGGGTGTGTGTGGTACAGGGGTACCTGACAGTGTGGCCAATATGTCCGCGACAGAGACCACTGCCTGGGTCAGCCTGTCAATGGCAGCGGTCACATCCGTCCGCATAAGGACCAGCTCGGCTCGGTCCTGAGCACACTCCCTGCTATGCCACTCCACGGACACAGACAGTGCCTCCACGGACCTTGCAACCCGCCCCTGCAGCTGTACCGAGTCCTGCAGCAGGCAGGTGTGCGTCCAATGGGTACTGTGCCCCAATGGCATCGTGACCCCCAGGGTGTGGACGGTCCTGGTGCACAGCACGCCTTGAGGGTGGGTGCTGTTCACCAGGACCAGGTATGGGCGGATCAAAGGGCGGTGGACATGTGCCACTGCTTGACACTGTACCCCCAGACCTGGTGTGCAACTGCTGCTGCCGCCCCTCCAACTGCTGAGCCCCCAGGTCCACCTGTTCCACCTCCATGCGGACAACAGTGCCAGACACCTGCACAGCCATCGGTGCTGCCCCACCAGTGCTGACAGGCACAGCCTGGGACTGTGCCAGCATGCTGGTACACAGGTGTGAACCAGGAAGGCCCAGGGGCACGTGCTGGCCTGCCATGTGTCCGTCATGGGACACACACCTATCACTGCCCATTGCAGGCCTGCTATCATCAATGGTGCAGGTGCTTGCCACTGCCATAGGCACAGCATGCTGGCATACCTGCATGCCAGACTGCTGTGATACAGGCTGTGCATCCCCTGCACCCGTATCACTGACACCGGAGTTGTTGGCCCAGCATGCATGCTGCTGCAGTGCCTGCAGGCTGGTGGCAGAGGTGGATGGTCCCTCCTCCACGTCCAGCAGGTCTGCATCACTGTCTGGACCCACCACCACCACCGTCTCCTGAAGACGAACAGGATCTGTAACAGAAAGAGAGTACACATGAGTGCATGTGAACAACAGCCCCCAACAACACCACCATGTCATACCGTGCAGTGATGGGCTTCCACCTGTCTGGAATCCTCCACCTGGTACGCCCACAATGGCACTCAGCTGCATTGCTGCGACCAGTGTCTCCTCTGTAGGGGTCAGCTGCAACACCACTGGTGGGCCCCCACCAGTGCCAGCACATGCCGCCCTGAAGGCTGCCACCTTCTCCTTCAGCTTCCTGCGGTCAGTCCCCATCTTTTTCTTGCATTCCTGCACAGAGTGCTGATGGCTTCCATGCAGGTTGATGGCCCGAGCTACCCCCTCCCATGCAGCTGCATGTTCCTGAGGGGTGCCCCTCCATCCACTCACTAGTGGCTCATCCTCCAGTTAGGCCTGGAAGAGGGCCTCCGTCTCTGCTGCGGTGAAGTTCGGCCTCCTCCTACACCCGCCGTCCACACCCTCAGCTTGGCTCTGGTCAGTCATGGTGATCTGTATGGGTGGAAGTGGACACCTGTCACTGTGCAGTTGACAGCATTTCCCCATGAGCATAGCTGCCGGCCCGGGTGGGGCGGAAGCCCCAACGCTTCCTCTCCGCATGGCAGATACTGATAGAAAGGGTGCCCTTGTCCCTTTCTAGGTGCCCTTTTCATGCTCAGCCCTCAGCCTTTATCATCCTCTGCCCATGAGCATTGTCCTGAGCATCACACAGCATGTAACTCACCTCTCACCTGCAGTAACCAAATCTGGCCAGCACAACCCACTGTCGCATTTTTATAGTGCACAGCACAAATGAGGTGTGGTGCAACTTTAATGACATGCTAATCGCGCCACCGCACCTTTTGAATGGCTGATCGCGCGGTTGATATGTCGGTTGAATATCGCGTATTTGCGCTTGCGCATCACGGAAGGTCCGCTGAGCCAATGGCACAGGTTTGTGGCTGTGTGCCACACTGCATTGCGCATGCCCAGACAGCTTACGCATGCGTCTATCATGCTGCAGACCTGCTGAGCATGATAGGCTATTCAGACCATGGCCACCATTGTGCCAGTGGTGCTACAGCACTGGGCACTATATGGTGCTGTGGCACTACTGCGCGATAGTCCACTGTGGCACTGGTGCACAGCTTGGCAGTTGCGCAGGATGCCTATACGTCCGATGGCGCTGTGCGTAGCCTTGTGTCATTGCCGTGACCTTGTGTATGCCCTCTGACCCCGGCGCTGTTGGCATGCCATGTGTACGTCCCTATTGCGCTGTCTGGTGACAGCACCATTTGAAGTGACGGCGCTGTTCGAACAGCGCGATTGGAGCCTGTGGTGGTCTATTGCGCAACAACTCCACGTGGGGTTACGGAGCAGCGGGGCGCCATATTGCCTGATGTAATGTTGGTGCCATGGCTAGGAGGAGGGCGGTGTCCTGGAGCCAGATTGAAGTGGCCAACCTGGTGGCCCTAGTTGAGCCACACTATGATGGCCTGTATGGTGAGGCACCCCTCACCAATGCCAGGACTCAGCTGTGGCAGCAAGTGGCCACTGACCTGGTGGAGATCACTGGACGGGGCTGGTCTGCTGAGCAGTGCCAGCACCGGTACAGTGACCTCCGCCGGAGGGAGCCAGAACTTTTGTCACGGCTGCGGTCGCGTGCCAGGCGGGGCGTAGTGCCTAGGCCAGGTGAGTGTACCATCTATGCACCTATATTCTCTGTAGGGGTGTGTGTGTGCTTGGTGGCTGTGCATAGGTGCCGCTCGACACGGTTGGCTGTGTCAGTGTGTGCAGCTGTGCGATGGATGGTTATGGCTGTGTGGGCAGGCACTCACTGGGGCAGGGGCACTCTGCTTTTGAGTCACACTGATGTTTGTCTCAACATATGTCTCCCACAGGCCGGATTTTGAGGACGCAGGCGAGGGTGAGGTGGGCCGTGCCAGGGCCCCGGTGCCAGGGGGTGTTGTGCCCCAACCGCAGCAGCAGCATCAGCAGCAGTGGCAGACCCAGCTGCTGGAGGAGTGTGAGTATCATTACTTCATGGATGCTATTGCATGCTGGGGGCAAGACCACCAGCCATGCACAACACAACCAAAGGGGAGGTCATAATTCCACTATACAAGACACTAGTGAGGCCCCACACTGGAGTACAGTGTACAGTTCTGGAGACCATACCTACGTATGGACATGGACTGGGTAGAGAGGGTTCAGAGGAGGGCAACACGGATGGTGCATGGATTGCATCACAAGTCCTATGAAGACAGGTTGAAGGAACTGAACATGTACTCCCTGGAGGAGGGAGGGAGAGGGGGATATGATGGGGACATACAAGTATCTTACAGGGGGGAACAGAGTGCAGGAAAACACTATTTTTAAGCATAAAAGATGTTCCAGGACTAGAGGGCATGGGATGAAGTTGGAGGGGGCGATTCAGAGGAAACATGAGAAAGAATTTCTTCACAGAACGGGTGGTGGACAAGTGGAACACCCTGCCAGAGGAAGTGGTGGGGCTGACTTGGTCACGGATTTAGAATGCATGGGATAGCCATACAGGAATTCTGGAGGTCAGGGATAAGGTGCAACAGACTTATAGGAAAACAGAGTGAACTTACAAGGTCAAATGGCCAGACTGGGTGGCCCTAGGCCCTTATCTACCGACACTGTCTATGTATCCATGTATGTAGGCACGACACAGGTGACATGCATCACAGTGCAGTATCACAGCAGTCTGTGTATGCCTCACTGGTGGTCCAGGCATGCACTGGGCACATAGCTGTGTAACTGGCATCGCACCACTACTGCCACATCACTTGCCAGCCTAGTTTGTACTGTGATTGACATGGGCAGTGTGTGGGCAGGGTGACATAGCTGGTGCCGCCTGTTTGTGATGGCCATGTGCATGTTCACTGTGGGTGGGTGCATGCCATCACAGGTGCGGGACATTGGGCCATATGGCTTGCAGGTTGGGTGGTGTTCAGGGTTGTGGTCAGTCACAGCCATTGACTGTGTTCCCATTTTCCTAGGCCTCGAGGTTCTCCGGCAGATTCGCCACGATATTCGGGGCCTCACACGGGTGTCGATCGGAAATCAGGCCATCCTCCAATCAATCAGACGCCATGGCCTTCGGAGGAGGCGGCACAGGACGGTGCAGGACCAGGCGGAGGATGAGCAGCCAGCTGAGCCATAGCAGCTGCTACCCTTCCCACTTCTCCCATCCCTACCACCCTGCCTTCCCTCTCCAAGTTGTTCATCCCTACCCCTTGAACACCCCTACCTTGTACCCGTCCCCCCCTTGTAAATAGTTGTTATTGCTTTGTTTCTTTACTATTCGATATTTAAATATACATTTCTATTTTGATATGAATACTGTGTTGGTCTCTGATTTGCAGCTGGCTATGGGTGCTCAGTTGCAGGGGTGTACATGCCATCTGGGGTGGTATGGTCCCGGGGTGTGTGTGTGTGTGTGTGTGTGTGTGTGTGTGTGTGTGCATGGGAGGTATCTCCAGCATGGCAGTGACTTCGGTTGGTCTTGCTATCTGCTGCCACCCAGTGCTGGGTGCACAGGTGTGTCTGGCTTGTAGGCTTCTGTGTTGCACGGGCTGACGTAGTGCTGGGGGCACTGCATGGTTTCCTGCAGTGCCAGTCACTGAACATGGGTGGTGTCTTGGGGTCACAGTGCGGTGGTGCTGTGCATACAGGGGCTGATGTGCACTGGTTGTCAACCCCTGTGTGTGGCACTCCACCTGCCAGTGGTTGTGCTGGGGTGTCAGGGCTCTGCTATGCTTTGTTGGCTTGTCCCCATGGGCAAGTAGATCATCCGTCCCACCTCCAGTGATGCTGTGCTTGGGGTGTGCAGGTGTGGTGTGGGTTCTGCAGTGTGTTCCTGTGCCCATGTGTGGCATGGCTGGCAGTGGGCCCCAGCCTGCCTCCCTGGATGTGCAGTTCCATTGCTCTGGGGGCTGCTTTCGCTGGCAGCTCTGGAATGCTCAGCTGAGCTTCCTATGGTTGCTCCATAGTGCAACATTTGGCTCAGCTTCTCCTTCCTGGTTGTGCGATGGCGCAGTATGTGCGATATTCAGACGTTGGTTGCTTGCGCAATTTGCTCTGCTCCATGTTTTAATATCGCACCTGTTGCGCATTTGCGCAACTGGTTTGTGCTTGCTCCTGCTGTTGCGCTACTTTTGAGCGCAGTTTGAATATCTGGGCCCAAAAATATTTATGACACAATAATTGCACAATATGAAAAATTTGAAGAAACTATTGAAAAAGGCAATGACAATAACATGGGGAAAAATATGAAAACTGGTTTTACAAAAACTGCAGAGAAGTGAAAAGAAAATTGTCACAAATGATAAGGAAAGTAAAGAAGAATCCAACAAAAGAAAGCAGGAAAGAGTTGACTAGCTATAGAAAGCAATATAAAGATGAGATAGAAGTACAAAAAAATAGACATTGGATGGAACTGTGGGACAAGATGCAGAAGGCAATGTATCAAAATGATGACAAAACTTATTGGACCCTTGTGGCTAAATGAACAAAAACATTTAAAAAGAAAATTGATTACTACATAGGGCCAGAAATATGGGTCAGTTATTTTCAAAATATATTCTCATTGGGGGATGACAATCATAACATAACTATAAATGAAATTGATGACAGCTTTATCTGATTCACAGAAGCTGAAGTTAAGGTAGTTCTGGAGAGTTTTTAGATTAACAAATCACCAGGACCTGATAAGATTCCTATTGACTTTATAAAATTAAATGACGATTGGTGGGTGAGGGCACTCAGTAGGTTGTATAATTTAATGGTCATGTGCACATTTACACCAGGCAGTTGGAAAGGGAGTCATACAGTTCCTATACACAAAAAAAGGTTTGTATGCTGATCCAACAAATTATAGACCTATTGCCCTCATTGACACTATTGCTAAGATTTATGCTAAAGTAATTTTAAATAGAATAATGATAGAGTTAGAAAGACATAAAAATATATCTGACTTACAGGCTGGATTCCAGAAAAAAACAGGAACTGTGAACCAGATTTTCATATTCTATCATATTATAGGAAAATATTGTAATATAAAAGGGCAAACCTTATTTGTCACAGTTATAGATTTTACATCAGCTTTTGACACAATACTGAGAACATTGTTATGGGAAAAAATGAGGGACATGGGAATAGATAATAATTTAATTATATTAGCACAAAGACTATATAGAAATACCTGGGCAAAAATCAAATATACAGGAGCAGGATTGTTAACTAATAAAGTGCAAACTAATATAGGCATTAGACAAGGGTGTGTTTGCCCTTTCTAACATATATATACACAAATAAAATAATTGTAGCTCTAGATAACCTAGACTTTCACCCTCCTAGAGTGGGAAAAAATAGAATACTGGTTTTGGCATACACTGACGACTTAGTTGTAATATCTACAAGTCATTTAGGCCTACAGAGGGCTCTTAATAAAATGGAAACACTCTGTATGGAGCATAATTTAAAGCCAAATATGAAAAAAAACCTAAGGTAATGGTGTTCGGAACTAAGAAAAAATATAGAGCACCAAACCTAATGAATAAACCCTTGGAATCTGTAAATGAATATAATTATCTTGGAGCAATACTATCAAAAAACCTTAAATGGAATAAGCACAGGGAAATGTATACAAAAAAATACTGCAGAGTACATTGAATGCCCTAAAGAGATTTAATTATCTTTATGGAGGTAACACCATTCTCCCAATGATTAAGGTTATAAATGCAAAAATGATTAATCAGGTTTTATATGCTGCAGAAATTTTGGGGAACAAAGGTATAACCAAGATGGAAACCATATTGAATAAAACATATAAATAACTAATAAAGATTCCCAGTGGTACTCCTAGTGCACTCGTCAGAGCATAACTAGGGAAATAAAACTTTCAGATATGATATGTATAAGACAAGTAAACTACTGGACTAAATTAACAAAAGAAAGAACTATATATTGGGAGAACGTCTTAAAGAAAAAATGCAATACCTGGTACATGGTAAAAGTAAATGGCTAGGGAATATTAAAACTATCCTGCAGAATGTAAATCTGGAATATATGATGAACTGGGTTGAAAAGAGAATATGATTTAACGTGGCCTATTCAAAAACTGTAACAAGCACCAAATGTCAACTGCCAATCGTTGGACCATTCCTTGAATTTTAATAGGTCTGCTTCCATACCTTTTGCTCCTTCCTGTTTGTCTACTCTGTTGCAGAGTTTTGTGTCATCTGCAGACAAGCAAACCTTCCCCTTCAAGCTGTCTGCAATATTCATGATAAATATGTTATAGAGGATAGGTCCCATCACAGGCCCTTGTGGAACACCATTGGTCACTTTGCCTTCCCTTAATAGTGATCCATTGACAAGAACTCTCTGCATCAGTTCCGTGTCATAAGAGTGATAGAAAAATAGCGATGACCTTTAGGGAGAATGTACATTGCTGAAAATTAATTTTGGCGATGCACACTAGTGGTGAGGACAAACAGGACACGCCAAACCTATGGGCTTAGTTTTTTATGCAGGGCTGGACTTTGCCCCTAGCACCCCCCCACTTACAGATTCTCAAATCCAGGGGGGTGAATGTCAGGGGGGGTGAACAACTTGCAAAAATGGAAAGCTGCCTGTGGAAAAAAACCTGCTCTGCATGGGACCCGAACCCTGCACCCCACACCTCCCAGCCAATAAACCTCCCCACCATGCTAGAGGACCAGTTTGGCAGCTGTCCTCCACAGTCCCTCCGCTGTCTCACCCCCATGCATGTGCGTGCTCAAGTATATGTGCATACTTCCTGTCATTCTATTCACCCACCCCAGTATCTGGTCACCCCCATGCTAGGTAGCTGTGAACACAGGCACCATAATTGAGTAGCTCTTTTTGTAGGCATCCAATTTCAGTCACCTTGTTCACTTGATGCCCTCTGGGCCTTATCTTGTAGCCAGTTGATGATCCAGTTCACTATCTTATGACCAACTCCTGTGAGCTCTAATTTGTTAGCTAGCCTTCTGTGGGGGACCGTGTTGAAGGCTTTGCTGAAGTCCAGGGACAAATGTCACCTGCTCCTCCCTGGTTTACTGCTCCGGTGACCCAGTTAAAAAAGTAGATCATGTTGGTTTGACAAAAGCATTGCATGGGGTCACCCTTTCTGCTATCCTCAAGGTACTTCAATATCCTCTCCTTTAGCAATGACTCCATAATTGTTTGGCTGAGATCCAGTACTGGATGTCATCTAACTGGATAAGCTTACAGTCAGGTAAGGCAGAGGTGCTGGTGATTGAGCCTGTCCATCAGAGGGAGGAGGAGGATGCTACAAGGGCTGAACCAGGCTTGATGTTTGGTATAGTCCCTCTTATGGCATTCATGAAGTTGAAAAATATGGGCATTATCCTAAGCAGTGGACTAATACTCGATGCTCAGGTGTCATCTTTTGTCCAGATTGCGTTTTACCATTTTAGGAATAGCACTCAGATTAAAGCCTTAATCTCTCCAGATGATCTGCCATCTCTAATGTTTTCATGATGTTCAGGCTCAACTACTGTAGTGCCCAATATTTCAGGGTCACTGGAGTGGTTCTGTGCCACTTGCAGCTGTTGCAGAACATGGAAGCCTGGTTGGTGATGGGCCTTCCAAGGTTCTGGCATGTGACTTCAGTTCAACTCCCTGCACTGGCTGCCAGTAAAGTGAATAATCTCCTTAAAGGAGGGTTTACGCATCTATTAGGCCCTATACAGTACATGTCCAGGCTATTTTTGTGAAACCTCCTTACTTCTGTCTGCCCATTGCTCTCTCTCTATGCTGATGAGGTGGGCCTCTGAGTGGTTCCAGAGCACAGCTAAAAACATTGGATGATTGAACCTGAGGTGGTGGAGGTCTGTCCTGTGGAACGTGCTTCCTAGGTCTTTGAGGGAGACCCCCTTGGTAGAAGCCTTTAAATGTAGTCTGAAGGCTCATCTTTTCAGGGAAGCCTTTGGGTTAGTATCTTCCATTTTTTATTTGTCACTTATTTAATGAGATGTTTATATGTTTTTATGCTAATTATAATCCTTTCTCATGTGCCTGTATTCTGTACAGTGCACTGAGCACTAGGGAAAGGGTGCTTAAGAAATGAAACCTACATACTTAATTACTTATAATGTATATCATGCCTGGGCACAGATGTTCCTTGTGAGCATATGTAGCTTACAAGTACAATAAAACATGAACACAGAACTCTAACTGCATCAACTGTAGTGTAACAAACTCTGCTCGGAGCCACAATGGCTGCAAATGCTTTAATGTGATAAGAGATTTATAATTAATGTGTGGCTTAGTCAGTGTGTTGTTTTCTTGTTCATGCTGCTCACTATCCTTACTTCATGCTATCTTCCTACATTTTCCAGGTTAAATGGGCTACTGAACAGACAATCAGCATTTTTTTATAGTTCTGGTAATCTCTCTTCCCTATTTTACAGCAGACTTTAAAATTTTAAACCTTACATAATCCTCTTTCTATTTGGTTCACTCTATGCTCAAGTACATACCTCCACCATCATGTAACTGTCTTAAACCCTCCTCTCATGTATTTGGCTTGCCACCACCTGGCCAATACAAACTGCTATAAAGACATACCAGAGAGTATCTTGATATAGTATTTGCAAGCTGTCTCACTGAAAATCATTCATCTGTTCCATTGATAAACTGTGGCATATCAATGTAGCATTTGCATGATTTTCAACGAGATGTCTTGCAACTACTATATCAGTTTGCCCTCTGGTATGTTCTTGCAGCTGTTTCTGATAATCAGATGGCAGCCAGCCAAGGAGGTGAGAGGAGAGTTTGTGCCTCCCATTGTGGCTGTGTGGTATGGGGGTGTCATTGGATGCCAGTAAGTGTTTTAACTGGAGATGAGAAAGTGAATGATTGTGCCACTGGATGCCAGAAACCATTTGGATTGGGTCATAGTGAGTGAGGGGGTGTCACTGAACATTAGAAATTGCTTGCCACTGCAGAGGCTGAGGAAGGGAGATGACATTTAATGTCAGGGATTGCATGGATTAGTGCTGAGGGGAATGGGCAGTGCACATCACAGATCACTCTTCTTGGATAAAGGTGATGGTGAGAGAGATACTGGATGCCAAGGATTGCTTGTCATAAGGCTGAGGTGAAGAAGCGGGTACCCTTGGCTCCATGGATTGTTTGGCAGAGTGTATACGGAAGGTGGAGGGTGCCAATGGCCACCAGGAATAGCTCACTGCTAAAAAAAAATACTGACAATGCCAGCCAAGGCTGTCAGTGTAAATGCAAACTTGTGTTCGTTTGTAAATAAATACCTATTTTGTAATGAAGCAAACAAATTTTTTGCTAAAAAAAATTACATAGAAACATCAATTAGAGCTGTAGCACTAAGCCACAAAAGAAGAGAAATATGATGTTACAGTGACAAATTTCCCTTACTCTTCATGAATGGGAAATGTGATGTTAACTGAATTTAACTGATTGTTTGACTCAGCGTTACTTTGTCACCCTGTCTCAAGGCAAGATGCGTGAACACAGTAAATGTTTTGGCTGTGAAAGTCAGTGCTGAAGTTATACTGCCTATACTGAATCAAGCAATCATTCAAACTCCAAGGAACCCTACATCACTAATTCAGCAACACTCAGGGGACTTTTGAACCTAATTTTGTATTTCTCCACTCTTTCTGGCTTTGTATGACATCTTTAACTGATGCTAGGATGTAGATTTTTGTAACAATTAAAAAGGTGTGGTAACACTTTTATATTAGTGTTGAGTAAGCATTTTATTGTTCACCTCCTATCTGCATCCTAATAAGTCAGCCATTGTTTGACTAATTCATCTGAAATTTGACAATCAGTGCTAGGATTACTGTAAATGAGAATTGCAAAAACTAATTTCAGACAAGTATTTAAAGCCATGGAAGTAAATGATACAAACATCTCATAAAATGTAAAGACATGCAAGATCAAACACAGACATTAGATGTGCATTGGAGTAAGTGGAAAAATGCTGTGGTTTGTCCCACAAGAATCAGAAGGCAAGCATCTAATCATAAAACACCCAGTTTCAGGCAAGTGACAAGAAGCACCATTTATTACACAAATATTAGCTCTGAGAGGTTTTCTTTTACCGCAAGAGTCAAGTTTAATTTTAAAATACAGAGAGAAAAAAATCAGACTCGAATGGCATCGTAATTTAGCACACAAATGAAAGGTCAGACAGTCCAAAAAAATGCAACAGTGCAGGCTACAATTCACTCCTTTCTAAGTTTGAACTGTTACCAGTAATACACTTATAAAGAGCTGAATTATTATTTGTTTAGGAACATAGGAACATGGGAATGTGATGGCAGAAAAGGACCACCAGGCCCACCCAGTCTGCTCAGTTTGCCAAGGTATCCCCTTAGGACTTTATAATAGTCCCCCCATCCCTTCGCAACATCCCCTTGTATTTATCCCATGCCCTCTTGAACCTTCCTACTGTATTATCTTTTATTCAGGATAAAAAAATAAACCTCATTGACAAGCTCTATAATGTAGCATCTGGTGTCTGACTGTTAAAACTTTTCTTTTTCTTTTGGCCAGTCATGAACTTCTACTATCACAAAAACGTACCTTGGACGGCACTGCATAGAAACAAAGTGTCTTATTGTCACAGCTTAAATCAAAGTTTTTTCTCATAATGTGAGAGTTGCAAATGCCAGAGTGTTTAGGTGCTTTAGAATTATCATGGTGCCAATTCATAAAAGCAATCTATTTCTTTAGGATACATTCCTCAGAGGAAAATAAATCTAGTGAAATGTTGTCAAAGGCTGTATAATTGTGGTCACACACCACATATCATTTTGGCTTATCAAACAGTGTTACAACAACTTACCTAAAAACATTACTTTTATAGTTGCTGTTTACTTTAAATTTGATCATCAATCATAAAAATTAAAGTTTATGTAGGAACAACTTATGCCAGCTTTGTACAAGTTTCCACAAAGATACTCTGCTGCAAACCATAAGCACATACTTAATAACCCAAACTAAAGCAATGAATGACACACTTGATCACTGTTTGGCAAGCGAGCACAATATGGGGAGCGGGGCAACTGAATCAGTTGATTGTGGGTTCAAAAGTACTTTCTCTGGGCTTAGCCCATATAGGAGGGCCACTACACTACTAGTGAAAATTCATATTAAATGAATCATTCAATCAACAGTAGGAAAATAAAACAGTAGATTCAATAAATAAAAGACAGATGTGAAAATAAATGATACAACTTCATATCTGACAAATACTATACAAAATACTATGAAAGGAATGTACAGATCTGATGCTGTGAGAGGAGTGTGGGGAAGAAAAAAAACAGAAACTGCATAATTAGAATAGTGATACAAGAGCAGAGGCTGTGACAGTCTTTAAATGTGCAGTTATTGCACTCCTGGTCATGGCCAGATTGGAGATGGGGTGATGGGCTCCTGATGCAGCTGATTGTGATTTAGAAAAATGGAAAAATAAATTGAATACTAAATGAAAAATAAAAGATATAAAATAATTTGCAGGAGGGATGACTCATCAATTGGTACCATGGATCAGTGTCCCATAAGGGCAGTAAGGTGATTCACAAAGTATATGTTTCAAAATCAGAGCTTCATTAAATACATGCATACTTCATACATGTGAGGCTAACAGGGTTCAATATGTATCCAAATCATTAAATGGAAATCTAATTAATCTGTCATCTTCTGTAAACAGTTTGTTTAGAACAGACAGTGTCAGCAATTGAATGGCACTCTCGATAGCTATTTAACAAGTGAGCAAGCAATGGGGGTGCAACTGAATCAACTGATCACAGGTTAAAAAAAGTACAATGAAAGAAGACAAAAAAAAACTGTCTAATATGCCAGATCTAAAAAGTCATTGAATAAACAATCACCACTCTACCATGTCAAACTTAGATGACAGAGAGCAGTTTTAAACTGGGTATCACTCTGTATGTTGAAACATAGCAATGTTTTTAGTTGTTTAACATGTACAGTCTAATAAATGTCAGTTTTAAACTTCTGTTTTCGTATAACGTGCATTGTGAAAGTACAAAAAGGTATGCAGTTCCTAGATAATACTAGCTTGTCATGAAATTGATATATCTTACTGTGCTAGTTTTCAAAATGAGGGCTTTGTTGTCAAACTCTTGTGGTGATGCTCAGTCAGGCAGTAAATGATCAAATTGGTTAGGGAGGACATAGATTTTGTGCCATTCAGTTTGGAAAGGTTGGTCACTCCAAAGTAATAGGATACTGTTGTCTCTTGAATGGCCCTAGACTCCAAGGATAGAATGCTATAGCTCCATGTGGCCTTCCGTTACTATTTTAATAGTGTCTACCTTTTATCTGTTAAATGCAGCTGAGTTATTGATAGAAGGCTTTTCTGGACAAATGTAGCATGTGTCTGCCATTCAGATGCAAATGTGATCTTCTAACATGACTTAATGAACTTTCCTTTCCTGTAATTAATATGAATTCCTGACATGCCTTTCTATGCTTTTGGTGTGAAAGTTTTGTCAGGAAATGTATTAAATAAAATACATTCTATAAAAGGAGAAATGTTTAACAGTTTTCATTGATTTATGCCGTGATTATTTTTTGTGTTCCTTTCTTTTTAAGTCATGGACCCTTTTCTACACAGCAATTGAATTTAACTAAATTAAAGCTACAACTTCTGTCTTCTGTTATTATCACCCATGTTCCAAGTACTTTACCACATTCTCTGCTTTTGGAATATTGGATACATGATGTGTATGCTTATGTAGTACATCGAGTCCAGGCAGTTTCACTGATTCATGACTGGAGAAAGAAGGAAACTCATTAAGGCAAGCACTCTGTACTCAGTCCATTCACACAGTGAACTCTGCACATATACAGTACAAGGTAGCCAGAATGAAACCAGGGAGAGAAAGAGAGATGGGCACTAGGGAGAGAGAGAAAGGCAGAGGGAGGGAGGAAGGAAGGAAGAAAGGGATTCATACAGTTACTGTTTATCATAGATAAAATAACTGTCAATGACAGGCAGCTTCTACAAATACTGTATATACTTCAACAGACACAATGTCTGCTATTAAATGACACTCTCAATCACCATTTAAAAAGTAAGCATTCTGCAGGGGTGGAGCAAATGAATCAGCTGCTCATAGGTTAAAAAAAGTAAACTCTGTGCTCACCCTGTTCACGCTGAACTCTACGCATCTACAGTACAAGGCAGCCAGAATAAAATTAGAGAGAAAGAGAGAGAGAGAGTCAGACAGATGATGGATTGAGGGATTCTTACTGTGATTGTCAATCACAGCAAATAACTGTGTCTGTCAGCTGCGATAAATAGATACTTTAGCAGAGACAGTGTCAGCTATTAAATAGCACTGTCAATTACTATTTGACAAGTGAGCATGCTGTGTGGGTTGAGGGGGCAAGTGAATTGGCTGATTATAGATTAAAACAAAAGAGTAAACTGTCTGGGCTCTGCCTATTCACACTGAATTATGTACTTCTCCAGTACAAGGCAATCAGAATGAAACTAGAGAGAGAGAGAGAGAGAGAGAAGGAGGGAGAGACAGAAAGAAGGAGGGAGAGAGGGATTCCTATGGCTGTTGACTATCACAGGTAATAACTGTGGCTATCAGAGAGCTTCTATAAATAAATACTTTAGCAGGGACAGTTATTGAACTGCACTCTCAATCACTGTTTAACAAGTGAACATGCTATGGTGGGGAAACTCAATCAGCTGACCATGGGTAAAACAAAGTACATTTTCTGGGCTCTGCCTATGGGGGGGCACCAGAGTACCAGGGAACAGTTATATTACATGAACCATTCAGTGCTCACTAGCTAGCATTCCTGCAGGCTTCTTTTACAGTAAGTGCATTGTGGTTGGAGGTTCCCTTCTCAGTCCTGAGTCAAATTCACGGGTTCTGCCACACAGCTTTCTTTCTTCCTGGCCTCTGACTCATAGGTTCATAGGGTTTATACAAGTTCAGTAGGTATTTCTACCTTTTATGAACTCACCACCCAAATCATGGGTGGAAACCATATTTCAGATGTCCCATATAATTATCTAAATTAGTTTTAAATTATGTCATTGTATTACTAAGTACCACATTAACTGGGGGTTTATTCCATGTATGTATTACCCTTTGAGTGTGCCAATTGTTTCTTTTAACAGTGTTGTTGTTTATACCTTTAAGTTTGAGTATATGCGATCTGGTATTTATAGTAGTCTTTTTTTTTCTGTAGTCCTATTGTCTCCAACATATCATCATTCCTAAAAGCTTTATATGTCAAGCATAGATCTCCTTGAAGCCTCCTGCAGTCCATGGAATAAAGGCCTACTTTTTTTAATCTAGTTTTGTAATCCAAATTTTGAATGGATATTATTTTCTTTGTTGTTCTTCTTCGGATATTTTCAATTAATTTCTTATTTTTAATTAAATACGGAGCAGTGACTAAAGAGCAATATTCCAAATGAGGTCTAACAAGACCAGTATATAATGGCAGCAGAACTCTTTCATCTCTACTTTTGATGTTCCTTAATATACAATTTAATATTTTGTTGCCTTTTTTAACAGCAGTTATTGTATGTATAGTAAATATAAAGTCATTAGAAAGAGTTACCCCTAAATCCTTTTCCTGCTGTGTTGGTTCCAAATTTATGTTATTAATAGTATATGTAAAACATGGATTATGTTTGCCTAAATTCATGACCTTACATTTAGATTCATTGAGCAGAAGTCCCTTTTTCTAAGACCATTCTACTAAGTATGTAAGATTGTTTTGTATTTCCTTAGCAGAATTTGCGTTATTAATGATGCTACCTATTTTACAGTCATCTGCAAATTTAACTAACCAGCAAGAGCTGTTTAAAGGACATATAGATGAAATAAGTATATTAAAAAGGGTTGGGCCCAGTACCGAGCCCTGCGGAATGCCACTGGTAACTGGACCCCATGCTGACAAATGGCCCTTCACTGATACCTGTTGTGACCTATTTGATAACCAAGCTTGTATCCATCTAATAATTACAGGGTGGATGTTCAATATATAATTCTGATATAAGTATTTGATGTGATACTGAGTCAAATGCCTTTGAAAAGTCCAAAAAAATTATGTCCACTGGTAGGCCATTGTCCAGATCTTCACTAACTGGTTCCAAAAAATACAAAAGTCTGTTCTTAATAAAACCATGTTGGTAAACATCAGTATAGTTTTTATCAATTACATAGTTTGATATTATATTCTTTAATAACCTTTCAAGCAATTTACAGATTACATCAGTTAAACTTATAGGCCTATAGTTTTGTTCGACACTTTTACTACCACCTCTGTGTATTGGTGTAACTATAGCTCTATTCTATAGCGGAACCATTTGCCCGGAACTCATTGACAGATGAAATAATAATGTCAATGGTCCTACCAATGATTCCTTTAATTTAATTATGAATAATAGAGGGATGCCGTCTGGGCCAGGTGTTCTGCTATTCTTCAAAATATGTATTGCTTCTAAGACTTTGTTCTCAGATATAGGATTGAAGGAAATTTTCATAGATTTGTCGCATACAGACTCCACACAATTTGGTTTAAAGAAATTTATAAAATAGCTATTCTAGGTATTTGCAATTTCTGTCTCATCAGTTATTATCCCAACCGAGGACTGTAATGGTCCTACAGAAGGACTGTTTTTTTTTAATGAACTGATATAATTATAAAATGATTTTTTATTGTCGTTAACAGTATTTGCTAGTTTTTCTTCTAAATATCTTTTTTGTTTTATTATCATATTCTTACTTTTATTTACAATTTGTTTATACCTGTCCCAATTAGACCTAGTTTTATTTTTCTTAATTTTTTTAAATAAGCGTTGCTTTTTTGCCAACATTTTCTTTATATTGGTATTCCACCATAATGGGCATCTTTGTTTTTTTATATATTTCCTTCTAATAGGAACCCATAATTTAAAGGTTGTTTGTATTCTTGCCAAAATTTATTATAGACTAAATTAATATTATTTTCAGTAAGTTCGGAAGTCCAATTCCATTTCTCTAAATTTGGTTTTATTTTTGAATAATTCTCATTCTTAAAGTCTCTTACTATTGTACAGCCTGAAGTTTCAGAAGAGTTAGTTAGATTCATTGTTGTAAGAATCATATTATGGTCACTGTTAGCAAGATGATGTTTAATAGTGACTTTTGAATCTGAATTATCTATATTAGAGAAGATCAAATCTAATATGTTACTGCCTCTTGTAGGTGACTTAACCAATTGATTCAAGTTGTTTATGGTTATAAGGTCTAAAAAAGCACACTGTATTACTGAAGTACCTTTTTATTTATTCCAATCAATATTAGGGAAATTAAAATCCCCCATAAGTAGACAGTCTTTATCCTGTAAATTGTCCTGTATGTTAGTTATAAATAATTTATTTTCTTCTTTATTTAAGCTTGGTGATCTATATCCAAGGCCCACAGTGATAGTATGATCCATTGTAAGTTTATTTTATTCCAAATTAGTTCACTTATATTATCCATATTTTGGTTGTTAATTAGGTAGCTTTTCAGTTTATTATTTATGTACAATACTATTCCTCCTCCTGTAGTGTTTGGGCAATTTTTTTCAGACTTTGTGTAACCTGCTATTTCAATTGCCCAATCATCATCTTTAAACCATGTTTCAGTCACTCTACATATATCGATTTTATTAGTATGTAAAACATCTAATAGTTCCTCTATTTTATTTAAGAGGCTTCTTGCATTTAAGAGTAATATATTCCTTTTGGTAGTTACTAGCTTATTTGCATCAAGATTTTTTATAATTATAGAATCTTTGCCTTTAGGATTAGCTATATTGTCCACATTTTTTCACCCAGAATCTTTGTAGTATTGAGAGAATCCAAAACAATAGGAATCCCCCCCCCTCATGGCTTAGTTTAAAGAATTTTGGATGTGAGAAGGTATCTGTTTCCCTAATAGGGTATCACCCCTCCTGCTCAGATGTAGTCCATCCCTTGAAAACAGTTCTTCCCTAAAAATAAATTCTTCCCAATGCATTATACACCCTGTCTCTTGTTTCAAGCACCATCTTCTCAGCCAACTGTTTAACAATTTGATTTTATTTGGGTTAAATTCAGAAGCTTTATGTATTGGTAGAATTTCAGAAAAGGAAATATTACAATTAATTCAACTTGTTTATTTGTCATTGAAACAAAATCTTGTTTGATTTTGGTTAATGGTTCTCTTAATACATTGTTAGCCCCAGCATGTATTTTAACCATGGGGTTTTGTGTGTTTGCTAGTATATTATCCAACATTGAAGTGATATCACCTATTTTTGCACCTCTAAAAGAAGATACCATTCTAAATTCTTTATCAGGATTACAAATTTGTCTGTCGAGAAACTTAAGCATAGAATCTCCCAAAACAAACAGATGCTGAGAGTTCAAGTCCCTTTCTGGGTTTGTTGGATTAGTTTCATTATTAGTAGGTGAAGTATGTTTCATAGAGTTAGCTAAACTGATAGGAGTTTGTAAGTCAGAAGAGCCATACAGTGATTTATCAGCACTCAAGGGGTTTGAGTCAATTTCATTTACATCAAGGGTATTTAATATTGAGTACTGGTTTGACAGGGGCAGTTTGTAAGGTTTTGTCCTTCATCCTTTTTTTGCTGCCCTAGAATTATTAACAGTCACCCAGTCACAATCTAAGTTACTTATTTCATTTTCTATTGGCCTTTTTTTATTAATATGTAATGGTTCTGCTGGTGGATTTGTATCTAACATCTGTATCAAAGATTCAGTTATAAGACTAGAATCATTTGTTTGAAAGTTAATCAGATCATTGTTTATTGAATTTCCCATATCACCACTAGTCCCAGTCAAAGATTGTATTTGTTCCTGACTATTTGTTTGGAATCTATAAGCCATAGTCTTTTGGCTAGCTTCTAAGCAATGTAATCTGTTACCGAATGTATCAATTTCTTGTTGTAGTCTTCATTAATAATGCATTTGATGCATTTATAGCTAGGTTTTTTTTATTTAATATATCAGCTGAAAATGAATACATGTTATAGGCAGGGCATTTAATGCAAGTTTCCCCAGTTGTGGTTTTAATAAATTCTGCCATAGTGAAAACAATCAATATATTTAAACCAACATACAGTACAAACTTAAATATATTCTCTACTTGAGTAAACTATCCTTACTTGGATCATAAAATTTCCTGGTTTCCATGCTTCCACGCCTAACACGCACTGAAGCGCATGTCTTTGTGTGCGTCTTCACGTGCGTTAAGTGCACCACCCTGCTCTTACTAACCCTGCTCATAGCGGGGCTTCTTTTAATTAGGCAGGTGACCCGGAAGCTGCTCTAATGAGTTACGTAGTCCCTGAGTTCGTCAGCATTACAGAACGCTAAATTTTAGCCCCAAATTTGTTTCTGCTGCTAAAAAGCAGCTTGTAGTGAGTACAAGTTATATATACACAGCTCCAAATAATAATAAAATGTGCCAAAACCTGAGTCTGTAGTTCTTTGTGTTACGAGTAGAACTACAGGCTCACTCTTCCTGCTTCCTGTGCAGGGCTCCAATGAAGGACACAGTGTGCAGTAAAACAATTTCTAAGTTAGCGCTTTAGTTTTAAAATACCACAGTTTCAAGTTTCATGCAGTGAATAGCAATGGAAAGAGCTTGGTTTTAACAAGCAGAGTTGTTTTATGCACACCTGCTCATAGCGGGGCTTCTTTTAATCAGGCAGGTGACCCGGAAGCTGCTCTAATGGGTCCATATTCCCTGAGTTCGTCAGCATTACAAAATGCTAAATTTTCACCCCAAATTTGTTTCTGCTGCTAAAAAGCAGCTTATAGTGAGTGCAAGTAATATACACAGCTCCAAATAATAATAAAATGTGCCAAAAACTGAGTCTGTAGTTCTTCATGTTACGAGTAGAACTACAGACTCATTCTTCTTGCTTCCTGTGCAGGGCTCCAATGAAGGACACAGAGTGCAGTAAAACAATTTCTAAGTTAGCGCTTTAGTTTTAAAATACCACAGTTTCAAGTTTCATACAGTGAATAGCAATGGAAAGAGCTTGGTTTTAACAAGCAGCTACTATTTCCATGGATTACTGGTGCTTGTAGTGTAAGCAGGGAAAAATGACTATAAGTTTGAAAATGCTGACTGAGAGGAATGTTTAGCAGGCTGAGATAAACATTCTCAGCAATGGGAGTGGGGCCACACTACAGCACTGACATTGCATGTGCTGGTGCACAGATTTGAAAGTTAGATGAAGTCCATGTGTGCAACTTAATTTGGCAACTACACACTATGTGAGGCTGACTGTATCAGGGGAGAGAGACAAAATAGTGCTGTGGGGGGAAGGTTGAGGGAGAGAAGAAGACAACACTTTATAGTCAATGGGGGGATGCAGAGAGATTTTTAGGAAGTTGTGCTTCAGTTTCACTCTTTCATAACAACAAAACTGCTGCATTATGAATTCCAGTCACAGCCCCTTCTTCTGATAGCAATATGTCAGCATAGTGTCATGATGCAATGCAGCCATTATAAAATAGGACTGATAGCTACTGAAATATTAATGAACTGTAACTCTTTTTTATTTATTTATTGTTTATTCTTTGGTAACTGGGTAAGGCACAGTATGCCTGAGGCCTGTTTTCAGGGTCAACCCAGAAGCACTGGGAAGGTTAAATGATTTGCTCAGGGTCACACAGTATACATGCTGCGGTTGTGGGAATCACATGCAGGTCTGCTGGATATACCAAGCTCATTCACAGCTAGATACTATAACCCTTATGCTAAAATGTATAGTCCTGCTCTGAAAAATCCTTAAAAGATAAAACTTTCTAAAGGCTAATAGGAATGAATTAATAGGTTCTATGAGTGCCTGGATGAAGCAAGTGGAGAGCAGGGGCAGAAGCTGAAAAAATATATACATATGTCTTTTTTGTTTGTTTCATCAAATAATATGATAAAATGGAAACTGAAGTGTCTGTCTGTGTTTTACTTCTGAGCCTTTGAGCAAACTCTCAATGAGGTGTGTAGTTTACTTTGAATTGCAACAGAAATTGGTGAAACTAGGTTATTGGCAGTGTACAGTACAGTACAACATGTTAGACTATGCATCAGTTGAAACCCATGAAATGCAAGCCTTTTTTATGCATTTCTCCATTTTCAACTGATGCTAATCAGAGCATCAGACAAACTAATTCAGGGCAATGAATTCCACTGTTATTTATTATTTGACTAAATTCAGATGTTCCATTCCTCTGTAGAAAGGATGTCTCACACTGTATCTCTTGCTGAAAAAAATAATTGCTTTAACATGGAAAAAAAGCTGTCCCATAGTTTTGATCTTTCACAGCAATGCATTATGCTGACCCTCCATGGGTAAGTCATTTGTAGTACAGTATGTAACAGTATATTTTGTTCATTTATAGAGAAAAACAACTTGTCTTTATACAGTTATGCATGAACACTTACACTCCATGAAATCTCTTTAGAAATAAAAAAGCCAGGTCTGTAACTGTTGTAGCATTGTGTTATGGCTGCAGGATTCCTTGAAGGATTTACCTATGGTTCTGTGTAATAATTTAGAAACATAGAAACAATCTGTGCAAATGGGCAGATTACTCACATTACTTAAAAATACTTTCTATTCAATCCCAGCTCAAATCATATTTAATTATGAATACATGATTTTTTTAATATATTGATAGATACTCTGCCATATAAATTCATGGCCAATGCTGCATGACGAGGCATCCTGCTTCCAATCTTTAAGAGATCCTAGGGCAGGAGATATTAAACAAATGTGCAGTGTCCACCATGAGGGAAGCCATACTTTGTACATGGGCTTGCAAGCCATTTGTGTGTTATTCACCTTTCTATGACAGTCACAGAGTGATGTGTGATCAGGCAGGGACAACTTGCAGTTCCATTTGTGTATAACACAATGAGGCACAGATAATAGGCTGGAGATGTTTGTCAGTCCAACAAATAGTATCAGTTCCTAGACCTTGTGAACTTGCCACTGAGTCTGATATTGAAGTCAAAATACAGTATTTGTGACATTATAAAAAAACTAACGTGATTTCAGCCAATTAGTGTGCAAAGCCACTGTGCCATTTATACTCTTATCCTATGTACATTGTTCTCTCATGCAGGAGTGGTAGGAGGGAGTTCTCTGCACCAGCACAGGGGGGGATGATGGCATAATAAAATTAAAATAACTCTAAACATATTATAAGTCACTCAAGCTAAACTTGAGTGATTTATAAGGATATAATAGGCCCTCTAAGGGATGTCTCTTGAGTCATAAAAGATAGTCCTCTCATGAGGTTTGGACAGACAGAACTGCTCGGCTTCTCATTGTGGTATCTCATCCAGAACTCATGCTGGCAGTCTTTTATAATGTAAGTAGAGATGCAGCAAAGTTAAATTCTGCCCACAAAGTAGATGCGAAGTAGCCCACTTTGTGTTATTTTCAGGCTACGTGAAGTGCCCAGTGAAAACCACTGTTTCACCACTTCACCTTGTAATAATGCTGATAATGACTTAGTGTTGCTCACTCCACCTTACTTCACTTTAAAGGCAGAGCAAGAATTTAAAGGCATCCCACAAACATCACATGGCTTACACAGTCTAGGTCATCCCCAGCCCCAACTGTGCAGTAGTAGGCCCTGGCTCCAACAACACCTGACTCCCCCCATACCTGTGCCTGGTTCTCCCCACACCTCATTAGTACTGGAGTTCTTTACTACACTACCTAGGGACAGCAGTGTAGTGAAATGTAATCTGTGGGGTGTGGAGGTGTGCCATGGCCCCAAAGGAACTCACCTTGGCATGGGCGGTCAGCGTACCTCCCTGTACAACCACCATCATTTACAGTGGCAGGCCAAAGTTTCAGAACAGGGCAGTAATGCACCTGCTGGCCCTGCTGAAGAAGAAGGGACAGCAGAGCATCCACCTGTGCATAGTGGTGTGAAGTGGTGGAGGGCCATGGATCAACTGGCTGCTCCACCACTACAATCTGGCTACAGCAGTTGACGGTGGTGACGCTGTCCAACTACCTGCCATACAGGCTGATTTGGGCCTGATGTGGAGTGAGTTGGAGATTGTTAACCACCGTCTAGACAACGTTGAGCAGCAGTTGGAGTGAACTGAGGGCACCAGCTACAAATTATGGGAAAGCTTCAACAACTGCTATCCCATCAGAACATTGATCATTAATTTTAGTTTGTCCTTGCACCACCACCCTCTGTGTGAAAAATTATTTCCGGATGTTGCCCCTGCTCAGCCACCCTTCATCATCAATTTTAGGCCCTTCTTCATGCACATTTCTTTTCTGGATGATGCTACTCTCTTGTACATTGTTGATTCCCTTTTGGTACTTGATAGTTTCTATCTATGCCCCCTTCCATCCATTTATCGTAATGTCCTTTAGTGTATTTTCATCTGGCTTCATTCTGGTCAATATCCTTCAACATTTTGCACCTTGGCAAAGATAGTCAGTGCACCTTGGACCAACCACCACCATTTACAGTGGTAGGTCAAGGTTTCAGAAAAGGGCAATAATGCACCTGCTGGCTCTGCTGGGGAAGAGGCAGCACAGCATCTATCTGTGCATAGTGGTGTGAAGTGGGGGATGGGCTGGCAGTATAGCCTAGAGGTTTGACGAATGAGGTGTGAACAAGCGATACATCCAGCAGACCAGACCTGAGTTTGATTCTCACAACCTCCACTTGCTTACTGTGTGACTCTGACCAAATCACTTAACCATGCAGTGCTCCCAGGTCACCCTTGAAAACAGGCACTTGTGCCTACTGGGCCTTACCTGGTTACAAAGACTAAAATAAAAAAAGTAAATAAATACAATTTTAGTTGCCCTCCTTTGTACAGCCTACATCTTGTATA
The DNA here is from genome assembly GCA_016271365.2 of Neoceratodus forsteri. Taxonomy (NCBI): domain Eukaryota; kingdom Metazoa; phylum Chordata; order Ceratodontiformes; family Ceratodontidae; genus Neoceratodus; species Neoceratodus forsteri. The sequence continues at coordinate 865,813,321 of CM057458.1, read as the reverse complement.
TATTCTTGCAGAAATATGTTCTCATCACTGCATGCTGTACCTAAGATGAGGTCTTACTAAATACATGTACATAGGGATAAGAACATCTATTTTTAGACTTAATTTTAATGTGATGGCTCCCAATACATCCTAGTATACCCCAGCCCTCCTAACTGCCTTCTTGCATTTCTTGCATACCTTTAGGTCATCTGACACAGGTCACTGTCCATTTTTGTTGTTGCTAGTCTCTCCCCCACATTGTGCACTGTATGTGTATAATGTTAAGAGTCTGTCTTTATTTCACATAATCTTGTTTAATTCCCAAAAATGTTAAGAACCATGCCCAAAAACAGCTGAAATAAAATAAAGTACAACAGTGGTGTCCTTGCCCTCATTATATTCCTACTTAACAAAACCAGAAAGCCAACATTCCAGATGAATAAATGCCAAGAAAAAATGTTCACTACTAGTGCAAATTTATTGATGGCATAACAAGACACACAAATGACCCCTGCACTTCGGCAGTTAGGCCTTCATTAGGGGGCCCCTCTAAAATGGTTAACTGGTTAGAAGAGGAATTTGGAGCAGCAGTACTCATGCCAGCGGCAACTGCACTAACACCACCAGTGGGGACAACATTATCTCCTTCAACTATCAGTGAAGTAACAGATTGCACTGTAAAAAACATTGATGGAGAAATCCCTTTACTGACATTAGCTATGCACTTCTGCGTATTAACACGCCCATGGCCAAGCTTGCCACTGGCAGCAGTGCCATGGCCAGAAACAACTTTGCTTGCACATCTCTTTGCAGGCATTCTTGTGTATCACCAAGAAAATTCTCAACAAATTTAGATTTATGAACTTTCAGTCTGGGCAGGTGGATGAGAAGCCAAAAAACAACTGTGGCTTGTAGATGGAAATTGAGCACTAAAAGATGCAAATGCACAGACAGATTAAGATTGTGCTATACACTCAAGAGATGCAGATGCAAAGGCACAACAACACCTTAAACAGTGCTCACAAATTACAAATCCAAATCTGGAAAAGAATACCTTTTGCCAGTTGGGGGAGAGCACTGCACTGGAGTAACAGTCCACTAACAAGATACCACAAAGTAGTGCAAAACAACACAGAAAGATAGCAGGTTCACAGTGCTGCAATTACTGTGTGGCACAATAAAATGTGTCTGATTTGATGGCATGCATCATACACACACTCACACACACTACAGATGATGTGCAGCAAATTGAAAATTTCAGTAATATAACTAAATCTTTTAAACAAGCTGAAATTATGCACTGCACCACAACAATCAGCAAAAAAATTTAAACACTTACTGAAACTATTACTGTGTGTACATGAACACAGTTATACAAGAAAAAATTACCAAAACAGAAAGACTGCCTTTCTTCCAGTTAATCTACCTCCACCGCAGATATACCCTACCCCAAGCACACGTCAAGTGTCTGTCAGTACACAAACAGAACATTTTGAATTCACATTCAAAACACACACACAAACAATAAACATTTGATGATATGAGCATAGGAGGGTTTCCTACAATCAGTGGACTAAATTCTATGGGGAAAAATGGCTCAAAAAAGCTTTTTGAACAGTTTTTAGAGGGTTTGAACCTCAGAGCTATAAGATCAAACTGTCTCCAGCTACCATTACACACACACTACACAGAACTCAGGCTGTGCAGAGCATTGTAGAGCCCATGTGACCTGCAATCCCATGAATCACTGCAAAATTTGCCTTGGAGTTCACCAATAAGGTGAAATGATGTGAAGTACATTGATTTCAATGTACTTTGAGTTAAAATTGTTGTAGAAGTGGTTGTGGAAAGGCACAGTAACACAAAGTCATTATTTCAATGAACTTTGCAATCCTAATTATAAGGCAAGTCTCCTCTTAGTATTGCGTATTACTTTGCAGATTCCACCTTGTCATGTGAATTGCTTTACATAGCTGATTTTGGCCACTTTGCCCACCTCTAACCATATGCAACAACACACAGAGCCCTTTTACTTATATCATAGTCTGCTGTTGCCAAATGACTATGATGTCACAAACAGGACATTATGACTTCATCTACTGACTATATAGGAAGTCATCTGTTTTTATGTAAATACCCAAGTAATAAAAATTCAATTTCTTAGTATTCAGTATTTTTACATTTACAGTTCATATGGGTTCTGCTGATGACAGATTTGCATTCTGCTGGTGGATGCTTTAAACCCTTGACATTGTAAAACTTAAGAGAAAATCCAGCCACCTAATTGGCTAAGAAATGTGAGGTACCCCACAGTATATACACTACAGTGCAACTGTGCATCTCCACAATAAATTTGTAGGGTACTAAGTCATAATAATTAGTCTAATGAAAACTCAGTATGCACAGTGTACAAAAAAGTTCACTTTTACTGACTACTAGTCCAGAAGAGTGCTTTATTTAAAGTAACATTGATGTTGACAAAACTATCATATATAATACAGTACATTATAAAAAGGGACAGAAGACAGGCCTGAAAAAGAGCATGAAGACAGAATAAAAACTAAGGCCAACCCCATGCTTCGCCTCACAAATGAGACTTCATCAGGATTTAGTTGTCTATGTTTCAAAAGGTCCTTATGTTCTCTTACAGGCACAATTTAGTTGTAGTTCATTATCTCATAATCTAATGCCTATAAAATGATCATAGATTTTAATGCATTTAATTAAATCATCACATTTTAAAAACAGTAAATTGACAGGCATGTAATTAAATCATCTGACCATTAAATACATACCAATACAGGTCTAGCTATTTTTGTTTTCTGGAGGACATCTATTACTGTTAAAAATTAAAAAGCAGGCTGGATCATTATAAACTAGCACTTGCTTGCTGACAGTTCATGAACACTGTTTGATCTTCTGTCCATAACACTTAAGAGAACTGAAAGAACTTAATTATCGAAGTCTGTTAGAATTGCAACTACATTTTGTCACAGCAATTAGCATGCTGCAACAAGGGCAACAGTGAAAGGGGTGATCTTGATTTTAGATCACCCCTTATTCATGTCGCGCTTTGTACCCACACACTTACTACCCCCTCCATGGCATGTCTGCTCTGGAGGAGGTTATATTTAGTTTTGGGGGGAACAGGGGGGCAAAGCCCCTATATTGGGGTGTGCAGGGGCCAAACTCCTGCAAAAGCTGACCATTTCCTGGGAGGATGCTTTGGCACTGTACCTCCAAGGAGATGGATTGTCTGATACTGTGATGCCTGGTGGCATTTTGCCTAAGCCATAATGTCGCCAGCAAAATGTATGTTGCCGTGACATGGGTGAACTTTTTTTATTTAGAATACTTTATTAATCTTGATTGAGACAAAATACATACAACATGAAGGATACATTCAGGTGACATATCGATATCAGGAAAAGAGAAAAAAGATATCCAATAACTTTGCAAGTTTCTTATCAAGTTACAATTATAATGGTACCTCCCCACCCCATACCCTCCCCACCACCTCAAACCCCATCCCCATCTCTGGAATTCAAGGTGTAACCAGTATCACGTAAGTGGCAATAACTATGGCATAGTATAGTTATGCCCTTTCCTTAGGACAAAGAGTATAAGATCATTAGTGATAGACATTAATGGGGAACAATGGATATCAGATAGCAGATATACAACCAACCTTCACCCAGGGTTCAGGGATAACAAAGTGTAAAGGTGTTCTCAAATTTGTTTGTATCTTTTTGTAGGAATGTGACATACTAGCAATAATAAGCTCAGCCTGAAGTGCAAATAGGATTTCCTGATACCATTCCTTAGATGTAGGGGTAACTTGGTGACACCAATGTTAAAGAATACCTTTTGGCACAAGCTGTTATTAGAACCATATGTGGTTTCTGGTTGCCAAGTAAGGTTTTAGTGAAATTGCCCAGAATACAAATATCAGGGGTAAAGTCCTGATCATGCCCCAAAAGAGGATTTATACAATGGCTGATATCATTCCAAAAGGATCTGATTTTATCACAGGTCCAAATGATGTGAAATAATGAACCCCGATCCTCCTGGCATCTGGTGCATAGATCCAAGGGCAGCCTACCGATTCTATGAAGTTTAATTGGAGTATAAAACATATTATGTAAAATCTGAAACTCCATAAAGTGATACCTGACCCATTTAATGTATTTATAAACTCCCTCCCAGATGTGAGACCAGTCTCGAGGGTGACCCTGAGAGGGAAGGGCCTGATCCCAATAATAATAGATTGCCTGTTCCCTTTCAGCAAGGAGATCCTGGAGCCATGTATGAAAGAAAGATATAATATGAGAAGTTAGGTTAGCTGATAGTATGGAAAGTAGTGCATTGCCATAGTCTGTGGGCCAGTTACCAGTTCCAAAATAGTTAAAAAACACATGGTTAAGTTTTAGGTTTTTAAAATACACAGGTATGGACCAGCCAAACTTCTGTTGTGCCTCCTTAAAAGTAATAAGCTTATTGGAAGACAGTAGATGCTTGACCAAAAGACATTCTAAGGAGGGCCAGGAACACTTGGTCAACACTTTCCCAGCAATCTTAAAATTCTGGTTTTCAAGGATAGGTTGTTTGACATCTTGGTAAGAGCTTAGGGCTAGCAGTTGATATAGTTGATGATGGGTGTAAAGCGAGTAACCAATGGGAGTGTCTTTTAAGGGATCAGGGATCTTTCTGATGGGAATGTGTGATAAAGAACTAAGGTGTAAGGCCAGCTGATGACATAGAAAACATTCTATGTCCAACCATTGGGGAATATAGATGGTGTCTGGGGATCCAGAGATGGGGTGAATCCAAAAGGAGAGGCAGGAACAATGTATGGCAAGATAATAAAGGTAAACATTGGGAACTTTTAGGCCCCCAGCCTCTCTAGATCTCATTAGTTTTACCACGGCTCTGTGAGGAGGTTTTCCCTGCCAAAGGAGACAGGAAAAAATTATGTTAATCTGAGGAAACCATTTTATGGGAAGGGCCAGACCGAGCATAAGAAGGGGGATATAGAATTCATGGGAGAACATTCATTTTGAGGATGTTCAAATGACCCCATGGAGACAAGGGCAACAAAGACCAATGATTGAGATCATCTTGAATTTGGAGGAGTATTTGATGCAGGTAACATAGAAACATAGAAACATAGAATTTGACGGCAGATAAGGACCGTTTGGCCCACCCAGTCTGCCCATTTCCCTGCCTACTGGATAAGCTGCAGATCCTAGTTAACCAGCAGCCTACTTCTAACTACCCCCAGCCCCTAGAATTGCCTTATGACTGTCCCATGCATGCTTGAATTCCACCACTGTTTTTGACTCCACGACCTCCTCTGGAAGGCCGTTCCATGCTTCCACAACCCTCTCTGTGAAAAAATACTTCCTTAAATTACCTCTGAGCCACCCCCCCCTCTATCTTCAAATTGTGCCCACTTGTTCTTGCACACCTCTTTTTTTGAAAGATGCTACCCTCTTGGACTTTGTTGATTCCCTTGAGGTACTTGAAAGTTTCTATCATGTCCCCCTCCCTCCTTTCCTCGAGGCTATACATATTAAGCTCCTTAAGTCTCTCTTCATATGTCTTCCGGTGCAGACCCTGCACCATTTTAGTTGCCCTCCTCTGGACAGCTTCCATCCTGTCTATGTCTTTGCGAAGACTGGGTCTCCAGAACTGCACACAGTACTCCAGATGGGGTCTGGCCAGCTGTCTGTACAGAGGGATAGTAACTTCCTGTTTTCTACTGGTGATGCCTCTCCCTATGCATCCCAGTATCCCCCCAGCCCTCCTTGCTGCCCTCTCACATTGCTTGCCTACCTTTAGGTCATCTGATATGACTACCCCCAGGTCCCTTTCCATTTTTGTTGTTAGTATCTCACCCCCCATTGTGTACTCTTCCCCTGGATTTTTGTTTCCCAGGTGCATTACCTTGCACTTCTTAGCATTGAATCTAAGCTGCCATACATTTGACCATTCCTGTAACCTTGCCAAGTCCCTTTTCATCCTTTCCACCCCACCTTGTGCATCAACTCTGTTGCAGATCTTTGTGTCATCTGCAAAGAGACATACTTTTCCTTCCAGTCCCTCTGCAATGTCGCTTATAAAGACATTGAAGAGGACCGGTTCTAATACTGAACCCTGCGGTACCCCACTAGTAACCCCCCTTTCTTCAGAGTGGACTCCATTTACTATTACTCTCTGTGTCCTATTCTCCAGCCAATCTTTTACCCAGGCTGTCATCTTAGGACCCACTCCCAGGCTAGCTAACTTGTATATTAATCTTTTGTGTGGGACTGTGTCAAATGCCTTGCTAAAGTCTAGGTAGGCCATGTCCACAGCCCCTCCCTGATCTACTACTTTGGTCACCCAGTCAAAGAAATCTATCAGATTTGTCTGGCATGACCTTCCCACTGTGAATCCATGCTGCCTTGGGTCCTGTGCCCCTCTGGCCTCTAGATACTCGACAATTCTTTCCTTCAGAAGTGATTTCATCATTTTCCCTACCACTGAGGTTAAACTAACAGGTCTGTAGTTTCCTGCTTCTGCCTTGCTTTTGGTTATATTTTTTAAGCTTAAGCAGATCAGTGTTAAGGTACAGCCCCAAGTACTTTAATTTATCTTTAACCCAGAGGAGACCCAGGTGTTCTACACTGGTAAAATGAGTGGAATAATTCAAAGGCATGAATTATGTTTTTCATAAATTTAACTTATAGTTGGAGAGAGTGCCAAATTGGGTTATAATATTCAGGACTTCCAGTATAGAAGTAGAAGGGGAAGTGATGTGTAAAAGAATGTCATCTGCATTAACAGATATTTTATATTGTGAAGGGCCTATGGTTATCCTGTGGACCTGTAGAGAAGAATTAATTTTCCTAATTAGGGTTGAAGATACAGGTTAAACAAGAAGAGGACAGTGGACACCCTTCACAGGTATCTTGCTGCGAGGAAAAGGCATCTAAAAATATCCCATTACAAAAAATTTGAGCTGTGGGTTTAGTGTAAAGAACCTTGAGCCATGTTATAAATTCACAGGGAAGGTCATATTTGGGAAGAAGGTGGAACAAGTAGTCCTAGGAGATTCAATCAAAGGCCTTCTCCACATCCAGAGGTGCCAGAACAGAAGGTATAGAGGAATCCCTGGATGCGAAGATAAGGTGCAAAATTTTCCAGGTATGGTCAGCTGACAATCTGCCAGAAACAAAGTCCACTTGTTCTTTACTAAGAAGACATTCCCAAACTGAGTTCAATCTAATGGCCAGTATTTTTGCTAACATTTAAGGTCCAGATTGATTAAAGATATAGGTCTGTAACTGGTCTCCAGTAAGGGGTCTTGATCAGGTTTGGGCAGAGCAGCTATAGTGGCTGCTGTGAGAGAAGTGTCTAAGAGACCATTGAAAAAAAAGATACTGGAATAAGTCCAGAAGATTTGGTGCCAACAAGTCCTTAAATTTCTGATAAAAATTTGAGAAAAACCCATCCAGACAGGGGGATTTGTCCACTGCTAAGGAGTCAGTTGCTGTTTTGACTTCTTTCAGAGCCAAGAGAGCCTTCAACAAGGCTGCCTGGACTTGGTTTAACACCAGTAACTCAGGATCCCAGAGGAAAGCATCTAATACAGGGAGATCTAGAGTGGTCAAGGGAGCCATATAGAGAGAGAGTGATAAAAGTCCTGAAACTGAGAAACAATATTTTTAGGGGAGGTGAGCAATTGACCAGTATCTGATCTGATGGATGGAATAATCTGATCTGCTTGTTGGCTATGCAAACGCAGGGCAAGAAGCTTCCCTGCTTTCTCCCCCTGGACAAAATATTGAGTCCTGGTTCTCAAGAGAAGATGTTCTGCCTTTTTTCCTATAAGAGCATGATGTTTTGCTCTAAGAGCTTCAAGGTGCCCCCAGGCTGTTTTTGGGGAGGTATCTGAGAGTTCTCTCTCAGCTGTCTGGATCTGTGATAGTAGGGAGGCTGTGGCTTGAGAGAGTTCTCTTTTCCTTCTAGTTGCCAATCTCATCATTTCACCTCTAAGGGCATATTTGAAGAAATACCAAAGAATATTAAATCTGGGCATTGTAGGTAAGTTAAAGGAAAAACAATTCTGAAATGAATAGCTGTAACCTCTCAACTATTTCTTGGCATTTTAGGAAAAAGTTGTTAAGAAGCTAGGTTTTATCTTTTTTTCCAAAATGGAGCAAGATTGACCTGCTGGAGGTCTGGGTGATGATCAGATATTACCATAGCACTGTAACAGCTAGAAAGGACCCTGATAGGACTTCAGCACTCAATAGAAATAAATCAATACTGGGAAAAGGAGTTATGTGGGATGGAGTAAAAAGAATATTCTGTAGAGTCAGGATGCATAAGTCTCCAAGGGTCTATCAGGCTGAACAAGTCCATAAAGTCTTGTAAAGCAAACTGACTCAGTGTGAGGGGTTGGCTGAGTCTAGAGGTCCTAACTAAATCATTGTCTAACACTACATTCCAGCCCCCATCAGGTATCTTCAGAAGGGAAGCTCACAGGGAGAAAATAGGGTGAATCCAGGAAAAGAAGGCAAGATCTTCTGTGTTAGGGCCATAAACTGACCCCAAGATCATCTCCAGATGACCCAGTAAAGCTGTAACAAATATAAATCTACCATGATGGTTGGTAATCTCCTGGAGATGATGGAATGGAACAGATCTGGAAACCAGGATGGCTACACCATTATTTACCAGAATCCAGACCTGACACCAAACACCTGATGAACCCAGGAACGTCAAAGAAACATCATCTGTGTCAGAGGAAGGTGTGTCTCTTGTAAAAATCCCACATCCACTTGCAACTTACGGAGATGAAGTAGAATTTTGGCACATTTTGTGGGTGACTGGGCTCCTTTAATATTCCACTAACAATATCTATAGTTGTATGCCATGATTATGTAGTATATGCACTAGATGTCAGAGGAAACGTATAGTCCATGGAAAGAACTTGTTATAACAGACGTCACCACATTTAACATCCAGAGAAAATGGAGATGGATCCCAAAACCTCACCCCTGCCTTTAACAAAACAATCCACAATAATCCCATTGAAAATAGATAACAGAGAGGTACAGGAGTAACTGAATCAGAACAAATCCTCCATCCCCCCATCCCCCCAAACTGTAAGACCCATAATAGTTCCCAGCCCACAAACCCCTTACCTTCCTCTATCTCAGAACTATAAACCTCCCAACCACTAACTAACGGGTGCATGAAGCTCTAACCTATCATAGCTCCATGCTAGTCCCTCCCAGCTCCCCCCACTTATTAACTTATGAATAACCAGATACACCACCTTAATAAGAAGTAAAGTTATCTTGCATTACATAACATCCTAAGAACCTTCTAGAATAAAAGAGGCAATTTTCAAAACATTTATGAACTAGATATAACAAAGTACAATAACAGGTACAGTTAAACTAATCCTAAACTTCTCATAACCTCACATAATTTTGAGGTGACTAAAAAGCCAGCCTAGGGAAATCACAAAACTAGTAAGATTTCTGAGCACAGTAAAATCCAGTGCTGGAAACAATTACCCAGTTTTTTTCAGCCATAGTAGGAATAAAAGAAATTAAAATCAAACAAAAACAGGAATCACATGCTGAAGCATGGATTGCCTAGGAGTTGTGAACCAAACTTGCAGTCTTAAACAATGGCAATGCTCCCTACCTGATTCGCATAGTGAGGTCATAGCCTTAAGCTTTTGTGGGGAAGCCCCAGGCCCGAAGTGCAGGTGGTGCCCCCACTCCTATAAGTAAAACAGAGAGGGGGACTCACCTGAACAGGAGCCTAGTGATATCAGTTCAGTCACTTGCTATGTAAAAAATCCTGTTCAAGCATCAAAACTGCAGCTAGGATCCTCAACGAGCAGTAGGCTGGACCAAAGTCTCAGGGTTTCCCAAGTAGTCCTGTGGGGAAAAAAGAGTCCAGTTTGGAATAAGGACAGTCTATCACAATGTTCCAGAGTTGGCCATGAGGGAAGCAGGTAACAGGCAGTAATAGATGGGTAGGCGATTGCCTTGTTGCTGAACAGGTTACTATGCAAGTCTGAAAATGGGCAGAGACAGGCGATGTTGTACAGTTAGAGAAGCTTGGGCTGAGTGCTCTGCCAATGTATATGAACACATTTTTTTTGACCAAAAGACTGGTGAGAAAGTAAAATACAGAAAGATTTAAGGATTTCTTTAGAAGTCCATCACAGTCTATGAGAGGGATTAATAGTAGATCTAACTTTAAGAGTGTATAAGGTCCCATAATTAGGCCCCGAGTTTACCTGTCTTTAAAAAGGTCAGGCAGTCATCACTTGAGATCCTGAGTGGCAGAATCTACCATCTCAAATGAATGCCAAGTTTTTTTGAGTGAGACCTGCAAACGAGAAGGATAAAGCATCCTGAATTTAATCCCTGTGGCTGTAAGCTTTGCCACCACGGGGTGAAAAGCTGCAGAGAGGTTGAGTCCAATTCAGCTCAGTCTTTCCATTTCTCTAAGGATGTTGTACTTGCTTCAATATCACCCACCTGTCTGCTCATATCTTTAAGATCAAAGCATAATGATTTTAATTCTTCTGTAAGCATTCTAAGGCAGTCCTTGAAGGGTTCAGACTCCCGAAGAAAGCATTCCTCTGAGAGTTTGGAGGGTGATGCAGTAGAAGTAGCAGGGCAGCCTCGGCCTGAGTTTTGGACCTTTTGGCACTTTGTCTGTTTGTCTGGTGTCTGTGGGGGGGGGTATGCCATGGGGCCGCTGGCCGCATCTCGACTTCTAATATCGCTGCTGGATCCTTCTTCAATTATGCACCAGATAACTCCTGAGCTTTTGTAAAAGGGAAGTTTAGTTGGTAGAAGATTTTAGATGTCCCAGAAAGGTAGGATTTAAGCTGAAAAAAGTGGAGAAAGCAGGAGCATCCAGGAAGAGCAGCTACTCGAGTGAGAACATCACTTGTCTCCCTGGCATGGGTGATCTCTTAATTGGCAAGTCATGCTAATCCAACTTAAATAACTACAGTACAGAAGACAAGTGAAAAACTCATATGGTTAATAACTGCACACCAAAAAAGGTTTGAAAAAATTAAAATACACTACTATCTATTTAAATTATATCACATTTAACCCCTCTCTGCCCAGGCTACCATTCTACTTCTACTGCGTCACCCTCCAAACTCTCAGAGGAATGCTTTCTTCGGGAGTCTGAACCCTTAAAGGACTGCCTTAGAATGCTTACAGAAGAAGTAGCAGTAGGGTGAGGCTCGGTGATGGCAGTAGTGAAGTGCCACACGGCAAGGGGAAGCATGCCCAGTCAAGGGGTCTCTGGTCGCAGAATGCCTTTCAGGTAACAGAAGGGTGAGGTGGGTGGAGGTGGTAGTGAAGTGCCACACCACAGGGAGAAGCAAACCCAGTCAGGGGGGCTCCAGGTTTTTTTTAATAAGGGCAACATTAGTCAGGACAATAGGGCCAGTCTCTTGTTCTTATAAAGTGTACCACACTATTTTTTTTTTTCATGGACAACAACCAGACATGAGTAGAAGGGGCCTTGCTTTATCATTGTTTGGATGCATGATACCTCTAAGAAGGATGCAGTCATAGAAACATAGAATCTTAGATAATGATTGCAGAAAAACAGCAAAGGTCCATCATGTCTGCACAGAGTTCCTTATCTGCCCCAGGACCTATAGTTATTACAGGGCTTTATCCCTCCTGGTTCACTCCCACCTTCTCCCTATTGTAACTGACCTGAGGAATCACCAAACCCTTCTCCCCCTCTCTCAGCCATGCTTGAAACCATTAACAACCTTGGCATCCATTGGGTATTGAAATGCAGTGTCAGTTTTGGGCATAGGGTATGCTCCATTCCCTACTTTGACCATGACCTTGAATTTCCAGTATACTATTGTGCTAGCATCCCCGCATCATTGTGACAATTATGATGTTCATTATTATTGCCATTATTTTTATTTTACCAGTGGAACAAACTGATTGAGTTAAGAGTACCACTTTTACAAAATTCCTTTGAGGCAGCTGCAATGTTAGAGAACCCATAAAGGACTGCAGCAGGCAGGTCTTTGTCTGTGGCCACTTACCCAATGACACCTGAGCTGACAGGTCAGTTAGGTAGTCAGCGATACTCCAACTAGGGAAAGACTAACTAGGTGGAAGAGGGCTTAGGCTGAAGGGGAGGAAAAAAAGGGTTATTTAACCAGCTGCAGAAATGTGCTGGCCCTCTTTGTTCCTCCTCTTCTGCTGGAATTTGTACTTCCAGCAGCAGGAGCTGCAGTAGCAGTAGTAGTAGGCTTATCCAGCAGTAGGCTTTTCTTGAGGGGATTTCATAAGTGTATGGCCATGGGACCTTGCTTCTGCAGCTTGGGGTGGCATCAGCAGAAATGTTTAAACATGGGCCAGAATTGCTAGAATTACAGAATTTGTTTGGCTGCTGCTGCTATGCCTGGGGCGGGATCAGGGCCTGGTTAATGAGTTTCAAAATGAGGTAGTTTTTTTTTAAATTCTTTTCTGTTGTCAGGAGATTCAGCAGACCTGGGTTAAATCTATATTCAATGTTGAAGTTGCAGGAGAGGATGCTCTGCTAGACCAGTGGCATCTGCAAGATTGGCCACATAGTTGGTGGCCAAAAGGGAGCATCAGTGTATGCACTGTAAAAAGAAAATATAACTAACTATAAATAAATACATACAAACATACTTACATACTTACATACATACATGACAGCAAGAAGAGCAAGGGAGAGTTGATGATGAGCAGCAGATGCCAAGGGCCTCCTGGCCATGACAGTGGGTCTCCTTTGGGTCGGTAAGACCCTGTTGCCTGCTGCCTCAACTGCATGGGGAGATTAAATTCAGACTACTCTCTTTTGCTTCTGATGGCATGAAGCAGATCTATCTCCCTCCTTCACTGGTTTTCTTGCTCAATGCTAGGGAGGGGTTGGAGGCCAAGGAAGTCTGTTCCAGGTGGCCATGGAGTCAGGCGGCAAGTGGTCAATGTAGTCAAACAGACTGCATAGTACAGTGGTGTGTGATCATCCCACAGTCAGGCTTGGTGGGAACATTAACCCTCAGACTGTTTTGCACCAGGGACATATGATTCAAGCCCCATGGATTATTTACCTTGTTTGGTTTTTAATGGACAGTCTTCAAAGTTAGGAAAACAACAAGCTGGTTCATGCTGCTCAGATGCTGGTACTGAGTCCCCATATGAGCCTAGGGGATCAGCTACAATTTTGGACAGACCGTGCCTGTCTCCCTCTCTAGCCACATGATGTGGGTTATGCATTAGGGGATTTAATAAAAAAAAAAAAAGAATTAAAGGCGTTAGGATCTCTGGTGGCCTCTTGTCAGCATGGGCATCACCTAGCAATTCTAGGCATGTGCAGAGTACTGCACATGCACAGTAGAGTGCAACCATCATATTAGGCATGGCAGCACATGTAGACAGAATGTAGCTGCCAGCTAGGTAAGATGGCAGCGTGGTGAACACCAGGGTATTATTCATTTTAAAGTTAATGTTCACCATCTGGTGAAGAGGGGCTGGAATGGCCCTTGAAGCCCAAAGTGGTCACCTGCAGCAGTTTTTTTGGGGTGGGAAGGGACTGGTAATAGTTTGAAGCACCCCCCATTTTAAGAAAAAAACATGCAGGAATGCTGGTGCCTGTGAAAGCAGAAGATGGTTACATGCCCTTAGGGGATTTCTACTACATGATCTGCATATATAAAAAAAGGGTGAGATTTAGTTAAAGCCAGACTGCCATGGCAAAGCCCTCTCCCTAGTGAACTTGGGATTGATGGTCATCTGGCCAAGGTATCCTGGTTTACAGCAGCCAGTTTTATTAAAACAATGTTAGGAGATATTCAGTAGTGATATTTTCCTTTGTGAGTCAGTCATCCTTCCATCACAGGAGATGTACTCATTGTTTTGGTTATTAAACAGCCTGAAAACAATGGCAGCAGGTGTTATAGACACAGGTGATGGGGAAAGGGCAAGAATGGGAACACAAGATGGAATAGATGGCACAAGACAGAACTCAATTTGTCTTCATATTACAACCCCATGATGCAGTAAGAAATGGGGACAGATAACACAGAGAGGGATTTTGTTCTGTATGTGTTTGTCCTTGTGGACTGACCTCATGATGTCAAGACAGAGTAAGGTAGCCTCAGCAGACTTGGAGATTCAGCTGGTGGACATGAACCATACAAGAGGAAAGACATGATAAGATACCTGCTCTCAGAACCCAGAAGACCAAGGCATATCAGGAGCATCAGCTTGACTAGCCCCTCAGCAGCAGCCTTTAACTACACTAGTGCCAATGCCAGTAAACCAATCACTTTCAGTGCCACCTCAAAAGAGGAGGACATGAAAACCACAGTAGACACTCACAGAACCAGCTAATCCACATCAAAGTAGGCCAGATTTTGAGAGTGTTTATTAGATGAGGGTGTTGTTAATTTGAACTTTTGATGGTTCTGGCCAAACTAGCCCCCAAGCATCCAAGGGGAGAAGGGGAACAGTCCCCTGGCCAGGCCAATGGGTGCTGACTTTCTACTGCCAGTGAGCTCCTCGGGACAAGAGAGGGCCAGCCCTGTACAGCTGCCCCCCACTGATCTAGCCTATGGAGGTCATGGGGGGTGAGTCTGATGGCAGTTCCACTGAAGGCTCTTGTTCAAACCATCACTCCTCAGCTAGTGGTCAGGGAACATGTGCCACCTCAACAACCATCAGTCCTGGTACCAGCCCCTTTGTCTTTCCCACAGTAGGTGGTGGCCTGTTGGGCCAACAGGCTGTCATGGCAGGTATGAAACTGTTGCTGTTTAAGTAAAAAATCACTAACTAGCCTTAATGGATGCACAGAAGCATGTGGGTCCAGCATTGGTGGCTGCACTAGTGATGGGGCCACTCCACTTACTTCAGCTGCACCCAGTAAATAGATGATGCATCAACCCATAGCAACCAGCTGTAAGAGCCTGGGAAACTTATTTGTTTGCACCTCTCAAACAAGGTGAGGCAGTAAATAGGTAGTGGGGTACAACTGGTTGTATGTAGATGTAATTTACATTGCTCAACAAGTCCAAGAAGCTAGAAGACAAGAAAAAGGAAAAGGACAAAGATGAAAGGGATTGAGGCAAAGAAAAGTTCCAGATACACCTCATCTGGACAATTAGTTGGGAGGTTTCATAATTTTTGTGAGGATATTGACCCAGACCAACCAAGTTGGGGTTGCCTGCTTAGGAAACTGTTAAAGCTGATTGATGGCCATGCTTTCCAGCAAGCGTGGGTATGGGTAGCTAGAGAATGAAGAGGAGTTTAATTGTAGGAAACAGAATGATCTGATCAGGATTTAAGATATGCTGGAGCTTCCATTGTTGTGGTAGTCCATCGACCTGGGGGTCATTCTGTACATGGACAGCAGCCTTGGGGTGAGATTGCACAGTCACCAACAGTCACCAAAGAAGTGGACAGAGCACTAGCGTGAAGGGGTAGGAGTGATGTGGAACTGTCATAATTATAACGGGGGGGGGGTTAGGTAGATAGAACCCTGCAAGTTCAAGTATGAGTGGTGAAGTGTGGCCACCCATTCACCCAGTACAAAATAGACAACTCCACACCTCAGCCATTTTGGAAGCGGCATAACAAGCCCCCCAATGCCAATGGGGAGATCATGTTGAAGCATATTTGGCAGACTACCCTGCTCATGCAGCAGCTTGTGCCCTGATGGATGGCTTTAGGATATTGTACAATGTCCTCTGTCATATGTACAACACAGACATCTTGAAGTCTGTCTGGGAGTGACTGGATCATGTCCAAGCTTAGCTGGTGACAGAAGTTGCAACAGAGAGGGTCAGTGGGTATTTTCCTGCCTCACCCCCTACCACACCTCAGTTTACCCCATCAGCCTAGTCCCCAAGAAAGTGCCAGGGTAGTTCAGATTAATCAGTCACTTGTCTTACCCAAAGGGGGACTTTGTGAATGACCACATCGACCTGTACCATATGGTGGTGTCCTATGTATTGTTCAGTAAGGCAGTTATGGTTGTGCTGGTGATGAGGCAGGGTGTCTTGCCAGTGAAGGTGGATAGCAAGTCAACATTTTGTCTCCTGCTGGTTCACACAGAGAAGAAGTAATGAGTGGGCATGATGTTTGAGAGTCAGTACTATGCAGAAAATTGTATGTCAATGGTGTGTGTAGTGGCATGAGCTGCTTTCAAGCAGTTCAGTAGGATGCTGCACAAGGCAGTGATGTGAATTATGGGTCAGACAGAGGTGGTAAATTACCTGGATTTTTTGTGTCTGTGGGCAAGTTCAAGACCAAGAACTGTGGAAATGTGTTTGATTTATTTCAGAAAGTGTGTGCTGACCTGAGAGTTCCATTGGACCAGAACAGACAAGTCAGAGGGTCACAAAACCATCTTGTCCTTCCTAGGTATTATGACTGATATTGTGGCCACTGAATTTTGCCTACTGCAGAATAAGATCATGGCACTGAGAAAATTCCTTTTCATTTGTCTGTATTGCTACCCGTTCATTACCAGGTCACACCTGGAAATGAGCTTTGGCTCAGTGTGCCTTTCCCGGTTATCAAATTTTAAATAAAATAAATCAATAAATTATTGATCTTTGTGATGACTGCATCAAAAATCACCTTGTGTGAACTACAGCAGGTACTCTGGCACCTCAATTTTGCTTTGCAAATTAATTCCCATGGATAGGACTTTCTAGCACAGCTTGACAAAAGCAGTTACAGTGTGCCAGAAACCTCATCACAGGCTATGGGTGACAGACAGCAAGAAAGAGGACCTAACAGTTTGCCTGGTTTTCCTGAACTACTTCAGTGGGGTGTCAATCTGGCCCGCAGTAACTGAGCCAGAAGCTTGGCTTTGGTGCTCTAAAGAGAATGGCGCGTGGGTCAGTGGCCTCTCACCTGGAAGGAGGCAGGGTTGACCAAGCAAGTCACATTGCTTGGGATTTTTCCCATTGTGGTCACCCTGATAGTTTGGGTGATCATTTTTGGGATAAAAAAGTAGTCTTCAGAACACACAACACTGGAGTGGTTCAAACAATAAATGAGTAGTTGGGGTCCAAGGACCCACATGTTGACCTCATGTGGGTTTTTGTGATTAGATGTTTAAGCATAATATCCAGTTTGGATCTGTACATGTGTCTGGTGTGAATACCAGTATTGCTGATGTGCTTTCTTATTTGCAGTGGCAGAGGTTGCAGGAGCTGGCACTGAATGTGAAGGATCACCCCCAAGAAGTCTCAACCTTCTTTTGGGAGCTGGTGATCCAGAAGCCTGGGGGGTGTTTAGGAATTTGCTACTGCACAGCATACTAGAGACATACTGGAGGGATGTTAAGAACTTTCTGAGTGTGTGGCAGGCTCAGAGTTGGCAGAACATGTGACCCATTCAGGAAGATCAGCCATGCCTTCACCTAGTGCAGATGAAACAGGATGACTTGATACCAGAAGTAGCTGGGTCAGCATTTGGCAGGCATTTTGTGGTTTTCCAAGGTCGACGATTTGGCAGAAAACACCCCAGCATTTCGAATTTGCAAAAAGGAGAGACGGTCCTGCAGTGTCCCAAAACAACCTAATTTATGGTGGATGATTAGTCCAGCCTTGCTGGAGTTTGCATCAAGTGAACTGCTGAAGGTTTGCTTGTTTCCATCAGAGGCAGTGTTGTTCTGAACTACTTTCCTGGTGGCCTTCTGTGGGTCTTTTCACATGTCAAAACCTGCACAGCTAAGCAAGGCATCTGAACTGGTGGTGTCCTTGGTGCACGAGGATATGATGGTGACCAGTATCTGATTTTGTAAGGCTCCAAAAGAGCAACATGGGCTGTTTGACCCAAGGGTGATGGTGTCACCTGAGGCCTACTTTGGGATGTAGTGGGATGTTTGGGCCCAGGTAAAGGACTATGTCAACATGGGTACATGTGTTGGGTCATGTTCTTCTGACATGCAGATGGGACCCTGCTGTTGATTCACCAGCTCTCCCATGTGCTAGACAAGACCATAAGGGAACTGTTCATGGACTTGTCAGATTTTAACACCTATTCCTTTTGCATCAATGGTGCCATGAATGTAAAGGACAAAGGGTTGCTCGATGTACAGATCAGAGTGCTTCCTCAATGGAGGTCACAGACTTTTAAAAGCTACAGTATGTGCACATTCATTTGCTATAACCTTCTTGTATTGATTTCCTGGCAGGTGGTTGTTCCTAGATGAGGAAAACTTGGATATGCAGAAACTCCTTCATTCACTGGACAGCTGTGGAAGCAAGGCAGTCCTGGGTGAGGGTCAGTGAGAACCTTTCCCTTGACCACTGTCAACAGTGTGTTTATTGGATTGGAGGTCAAGATGAGGTGGGGTGACTTGTTCCCATGGGTCATGGCCAAAACTGAGCAGCAGTGCTCCCCCAGTATTTTGATGGTACACCTGGGAGGCAATGACCTCAGAGTGGTGAAGTTAATGGAGCTACTGTGTCAAATGAAGGAAGATCTGTGGTTTCCCTTCGAAGCCTGGTCAGGGTTTTATTTATTTATTTATTTATTTGTGTCTAGGATTGCAAAGTACATTTGAGCCAAGGCTCTTTTACAAAGGTTCCATCTCATGCTGGTTACAGGGTAACAGACACTAAAACATAAAACAGTTACAAGTACATGGTTTTAGACAGTAACTTTGCTTGACAAAATCAGACTGAGTGATGAGTAACTCAAGAAACAGTAGGAGGAAGAGAGCAAGAAGGGAGAGGGCTGAGGGTAGAGGAAGGCATAGGTGTAGAGGGTCAGAGTGAGGCAGCTGAGGGGCCTTGTCAGGACAGACACAGGGCAAGTGCATTAGAAGTTACATTGGACAGGTAAGTGCAAGAAGAGAGAGCAGAAACTGACACCTATAAGGTCAGAAGCAGTGTAGGGAATGAAGATGTTATGGGGTGCAAGCACAGGTGGAGGTGCCAGTTATGGAGTGGTGGAGCTTTTTTTTGAATGCTCCAGGCATTGCTGTGGATGAGGTATCACTAGAGAGCTCATTCAGCTGACTCAGAGCCCTGTATGCAAACAACCTTTGGCCTTGTGACATGCGGCAGTGGGGGATTTGAAGGATTTGGGGCTTAGAGCTCCTGGTGTTGGGGTTGGTGATTTTGGGTTTGAGGAGGGTGCTGACTCTTGGTGGTGCCTTTCCCATCATGATTTTCTTGGCAGTGATGCGGGTTTGGTATTTGATTTTGTTGTTCAGTTGTAGCCAGCCTGTTTTGGAGTAGAGGTCGCAGGTGTGGGTGAGATGGTGGGAACCAGTAACGAGTCATCAGGCTTGATTGAGGGAAGTCAAAACACGCCTAAGAGATGAGGTTGTGGCAGATCCATAGATAATGAGACCATAGTCAATGATGCTGATGATGGAGCTCTGGACAGCTATGGACAGAGCTTCTGGGGTTAAATGTTTCCTATTTTGGAATAGTAGACCCATCCTGGTGTTGGCTACTTTTGCCACATTATTGATGTGTGGGACATAGGAGAGATTACAGTCAAGGGTGAGGCCGAGGTATTTGAATGTATGAACTTGTTTGTGGGTGATTCCTTGCTTGGTTTTAATGGAGAGTTGATACTGTCTGTATTTGTTTTGGGAGCTGCAGAAGATCATGGTCTTTGTTTTTTTCTGGTTAAGTATAAGTCTGTGTTTTGAGAACCAGTTTTCAAATGCAGAGAAGGCCTGTTGGAGGTTACCTTGTAGATGGACTGGATCATGGTGGGATGCCAGGATGACAGCATCATCCACATAGAATAGGATCTGTTCAGGGCAGAATTCTAACAGTGAGTTCAGAAAAAGGCTGAAAAGCAGGAGGCCCAAGATTGAGCCCTCTGGGACACTGGACCAGACTGGTCTTTGGTCTGAGAGTGTGCCAGTAATTCTCACTGTTTGGGAGCAGTTGTCTAAGTAGCTTTTGAACCACTTATCCGAGTTAGGTGAGAGCCCTGCTAGTCAAAGCTGGGCAAGTAGAAGATTGCAGTTGATGGTATCAAAGGCTTTAGTTAAGTCGATGAAAGTGGACCCAGTAAGATGACTGTTATCGAGTGAGTGATGGGTTCCACCAGTGAATTCAAGTAGCGCCATGGAGGTTCTATGACCTTTTCTAAAGCCATGTTGCTCCTTGCACACCATGTTGTGATTGTCTAGGAAGTTGGTGAGCTTGTCTGACACAATCTGTTCTAGGGCATTGGAGAGTGGAGGTAGGATGGAAATTGGACGGTAATTCTCAGTAGCTGTTTTGTCACCACTTTTATGAATTAGGGTTACCGTAGCAGATTTCCATAAGTCAGGGAACTGGATGAGGCTGAGGGAGAGGTTGAAAATCCTGGCCGCTGGTCGGAGTACTTCTTCAAGTGTGAGTGATAGCATTTTGAGGATGAAGGAGACACTGCTGGCTCTGGAGTTGCAAATGGCTTTGGTAACATATCTGCAGACTTGATGCATTTTTGCTGCTTTAAAGTAGAAAGGAGGGTTGCTGGAGGTGGCTGGGGGGGGCAAGGGGAACCACCTAATTGAAAAAGCCCTGTGGGAGTATAGCCCTGATGTCCATGAAGGGTTGCACATTATCTGGTCACACATCGTCCAGAGGAGGCATTGAGGACAGGCAATGAATTGTACATCAGTCAAGAAAGTTGACAGGTTGACAAACATGGCCATGTGGAGTTTTATGAACTAAATTGGTGGGTCTGTCCTTAGGCACAATGAGATGGTCGCTGTTATACTACATTTATATGCCCAGATGCTATGCATCTGTCATACATAGGGTGTTTTTGCTGACCTACAATGCTGTAGAGAATTGCTAGTGTGATGTGTTTGTAGTGGATGAGCAGCATTCATTCTGTTGCAGCATGGTAGTCTTGTTCAAGGAGTGTACAAGGGGGAAAACATTCAATTCTGCAGATGGTTCTCCTTGAATCTGGCTGGAGGTGAGGGCCTCAGTTAACTGGAGGTGTCCTGCAGGTGCCAGCCATGGGATTGCCTCTTCAGGTGTGGTCTGTGTGTGAAGCATCATGCAATGGGGAGGGGTATAGGTCACATGGTCCAGAATCCACCCCTTATGCCTCAGTGGTCAGTGTCCTTGTGGAGGCTGTATACTTTCACAGTGTCCCCTTTGGGATAAGAGATTGACCATGGTCAGGTATGAACATCCAAAACCTTGTTATGACTCCCTTGCTGTGCACGTCATGCTACTGATGTAGCTTTGGTTATGTTCCTCAATAAGCACATGGCTGTGGCCATTTTCTCCAAGGTATTGTTTACGTCTCATTCTATTTGGGTGAAGGGGGGCGGCTGTATCCTGCTAAGAGAAAGTTACATTTACTGTGCTCCCAAGACAGAATGTAGAATCCCCCTACCCCTCCATTTTCTATATCCATCTGCACCTCAATCCAGCATGGTCTAAAACAACAGGCTAGAGGCTCGGCCCACTGTAAGGATAATAGCTGAGCTGGCCACAATGCACTTACTGTACAGTACTTCTTGACAAAAGGAATTAACTGCCATTGAAATTGTATTGTTTACTACAGTACATCTACTGCAGTATTGGATTGCTTTTATTTTACATGACTGGTTACA
This sequence comes from Neoceratodus forsteri, assembly GCA_016271365.2. Taxonomy (NCBI): domain Eukaryota; kingdom Metazoa; phylum Chordata; order Ceratodontiformes; family Ceratodontidae; genus Neoceratodus; species Neoceratodus forsteri. Next base: position 865,791,706 of record CM057458.1, on the reverse strand, counting down.
TCTTCATGTGATCATTGCAACCTCTAGGTGTTACCCATTAGCGGCTCAGTTAGGCTAAGCTCACACAATTATTTTTTTTTTATGTTGGTCCAATAACATATGTTTTTTTCTCTACTTTGTCCATTGTACTTCTTGATGTGCCCATGTTTTTATACGGTTTAGTGTGACAAGGAATAAGTTGTACAGTAGTTGAACAAAGAAAACTGTGCAGTTTTGACAACATTAAAAGCAATAAATACAATCAATAAACTCACTAGGTATGCTGCCTTTCTTGATAGTTAATGTCACACACTTAAAATTCAGATCAAGAACACTTACTTTATTTTGAACTTTGTTCTAAAGTTATTCTAACCTCAGCATATTGGCAGAGGATTTCAGCTGCTTCTAATGTCAATAGAAATACAATAAATGATCCTTGCAAAGGAGGTTTCTCACAAAAAGGATCTAAATCAATGGGGCGACTACAAAGTTCCCTGAAACAGAAATATGTAGAAAATAAAGAAAATGGCAACTTACTGTACTCTGAGCCAGAATGGTGGTGGTGGAATTATGCAGCAAAACCAGACAAAATAGCCTTTATAATGTTTTACAAACCTGAACCTAAAATATATACTAGAAATCATGTATATTTATTTTTTGTATGCCATGTTATTGTTTAAAGAAGGTAAGCACACAGAAGCATACTGCTTTTTCATTTAACTGAGTAACTCAAGGTTTTCACATTGATGAAAAAGCCCACAACAAATCAACAAATAAGGCTAACGCTTCTAATTATAAGAAGCCATCAGGTATCAAGAATAACAGATTTAACATGATAATCCCAGCAAATGAGAGTTCAGTGCTGCACTAAAATAAAGAGGGTTGCCCAATTAAAGGGGCAGACCCCATTGTCCTATGACCCTGCCAACAGGTGTGGAAATCTCAGAATCAAGGGAAGGGGGGGAGAGAAGGGGAGGAGGCTAAGAAAAGGGCATGAGGTCATGATAGGGGAAGACCTGATGAAGTCACAAAAGGGGTGGGCAAAGGTGAGTGTGGGAACAGTGAGGTGGCAACCTGTGATTGACCAAGGGAAGCCAAGAGGTAGGAACTAAGGGGTTATAAGGGGTTGCACAGCAACAGGAGCTCAAATTTTCTCCAAGAGTTTTTTCTGGAAGCACATCAGTTTGGCAGAGTTTTGAGCCAGTGGGCATTTTGGTTTATTGAGGTATTCTGAGTTAAAAAGGGGTTATTTAGAAGATAAGACTAACAGTACATATATCACAGATCGAGGTGAACAGGGACTTAAAAGCTGAGTGGAATTGGAAGCTTGGTACATGAGTAATCAAAGTAAATTGCAGGAGCAAGGTAAGGCACCCAATGGTTTGATTTGGTGGAAGCTGAGACGGCAGGGTGAGCATCGAGCAGCAATTATCTCACGCTGTGTTAGGATCTCATTTTGAAACTGTATACCAGGGTGGTGAAAATATGGTACTAAATAATTGCTGCAGTGTTTATCTCACACCTAGGATCTCATTTCTGTAACTATAGGCCAGTAGCTGTGTAAATATGGTACCAAATAAGTGCTGCAACCCACGAGGTTCCTTTGCTGATCAGTGACCTCAGGAAATAGTTATATGTTTAATTTGTTCAAGGACTTCAGTGGGTAATTTCTTTGTGCCTGGGGGCAGCAGAACCATGGGGTGAGTAAAATGCCAGGATGTGGTGTTTTCAATGGGACAGCTATGTCAAAGGCTCTGGACCCAGGGGAGCAGAGCACTAGGAGAGAACATGGGAGGAAGCAGATCACAGGCGCCCCCAGGAGAACAAGAAAGAGTGGCAGTGCCATAAGCCACAGAGCAGGTGGAAGTGCTGGACAGAAGTGGAGGATAGCACCAGGCAGACACAGCTGCAGAGTGAGAGCATGGCAGGGAAAGCGGGTGAAAGGAAACAGTCATTGCAAGGAAGTGATGGAGTTTAAAAAGCAATAGGGAAATTTGGGTGGAAAAGGAGCTTTGGGGGATCGAAAGTGACAAGGGAAATCTACGGGGCAGAGGCCCGGGCCCACCATGTGGGATGGCATGTGATGTCATCACCACATGGTATGAGGTCTAGGGAGATGAATCCAAGGACTGGGCAAGGGTACAAGGAATGTAAAGGTGGAAAGAAATGGAGGCTCTCCATGGAGAATAAGGGGGATTGCCAGGGATTCAAGGGCAGGTGAGCAAAAGGCACTGAAGGAGTGCTGTAGATACAGAGAGGGGAGGAAGGCATAGACCTACCACAAAGGATGATATGGATGCTATTGCCATGTGATTCAGGGCCTAGGAGGCACAACACCGTGATGCTAGCAAGAGACAGGGGAGACCTGAGGGATCCCAGATACGGAAGTGAGCTTTTTTTACTTTCCTGATTAAGTTCTGCCTCCCTGATTAATTTTGAACAAGAAAGGGGATCTCGGTGGAGTCTGAGGATCATTTCCAGGGATTGGAAAGATGGTGCTAGCAAATGGCACTAAAGGATTGCCATAGATACAGAGATGGGAGGAAGACCTGGGCCTACCACGAGGGAAGGTGGTGACACAGTCACCATGCAGTACAGGGCCCAGGAACAAGACAGTGTGGAGCTAGCAAGGGACATGGGGAGGCCTGAGGGCTCCCAGAGGCAGAATGAGCTTTTATTTCCTTCCAGATTAATTTTGGACAGATCCGGCAGTTTCAGAAGCCGGGGCCTGGGAACGGCACTTCGTGGCATGGCGTCTGACATCATCGCCACGCAGTTGCAAGGCCTGGTTTGTAGCAAGACTACAGTGGGGGTTTCCACAGGGGAAGGAGACCCCCCTCTTGTGGTGGTGGTCATGGGTGGGGGGACAATCCAAGATGTGGCAGGCCTGGGTGTCCTCGCTTGGGGGTAGGGTGCACGGTTCTGCCAGGAGAGTAGAGAACGATGAGGGAAGAAGGCAACAGCAGGCAGAGGGGTTGTTGAACCAAGGTCCCCTCCTCTGTTTCCTGGCGGATGTCGGGCATAATTTAAAGGGGAAGAGGCTTGGTGGAGACACAGCTTGCCTATGGGCTGGAAACCCCACCGGCAGAGGGAGGCCTGAGGGAACGTTGAAGGGATCCGTAGAGTCAATGGTAAGGTTTTGGGATGCACATTGGGGCATTCTGGGAGGAGACAACCATGGGGGCACAAGCTGACCTGCTGTGATTTTTCCTTTTATTAGATCCCTCAGACCGAAAAGATGGCACCAAAGAGGTTGAAGCCAAACAGGGAGGATTGCTACTGGATGGTGAGGGACCTGGTCAACAAAGCAAATCAGTTGCTGGATGTGGTGGAGCAAGATGGAGGGGAAAAAGGCAATAAATGGAAAGGGAAGCAACAGAAGGTGCAGGAGAAGAATAAGAGAGTGTCAAAAGGGCCCAGGGTACCGGAGTCCAGGCCTGTGGTCTAGGTGCCAGAGTCGGCAGCTCCTCTGATCCCACCCCTTCCCTGAGCCGACTCCGGGCCCCCTGCCAGTCCCAGTGCCAGTGCCTGAGCCTCCCACTCCCATGTGTCCTCCTCCCCTGCCTGAACCGGTACTGCCACCACAGGCCCCGATACCCACATCCAGACCAGCAGAAGTGCCCCAGCCTGGGCCTGGTACCCCAGTCAGGAACAGCAGGCACTTCAGGTGGTGACACTGGATAACAGTGTCAAAGGATATGTTGAGCAGATATTAAAAAGTATGGGGATAATGGTTTGGGACAGCTGGAGAAGGCATTAGGAGAAATTAAAGGGCAGGAGCAGATGGGGGGCAGGGTGGCAGCAGAGGGCCCCATGATGGGATGGGAGATAGGGACACCAGGGTCGGCTGGCAGCCGTGCCAACAGCCATGAAAGAAGATATGGAGGGGACTACGTCAACATCTTCGCCTTGGCGGTGTCGACAACATGGATAAGTATGAGGAGAAGGACAGTTTGAGAATACAGACATGGCAGCTGCAGTAGTGTTGTTAGGAAAAGGAGAGGACAACAAATCCTGGAAAGGGAAAACCTGGGACATATGGTCCACGGGTTTTACTTATTTCACTGCCATTGTCATTGAGAAGAGTCCAGAGCTCGTTACCCCTCTCTTGACCTATTCCCTCATTATAAAGAATGAGTATAAAAAAGTGGGCCATAGTTGGTTAAGATATGACGAGAAATTTAGGAAAAGAATGGCACATTTTGGGGACGTGAAACGGGATGCCAGGCAGATAGACCTGTGGCTGGAAATTTACACATGCCCAACTGAAAAGGAGACAGAGGGAGTCAAAAGAGGGTGGGCAGCGTCGATGGCCTGTTGAGGATACAACAAGGCTTTCTGATCATGGGCAAATTGACATTTCTGACACATATGCTCTAAGTGTGGGGGTACCATCCAGCATCCAAATGCTGGTACAGCTGGCATAAAGGGTCAGGCAACCAGGATAGTTCATACCAGCAGCCCTTTAGGACCAACCCAGGCTCCTTTAAGGGGCAGCAGTAGGGGAGGGGAAACAGAGGCAGAGCGGATGGGGAGGACACACCTATCATACATGACACCAGGACAATTGAAAGCCTGACAGGAGGAGGTTCCTGGCTGGCTCGGACACCCATCAATGTGGAGGCAGTAGAAAGGTGGTTGGGGACTACTCAGACCAGGAGGCAGCAAAAATTTCAGACAGGTTTTAGTTTACAGTTTCAAGGATCTAGGAAAGTGATGAGGCAAAGAACTTCAAATCCACATGGGGAAGGAGGCAACTCTGGCACACAAAATTCAAAAGGAGGTGGCAGCAGGGAGCGGAAGGCTCATTTGCTGCCCCCCATTGCTGAACCTGTGGATTTCCATGTTGGGTTTAGTGCCCAAAAAAAAACCAGGTGAGTTCCAGGTGATACATCACCTATCCTACTCAGATCGGGATTCAGTCAATAACTCTATTGGGGAGGAAGACAGCAGGGTTACATACACCACCCTGGAGGAGGTGGTGTGGCTCATTAGGGATAAGCAGAGAGCCTGGTGGGCTAAAATGGTCACAGAGTCAGCATTCTGAGTACTTCCAGTCAGGCCGGAGGATTGGGATTTGCTAGGATTCCAGGTGGATGGGCAGTATTATTTCGACAAGGCAATGCCTATGGGATGCTCAATAGCATGTGCCACATTTGAGATGTTCAGTACCTGGCTGCAATGGGTGTTTCAGACACGGTATGGGTATAAAATGGTGGTGCACTACCTAGATGATTTCTTGTTCATTGGGGAAGGGGAAAGGGAGACTGAAGTCATGGTTCAGGATTTCAAGGTTCTATGCCAGGAATTGGGGGTGCCACTAGCGGAAGATAAAACAGAAGGGCCCAGTTGGATGATAGAGTTCCTAGGACTGGAGCTGGACACATTCCAGGAGCTGTACCAGTTACAGGCCAAAAAGGTAAAGAGGTTACGGGAGTTGTTAGGGACGGTCGTGGGGTACAGGAGGGTGCAGCTACAATAGGCACAACAGCTACCGGGGCACCTGAATTTTGCATGTAGTGCTATTCTCCAGGGCACACATTTACACAGTGTTTAGCCTGGGCAACCCGGTGGGGCCAAACAGCCTCATGACTGGGTAGATATTAATAAGGGGACCAGAGAGGATATGGTAGTTTGGGAGCATTTCCTCCAGGCATACAATGGGCAGACATTCTGGCAGGATGATTGGCTATATAATACCGATTTGCAGCTGTATACAGATGCAGCTGGTGGAATTGGCATGGGGGGTTATTTCCAAGGAAAATGGTTTGCAGGTTTGAGAGACATCACTTTTCTGGAGCTGTTCCTCATATGGGTGGCAATGATAGTTTGGGGAGAAGAGCTCAGGAAAACGCAAGTCACCTTCTGGAGTGATAATTGGCAGTTGTAGAAGTGCTGAACAAGAAAAGAATGAAGTCAGACAGGGTTATGAGGGTGGTGATAAGGATGGTGTGTCTGGGCCTGACCTTGAACATGTCATTCAGGGCCAAGCACATTGATGGTGTGGACAATGTGATAGCTGATTGTCTCTCCCAACTGCAGATGGACAAATTCAGGACTGTCACACTCAGAGCAGAGTTTTGGCAGATCACCATCCCAACATACATATGGACAATTGGATTGGGGGAGCCGAAGTACTGTTCCACAACTCCTGGGCCCTCAGGACCCTTGGAGCTTAGGAAACCTCTTGGGTGTTTCAAAAACTCTGGGAACAGTATAGAGGACAGGTAAGTGGGGCAGCGACAAGGAAGCAGGTGGCTAGATTCATTGTAACAGGTTGGAACCAGAACATGGCACATGCAACCATGGGAGTGCATTTGGTGGCCAAAGGGCAGATCTGTATGTTGAGGGGCTGGGAAGACCCAACAAAAAGCAACCTGGGCTGCAGAATGATGTTGGGATGGTTACAGGGAGCAGATAAGAAGCAAGATAGCAGAAAGCCAATATTGAAGGGCTCAGTGGTGAGGCTGATGGGGGTGCTGCACCTCATCTGCAGCTCAAGGAGTGAAGCAGTGCTGTTTTAAGCCCTGTACACTACCATGTATAGTGGAGCTTTTAGACTGAGCGAGGTGGTGGGTCACGGCAGGAAGACAGATGGAGGGGGGCTACAATGGGATGACATAGAATGGACTGGAGAAGCAATAGCAGTGCTATTAAGGAGATCAAAGACTGATCAGCAAGGGCAGGGCAGTAGGGTATGGTTAAAGAAGCATTCTAATGCAATCATTTGCCCAGTGGGGGCCCTGCACGTGTATGCAGCAGACCACCCAAAAGAAGAAAGTTCACTGATGTTCATATATGGGGACGGCAGGCCAGTTTCCAGGTACCAGGTGACAGGGGTGCTGCACAAGGGCCTCAGATTTCTGGTTGAACGGTGAAGGGATATTCCTTCCACTTGTTTAGGATTGGGGTGGCCTCAATGATGGCAGCACAAGGCAACAGGCCCAGGGAGGTCAAGCAGAAAGGCAGGTCAACTTCTGACTGTTACAAAAAGTACATACGCAATATACAACAATAACAATATATCTGTTTTGTTTCCCATAGCAGGTGCAAGAGTTAAGGGGAAGAAGGAGGGGTAAAGGAGGGGATTTGGGGGGCCGAAGAGGAAATATACTAAACAATGTGCTTCTGGTTATGCAGGGACGTCCAGGATGCTTGAGGCATGGATCTGCGGGCATTCATTTATCCACTGGATGGAGAAATGGGAAGCCAGGAGACAAGGCGGAAAGCAGCTGTTCTTTGATAGTGATACAATCCGTCTGGTGTGGAAAGGCTGTCAGGGAATGAAGTGAGCACAGGTACTACCAGAACTCAGGAAGATCAGGAAGGACCATAGGTGGCCAGACCAAATCTTGATACGTCTGGGTGGCAACGACCTGCGGGCAAGGTCCTGGCTGGACATATTTTATCAAACAAAGCATGATGTTGGAAAAATAAAAGAGTGGTGGCAGGAGGTTACTCTGGTCTGGTTCGAGATCATGCCTCGAAGGGTGTGGCATCAAGCGAAGAGCCACAAGGGGATGGAAAGGGCCCGGAAGCATATGAATGTGCAGTCAGGCTGTTTGTTCGAGGGCATGGAGGATTAGTCATCCACCATGGAATTCTGGCATGAGTAGATGAATACTACTGGGAGATGGGATACACCTCTCAGTCCTGGGCCTGGCCTTGTTTAACACAGAATTAGCAAATGCCATCAAAGACTGGCTGAATCAGAGATAAGATATGATAAAGGAGTGGATAAAAGGCAAGAAGAGGGGTTGGGGGTTGGGGAGGGAATATGGGAAGTCCATTGTCCATAGCATCCTGGAGGTGGAACAATGGAAAAGGGGAGGAAGACAGGAAAGAAAGGGGAAAATGGAAAACCCTAAAGGACACAGGATTGATATGCTAGAGCAGGGGCATGGTGTGACTCTGCTCCCTTGACAACATAAGAGGAAGAGGCTAGACCCTTGTGATGTACGTCTGGGGAAGAAGTAAAAGAAGAAAGTGGTAGTGTATGAATTGAACAAGAATGGGATGTATATAATGTATATAAATATTATTGGAAAGAGATTGTAAATGGAAATTGTGGACCATGTTGTTACCATGTTATTGTAAACGATGATATCTTTGATTATTCAGTAAATTAATTGCCAGACTGAGCAACCACATACAATATTGCCTGTGTCTTTATTGATGGGGTTCTGGGGACAATTAGGACTACTGTTAAATTTCAAGTGCTGGGGAATAGAGCTCCAAGCTTTTGAAGCATGCTACAGTGTGCAAAGAAAACTTGTCCTGTACTGGTGCATATAAATGGAACCATGAGCAGGTTGCCAGTAGGGGATATGGAGGTGCAGTTACTGTTATGATCATTTAATTGGTTAGCTAAGTGTAGCTAGGCATGTTTTCTGTAACAGCCTGAAGTAAAGCAAATAAGGTGGTATTTAGTTCTGTAGGTAACAATTAAACTGTGATAAGACAGAAAAATGGTGAGCCCTATGCAACTCTAGTCATGAAACTGTCCAGTTCTGTTATTTGACAGACTTGGAGTGGTCAGGAGGGTCTTAGTCTGACTCCCAGTCGGCCATTAAGTTTTCTTCTGGTCTTAAACCACAGTATTATCTGTAGTATCTGTTACTGGGCAACATGTGTGGACCATCTGCCCAAATTACATTTTCACCTAAAAAGTTTTGATTTTTGTTGTTTTTTTTGCTTGAAGTGAAACCATATTAATACAGAATTTGTAAAACAACACAGAAATTATAGTTTGAATTGTGATTGTTTGGATCTTTCAATATGGGCTTGGGCTGCCAACAGAATTGAAACATAATGGAATTCTGGACTGATACATCAGTTCATGGCACAGCAAGGAATTACCTAAAAAAACATAGTGTACATGTATGCTGTTTTATTATTACTAAGACTCAGTATAAGTGCTAATGTTATGTATATACTGTATGTAGGGTATATATGAACATCAAATTATAGACTTTTAACTATTATGTTTCAGTAACAGTTTACAAATATTTTGATCAACAAGATAGAACACCATTGTGTATGCAATGGAATGTACAATACACTGTTTTAAGGACTTTTAATCTCCTCAATTGTCAATAAACAACTATTAATACATGCCTACTGTACCACCAAATATATTCAACCATGCTGACATTTCTTGTTTAGTTTTATTTTTATCTACAAAAGCAAGCTAGTACAAAATCTGCTAGTTATCGTCATAGGATACAGTGATGCTACCCATTGTGAACATATTAACATTACTCATGATAGCATGATGACACATTACAAAATGGCAAGGAAAAATCCTGTCTTGTGATAGGTTTGTTGACTGTATCACTAATGATGGTGTCCCAGCACAGCATTACAAGAAGAAGTCCAAGCACACACATGACCACATCATAGGAGAGGCAGCGGCTAACATACTGCACAAATCTACATGCTTTTACAATACTTGTACCTTTGACAGCGCACTAACAGGGGCAACTATAGGTCCCTTCCCATTTGCTCTGTACAGTATATTTCATATCAGTCGATTGATTAAAATTAAAAAGCTACTGTAATAAAGAAGAATTTCACACATGCACATGCCTGGCCACTACCCAGAGGAACAAATATGGACCAGAAAAAATGCAAAAACAAATCATTTGGTAAACAACTGAGCTGGTGGCAATCTTACACTTCATATATTGATGCAAGTAGATATTGTTGTCAATATGTGTTCTATAATCTTACATCTATTATTCTAATGCTACAGTACTTTTGTGTTGTGAGATGATGTAATTTCTCTTGAGTTATTACAGTGCACAGCATAGGAAGCATCCAGAAAACCCAAATCAATAGTTCTGCCAATATGTTTCATAGCCATGGCAGACAATTAGCTTTTTGGAATAACTGATTTCATTGCACTGCTGCTTTTTTTTTTTTTTTAACTTTCTTTTTACCCTCTCCCTCTCTCCCCAAGCTCTGCTTCTTCAGGAGTCACCAGTGGAGTCTGCCCTCACTTCAGCCACCTACCTGTGCCAGCCAAGAACCCCCATGTAGCCTCAGTTCTACCCCCCCGGGTGGGGGTGAAGTGGGGCACTACACCCAAGCTTCTTGTCTGCGTCGGGCTCTGGGATTGGCCAGGCAGGTGGGAGCCATGAGGGGTCTGCTCCACAGCTCCATCTACCCGGAGCCAGGAGAGTGTTTTTCTGGTGTTCTGTGGGCATTGCATGAACCCCTGACATCAGGGTGCATAGCGTGACATCCATGATGTCCTCCCTTCTCCTTCATCTTGGTACTTGCTGCACCTCAGACCTCCGCCTGGGGCCAATCTTGCACTGGGACCTGATCCCCTTCCCTCCCTGGAGAAGGCAAGCTGTCCTGGGGACTCTCAAGTCTTCTCCCCCAGCTGGTCCTCCAGCTTCCTGAGCTCATTCCTGAACCTGGGTTGCTGGCATTACAAGTGGAAATCCAACTACTGCACCAGCAGGCCAGCCCCTGCACTGCAGATTTTAAAAACTAGATTAAAATGCTACAGTATATTCATTCTTTCTTGCGACAGAAAAGCACATACTCATGCAAATCATCTATGCAGATGGTAGCGGTCTCACGTAGGCTTTCCTATCACTAACATGCTGGTCTGGTAATCCACAGAAGTGAGCCCATTGTATGGCAACAGGCACATAGTTCCATGCTATGGATCATACCCTGGGAATATTGTGTTACCACTAAAATCATTGCCTCACCTCTTCACCTAACCTTTGTATCTATTTCCAGGCATGTTCTCCTTGAATTATATCATCCCTTGATGGATCTCTCTGGTGGTCTAGAGGACATGAAGAGTTTTGCTGTAATGAGTCCTTTACGTAGTGTCTACTGTATCCCCATCCCTAGCTCATTCCCATCTGGTGTGTTGCTCAGTGGTGCTATGTTCCACCTAATCTTTCCTCCATCTAAAATAGATATTCCATCTTACAAGACTGTGACCCTTTTAGGAACTGTATTTAGACATTCTTCCAATCTTGGAGTCATGGTACTAGACCTTGCAACTGAGAATGAGGGCTCTGGGTAGCTGCTGTACATATTGCAGCACATCCATGCATACCATAACCCTCGATAATCCCCTTCCCCACTGGATTCCATTGCAGTCACACTGACATGTGTGACAGCACAGAGAAAGATTTGCAACTCCTTTGAATATAGTAAAGGGTACCATGCAAACATATGCTACAATGTGCTCTTTTGACCACCTTGCAGCAAAAACAGACTGTTTATGGGGACCCTGATGTTACTAGCCCTACTGATTCCAGAGTTGGCACATTCCAACAAAACTGGTCAGGATTTCCAAAAGATCCAGTCAATATCTGCCTACTGCTGTTTTCAAAGGGAAGTCCATCCAAAGTGATAAACTATCTTCTAAATACTGCAGTCTGTATTCCAGTGTCACACTCAGAAAGATGCAATTGCAGCAAAAATGGCACAAATCACATTTAATGAGTGTTTTACCACAAATTTTAGCTTTTTGTCACAAATGGATATATTTCTGAAATATCTGCAGGGCTACATGGGCACAAAAGGGCAGATATGGAAGAAGGTATGTATATCCACATTTGGCCCTTTGAAAATTCTTCTCCTTGGATGGGTTTTAAAAGACAAAAAATGAGCAAAGCTCCTTGTCACATCAAGTTGGATTTTTAAAAGTAATAAAATGGACACAACTCCCAGTTACATTGAGTGGGATATTCAAAGGTCATAAAAGGGCTATTTTCAAAAGTTTGGCATTTCTGTAGAATTTCTAACTGTTTCATGGTGCTTTACAACCAATTTTTAGATAACAAAATGTTAAACTTAGATGTAAACGATAGGCCAGGTTACAATCAGTCTGAAAATTGTGTCCAGACACTTTTATTACTGAACTTGCAGAGCAGACATAACTAAGACAGAATTTTGAAAACTGGACATACTTGCAGTTTGTCTTAGTTTTGAAAATGGAACACAGGGCAATACTGTTTATGTCCAAAGCTGTGTACTGTACAGTAATGAAAACTGTCTACACATAGCCTTTGAAATCCCCACCTCCTATCTTTATTTTCTTTGAAAAAAGATTGGAGTAACAGCAACATGGAATTGTTATACTGACATAGTTTTCCAAATATTGAGTAATTTGAAACACTTTCAATCATTTTTATAATTTAAAACATTTTCAATATCTGTAGCTGTTTCTAGCCATAAACATTCCAAAGTTAACTCTTTTCTTTGAAAGTACATTGTTTATTGAAAGGACTACAACATAGAAGCTAATGTATGGTTCCTTAGCTGCAACAAGCTTGTGTAGCCACTGAGAGGTTGCCATGGCGACCGTTTAAACCTCGAGAGTGAAGCGCAAGAGGTTTCGATCGACATGGCAACCTCAAGGGGGCTACACAAGCTTTTGCAGTTAAGGAACCACATTTGTCTTATATAGTGTATGGTGTGCTTTCTGGCTATTGAACATAGGGCCGTTTGCTGCATGGCATTCTCTCCCCGACACACACTCACACACACACAGACAGCTCAGAGAAATAAACTTCAAGATTCACTGTGGAAAGATGTCTTTTACTGTGGGAGTCTGCCAGCATGTACAGGTACAGCAGTCGTTTTAGCATGCTAACTAAATAAATTGATCGCGCACACACAAAAAAAAAAATCTTTGAAACTATTCTGCTACAGAGGATGCATGATGCCACCTTCTTTTCACATGACTTCCTCTGACACTGTGGAAAGAAAACAGGAGGACATAAATATATGAAACGCTGTGAACTGGAAGTGTTTTCTATTTCGACAGCACTTACCTTATTCAGACTATGAGCTACTTGAGTCATGGATTCCTGCAGCTCTTCTCCTCGGACCAGTGAGGTAGCTGACTACTTTGACACTGAAGCCTTGCTGAAATATACTGTTTGAACTGAAGGAGAAGTTAGGCAGGTCACAACTCTTGAGCTTTCTTGGGCTGGGGAGGTTGAATTACAGTCTCTGTGGTTGGTCATTCAGAGACGGATGATGGTGATACTTGTGCAGCTGAACCACTGAAAAGTGACACTATTTTTTTTCTGCTTCTCAATGGACAAGACACTATAATTATTTATTGATTGAAGTGCATGGTGCTCGAAAACTTGCTGCACCTCTGTGGGTGGCACATTGCTATCTATTAGTCTCTGTATTGCAGTTTTATGAGTTGAATGATTGGTTATCCTTTTGTCTTCTGGTAAACCAGCTTGTTTTTTTATTGTCTGCAACATCACTCTGATTTTATTCTCACCCACAGCCATTGCTCGAAACCACTTGGACATTCCCTATTTGTGGAATAGGTTAGGTGCCAGATAAAATAGCAATTCAGGGTGCTGCATGTTTACTGGTCTCTCTGAGGCATATTTTAAGAAGGCTGCTACTGGGTATCTTTTGGGGTTGTCTTCGTTGGCGAACATCCTTGGTTTTATGGCATGAATGTCTCTCTGGTTTTCACCCGTTCTTGTTTTGGTCTGCCGCTCATTATACTGTATAAACTGTGTGCCATCTGTGTCTGTCAGGAGCTCCAGGTCACCCATATTAGCCTCTACTGTTCTGCTGTACGGAAGGCAAAGTATAAACCATCACTGAAAAAACATGTTTCGCAAGGATGTGGCATTGTGCAGGCCAAGTGTCCCAGTGCTGTACAGCAGGTCTATATCTGTCTGGGAAAGTGCGTCTGATCACTGGTTTTGTTACCTTGCCTAGTTTCTTTAGGTACTTATGCTTTGCTGCTAGTGTTGCCAAAGTTTCATTGAAGTTGGAGGTGTTTCCATGAAATATTGAATGACCGTATATCTCTCTTACAAGGTAGCGGTCTATGCTGCCAATTATGCCATGGATGGCACTTGTTTCTTATTGCCCACCATCTATATGCTCTACTCTAAATATAAATATAGCAGCTAGGTTGTCTAGGTCTTTTACTGGTATTTCTGTTATTTTGCAGATTTCTCCAGCCACAGCTAAGAACTTTTGAACACTTTCATGTCTGCTTCCATTTTTTTCAGTGTACGTGAATTTTCTTGGTCTTTTACAAACTTTTCTCTGTCTGATAGCTCCTTCGAGAATACCTCTGCTGCCATTGTTATTAATATGTGACGCTGTGTGAACTGCCAAATTCCCATTTGAGTTGCACAGTGCTACTGACTGCACCTGCGTTTGTCTCGAGGCTGCATTGCTAGCATTCCTTTGCTGTTGTGCTGCAGTAGATACGTAGCTGATGCAGCACAACAGCAGAATGACATAGCTATTGCAGCACAACAGCTCTGTTGCAGGTATGGATTTTTATGTGTAAAAGCATTCCACCACACACTATAATAGCTGCTAGGGCTAGAAGTCTATTTTTTTATTTAAAAGTTGGAGTCAGGACAGCATTGAAAATTTATGTAAATACAGTTATTAATACTTAAACTATTGTTAATAATTGTTTTATCCCCCAATAAATTGGTACATGTTTACGTAGCACACTCATGTTGCTGCTGCTGTTTATGAAGAAGGTAGAATGGATATGATGGAACAGGAGCCCCTTGTGATCTTAAATTCCTATGTTACTATGTTATTATTAATATATTTTACATGCCAGTTTTATAATAAAAAAAATTGTTTTAAATATTCGGATCAAATAAGTTTCCATTTATTTTGGTAATCATAGTCTACAGGCATTTATTACAATCGGGATACAAACACTGAAATGTTTTTCATTTAATGTTCCGTGATCCCAACACCTCATTTGGCTTATACTATAAGGCAACATGTAATCACAAGGCAGATGGACATGTCATCACAACAAGCTGTTTCAGTGTTGGGAATTAAAAATGCTTACAGATGTGTCAGCCACGATGAAGCGGTAACTTGCAGTAATGACATGTCACAAAATCCTGCATGACAAAAGGCTTAATTGCCACTGGCTTACAATGGCAGTTGTAGTAAATTGCAATATTCTATGATATTCAACAACATTTATGTATCTCATCCTGGCTTGACACATCTGTACCACTTGTTTTAACCATCAGTGTGTTTTATATCCACAAACAGCAATCATTGCCTTACTTAGATATATGTTGAGCTTTCATTTTCTTCAGTAAATGGCATGGTAAAGTCCAAATGAGCTGCAAAAAAGGAGGGTGAGATATTCTCCTTAAGCTGCACAGTAAAGCTGAAGTATTGCAGTTATACTGCTAAATTATGTGCAATTTTAGGCATTTCCAACCACTCAAAAATGGAAAGATGCCAGTCTAGTATTCCTGTGTGCACTTAGCTACCCATAGCATAAGACTAATACATTTTCAGTATGTACAGTGTATTTATTGCATAAAGTATGTCATCATTCCACTTTTGCTCATCAGACATGCCAGTACTATAATTAGACTTTGTATGTCTGTTCTAAAGATCTTTAAATCCTTCAAGTAAAGTCATTAGAAGTATTGTTTTTTTTTGCAATTAACAAATATTTATTAGTTTCTGTTAGGATTTTCTGTTTTTGGACAGATACAAAAATGATTGTACAGTATTGGTCTTTATTTGGAAAGAATTATTTGGTTCCATGTCATAATAGCAGTCTCAAAATAGCGATCGCTATTATGGTGAGTGTATGTCGCTGAAAAGCAAATCAGTGATAGACACTTGCTGGTGACCCGACATTGGGCACAAAAAAAGTATTTTTGGGGGGGGGGCCCAGTGACCACCCACACCCCTCTGAATAAAGATTACTAACTGGGGTGGCTGTTGGGAAGGGCCACAGCCTGCATTTGTAGGAAAATTATGCCACACCCACAGGCAATGGCAAAATTTTAACCCTCCTGCCCTAAGCCCTGAACCCTATACCTGCTCAGCCACAGCTAGCCACCCTCATCACCATGCCACAGGGCTAACTCAGCTGGAGCAGGTGCAGCAGTCCATTATAGACCCTTCCCCTATCCCTCTCCTTCCCTTTGCTACCCTCCTTCTGGTCACTCTCACTACAGCTGCTTTCACTGTAGAGTTGCCACCCTTGCAGGGTAGCCCTTGATGATATTGTTGAAAATGAGTCACTGTTTTAGCAGTTGTTCATTTTCACTCGCTATCATCACAGGATACCAATTGTTTTATTTATTTTACTTTTCTCTAGAAAAAAAATCATACTGCGCAGAAATTGTTCATTTCAAGATGTATATCCTGAGAGACTGGGTACAATGATGGTAAACACATTTGGGGAAGTTACTGTTCTAAGAAGTTTTCCATATTTTACATAATGGTGAACATTTTGGCTTCCTGTATGGCAGGTGTCAGGAATGATAGACCACTTGTCTTTTTTTTATCCTCTCCTTTTTTATGTCTGAAAAATTGCTGTCCTATCTCTGTACTGTCACTAGTGTCCAAACTGCTTGAGAGACTTTTGACTTAACAATTGCCTGAGTTTTTGCACCAACATGATGTGTGTGATAAATACCAGCCAAGCTTTTGTAAAACGCATGGAACAGTTGTCTCCGTGGCGAGGGTCTTGGATGATGTCAACAAAGCAATGGACATGGGTCATATAATGGGTGCTATATTTGTTGACCTCTCCAAGGCCTTCAACACAGTGGACCACCGGATTCTCCTTCAGAGATTGATGGACATTGGATTGTCAACCAATGCCTTAAAGTCATTTGCCTCCTACCTTGAAGGCAAGGTGCAGATCACTACTGTAAATAATGTGACTTCTGCTCCACTGCCCATTGTCCGAGGGGTCCTCTAGGACTCAGTGCTCAGTCCCCTATTGTTTTTGATATACTTGAAAGGTTTTGTTGACAATGTTAAAAGTTTGGCATCCATTTGTATGTCAACGACACCATAGTTTACACCTCTGCTTCTACCTTGGATGAGATTCAAGTGAAATTGCAATCAGATTTTTATAGTATATCTGATTTTTTCACAAAATCCAAACTAAACATGAATATTAATAAAATGAAATGCATGGCCTTTGGGTCGTCTGTTAAATTTAAAGACTGTCCTGAACTGACTATTGTTGATTTAGATGGGACCAAGCTAGAGCAGGTAACATCTTATAAATATCTGGGCTACTGGGAGGACTCCTTGGCCATGTGCAATTCACATGTGGACAAACTTTATTTGATCAGTTGGGAAAAGTAGAGGCTGTTATACCATAATAAAAATTGCCTGGGCGGGTGCATAAGTAAAAAAATAGCAAAATCTCAAATCTTTCCACTGTTCGATCAGGGTGTCGTATTATATGATTATGCCAACTTAGATTAGTTGCACAAATTAGATATATTGTAAAATTGATCGGCAATATTAATTTTACAATGCCCTAGAGACACCTATCATTGTCTGATGTACAATAAATTAGGCTGGATTTCTTTATCTGAAAGAAGGCAACTTCATAAATTTGTTCTGGCCTATAATAGTGTTCAATGCAAAGTTCCCAGTCACCTTGCTGGAAAACTTGTAGTCAGGAAAGTTAATACTTCCCTTCAAAAAGTGACATGTTTTGAATGAGCTGTTTCAAAGATAAAAACAAAGTGATCTGAGTATTTTTACAGCCAGATGATCCCTCTGTATTGGAATAAACTTCCTCCTAAATTCTGTATGACCAATAGTAAAGCTTTATCATTAAATGCCCTTAAATAATGATTTCTATACACAATAATAACTCATTTAAGGCCTGTTGTTGTTGACTGACACACCAGAATGTTTACCTGCACTTTACATTTATAATTATTGTTCTTTTATTCTCTTTTCCTATGTTTTTACCTGTGTATGATTATGTGTTATATAACTGTTATGTAATTGCCTTGTTATAATGCCTTAGGTCACCATTTTAAATGAGTTAACTCAATGGCCTAACCCTTCAAATAAAATGAAATAAAAAACGTCTAGTGTTTTTGATGCTACTATATACTCCATACTACAAATCACTTTGAAAGGATTTCTATGGTTAGTCTCCATAGGCATTCCTTAAAAACCATGGGCATCAGCATGGAAACCACCAATACCTTTTTAAGTAACTGCAGATTTCTAGCATGAAAAAAACATGGATAAGTTGTCAAAGAATAAAAAGCTCTAGTCTAGATAATTATTTGCAAGGGAGGTAGGACAGCAAGATGGCTAGAGAACAGGTATGCAAACCCTAAGACCCAGGCTATAATTTCACCACCCAAATTTGTTTTGTATTCCATAGACTCTAATGACACTGGAAAAGGATGCCAGATCCAAGTGGGCAGTGTAATAATCATGCAGATACCAACATTGAGTGAGCTGGTAAGTTAACTGTATGAAACACATACTTGAAACAACTGCAGAAAACACTGGCTGCCCGCTAAGCAAGGGTTTACATATACATGTTAGCACATGTGCATTAGTAAAGCATACACAAATCTCGTATGCAAACTAACTTCCTTACATCTCCTTTTTCAATTGAACTCTCCCCAAAGGAAAATATTTAAAGTTATACGTAGTTCAAAGTTTTGTGAGTCTATATGGTCACAATGCCAGGTGGGCCTTTAGATCTCCCTGTCCACTGACATGGCTGATTCTCGGGTTGGAGCTGGTGCCAGTCACTTGGTTCTGACTACTTGGGGGCAGGACCGACACCACAGGCTCACTTTGTGACTGCCCCAGTATCACTTGTGTAGGGACTTCCATTGCAGGCACCTCAAGGATCCCATCGTCCTCCAAACTGTCATCCTGCTCACTTCCCTCCTCCTCTCCAAGGGCGTATCTACTGATACTCCAAGTAAACCATGGCATACCATGTTTAGTAGCAGGGGTAGCAAACAAGCTGGCAAGCATTGATCTGCTCTTTCTAGTCCATCACATTTAAATTCCTTTGTTGGGCTTCTCGGCTTTTCTTTTCTCTTTTCAGCTTTGTTTTGGGGGTGGCAGAGTGGACCACAGATGTTGAAGCTGAAAGTCTCAATTAGGTCTGTATGGTCCACCTGCATAGTGATTGGCTGCAGCATCTGGTAGGGGGTGTGGCAAGTTTGTGACAGTGAGTTTAAATGCCCCAGCAAAGTTAGAAGCCAAAACTATTAGTTCAATTGTCCTGGAAGCAAGAGAAGCAGTAGAAGAACTGAGGAGCAACAGACAGAAGAACAGACTCAGAGCCAGCTAAAAGAATGAAGACTTCATGTGGAGTGGCAAGTGGAGCGAATCTACCTACCTGCAGGGGGGAGAGAAGAAACCTCTGCCATGGTCTTGGACTCATGGTGCAGTCAGTGGCATTTACCAGTGGGCAGCAAGCCCCACACTAGCAGCACAGACAAACAGCAGGTCTAGTGTGGGAATCATCTGAGTGGAGCCAGGAACCTTGGACTCGAGTCGTGGAGGAGTAGGCATGAAGAACAGTGGGGAGCAGGATAGCAGTGGCAGGTTGGTGTACAAATCTGAAATGCCTGGCTACACTCCTGCTTCTCTCCTCAGATATATGAGTTTTGTGGGCAACAGGAGCAGCTGTGGCTCAGGGGTTGCAAAACAATTTCCCATTTGCTTGAACTACATGAGAATGTGGCTCTTCAGTATAGCATTCCACAACTGCAGGGGTCCAGGTATTCTCTGGTGTTCGCAGGTAAAGAGGCTGTCCTGGCTGTAAGGCTGGGAGAGGTCAGGAGTGCAAATTGTAATAAGATTTTTGTTTTTCTTGTGCCCTTCACAATGTAGCTCGTACCTCAAATTATGGTACTTTTGGTTGAAGTAACTCATATATGGTAGGCATTAAAGTTTTGGTTCTGTGGCCCAGAAGCAGATGTGCTGGAGATCCTAGCCCCTCCAGTGGGGTATTTATCATTTCCAAAAGTGCTAAGTAAGGGTCCTGACAGTCAACTTGTGATTTCTTTAACAGTCTCTTTATTGTTTGAATGGCCCATTCTATCATGCCATTACTTTGGGGGTATCTTGGGAAGACGTTACATGTTTAAACTCATGCATTCGTTGGAAGTCTCTGAATTCAATATATGGAAATTGAGGGCCATTATCTGTTACAAGTACTTCTGGAATACCATGTCTTGCACATTGTGATTTAATATGGTTAATCACCGTTTTGCTTGTTGTATTTTGCAACTTGGATATCTCAATGTATTTGGAGTAGTAATTACCCATTGCCAGATAATTTTCTGTTTCAAATTCAAATAGGTCAGCCCTAACCTTTTGCCAAGGTCTGTCTGATATGTCATGTGGCTGCATTGGTTCTCTAGCTTATGCTTTCCTAAACTGATGGCACATACCGCACTTGGCCACCATGTCAATAATCTGACTGTTCATCACTGACCAGAATAAAAGATCTCTGGCACTGAGCTTGCATTTTTCAATGCCAAAGTGGCTGCTGGTTAATCTGGTTAACATGTTTAATCTCAGTGATGTGGGGACTATCAGTCTGTCCCCTTTCATCAAAAGTCCATTTTCTATTGAGATTTCATCTCTGAAATGCCAGTACTGCCTTATCTCAGGGTGCACTGATGTTTTCTCCTGGGGCCACCCATTCAAAACTGTATCTCTCATCTTGACCAGTGCTGAATCATTATTCATCTCACGCTAAAACAATTTCAGTTTTTCATCACTGATTGGCACTGTGGGACACTTTTCTTTTTTTTTTAATTTAAAGTTTATTAATCATTTTAACCACAATACTACAGGCAGATATACAAACAGACAAATCACTTTTATACAAAGTTGCATACATAAATCTGCCTCCCTTCCATTAAACCCCACCCCTCCCACCTCCTCCCATATCCTTATTCACTAGGATAACAGTACATAAAACCCCTTACCCTGCTAAGATCTGTTCTGTCAGTATTATTCATTTAACTCAGTTTCACCCATATCCCTTTAATTAACCCTGCAGGGAATAAAGAGTACACAGAAGGTCCCAGATCTTATTAAAGTTAGACATTGTATTGTTCAGATTAGCAATGGTTTTCTCAATACACAGGTTAGCTAAAATTTCCGCCAGCCATTCTTCATAAGAAATTTCTTGCTGATCGAGCCAATGTCTTAACACCAACTTCTTGACAGACATCGCAATGAGCGTAATATGATATTTCCGGTTATTAACTCTAACTCCCGATAGGTCACCTAGCAGGCAAATTTGGGGGTAAATAGCTCCTCCAGGCCTAAAAGGGGATCTGCAGATTGCTTAATCTTCCTCCAACAATGGGGCCACCTTCTGACAGTCCCAGAAGATGTGAAGTAAATTACCCTCCTCCTGCTGACACCTCACACAACTATTAAAACCTTGAGTCCTCTTCACCAATTTACAGGGTGTGTAGTAAGGGTTGTGCAATATAAAAAGTTGCATCAGCTTTAACCTGTCCTGTTTAATAAACTTGTGGGAGGTACACCAGATAGACGACCAATCGATCGCCTTCTCGGGGAAAAGGGATCCCCACAGACCCATTGGTCTACAGCAATCTGATAATTTCCAACCAGTCAAGAAATTATAAATCTTAGCTATCGTCCTAAGGCCACGACTTATTACACTAAGTTCCTTACGGAAGGGTATAAGCTGGTCTGTGCAAGGTGAATGACCAAAGAAACTTGTTAAAACATGCTTAAGTTGAATCACCTGAAAAATATGTCTGCTGGAAATACCCAGCTTGTCTGTAATTTCCTGATTAGACATCCAACCATGGTCATCGTTTATTAGACTGGAAACTTCCCAATCCATGGGTATGGGGAGCCAATATGGAGCAATAGGTTTGCCCTCAATTTTAAGATTGAGATTACCTACAGTAGGCAGATTAAGATCCTTGAAGTGGTTGTATTTGAGAAATCTACAAACCTGTGTATGTATTTTAAGTGAAGTGTAAATTACTGAGTTTTTGAGCTTTACTGGCAAGAGACTCTCCCCAACATGCAGTAGACCCATTGGATTTAGACCAAATGAACGTATAAGTTCTAATTTGATCTGCAACCACGCTGGGGCCTTGCCTGGAACTCCTTGAGATGCCCATTTCATACACTTGTTAATATGGGCAGCCCAAAAATACAGGAGTACATTGGGCAATCTCATGCCTCCTCTATCTTTAGGGGCCACCAGAGTGTGATAAGCAATTTGAGGGGATTTATTAGACCACAAAAATTTAATGAACATGGATCGCAACTTCTTAAACCAGGATATAGGGAGCCAAACATTAAGCATGGACAGGGGATATAATAAATGGGGAAATATGTTCATCTTAATGAGGTTTATCCTCCCCCACAGCAAAATGGGAAGAGAAGCCCACCTATTTAAATCTTGAGACACCTTATTCACCAGAGTGTCTAAGTTTAACCTAATGACTTGATTACTGCTACAGGCAAGATCTACTCCCAAGTATCGGAGAGAACCCTGCTGCCATTTCAGCCCATAGGCCTCGATGTCAGATTTAAAAGATTTATGGTTTAGGGGGAATACCATAGTTTTACTAATATTAAGCTTATAATTAGCAATACAACCGAAAGAGGCAATAATGTCCAGCATATACGGAATAGAGCTGCCCGGGTCAGAGAGCTGGAGGAGGAGGAGATCATCTGCATAAGCGGACACCTTAACCTTTCAGGGAAAAATAGGGATCCCCTGGATATTTGGACAGTTTTGCAACCTTCTAATTAACGGTTTGAGATACAAATTAAATAATAATGGCAACAGGGGCATCCCTGCCTGGTACCAATGTGGAGAGTAAACCTTTGAGAGATAACTCCGGCTCCAGAGACCCGGGCTGAGGGGGATCTATATAATACGCGTATCCAATTAATAAAAAGTGGAAGGAAAACAAAATTCTCTAAAACTTGAAAAATATATTCCCAGTGTACCCTGTTGAATGCCTTCTCGGCATCCAGGGATATCAAAACGGTGGGATAGGGTGCATCCCTGGACACCGAGAAGACATGCAAGAGAGTTGTCAAATGATCTGCTGAGGACCTCCCCTTTAGAAACCCTGCTTGTTCCGACCCTATCAAGCCATTCAGTACTTTTGCCAACTGGTTCGCTAAGAGTTTTGACAGGATCTTAATATCCTGGTTGATCAACGAGATCAGGTGGTAGTTAGCTACACAATCTAGCGGTTTACCCAGTTTAGGGATCAGAACGATTAGCACCTCAAATAAGGAGGAATCAGAATCGGTGCCAGATAAAATATGCACGTACAGGGAGAGGGGCATTGGCATTAATTGAGCTAGAAACGTTTTATAAAATAAAGCTGAGTATCCATCAGGACCTGGTATTTTATTAACTGGTAGGGCTTTAATGACGGTGGAAATTTCCTCCAAAGTTATTGGAGCCACCAAAGCATCCTGTTGCTCCCTGGAAAGTCGAGGTAAATGCGATTCCTGCAAGAACCCCTGGATCTGTTGAACAGTTTGGGAGTGGACATGGGGCCATACAACTCCTTATAATAATTAGCAAATTCTTTTCTAATCTCCAGGGGGTGAGTTTTATAAGGGAATTAAGTTCAAAGACTGTATTGAGGTAATATAGAGGGTAGTCTCCATTTGCTTTACCCTAAAGGCTAAGAGCCGACCTGCCTTTTCCCCATGACGCCTGAGTCCTTAATATGTAATAATCCATCTTTTCCTGGAGGAGTTCTATATATGCGGCTCGCAATTTAATCAACTCCTGTCGATGAGTCTCTACACTAAGGAGAGAAGGATCATCTTCTAAGGTTTTAATCTGGGCCAGCAACTGAGACAGTTTAGTATTAGAAGCCTTTTTCCTATATGTGGCCAGTCTGATTAAAATTCCCCTGGTATAAGCCTTAAAGGCACCCCAGAGTAGATCGGGCCTACTCGAGGAAACTTTATTAGAGTAATAAAAGATGTCTATCTGATCTTGTATCTGCTTCACAAGAGAAGCATCCTTCAGCAGTAAATCATTTAACTTCCATCTGGGGGTCCTGCTCGGAATGAAACCATTGTTATCCTGCAGGAAACAATGGCATGATCTGAGGGAACTCCAGGGAGGATCGAGGAATCAAGTGTGGCCAGAAGCAAGGAATGGGACAAGAGCAAGTAATCTATCCTCGTAGAAGAGGAATGCACCGAAGAAACGAAGGTATACTTCCTGTCTTGGGGATGCAACACCCGACAAATGTCACACAATCCAAGTTGATCAAGAAATTCCCTGAAAGCCCGTTGAGCTGGAGAGAAACTAGTTTTCTGAGGACTAGACCGGTCCATATCCCTGTCATGTACTAAATTGAAATCACTCCCCGATCATCATGGGAATTGAAATAAATGCCTGCAAGACCAAGGCAAGTTGAGTGAAGAATTCAGGGCTATCCCGATTAGGGCCGTAAATACTGCCAAGGATTACTTCTTTATTGTAAAGTAAACCATGCACAAGAACATACCTGCCCCGGGTCCTTAACAACCTTAATTGTATTAAAGGGAATTTTCCTGTGTATAAGGATCATTACCCCACCACTATTAGAGGAACCCTCTGCACTAAAAATTGACCAAATTGAGCTTTCCAGAGCTGAGATGCCTCTGTATCCAACAGATGTGTTTCCTGGATGTACGCAATATCTATATTTACTAGCTTTAAATGGTGTAAAACCTGATATTGTTTCTTTTTATTTCTGCCCCCTCTGATGTTCCCCATTGCGACATTCACCCTGCTAGCCATTGTAGCAAATCGAGAAGCCTGCTACCTTCTGTAGTCCGCGCCAAGGCGGTACATGAGTTAACCCCATACGATCTTAGCATTAATAATAGGGACCTAGTGGAGAACCTACCACCCTCCCACCCCCATAAAACCCCATACAACCAATAAACCAGCAACAAGACCTGGAATCCATACTGTATCTCCCTCCCATCATTGTTATGCAGTACAGCTGGTTCTGCTACAGTCTCCGGCCTCTCCCCTCCTGCCACCAAAAAGCCTAATGAGGTGGTTCTGCCCGATTAAATGAAGTAAAGACCCCAAGAAAATTCGTATCCCTGCAAGAAAACCAGGGGGTGCTGCCCCCAACATTAATCAAACACTAATACCGCCAAATCTCTAAAATGCTAACAAGGGGAGGGGAGGGCCACGCTATGAAGCTACTTTCACTTTACCCTGCAAACCCATTCTCTGCCCTGTCTAATTTTGTCAAAATAGCATAGTAGAATGAATACCTCATACCCAAGACTAAAGTATCTAAATTGCCCAGCTCATAGGCTGGGTCCTCTGTACATATCCACACAAATAAGGAATAGGCTCTGGAGTTCCCTTAATAATCTGTCCCAAACCTTATAATGGGTACCACCATTGATGTACCATGCGCCCCAGGTTCACAGCGCAGCCTCCCCACCCCCCCATCCAGAATCAATAATAAGGGCACTTCCCTAACCCGATGATGGCTCCCAACTGCGAGACCACCACTTCCCCCGGAGGAATAAAACCTAAATTATCCTCGGTGTCCATCCTAGTTGAAAAAGTTCCCCCCTGAAACTTCCAAACTCGATAAACAGTTATCTACAACTACAAATCTTAATAAAGGAAGAAAACCAGGCAACAAAACTTAAGGATAACGGCAACAAATTTGGTGAAACAAAAATTAAGTCCTTCATGCTCCTCACTGCCATGATCTCCCGGTCCAAAGTATTCTCCCTAAGACAGCAATGACTTTCCTAAGACTTCAGCATGGCTTGAAAAGATCAGGATGTTCCTTCTGTAGTGCTTTCATAGCATGTTCGACTTCCTCAAAGGATGTCCATGACAGAAATTAACACCTGAAATGGGCAGGATACCCCATACGAATTTTATTCCTGCGGCTATGAGCTTGGTTATGATGGGGTGAAAAAGCGCCCTTCTCTGGCACACCATGACCAGTAGATCCTGAGTTACCCAAATTTTCTTGCCTTCCCAAAGAACTTGTTCCAGCTCTTTAATCTTTGATAGAAAGAATTGCTTCTCCTGAAAATTGAGAAGCTTAATCATTAGGGGCTGAGGTTGCTGGCCGGGCATGGGAATCAGGCGCTATGCACGATGACCCCTTTCCAATGCATATGAGGGTCCAAAAGGAGAGGGGCCAGCAATTCATTAAAACAACTTCTGGGCAAACAAAACAGCATTATTGCCTTCCTCCTTTTCTGGGATACCCAGAACCACAACGTTATTTCTGCGACTTCTGCCTTCTAAATCCTCGACTTTTTGTTCTAGCTTCTTAATGCTTTGCCGGCTCTCCACAATGGCCTCCTCCATGCGGCCTGACTTATTCTCCAACGAAACAATCTGGGTTTCCGAATCAGAGACCCTTGTAGACAAGTCATCCAGCACCCCCAGACATTTGTTTAATCTCAGTCAATATAGATTTAAGATCCTATCGAAAAGGTTGCAATTCTGCCCGAAGGAGTTCCAAAGTAAGGGGAGTTGTTTCCACAGCCACCGCTTGAGAGACTGCAATAGTAGAATACTTGCCACTTCCCATCAGTTGGGCTTTGGATCATTTTCCAGATTTCTCCAGGGAGACGGGTGGGGTATGTCGGGGCAGCGCAGATCTCATCTCAGCCTCCATTTTCAGCAAACACCCATTTAGTAGAGGTACAAACAAGAGTAACCACCTGTAAAATAGTACGGGCCTTCTTTTCAAGCAAGTTTTAATAAAATAAAGGCTTTGGTAGAAGGAGCTTAAGCCAAGTGCTGCCACGCAGTCTGCTGCATCACATGACCCCTCTGTGGGACACTTTTCAAAAGGGAAGTTATACAGGATTTAAGACACTGTCCTACACGTTGGACCATTGGAGATCTAAGTGCTCAGCTCCAGGCAGCATGGGCAGAGGTTGCGCACCTCTAATCGCATATTCAATAGGAAATATATTAGAAGAACCACCTGCCATTTCCCCAACATGCAACTGAAACATCTCAACCACAGAGGGTAGCTGGTCCAGGAGGTTGGCAGGTGGTTAAGAGGGACAAATCGGTGCCCCATCAATCAGCCCCAACATATCACTTCTACAAAACATATAAAAACTACAAACGGGTATCTGCCTCTATCTCAGAAATCAAACAAAGGGGCAAAGGACACTGCAGAGCAGGAAATTGCAGCACAGGAGCTAGCAGTACAAAACTCACCCAAAACAGGGACCAAAACAAACAAACAAAAAAAAAAAAAAAAAAGGAAATCCAAAACACTTCTTGTCATAGGATACTCTATTATTCTGGGAGTTGATACCACCTCCAGCTGGAGGTAATAGTCAGATGTCTCCCAGGTACATCAGCTGCAGGAGACTGACTTCATTGCTAAAATCATGCAGGAAGCAGGAGAAAGCACGATCTCCTGGTACACATAGGGACTAACAATCCTGCTGCTGGTCAGTTGTGGAGACCAAGAAACACCTGACCAGGCTGGGAGACAAACTGCCATCCATTTCATATGGCATCTCCTTCTCTGAGATCCAGCTGGTCTGGGAGAGGGGCAGATGGATGGAAGGTCAGAGAAGGTGAGATAGGGGAGCTAAACATATGGCTCAAGGGCTGGTGCCAGGAAAAAGGACACAATTTGTAGGTAACTGGCAACAGTTTTGGGAGTGAAAGTTCTTTGAATTCAATGGACTGCATCTGACTAAGGAGGGAGTCAGTGAATTGGGGGAGAAGTTTGACATCTTTGCAGAATATTTAAATTATCAAATGGGAGAGGGCAGCACCCAATACAATGAACAGGAAGAACACCCTTCCCCTCAGCTAGTGATCAAACAGGAGTTCAGCATGTCTGTAGTTCATTTGCATCATCAGGTAAGGAAAAGGTCCAGCTCCCATCACGTCGCACAAGGGAAATGCCGGACATCACGCAACAACTAACACAACAAATCTGGACAATGGAAAATCATGTACAAATACCTGCAGTCTGGGAAACAAGATCCAGACCTGAAGGCAACAATGACAGAAGATAAACTGTATATAGTAGCCATTAGCGGAGACATGGTTCACCAGTAACACACTGGAGACTTCAGTACCTGGCTATGTACTGTTCAGAAGAGACCAAGGTGCAAAAAAGGGGAGGAGGGCCCTTTATGTCAATGAAAATATCAAAGCTACAGAACTTCAGAATACACATAAGGAGCCAGAAGAACGGTGGGTCACCTTGGAAACAGGAAATGGGACAGTCATATGAACTGGGTTGTCTACAGGCCTCCAGACCAGGGGAGGATATAGACATATTACTTTTAGGAGATATACAAAACATGACAGCTAATGGGGAGGTTCTGATAATTGGAGACTTCAACGTGCCAGATACAGCTTGGTCAATACCCTCAGGAACATCCACCAGAATTATACACATAGTGGATTCCCTGCGGGGGAGGGTGGCATCAAACAACTGGTACAACAACCCACAAGAGACAGGGCTATCCTAGATCTAGTACTGACTAAAAAGGACAGGATCACAGATCTCCAGGTAGAAGGTCACCTAAGGGCCAGTGACCACTACATGGTGTGGTTCAATTTGTCCACTAAAACTAAATCATCCTATTCCAAGGAAATAATATGGGACTTCAGAGGAGCTGACTTTGATAAGATGACCAACAGAGTTATGCTAGCCCTGGCAAGAAGAAATACAGGTGAGGGTATAGGCAGAGTGGGCAAGCATTAAGGATGCAATATGAAGCAACATCCCATTGTGTTAGTTAGAAAAGCAAGAGCAAAGAAGGAGAAACCACTTTGGTTCTCAAAACAGAAGCAGAAAAGGTCAGAGCCAAAAGGCTGGCCTTCAGGAAATATAAGGAAACACAGAGGACGAAGATAGGGAGGCATACCAAACTTCCCTAAGGGAAGCAGGGAAGGCAGTAAGGCAGGCAAAGGCCCAAACTGAGGAAACAGTAGCACGAACAGTAAAATAAGGGGACAAGATTTTCTATCATTACATTAGTGAAAGGAGAAAGTCCAGAGGGGCATTGCTAAGATCAAAGGTGATGAGGGAGTGTGAGAGGAGAACCAAGAAAAGTATCTATCCTAAATAAATACTTCTACTCAGTATTTACTGAGGAGAATGTAGGGCAGGGCCCACAGCTCAGCATCATGGACACAGGACGGTAGGGTGCAAAAGTCCCTTCACAAAGAAAGGGTCCTACAAGAGCTCACTAAGCTCAGGGTGGACAAGGCAATGGGACCTGATGGCATACATCCCAGGGTACTAAATGAGCTAAGGGTGGAACTAGCAGAGCCATTATCAGAACTGTTTAGTAAGTCTCTGAGTACAGGAGAAGTCCCAAAAGACTGGAGAAGGGCTCATGTGATCCCACTCCACAAGAGTGGTGGCAGGGAGGAGGCAGGAACACAGACCAGCCAGTCTTACCTCAGTAGTGGGCAAGATTATGGAGGCACCCTTAAGGAAAGGATAGTGCAACACCTGAAATCCATAGAAGCACAGGATCCAAGACAGCATGGGTCTACAACAGGAAGAGCCTGCCAAACTAATCTAACAGATTTCTTCTATGGGTAACCAGAGTGGTGGACCAAGGAGGTGCAGTTGATGTCACCTACCTTGACTTCAACAAAAGCTTTGATACTGTTCCACATAGAAGATTGATTAATAAACTAGGTAGGCTAGGGGTGGGTCAGAAGTTGGCCAACTGAGTGGCAAACAAGTTGATGGGCAGAAAACAGAGAGTGGTGGTAAATGGTATACAGTCAGAAGAGATGCAAGTCACAAGTGGGGTACCTCAGGGATCAGTCCTGGGGCCAGTCCACTTCAATATCTTCATCAGTGAAATTGCAGATGGACTGGAGGGTAAGGTTTGTCTGTTTGTGGATGACACCAAGATCTGCAACAGGGTAGATGATCCAGATGAGGTGGGCAGAATGGGAAGAGATCTGGACAAACTGGCAAAATGGTTGGAAGAGTGGCAACTGGGGTTTAAAGCAAAGAAGTGCAAGATCATGCACATAGGCAAGAGAAACCCTGAAGCCACCTATAGGTTGGCAGGGGAGTTGCTGGCAATCACAAGGGAAGAAAGAGACTTGGGCATCATCATCATCACAGATGACCTGAAATTATCCAAGCAGACCACTAAAGCAGTAGGTACAGCTAGAGGGATGTTGGGGTGTATTAGTAGGGGTATCACAAGTCGTAAGAGGGAGGTAATAATCCCTTTTTACAAGACACTGGTTAGGCCCCATCTGGAGTACTGTGTGCACTACTGGAGGCCACACCTGCACAAGAACATTAACAAAATGGAGGCAGTCCAGACAAGGGCAACCAAAGTGATGCAGGGACTGCATCAGAAAACATATGAGGACAGATTAATGGAGCTTAATATGTATACCTTGGAGTAAAGGAAGGAGAGAGGTGATATGATCCAAACATTCAGACATCATAAGGACATTAACAAAGTGAAAGAGTCTAACATATTTCAGTATAAGAAAAATAGCTGGACAAGAGGACACAGCATGAGATTAGAGTGAGGCCGATTAAGGGGCAATGTGAGGAAGATATTTTTCACAGAAACGGTGGTGGATGCATGGAACAGCTTACCTCAGGAAGTGGTGGATACGAATACAGTGCAGGGCTTCAAACAGACGTGGGATAGGCACAAGTGAGCAATACAAAGGCGTGTGAATAAATAGGCCATTGACAGAGTAAAGGCCTATGGCACATTTATAAGGTATAAAAAATGGGCAGACTGGATAGGCCTTGTGGTCCTTATCTTCTGTCATCTTGTATGTTTCTATATAGTCTACCTTGTGAACCTCATATTTGTCTAGTTCAGTTTCCGGCATAGAACTGTCTCCACAGCCCTACCCAGGGCATCTGCTACGATTAAGTTCTTTACTTGTTTTGTACTGTACTCACAAGTCATACCTTTGCAGTTTTAGCATCATGCGTTGAATTCTTGGTGGGGCTGTGGCCAGTGTGTTTTTGAAAATGCTTTCTAGGGGCTTGTAGTCCCAGGGTCTGCCATAAACATATTAGTGGAACTTTGAACAACCAAACACCATAGCTAGTGTTTCCTTCTCAATTTGTGCATAATTTCTCTCAGCTTTATTAAGTGATCTAGAAGCAAGGGCAGCAGGCCTGCCTTCCTGCAGCAGACAGGCACCCAGCCCTCCAGAGGATACATCAACAGATAATTCAACAGGTTTGCTTAGATCATAGTAGGCCAGTACTGGGGTTAGTAACAACTGTTTTCAGTTCTTGAAAGGCCTTTTGTGGCACTCTTCCCAGAGTCATGCTGTTTCTTTCTCTATTAACTCTCTCAATGGCTTATTTACAGTTGATAGGTTTGGAATATATTTTGCCAGGTAGTTTATCATGCTCATTAATCTGTATAAGTCAGTCTTATTTTGGGGAACAGGCATCTGGGTAATTGCTTTAATTTTTATTTATTTATTGAAGAATCGGAATTACAACCTTTGATCTAAAAGCTCATTTACTAAGGATCCTCATCAAACATAAATAAATAAAAGTGTTTTCTGGGTCTGCCAACAACGCATTGCTACTTAACCTGTGTCCAATATATTGGACCTCTGACATTTTGATTTTAGATTTCTTTAGATTTAGAGACAAATGCTTATCACTGGCTCTTTGTATAACATGCCATAACCTCTCACTGTGCTCTTGTAAATTAGCTCCCCGTATTAGGATGTCATCCATAATGACCTCTGTGCCCTTGAGCCCTTCAAAAATGTGTGAAATTTTCTTTTGGAAGACTTCTACTGCTGTGCAAATCCAAATGGGGAGATGCTTGAAATTTTATCTCCCAAAGGGTGCATTAAAAGTCATTAGATCAGAGCTAGGCCCATCTAGGTTAATCTGCCAGAAGGCATGCCCAGCATCTAACACTGTGAATACTTTGGCCCCTGCTAGCTTGGCTGCAACCTCTTCAGCTGTTTTCATTGGGTAATGTTCCCTCTTAATTGCTCTAGTAAGATTTCTGGGTTCTTTACAAATTTGTACTTTGGTTTTTCTACAACTACCATCGAGCTGACCCAGCTTGTGTGTTTCTCCACCTTCTCAATAACCCTCAGTATTTCCATGTTCTCTAGCTCAGTTTTCACTTTATCTTGTAATGTGAAATGTATTTTCCTAGAGGGTGGATCACAGGGCTGACTGTTTTATCTATTTTAATGTGGTATTCACCTTGAGCGTGTTGAGTACTCAAATACATCAGCAAATTCAGCCAGTGTTCCTTCTGTGGTTTTCCTGCACTTCCATTTGCAGCATCTGCTAAAAATATCTTCTTTATAAGCTTAATTTCCAAGCAAGTAGACAGCCCAAACACTGGGGTCACGTTGGCATTAGCCACTTGAAATGGCAGCAGGTAATACTTTTGTTTAAAACACGTTAGCAACATCACTTTGCCTTTTACATCCAGTTTATGCCCAGAATAGGAAACCAATCTAGATGATGACTTTTGAATAGCTTCTACAGACAGTGTCTTATACATCTGAAAAGGCATCACATTCTTTGTCCAACTTGAACATTACCATTTTCCCATTTATACTCAGATTTACTTTCCAATCAGTCTGTGGCTTATAGGTTGTCACAGTTTTGATGCTGAAAGTACTTTCATTCTCCTGAGCATCTTCTAACAACATGGATCTCATTGTGTTTGCCCATACAAGATACCCTAGCAAAGTGATTTTTCTTGTGGCACAATCTTCCAAACTGTTCACATATGCTGGGCATTAATTTATTTCATGCTCATGACCACACTTCTCAAAGTAGATTTTATTCACTCGAGGTGTATAACTCTCCTTGCTCACATTGCCACTTCCTGGACAACTGCTACTTGCACTTTGCTTTCATCCTGAGCATTCCCACTTAAGCATTTTATTTGCATTTCACTCAGTTCAATGGCCCTGCACATATCTATGGCATCATCTAATGTTACGCCCACTTTTCTCAACAGTCTGTGTCTCACATGCTCACTCTGTATGCCACATACAATTCTATCTCTGATCAACGATTCAGTTAAATCTCCAAATTCACAAGATTTAGCCTTTAGCCTCAGTTCAGTAACATATGCATCAATGGACTCACCCAGATTCTGGTTCCTTGTATTGAACAAATTTCTTTCATAAGTCACATTCTTTCTGGGGTTACAATACATCTCAAATTGTCCCATATTTTTTTTTTATAATGTATGGTGGAATGTTGTTATTAATGAAAACCCATCACTTTCAAAATGTCGTTATGCTGCAGTAGCTATGTCATCGTAGATGTTATGCTGCACTAACTACGTGGCTACCACAGCATAACAACATGGAACATGTTCCATCTCACACTCAATAGTTTAAAAAGGAAAAAAACTTTACTTAAGTGAATCATTCAATAGGTCCCTCGGTGTGCCAGCGGTCAGGTAAACAGCAATCCCAAGTGTAAGTGGATGTTAGGAGGGATCAGGCAGATGCTCTGAGGGCTCTCTCTGTTTAGCCCCATTTAATTTAAATATAACATGCCCATAAGAAAAAGAACAACAAACAAAAAAACAAGTGGCAGCACTGCCAGCAAGTGGGACTGCGGCATTGATCAGTGTCAGAGCGTCAAGGGCAGAGCAACAAGAGCCCCAACTGGCATCAGCTCCTGTTCTGCTGGCATCACCTAAAAAACCAACAGAAAAGGCCATACACTATAAAAACTATCACTAATTGTTACAGTAACAAGCTTGGTTAGTGCATCTGAGGTCTGCCACATGTGACCGAACCTCCCGAGCTTTGCTCTTGGGGTTATTGTGGTCACCAAGGCTACCTCCTGATGCACTAACCAGCTTGTTACTGATAGGTGACTAGTGATTATTCTGTATCAGCTGCCCCTTTTCTTCCTCATTTTTCCAAATGAAAGTATTGAATACCTCTAATGCATTAGGGCCTGCCAAGTGCAAGAAGGTCATAGCCTGGATTTTCTGGGATTTTTCAGTGAGTCCACTGGCAACTGAGAAACTTTTAAATTGCTGTTTAAATATTCTCTAGTTTTCATATGCATTTCCATGTAAATGAAGAGTGGTGGGTGGCTGCAGGTGGTCTCACTTCTGACACCATGTAATTATCACACAGACACCTACATGGAGTGAGCTGGTAAGTTTACTGTATGAAACACACACTTGAAATAACTGCAGAAAACATGGACTTCTGTCTGCCAGGCAAGGGTTTATATATACATGTTAGCGCATGCACATTAGTAAAGCATATGCAAATTGCATATGCTAATTAACTTCTTTACAAGCAGATGTCCTCAAAATAAAACCACCAACATAATTGCTACTAATTGTCCCTGAACCAGTATTCTCACATGAGAGACCAAGTATTGACTGGCATGGATTCTAAACTATCTTCTCACCTAAATGGTGGTCCTCTATGGTGGGGTTAAGGCACATTGATGGGGCAGTATGAGGAAGCCTTCACTGTGATCACCTGTGTTATACCTGTTGTGTGGATAAATAGAGGTCTTCAGGTTCAAGTGTTGTTGGTAAAGCACATTTTATGAGTTCTGAATTTACAGACAGAAAAAAAAGTAAAATAAATTCCAATATTTTATGCTTCTTTAGGGACCTGAATCTATGCAATTCAAAGAACCATTTAAAGGATGAGGCAAATCCTAAATGACCAACAAAATGCAGTTCTTTATTTCCCCCAATTTTCTAAATCAAGTCAATCATACATCCAAATCCCCACTATCCACTCTCACCCCTCTCATGTCTGCCTCCCTGCACCCTCCATAACATATCTATTCCCTCCTAACTCTCAATGTGTTTGTGCTATACTTGCTTTTATGCAAAGTATTTGTAAAGTGCTTGAAAGTTTCTTTAACAAGAAAGTAATTTGCTTATAAGTCCAGCACCCTCCTAACATCAAATGAAAAGTCTTGTTACCCTCAGCACACCTTTATGGATTCTCTATTAATACACAATATCAACATGATTCAGTGTTTGAACTCATCTTCAGTCCTTCTGAATAAGGTAAGTGATGCTGCAAGTGACAACCCCTATACCCCTTTTCCACACATACCACCAAATGAGTGAACTAAGGGGGAAACGTTGTTTTGCCTAAGGATTCAATTAACAGAGGAGTTACTAGGCATGCCCCATGCAAAGGTCTGGGAATGAAGCAGCCTTGTCAGCTGCAGGATTATATACTGTAAAATATATGTCACTGGACTGTTAAGGTTAAGGAGTCCTCAAATTAGATCATAACCCTAGATGAGGTAATATGGATACCCTGTGGTGCTGGGTGGGAGAGTATAGCTGGATATGTGATTTGTGGGAGTGGGATACTGAATTTGGGATTACTGTACACACTGGGATGCAGGATTTGAGATTCAGAGGTGGGGGGGTTTCTTTGGATTCCTCAATGCCAGTTCTTGGACTGGTCAGAAAGATTTGGAAGTCGGAGAGTAGGGCTGCTTTTAAGATTTGTGCACTGTAATTGTAATTTAGGGGAATGGAAACTGGCTGGTTGATAGAATGTGTGTGTGTTGAGGGGTGCCTGCCATATTTCAGGTATTTTCTAAAAGGACAGTTATTTCTTAGAAGAAAAATCAACAAGCCCCTTTTTAAACCTTTTTTTTTTGGTTCAGTGTTTAATTAAAATTAACCTAAAGTGGGAAATGAAAAAAATAAATGTGTTATCTGCATTAAGATGAACTTTACAGTAACCATAAATGTTATAGCCTATGTTACTAATGTAAATTGAAAAAGCCAGTATATTGAAAAAGTACTGGTTCAAGAAAAGTGAACCTTGAAGGGATGGATGGATTAACCCGACGGGGTATGGGTTTACTGAGCATTAGTCCATGCTGCCTGAGGGAGGGGTTTGGAATCACAAGGCAAAGCCTCATGATTTCAACCACCAAGCGTGATTAATGCTCAGTAAACCCATACCCTGGAGTGGGTTAATCCTCTTATAACATGGGCAATGTTTTGTTAGAGTTTTACCTAAAGAAAAAGTGAAATAAAGCTGTGGGTATATCAGACATTAATCCATGGTCAGGTGACCTGTTTGGAAGAATCAGAAGACAGTATTTTAGGAACCCAAGTTATAAACCATTTTAGATGAGTTTTAAAAGTCAGAGAACAAGCCATCCACCTTGATATACTGTGTTCTAATGATAAACAACTATCAAACCATGCTACAGTACCATATGCTCCTGAATTCTGTGTGGGATAATCTTTGGAAATTAAGCTGGTTATTGACAATGTCAAATGTTCTTCAGAGATCAAGGAACAAATAAGCACAAAAATGTATATTGACCAGAGTGCTAGTAACATTGTTAACTACTTTACTGACAGCGATATATTGCCAAGGGACAATCCGAGACCTGACTGATTCTCAAGCAAAATATTGTTACATCACAAAATTGTTACAAATGTGAATAAACCAGGAGTTTTAAACATTTTGCCACTCAGGCAGGTATGCTACAGGAATGATAGATTGAGAAGTGATTCACTATGAGGACAGCTTTGTACCAGCTGTTTCCTGATAAGACTGCAAGATCCTACATAATTGTGGTATGTAAAATACTGATGGGTTAACCAAGTCAAACAAATTGTGTTTATATTCAATTGGCTCTATGGGACTATTCTAGCTATAGCAGTCTTGCAGGAGATACCCACTGATAGACATCTACCTCTCGGATAAGTACCAGTCACACACATCTGCTGTCAACCCTTGCAGTCATTTTAGACATGAAGCTTTTCCAACATTCAGACACCAATGGATATATATATATATATATATATATTACATGGTGATTGGTTTTGAGGACAATATTATGACAGCTGTTGTCAGAAATGACAACTACCATCAGTATAGTATGTCTACATTTTTTTCTGTGTACATTATTTAATGTGTAGCCTTTTGAGAATACACCCACATACATTATGACTGTGTCTTCTACATGCTGGTACCTGATTCTAGTGCCTGCTAATCATCATTTACAGTTGTACATACAGTAGTAGCACCAAGTTAGTCAAAGAATTTTTAAGAATTTTTAAAAATCCCTATTGAGAATTGTGAAACCTTTAGTTAGGGATTTTGTTTTGTAACTAGTACTGGAGCCCACTCGAGAGGGAACAATATTAGACTTGATTCTCTCAAATGGAGATGGTGAGAGGATTACAGATGTAGAAGTGGGTAGCCATCTGGGAACTAGCGCACCATCGAACAGTATGGTTCACAATAACATAGCAATAGAGCTAGCTTACACAGGACAAAAGTACTGGACTTTAGGATGGCTGATTTTGCTAAATGGGTGAGTGCCTAGGAATGCACTAGCAAATGGGCAGGAAGGAGGGTGGAAGAACAATGGGGAATAATAAAAACTGCCATCACAGAGGTAACGAGCCTTGTGTGAAGCAAATAAACAAAACAAGACGATGTAAGAAACCACTATGGTTCTCAAAGGAAGTGGCAGTGAAGGTTCAAGAGAAAAGAAAGCATTCAGGAAGTACAAGGAATCACAGAAGGAGCAGGACAGAGAACTGTATAGTTAAATCAAAGGAGGCTGGGAAGGCAGTCAGAACAGCAAAGGCCCAAACCAAGGAAAAGATAGCCAACTCAGTTAGAAGGGGATAAAACCTTTTATAGGTACATCAGGAGCGAAGGAAGACCAAGGGAGGGATAGTGAGGCTTAATAAAGGGAGGGAGGGTGGGCAGAGGGAGACTGTGAAAAGGCAGAGATACTAAACAAATATTTTGCTCAGTATTTACAAAGGAAGAGGGGAGGTACATAAAACAAACAGTAGTAACACTCTGGATACAGAAGTTGATACCGCCCATTTACAGAACAAAGGGTTCTGAAAGAACTCTTACAACTGAAGGTGGACAAAGTGATGGGCCTGATGGGATTCATCCCAGAATTCTAAAAGAACTAAGGGTAGAACTAGTGACACCACTGACTACCCTTTTTAGCAAATCATGGGAGGATGGGGTGGTACCCGAGGACTGGAGGAGGGCAGATGTGATTCCCCTTCACAAAAGTGGGAGCAAGGCAGAAGCAGGAAACTATAGACCTGTTAGTTTAACCTCAGTGATAGGGAAAATGATGGAATCACTTCTAAAGGAAAGAATTGTTTAGTATCTAGAGGCCAGAGGGGCACAGGACCCCGGCAGCATGGATTCACAGCGGAAGGTCATGCCAGATGAATCTGATAGATTTCTTTGACTGGGTGACCAAAGTAGTAGATCAGGGAGGGGCTGTGGACATGGCCTACCTAGACTTTAGCAAGGCATTTGACACAGTCCCACACAAAAGATTAATATGCAAGTTAGCCAGCCTGGGAGTGGGTCCCAAGATGACAGCCTGGGTAAAGAATTGGCTGGAGAATAGGACACAGAGAGTAATAGTAAATGGAGTCCACTCAGAAGAAAGGAGGGTTACTAGTGGGTACCGCAGGGCTCAGTATTAGGATCGGTCCTCTCAATGTCTTTATGTTGACATTGCAGAAGGACTGAAGGAAAGTATGTCTCTTTGCAGATGACACTAAGATCTGCAACAGAGTTGATGCACAGGGTGGGGTGGAAAGGATGAGAAGGGACTTGGCAAGGTTAGAGGAATGGTCAAATGTATGGCAGCTTAGATTCAATGCTAAGAAGTGCAAGGTAATGCACCTGGGAAACAAAAACCCAGGGGAAGAGTACACAATGGGGGTGAGATACTAACAACAACAAAAATGGAAAGGGACCTGGGGTAGTCATATCAGATGACCTAAAGATGGGAAAGCAATGTGAGAGGGCAGCAAGGAGGGCTTGGGGGATACTGGGATGCATAGGGAGAGGCATCACCAGTAGAAAACAGGAAGTTATTATCCCTCTGTACAGACAGCTGGTGAGACCCCATCTGAGTATTGTGTGCAGTTCTGAGACCCAATCTCCTAAAGACATAGACAGGATGGAAGCTGTCCAGAGGAGGGCAACTAAAATGGTGCAGGGTCTGCACTGGAAGACATATGAGGAGAGACTTAAGGAGCTTAATATGTATAGCCTCGAGGAAAGAAGGGAGGGGCGACATGATAGAAACGTTTAAGTACCTCAAGGAATCAACAAAGTCCAAGAGGGTAGCATCTTTCAAAAAAGAGGTGTGCAAGAACAAGAGGCACAATTTGAAAATAGAGGGGCGTGCTCAGAGGTAATTTAAGGAAGTATTTTTACAGAGAGGGTTGTGGATGCATTGAATAGCCTTCCGAAGGAGGTTGTGGAGTCAAAATCAGTGGTGGAATTCAAGCATGCATGGGATAGTCATAAGAGCAGTTCTGGGGGTGGGGTAGGAAGAAGTAGGCTGCTGGTTAAGTAGGATCTGCAGCTTATCCAGTAGGTAGGGAAATGGGCAGACTGGGTGGGCCAAGCGGTCCTTATCTGCCATCAAATTCTATGTTTCTATGTTATTAGTGTGTTCACTGCTACACAGAGAGGGTTGTCTCATCTGATAGTGTAGTTAAAAATCTACCAGATGGCACTTAAGTACTGTAATAGGAACTGGCCTCTTTCTGTAGGTATAACAAATAGAATTTTAGAGGATTTTTTTCCCTAAATTTTGTGAAGGATAAATAGGGAATCTCACAAAATTGCTTGACAAATTCAGCACTACTACTGTATACGAACATATAAAGAAGCCAGCAGAAAAAGGCCATTTAGTTTATCAAGTCTGCTCATACTGCAGAGTCCACTGCTTGAGCTACTGTCCCTGCCCTCCCTCCCCACTCCTCCCATCCTCCCTACCCATGATCGTTACCTTTTCCCTGTACCTATCCCAGGCTCTCTTAAAGCTGCCCACTGTCATCAATGAGATAACCTCTTCCGGCGGTGCATTCCAAGTGTCCAACACCCTCTCTATGAAGAAGTGCTTCCTGACCTTGCTCCTAAACCTCCCATCCTCCAGCTTAAGACTATGCCCACTCATGTCATGGTTGCCACTCAGCCTAAAGAGACTCTCCTTATTAAACATATTTATCCCTTTCAAGTACTTGAAGATCCCAATCATGTCCCCACTCTCTCTATCTCTCTCCTGTGTTCCAGGGAGTACATGTTCCATGCCTTCAACCTCTTCTTATATGCCTTACCCTGCTGACCCGCTATCATCTTTGTAGCCCTCCTCTGAACCTTCTCCAGCAGGTTACTGTCCTTTTTGAGGTGTGGGCACCTGTACTGAACTCCATACTTGAGATGTGGCCTTACCAGTGACCTGTACAGGAGCAGTATAACCTCCTTACTCCTACTACTGATCCCCCTAGATATCCATCCTAGCATCTTGTTTGTCTTCATATACATGTACATCCACAGAATGTGTTTCTTCAGTGGTTCTCTAGTTAGAGCTGTCTGTACTGTGGATTCCAAACGAAAATGGGAGTTTTTTTGAGCTGCTCCTTCATATCAAGGCCTTCCTAAAATTCAGCTCAGTTGATGAAATAGATCATTGCAATACATGAGAGGTCAGGGAGGAAAGGCAGAGTGGTTGCTTCATATATGAAGAAGGATATAAGAGCTACTGAGATACAGGGGCAACACTGGTACAAAGAAGGACTGGATGTACTATGGGTCAGCCTAGAGACAGAGTCTGAGGCTGTTACTCATATAGGTGAGGTGTACAGGTCTGCAACACAGGGAAAGGATTCAGATGGATCACTGGGGTAAGCCATTAGCAAAATGGCCATCAAGGGGGAAGTTTTGATAATGGGGAATTTTAATCTGCTGGATGTAGATTGGGGCATTCTCAGCACAGCTACATCAAGAGACAGGGCCATCCTCAACTCCATACAAGGGGCATTTCTCAGGCAGTTTGTTTTGGAACCTACTAGAGACAGAGCAGTTCGACCTGGTACTTACAAACAGAGAAAGCATTGCTGATGTCGATGTGTCATCCCTTGGGTACAAGTGATCACCATCAAATGTGATTTGGCATACAGACAGAACAGGAAAGAAACATAATAAAATGAGTGTCCTGGACTTTAGGAGGGCAGATTTTAAAGAAATGGAAAAAATGTCTCAAATAACGCCTCAAGGGGGAAGGCAGAGAGGAGTAGAGACTCAATGGAGAAAATTAAGGAGTTTATAGCCCAGGCAATGGCATGCTGTTTGAAGGAAGTGAGCGATGGAAAAATAAGAAGAGGCTGCTCTGGTTCTCTAAGGAGATGGCAAAAGCAGTGAAGGAGAAGAAAACAGCATTTAAAAACTACAAGGTGACCCAGAAGGATGAACATGGAGATATATTTGGCAAAACAAAGGAAATTAGGAAGGAGGGTGGGAGCAGCTGAAGCACTAACAGAGGAAAGCATAGCTAAGGAGGTCAAAAAAAGGGGACACAACCTTCTTCAGGTATGTTGGAGAAAGAGGAAGTAAAGGGAAGGAATAGTGAGAATCAGGAGGGTGGTGGAGACTGCAGCGAGGAAGATCAAGAAAAGAAAATACCAAATGATTACTTCTGCTCAGTCTTCATGGTAGAAGACAGACAAGTATGCTGCAGTAAGCAACAAGGAGAGGGAGGGTGTGGACACAAATTCATGCTCAGTGGGGTGCAAGTCTTAAACAAATATAAGGCAATAGAGCCAGATGGCATTCATCCAAGGGTCCCAAAGGAACTGGCCACAGTGCTGGCCTTCCCTCTAGCAATGCTTTTTAGTATCTCACTGACAAAAAAAATTCCAGAGGACTGGAGAAGGGCTGATGTGGTCCCTCTGCACAAAAGTGGCAGTAGGGAGGATGCTAGCAACTACAGGCCAGTAAGTCTCACATCATTGGTGGGGAAGTTAATAGAGACATTACTGAAGAAGAGGCTTATGGAGCACTGGAGGCAGGACCACTGGCAGCATGGTTTCACAGGAGGGAGGTTATGTCAAACTAATCTCACAGCTTTCTTTGACTGGGTTACCAGGGAGGTTGATCAAGGGAAAGCAGTGGACATGACCTATTTGGACTTTAGGAAGGCTTTTGACACTGTGCCGCATAGGAGGTTAATTAAGAAACTAAGTAGCCTGGGGGGAAGGGGAGAAAGTGACAAGCTGACTATCAAACTTGTTAAAGGGAATATAAAGAGGGAAGTCTGAGTAAGCAAAACCAAAACTACAGCAGTGTAGGTTAAAGGCATACCTACATACTGATATGCTCCGTTTGCCTCACAAATGACTTTTAATCCATGTTTGTCATGTTTAAAAGTTCTGATGAATGTAAACAAACCACATCTACCTATTCATATATTGTGCTTTGGTGGGTGCCTAAAGTGGCTGCTACTTGCATATGCAATGACATCAGTGGAGCGAGAGTGCCCCAGAGAAATAATACAGTTTGCATAAGGACCTTAGAAATAAACTGTTAAAATAACACTAGCAATGCACTTCTCCAAATCCTTTACCATGCAAGTGTAACAACCTTTTCACACTTGCACAGTAAAGGATTTGGAGGAGAAGCATTTCGTTAATGTCATTTTAACAGTTCATTTATAAGGTCCCTATGCGGACTGTATTATCGCTCCAGAGCACTCTCGCTCCACTGACATCATCGCATATGCACATAGTGACCATTTTAGATATCTACTGAAGCACAATGTTTGAATAGGAAGATGGGGTTTGTTTACATTCACTGGAACTTTTAAACTTGATGAACATGGATTAGTTGTCATTTGTGAGATAAATGGAGAATATCAGTATGTAGTTAAACCTCTAACCTACACTGTTGTGGATTAGGTTTTGTTTCCTCTGACTCTCCTGTTTATAGTCCCTTTAATGGACAGGAGGCAAAGGATGACAGTAAATGGTAACCACTCAGGTGATAGGATAGTGACTAATGGGGTGCCATAGGGTCTAGTTAGGACTGGTCCTCTCAATGTCTTCATGCTACATTGTGGAGGAACCTGCAGGTAGTGTGTCCCTTTGCAGTTGATAAAAAATCTGCAACAGAGTTGACTCTTAGGAAAGGGTAGAAAGAATTCAAAAGGATCTGAGGAAACTGGAGGCATGGTCTAGGGTGGTGTCAACTCGATTTCATGCCAAAAAGTGCAATATTATGCACTTATGGCTGCGAACCCAGGAGCTGTATATGATGGGAGGATTGGCACTTATAGTTACCAAGCAAGAAAGAGACCTAGGGGTCATCATATCTCTGATAAATAAATCCAATGAAATTCTTTTTATTTTTATAATATTAGTTTTTATTTTTCTGAAGTTCATGTTATTTCTTTTTATTAATTGAAAATGTAGTTTTATTTCTTATCACATTTACATTCATAAAATACCTCAATAGGACCTTATACACACTAGAAATCATATTCCTAGTATACTACTTTGCCTTAAGCATCATTATGCTATGGTATTGAAAGGTTTTGTGAATCAGACAACTCTATTGCTGCTTCCTTGCAGACCATCTCTGTGGTAATAACCGAGCATAAGCAAAACTGCTGCAAGCATTTATTTGGTTTTGCCCCCAAAATTTCCTTTTATACCTTGAATTTCTTGTTATTTCATGTTATTTCTTATCTAGGAAAATCATGGATCTCTCTGATAGCTGGGCAGTGTGACAAAGCAGTAGCGACGGCCAGCAGGATGGTAGGTGCATTCAGAGAGGAGAGGGATTTCTAGCAGGAGGAGGGAGGGAGGTTTGACTGCAGTTGTATCTCCTCACTGGTGAGGCCCACCTGGAATACTGTGTCCAGTTTTGGAGGCACACTCTTTAAGGACATTGAAACAGTGGAATTGGTACAGAGGATGGAACCAAAATGGTGAGGGGTTGCACCAAGAGTCTTACGAGGAAAGGCTGCAGGAAATCAATATGCACTCCTCAAAGAGAGGAGAATGGGAGGGATATGATTGAAACCTACAAGTACCTCACAGGAGTAAACAAGGTGCAAGTGGAGGGTGTATCTCAAAGAAAGGCAGGCAATAGAACAAGGCACATGGACTGGACCTAAGGGAGAAATTTAAGAGAGCTGTTTGGAAATACTTATTCATGGAAAGGGTGGTGGATGACAGGAACAGCCTGCTAGAGGAGGTAGGGAGTAAAGACTGTGGGGAACTTCAAGTAGGGTGGGATAGGCACAGGAGCATA
Organism: Neoceratodus forsteri; assembly: GCA_016271365.2. Lineage (NCBI taxonomy): Eukaryota > Metazoa > Chordata > Ceratodontiformes > Ceratodontidae > Neoceratodus > Neoceratodus forsteri. Next base: position 865,747,806 of record CM057458.1, on the reverse strand, counting down.
TTAGATAGTGGAACGGGGAGGAATTACACCTAGAACCAACTAGGGTCAGTGGTGACAGAATAAGCAGTGACAGTGGGTAGACTGGATGGGTCTAAAGGTGCTTTTCCCAACAAAATCTGTGTTTCAGTGTTTCTAATACATTTTCCCACAATGGCTCTGAATCTTCCAGTAAGGTAAGGGAATGGTTAAACTGGGACTCAGAAATTCCAGATATATTACAGGGTGCGGTAAGCACCTATAGCTTGGGTTGAGTAGCCTGTTAAATGTTAAACCCTAACTTTGCTCATTAATATATTTGGCTCCGTTTGACTAAATGAGCTGACATCTTGTATGTGTTGTCTAGAGGCCAAGGGCTTGATCTTTGGAAATTTTTGTGACGGAAGCTTGTACAGTTTCTAAGATCAGCATGTGTCATTTTTGTAAGTGTCTACTTTTTCCTATACAGTAACCACTCACTATAGTGAACCCCTTTATACCAAATACTTGGTTATAATGAAAGGTCCTCATGACTCCATTACAAATCAGCTTTTTTCCCATACAGCTCCATGCTGCCACTTTTAAAGCAAATGTGCTTAGTACAGACAGTATTATATATTCCCAGGCTACTGTACCATTATTCAACTGTTGTCAACTATTATCAGATTTTGTGTAATTGTATTTTGCAATTGAAGTGCTAGCAACAGCTCATTTCACTCTACTCTGACCATGCTGTCATACCGATCACGATCTTCCGGTCAAAAGCCAGCAGCACATCTCCAACTTTGGCAGCTACAACCATGAAACTACTGCTCCTTTCATTCATGCAGTAGTTTTGTGGTTACAAACGACGATCATCAGTAAACAACACACATAGGAAGGAAAGCAAGAAGGGGGGGAAGGAGTCAGTCAGGAAACCATGGTGAGCATTTTATTTTTGAAACAAATCCACTCCCGTGCTGACTCTTTTTAAAACATTCCCAGCTCAGAACAGTAACACCAAGAAACCACCCTATGAGGATGTGAAGTCTGGAAATCCAGATGAAAGCTGTTTATACACACACACTGGCAGACAGTGACTGTACTTAATATATATTTTTTTGCTTACCCTACAGCCAACATGAAATAGAATTGTTATCCCAGTTTTGCAGGGGACACGTGTCATGTCCTAAGGTAGTGCCTTGTGAAACAAATACTGGTCAGATCCACCACGGCTGCATAATGAAGTTAGTGAAGTTGTGAGGAATTGTTAAGGAGGTATGGAGAAACAACACAATGATTTGTAAGTAGTAAGATTTGTTTTAGTTTCTGTTCTAAGGAAGGCATACACATTATTAGGAAAATATATGGAGGTGTACATTTTAATTGAAGGAAGAGGACGATTACAAAAGAACCTCAGAGCAAATGCCACTGATGTATGTGTCATCCCAGATTATGTTGACCAGACAGCTAAATTTTAAAGAAAACATAATTGCACATATCCCAATAATGCAAAGCATCAAGGGAAACATGCAAATCCCCATGATGATACAGAAGGTGGCAGTAAATGAAAAAAGTAATGGCTGGCATATGTTCAACCTTGGGATTATTTACAGTTTTATTTATTTATTTATTTATTTATTTTAAGAGTAACAGGGTTTTGTCCATGAGGTGATATAAGTTATATTTAAGCAACATGTTGATGTCAGGAAGTCAGGTTTAATGATGATGGACTGTTAGAGAAAATGTGATATTAACTTTCAGAGGGGGTTGCTTTTGACAAGGGCAAGGCAGTTATGCTTCAGATAATGGGGCTATTAGGAAAGTATGAGGTCTACACAGAAGTGGAGTACAATATGCACAGTTTCATAAATATGTGCTCAGAGGGCAGGCAAATGTGATATGCAGGTTTGTTTTAGGAATAGGTAAAAATAGTGATACATGCAATTAATAGAAAGATAGATTGTTACATAGACTTATATATATCTATATCTATATCTATATCTATATATATATATATATATATATATACAGGTGTATATATATATATATATATATATATATAGGTATATATATATACATATAGAGAGAGAGAGAGAGAGACTCATAGACAGGCAGAATAGGAATGGCAGTGAAGTACTGAAGTAATGTCAACCCCATCCCCACCCCGCAGACATGGACAGGCATCGGGGTGTGACTTTGGATCATTGCCCTTAATGCTCATGCCATTTCACCTCATCCTATCCTGCAGACACAGACAAAAGTCGAGGTGTGCCTTGGGGTTTTCAGACTTTACACTCACCCCATTCCATAAGGAAATATGCTGAAATGGGTACAGTATAAGAAAATGGAGTGAACTTTGGGGCTGAAGAGTCAAAGGCACACCTCGATACCTGTCACTGGCTGCAGGGTGGGGATGGGGTAGAACGGCGTGAGCATTACTGTTGACAATCCCAAGTTCACCCCTGATGCCTATCAGTCCCTACAGTGCAGGGTGTTCTGGTCAGAAACCCTAATGCCCTGGGCGTTTCTTGGTATTTTCACTCCATGGGCACAGCATGGGCTTTTTGTGACCCCAATGCATGAACAGTGACACTATCAGTTAATTAGCAGAAAGGAGATTTTGCACAGTGACTGTGCCATTTGGCACAACAGGTGTAGAGATGCAGTGAATTATAAATCCACCCGCGAAGTGGATACGAAGTGACCACTTCACATCTGCAGAGGACAATGTGAAGTGGACCTCATAAAGTGCTCACTTGGCCTTATCATTACCATACCATCATTCTCATTATGCCTTAACGCAAGTAAGGTGAAGTGAGAAGAAAATAGGCACATCACATGGCCTGCAGTACTATAGTCACATGCTTTAGCTAGCAGGAAGGAAGTGAGTCAGAGAAGTAGTTTCACTTTCTCCTTTGCATTTGTACAGGAGAAAGCAGAATTGTGAGAGAAGAGGAGTTTGCTTGGCTCTCTGAGTCGTTCTTGTTACTGCTATTTCAAACAGCTTTTATAAAAGCTATTTTATTTAGTGGTTGTGTTGTGTTAGTATTTTTTTGGTTAGTGATTTTTTTGGTATAAGTTTTGTTTTTGTTTTGTGTGTGTGACTGCCTGTGTGTGTGTATATGTGTGTATGTGTGTCGTCCCATGGACCCAGGAGGATGGAGGGTCAGGTTGGATTCAGGGAAGGAGAGTCACTGGCATGTGGGAGCGTTAGGAGGGGACGAGTGTGGACCCATGGGGGGCTGGGCGGTCGTGTTATATTGGACCGCTCTGTACTCCTGGCCAGTGTTGCTTCCCCCGCAGAAGCAACAGGAACAGCAGCAGCAGCACCAATGCCACCGGTGGCTGTTGCTCATCCACCTTCTCCACCACCACCACTAGCAGAAGCTGTTAGGGCTCCAGCAGCACCCCCTGCACCACCTCCACAGCCACAGGAGGTGGCCCCGGCAATAGTGGTTGGTGGTGGGACTCATGCCCACCAAGTGCATACTGTGTCTGGTCCCCCCGCAGCCCCCCAGTGTGGGAGATTTTTAATTGTGTGGAGAGAGACAGCACAGTGGTGCAGTGCCATGTGTGTGGTGTGCTGGTGCCCTGTGGTCCCCCGGGACAAATTTGGGGACCGGCGGCCAGCGCACCCACATGATGAATTACCATAGGGCAGAGTGTCCAGCTGCCATGGAAGGTGCCATGCGTCCACCTGCTGGCCCTTCTATGGCAGTGGTCGAGGGTGCTGCGGGTGTGAGGTGTGCCTCACAGCAGTCACTGCCGCAGCAGTAGGAGGGCTACATCAGGTGCTCCACCACCACCACCACATCCACCAGCACCACCCTGTCCACAACCAGCCCCACTCCTTGTATTACCCACTGCAGTGGACCCACTCCTTGGATTACCCACTGCAGTGGACCCCAGCACAGTCCCTGTTAGCCAGTCTGACCTCCTCCTGGTGTAGGCAGCACTGGAGGGAAATAACGAGCATTTAATTAATTTGGAGCAGCAGGTTACCAGAGTGAAAGGACAGCAGCAGCAAATCCTTTCAGTGCTGCACCTCCTGCTGGACCACCACGGCATCCCACGGCCATAGTAAGTCCAGGTGTTGTTTTATGCCCCCTCACACCCACCCCCACCCCCTGACCCCACCCCACTACTGTGTTGTACTTTTGTTGTGTGTTTTTGTTTGTTATTATTAAATCATACACATTTTCCCTTCCAGGGGAATCTTTCTTCGCCACATAGTGCAATAAATGTTTTGAAAACAATGCTAAATGCATTACAGTGAGTCATGTGACAGAGGCATTCCCATTCTGAAAATCTACCCACATTCTGCCTCCCTTCTCAGCAACATTAGTACATGATGGCAGGGAGAGCGCGTCTGCGTGCTCCACTCCTTACGGTGAATATCGGAATGTGCAGGTTTGTGAATATTACTTTATGTTAATGGTCAGTTTGTTGTGAAATGTGTGGCCACGTTTCCAGTAAGAAGAGACTTGGTAGTGGAAACATCCCACATTTCACCACAAAGTGAACCTTATAACATTAGGAAACATTGCTTGGGATAGCTGCTGGATATTCAGTATAGTGGATCATGCACCTGCGATCCCCCTGCCATCACGTCTTAATGTTGCTGTGGAAGTGTAACACAAATGTGGGTTGCTTTTCAGATTGTTAATTTCTCCATCATGTGACTCACTGTAATGAAATTATGGGTGGTTTTCACAGACATATATTGCACTCTGTGGAGCAAGAAATATTCCAGTGGTAGTAATGCCCCCACATATTAGTTTATGTGCATCATCATAACTATGTAATGTGCTGACTGTCTGTAAAGCAGCAGCACAACAATCTGTTGATAACGCTGACCTATATTTTTTAATGCTGTTACAGCTTCCTTTACTTACACCCTGACTGACTGGAATGATACGATAATTTGCAGTAGTTGAGTGTGCTGTACTACCTTTTTTCATGTGTGAAATAATGAAAGGAGCATTCCTTTTAAATTGGTGCTGCTGACAGTGAGTGTAACCAGGTCTTTGTCATTGTTTTCCTCTGCTTTTCTCCATCACATCAAGTAGTTGTCATATATAACTTCTGTTGTTAATTAACAGTTATGCATCAGTCAGTGTTTTATATGACACCATGGAACAATAATTATTGAAAAGCAGCTGCAAATAAATACAAAGCTGGTCGGAACAATATTGTAATACGTGCTCATTTGGTTTTCATACATGAAAAAAAGTAGGAGTAAGAGAAGCAGACATAAATTGTGAGAAGAATCATATCATTCAAGTCACTGATGACTCGCACGTAAGTAGTGGTTGCTGTGGCAATTTAAAGTAGCATAAAAAAGTACAGTTCAGAACTGTGAGGACATTCTTGCAATGCTGCTTTAACTGTAAAAATGTCACTATGACATCATGACTATGAGCTCACAGCAACAATCACAGAACACACAAAAGTGGCACAGAGTCCCCATATTTTTTCTGCAGGCCCACAATGCATCCTCCTTGTGTGCAAAAAATTGACATGTGGTAACGAAGTGAAAAGAGACTTTCAGCACATACAAAGTCCCCCAGAATTAATGGCGCAGTCAGTCATGCACGCAGTGGTGGCACAGAGTCCCCAGATTTTTTCTGCAGGCCCACAATGCGTCCCCTTGTGTGAAGAAAATTGACAAGTGGTAACGAAGTGAAAAGAGACTGTTTCAGCACATACAAAGTCCCCCAGAATTAATGGCACAGTCAGTCATGCGCGCAGTGGTGGCACAGAGTCCCTGGATTTTTTCTGCAGGCCCACAATGTGTCCTCCTTGTGTGCAGAAAAGTGAAAAGTGATCATCTCAACTAGATTGAAAGGTGTCCTTTGGATGTACAGTAATAGTAGCCTTGGTGAGTAGATATATATATATATATTTATAGATATATGATAGTGTATTTTGTAGGTGATGATGAGGGGGGGTTGAACTTGACATGTACTCATGCTATTGTTCTGCATCACACAGGTGACTCCGAACTGTTGCTGTGCACCTTCCAGTGCTCAATGAGAATTTTTTGCACTTAAATGGAAACGGATAACTCTCAAACACATGATGGTAAGTATTTTTTTGGGGGGGGGATCATATTTTCAGTTTTGTCTGTAATGGTTTCTTATTTTTTCACTTCTTCACAGATTTCATCAGCATCCTTCTGAAGTCCAGTTGTTAATGATGGTCACATGGTCATCGAATTAAATGACTTCTGTGTGTTGCATGTGTTCCCAAGCTCGGGTCGGGGGAGGGGTGTGCCTGACGTTGACAAACTTTTTTGGATAAGGCCCCTTTGACAGAACAACAAAGTAAGGCAAATTTTCCTAAAAAAAAAGAAATGAATGACTTCTTAAAAGTTACAACTTCATTGTTATGTGTCCCTCCCTGGTTCTCAAATCTCAATACCTATTGTCAAGTTACATTTCAGAGACACATCTTGTTAACTACTAAGACAACCTGTTGTGTGCAATATTTGCAGCAGTCTTCACAAAGCAATGAAATGGATGAAATAAAATCTTCATACTTACCAGAATTGATTTCACATGGACCTTACATCTGTTCCTTTCTGTACGGTATAGCTACAGCATCTTTCCCAATGAGTAATAGTGATGGAGCCTATTTTTGTTCTCCTGTAAAAGAAACAAAAGAAGTGTACTGTATGTGTTTTGCCACTGTGGCTCTGAAAAACTACAGAAAACAAAACAGACAACTTAAGGAAGTGAGGCAGCATAACAAACATGAGTGCACATACTCACTTTATGGTTTAAATATTAAGAAGCTGGTGGTGGTGGTGCACTGGTGGACTGGTGGTTCGTGGGGGCAGACAGACTCATGGTAGCAGCAGAGTTGCATAACATTGTTCCCGGTGGTGGTGGTGGTACATGGGGGCAGAGAGACTCATAGTGGCAGCAGAGTTGCATGACATCAGTCCCGGTGGTGGTGGTGGTCCATGGGGGGCAGACAGACTCATGGTGGCAACAGAGTTGCATAATATCATTCCCTTTAGTGGTGGTGGTCCATGGAGGGGCAGACAGACTCATGATGGCAGCAGACTTGGATAACATCAGTCCTGGTGGTGGTGGTCCAGGGTGGGGAGGCACACTACCTTTTAAATACTGCAGTTATAACCTGCCAACATTAACCACATCATCATCCTCATAAAGAAAACTGTCCTCACTGTCATCGATGTCTGAAGTCTGACCACTGGGAAATTCTTTCTCCATTGTGTCATCATCTATGTCAGTGGTGGGCTGTTTCAGGCAGCCACTGCCAGTGCCACCAGGATGCTCCATTTCCACATGAGCAAGACCACCATGACTAGGCCAGGGTACGAATACCGAGGTTGCAGTCTGTGCTGGTATGTGCCTCTCATTCATTTTAATGAATGCTAGCAAGCTAACATTTGCAGGAGACAGGTTTGTCCGATGATCCCTGACTATTGCACCTGCTGAGCTGAATACCCTCTCAACACTTACACTGGAGGGTGGGCATGTGAGGTACTTCAGTGCCACTGCAGCTAGCTCTGGCCATTCCATGAACTTTCCACTCCAATACAAAAAAGGATCTTCACTTATTGTCAGATGCCTGTTTTCAGACAAATATGACTCAACCATTCTCTGTGCCGCACTAAGTCAAATTGTTGATGCATCAGCCTTTTCCTCGGAATCATTGATTTCACAAATACCCACTTGGGACAAAGCCTCCCAAAGTGGGTTGATGCCAACCACTTTGGATTACAGACCACCAGGAACTACAGTCCCCTTACCCTTGCATGATATGCTTGCTGGTCCTCCAGCTACACCTTCAGCTGGATTGTGCTGCTAAGGTTTGCAAACCTTGGCACGTGACTTCTGTGCCCCATGAACCAAGCGAACCAGTTGACCACTGATATTGTTTACCTGTTCAGGCCCTCCCTCCAGTAATGATGCAATTCCACATTTGTATCGTGGGTCCAGCATTGTTGCCATGGCAAAGCTGTCACTACACTGAATGCTCACAATGTGACGATTGTGATCGAATACTGTCAGCATGTGTTGCAGCAACATACTGTTACCACCATCTCCGGCATCATCAAGGCTATGCTGTACATTTACCAATGTCTGCCTCAGCACCCACAGCAGTGGAATTGATTGGCTAATGGAGGCAGACTTGCCACTCACTGCCTGTATGGCATGCTCAAAAGGACGCAACATTGTTATTACAGAGTCCATGAGGCGCCACTGTTCAGTCGACATAGACATGGAGACCCCAGAACTGTCACGGCTAGTGTGCATAACAAGATGTTCTGTGATGGCTTTGTATTGTTCATACAACCTCTCTGCCATATATAATGTGGGGTTCCATCGGGTGACAACTTCCAGCTTCAAGCGGTGCTGAGGCCGGCTGTTTTGTATCTGCAACTGCCACAGTTGGCCACGGGCCTTTCCAGATCTTGAAAAGTGAGAGCAGATATGTTGTGAAATGGTCAGCATTTTCTTTATGTCAGGGTGCTGCAGAAACTCCTGAACCACAAGATTTAAACAGTGGGCCATGCATGGAACATGAAAAAAAACACCATTCGTGATGCATTTCACCACATTTGACCCATTGTCACTTGCTATGAACCCAGCTCAAAGGGATAGAGGGTTTAGCCATCTGTCAATTTCATTCAGTACCATGTCCAACATGTTCTCACCAGTGTGTGAACAGGTCACACTGTGCATAGCAATTGCTGTATGCTGGCGAATTCCCGGAAGATTGCTACCATGACAATCCACCTTCCTGCACTGATTATTCACACTACCAGCATCACAAACAACCCCCAGCACCTACGCCCAGTGTGCAGTTATACACAGATATGAACTTCCCACTGTTTTGCCACTTGTCCACATATCCATACTTAAATGGATGAATGGAGAGGCGGAATGTTGAAGGGCATGTCTTACTGAGTCTGAGACAGTGCAAAACAACTCTGGAACAGCACGGGTAGAAAAGTATGTCCTGGATGGGACTTTCCATTTTGGATAGGCACGGGCAGCAAACAGCCGGAACTCAGAATTCTCCACAAAGGAGAAGGGCAAAAGATCTATTTCTGCATTTCTGCTACAGCAGCATTAAGTTCACGTGACACTGTATGATTGGGGTACTTAGCTTATGCACTTTACACAGGGTGTGTTGTTGGTCACAAATGGTTGTGCTCTGTGATGAACGGCATTGGCAGGGGGTGGAGTGTGGACATTTGATGAAGGCAGTTGCACAGGTGATAATGACAAACCCAGAAATGATGTTATTTTTCTGGATTTGCCAACCGGGGTTGATGTACCACTTGCACTAGACATACTGCATTCACCACCACCACCACCACAAAAACTGCTACTCTCACCAGCACTGGACAACATTTCAAAGTCATTATGGTCCTCCACCTCATCATGCCTGTAGTAATCCTCTGCTCTTATTACCACACTACTGCACACATTTAATTTCCTACTGGGCTTAACAGTCATGGAAGGGGATAACATGCTGGCTATGGTTGCCGTTGATATGCGTGAACGCCCCAGTCTGGTATTAGCTGCCAGCTTGTGCTGGGTCCACAGAGCCAAGTGCCTATTCTTAAGATGTGTATGCTGTCCTCCTGTGCCAATATGGCTCCCCTTTTTACCTCGACTCACATGCACATGGCAAACCTGGCAGATTGCAACTGAATCATCATTTGCATCTTGAACAAAAAAATCCCAAACAAGGGACTGTGATGCTCTGCTTTTAACATGTCCATGATGATGTGGCTTATTTAAGTCTGTTATTTTAAGCACTGAAGTGGGGGCACGTGATATTTCTGGCACTGCACACCTGGACTGCAACTGACCACCATGACTACCTATCATATTGAGTACTGGGTCGTCATCATCATCATCATCCACTAAAACAGGTAAATCACAAGTTTTATGGGGGATCCTGCAAACAGATTCAGACACAGCCACTTTTAATTTCTTTTCTCCAGTTCCCAACCGGGTCAATTACATCATCATCATATTCATCACGTCACTGTCACGCAATCCACGTCTTCTGCTTGGATGCTAACATGTGAACTGTATGTTGCAACAACAGCAACATCATCATCAGCAGCATCAGCACATTCATCATCAGCATCTACACCACCATCACCTGATATTGTTTCTCCACACTGTGAATCACTGCATGGAAAATGAGTGACGTTAAGTGCCACAGTGGATGGAATATCACATTGTATGCTATCGTTGACATGATCATCAGAATCAGGCTTTGTTAATGGGATGTTACTGGGAAGTATGACATCATCTACGCTGTCACTCGCACTGCTTCACAATCAATATGTTTGGATACGGTACACTGGTCGGAATTAGAACTTGACGCAACAATGCTAATACTACCTCCACCATCACTAACACCACTGGCTGGGAAAACATCATTTCCTCCAACTACCAGTGAAGCTACTTATTGGGCTGTAAAAAACATTGCAGAAGAAATACCTTTCCTCACATCAGCAATGTACTTCTCCGTCTGCATACTACTACCACGCCCACAGACCCTCTTACTGCCAACATTGCCATGGCCTGAAACAGCTTTACTTGCACATCTCTTTGCAGGCATTTTGAGGGATCAACCACAAATATTATTACCAAATTCAGATTTTGATACTTTCACTTTCTGACTGGAGGGTCGCTAGCTGGATGTGAAGCAAAATAAACAACTGTGGCTTCAGCAACAGATAAGAGACTACTGTGTTGTGACACTGTCATGGAATTAAAACAACTTCAGTAACCAGTGGTGCTGATGGGGTCACAAAAGCAATCCAGTCTTGTAAAAAATACATTTTCAACGTGGGGGGGCACTGAATACAGACAGTGCTGATTTTTACGGCACTACAAGCAGCAAAACTAAGAACAGAGAACAGAATCAGGCAGCTGCAGTGGATAGTAGGTTCACACTGCTGCACTTAGTTGCACTTACACTAATCTGTGTCACAAATTTTAAAAGGTGTATTATATTTGATGCACGCAACACTGCACACACAACACAGAACACTTTGTGTACAATGCTGAATGAGGAATGCGATGCAAATGCAAAAGTTCAGTGTACTCAGTGCCATGTAATGTAAATTTGTAATTTAAACAACCTGACCTTATGAAATGCTGTACCACATTCACACAACAAGCAGCAAGAAAATCTGTACTATTACTGACAATTTTACTATATGTACAGTAACACAGTCAGTTATATAACAAAAATATTACCAAAACACAAAGAAATCACTAGTTCTCCAACTTAAATCTACCTACACACAGATACGCCTCTCCCCCACACAGCAGACTTCACTGTCTTTCACAGCACACACTCAATGTTGTAAATTTACCTTCAAAATTCATACACAAACAAAAATGCTCAATGATGTGAGCACAGGAGGGTTTCCTATAATCAAAGAACTACAGTTGGATCCAAAGAAAAAGCAAAAATGCTCATTGAACAGCTTTTAAAAGATTCCTACAGACAGCTATCAGAGCACACTGTCTCCTACTCCTTCATACTCATACTACCTCGAACTGAGGCTGTGCGGATCAATATAGAGCCCCTGTGACCTGAACTCTCATGAATCACTGCAAAATCCACCTTCGGAGCTCAAAAACAAGGCAAAGTGAGGCGAAGTGGACTGCCACCAATGTACTTTGCCTTAAATTTGAAAGATTAGTGAGGAGTGGAGGTTGAATAACATGAAGTCATTGTTTCCAATGGACCTGGCGTCCTCATTATAACGTGAAGTACTCCATTTCACATTGTGGAGCACTTCGCAAATCCACCTGTGCTCCGCGAAATGCTTCATGAAGTGGATTGAGCCCACTTTGCCCACCACTACACAGGTGCAAAAACACATTTTGAACAGGATGTAAAAAAATGACAGCTGTACATTTCTTGCTTTAGTAACTGCTCAGCACATCTGCTGCATGACCTGCTTATTGACATTTTATATCTGCTATGCAATGTACTGCTGCTATGTCTGGGGAAGTACTTTTCTTAGTTTGCAAGAACAGCCTCAGAGGAACACACACACACACACACACACACACATGAACACTCCAGAACACACCAGAACATGCCAGAACACAGCATCAAAATGATTAGATGTGTCTACAAGCACTATCTTCTATGCAAGATGGTGCACGGGGGGTGTTAAGGCTGGACATAAGTTATGGTCCATGACATAGCCACATGGTCAGAATATTAAATATTTTAAAATAAACATGAATGCAAAAGTAACTATTTCAAGAAGAAAATGCAAACTGTGACACTTAAAGGATACCTAAACAAGCAGTTTTTTAAAACTGTAAAATCCAAAATCTAGCTTCTTTGTGAGGTAAAGTAAAGGTTACTGTTTATATTTATGATAAAACTGCATTTATGTAAATAACATAAATGCAGTTTCATAGCTTTTAAAAAATGTAAACATCAGCCTTTCACTTACAAAAAACAGCATTGGCTTCTTCCTAAGATGTCTGCCAACTGTGTTAAGTGATGAGTAATGATGACATCATCTGAGCCAGAGCCATAGACCAATATAGATTCCTATAGGTTAACTAGTTCTTCTTTCCCTCTTTGTTTTGAATTTTTTACCAGATTGATCAACACCATGTGTTAACATGTGGATTATTTTGATCAGTACACATGTTAGGCTATGATTTTGTTCATTTTATTTACTTTAACATGCTGAAAATGTTTTGCAATCTAGCTGACTTTCTATTTGGCAAACTGCAGAACAGTACAACACTTCAAATACGGGATGGTCCAGTGGTTATGTGATGCCCTGAATTTTTTTTGTTAACCAGGAGAGACACACTATGCTGAAACTGTGTTTACAGATGTGGCCTGGCAGCACAAGGAAGTTAAGTGACTTGCTCAGGGTCACACAGTGAGTACCGGTCTGGTCCAAAGCTCATGCATTCTTGTTAATCCACAAAAAAAGCTTCTCATATTCTTTTTCCAAGTGAACCCCTTGCACCTAGTGTGGTTTCTGTTGAACACCCACCATCCATACCGTGTCCTTAGTACTGCCTGGGGCTGCATATGAGCTTGCAGTCTCATGAAGAGAATTATCACACCTCAGACTGTAATCGTATACCTCAGAGAGTTGTGCATACCTACACTAATACGGATCATCAGCTGGCACTGTTAAAAAATACCTCCCAAATCACACTTAAGTCCACTTTTTCAATGTTTGACTTCTGCTCCCATAGTAAACATTGAGTGGATCACTGCCCTTCTGCATGGTGAAGGCAGTATGTACAATTCCCCTGTTGTCTTTTTTTCCCACCTCATTAACCAACAATTGGGTCTTCATGGAGGGCCAAGCAATAAGCCTCAGATCAGGACTCATCAGAAAAACTGCCATTCATGCCCTCATAAGGGCTGTACTTACTGTGGATAACAATATTATTAGCAGGAGAGGCATACTAATGCCTTGAGTGAATCCACCAGACTACCAGTGTCTGTCTACTCCTTTACCTGTGATCTGCAGAACCCCGCAGGACAGTTCCCAGTAAATCTTCTACAGTACTTTTTAGTGCCCTACTCCATAATGCAAGCTGATTGGCTACCACCCTTCTAAATCTTGAATGATCTAAACACAGCTCCCTCAATACTGTCCTAACAAACGTCACCCCCACACCTGAGGGTAATCTCCCTACACTGAATTCAAGTAACGTTTCAAGTGCAGCCCTGCCATTGAATATTTGTCATCTCTGGCTGCTCTCATTCATAGTCAGGTAGTAATCATGGTGCTGGCAGCCCTACATTTCAGATCTCACAATGATCTGCTGAACATCCCCCTTCCTGTCTTCCCCTTAAAGAAAATAGCTGTACCCTGCTGGAATGGTCTCTTCAGTCCCTCTCTGGCATTCATTACACTCTTCTGCTCCCCACACCAAAACCTGGTGAGCTCACTACTCTTCTGCATCATGAAGGTGGTTAATACAGTTGCCCATGTCATTTTTACATATAAATAATAAACATGATCTTCTGTTAAGCTAGGCTGATAGCAGCAGGGCACAAGGGGACACATAGGCATTCTTACCCATATAAGATATAATCCAGCATTTAATAGTGCCTAATCAAAGGTAGCCTAGATCTTTTAAGGATAAGAAAACCTATAATTCCCCTTGTTCCCTGCTGCTATCAGCCTGACTTACTGGAAAGTTTTGTTTATTTTTGATATGTCAAAAATCCTGGGGACTGTACTACCTACATTCATGATGCACAAAGGCAATGAGCTCACCAGTTTTTGGTATGGGGAGAAGTAGTGAGAATGAATACCAGAGGGTGACTGAGAAGGCCACTTCTGCAAGGTACTGCTATATTTAGGGAAGGGGGAATGAAGAAGGGGAGAAATATGAGCAGATCACTGTGAGAAATAAGATGTGGGGATGCCAGCACCATGATCACTACCTGACCCTATTGTCCTGGCCAACATTCTCTTTCCCATAAAACCAGTTCATGCAATTGTCCAAGGCTATGTGTGGGTATTAATGTGTGAATTGGCTGCCACTATACATTCAGTCACTTCATGAAAGCACTATACAAATACTGATTCTTCTTATTATTTCCCATGGATAAAGAAGAGAAGACAAGACAAGCATATTTTTGATTTCCAAGAAAGTATGACCTCTGGTATTGGACTACAGAAGAACATTGCTACAAACAAGTGATGGATCTATGGGGTGGTGAAGGGTGTGGCTGTAACCCGCCCCTCCATTGTAAAGTACTCACTTGCTGCTGCTGCATTTCACTTTGTTGAAGAAGTCTGATTTATTGATTGTACAAACGTTTACATTCAAAAAATATGGATTACATTTGTAGTTTCAGTCAAAAACATACTAGAAAAGCATAATAGAAGAAAATATAAAGGCTTCATAAAAATGTTAAAAAGTGCATATCAAGTATGCACACACTCCCAGCATCCTCTCCCCCATTGTAGCATCCTGGATCTGCCATAATCACTAGACCACCAGGTTATTTAAGATTTGTATCTCACTGTAGTTTTCCAAAGAGAAAGTTGGTTGGATTAAAACACAATTTCAGCGTGTTAAAGTAAAAATGAACAGAACCATAGCCTAACATGAGTATTGATCTAAATAATGCACATGGTTTTGACAATTTTGGTGAAACAATTCTATACAAAAGGAAAAAAAGAACTAGTGCTATAGAGAGCCATATAGCTTTCTGACTTTGGCTCCGATGATGTCATCATTTAACACATTTGGTGACCATTTTAAGAAGCAGATAAGGCAGGTTTTTTTTGAAATTGGAAGGCTGGTTTAACATTTTTCAAATGCTTTGGAAACACATTTAGGTAACATATGTAAATGTAGTTTTAGCATTAATGAATTCAGCAGCCTTTCCTTTAGTCCTGTTTGAGGTCAGATTTTTGAATAGTTTGTTGTCAAAATGTTGTTTAGGTATCCTTTAACAGTTACAGGGTAAGTTAGTACACCTGGACTTATTTGCTGCATATTATTTATTTATTGAATTTTGTTGACCCGGTAAGCCCACTGGGCCTAGAAGTCCCTTTTTCAGGGGCAACCGTGGGAGGGGTATATAGATCATAAGCAACTGAAATTGAACCAAATTAAGCTGTTGGTGGTATTTTTAATGAATGGGAGAAATGTGGCCAGGACAACAGGGAAATTCCCCTACTCTCAGTCAGTAGAGGGAGCTGTGACTATGGAGGAAGATGTGTCGCTTGTTCATTCTGCTGGTGTACCTGTGGGTGTGCAGGTCTTCAAACCCACAGGTCCAGCTCAGGAGACTTCGGGTCAGTGTGAAACAGTAAAGGAGGTGGAGAACAGTTTTATGGATAATGCAGTGGAACTTGAAAGTCCATCGACTGGTCTTTTTGCTTCAGATGAAGCCTGGCTAGCAAATATTTTGCAACAAAATAAACAGCTCCAGTATGAAATGGGGTTTTGGAAAATGAGCACTCATGTATCAACAGCAGAAGCTTCTGCAGACCCAGAAGAATCCCTGACTGATGGAGATTTGCGAGCAGTAGCACTGTACATAAAAGGTTTGCCTAACCTTTCTGTAGCTACTGAAGTCCCAACTGAAGGCAGTGTGATTCTCCCGAATGATGTAGGATCATCAAACACATTCTGTCTGCCTGTGTCAGAATGGGTGGAGCAGTCAGTGACAGCTACAGTGCAGCCTAAATTGGATCTGGAAATGCCGCCAAAAAATATAGACTCTGAGTAATCCTTCCCTTAAGCAGCAAATAAATGATTTTTTAAAGCCTGGTTTACGGAAGGGGAGGCATAACGAGAGAGCTCCTCCTGCATAACACAAAACTGCTTTATCCTCTTTAGAATGCTCACTGATCAGTGAGGGCTGGAAAAGAGGAGACACAGGTATTTGGGTTCCGGACCTCTTACATAGCCCAATACCTGGTAAACCTCAGGACACTGAACCCATGTCTATTTCTTCTGAAGCGCTGAATTTAGAAAAGACTTGTAGCTAGCATGATGGCTGCTTAGAAGGTATGCAGGGGGAAATAGTCTTTACTAACCCTCCCTCCTCAGCGTCTACATCCTCAGGCTCTGACAATTTTGAGACACTCACTACAGGGTGGGGGGAATATGCTGAAACCTGATCATGAATTACTCCAACAGACTTTTGTTGAACAGTCAAAAAAAAGCCTGGGAGCAGTTTCGTAAACAAGATCCTTTTGCTGGTCCCCCCCCCCCCTTACTACAGAGAAATGCTGCTTGGATTGAGTATATAGGTAGTTTGGAATTAGACCCAGATCGTTTATATGTGGGAAAAACTTTATTGAAAATGTGATTGGGTTTTTTTGCTAATGAAATACATGCTCTAATTCATATTCCTGGTTCAAAAATGTTTGATGTTAGTTTCAGTACACCTCAGGGGTTGGATTGTTTTTGTAAAAAACAAAGACAAGGCTCTGCGTCAGCATGTGGTCTAAAAGCAAAACAAAATGGTTATATTAAATGCACGCTGAAAATAGAAAATAGAGTTAAAAATCTACGTTTCGACCTTAGGTCTTCTTCAGGAAATATCTAAAGGAGAAAAAAAACAAGTTAGTGTAGAGGAGAGGTAAAATGAGAGAGATATATATGTGGAGAAAGAAGAAGAGGGAGGCTAAGGGCAGAAGTGATAAATGGTAAGATTAAGAGAATCTGTGAAACAAAAGGTGATGATGGGAAAGATAAAACATAATGGAGAGAGAAAAGAGCGGGGAAGTTCCCAGGTAGAGACTGATTAACAGGGCCTTAAGAAGGCTGAAAGGTGACAAATGTGTGAGAAGAAGACAGAAATGGAGACATATGGTGAAAATGAAAATAAATCAGTACAAAAACAAATTGACTTTAGGGAAAAGGGAGGCTGAAAGATGTTAGTGGAAAATAAGTCTATCATTTAAACCAGAGGGCTGCTGGGAGCCAAGCGGATGATCAGCTTGGCTTCCATGTTTTTCTATGGTTAGGATCCCGGAAGCCCTGCTGAAGGACACAAACAGAAAGGTCATTGACATTGTGGTCCCTGGAGATAAAGTGGGATACAATGGGTTTAGCAGTTTCACCATTCCTGACCGCTCTGTAATGTTCCCTGAAGCAGTCAACAAGGCGCCTACCAGTTTCTCCGATGTACATAGCTGAACACCTCATGCAAAGAATACAGTACACTACATTAGTGGAGGTGCATGAGAACCCTTGGTGATGTGAAAACACCTGTAGGCCCCCAGATCTCAGTTACACTGGAAATAAATTTGCAGGTGTGAGCAGCGAGCCCTGTTGCAGGTTTGGTACCTGGGGAGGAACTGTTAGGAGTAGGTAGGCTGCTTTTTACCAGGAGATTGCACAGGTTAGGTGGCCAGCGGTAGGAGGCAATAGGTGGTTCTGTAAAGGAACCTACCTACTCCTAACAGTTCCTCCCCCCCAGGTACCAAACCTTGCAACAGGGCTCGCTGCTACACCTGCAAATTTATTTCCAGTGTAACTGAGATTCCGGGGCCTACAGGTGTTTTTCACATCACCAAGGAGTTCTTATGCACCTCCACTAATGTAGTGTACTGTATTCTTTGCAGGAGGTGTTCAGCTATGTACATCGGAGAAACTGGTAGGCGCCTTGCTGACCGCTTCAGGAACATTACAGAGCAGTCAGGAATGGTGAAACTGCTAAACCCATTGTATCCCACTTTATCTCCAGGGACCACAATGTCAATGACCTTTCTGTTTGTGTCCTTCAGCAGGGCTTCCGGGATCCTAACCATAGAAAAAACATGGAAGCCAAGCTGATCATCCGACTTGGCTCCCAGCAGCCCTCTGGTTTAAATGATAGACTTATTTTCCACTAACATCTTTCAGCCTCCCCTTTTTTCCTCTAAAGTCAGTTTGTGTACTGATTTATTTTTCATTTTCACCATATGTCTCCATTTCTGTCTCCTTCTCACACATTTGTCACCTTTCAGCCTTCTTACAAGGCCCTGTTAATCAGTCTCTACCTGGGAACTTCCCCAGCTCTTTCTCTCCCATTATGTTTTATCTTTCCCATCATCACCTTTTGTTTCACAGATTCTCTCTTAATCTTACCATTTATCACTTCTGCTCCCTTAGCCTCCCTCTTCTTCTTTCTCCACATATATATCTCTCTCAATTTACCTCTCCTCTACACTAACTTGTTTTTTTTCTCCTTTAGATATTTCCTGAAGAAGACCTAAGGTCGAAACGTAGATTTTTAACTCTATTTTCTATTTTCAGTGCATTTAATATAACCATTTTGGATTGTTTTTGGTCCAGGTACGATGCTTTAAATTATACTGAGGTTTGGGTTCCTTTTCATGTCTTTCCTTTGACCAAACCATCTTTAAAAAATGTTACGATTCTTTTTAGGAATGAATCTATGTCAGTACACAACATTACATATTGGTTAGAGAAAAAATGTGATGTGATAGGTTCTCCTCAACCTATATTTGATGCTGAACATTTGTGGAATAAGGGCTGGAAATACAAGGTACATCTGAGGAATAACAGTTTGGGCCCAGTGCACTTACCAAATAGTGTGTTTCTAGGAAATGAAAGGGGTCACTGTTTTTACCCAGGGCAATTGAGAACTTGTTTTAAATGTGGTGCTTCCACTCATTTAGGGTCAGCATGTGATAGGTTAAAGTGTAATCTGTGCCTATCATTTGGTCATCATAGCTTTGACTGTAAAGAAGAAATGAGGTGTAATTTATGTACAGACAATGGTCACACATATAGGACTTGTCCCTGGGCCACACATAATCGAACAGACAGAGTTAGTCAGGACTCTATTATACGAGAGGCCCCCCAAAAAAGTATGACACCACAAGAGCCCCCTAAACAGCAGCCTCGACCAGATCCTACTAGGCCCACTTCCTCTCCCCCCCTTCCCCGTCTCCTCCTCTCCAGGAAAATATTGAAGTTGATATCATAGCTAGTGATGCTGTTCCGGAAGAATTGGTTTCCCCTCTAATTTCTGCTTCTCAGCAAGTAGATTCTGTAATAGAGAAAGAAGGAGTGGTGAGATCTACTGAAATGCCCCCCCCATGGTAAAAAGTGTGGCAAAAAAGAGGCATTAGGCAGTCTCGGCCTTGGCCTAAAGTTGCTAAAGCTAATGTGCGGGGCAATGAAGAAGTAATTTTATTGAATCATTTTGAAGCATTGTCTAGCAGCAAGCCAGATTCAGAGCAGGGGGGTTACTCTGAAGCTTCTTTCTTGGCCCCTCATACATCTGAATCTGAAGGTGATTTGATAGTACAAGATATTGAACAGACAGATGGAAGAAAATTGGTGTTAGAGTAAGAAGGAGTTCCAGGTTGAAAAAACCACCGTGAGTTATAATTTAGCTTCTCTTCCTAGCCGGTCTCATTTGCTGCTTAGCATTGTTACAGTGAATGTGAATAGCATCAAAAATGCAAAATATAGATTGATTACTATGACCATTTCACAAGACTTAAAATGTGATATTTGTTGCTTACAGGATACTTGGTTAAATAATGACTATTTAGTTAAAGCAGCCCAGAAACTTTGGTGTTGGGGGCCGTCTCTTTTCTTTTTTGGGACTGAAGTTTGTGAAGGGGTAGGTGTTTTATTTAGAGGGGATGGATTTAAAATTTCTAAGCTGGTGGATATTTGTTTAGGGAGGGCATTATTTTTGGATTTCTTTTATAAAGGGGAAGGGTGGAGATTGATCAATATTTATGCTCACCTTAGAAAAAAAGATAGAATTAAACTTTTTACCAAAATTAAGCCTTACCTGTTTATAACCAGACATATTTTGTGGGCTGGAGATTTTAATTGTGTGGTGGATAGAAAAGATGGGGGGGCACTACTAGTAAACTTTTTTGTGATTCATATTGTTTAAAGGGAATAATTGGGCATTGCCACCTGCAAGACTCATTTAGATTATTACATCCCCAGGGTGAGTCCATGTATCGTAGAGGAGTTTTGTCTACCAGGATTGATTTATTGTTCACTCAGAAAAATACACACGTACTTGCAGCAGACACAATCCCATTAGAAACATCAGACCACATGATACTTAAAGTGGTCGTGGGGGGGGTGTTAGGTCCAAGGGGAGGTAGACATTATTGGAAACTAAATACGACCCTTTTAAAAAAAGAAAAGGTGGTTAAGGCGGTTACTGATCTCTTAAAAGCTAGGATGTCAGTGGCTGTACTATATAAAAATCTTACTCTGTGGTGGGAGGAAACTAAGATAAAAGTGTGAGCTTTGTTTAAAACTTATTCTACTCGATTTTCAAACTCTCAGTATCACTTATATCTTAAACTACAAAAGCATTTGTTAAAATGATGTATTATAATGAATACTCAACATGTTTCATTAACAGATCAGGTAATAAATTAAAAAAAAATAAAATGGTTAAAATACAATATTCCAGGTCAAAAGCTATATTAAACAAACACAGAATTTGTTCACCTAGGAAAACTAGTTTTGGTGATGCATTTAAAAGTTGTACTCAGAGAGCAACAGATAAATTGATGGAAACCATAAGGAATGTGGAAGATAATTTGGTTACGGATGGTTCTGGGATTCTACACATGGTTAGAACATATTTGTAAGAAATGTATAAAGCCTCACTTGTTTCAGGTTGGGAAATAAAGGACCTTCTTTCCTCTATTCAAATGCCAACATTAATGGAAGATTGTGTAAAGGATTTAAAGAAACCTCTTACAGTTAAAGAAACAGAGTGTCATTAGTAAATTAAAAAATCATATTTTCTCCAGGTATAGATGGGTTACCATCTGAATTTTATAAAATGTTTGTTGATTTACTGATATAAATTTTAGTAGTTGAATATAACTGGTTGTGAGGGAATTTAAGAGTAGATTTTCATTTTTTTATTTCTGTTCAAATTTTAGTATTTAAACATGGGGACCGAATAGATTTGAATAACTGGTGGTCTCTTAGTTTATTAAACACAGACTATAAGATCCTAATGAAAATCCTTCATAACAGATTAGTGAATACAGCTTCAGTGCTTATTTCATTGGCTCAAACTTGTACAGATCCAAATCGTTTAATACAACATAATCTCCTTTTGATACGTGAATTGGTTGAACAAGGGAAAGAAGGTGTTTTGAGTGGTTATTTAAGGTCCCTAGATCAGGAAAAAGCCTTTGATAGGATATCTCACCAGTTTATTTCAAGCACTTTGTTACATAATGGGATTTCCCAGCAATTTGTATCATGGATCATGTTATTGTACAGCTCTGCTTGGGCAATACCTTTAGTTAATGGCACATTAGGGAGATATATTGATATTGCACGTGGGGTTAGACAGGGCTGCCTGCTCAGTCCTTTATTATATATTTTTTGTCTAGATCCCTTATTATGGCTCCTCCAACAAAACTCTTCTATTAAAGGTATTTCTTCTGTAGAGGGGGGGTGAAGGAGTTAAAGTTATTGCGTATGCAGATTATATCTGTGTTCTTATTTCAGATCAAGAATTGGGGGTTAAAGCATTGGAAGTGTTTGAGCAGTATTTTAAATTGACAGGGGCAAGGATTAATAAGGGGAAGAGTATTATCAACACCCTGAGTGGTATAGTATCACAGTTGGAGACATGGCAGGGATTAAGATGACAAAGGGGCCTTTTAAATTTGTGGGAATCTGGTTTGGAAGGGAGAATAATGCCTGTCTTAACTGGAAAGATAAATTAGATTTGGCCCAGTCAAAAGTAGTAAATAGGGAGAATTGGTAATCAATAAAAGAAGGTTGCAGTAGTTAAAACCTTTCTCCTTCTAATATTTGTATTTATAAGAGCAATATACCTATTACCGTGTATATATGAGGTAACACTATTAAGTTTAGCTTTCCAGTTAATTTGGGGGAGTCATTTGAATCCCATTAAGAGGGAAGTTTTATGTCTGCCAGTAGGATGGGGGGTTTACATTTAATTAATCCAGTAATTTTTGTTTATACTAGTTTTTTTTCATAATAATTTACCAGATCCAGTTAGACCTAGTCAAGCTGTTTGGATTTTATACATTAATCATTGGCTTTGTCCATTATATCAGACATTGGAAGCACAGGGATCAATCACGGCTCAGGTTAAAACAAAATGTATTTTTTTTTTACCTGCACTTGCTAAATTGAAAAAATGGGGTTAGCAGTGTCAGTGGCTCAGTAGGTAGCCCACTCGCCTCTGAGGTCAGGAGATCAGAGGGCTGTGGGTTCAGTTCCCACATCTGGCACTTGGGTTAATATCCCAGTACTGACACTGTAGTGCAGCATGAGAGGGGTGCTGCACTTCTGAGGTGCTGTCTTTCAGATGAGACGTTAAACCGAGGTCTCATCTGCCTGGATTGGTGGTAGTTCAGGTGGATGTTTAAGATTCCATGGTACTTATTGAAAAGAGTAGGGGAAGGTTTTTATTAATAAACAGAACAATAAATCAGAAAAACAGTAATGCAATTCATGGAAAATAGGGAAAAAAAAACATAACAAGGAGACTATCAGCAAGACTCAGTTCTCTTACAGCAGAATGATTCAACCTATTTTGTCTTTCAAAAAAGGAGCCTCTTTCCACCTCATAAGCCTGACAGTTTTGGATAAACATTTGCTTTCAGAATGACATTGTAACAGCAAATCATGTTCAATATGTTGAAGAACTTCAAGTGGTCAGTGGTATAACTGCGTAGAGTAAGGTGACATCTGACTTGCCATAAATGAAACTTAAACATAGCGAACAGCAGTCGTACTACACCTGCATCCAACAAAGTAGAATGTAGCAAAAAAAAAACTCCCACAACTGCCAGATATGTAACAGCATGCCAGAAAGGCTGGTTCCAATGGGCAGAAAAGATCATCCAGAAGTCTTGCACAAAGGGGCAGAAAACAAAAAAATAGGACATTGTTTCCTCCTAATTAATGCAAGTATCCCTTGGACAAGTACATTCAGTAACCATTTTATGCTTTAAAGTCCCCCTAACACCGAGTCGTCCATGACAACTAAGCCATAAAACATCTCATAATCTAGGTGGAATCCATTTATCTACCAAATTGTTAAGGAGGTTATCAACATCACCATCCGGTACATCCTTAAAAACAGGGACTATGGAATGTGCTTTAGATTGTAGGACATCATAAATATATTTGCGCGATTTGCAATACACATGGGCTGGAAGTAACTTCCATCTATTAAATTTCGATATCACAGGTCTGACATAAATTGGATAACTAGAAGTGTGTAAATTTTTCTGGCTTAAACCTGGCCACTCTGAGGAAAATCTAGGTAACCAACCATACGCATAAATCATCCATAACAGAGAGTGTGGACTATTAAGGTCTGCTAAATTCCAATGAAAAAATACTATAGTAAAAAGTAATCTGATTCACACAATTCAAACCACCCTATGCAATAGGAAGATACAACACATCTCTTTGAATGGGATTTAGGTGACTCCTCCTAATAATTTGAAAAAAATGACCCAATAAAGTGGCTTCCAAACCAGAAGGAATGGGGTATACCGCACTGAGGTACAGTATAAAAATTGAGGGAGAAGTAAAGATTTAGTAATGATAACCTTTTTCTGTTTAGTTTGTTGCCAGGACTTCCATAATCTGATTCTGGATTGAACTGCCTCAATTTTAACTAACCAGTTAAGTAATGCATTATCACCTTTACCAAAGTCAATACCTAAAATTCGTACTGGGCCCAGTATAACAGGAACGCTTTGCAACTCTGTAACCTCAGGAATGGCAGTATGCAGAGGATAAAAAAAAAACTCTTAGATTTATTAAGGGAAGAACCTGCAACATCCAAAAAATTAGAAAAATGACGTAACACCTTATCTCCAGAGGGCAAATCAGCAACAAAGACATAGACATCATCAGCATAAGCCATAATTTTGGCCTCTAGGGTACTATGAGGGGAAGCAATACCAAGAATCCACACATCTTGGGCAATTGTACATAAAAGTGGATCCAGACTAAAAACATAAAGCAATGGACTCAGGAGGCAGCCTTGTCTCACCCCCAATGAATAGGGATATAGGAACCCAAATAACCATTTACCAAGGGCATAGCATAAGCATGACTATAAAGCAACGCAATCCAGGTTATAAAGTGGTCAGGAACTCCACAGATTCATAAAACCTGAAACAAATAATTATGTGGGACCTGATCAAAGGCCCTTTGTTGATCCATGGACAGAAGAAAACCCTTTATAACATCAACTTTACCAAGCTCTATTAGTTCCCGAAGAAAAAGTAGATTATTATAGATAGATCTGCCCGGTACTGAACAGGATTGGTGTAGGGAAATCAAGTGTGGAGCTATGGACAATAATCTGGTATTCAATATTTTCATTAAAATGTTAAAATCCATATTAAGGAGACTTAAAAGGCCTCCAATTGGAAAGTAAAGTTCTATCACCTTTCTTATATAACAAAATCTGAATTGAAGTACAAAAATGGAAATCAAGAGTGTGATTTTGCAAAACCCAATTAAACACTACTATGAGCACATCACACACCAAAGGACTACAGGTTTTATAAAATTCTGCAGGCAAGCCATCAATACCAGGTGTCGTGTTATTCTTTAAACGGGAAATTTCCCTTATAACCTCATCAACACTAATCGGAGCAACTAAAGCCTGTAATAGTATATCAGAACAAGGGGCAATATGGAGAGAGGAAAGGAATTGTTCTACATCAGTGCTATCCACTGGAGATGCAGCATATAAGTCTGAAAAATGCAAGTAGACTGCTCGTAAGATATCCTGAAATGCAGTGTAACTATTACCAGCAGTATCCACAACTTCAGTCAGATGGCAATCCACAGAACGCCTATGACTACAATCCAAAACATCCCCCTAAGCAGATTTATTAGCAGAACAAACCCTATGTTCATGTAACAGGGAAGTAGCTCTAGTATACTGTAGTGCAGCCATTTCTTTGTTTACATTCTGTACCTGTGCAGTCAAAGAGAAGACTTGTAATTTTATAGCTGAATACAAAGTTTCCAACTGCATATGTAAAGACAAATATCTCTTATATTTAGTCACTGCAGCATATTTAGATGTCCTCCTGGCCAAAGTAGAGATTTCAGATTTAGCGAGTAGCCACCAATCTAACAAATCTTCGGAAAGTCCAGATAGTGACATACGAACTTTCAACAAATCATGAACTTGGGCCAAAAACCTGTCATCAGGTAGCAGTAAAGAATTCCATTTCCAATATCTCTGCCCCAGTTTAGCATGACGGCCTACCCCAATGCGGCAGTTACCGTAATATGGTCTGAAATCTCCACTGGAATGATTTGAGCCTTAGTCACCTTTAAAGCTGCAGAGACAAAAAGAAAATCAATCCTAGTCGACAAGGAACCCTTAAAAAAAGTACCTCCACCAGTAGGATGATAAACCCTATAAACATCCTGTAAATGACCCTGGTCAATAATGTGATTGAGACAATGTGTATCACAGAAATCCTTATCAGTCTGAGCCCCCCGATCTGACTTATGCACTACACAATTAAAGTCACCACCCCATATGAGAAAGTGTGATGTGAACAAAACAGGCTGCACCTCACGAAAGAGATCCACTCGACCTTTCTTCGTAATTGGTGCATAAATCACAATTAATCTCCCAGTGTAATGTAAATAAGTAAAATCCAGTATTAAGGCCCTTCCCATAAGCAGTTTAACCAACTTAGTAACATGAAATCCATCACCCCTAAATAACACCCCAACACCACTACATGTGTCTAATCCCAAAGGAAAAAAAAGAAGGACCCCATCACCAAAGCCATTTGGCCAAATTAACCAAAGAAAGGGTATTGAGATGGGTATCCTGAATAAGGCAAATATCACACACTAAATCACTCAAAAGTTGAAAAGTAATAGAGGTGCATATGAGCATTTTTCACAATGTTTACATTGAGGGTGGCTACAGTGAGATGAAATGCCATGGCCATGAAAGGGAATCAGATAAAGGGTAGAAATAAAAATAAGTCAACATCAAGTAACCCTTCCCTTACTAGTATTTCTCTGGGGTCTCACCCCTGACCGTGAGGGTCGAGTATCCATAGGCAACTCCTTTGATTTATCATTCTCAGAATCAGAGGACACCATAGGTTGTGAGGAGGTGTCAGAATCAGCTTCCATACCGGAAGACTGAGTGTGACGGGACAGGACCTCAAATTTATTACTTAAGGGAACAGAGCCACCAGGAGAAGACACTTTAGCCAATTTGGCCCTACCTGTAGTCTGTTTTTGGGCCCATTTCTTTGCTTGAACACTAGGCTCAGGTGGGGGCATAATAATATTATCCAGAGGATTGTCAGGGACAGGCACATGTTAAGCAGGAATGATAGAAAGAGGGGGAAGGGGCGTAGAGGAAGGATCCTGTACAACCGGTCATGGAACTTCCTGTAAAGGAGGCTCAGAGGAAGGTTCAGATATTGAAACCACTGACTGGGGAGCAGGCACTGCAATATAAGAGCATAAAAGGGGACCAGTGACTACCGTAACATGCAAAGAAAGGGATTGCGCAGTAGCAATATCCTTTTTCTGGGCATTAAGAAGGATCACATCCTGATCCAGGCTATCTTCCCTGTAATGAGAAGCCCAAGGACAGGATCTAAAACCGTAACCTAGGTCTTCACACAGGTTATGCTTTAGTTCAGAAGTACAATCTGCACTAGCATGGCCAAAAGATAAACAAAGGGAACATCGTAGTCTATCACAGGCAGCACTAAGATGAGAAGGGGAGCTACATTTAAAACAGGTACGAGGCTGACCCACATAGAAGCAATGCCCCCATTCCCTACCTAAAAACAAACTATTAGGCAAGTGTGTGGGACCCACATTCGTATTTCTAAGTCTCACCCTATAATGCCAACCACCAGTCCACAAGTGTTCAGAGTCAAATATAGGCTGTGGCAACCCCAAGACATCACAGCGTTTAGCTAACCAATGCGTAATATCACTAGCTGCTACATTCTTATTTCTAAACAAAATGGTGACATTTTTAATAGAAGGGCTAGTAAGTGGGATAGCCTGAAATGGTAGCCACTACTCAATGTATTTAAGAGTATCATACTTTGTCCAGAATCAATCTAATCCCCTAGGGCTTTGAAAATGAATGTCATATAAGGAAGGACCTGATACATGAATCAACGCAAATATTTCGTTTGTAAAAAAAAACGAAGATCCTTTCAAAAGCAACTTTCCCACATATAGATGGTCTGGAGCTACATCAAGACCCCCAATATACTAAAGGCGGACCGCATTCCATCATTGAAGAGGAGGGGGGAGTTCCTAAACGTATCCCTTCTACAAAATTCTTCCCAAGTAGATTTAGCTTTGTCCCCAGGGTCAGGAGAAGGGCCTGGATGAGGGTCAGGGAGCTAGACATCCATGTCCATTCTATCACTCCACGTTGGTCCACTAGAGCTTGGGCCTTCATCACCCGAAGAGGAGGGTGGTAAAGAAGGAACTTTAGCAGAGCAGAGTAGTATTCAATGCAGGATGCTGAACATCCTCAGCACTCAAATCCAAATCCAGGCTACCAGGCAAAGGTGGAGGCATATAGGGGGACTGTTGCCCTCCACAACCAGGTATCAGGCTATGGGCAGGGTCAGGTATCCAATGCCCCGAAATGCTTGGTTTCCAACCCGCACTTCACAGGGAGGCCTCCAAATAGACAGGTAGTGGCCTAGAACAAGGCAACAGAGTGGGAGGAGGTAAAACAGGCAAGACAGTCTGCACATTAGGTGAAACACCCAGTCGATTTGCAGGAACCGAAAACTCCAACTGAGCATGGTGTAACACTGGTAGGACCGGTGCAACAGAAGATTGTTGCCGACTCTGCACCTCCAAGGAGCCTGAAGGTACCGCATCCATAATGAAAGCAGGAAGAGCCTCCACATCCCCAAATTCTGGAGACAGAGTCCGTGTCCCAGGAGAGGCTGACTCAGGAGGGCTAATGGCATCAACAACAGCAAGCACCTGGTCCCAATGTGCAGCAAGGAGGGACTTCAACCAAAGTTCATCCACAGGCAAAAAAATATGATGATGCAGAGGCAGACTGAGCAGGTAAAGATTCATCTGGTATAGCTAGATCCACAAGCATATCAACAAAATGGTCAGATGTCCTCAGTACTTCAGGCTCCAAGGCTGGACCTGCAGGAGCGGAGCTCTGCTCTCCTGCAGGTACATCAGCAGAATGACTGGGTCCCACGAATGAATCCATGGTCCAACAGCACCCCCACACAGAGTAGAGGAATTTCCCCAGTGTCCTGGCCAAATTTCCCTCATTCACTAAAAATACCATCCACAACTTAATCTGGTTCAAGGTCAGTTGGCATTCATCTGTAACCTCCTCCCCCAGGTCGTACCTGAAAATAGGCAGGATTTGTCTACTGCACTTACCCGGTCAACACAAACTAAATAAATAAAATATATAAATAAATAAATTCTGCAAGTAGTGCAGTTTTCCACAAGTAAATTACTTTATAAAGCTATTAATACCCAGCATGGTATTTCAGAAGTGTTTTTTAAAAATGTTGACCCCATATATTATTCTTCAATATTAGAATCCTTGAATTATAAATTGATCCCCCCAAGGATTTGGGACATTTTGTGGTTAAGTGCACATGGTAAATTATTTGTAAAAGGTAATGCAAAGCATAAAAGTGTTGAAGAACGAATGTGTCCTAGATTATGCTGTATAGCTCAGGAAGAGACTATGTATCATTTTCTTATTTTGTGTTCCTATGTACAGGAAGTATGGAATACGCTATCTAGTGTATGGGGGAATAAGTATTAACAGAATGTGACATATGCAGAAGTTGTTGGAAGGTTTTGTCTGCAAAATATACGGATAGAAAGAAGATTGATATGTTTGATATTTTCTTTTATTAAATTTAGTTTATGGCAGATAAGATGTAAATATGTGTTACAGTAGGTGTACCAGGATCCTAAAACTGCTGTTTATTTCACTGAAAAAGAATTGTACAATCAATGTATGTTTGAACAGCAACACATGTCTCAGAAAGTATGGGCTCTTTGATGGTTGTCTGTCCCTTTCATGAAAGACAAAATTGAATGAGTTCATATAATTATGTTGTTCTTTTCTTTTGCTTGTTTTCAGTATTTACTTATGTTAATAATGTTTTGATTTATGGATTGTTACAAATTGTATATACTTGTTAGTTTCTCTAAATAAAACTTTCCCCTACTTCTTTTCGATAAGTACCATGTGATCTTTAACAACCACCTGAACTACCACCAATCCAGGCAGATGGAACCTCAGTTTAATGTCTCATCTGAAAGACGGCACCTCAGAAGTGCAGCACCCCCCCTCATGCTGCACTACAGTGTCAGTATTGGGTTATTAACCCAAGTGCCAGATGTGGGAACTGAACCCACAGTCCTCTGATCTCCCAGCTTCAGAGGTAAGTGTGCTACCTACTGAGCCACTGACACTGACATCTCAATCGCTAAGGGGTCCTGACCATGTTCACCCTTCTTCAAGCCAAGCTAGCTGCAGTATGTCTAGCAATAACATAAATGGAAAGATTATGCATATAAAAACATATTAATTATACTGCACATACCCTAAGACTCAAAGTGTGTTTTCTTTGGCTGCCATGATGTCTGTGGTTAATTTGAAACAAAAGACAATGTAATAAGACACTGGCCTCCACTGAAACTATTAAACAATAGAGCAAACTGCACTCTGGGAAGATTGCCTGGGACAAGATGCAATAAAAGAAAAACCTGAATAGCAGGTTCCAGGGAGTGTAAAACCACTAGGAATGTTAGAAAAAAACTACCCCTCCCCACTCATTCACAGGTGTCAATGAATGTATTTGTTAGCCATGCTGGTTCATCTTATTGCTTCCCTCATAGTAAAAATGTGAAACTACATTTGTGTTATTTTACATGAGTGAAAATGGCATGTCCAGGGGGGTGGCAGCTCTGATAGTTGTTCCAGTCTTACTTTTTTCTTGGCTCAGTTAATTGCAGCTGGTATTTTTAACACGTGCAAGGCAACTTCACGTCTCAAACTTAAAAGATAAAATACACGTTATCATTAAAGGCTGTCTTTACTAAGTACTGTGCCCATGATTAAAATCATTTGAACCATCTCCCCCCAAAAATGTGTCCTCACATGAAACTACATGATTAACTGTAAAGACAATTAAAAAATGTATTTCTAAATGCATTACTAACACCACTGCTTTCAAGGTTTTGAAACTACTAAAACGACAAACTATCTATCTATCTATCTATCTATCTATCTATCTATCTATCTATCTATCTAATGAATATGGTAAACAAATATGGTTAATCCCAAAAGTGGAACTTTATGTTTTTAGTATATCAATATTTAAGAAAAAACTGTGGCTCTTTCAACCAGAATGCTGTGTCTATTGTTTTCCTTGGGAGCTGTAGTTTCAGACACTTCTTAATTACTCTTTCCTTTTGAGACACCAGGTGGCTCTGATAATCATGTGTGCCAAGGGTTTTTAAATCAATTTGAAGGCATTAAGTATCTTCTGTTCTCATAGTCCTTAATAAAATGCAGGGGTTCCACAACTTGATCACTCCACGGACGTGTTCTGTTCCTTGGTCCAGATCCCAAACTAGTGTGCCTTGTTTCAACATGATAGATCCACTTCATGCCCCTCCCACATAAATTGAAAAAAGGTGGAGGTGAACCTTTAGGAGCTTCTCAGGTGAAGGTGGGGGTGGATCTTACTCCACCCAAAAAAGCAATGCTGCCTCACACTATCATATTCCAGTTCTTGTACCGCCCATTTAAGAAAGAAAATAGTACCCTGCAACCGTTGACTAACATGAAAGTGTATTTATTTGAGGGCAGAAAACATTTCTTGGAGGAGGGTAAGATGGAGGAGACTTTTTACACCTTCAGTCAGTTCCATGGACAGAAAACATGACATCACTCCTTTTATGCATGCAAAAGTCTGCAGGCTCTGCCTACTGCAGCCGTAAGCAGTATTAAAGGGTTCTCGAGTTATAAGGCTTTAAAATTTAGTGGTTTCTGACCTGTGCATGCTCAGTAGGGGTTTTGAAATAACATTCTGCAGCAAAAGTAAAAATCTGATGCTGCAAATGCACGTTTTGATTTTGCACCACAGGGCACACAACATTTTTTGTGCCATGCCAACCATCATCTTGTTGATTTTTTCCATGAACTAACAAACATGGAAAATATATAAAAATACAGGGATTTTAACAAACAAACATCAGAAACTAGCTAAACTGGACTTGTTTAGCTAGTTAGCTAGATTCTGAAGGTTGTTTCTGAACATAATGGCCACAGACACTTATCTGGGCAACCAGAATCCCAGGGATCAAGCTTAGCAAGAGGAGTGCCCCCCATTTTCTATGTGAGAACAGCAAGAATTTCTTCACTTTTGCAGCTGCAACTGATCTTGTGAGCTGTGAGCCACTATTTCCTTGGTGTTTGTTGGTGCCCCCAACTCCATTGCCTTCCCTGGCAATTTGTAATGTTGCCCTGGTGTCTAGTGGCACCCCCATCCCTTCCAGTCACTGTCACTTTAATATTATAAACTTTCCCTTCCAGTCACCGTCACTTTAATATTATAAACTTTCCCTGATGTCTAGTGACATGCCCCACCACCAATCGCTGTTCCTAATTTCCCTGGTGTCTAGTGGCACCACCCACCCATCACTGTCCCCATTATAAAATTATATATTTTTTTGAGTCTCGTGGCACCTCCACCCACCAGTCACCATTAACAATTTCTCTGGTGTCTAGTGGCACCCCACACCCACCGATCACTGTCCTTGCCATCACATTATATATGCCCTAGTGTCTAGTGGCACCCCCACCTGCCAATCCCTGACCCCCATTCACTTTATATATTTCATGGTGTCTAGTGGTACTCGTCACTCTCTCATTTAAGGCAGAACCCTGAATTGAAGAAAACAGTACCTCAATGTTTTTTTCCAAACCTTTAAAAAAAATTGTCCTTTGCCAATCAGTCCCCCCACCCCTACCTCCAACTCAGCATCCACCACCCCACACCTCCCAGTACAACCCCATAAACCCACACTCACCTGATCAGGTCCCATGTTCGAGATCCACTCTCCAATCTAAGACATATCTTCCTACTAGAACCAGCGGCTGCAATATGAGAAACTAAGGTTAAGGTGGTTCAATGTATTTCAATGGGGCTTTCAACTTTTATGTATAACTTAGCCATTTTTTGACATTTTGATGCAAATATTCAACATGCTTTTGGGGGATCCCACCTCATGAACAATAAGTCTGTCATTGTGCAACTCCTTCCTGAAAGGTGCTTTCACAGTCACTTTTGAATTCACCTTTCAGGCAGGATATAAACATTTTCCTGCCCGTCTTCATTAGCTGGCATCATAAGAAGGCTATGTTGAAAATGTGGGGTCAAAATATATATAAACAACAAAATTATGACCATTTGCTATAATCTTGCTACACATGGTCATAACTTTGGAAATGTTTAATATTTTAACACCAGATTTTCAACATAGCTGTCTGATTACCCCACCTCATGCATGTCACAGCTGTAATTTTTCAAATCCTGGCCAAAATTTGTTTTTGCACCTGTGGCATGGATTGGCATTACAGTTGCACAGAATTACATTTTGTTGGGGATTCAAACATTTTCTCTACTGTGTACATAAGATGGGGTAATATGATGGCTATGCTGACAATTTGGTCACTGTGGTCATATAAATGGAAGTGCAGGCTTCCACAGCTACATACATATATGCATCTATGGAGGGATGGGAGCGCAGTGCCTGGAAAGCCAATGTGCTTTCACAGGCAAATAAGGATACAATTATACTATCTCAAAAAGGAAGAAAGCAAATTGCAAAAACAAATTGTTAATGCTGTATTTAAGGTTAAAGTGGCAAAAGTCAGGAAATGTGGTGTTAGGGTTTTCAACCCTAACACCCCAACCCCACTCTTCACACGCCAACAGCATCTTGGGTGTGCTTTGGGGTCATCAGCCCTAATGCTCACCCCATGCCCTTATACTGTACCTATCTCTGCTTATTTACTTATGGAATGGTGTGAGCATTAGGGCTGATGACCCCAAGGCAAACCCATGATGTCTGTTGGTGTAGGCAATGTGAAGGTGGGGTGGTAGTGTTGGAAACCCTAATACCACATTTCATTACTTTTGTTGCTTTAACTCTAACTAGTCCATTAACATAGTTTTTTGCAATTGTATATATTTACTGTACCACTGTAGTTAGGGTTGAATATGCTGTTCAATGTTAACCTCTTAACTTTGCAGATTAATAACTTTTGTTCTATTTGATGAAATGAGCAGACATTTTGTGTGTGTTGTCTAGGATGCAAGGTATTGATCTGTGGAACTTTTGTGTCATCAGCTTGTGCAGATTCTGACACCTGTAGCTGTCATTTAAAAACAAAAATCTAACTTTTTTCCTATACTTAACATGGGATTTTTTTTGCTCTCCCCTACAGCCTACATAGAATAGAATTTTTTTCCCCAAACTTGTAGAGAAGATGTGTCATGCTCTAAGGGTAGTTCCTTTGACAGGTCTGGTTTAAAAACATTAAAGGGTTCCAGTCTTATAATGCTTTAACATTAGTGGTTTCTGATATGTGCATGCATAGTAGGGGCTTTGAGATAATGCTCTGTGGCAAAAGTAAAAATTTCATGCCTCAAATGCTCATTTTTGCTTTCATGCAACTTGATTGGCAGGGCATCAACAATTTTTTGTGCCGTGCCAACTGCCATCTTGTTGATTTTTTTCACAAGCAAATACATGTATAAAATACATAAAAATGTGAGATTTAAAAAACAAACATCAGACCCTAACTAAACGGATCTTGTTTAGCTCGATTCTGATGTTTGATTTTTAATACAGTGGTCATAAATACCTTTTCTGGGCTCCCAAATTCTTGGGTGCCCAACTTAGTGAAAGGAGCGCTTCCACTTTATTCTCTGTATGAGAACATTGGGTATTTCTGACTTCTGCAGCTGCAGCTGCAGCTGAACTTGAGCTGCAAATTGAAGTGTGAGCTGTGATCCATTTCCCTCGTGTTTGGTGCACCTCCCCCAACCTCCATTGCTGACCCTGGCAATTTGTGATGTTGCCCTGATATCCAGTGGCATCCCACATGCTTCTGATCACTTTTCCACTAATAATGTAAAATTACCCTGGTGTCTAGTGGCATCCCCTCACTCTCCAATCACCATCCCCATTATGAAATGATATATGCCCAGTCCTTGGAGTTTAGTGGCACCCCTCACCCACCGATTGCTGTTCTTGATTTTCCTGGTGTCTAGTGGCACACCCCACCTGCTGATAGTCATCACTGTTATTCAACTATATATATGTCATCCCTAGTGTTGAGTGGCACCCCCCACCCTCTGATTGCCATCCCAATTATTCAACTATATATTCAATCCCAGATGTCTAGTGGCACCCCCCCACCCAATCACTGTCACTGTTATTCAACTATAATATATATATATATATATATATATATATATATATATATATATATATATATTAGAGGCAAAAACTCTGTTTAATGCATTAGTTAGGGGTTGTTCCACAGTGACAAAAGTGAGGAAATTTGCTGTTAGGGTTGAAAACCCGAACTCCGAATTCACCCCCCCAGCACCACACACACACAGACACACACACACATTCAAGTATGGGGAGGACCAAGTCAACATAACCAATGACAGACATCCAGCAGCAGGTGACAGAAATAACAAACAATTGTCTAAATGTACTACAAGATATCCCCACCCACCTGACCAGGTACTGCATGCTCAGTGGAGATCAACAGCAAAACTGAGGCCATGTACACCAAGCGTACACATCCCTGATTGCAGCTGCACACAACGTACCACACTTAGTAGTTGCATGGCCTTACCGATGCCCACACCACACCACACCACTTGTGGTGGCCACCTGAGCAATAGAGTTAAGCAAAACCAAGGAGTTGTACAGGTATAATATTGCTGATTATAACAAGGGTTTGAGAAATGCAGCTTTCTAATTGATTGTAAACATTGTAACAGCCTAATGTTTAGTTTTTATTAACATACATGTGAGCCTAACCATATGATGAACATGGTTTAATGTTGTTTAAAAACAGTTTTATTATGATAGCAATAAGCCACTCCCAGGTATTATGTTAATGGTCAGTTTATCACTGTCTAGCGACATGGCACTCAGATATGCCTCATTCAACATTAAACCCCTACAGGGGTGATTAACAGACCATTTAACATAACTGTTGGTCATGCCTTATTGCTTAATTGTCTTTATGAGTAGATATCTCCCTCTGCTAGGCACCGCAGCAGCTTTTGCAACACATGTCCCACCCAGTTACACATACACTGTCTAGTTGCTGGAGAATGGCTGTGAATATGAACTCATGAAGATGAACAGTGTAACTTGATCATTACAGTCATCGAAACCCTAGTGTGATTATAACTGACAGACTCAGTGCTAGAGGATAACCCCCGGTGTCCTAGTACATTTACCCCATTATGAGTTAAATCAATACTAAAAGACATTCTGTTTATATCTACACCATACCTACTTGATTCCTGTTGTAGCAGAATTAACATAGTTATCACTTTGATAGCATCAGTGACAGAAGTGTGGCAAACCAAACAGTAGGCATACAGCCTGAGTATGGAAACAACTGTTAAAAATCACACTGTGTCCATAAGTGGCATAGATCACTCATTGCAACAATAGCAAATGTATTACTATTTGAATAAGTTAGTCATCACAGATGCAATGAGATTGTCTTTATCAGGTACAACATACTCAGTAAGTGCCTACAGGAAATATCCATATATACATGTCCGATACAGGTACATCATTGTTGGCTCAGTAGTGCTATGATATTTAGAAGTTGCTTGGCCTGATCCATGCAATTACAATCTTCTTACAAAGAATACTTACTGCATCTTTAATATTGAAACACACTGAAGGTCTATGTATGTACATCAGCAGTACACCTTCATCAGTAAGAATGCATGTGATACTGGCAGGACCAATTTCAAGCGTTGAACAGGCAATGCTTTTCTCACACGTTTACATCAGCTTCTCTATGTTGAGTAAACCATTGCAGTAAATGTACTACTATGTAAATCACCTAAAAGTATCACTACTTTATCTTGGAGCATGCTAGTGTCTTGTAGTTAAGTTGTGTGCTTCTCTAATTAATGTATACTCAGTAGTAATAAAACCTTTCTACAACTGTCATCATGCACCTTCAGCATTTACATGAATAACGCACAGTACCAGTTGTGGGTGGTGTGGGGCATCATTGAGTGGGCCATGCAACTACTAAGTGTGATGCGTTGTGTTTAGTGCAATCGAGGATGTGTACATTTGCGGTATGGCCTCAGTTTTGCTGTTGATCTCCACTGAGCATGCAGTACCTGGTCAGGGTGGGTGGGATGTCTCAGAAATATTTGTAGACAATTGTTTGTTATTTCTGTCACCTGCTGCTGGATGTCTGTCATTGGTTGTGTTGACTTAGATCCTCCCCATACTTGAATGTGTGTGTGTCTGTGTGTGTGTGTGGTGCTGGGGGTGAATGGAGTTCGGGTTTTCAAACCCAACAGCAAATTTCCTCACTTTTTGTCACTGTGGAACAACCCTAACTAATGCATTAAACAGAGTTTTTTGCCTCTACATTTCGAGAATGATATTGAGAAACAGTGAATAGAATGTAAGGGCCCCGCGGCCCCACCACATGATGTCTTGTGGCATAGTAACAGGAGCAGCAATGCAAACAGAAATGTTAACAGTGGCGCACATGGTAACACAAGCGCGAATGATAACAGAGGTAACGCACACAGTGGCGAGACGGGAACGTAAAACACGTGATGTCTGGTCACATAGTAACATGGTGCCTGTAAATGGAAATGTCAATGGGCATGGTAACGCAGTGAAACAGAAAGAGAAACAGTGCGGCACACACAAATGGCGTAAGCAACAGAAACGAAGTCATAAATGAAAATGCAAAGGATAACGAGGGTATTGGCAGGCATTGGGATTATCAGCCCCAACTTCCTCACCCCATGACCTGTGTGGAAGTAGCAGAAGAGAGTAGTAGAATGGGGTGAGAGCTAGGACTATGATCCCACGCACACCCCAATGCCGTTAGGGGTGGTGGCAAGGCTTCTTCAACCCTACAGCTAATTTCCTCATTTTGTCACTGTGGAACAACTCTAGCTAATGCATTAAACTGAGTTTTTTGCCTCTAATTTCTTCTTTTGAGAATGATAACAAGAAATAGTGAATGTAATGCAGCAAGGGAGAGCCGGCCCTCTGGGCCCCGGCCTCCCGCCTACATGATGTCTTGTGGCATACTAACAGGACAGGAACGCAAACAGAAATGCAATATAGTGCATACATGGTAACACAAGCACGAATGAGAACAGAAAGGGTAACGACATGGTGAGTAGATGGGAATGGTCTGCCACGTGATGTGTTGTCACATAGTAACATGGTGCCTGCAAACAGAAATGTCAATGGGCATGGTAATGTAAAGTGAAACAGAAAGATAAACAGTACTGTAGACAGAAATGGCAAAATAAACAGAAACGCAAGCGCAAAAAAAACGCAAAAGGATAACGCACATGGTGGCGCAGGACGCCAACGTAAGTAAATGGGTAATGAAACGCAAGCCGAAAGGGCAACAGTAACAGTAATGTAAGCTAGCAGGCTGGTTTCTCCCCAAACCTGCATTGAGAAAGACAGTGAGTACAAATAATGTATGCAAAATAATGAGTATCGGCGCAGAAAATGAGATCTTGGAATACTAAATACATTATATCTCAGGAACCGTACGACGTAGAAAAAAAATTTAAAAGTCATATTATTTAGAAACATAGAAACATAGAAGTTGATGACAGATAAGGACCGCAAGGCCCATCCAGTCTGCCCATTTCTTTTTCTACCTTATAAATGTGCCATCGGCCTTTGCTCTGTCAGTGGCCTATCTATTCATAGTTATTTGTATTGCTCCCTTATGCCTATCCCATGCCTGTTTGAAGCCCTGCACTGTATTCATAGCCACCACTTCTTGTGGTAAGCCATTCCATGCATCCACCACCCTTTCTGTGAAAAGAATTTCCTCACATTCCCCTTAATCGGCCTCCTCTAATCTCATGCTGTGCCCTCTTGTCCTGCTATTTTATATTTAAACATGTTAGACTCTTTCACCTTGTTTATGCCTCTTAAGGTGTTTGAATGCCTCGATCATATCACCTCTCTCCCTCCTTTGCTCAAGGGTATACATATTGAGCTCCGCTAATCTGTCCTCATATGTCTTCTGATGCAGTCCATGCACCATTTTGCTGCCCTTCTCTGGACTGCCTCAATTTGTTAATGTCCTTGTGAAGGTGTGGCTCCAATACTGCACCTAGTACTCCAGATGGGGCCTAACCAGTGTCTTGTACAGAGGGATTATTACCTCCTCTTACGACTTTCAGATACCCTACTAATACACCCCTAACACCCCCTAGCCTTACCTACTGCTTTAGAGGTCTGCTTGGATGATTTCAGGTCATCAGTGATGATGATGCCCAAGTCTCTTTCTTCCTTTGTGACTGCTAGCAACTCCTCCCAGCCTATAGGTGGCTTCAGGGTTTCTCTTCCTATGTGCATGATTTTGCACTTTGCATTAAATCCCAGTTGCCACTCTTCTGACCATTCTGCTAGTTTATCCAGATCTCTTCTCATTCTGCTCACCCCATCCGGATCATCTGCTCTGTTGCAGATCTTGGTGTCATCTGCAAACAGACAAGCCTTACCCTCTAGTCCATCTGCAAGGTCACTAATGAAGATGTTGAAGAGGACTGGCCCCAGGACGGATCCCTGAGGTACCCCACTTGTGACTTGCATCTCTTCTGACTGTATACCATTTACCACCACTCTCTGTTTTCTGCCCGTCAACCAGTTTGCCTACCCAGTTGACCAACTGACCCACCCCAAGCCTACCCAGCTTATTTATCAATCTCTATGTGGAACAGTGTCAAAAGCTTTGCTGAAGTCAAGGTAGGCGACATCAACTGCTCCCCTTGGTCCACCACTCTGGTTACCCAGTCAAAGAAATCTATGAGATTAGTTTGACAGGACCTTCCTTTGTAAACCCATGCTGTCTTGGATCCGTGCCCCTATGGATTCCAGGTGTTGCACTATCCTTTCCTTAAGGAGTGCCTCCATAATCTTGCCCACTACTGAGGTAAGACTGACCGGTCTGTAGTTCCCTGCCTCCTCCCTGCTACCACTCTTGTGGAGCGGGATCACATGAACCCTTCTCCAGTCTTCTGGGACCTCTCCTGTGCTCAGAGACTCACTAAACAATTCTGCTAATGGCTCTGCTAGTTCCTCCTTTAGCTCCTTAAGTACCCTGGGATGTATGCCATCAGGTCCCATTGCCTTATCCACCTGAGCTTAGCAAGCTCTTGTAGGACCCTTTCTTTGTGAAGGGAGTAGTGCTCACCTCCTCCCCTGTGTCCATGATGCTGAGCCGTGGGCCCTGCCTACCTTCTCTTCAGTAAATACTGAGCAAAAGTATCTATTTAGGATAGATGCCTTTACAGGGTCCTCCTCTCACATGCTCCCTTTCTCCATTAAGCTTAGCAATACCTCCTCTGGACTTCTCCTTTCACTAATGTATCTATAGAAAGTCTTGTCACCTCTTTTACTGTTCGTGCTAGTGTTTCCTCAGTTTGGGACTTTGCCTGCCTTACTGCCTTACCTGCTTCCTTAGGGCAGTTTGGTATGCCTCCCTGTCTTCATCCAGCTGTGTTCCCTTATATTTCCTGAAGGCCAGCCTTTGCTCTGACCTTTTCTGCTACTGTATTTAAGAACCAAAGTGGTTTCCTTCTTTTGCACTTCATTTTCTGTCTAACACAATGAGATGTTGCTTCAAGTAGTGCATCCTTAATGCTTGCCCACCTTTGTCTGTACCCCCTCACCTGTGTTTCTTTTGCCAGGGCTAGCTTAACTCTGTTGGCCATCTTATCAAAGTCAGCTCCTCTGAAGTCCCATATTTTGCCTTGGAATGGGATGATATAGATGTAGTAGCCAAATTTAACCATACCATGATGGTCACTGGCCCCCAGGTGACCTTCTACTGGAGATCTGTGATCCTTCTTTTTAGTCAGTACTAGATCTAGGATAGCCCTGTCTCTTGTGGGTTGCTGTACCAGTTGTTTGAGGCCCTCCCCCTGCAGGGAATCCACTATGAGTCTAGTTCTGGCAGATGTTCCTGCTGGTATTGACCAATCTCTATCCAGCATGTTGAAGTCTCCCATTATCAGAACCTCCCCTTTAGCTGTCATGTTTTGTATATCTTCTAACAGTAATGTGTCTATGTCCTTCCTCTGGTCTGGGGGCCTGTAGACAACCCCAGTTCTTATGGCTGTCCCATTTCCTGTTTCCAGGGTGACCCACAGTTCTTCTGGCTTCTTATGTGTATTCTGAATTTCTGTAGCTTTGATATTTTCATTAACATACAGGGCCACTCCTGCCCCCTTTTGCACCTCGGTCTCTTCTGAACAATACAAAGCCAGGTACTGAAGTCTCCAAGTGTGGTTACTGGTAAACCACGTCTCACTAATTGCTACTATGTCCAGTTTAGCCTCTGACATTATTGCCTGCAGGTCTGGGATCTTATTTCCCAGGCTGTGAGCATCTGTGTACATGATTTTCCATTGGCCAGATTTTGGTGTGTTAGTTGTTGGGTGAAGTTTGGCATTACCCTGTAGTCGGATGGGGAGACAAACATTTTTCTTACCTGGTGATGCAAATGAACAGCAAACATGCTGAATTCCTGTTTGACCACTAGCTGAGGGGAGGTGTTCTTCCCATTCGACGTATAGTGCTGCACCCTCTCCCATTTGCTAGTTTAAATATTCTGCAAAGACGTCAAACTTCTGCCCCAATGCACTGACTCCCTCTTTAGTCAGATGCAGTCCATCAAATTTAAAGAACTTTCGCTCCCAGAACTGTTGCCAGTTCCCTACAAATCTGTGTCCTTTTTCCTGGCACCAGTCCTTGAGCCACGTGTTTAGCTCCCCTATCTTTACAACTGTCCTGGCTAATTTGAATCTTAGCCCCATTAAGGGGCTAAGACGTTTTCCGATGAAAAGTCCGTATCTTGCACCGTTTCCGAGATATGGGCCCTGAAAGGCGCGGCAAATGCCGTAATGTTATCCTATGGGAAAAAAAGAAAAGTTTGGAGCACCATAACTTT
Organism: Neoceratodus forsteri; assembly: GCA_016271365.2. NCBI lineage: Eukaryota > Metazoa > Chordata > Ceratodontiformes > Ceratodontidae > Neoceratodus > Neoceratodus forsteri. The sequence goes on along the minus strand of CM057458.1, from coordinate 865,706,013 downwards.
GCCTCCCTGTAATGTTTTTTCACAAAACCACTGAAAGGCACATCTGTGGGCTGTTGGCTGTCTTCCCTCCAAATTTCAGGAAAAAAGACCAAACCGTTATTTTGCAGCAGGGATCCAAAGGATTTCTGTTATGCGTTGGGCGCCGTAATGTTATCCTATGGGAAAAAATGTCAACTTTGGAGTGCCGTAACTTTGCTGCCGTGTAATATTTTTTCACCAAACTACTGAAAGGCACATCTGTGGGCTGTTGGCTGTCTTCCCTCCAAATTTCAGGAAAAAAGACCAAACCGTTATTTTGCAGCAGGGTGCCAAAGGATTTCTATAATCGTCGAGTCGTAATGTTATCCTAGGGTAAAACCATCAACTTTGGAGTGCTGTAACTTTTCGCCATGTAATATTCTTTCAATACAACACTGAAAGGCACATCTGTGAGATGTCGGTCCGTTCCCCTCCAAATTTCAGCTCAAAACTCCCAACAGTTCTTTTGCAGCGCCCAGTGCCAAAAGAATTGCTGTCATTTTCCACAGACTAGAAAACTACTGTCGCATTTATGAAAGCCGTAAAATTTGTGATACTTTCGTGAGCACGAAAGTAATTTTATGAAAGTTCTTTTTCCAGAAATTTGAAAACAGATTTGGGGTGTTTTACCACAAAATAAAGACATGGCAAGCATCCTCAGGGCCCGACTAGGTGAATACAAAAAAATTAGGTTGTTAGAGGTCCCAAATTTAAATGCCAACCATTTTTCTGATCACCAACTGAAAACAAAATGGCCAATTTATGAAAGTAACAGGCCCATTTGCGAAAGTAAAAAGCATTTGTAAAGTGTTGAACTTTTAACTTTTCCCATTGACTTATAATGGGAAACTGTTTTTGAATAACTTTTGAACCGCTTAATATTTTTCATGAAATATTTGAAAGGCACATTAGGGGACCCTGGCTGCACATTCCCTGAAGATTTTGGGCCGTTCACAAACAACTAAGACCTGTGAGTAGCGACCACAGAAATTCCAGAAAAGCGTGAGCAGGCGCACAGATCACACTAATAACTCCAGGCCGTATATCTGACCAGTATGAAACTTGGCAGATCCCAAGGCCTATGGTTCTTGATCATAAATTCCAAATTTCAGACAAATCCATCAAACAGTTGCAAAGTTATTAAGGTGCAAAGTTTTGGGTTTAACATATAAATGGCTCCTCAACCCTAACTATGGTAGCACTACCGTGCTACCATAATAATATATATATATATATATATATATATATATATATATATATATTCCATTCCTGGTGTCTAGTGGCACCTCTCAACTTTCCATTTCAGGTACAACCATATTAATGTGAAATGAAGAAAACAGTCCCAAGATATTTTTTTTACAGCCTTTAAAAAAAGAAAACAGATCCCTCATTGATCAGCCCCCCAACCACACCTCTCACTCAGCACTCATCACCTCACACCCCACAGTACAACCCCACAAAGTCTCACTCACTTGAAAAGATCCCAGGATCAAAATCCACTCTCCAATCGAAGACATGTCTTGCTGCTAGAACCGACTGCAATATGAGAAACTAAGGTAAAGGTGGTTCAATGTATTTCAATAGGGCTTTCAACTTTTATGCATAACATAGCCAGTTTTTGACATTTTGAACCACAAATTTTCAACATGATTTTTGGGGGAACCCACCTCATGAACAATATGATTGTCATTACAAAACTCCTGATCATTTGTTGCAATTTCACTATGTACACTTGTAACTTTGTAAATTTTAAATATTTTGACCCCAGATTTTCAGCATAGCCTTCTTATTACCCCACCTCATGTATATCATGGCTGCCATTTTTTAAATCCTGGCAAAACATGTGTTTAAAGCACCTGCAGCACGGAATGGCTTTGCAGTTCCACAGAATTACATTTTGGCGGGGATTCAAAAATGTTCTGTACTGGGTACATGAGGTGGGGTAATAAGACGACTATGCTGACAATTTGGTCACTTTTGTCCTATAAATGGAAACACAGGTCCCAGAGGGCCCAGTGCTTCCACAGCTACATACATATATGCATCTATGGATGGATGGGAGCTCAGGGCCCAGAGGGCCATGTGCTCCCACATGCAAATAAGGATATGATTATACTATCTCAAAAAGTAGGAAATGAATTGCAAAAAAAAAGGAAAAAAACATTATTAAAGCTCTAGTTAGGATTAAAGTGACATAAGTAAGGAAATGTGGTGTTATGGTTTCCAGCTCTAACACCCCACTCCAAGGTTGCACACACCAACAGGCATTGGGGGGTGTCTTGGGTTCCTCAACTCTAACATTCACCCCATTCTCCTGTACTGTACCCATCTCAGCTTATTTATTTATGGAATGGTGTGAGTGTTAGAGCTGTTGACCCCAAGGTCACAACTGATACCCATTGGTGTGAGCAGCATGGGGGTGGGGTTTTAGGGTTGGAAACCCTAACTCCACATTTACCTACTTTTGTCACTTCAACCCTAACCCAACCAGGATGAGGAGAGGGACAGGGAATGGTGCTCAGAAATACTGGAAGCTGTGGGGAAAGGAGAGATGGTAATCATGGGGGAATTCAACCTGCCCGAGGTGAACAGAAGTGTACCATCGACAATATGTGCTAGAAGTCAAGTGATCCTGAAAGGACCGAAAAATGGCTTCCTGACTCAGGGCATTACAGAACCAACAAGAGAAGAGGCTATTCTTGATCTGGTACTCACAAATGGGGAGTGTGTGTAGGAAATAATGGTCAGGGAGACCCTGTGTGGGAGGGACCTTTGCACAGTGTGTTTCCAGATGGGTATGGGCAGGGAAAGCATCCTAAGACCATAATCTTGGATTTTAGGAGAACGGACTTCAGGAAGATGGGTAAAGTGCTAAGGAGCCAGCTGGCAGGCTTCAGAGCAGATAGTCAGGTAGCTTAGTGACTGGATTCTTACACACCAGACAGAAGCGCAAAATTTTGTAAAGAGGTTGGCATAGGTATAGAGATTTAAAAAATCATAGGCTCAAAAAATGGACAACCAGAAGCCACTATGATTTCATCATATTCAAAATGGCCACCTAAATTCACTACATAGCAATATCTGCAAATATCAAATACTGGTAATAGAATCCAAAGCATGTTTGTGTCAAATCTATTATCAATTTCAGTTTGTTTCAGCTTGCTACTGTAATATAAGTGTATTTTACTCTACTGTATGTCATGTCTATCTAATATATCTTATTATGTTACAGAGAACAAATACTACAGTAACAATGGATTGGACTGCGAGTATAATTTGCCAGAAAGTGACTTCAAAGGAATTAAAATGCCCACAGAAATTAATAAGCTGTGATGCATTGCAAGTACAGTGACTTTCTCAGGAACGTCAATGAATTTCAAAAGCAAGATGCTTTACCAGTTTATATGGACTTTGGAGTCGATGGAACACCAATGACATTAATGGAAAAAAATGCCTCATGGCATCAGTCATGTCACCAGAAATTTAACAACTCAAAGCTAGAGAGGGAAAGGAACAGGAAAAAAGAGACCATGCTCGAGAACCCAGAGGTGCACCTCTCAAAGAGACTATCAATGGGTAGCTGCAGCAACATACTGTGTATTTTCTGTGGAGCTGATAAGCCAAATAAACTCCATGAATACTCAATAGCATCTGCTGACAGATCTCTAAGACAGACAGCTGTGACCATGCAAGATACTGTACTTATAACTAAAATATCAGGTGGGGACTTGGTTGACTTTGAAGCTAACTACCATTTGTTATGTCTAACACAGTACAGAAATCGTTATCACACATATTTCCATCAAAAAAATTAAATTTCAAGTACAGAAATAGATAAAGTAAAAGCTAGCACTTTTGATGAGCTTGTATCAGTCATGGAGGCCATGGTGGAGGATGGATCCTACCTTTTCAAGCTTTCTGATCTCCACAATATGTATGAGAACTGTGTGACTGACCTTGGACAATATATCTCCATCAACAAGACATGTTTAAAAGAAAAACTCCTAGATCACTGCAGACATGGGATTACAAGAGCAGTCTGATGGCAAGAATGTTAAGCTAGTCTTTCCTGAAGGTATGCAATAGATGTTAATGAATGCCTTTCTCCACTGTGATTATGAAGAGGAAGTTCTTCCTTTTGAAAATGTTGCTAAACTCTGCAGAAAATAAATTTTTCAAGAGTACCAGTGTAAATTTTCTCAGAAAAATTTTATCCATTTTGTCAGGAAGAGGCCTAGTATCAAATTACTGACTTCCATTACCCTCTATGGGCCAAACATGAAAGAACATGTCAATTACTCCCAAACCTGCCTCACAATGTCACAATTGTTCATCCACAATTGCAAGAAACTGGCAAAGGAAAGCATAACTCACCAGTGTCATTCACTGAAACAAGAACCACCCCTACCTGTCTATATTGGCATGAAGATCCACACCCTCACAAGAGATAAGAAACTCATTGACCAGCTGGTGTTATTTGCCATTAGTATAACATATGTCGGGGTTCTTCAAATGGGAAATTCACTAGCAGCTTCCACATGTAGGTATCACATCACAACTGTGACAGGAATACGGCGAAGTCCATCACTGCAACATTTCCTACAGTTCACTGTGATGGTCTGCTGGGTTCTCGACACTGCTGCCTCTGGGTGTTCCTCCCTCCCGAACTAACTCTAACTCAGAGTTAGTTATTTCATGTCCAGGGGTGCAGGGGGAAGAGCATGGGGGTGGGAGGTGAAGACTCCACAGAAAATACAGTTTATTCTAGTGATGGCACAACATCAATTGGCGGTGTTGTACCATCACTTTACTGACAGCCACTGTGCTCCGTGTCACCGCAGCATGGTGGAACCCCATGTGCAAACAGTTCGAGACAGACAACCTGGTGTGTCTGTCAAATCTGCAGAAAGGTCTCCTTATGGTGGGTGCCTTGGTTAACTTCGACCACAACACATTCTCCACCACAGCCCAAGGGTCCTTCCATTGAACCAGTATTAGCATAATCCATATCCAACCAAGGAAAATCCTGGTATTTGTAGAGACACAGCTGCTTTACAAATTGAAGTTTCAACTACAAAGCTGTTATTGCATGCTTCTTATTCCACAGTGTCAGCAGTTTCCATGAAGTCCTCAAGTACCTCTGTACCAGAAGTCACTACAACTGAAATTAAGGGAAACTTCATCCTTGCCAAGGAAAAGGAGGATTGCTGGATCCAACATGACATCCAGCTCCTTGAGTTGGACACACTTGCTAAAGGTCAGATAGGTCTTGGGCTGCCTATCATACCTTGTGTGGATGCTACACCATATCCCTTTTCTTCAGGAAGGGCACAATGAGTGAATGGGAGGCATGGAAATGCTATTCTCAGGCAACAGAGGCATTCATCTTCATGCATAAGAACCCCTATGACCCAGTCAACTGTTCTAAACAATACTTTCAGCATCTTGAGCACCTCACTGTGATTATATGTGATAAGACTAGCATCTTACCCTCTGTAAAACAGGCAAGGAGGGAGTTGTTTGCATGGAAAAATTGCAGTCTGGAGAATATACCACCCACTCAGGTAAAGTTTGATTTAACCATACAATCCATTATTGTAGCAAACGTTGTATTACTGTTAAAATATTAGACTATGTTTCTTAGATTATTTAACTATTTAAATATTATAATGTGTTTCTTAACATTGTTATTTCTCAGAATTAAATAATGCCTTTTCTCTTTAGGATGCACTACTTCAGCATATAAAAAGAACTGCCCATAAAGGTAGCATCTGGACAACCTGTCAGCAAGCCCAGAGTGTGGCTACTTCTCCAGATGATAGAGGGTGGACAATGAGGCTTGCAAATAAAAAGCAAGCCAGATTGTTCTGGGAGACAGCCAGAATAGAAGGTGGGGAGGAAGGGGTTGGGGTCTGCAGGATAGGGGGAAGGGCTATGACCTCAGAGGGGGTCAAACGGCCAGGTCAGAGCTTGCTGGCCATTGGCCAAGGGGAGGGGCCAGGAGGGGGGCATGACCAGGGGTCCAGAAGGGCTATTTAAGGACAGGTAACCCTCAGCTAGCCCTCTTTCTTGCTGTGAATTTCAACTGAACTACAGCACATTGTTAGCAGTTAAGGTAATGCTTGGGACTAGGGGCTTTGCCCCAGAGCTGATATACAGGACGGCTAGACAGTAATAATTGTTTGAATTGTATTGGAATGCTACTTAGAGAGTACAGCAAAACGGAAATGTTATATGCATATAGCTAGGCTGGTGGTACTACTAGTACTAATTACATGTGAAGTTGGCAGCTTAGGGCCGCACATGTGGCTTTGTGGGTTTACGCCTGGACCTTGGGTGGTCTATGGTTGTGATGGGGTGGTAGTATCAGGAGGGTAGGCACTGCTGTGAAGCCATAGTGGTGCAAGTATGCATAGCTGCAGTTTAATCGCTAAAAGTTGCGGCTGGGGTCAGAAGGCAGAGCTGCGTAGCATGGTCCCAGCATACAGTTGGCATTGATTTAAAAGGAAGAATAATTTTTTAAAGCCCAGAGATGTGGAGCATTGGCATGGGGGCAGCTCAACAGAAGCCAAAAGAGAAAATGGGTTGTCTGCAGGCAGAATATCTGCAGGACTTCCACACTGGGGTGAGGTATGGGGCTACAGGTCCAGGAGTCCCACTGCTGGAGGGCCCTACTCAGGAGTGGAGTGAGGCAGTGAGAGCAAGTCGCTCGGCTGGCGGCATTTTTGTGAGAGATGGATGGAGAATGGTCATGGCGCCGCGTAGCCAGAAAGGTTGTGCAGATCGAGGGAATCTGGAGTGGACCAACCAAGAATGGGCTCACACAGTGCTGGTGCAGGTGGGGTTGTGTGGAGATGGGGGACAGGGTGACAGGGTTGAGAGGCCTACTACGCGGTGCGCCACCATGTTGGGTGGGCGACCATGTGGTGGCATGCCTGGCTGGCAAAAAAGTTGTGCATATCAATGGGTTTGAGCATAAGCCCAGTGAAAAAGGGCTCCACAGTGCTGGAGCACAGGAGTTTTTTGGTGTGATGGGGCAGAGCAACAGGGCCGGAGAGGCCTACTGTGTGGTGCGGCCCCCAGGTTGGTCTAGGCAATTGCACAGTGGTGTGCCTGGCCAGAAAAGTTTGTGCAGCTTGATGGGCTTGGCGTGGGCCCATTGAGAAAGGGCCCACACAGCACCGGAGCACAGTTGTTTTTTTTTGTGAGATGGGGGACAGAGTGACAGGTCCAGAGAGTCCTACCGGGTGGCACAGCCACCATGTTGGGGGCAGGCGATCACACAGTGGCATCTTGCTGCAAGAGCAAGAGGTAGCAGCAAAGAGGTATGCTTGGCCAGGAGGCCATGGAGCAGATCAAGGGACAGAAAGGCCTACTGCTGGGATACGGGTTTGGTCATGGGAGCACTGGAATGAATGGGCAGGCAGCGTGGTGTGTGGCAGGCCTGCACAGGCAGGGGAGGAGTTTAGCCCAAGACTAGATGGGGGTAGAGGCCACGTGGCATTTTACAGGAGCAACATGGCCTAACAATGTTCCAGAAGCCTTGCTGATACGGGCTGAATAAGTTTTCTGGAGAATTAATGTTAGAGCATAGCCTTTTTGCCTACATTTATGAGATGCTATCAAGTAGCTGAGGAAACGAGGGTTTTGGTTAGAACCAGCAACTGGGGTTGAGGATTAGTTGCAAAAAAAAAAAAAACTGAATTCTTGGCTCATGGGACTATTGAGTACTCCAGAGAGCAGGCCATGAGCAGGCCCGTTGGTGGCTGGGGCAGAGCTGTAAGTCAGGAGTGCGACAACATGGAAGCAACAACATGCTGGCCTGTGGGCATGGGGGCAGGCGGGGGGCCCAGTCATGGCCCGCCATGTGGTTAGGGTGCTGGAGGCAGGCACAGGGAGGGACGCAGGATGTTGTGTTCCCTGGGGGCGAGGGAACTGGGCCTTGCCATAGAAATGCTTACAATGTAAATGCTTCACACGGGGGCTGGCTGAGGTATCAAAGGGGAGGTAAAGGGGTCTGGAGGACCCAGGAGGAGAGGGCCAGGGGAAGGGCAGCCGCTGACGATGATATGATCCTGTAAATTTGTTGTGCAGCCTAAGCCCACCAAAAGGAATGGCACCCAAGAAAGCACCAGTGGCGAGCATGACCATGTTGGTGGAGGCAGTGAAGCTGATGGCACGGATGACAAGTATGGTGGAGGCTGTGAAGATGAGAAAGGCAGTAAAGGAGGCCCAGAAGAAAAGGAAGGAGAGAGATACAAGAGGGCTGATGCCAGGAAGGGGAACAAGAGACCGAAGTGGGTGGTGCCCAGCCCTCCCACATGGCCTGGGGCAGGTGGTGAGCCCACCGCAGGCCCAGCAGAACCCATACCGGATGGGGGTAAGGATGGTGTGGATATGAGTAATGAGGCGGATTTGGAAGAATATATTGAAGAATTGTTGGAGGACATGGGGGAGGATGGGGTGTCAAAAGCTGGAGCATGCTTTGAAAGCCATTAAGGACGGGGGCAAGCCAGGGACGGAGGGCCCGGGCACCACAGGTGGGGGACGGAAGCTATATGATGAGCCACCCAGTTTCACACTGGACAACCAGGTTCCAGCCACAATAAAGGAGAAGATATGGAAGGGTGAGTATGTGGATATTTTTGGGCTGGTAGATGAGGAGACTACCAAAAAGTATGAAGAGATAGAGTCGGTGGGCAAGTTGGAGATGGTGGTGGCATTGGCAGTGGTAGGCCACAAGACGAAGGGAGCCCATTTTAAGGGGAAGATCATAGATACGTGACAAGTGTGTTTCTTAATTTATAGCACACTGGTCCTGGAGAAACAACCAGATCTGGCAATCCTCTTGCTGATGTACATGGTGATTATACAGGACACGTATAGGGTGAAGCTGGGTTTTGGGTGGCTCAAATATGGTGAGGCATTCTGAAGGAGAATGGCAGTAAAGGGCGGCCTGAGATGGGATTGTTCTCATGCAGAATTGTGGGTCAGGATGCTGTCAGGTTCAACAGTGGGGCATGTGGCGGACCAGGGGAAATGAATAACCCCGGCCCTGGGGGCCAAAGCATGCTGGGCTTATACCAGGGCATCATGCACCTGGCCCAGTTGCAAGTTTGACATGCCTGCGCATGATGCAGGGGATCGCACCCAGTGACAGGCTGCAGGCAAGGAGGGGGACAAGGTAGGGAAGTCAGGTGGGCAGCCACAGGAGCAGCCCTTTGTGGTGGGAGGGGTGGGAGGATGGGAGGCCCGGAGAGGGATATGCCTCCAAGTACAGGTGAAATTAGGGCAGGAACAAGTGAGGGGTGGTGGGGCTACACCCTGGCCTGCACCCCCATCAACGTAATGGTGGTGGATGCCTGGACAGAGGGCTACCCTGTCAAGAGATGGGCGGAACTATTAAGGGCGGGTTTTAGGAAGGGTTTTCCCTTGGGGTTTGAGGGGTTATGGGTAGGTATGCGGGCTAAGAATTTGGGCTCGGTTAAGGGAAAAGAGGACATAGTTCGAGGCAAGATCAGGAAGGAAGTCAGGGCCGGGAGGGTGGAGTGGCCGGTGGCTGAACCCCCCTGCAGGGACTTCCGGGTGTCACCCCTTGGGGTGGTGACTAAAAAACAAGCTGGGGAATTCCGACTCATACACCATCTGTCATACCCAGAGGGTGGGTCAGTGAACACAGGGATCCCGTGGGCTTTGAGCATGGTGTCGTACGCATCCCTGGATCAAGTGGTAGAGTTAATACAGGCGGCTGAAGGGGCTTGGATGGCGAAGACAGACATCGAGTCTGCCTTCTAGCTTTTACCATTCTGTCTGGCAGATTGGGACCTGCTAGGCTTCCAATTTGAAGGTGGATTGTATTTTGACAAAGCCATGCCCATGGGGTGCTCTCTGGCGTGCTCAACGTTCGAGATGTTCAGTTCATGGGTACAGTGGGTGTTTGGGTCCCATTACAGGCACAGGAGGGTGGTCCATTTCTTGGATGACTTCCTGTTTATAGGGGACAGCCAGGCAGCAGCCCAGCAGATGCTTGGGGACTTTCAGGACATGTGAAGTGTCATTAGGATCCCCCTAGCAATGGGTAAGGCAGAGGGCCTGGCCCGCAAATTGGAGTTCCTGGGGATCGAGGTAGACATTGAACTGGAGTGTTTTCAACTGCCAGGGGATAAAGTGTCCCATTTGATGGGATTGCTGGCACTAGTGGGGGGAAGGAGGAGGGTGCTTCAGGTACAGGTACAGCAACTGCTGGGGCACCTTAATTTTACCTGCAAGGCCATAAGCCCAGGCAGAGCCTTTACGAGAAGGCTGGGCAGGGTCATGGGAAGGGCCAAGCAGCTCCACCACAGGGTGGACATTAGTAGAGGCTTGTGGGAGGACCTTCAAGTGTGAAGGGTTTTCTTGGAATCATACAATGGGGTGACGCACTGGCAAGAGGAGTGGGCTCACAATACGGACCTCGAACTGTATACGGACGTGGTTAGGGGCCTCGGTTTGGGGGCCTACTTTCAAGGGGAGTGGGTCTCGGAGGCATGGCCAGATCAGTGGAAGGAATGGGAATGGACTAAGGACATCATGTTTCTTGAGATTTTTCCCATATGGGTGGCTCTGGAGATCTGGGGAGAGTGAATGACAGGGCAGTGCATCTCTTTCTGGTGCGATAACAAGGGGGTAGTGGAGGTGATTAACAGACAGAGTGGCCATATGGAGTCAATGAGATGGGCTCTAAGGAGCTTGGTGTTGTTGGGACTGTGCTTGACCCTGTCCTTCAGGGCACAGCACATCAAAGGGACTCAGAATGAGGTGACTGACTGTCTTTCTCATTTGCAGATAGGCCGATTCCAGGAACTGGCACCACAGGCCTCACCTACCTGGACCAGGGTACCAGACTGGATGTGGGAGACTGGAGGAGGAAAGTCAGGGTACTTTACAAAGGTTCGTGTGTGGCCAATACCTTGAAGGCTTACGAAGGGGCCTGGGAGAGCTTCCAGGCCTTTCGAGCAGGTTTGGGTTGGAAGACAAGGGAACCGGTGCAGGAGGAACAAGTCATGTGGTATATCATGGAAAAGTGGGGAAAGGGATGTCCCACATTGCCATGGGAGTGCAGCTGGTGGGGATCAGCTGGGCTTGCCTGGATCGGGGATGGGGGATGCCGCAGGTAGTCGGGCCATCAGGCGGATGGTCATGGGATGGAGGAGCGGACAAAGTTGGAGACAGGATGGGAGGAGACCCATACAGGGCCCACTACTACTAGAGGTGATGTCGGAACTGGACAAAGTTTGTCAGTCAGCGAAAGATGCCTGTCTGTTTCGGGCCATATTCGTTGTCATAGTGAGGGGGGGGCTTTTCAGGTGATTGAGATTCTGGCCCCTCTCAATAGTGGGCAGCCATGGAGGTCCTACAAGAGCACGATGTGCGGTTGGAAGTGGATATGGTGGTCATCCGACTCTGGAGGTCCAAAATGGACAAGCAGGGAGGGGGAACCACCATAGAGATATGCAAACAGGCAGAGGGGGGAGTAAGCGCAATCTGGGCCATGAAGGAGTATATTAGAGTAAGGGGTTCCCGGAGAGGGGCCTGGTTCGTGCATGGGGATGGAGCACCAGTGACAAGGGTTTGAATTGGGGGCGGTGCTGAAAAGTGGTGGCATTTACAGGTAAGAATCATCGTGAGTTCGCCCCCCATTCCTTCTGAATTGGGGCAGCAACAAAAGTTGCTGCAGCTGGGGCAAGGGAATCGGAAATTAATCAGATAGGTGTTATAAGAGATATGTGAGATGTTGACAATCGCTAATGGGTCCCTTTTTCCTCTCCCCATAGCAGGCTCCAAGTGGCAAGTGTGAATCGTGGGGCACTCGTTCATAGATTGGATGGAGAGGTTTGCAGCTGCCCAAGGATGGGGACGCAGCTGTGCCTGGGTGCGGAGAACACAAGAATGCGATGGAGGGGCCTGAGAGGCATGAGGTGGTCACAGTTGCAACCCCTGCTGGAAGAACTGAGGATCCAGTGGGGGTGGCCAGACTGTGTTATTGTACATTTGAGGAGCAACGACTTGGGGGCACATCCTTGGGGGTCCTTGATAAAGGACATTATTGCAGACTGGTGGCCCAGGTCAGTGGTAGGCTGGTCAAAGATTACCTCCTCTAGGGTGTGGGGGGGAGGGGCCAAAGGCAATAGAGGTGGCACAGAAGCACTTTAATAGGAAGGTGGCCAGGGAAGTGATCGAGATTCGGGGGCTCACATCCAGCACTGGGACATCTCGTATGAGCAGGAGGTGGAGTACAGGGGGATGGGGTTCACCTCACTGAGTTCGGCATGAGTCTGTTCCTCCACCCCTTTGGGGACTTAGTCGGGGACATAAATAAGAAAGGGCTGAGGGTTAACCTACAAGGAGGCCCCATCTTCCATCATAAGCTGTAGATGGTCCAGTGGAAGGTGGGAGCAACAGGAAAGGGGGCAGGTAGAGGGGGTAGGTACCACATGCTGGGGACAAAAGAACCCAGGTGTAGGAGTAATGAGGGAGGGGGAAGGATATACAACTAGGGGATGGATCGAAGTGTCCACACCTAGTGGGGGGGAGTCCGGGTAAGTGTGGTGCCTGGTTATGGTGATGGAAAGGGGGGGCCCGGATCACAGTGTCTGGACCCTGAGAAGCAATGACGGAAGAAGAGCAGAGCAAGAAGAAGAACCACACAAGAGGGAAGACGAGATTGTTATGTCCTAGATGTGATATGGGACTACTATGTCCAAAATTGTAAATATGTAATTGTTAAAAAATGGGATGTAAATGTTATGAATAAATTGTGTCTTTTTATGATAAATTGCCAGTGAGCATCCAAAAGCTTAACAAGCAGTAGCCTGAGTTGTTTCTGGGTGGGGATCCAGGGACAATGCAGGACATGCACTGGCAGCCTATTTGGATTACTTTGCCTGAGGCAGCACAAGCCTGCAGTGAACTGATCAAATGTGGTTGTAAATCTGAGCATGGCTGTGTGAACTGTTACTGTGCAAAAGCCAATCTTTCATGTACAGAACTTTTCAGTTGCAAGCACCAAAAGTAGACTACTGTATGTTGTAAATCAGGCCAATACATTTTTTTCAGATACAGTTCTAGTTTATATCATCTTTTCTTGAAGAGCAGGCTGTCTGCAAAAAACCTGTTAACAATTCACACAAAAACAATGCATGATTCAATAATTCAAATCATGTGATCTGTCCCATACTGAATTTAGGTAGCCATTTTGAAAATGATGACATCATAATGGTTTCCTGTTGATCCATTTTTTTGGATGTAACCCCTTACTAATGAGGGGTTCCTAAGAGCCTTCCCGGAGCTGTTTAGGAGGCTCCTGGCCTAACTGTTGTTCGGCGAAGTGCCGCTGGCTGTGGGTGATGTGAGTGCTTTTAAGAAGCCTCCAGTACTGTCCCTTTAAGAGTGGCCTGCTCACAGGCTCCAGTGGGTTGTATAAGGGGGGATGGGGTTTCCCTACTCGAATCCCGCCAGAGCTGCAGCGGAAGCACTCACATTTGCGGTCACTATAAGTGCCAAAGGGAGCATACTGGATAGATGTGGCTGGTTGGCTACAATTACTTAGGGAGTAGGTGGATTTGCAGTTTGTCTAACCTGTCTTTGCAGCTGGGACTTTGTGTACTTGGCCCCTTCATTTTGGAACTGAGTAGTCGAACTGGGCCAATGGATCATGAGGGAACATTAAAATGGAGACTATTTGGGACAACCAGAATCAAGACTCGTTTTGGAGCCAGCAGGCCATAGAAAATACTGCCAGTAGTTCTGGGAAATGGAGTTCTGGGCTAGGGAGCCCTTTTTGCACCAATGGGGACAGACTTAAGTGCCTGGTATCTGCAGCCCACCAATGGGATCGCGTGGTGCCTGAACCGTGGTTTCTGGCTCAAACTGCCAACCTGCAGAGTCATTGTGGCTGTGAGCGAGGAAGGAGCTCTGGGCTTTTGCGCCATTGAGTTTTCACGCAGGAAGTGCATGTGGAAGGCCAGAGTCGGGCAGCTTGTAACGCCAACCAGCTCAGACTAAATCCGCTAGGTAGCGGTCAGAGGAGGCTATGCAAAAGGGAAGCTACCTACCAGGCTCAATCTGTAGAAGACTGGAGAATTTGCTTCAATTGCGCTCGGTCTGTCAGGACATCTGAAGCTGCGTCGTTGGGCCCGGTGTACTGCAGTGAAAGTGGTCAGGAGTATACAGCAGCTGCCTGGTATGGTACCCATCTGCTCCTCATATAAATTTGTGGCTGAGTGTTTGAATCTCAGGCTCGTCCCTGCAAGTGGCGCGAGAGTGATCTTTCTGTTGGAGTCGTGAGTACTAAGTCAGGGTAGCTCCCTGCCTGATGTTCATAGTGTGGGCAGGATTTGTCTGGCTGCTTACTGGCTACACGAACTGAGCCTGATGGCTCTGCTTAATCCATGTAGGAATCAAGTGTTTGCTTTGTGTCAGGGCCCCAACCAGATGCATCGAGAGGCTAGTCTCCTATAGCCTGGGTACCCAGAGACAGTGACTTATAGGTTAGGCCTGTGCACAGTGCCCTAGGTATACATTTATGCATATGTTCGAGTGATAAGCTAATTAACCTGATTTCCCCCAGTCCCTGTTTTCTCCCGCTAAATAAATCAGATTGGTTGTTTTGCAAAGGTATACTGACTGAACTGTGTGGCTATGTTTAATTACTGTCCATGTAATTATTGTGTAACGGCATCTTACTTTACTTGGGGTCCCCAGAGGCAAGCTGATTGAACCAATACTGGGGGTTAGAGTGTGTATAGCAGGGCTATTGTGATTGACTTGTGTGGACCACTAGTGGGAAGAAGGGGGGGTTGCAGTGACTCAGAGGGCTGTGACGAAGTCCTACCCCAACCTCTGGGTGGAGGCACCCACCAACAGATCCAGACCCCTCAACCTGTTAGTGGCAAATCAGGCAGGGGTAGTAGCCCTTGGGATATCGCCCCCTTGGGGTTAAATTTTGGAGGCACCGCTGGGTTTAGCGTCCTCTAGTGGCCGAGTAGATGAAGTACCTCAACATGGCCAAACTAAAGGAAAAACTGGAGGGGGATATCATGGCTAAGATTAAGTTGGACCCTGTTAAGACGATGGTGCACAGACTGATGGGGTGGGGTGAAGCCGAAGAGTTGGATTCCCAGAAAATTGTGTTACTACTGGACATACCCCTGGGGACAAAGAATGCTGATCTTGTTTCTGCAGTGGAGCGTGTTAAATGTTTAAGCAAGGTAGAGGTGAGGGGGCGTATGGCTGATCTACTCAACCAGACCTTCCAGGTGCTACTCTTATGCAGTGCAGTTGTAGACCCTGAGAGGGTACCCCCTGTAATTTACCCAGAAGGTGCCCAACAGGGGTGGAGGGTCATTCACATCTGGAGTGGGTCAGTCACCCAAGGGGGGTTCCCCAAGACTAATAGCTTTAAGGATAAACTGCTTAAATTACTAGCTGTGGAAAGGAGGACTACCCAGGAGTTACTACAGGCGTTGGACCTTTCTAGTGAACCCACCCCCCAAGCCTCTCCAGGTACCTCTCCCAGGCCCCCCAAGAGTTCTATACTGGCTTCACCTCCCGTAGTTGTCTCCCCAATCCAGCTAGATTCCTATCGTAGACTAAAACTTTTCTCTGGCACTGTACCTGTACCCTTGGGGGAAGATGAATTGGAGGCTTGGATGGACTATGCTACCCCTCTAGTCCAAGAGTGGCAGTGCTCTGAGGGGGAGAAATGAAAGAAACTGATGGAGAGCCTGAGGGGCCCAGCTTTGGAAGCCATTCAGTTCTTGTGGGCTACTGGCCCCGAAGCCACTGCAGTAGAGTATCTTTCTGCCTTAGAAGGGGTGTTTGGTAGTACAGAGACTGGGGAAGACTTATTATGGAAGTTCAAGTCCGCCAAACAATGGAGGAATGAGAAATTGTCTGCCTTTGTTACTAGGGTGGAAAGGGCATTGCAAAAGCCTATCGAAAAGGGGGAGTAACTGCCACAGCTTTGAACCAGGTCCGGCTGGATCATATTTTGAAATCTGCTAGGTTTTTCAGTCTGATATTACTAAATCTTAAGTTACATGACCGGCGAGCTGCCCCTTCCGAATACTGTCAATTGATGAGGGAGATTTGAGAAGTAGAGACCGATGAAGAGGGGTGGGAACCCTATGTGGGAGTTGTGAATCTGTGCCAGACCCCTGAATCCAGTGAACCAGATGAGACCCACTCCTCGAGGGGGTCTGATGCTTCTCCTGTACCCCCAGAGGCCCCCGGGGGAGTGGGGGTGCATGCTGTCTCCTCTGATCCCCAGGTAGAAAGTGAATTGAGGGCTAAAATTAGGGACTTATGTGAACTGGTGTGGGACTTAAAGCAAACTGCTGCCCACCCTGTTAAGTTTGGGAAACCTGAGTTATCCAGAAATAAATGACCTAGCCCCGAGGAGCCCCTCAGAACCCATGATGCCCCCCAGCAGGTGAGATATCCCCCTCCCAATAAAGACCCCTGAGATACTAAATTCTGCTACCATTGTGGGGAGGATGGACTCTTTCAGGCTGAGTGCCAGCTACCAGAGAATTTAAGGAGGGTCAATAGCAGGCTAGTCGCCTGGCAACGCAGGGTCCATACCAGACCTCCGGGAGGGCCTCCTAGGAAGAGTTTTGTGACCTGGGCCAATGCCCAAGCAAACCCCAAAGCTATGCCCCCCGAATAGTCTGATGTGGTAGGGTCCTCCAAGGAGACCACCGTGAGAGTGAATGGAGTACCCACCTGGGCTGTGTTGGACAGTGGCTCTCAGGTGACCATTATGTTCCAGGACTGGTATCAGAAACACTTGCCTGAGGTGCCTCTACAGCCTTTAGATGGATTGCCTGTTTGGGGGCTGAGTGATAAGGCCTACCCTTATTCTGGGTATATCCAGATCTGGTTGTCTTTTCCTACTTCTGTGGCTGGGGTGGCTGAACAAGTGGAGACCTTGGCCCTAGTGTGTCCTCCTACTGGATTGTATGATTGGGTGCCCTTATTAATTGGAACCAATGCTCACATGTTTGGTCGCTTGGTGCAGTTGTGCTCTGAGAAACAGATGTCCTGGATGGGGCGAGCTTTCAAAATACCCGCCTTGATTCAGAAGGCCTATGAGACTCAGCGAAAGGTTGGCCAGGCGGAACCCGAAGGCCTGGTGGGTGTCATCTGAAAGAAGGATCCAGAACCATTGCTACTCGCCCCAAATGCCCAGTGTGTTTTGCAGGGGGAAGTCCGGATTAAAAAAGATGTTAAGAATAAGATATTGATGCTGGATGCACCCAGTGAGGAAAGTTGCCAGAGGGGTTGCTGGTTAAACCCAATATCTTGCCTGCTAGAGCCCATGCCTTTGCTAGGAGAGTGATGGTTCAAGTGCATAATGTATCTGATCTAGAGATTCAAGTGAAATGGGGCTGCACCCTGGCCACAATGCACTGTGCCAATACTGCTGTTCTAGAAACATAGAAAAATAGAAACATAGAAGTTGACGGCAGATAAGGACCGCAAGGCCCATCCAGTCTGCCCATTTCTTTTTCTACCTTATAAATGTGCCATCGGCCTTTGCTCTGTCAGTGACCTATCTATTCATAGTCATTTGTATTGCTCCCTTATGCCTATCCCATGCCTGTTTGAAGCCCTGCACTGTATTCATAGCCACCACTTCTTGTGGTAAGCCATTCCATGCATCTACCACCCTTTCTCGTGAAAAGAATTTCCTCCATTCCCCTTAATCGGCCTCCTCTAATCTCATGCTGTGTCCTCTTGTCCTGCTATTTTCTTATATTTAAACATGTTAGACTCTTTCACCTTGTTTATGCCCTTAAGGTGTTTAAATGTCTCGATCATATCACTCTCTCCCTCCTTTGCTCAAGGGTATACATATTGAGCTCCGTTAATCTGTCCTCATATGTCTTCTGATGCAGTCCCTGCACCATTTTGGTTGCCCTTCTCTGGACTGCCTCAATTTGGTTAATGTCCTTGTGAAGGTGTGGCCTCCAATACTGCACGCAGTACTCCAGATGGGGCCTAACCAATGTCTTGTACAGAGGGATTATTACCTCCCTCTTACGACTTGTGATACCCCTACTAATACACCCTAACACCCCCCTAGCCTTACCTACTGCTTTAGAGGTCTGCTTGGATGATTTTAGGTCATCAGTGATGATGATGCCCAAGTCTCTTTCTTCCTTTGTGACTGCTAGCAACTCCCCTCCCAGCCTATAAGTGGCTTCAGGGTTTCTCTTCCCTATGTGCATGATTTTGCACTTCTTTGCATTAATCCCAGTTGCCACTCTTCTGACCATTCTGCTAGTTTATCCAGATCTCTTCTCATTCTGCCCACCCCATCTGGATCATCTACTCTGTTGCAGATCTTGGTGTCATCTGCAAACAGACAAGCCTTACCCTCTAGTCCATCTGCGAGGTCACTAATGAAGATGTTGAATAGGACTGGCCCCAGGACTGATCCCTGAGGTACCCACTTGTGACTTGCATCTCTTCTGACTGTATACCATTTACCACCACTCTATTTTCTGCCAGTCAACCAGTTTGCCAGCCAGTTGACCAACTTCTGACCCACCCGAGCCTACCTAGCTTATTTATCAATCTTCTATGTGGAACAGTGTCAAAAGCTTTGCTGAAGTCAAGGTAGGCGACATCAACTGCTCCCCTTGGTCCACCACTCTGGTTACCCAGTCAAAGAAATCTATGAGATTAGTTTGACAGGACCTTCTTTGTAAACCCATGCTGTCTTGGATCCTGTGCCCTATGGATTCCAGGTGTTGCACTATCCTTTCCTTAAGGAGTGCCTCCATAATCTTGCCCACTACTGAGGTAAGACTGACGGTCTGTAGTTCCCGCCTCCTCCTGCTACCACTCTTGTGGGCGGGATCACATGAGCCCTTCTCCAGTCTTCTGGGACCTCTCCTGTGCTCAGAGACTCACTAAACAATTCTGCTAATGGCTCTGCTAGTTCCTCCTTTAGCTCCTTAAGTACCCTGGGATGTATGCCATCAGGTCCATTGCCTTATCCACCCTGAGCTTAGCAAGCTCTTGTAGGATCCTTTCTTTTGTGAAGGGAGTAGCTCACCTCCCTCCCCTGTGTCCATGATGCTGAGCTGTGGCCCTGCCCTACCTTCTCTTCAGTAAATACTGAGCAAAAGTATCTATTTAGGATAGATGCCTTTACAGGTCCTCCTCCACATGCTCCTTTTCTCCATTAAGCTTAGCAATACCCCTCTGGACTTTCTCCTTTCACTAATGTATCTATAGAAAATCTTGTCACCTTCTTTTACTGTTCGTGCTAGTGTTTCCTCAGTTTGGGACTTTGCCTGCCTACTGCCTTACCTGCTTCCCTTAGGGCAGTTTGGTATGCCTCCCTATCTTCATCCTGCTGTGTTCCCTTATATTTTCTGAAGGCCAGCCTTTTGGCTCTGACCTTTTCTGCTACTGTATTTGAGAACCAAAGTGGTTTCCTTCTTCTTTTGCACTTCCTTTCTGTCTAACACAATGGGATGTTGCTTCAAGTATTGTATCCTTAATGCTAGCCCACTTTGCCTGTACCTCCTCACCTGTGTTTCTTTTGCCAGGGCTAACTTAACTCTGTTGGCCATCTTATCAAAGTCAGCTCTCTGAAGTCCCATATTTTTGCTTTGGAATGGGATGATTTAGATGTAGTAGCCAAATTGAACCATACCATATGATGGTCACTGGCCCCAGGTGACCTTCTACCTGGAGATCTGTGATCCCTTCTTTGTTAGTCAGTACTAGATCTAGGATAGCCCTGTCTCTTGCGGGTTGCTGTACCAGTTGTTTGAGGCCCTCCCCTGCAGGAATCCACTATGAGTCTAGTTCTGGCAGATGTTCCTGCTGGTATTGACCAATCTGTATCTGGCATGTTGAAGTCTCCCATTATCAGAACCTCCCTATAGCTGTCATGTTTTGTATATCTTCTAACAGTAATGTGTCTATGTCCTCCCTCTGGTCTAGGGCCTGTAGACAACCCCAGTTCTTATGGCTGTCCCATTTCCTGTTTCCAGGGTGACCCACAGTTCTTCTGGCTCCTTATGTGTATTCTGAATTTCTGTAGCTTTGATATTTTCATTAACATACAGGCCACCCTCCCCCTTTTGCACCTCGGTCTCTTC
Source organism: Neoceratodus forsteri (assembly GCA_016271365.2). Taxonomy (NCBI): domain Eukaryota; kingdom Metazoa; phylum Chordata; order Ceratodontiformes; family Ceratodontidae; genus Neoceratodus; species Neoceratodus forsteri. The sequence continues at coordinate 865,685,833 of CM057458.1, read as the reverse complement.
TAGACAATACATAGCCAGGTACTGAAGTCTCCAAGTGTGGTTACTGGTAAACCACGTCTCACTAATTGCTACTATGTCCAGTTTAGCCTCTGACATTATTGCCTGCAGGTCTGGGATCTTATTTCCCAGGCTGTGAGCATTGTGTACATGATTTTCCATTGGCCAGATTTTGATGTGTTAGTTGTTGGGTGAAGTTTGACATTACCCCTGTGCATCGTATGGGGAGACAAACCTTTTTTCTTACCTGGTGATGCAAATGAACGGCAAACACGCTGAATTCCTGTTTGACCACTAGCTGAGGGGGGAAGGGTGTTCTTCCATTCGCGTATGGGGTGCTGCACCCTCTCCCATTTGCTAGTTTAAATATTCTGCAAAGACATCAAACTTCTGCCCCAATGCACTGACTCCTCTTTAGTCAGATGCAGTCCATCAAATTTAAAGAACTTTCGCTCCCAGAACTGTTGCCAGTTCCTACAAATCTGTGTCCTTTTCCTGGCACCAGTCCTTGAGCCACGTGTTTAGCCCCTATCTCCTTCTCTGACCTTCTGTCCATCTGCTCCTTCTCCCAGACTGGCAGGATCTCAGAGAAGGAGATGCAGACGAAATAGATGATAGTTTGTCACCCAGCCTAGTCAGGTGTTCCTTGGTCTCCACAACTGACCGGCTGGCGAGATCAATAGTCCTATGTGTACTAGGACATCAATGTTTTCTCCTGCTTTGTGAACAATTTAGTAATGCGGTCAGTGCTCTCCATGCTGATGTACCTGGGAGACATCTGACCATCACCCTGGCTGGAGATGGGTATCAACTCCCGAATCATGGAGTCTCCTATGATCGAAGTTTTTGATTTCCTTTGTGCTTGTTTAGTTTTGGTTCCTGATTTGGGTGAGTATTGTTGTGCTAGCTTCTGTGCCGCAGTGTCCTGCTCTGCAGTGTCTTCTGCCTCTTTATTTGATTTCAGAGATAGAGGCAGATACCTGTTTGTAGTGTTTATATGGTTTTGGAGGTAATGTGTTGGAGAGCAGAGAGTGATGGGGCACCTGATTTGCTCCTCCTAACCACCTGCCAATCTCCTGGACCAACTACCCTCTGCGGTCGAGGTTTTTCTGTTGGATGCTGGGGAAATGGTGGGTGGTTCTTATAATGTATTTCCTCTTCAATATGAAATTTGAGGCGTGCAATCTCTGCCCATGCTGCCTGGAGCTGAGACCTAAGATCTCCAAAGGCCCAGCATGTAGGACAGTGTCCTAAATCCTTTAAGACTGTCCTTCTGAAAATTGTTCCGCCCCACAACAAGACTCCCGGGGAGAGGTGACCGAGTGACCCCTGAGCTGTTTGGTTTTGGTGATTCACCACTACCAGCTGAATGGAAAGCAAGGATCAGTGAGAAGCTTGCCCAGAAAGACCAGGTGTTTTCCTAAAAGGAATGGGACATAGGATGTGTGCAAGGAGCTGAGCACCACATCAGGCTGCATGATGAAAGGCCATTTCATGAGAGGTCTCGACGTCTAGCCCCTGCTGATATAGATGATGTAAGGCGCCACCTGCAGGAGATGCTTGCAGCTGGGGTGATACAAGAATCCAGAAGCCCCTATGTATCCCCTATTGTGGTGGTGAGAAAAAAAAATGGAGCTGTCCAAATGTGTGTAGATTACCATACTTTAAACCGACGGACCATACCAGATCAGTACACCATGCCACACATCCAGGATGCCCTGGATTGTCTAAATGGCAGTAAATTGTTCTCTGTATTAGACCTCTGCAGTTGGTACTACCAGATCCCGATGGCTCCGGAGGATAGTGAAAAGACTGCTTTCATTTGCCCCCTAGGTTTCTACGAGTTTATGCGGATGCCCTAAGGAATTTCAGGTGCCCCAGCTACTTGTCAATGTCTGATGGAGCGTGCTGTGGGGGACATGAATTTGCTCGAAGGTTTGGTTTATCTAGATGATGTCATAGTGTTTGGCAGCTCCTTGAAAGAACATGAAAGCAGGCTTTTCAAAGTTCTAGATCCACTGGAAGATTTTGACCTTAAATTGTCTATAGATAAGTGTCAATTCTTTCAAACCTCCGTAATATGTGGGGCACATAGTATCCACTGAGGGCATACAGACTGACCCCAGCAAAGTAGAAGCTTTGACTACTTGGCCCCAGCCAAAGAATTTGAAGGAGCTGCAACGGTTCCTGGGGTTTTGTGGGTATTACAGACGATTTATCAAAAACTACTCTCGGGTGATCTGCCCTTTGCTTAACCTTACGCAGGGATATCCCCCAACTCATAACAAATATAAGAAGACTGTACCATCTGGGACTGAAAGAAATTATTTCCGCCCAAATGATGTGTTTGGCACCCACTGGACTGCTGATTGTGAGGAAGCTTTTCATGACATCATATATCAACTTACTCATGCCTCAGTGTTGGCCTACATGGACCCTGCCAAACCATATGTTCTTCATACTGATGCCAGTCTGCAAGGATTGGGGGCCGTACTGTATCAAGAGAACCCAAATGGTCTAAGATCTGTAGCTTTTGCCAGCAGAAGCTTGACTCCTTCAGAAAAGAACTACCCAGTGCACAAACTAGAGTTCCTGGCTCTGAAGTGGGCCATTGTTGATCAATTTCATGACTACTTGTATGGTGCTAAGCTATTGGTGAAGACTGATAACAATCCCCTGACCTATGTGCAAACTTCAGCTAAGCTGGGTGCCACGGGCCATAGGTGGCTCTCCTCGCTGTCAACCTATAACTACGCTTTGAATATAGGGCAGGCCTGAACCATATAGATGCTGATGCCTTCTCCTGGAGGCCCGTGTCTCGAGTTGATTGGGTCTGGTTATCAGAACCTGACATAAGAGCCCTTTGCAAAAAATTTGACAGGGAGGAACAGGTGTCTCCTGATGCTGTGGACTGCATGGTGGACTGCTTGGGGCCATCTGAGAACTGCTTACCAGCTGCTTATTGTCATTTTTCTGCATTAGACACTAGTGCGCTGCCTCAATTCAATAATGATAGCCTCTAACAGGCTCAATCCCGAGATCGAATGATAAACCCTGTCCTGGAAGCTCTGCAAGGAAGGGGAGAGATATGTCAAAGTGGCGTTCCTCTGACCTGAGAACTGTGCTGTTGTACAATGAGGGACCAAAGTAGAAACTGATTAATAGACTTGTACAGGGAGACAGTGGGCAAAGAGGGGCGAATAGTCAAACAACAACTGGTGTTGCCCACTGCTTTTAAAGAACTGGTGTTGAGGTCCCTGCATAATCACATAGGACATCTCGGCATATACCGAAGCCTTGACTTAGTCCGGTTCCGATTTTATTGGCCCAAAATGAGTGCTGATGTGGAGCAATATTTCAAGACCTGTGGCCGGTGCTTACAAAGAAAGGCTCTGCCTCAGAGGGCTGCCCCCCTGGTCAACATCACTACTAGTGCCCCCATGGAACTGGTTTGTATTGATTTCCTGAGTCTAGAACCCATACTGAAGAACATCAGCACTATATTGATAGTTACCGATCATTTCACCCGGTATGCGCAGGCTTTTCCTACCAAAGATCAGAAAGCCACCACGGTGGCTAAAGTACTTGTTGAGAATTTCTTTGTTCACTATGGGGCCCCCCAGCGAATTCATTCCGATCAGGGGAGAGATTTTGAAAGCCGCCTGATTAAAGAGATGCTATCCTTGTGGGGGGTACGGAAGTCAAGAACCACCCCATATCACCCTCAGGGCGACCCCCAACCTGAAAGGTTCAACAGCACTTTGCTTGATATGTTGGGCACACTGCACCTGAAAGACAAGCCTAGATGGAATCAGCAGATCAGCACCTTGGTACATGCCTATAACTGGACCAAAAGTGATGCCACTGGATTTTCCCCATATAGACTGATGTGTGGAAGGGAAACCAGGTTGCCAGTAGATGTTTGTTTCGGAGTTTCTCCTGATGGGGTTCAAGCAGCTAATCATCTACAGTATGTGCAAAAGTGGAAGGCCCAACTCAATCATGCCTACCAACTAGCCCAGACCATGGCTGCTAAGCAAAACCTGGCCAATAAGGAAAGGTATAATAAGAAAGTGAAAGCAATGGAATTGAAAGAAGGGGATAGAACGCTGTTGAGGAATTTGGGATTGCATGGCAAACATAAGATTGCTGACAGATGGCATCACCTTCCTCATATTGTTGTGGGAAAATTGGAAGGTTTACCTGTATATAAAGTGCGGCCTGAAAACAATTCAAAAGATGTGAAAACTATAAACAGAAACCACCTGCTACCCATTGGACAAATTTTAATAGAAGCTGAACCTCCCAACACCCCCTCCCCGGGCCTATAACTAGAGCTGCTGCTAAGAAGAAACCAAGATGGGTCGACTCCTCAGAAATCAAACTAAAGGGGCCTTCTCCACCCTCTTCTGATGAAGCTGATCCACAGTCTGTGTCTGAAGACAGTGAGAATGATCTTGAGTATTACCCCTCTTATGAACTGAGCCAACTGTTTAAGGGCACTCCTCTAATTGACTCTGGGGACAAAGTTGAGCTTTTTGGAGTGTCTGAGCCCCCAGCTTTGTCTCTGGATCCCATGCTTCTAGAAGATGAAGTGAGTGGCATCAAAGCCGAAGAGGTGGGATCCTTGAGCTTGGCTGAACTGTCTGGTCTGGCTGAGCTATCTGACTTGTCAGAAGAAGGAAGTGATGTGGGGGAACCAGTTACTGATATGTCAGAGCAAGAAGAATACTTTGAATGCCCTGATAGCACCCCAGTAGTGCCAAAAGTGTCCCTAGCTGAACCAAGCAGTGTGAGTCCTGACTTAGAAGGTCCTGTTCCCGAAACTACTGTGGGCCCTGGGTCCCCCTCTCTCATGGAGGTTCCCCTTACTAACCTAAGTGAGGCTGAAATGGAATCGGGGCCTGCAGCAGATTTTTCCGAGACCCCTAGATGCAGTGGCCTAGAAGTACGGCCTGTAGTAAGATTAAGTTATGAATCCCTGGGTCAGCCTGTGGATCTGCCTTTGAATGTGGTCCATAAAAGGGTGTACATTTCCCCAAGCTCCTTGCCCAAGCTAGCTCTGGAAAATGATGCCAAACTGTTAGTGTTACCCTCTGAGTATAGTGCTGCTGCCCCAGTTAGCCCTCAGGTAGCTGATAGGGAAGGGCTCCCACTATCCAAGTGTCAAGGGCAGGAGGTAATGACCTGAGTTATAAACGAAAAGGTTGTGTGTATGTGTATTGTTGTATGAACAATTGTAACCTGCGTATTACAATGCCAATGTATGTAACCAAAAGTCTGATGTTTTGTCGGTGTAAACTGTTTGCCTTAAAGTGCTTTAAGGGTACCTACTTGACGCGGACGCCAAGTTCTTTCCAGGCCAGGAAGGGTGTAACCCCCTTACTAATGTGGGGTTCCTAAGAGCCTTCCCAGAGCTGTTTAGGAGGCTCCCAGCCTAACTGTTGCTCGGCGAAATGCCACTGGCTGTGGGTGATGTGAGTGCTTTTAAGAAGCCTCCAGTACTGTCCCTTTAAGAGCAGCCTGCTCGCAGGCTCCTGTGGGTTGTATAAGAAGGGGACGGAGTTTTCCTACCTGAATCCAGCCAGAGCTGCGGTGGAAGCGCTCCCATTCGTGGTCGCTATAAGTGCCAATCGGAGCTTACTGGATAGATGTGCCTGTGTGGCTACAATTACTTAGGGAGTAGGTGGATTTGCAGTTTGTCTAACCTGTCTTTTTGCAGCTGGGATTTTGTGTACTTCACCCTTCCATTTTGGACCTGAGTAGTTGAACTGGGCCAATGGAGCATGAAGGAACATTAAAATGGAGACTATTTGGGCCAACCAGAATCAGGACTCGTTCTGGAGCCGGCTGGCCATAGAGAATACTGCCAGTAGTTCTGGCAAATGGAGTTCTGGGCTAGGGCGCTATTTTTGCACCAGTGGGGACAGACTTAAGTGCCTGGTATCTGCAGCCCACCAATGGGATTACGTGGCGCTTGAACCGTGGGTCCTGGCTCAAACTGCCAACGGGCAGAGTCGTTGTGGCTGTGAGCGAGGAAGGAGCTCTGGGCTTTTGCATCATTGAGTTTTCACACGGGAAACACGTGTGGAAGGCCAGAGTCGGGTGGCTTGTAACGCCAACCAGCTCAGACTAAATCCGCTAGGTAGTGGTCAGAGGAGGCTGTGTAAAAGCACAGCTACCTGTCAGGCTCACCCTGTAGAAGACTGGAGAATCTGCTTCAGTCACACTTGGTCTGTCAGGACATATGAAGCTGCATCGTTGGGCCCGGTGTACTGCAGTGAAAGCGGTCGGGAGTATACAGCAGCTGCCTGGTATAGTACCCCTCTGCTCCTCATATAAATGTGTGGCTGAGTGTTTGAATCCCAGACTCGTCCCTGCAAGTGGCGTGAGAGTGATCTTTCTGTTGGAGTCGTGAGTACTAAGTCAGGGTAGCTCCCTGTCAGATGTTCATAGTGTGGGCAGGATTTGTCTGGCTGCTTACTGGCTACACGAACTGAGCCTGATGGCTCTGCTTAATACACATAGGAATCAAGTGTTTGCTTTGTGTCAGGGCCCCAACCAGCTGCATCGAGAGGTTAGCCTCCTATAGCCTGGGTACTCAGAGACAGTGACTTATAGCTTAGGCCTGTGCACAGTGCCCTAGGTATACATTTATGCATATGTTAGAGTGATAAGCTAATTAACCTGATTTCCCCCAGTCCCTGTTTTTTTCCCCCTAAATAAATCAGATTGGTTGTTTTGCAAAGGTATACTGACTGAACTGTGTGGCTATGTTGAATTACTGTGCATGTAGTTATTGTGTAATGGCATCTTACTTTACATGGGGTCCCCAGAGGCAAGCTGATTGAACCAATACTGGGGGTAAGTGTGTATAGCAGGGGTATTGTGATTGACTTGTGTGGGCCACTAGTGGGAGGAAGGGGGGGTTGCAGTGACCCAGAGGGCTGTGACCAAGTCCTATCAGACTATCTTAACCCCGACCTCTGGGTGGAGGCACCTGCCAATGGATCCAAGCCCCTCAACCTGTTAGTGGCAAATCAGGCAGGGTTAGTAGCCCTTGGGATAGCACCCCCTGGGGTTTACATGGAGCTTAGGATTTTCTAAATCTGTATAACTAGGTCTACATCTTTACTGAATTTGGTACTTTTGTCTGGCGTGTAACGATCTTCATCATATTTGTCGCTAAGCCGCCTGACTATGGGATGGATCAAAAGTGGTCCATCATTAAGGAAGGAATACTGGTTGCCACAGATGAGTGTGTTAGGCTCAGGGGGAAGAAAACAAGGGCAGTGCACCCAGTTGGTTTGGTTAAGGGGTCACCCAGGCAGTAAGGGAAAAGAGGTTAGCCTATAGAAAATTCAGGAAGAACAAGAGAAATGTGGATGGAGAAAAATTACGTAAGGTTGGCTAGTGAGGCAAATAAGGAAGTCCAGTGAGCTAAGGAACAGAAGGAGCTGCAGAAAGCTGAATGAATTAAGAAAGGGAAGAAGGCTTTCTTTCACTATATAAGTGAGAAAACGGACAAGAAGGACGGTATTGTTAGGCTTTAGAAAGGGGAGGAGTGGGTGGAGGATAATGAGGGAAAAGCAGAGATACTTAAGCAATCTTGCACTCCAGAGTATGAGTTGTGCTGAGATAACCTCATGCCTGGGGTGGTTGGGCACAAGGCCACATGCCGAGTGCATCCAACTCCCCAGAAGGGAGGTTATCCCAGAACAACTCACACCCTGGAGTGCATTATTGCTATTATACAATGGTTTGTTTGTAAAATAAGCTAAAAATAGATGAAAAAGCACATTTAAAGTATTTTTTTTTTCGTTTTTTAAATGCATAGGTGTACTTTTTAAAGAAATAGTGCAGATTTATTGTTTCAGCCAGTACTGTAGGTGGAGGTGTTGTGGTTTTGGTGTGGCTATACTATCTTTGTGTTTACCTTTGTTACTGCTGCAGACAGTTTTTTTTTTTAATATGCCTTATTGCCTGTGTGTTTGTTTCTGTTTTCCTGTGTTTCTGTTTTAAATTTTTTTTAATGGATGTTCAAGCTGCTGCTGGTTGTGAATTGGAGTTTCCCATTTGCTCTCCACTGTTAGGATCACTCAGCCACTGCCATGAGAATGGAGGTAGGTAGGGAGGTGGTAGAAAGTTTGTTCCTGATAGAAAAAGTTTTATATGGTGCAGTTAAAATAAAAAAATAGAAGAATATTTCTTGAACAGCGAGTGAGCATAGTAAAAGGAGCCACGTTCTGACTGTTTATAGATGTGGTTGCTCACCGACTCTCGCTGCAGAGCCGATCCCCAATCTGATTGTAATGTTGACATGAAAGTAGTGGGAGCATGGCTTCAACTTAATTTACTTTCGGAGGGGACAAGCAAGGTAGTTAAGGAGAATTTTATTGATTTATATTTTTTGTAAAGGTGGCTGTAATCAATATGAGGCCATTTGAGGAAGCAAGCAGTGTTTGCAGTGGGTGGGAGTGCGGCCGTTTGAAAAGGCTTGCACTGCCACCAATGGGGAAGTTGAAAATCCTTATTAGATTATGGCTTTTTTCCAATGAAAATTTTTTTCTTTTGGTAGGAATAGTGTGTGTCTTGGGGGGGGGGCAGTAAAGACACTGAAAGTGGCCTGGAGAGTGCCAGCGGCAATCACAGAAGCATGCTGTCCAGCAGGGATAAGAGTAGCAGGCTGCATGGACTGATTCTTGGAATGATTGATGCTGTCATCTGTGTCTTGGGACTAGAGCCATGATGTTGTTCTGAGATAGCATCATGGCTCCAGTCCCAGATGGACCAATGAGAGTTCAAGATTCTTTTATGCCATTGTATAATAAATGAATACTTCTCTTCCTTCTTCACCAAGGAGCAGGATTGACCAGTGCCTTCAGGAGGGAGAAAGGGAGCTGGGGAGGGGGGAATAGAGATGTAGTGATAAAGGAGGACAAATTAAGGGAGGGGCTGCTAGCATTGAAGGTGGACAAATCACCAGGCCCAGACAGAGTACATCCAAGGGTACTAAGGGAACTTGCAGGGGAACTGGCAGGCCTATTTAATAGTTCACTCAAGCCAGTCATGGTACCACAGGACTGGAGAACAGCTTATGTGGTGCCTCTTCACAAAAGAGGTCCCAAGGATGTCCCAGGGAATTACAGACCAGTCAGTCTAACCTCAATTGTTTGCAAGCTCATGAAGACCATACTTACGGAAAGGTCGGTACAATATCTAGAGGAGCACAGTCTCCTGGATGCGAGGTAGCATGGGTTCACTGGGGGAGATCATGTCAAATGTATCTGATTGACTTCTTTGACTGGGTCACAAAGACAGTAAACGGGGCAAAACAGTCAATATCCTCTAGCTGGATTTCAGCAAGGCCTTTGACTCTTTGCCCCACAAAAATTGATCATGAAGTTGGTGGATCTCAGGGTTGGGGATAAGATGTCCAGATGGGTGGAAAACTGGCTAAGGGAAAGAACCCAGACGGTGGTTGTGGAGGGAGAGTTATTGGGCACCAGACAGGTCACCAGTGGGGTTCTACTGCACTTGATGCTGGGGCTGATGTTGTTCAATGTCTTCATCAATTACATTGATGATGGCATTAAGGACAAAATGTGCCTATTTGTGAATAACACCAAGCTCTGTGGGAGAGTGGACACAGCTGAAGGGATTCAGGATGATCTGGAAAAGCTGGGGAGGTGGTCCAGGATCTGGCAGCTTGGCTTCAACGCCAAGAAATGCAAAGTTATGCACATTGGAGTCAAGAACCCTATGGCAGAGTTCTACTTGGCTGGAGTCCAGGTATCTGCTTTAGAGGAGAAGAAGGACCTGGGAGTGGTGATCACTAGTGACCTAAAGCACTCCATGCAGTGCAAGAAAGCAGCAGCAAGGGCAAACAAGATGTCGGGATGCATAGCTAGGGGAATCAGAAGTAGGATAGAGGAGGTTATACTACCCTTGTACAGGTCACTGGTGAGGCCACATCTAGAGTATGGAGTTCAGTACTGGTGCTAACACCTCAAATAAAACATTAGCCAGCTAAAGAAGATCCAGAGGAGTGCCACAAAGATGATAGCTGGTCAGCAGGTAAATGCATATGAGGAGAGGTTGAGGGCATTGAACATGTAATGATGTAATGCTTATAGGAAAGGAGAGAGAGGGGTTATAATTGGGACCTTCAGGTACTTGAAAGGGATAAATAAGGTGTACTTCTTTAAGCTGATTGGCAACCATAACACAAGGGGGCGCAGTCTTAAGCTGGAGAGAAGGGGGGGTTAGGAGGGAGGCCAGGAAGCACTTCTTCACAGAGAGGGTGGTAGACACTTGGAATGCACTGCCAGAAGAGGTGGTCTCATTGAAGACAGTGGGCAGCTTCAAGTGAGGCTGGGATAGGTATAAGGGAAGGTAAAGAACATGGGTGGGGAGGATAGGAGGAATGGGGAGGGAGACAGGGACAGTAGCTCAAGTTGTGGACCTTGCAGTAGGAGCAGACTAGATAGACCAAATGGCCTTCTGCTGTCTTTTTGTATGTTTGTAGTATGTAAGTGCCTCTAGGAGCACATCACACAATCTTCTGTTGCTAATGTTAGAGCTGGGGAGTAGCCACAGGATTGTGTACAGTGTAAGCCTATATACAGAAATATTAATAGCTCCAGTTTGCAACTCAGAGGTATTGGCACTATACTAAGACCATGTACAGACTGGCAGTGACTGCCAGTCTATACTTGGTATAACACCAAGACCTGTAAGTTGCAGACCGGAGCGATGCACTATATTAATAGAGCCATCCATAGGCTTACACTGTACACGCTCCCGGGCTACTCCCCAGCTATGACGTCAGCCATGGAAGATTGTTGGATGTGCCGCTAGGAGGTGTGTGAATCAAAATGATGGCAGAAGGGATAGCAGGATTAACCAGATGAAATATAATTACAACAAAGGTAAGTAAGTGGAAATTTGAAACAGTGGGCAAAAATGCTAATCGGGTGGTGAGATGTGGGGGATAAGGATATAGACATTCCCCATTAAGGAGCCAGTGTACCGTAACTTACTGTAAATCATCAAAATATATTTCATGATGATGGACTGCATTTTCAGCCAGCCGTGGTACAGTTTGCAGTTCCAGAACTTGCATTAAGACTGCTGGACCACTGAAAATGTGATCTAAACTTTTGTCATAAGTGCCACAAGTTGCATACTGAAAATGCACGTGTTTGATAGCTGTCATAGAAACAGATACATAGAAACATGTACTTTGTTGGCAGTAGGACTGCTTTGGCCACCTAGTCTGCTCCTCTTTTCCCTGCCTATTTTTCCACCACAGACCACTACATGGTCTCTGGCCACCTTCTCTCACCATGCTTTGACACCAGTTTTCCTTTATACCTATCTTATGCACGCTTGAAGCCCACCATTTTTGTCCTACCACCTCACTGGAAGATTGTTCCAGGCATCCATCACCCTCTCTGTGAGGATATACTTCCTGACATCCTAAACTCCCCCCCCCTCCAGTGTCACTGCATGTTCCCTAGATCTTGTACACTTTTCTTTTCTGAAAAATGATTCCTTCCTGTACCTTATTCACCCCTTGAGGTATTTAAAAGTCTCTATTATGGCCCTGCTCTCCCTCCTCTCCTCCAGGGTGTACATGTTTAGATCCTTGAGCTTTTTAAGGTCTCTAGTCATTCTGTCCACTCTGGAGTGTACACCTTTTTGCAAATATTGGTGCTGTCTGCAAAGAGGCACACCTTTCCTTCCCATTCTTCTGTAAAGTCACTTATGAAGACATTAAGGAGTACTGGATCCAGCACTGAGCCGTGAGGAACCTCTCTGGTCACTCTTCTTTCCCCTAAGTGAGTGTCATTTATCACCACCCTATGTTGCCTATCTGTCAACCAATTAGGTACCTAGTGTACCACCTCAGTTCCCACCTCCAAGCTTCCCAGTTTATTTATGAACCTCCTATTTGGCACAGTGTCGAAGACCTTGCTGAAGCCTAAGTAAGCAACATCCACTGCTCCTCTGATCTATATCTCTGGCCACCAAGTCGAAGAAGTCTATCAGATTTATCTGCCATGATCTCCCTCCCATGAATCTGGGATGCCTTAGGTCTAGTAACTCATAGGACACAAGGTAATTTACCAGTCTTTCCTTTGGAAGGGACTCCACTGGTTTTCCTACTACTGATGACAGACTGAAAGGCTTGTGGTTGTCAGCCTGTTACCTGCTGCCGCTCATATGGAGCAGAATTACATCTGTCTTTCTCCAGTCCTCTGGGACCACCCCTGTATCCAGTGAGTTATTGAACAGAGCTGTCAGAGGTGCAGCCAGTACCTCCCTGAGCTCCTTCAGTACTCTTGGATGTACACCATCTGGCCCCATAGCCTTGTCCACTCTCAGATTTACAAGTCCTTTCAGGACTCCCTCCTGTTGTAACCTAAATGTGGCTCATCCCCTTTCCCATCCACCTAGAAGACTGATATATTTGTTCAGGATACCAGCCTTTTCCAGATCATTCTCTGTACAGTCTCCCTCTGTACCCCTCAGCCACACAGTTCCTCCCCGTGTCGCTTTTTTCACTTATACACATAAAAAAGAGCTTGTGCCCATATGTTACTCCTGGCTAATTTTCATTAGTTTGTGCCTTAGTGCCCCTCATTCTTACATGATTCCCTCTGTTTCTGCTAGCTCACCTATCTATCCTCTTCTCTCTGTGAGTCCTTGTATATCCTGAATGCTGCCATTTTTATGTTGGCTCGCACATGCACAGCCAACATATTGTGGTAGTAGCAGATTTGGAGGAACGGTCACTGTTGGGCGAATGCAGAGCACGCATCAGTCCCTCATTTCCCAATAAGCCTGCATGCTGGCGCCAAACCTTGCATACATAATGTGGTGAGCACATCTAAGGAAAGGTCCTCTGCAATGCGAGCAAAGCTCATCATATGCAGCAGTCCTCCTGACGTGCTTTCCCTGGTGAGAAAAAATGTTTTACATAATGGCACAATGACTGCCATAATGCTGACTTCAGGGGTGCCCAATCCCCCTCTCGGCACGCCCTGCCCCAATGTATGTGCTGATGGGGGAGCCCATTCCCCATCAGCATAATGCACCCCCATTTGTTATGTGCCGAGGGGGGTGCCCAATCCCCTCTGCTCTTGTCCCCCCACTTTCATTGTGTGCCAACAAGGGTGCCCAATCCCCTGTCAGTTACAGCCTCCCCCCCAAAAAACTCTTAGAAGGCACGCTGGGAGCTCACCCCAGCATGCCAAATCCCCTGAAAAATAAAAACCATCCTGCAATTTCTTTTTTTTTTTTAACCCTGTGAAAGAAGAAAACGGTACCTCACAGTCTCCCTGCCCCCTCCCACAACCCGCGCCCACCCTATGCGCACCCTGCCTCCCCACACATCCCCCTTACCCCATACTTACCTCCAGAGTCTGGCGTGACAATCTTTGGTGGACTGAGAACACGTCTGCACTCTTCAAAGCCGACCGCGAACTGAAGAAATGCAGATAAGCTGTATAATGGCATAAATAGGGTTTTTCAACTTTGGTGCATATCTCAGGCATTTTTTGGAATTTTTGCAGCAAATTTTCAACATGGGGTTATTGGAACCCCTCCTCATGAATTCAGTCACTGTCACAGCGTTATTCAATAATGAAAGGTGATTTTGCGGTCACTGCGCAGAATCACCTTTCGGGACCAAGTAACAAAATAACAGTGACACTGTTCATGGGGGAGCTCTCAAAATGCCTATGTTGCAAATTTGGTGAAAAAAATTCCCAAAATGGCTGTTTAATGAGTGTGTGTTGCTCTGTTTCCACACACGCTTGTGACTTCGTGAATTTGTAACATTTTCACTCCAGATTTTTAAAATTGGCATTTTTCCACACCTCCTGATGAACAGTACAGCTGTCATTTTACATATCCTGGCCAAAATGTGTTTTCACACGTCCGGAGCAGAATAACGCAGTCGCTGTGCAAAATCAGTTTTCAGGACAGTTTGAGAAAATGATGATGACACTGTTCATGAGCAGAGGTCCTAAAATGCCTGTATTGAAAATTTGGTGCCGAAAGTCCATAAAATGACTGTGTTGCAAGCATGTGCTGTACAGTTTCCACGCACCCTTGTAACTTCGCAAACTATCAATATTTTCATGCCAGATTTTCAACACTGGCATTTTTTCACACCTCCTTATCAACAGTACAGCTGTCATTTTTCACAGCCTGCCCAAAATGTGTTTCTGCAGCTGTGGCGCACAATGGTGTGGTCGCTGTGGGAAATCAACTTTTGGAACAGATTAACAAAATCACAGCACCACTGTTCATGAGGGGAAGTACAAAATACCTATGTTGAAAATGGCTAAAAAACTCCCAAAAATAATTGCATTATGAACGTGTGGTGCGACGTTTCTATGCATGCTCATGACTTCACCAATTTTTCACATTTTCACTCCAGATTTTCAACGTTGCCATTTTTTTATGCCTCCTCATGAACAACACAGTTGTCAATTTGTACATCCTGCCCAAAATGTGTTTTCATCCCTGTGTTGCCAAATGGCATAGCCACAGTGCAAAACCACCTTTCAGCTAACAAGCTGATTGTGCCGCTCTTCATGAGGTGGGGTCACAAAAGGTCCATGTTGAAAATTTGTAGTGAAAATACCAACACACGCCTACGGTGTTAGGGTTTCCAACTGTAGCATCTCACCTTGTAGAGACTGACGGTCATCAGGGGTGTGACTTGGGATCATAAGCTGTAATGCTCATGCCATTCCACCCCCACCTCCACCCTTCAGCCAGTGACAGGCATTGTTGTGTGCCTTGCAGTGTTTAGCCACAAAGTTCACCCCATTCTCCTATACTGCACCCATCTCAGTGTATTTCTTTATGGAATGGGGTAAGTATAATGCCCAAAGACCCCAAAGCACACCACAACACTTGTCATTGTCTACAGGGTAGGGTGAAATAAAATGGCATGAGCGTTATAGCTGATGACCCAAAGGCACACCCCAATGCCTGTCAGTCTCTGCAGGGTGGGGATGGGGATGGCGTCACTTCAATACTTCACTGCAATTCTTATTATGCATCTCTAACTCCTGCACTACCAATGCAAATGCCAGCAAGACAACATTTGACATTGACAAATGCTTGTTACATTAACCCTTGCCGCTGCCTCTCTTGAGAACCATATTGGTCTTTTTTCCCTTCTGCTTTTGGTCTCATCTTTTGTGCAGAGGTTTTCTGCCTTCATCATCCCATCCCTTAATCTGGCCCACTGTCCCTCCACCTCATCAGGGCAATCCACCCCCCCCCCCGCCAGAGCAGCTCTAAGGCATTCACCCCCTTTTTTTTTTTAAATCTACCATCCTGAAGTTCAGGACCCTCATAATTGTGTGGTTTGCATCCGCTGGTGTCTTAATGTTAAATTACACTGACCAGTAGTAATTGGTCTCTAGGTGGCATCCCACCCTGATGTCCACAACACCGTCCCTATCCATAAGCACTAGGTTGAGTGCACTTCACTGCTATTCCTATTATGCGTCTCTAACTCCTGCACTACCAATGCAAATGCCAGCGAGACAACATTCGGCATTGACAAATGCTTGTTACATTTACCCTTGCCGCTGCCTTTCTTGAGAACCATATGGCAGTGAATAAGCACGGTTGTTGACTGCACTTCGAAATCTAAAGAGTTAAAATGCTTGGCACTAAAATTATCCCTTACCAATGAAAAGTCACTTCTTATTGCAGCCTGCTACCAACCCCCATCTGGTGGTATAGCTCTCCTACCGCATATCCAAAACCTAACTGTTTCAGCTAACATGGAGTGTATCCTTCTAGGGGATGTCAATTTGAACTGGGATGATGGCAATTCCAGGAAACTTAAAGATCTTTGTGATGCAGTTGGACTGGTACAAATGACACCCGAAAACACCAGGCCGAATAGAAAATTTCCTGAGTGCAGCTCTCTTTTGGGCCTCAGGCTAGTAAACAAGCCACATAACATTTATCATGCCAGAGTGTTCTTCAATGATATAAGTGACCATTGTGCCATAGCCTGTATTAGACATCCTTAGCAATTAAATCCTGCTGCCTTATTCAAATTGAAAAGAAGCATGAAAAGATTTTCCCAGAAGGAATTCCTGAAAGATCTAAGTAACATTAGATGGCAGAACTTCCACCTGGCCACCTCCCTTAGTGAGGCATTTAATGTTTTCCATAGCCTTTTATTGGTAATAAATGACAAACATGCCCCGCTAAGACTGATTAGATCAAAAAAAGACCCCCTAGTTGGTTCTCTCTCATTTTGAAAAAAGTGCTCAAGGACAGGGACTACTGGTGGAAAAGAGTGAGGAAAACTCACCTGGAGACATCTCTTCCATCCAAAATTATATCCGCTGGATACACCTACACAACCAGAGTCGATATTCTTGAGCAGTTTACCTGTAATGAACACTTTGCCACTGCAGGGCTAATGTTTGATACCTCACCAATCAGCAAAATCAACCTACCAGATGACTCTGCTGCTGACCCTAATGTTCATTCTAACACTAACCTACTCAATTCTATCACTTTTAGCTTCCATACAGTTACATTCAAACAAGTAGAGGACCTACTACTATCCCTGGACACCAAAAAGAGTGCAGGTGCAGACAATATTGATTATTATTTCCTAAAGCTTGGCCATTTCTACTTGACCACCCCCATTACCGACTTATTCAACACCTCGCTGAAACTTGGAGAACTTCCATTGACATGGAAAACTGCCCACATTCCACCACTATTCAAGTCAGGGGATCCGAGCCATCTGAATAATTACCAGCCCATATCTATTCTACCTGTGCTGTCAAAATTACTTGGAAAAAAATGTTAATGCTCAACTTAGAGAATACCTGGATTCGCATGACCTACTAAACCTTGCACAATCTGGCTTTAAAGCCAAGCATAGCACTGTATCTGCTCTTCCAAAGGTTACCACAGACTGGCAAATTTCCCTGGATTCAAAAAAGCATGTGTTTGCCCTCTTTCTCGATCTTAGTAAGGCCTTTGACACTGTGGACCACAACATCTTGCTTTCAGCACTAAGCAATATTGGACTTGATAATCCGGCAACCAAACGGTTTGCAAATTACCTCATCAACAGGCTACAACAAGTCAAAGCTGTAGGTGACCTGTCTCCACAAAAAAACCTTCTAAGAGGCGTCCCTCAAGGGTCCATACTAGGCCCAATCCTATTTGAAATCTACATCAATAATCAGGACACTCATTTGCGCTCACCCAATACTCATTTATTTGCAGATGACACCATACTATGTACCACAAATTCCTCCTTGGACTTGGCACATGAAAACTTACAGCAAGACTTCATTACCCTCCAACATAATCTCAATAAACACAAGCTCCTCCTAAATGCCAAAAAGACAAAAGCCATGATTCTCTCGCCAAAAATAGGCCACGGACCAGCACATATTTCCCAGATTCTAATGCTCCTTGATGAATCCCTTGAAACAGTTGAAACCTTTAAATGCCTAGAATTCTGGCTGGATAATAAACTCAACTTCCTGTGCCACCTGAATGAAGTTTTGAAGAAATTAAGACAGCGGTTAGGCCTATTCTATCAGATTAAACATCTGCTTACCATAGAAGCTAGAAAAAGTCTACATTCCTAACTATACTGGACTATGCTAACTTTCTTTACACTCATTGTCCCTTAATGGTGCTTAACAAACTAGACACTCTATACCACCAAGCCCTAAGATTTATCCTTAATCTATCCCTTCGTACTCACCATTGTCTACTATACCAGGAATCGGAGTGGCCATCACTCTCAATCAGGAGGAAAAAAAATGCCTTACTCTGGATCTATAGAGCGCTCTCCAATAATCTTCCTACATACATTTCGAGTCTATTCCATTGAGCCAAGGGCTTCTATGGCCTGAGACGTTTCTCCTTAATTTGTTTCCAGATTCCTAGAGTAAAAGCATCACATGGTTCAGCTGCAATCAATTTTTCACTCCCATCACTTTGGAATACTATGCAACCTTGTTAAAACTGTCCTCACTTCCAGGCCTTTTCACATTCAAAAATGTGCTGCCCATCTTACTGAAGGAAACGTGTAATTGTTTTAGACAACACTGATCCATTAGCACCTAGCCTTGTTATCAACTGATACAATTAAATTTACCAAATACCCTCTTTTATAGGGGACTTCCAGCACTTCTAGCATACTTTACCCCGACCCTCCTTACCCCATCCTTCTCCTCCTGTACCCTCCCCTCCGCCTTCCCTCTCCCGGTCCTCCACCGTCGCATTGAAGAGATACCAGGATGACTGGCTTCTCTCTTTTTCCTGTAAAATATACTATGTATTGCACATTGTCATACCTTGGCAGGCCAGTGTCAGGAGCCTTATGATCCTACTTGTTCAAAGTTTTCATTACTGTCGAGTATACCTGACCTGTGAATATGTATTGTACTGTACTGTATTGTATTTTTATTTTTTTAATTATTGTCCAGGACCACTTTGAAAATGAGCTTGCTCAATGGTGTCTTTGCCTGGTTAAATAAAGTGATTGATTGATTGATTATTGCTCATCTTGAGTCAGTTTCTTGTCTAGTTACATTAGACTTGCACCCTGCAGGGTATCTAGGATGACCCAGCTTCTAGCAGAGGCTGCAGCTGGCAGGCTCCAATCAATATCTGGTAGATTAAAGTCCCCCATTAACAGCATCTCTCCTTTTCTACCATCTTGCTAATTGGTTATGCAGTTTCCTTGTCTAGATTCCACCCCCCCCAGCCGCTGGAGGTCTGTAAATCACCCCAGTGTGAATAGAAGCTCTGTCTGCTGTCTCCAGGCCAGGGTTACCCACAGTAGCTCTAACCCCTCCTTATTCCCTTGCATTTCAGTTGCCTTGATATCTTTCCTGACATATTGTATAACACAAGCCCCCAGCTTTCATCCCCTCACTATCTCTCCTGAACTGCATGTATCCTAGTATACCCATGCTCCAGTTGTGGTTTAATGTGCACTATGTATCACTGATAGCCACTGTGTCCAGGTTTGCCTCCTCAATGATAGCCTCAAGATCTGGAATTTTATTTCCAAGACTTGTTGCTCTTGCACACATGGCTTTTCACATCTTTTTCACATTATGCTTGCACCTGCCCCTTCCTTCCTTTAGCCCTGCCCCATTTTCCCCCTCTCATATTACTATGTTTGCTCCTTTCCCCTTTGTCTCCAGTTTCCCTTTTTTGCCTTGAATGTGTTCACTGGGGGAGTTTTCCCCTCTTAGGTTCTCCTTCTCTCTTGCTTCATTTTATGGAGGAGCAGAACATGCCTCTCTCTGTCCTTCCACCACCCCTCTCTGCTAGTTTAAATTTTCATCAAGATTACATTTAAACCATTCATGGCGAACTGCAGTTCCTGTTCTAGATGGATGCAGGTTATTGTCTTTGTACAGGCCCACGTCTTCCCAAGCTGGTACCCAATTTCCAATGTAGCCAAATCCCTTCACTCTGCACCATTTCTTCAACCATAAGTTGAAGCTCTTGATATGGAGTTCCTTGTCCTCAGCCATATACAGGTAGCACCTCAATGAAGATCACCAAGCATGCTACCTGTTTTAGGCCCCATTCCAGATCCTTGAACTCCCCTCCAACAAGCCCAGCTGCATCCCTAGCTATGTCACTGTTCCCCAAGTGGATAATGACAGCCAGCTCCCTCCCCTGTCCTGCTGACCTTGTGATCCTTAGGATCTGCTGACCATTCATCCAAGCTGTGGTACGAGATAGACATCTTAACTACCTCTCGACCCCCTCCCTGTTCCCAGATCTATCCTCCTAATAATTGAATTCCCCACCAGAAACTGCTTCTTCTGTTTGGGTCATCTGACTCTTGTGTTCCCCCCCTTTGGGGACCCCACACCTTCCCTTGCCACTACTATGGTGCCACCTCTGGCAGTCCCATCCCACCAGAACAACAAAGGAGTTTTGTAGCAGCTCTGGTAGAGGTATGTGCCCCTGCACTGCCACCCTCACCCTACTGGAGCCCACCACTGTTCAGCTGTCCCTCCTTCCCCTATTCTTCTGGGGTACTGGTGATGGACTTCATGGACCCTGGGTGAAGGACATGGCCATCTGAATCCTGTTCAACTTGGTCCAAAAATGCATATAATTTTGTAACTGTAAATTGACCAAAGTGTCATAAATTTGGCAGAATGTTCAAAAATCACATGCAAACATTCAGGCTTATTTGTAGCGATATAGCTGTGACAGTACAGATGCCACAACTTTTGCCTCCAGACCTTAGAAACTCCAGGAACATATCTTAAATTGTATTTTTTTATATATAGTAAATACATATTTAATTTAATTTAAATATTTTAATTTAAATATGTGTGTATATATATATATATATATATATATATATATATATATATAATATAATATATATGTGTTACATATAGAATAAAGTATGGAGTTAAATGCTACAAAAACCCCAAGAGTGAAGCTCAAAGGGTTTGTGCAAGCATCTAACCCTGAGGGTGTGTGTAAACTTCATGTCTGCACATACACTACCCCATATTTTATATTATACATTTGCTAGGTCTTCCTTTTTGGCTACAGAAATTATATAAAATTAAAAACACATTCCTGTGTGGCTTAAGTGTGCCAGTCTGTGGTTGTTTTATTATTTATTTCAACTTTTTTTTTAAATTCTTTTAGCCTCTTCATTTCTGCCAGGAGATGCTTTTTATGTAAAAATTATTTTTATTTTGTTTATCGAAGTGACATACCGCCTGCACAGAGTAGTTCCATCTCCGATAGAAAGACTCGGCAAGTGGTCCAGGGGGAATAGCTGCAGCGGGTGCATGCGCAGAGCGATGGAAACTGTGCACGAGTAAGCTGTAATAAACTGTCCTTTATTACAGCAAATGACACCATGGTTTTCCAATTACAAAAAGGAAGACCCAGTTGTTATATATACATATTATATACTATATAATATTATATATGGAGAAGGATGCTTTTGTTTGAAAAATGGACTGCTCAATTTTTTTCAAAAAAACAGCCATGTATTTATTTAGTTATTGAAAGAGTTTTACAAAGAAAGGCCTACTGAGCTGTAATAGCTCATTTGCAGAACCTTATTGATGGGAGGGTAAATGGAAAGTAAGCAGTAGTACTATTACAAAGTGACAATGCAACAGCTGCATAAAGAGGAAAGGTATATCTTTAGTTCAGTAACTTCATTTTGGTGCTGCAATTAGAACACCGCAACAAGGGTGAGAGTGACAGGGCTTATGTTGATTTTAGATCACCCTGCACTCACACTGTGTTTAGCCCACACAATTTCTCTTCCTTTTAAGGCATTTCTGTGGTTATCCTGAGCTGTGGAGGTGTGGGGGGCTGTTTCCCAGGACTGCGCTTTGGCGCTTTGACTCCAGGTAGGTGCAATGCCTGGCGTTGTACAGCCGGGTGACATATTGCCTGAGCCCTAATCGATGTTGACAAAATGACTGTCACACCAATATGGTTGAAGCACGAAGAAATAGTTCAGAAATATGAAATAAATAAGAAGAGTGCTCCACTGTACAGTTTACAATATGCAACTAGTAGAAGGTCAGGAAATGGATGACCTGGATTTGTGATGAGTGCCAATAGCCTGGGGCAGATGGGAGTAATACAGAGAGCATGCCTACAAGAGAGATAAGTGCAGGACCCAGCTATGAATGGTGTGAGTATGGAGAACTGCCTTCAAACATGAAGGGGAAGAAGCAGCATAAATATTGGATTGGAGGGACAACCAGAGAAGGGGGAGATGGAAGGAGAAAACAGGCTTGCCATCACTGGACTAGCATGAGCAATGGAGTAGAGCAGAAATCAGCAGAATAAAGGGAATAGGAGGTTGGGTGTATAGAGGAAAGGAAGGAAGGGAGAGAGAGAGAGAGAGAGAGAGATAGCAGGACAGCAAGCTAAACCAGAACTTGGCAATAAGGGGGGAGCAGTGAGTGAGGCAGTGGCCATCAAGGGATGGGACAAAGAAGGAAGAATAACAGTCTGGTGCAAAGTGAAAGAATGAGTATAAAATGGGGTCCAGTCAGCATGGTTGTACGTAGGGGCACTGCTGTAAACAAAATCACAGAAATCAAAAGCTGAAATGATCATTTTAGAGACAATCTTAAGCCCAGGCATGAGGCATGCATTTGGTTATAAGAAGTCCTTGCATGCAAGCAGATCTTCAGCTCTCATTGGTGAATCAGCACTGATGATTTATAATAATTTTACTCATCCCTTGTCCGCTTACTAGATCTGCCAGAAAATATGATGGGCGATGCATCTTGGCTTTGAGGATTAACTATTTGATATTACAAAACTCTACCTTCCATATAAATGTTTTTGGTCCTGGGAAGTTGTGTTTATGAGATTGTGTGATCAATTAGAACTCAGAAGTTAAAAATTGCATTCTTTTTAAACTGTGCATGAATGGCTACTTGACCAGCCAAGAGAGGCAGGGGGCAGTTTAATCGGAGCTCAGAAACCTGTCAAAATGTTTACGTATTCATCTCCGCTAGCTCACGTACATATTTGTTTCATATTTATTTCTCAGTTGAGAGGGGAGATACACAGGACAAATGGGGTTCAAGATGTTTAATGTAGGCCTGGGCTACCTGTCAGGTAGTTGGAGCAGGCAGGCATTTCTGGTAGCTGCCTGTTTAAGCCAGGCAGAATATTATGGGTAATAGTCTACCTTGCCTGGCTTGCTGCAGTTGTAATCAGGTTGGATATTTGGTTGGGTATCAGGTCAGGTTGTGCTGTGCATATTCCAGAGAGTTCCCAGCCATGTAAGTTTTCCCTGCCCATGTCCCACTGCACACCAATAATAATGCATTCTGTGAGTGTGCTTGATGACCCTCCTACATGGAATGCAAGAGCAGACATAGACCAGTAGCATGTTTTTTGTGTGAGATTTGGTGCATAATTGTTTTGAATAACTGGTGAAGCAGTTTGTTCACTGACCTACGCAGCCAGTATAGTGTTATGCTTGTGCAACTGTGTTAGTTTGGTTTGGGCCGTTTGCACTCTCTATTCCAGAGGAATTACCACCCTGTAGGGGTACGACAGCAAGGAACTCTCAGAGAAGGTTCCACCCCTAGAGGTGCCACATTTCCCGTTTCTAAAGGTACCTTAGGAATCCCCCACAAAAAATGTAGTATCATCCCCACAAAAAGGAGGCAACGTGAAGCATAATGCAAGCAGTAACAGTGACGTGGAAGCAGTAAACTATAATGTAGTAGTAGAGAAGCATAGGCAGTTTGATAGTTCAATGACATGCTCAGTTGTTGTAGTAACAGCCCAGCTTTGCATAGCATGATACTGATGGCTTGCATTGAGAGAAGGTGATCCCCTAAGGAGAGAGGGAATGGCAGGACATCTTCCACCTCCATCCAACAGGAGAAGCTGCTTAAAGAGACTAGGGAAAAAAACTATGCTAATTAAGTTATGACCTGAGGCAATGGAGGAGAGGGGGAAAAAAACCCTATGAGGAGGAAATCTCGAGATCCAAGGCCTAGGTCGCCTTCCCTTCAGGCTTGGGAAAATTTATTTAGTGACGGCTCTGCAGCTGTAATTTGGAAAACCCAATTAAAGGGAGGTGGAAAATATTCCAATTTGGAGGAAGGCTCTCAAACCCTCTAGTGGGAACGTTGTGGAAGGTTGCGAGAAAACTCTGCAACAATATGTGCATCCAAGGTGCAGGAGGAGAGCAACAACTGCTGAGGCACTCACCTGGTCTACCCACCCTAAATCGAAGCAGGTGAACCAGAGGCAGTCGTGGGGAGAATGCGGTGAAGGTGCCTTGCTAGGGAAACCATTAAAGTCAATGGCCAATTGTTATAGTGGAACACTAGGGCCAAAGGAGATCGTCGTAACCACCCTTCACTGCTAGTCTTAAATTCTACACTAGGAGCTGCTGTCGCAAAGCAGGCAGCTAAAGCCAAGCCCGGGGTGAAAACATTCCCAGCTATGGGCCAGGTGAGAAGGATCCCACCTCAAGTTGGACACGCTCGATGATGCAGACTAAATGCAGAGTGAGACAGTCGGCTGCAGGAACCCTGCACCAGAATAGAATGGTTGGCATGCCCCAGAATTGATTGAGAGCTGAAAGCAGGTGAGCTGAATGAGCACGGTGTGCTGAAATAGTAATGAGCACTGAGACCTTGCAAGGTCTCGAATGCAGAGCAGTAGAATCCCAGGCTGAAGCTGAGGGGATGGCAGTAGGCATGAAGCAATGGTTTGCGTAAGCAAGTTTTTTTTTTTTTTTTTTTAGTTGTTTAACCAAGAGTAGCACACTAAGCTGAAAGCTTTTTTACAGGTGCATCCTGGGAGCACAGGGAAGTTAAGTGGCTTGCTCAGGGTCACACAGTGTGCAGGTGGAGGCTGTGGGATTCAAACCCAGGTCTCATCTCCTGAATGTCGCCAGATTTGCAGCTCGGAGCCTTAAACCACTGCGCTATACTGCCTCAGTGTGTGGACCTGATAGGTCAGTAAGCAGTAGTAGTAGTAATAGGTGGACCTGCATAACAACTGGATAGCAAGTAAACAGCATTGAATTAGGGGCAAGCCAGCCAGTCATGAATAGCCAAATCAAGGTGACAAACTCTGAGGATTTTCAGTGGTGAAGACAGGATTTAGAACAGAATTAACCACATAGGCCACAACCCCACAAAACACCTCCCAGTCCCCGCCAAAGGACAAACAAGGAAGCTAAGAAAGGCAGAGAACCACATGCAGATATAAAAGCTAATTTAATAGCCTCAGCAGGAGCTTCAGCTAGCCTCAGAGTAAACAAGGTACAATAGGAATGGGTGTAAACAATGCAGCAGCAGGAAGCAAGTAGGCCTGCACAGCAGTAGTAAACAAATGAGTACACTGAGTTGTAAGTGCAAATAAAGGATCAGCTATGGTTGAGCTAAAATACACAAGCAATGAATGCAGTTGCATTGCAGTAGTTTGAGCATGGTGAGCACAGTGTTAAAACACAGGCACTGGGTACAATAGTAATTAAAGTAAACAGCAGTGGCTGCAATTGTAGGTAACTGAAAGCAATAGCATGAGCTCTAAGTAGGTTCGCAGTAGCAGTGCAAGTAATTTGAGAGTTGCAACTGAAGGCCAGCAGCATGAGCTCTGTAGTAGCATTATGCTAGGGGCGGGATATTCAAATAGGGATTGAGCCTGACACAAATCCCGATGCACCAAAGCGCATCAGTAATGTATGCAGCGCAGGTAAGGGGGAGCGTGCCCATGCATACTCCGCACATCCCGATGTTCAGCCTGGGATGTGCTGAGCCCAAGCATGTGCAACCCATACCTGCACTGCACACAGGTGAGCCAAAAAAAAAAGAAGAAGCAACAGCTGGTCACCCACAGGTGAGCTGCCGTATTGCAGGGCGCAAAACGGCAGCTGCCACCTGTGGGTGGCCACCCGAGCTCCAGCTGCACCTTCGTGGTGGTGCCCCCCATGCCCAATCATGAGCATACATAGAAAAAGGATAGTCCCATATCCCTGGTGGTCCAGTGGACCACTTGCAGCCCGATCGGAGGCATTAGTTGTAAATGTAATAGTCCTATATCCCTGGTAGTCCAGTGGACCACTCGGCAGCCCGATCACGGGCATATGTAGAATATGTAATAGTCCTATATCCCTGGTGGTCCAGTGGACTGCTCGCAGCCCGATTGCGGGAGTCAGTAAAATATAATGCCTCACCAATCCAATCCTGGTGGTCTAGCAGTACCCCCCCTCCCTATCCGCCCACTGAGCCCCACCACCCCACTCCCCTCGGTAAGCAGCAGGCAGCAGCTCCCCACCCACTTGTGGCCCGCCACCCGCTGACTGACACCGTACAGTGAGGCTGTACCCCATTGATGCACAGCGAGAGCCAATGGGCATGCAGCCCGTGCAGTACTACACTGTCCAGATATGTGAATAGATCCATTCACATATCTGGAGTCAATAAGATGGCAGGAGCGTCATTGGCTCACGCTAGACCAATGGCTGTTCAGCCTTCACCGCACGGGTACCTAGAAGGGTCTGGGGTTAGAAAAATGTGTATTATATGTAACCCTTTGCAAAACTCCTAAAAGATTAATGATTGCAGGGTAAGGGGAGTGTTACTGATCCATTTCAGTGTAGTGCTTGCTGTGTTGCATGGGGTTCTAACATAAGAGTGGGGTGAAATTTGATATGGATTTTATTTTGTACCAGGAAGTGAACTTGGCACAGATCTTTTACAGTCATGCCTGACATTGAACAATAAACAGTTTCACACACAGTTAATAAATACATCAACTACAAAAACAATAACAAAAAAATAATTACATTGACAGTTAACATTCATGCTGTACAGTTTCTTTAATAAATGTTTAAAATGCATTTCATTGTGTGCTGTTTTAACCAAGCCTGCCAAATCATTTAAAATACTTGGTCCAAACCAAGAAAACTATTTTTTACATAATGTTAACTTTCTGAGATTGGTAGAAAAAAGATTAGATGAGTTACTCCTAGTGATGTAAGGGTTAGGCAACAGATTGAAGGAGGAAAATAAAATATGTCGCCCAATGTTTTTAAATATTTGGTAAGCAAATCCTGATGGATTATATTCAAGTCTAAACTGGGGAAGGAGAATTCTCATTTTATAATATAAATTAGAATGATGTATTCTGAAAGGTGTTTTAAGAGCAAAGCGGTAGATGTTTAAAATTGATGGATATTTTTCTACAAAATCATCACTTTGGTCACAAATAAAATGTTTCCATAGTCTAAAGTAAAAATTAGAACCTGTATTGCAATAAGCATTTGGGCTTCAACAGTCTATCAGTTGATGTTGAGGTACAGATAGCCCAGTTTTTGATTTAACTTATGTTAATGATTGGTATCTGCTGTGTTGGACATAATTATTTAACTTGTTTAGTTCGGTGTGTTTGTGTGAGTGTGTGTGTGTGTGTGTGTGTTAGGGGTGGTGTAATAATCAACCTGTTTAGTTCATCACCTGCTATGGTAAGGCTGTTAAGTGGTCTGCATAAGTTGTTGTTTGGAACCAGCTGTACTGGATCCGGAGGAGGGTAAATGTGCATGTGTGCGCAGAGGAAAAAAGTTTCAAGTTAGAGCAGGCCAATTCTTTTTCTTAGGGGTATTTTCCAAACACACATAATGAAGGTCATGATCAGTGGAGGTGATGCCACAGACAATGGCTGTTAAAAACTTTGTATAGGTAGCCAGCCCAGTGGTGCTAAGGGATGAGGTATTGGATGCCACACCTTGCACCATGCCAGTGACCTAGGGTTGGGAGTGACCTCAGGTGCTCATGGTTGGTTGGGATGGAGGAGGATTGAGCATCCCAGGGACTGCTGTCCTCCAGGGAGGGTGGGAAGGGATGACTGCAAGTATGCTGGCTCCTGGCAGTGGCTGGGGGTTGGTGCAAGTCACGGTCTGATGTGGGGTTGATGCAGGCTGAGGCCAGACGTGCCGAGTGCTGAAGCGCGCACCGAACATCCTTGGTGTCATTGCGTGCCCACGCTACTGGAGGGGGAGCACAAGAGAAAGAATCCTCCCAGCGCATGTGAAGGTGGTCCACTGTCATCACAGCAGACACACCCAAGTCAGCTGCCCTGGTGCTCACCTGGCCTTCCGTGGTAAACGGGATAAGTCCCCAACATGATGTGGCTGGGAGAAGTAGGACATAGGAGTTGAGTGCTGGCTGTGGCTGGTATGGGGCAAAAGTGACAGCAGGATAGGAGGGAACCAAAGGTACAATCCCCCACAAAAAAAAGGAGAAAGAAACAGTATAAGGGAAAAAAACAAATTTGTGTAGGGTGGTTCCATGTCATAACAGCGAATGCAAAAGAGCAATTGCTATTATGGTGAGTATATATTGCCGAAAAGCACATCAGCAATACACGTATAAAAGCAACCCAACATCCATTTGTAAAAATGTGTTTTTGCAAGGGATTGCCCCCTGTACCCCCCTGAATTGATATTATGAACTCCAGGGGGGATGCATGTCAAGGAGGGGGCAAGAATCCTATTCTCCTGTTCTCCATCTTCTTAAACTATCTTCCCTCTGTTTGCTCCCCATCCTCCACTATACATATGTATGCTGATGAAACAGTCCTGTATTCATTTGGCTCCTGTCCTGATGAAGTTACAACCAGCTTACAGCAAGACTTCGACAAGGTTTAGCTCTGGTTTGCTAACCATCAACTTTTTCTCAACACCAAGAAGACTGCCTCCATGACCTTTGGCACACGGCTTCCCAACCTACCCATTTTCCACAGCCTTGATGGGACTAGACTTAGTGACATATCTTCCTTCAGGTACTTAGGTGTTTGGTTGGACCAACACCTAAACTTCTCTGGTCATATTGACGCCACTCAGAAAAAGACTGCACCCCAAGCTTGGTGTCTTGTTCAGGAACCATAGCTGTATCCCTTCTACAGCAAGGCGTCAACTTGTTCAGAAGATGATACTGCCCATTTTTGACTACTGTGACATAGTCTATAGTGCTGCCCCTAAGTCCTCCTTGGCCAGACTGTACTCCCTCTTCGCTGTTTTCTGTTGCTTTGCTCTGGATGCCCCCATCGCACCCATCACTATGATCTTTATCATACCCTATCCTTCCCCTCTCTTACAAGTAGGTGACTATCCCACTGTGCTAAATTCACCTCTAAGCACTGGTTGTGTGAGTTCCCTTCCTACCTCACCTTCTCCTTTGTAACACCCCCACCCTCCCATTTCCTTAGATCAACTGACTCCCCTACCCTGGTTGTCCCCCTCAGATCCACCCAAATTGGCCAATCCGGATGCTTTCACTGCCTCCCAAAAATTTGGATTTCCCTCCCCCCCTCAAATCCGGCACTCATCCTCCACCTACTCCATCAACTCTGCCCTCAATAATTACCTTGCACCTAGCTGCTCCTGCCATGTCCCTCCCTAATTCCCTCCTCTAAGCCCTGGACAAACTCTAATCTTCTACCGTCTCCTTCATTTTACCCTGTGTATACCCATCCCCCAAAATTTCTAGCTCTCCTCCCCTTCCCCCAAATTACTCCCCCTTACCAGCCTCCCTTGCTCTCTCACAGTATGTAAAGGACCCCTAATGCTCTCCATGGGTCCCTCTCCTACCCCTCCAAGGGGCTTGTGTCTCTCATCTACTCCCTTCCCCCACCATCTTAAAGGGGTCTCTCTCGGACATTGCCTTATCCCCTTCTCTCTGGTCTCCCCAGTCCCCTTGAAGGGATCCTCGCATCCTGAGGGGATCTCCAGGGACATGACTCTTCCTCCTGCCCCATCTCACTCCTCCCTCCCCTTTCCCCTTTCTTTCACATAAGCACTTGTTTACTTAATAACCCGGCACTTATTATTGTTCACTCTTTCTACATATTATGCGCAGCACTGTTTGTAACACCTGCCTTACAATTGTATGTTAATGTTGATCTTGTAACTTGAATGTTTAATGTCTAATTCCTATTGTACCCCTTCTTCCCAGGTCATACCAGGAGATGAGCAACTTGTCACTCAATTTGCCTTCCTGGTGAAACATTTCAATAAATAAATAAATTAATTTAAAAAATCTAGATGTCTGAAAAAATTAAGTGTAGCAGCAAAATGTAGTCACTTGCCAGTCCCAAACCCCATACCTGCTGTGCCACAGCTAGCCACCCACACCAACATCCAAAAAGCTAGCTTTGCGGCAGCAGGTATAGCAATCCCCCAAAACCTCTTCCCTGTCCCTCCCCTTGTCTTCAATATTCCTCACTTCCATTCATCCTTCCCCACAGTCGTGTTTCCATCCAGGGGATATTGTGCACAGTAGCCCTTAATAACAGTGCCCAAAATGAGTCACTGTTTTTGCAGTCTCTCATTTTGGTTCACTGTTATTAGGTGATACCGTATAGGGCCACCTGACAGTCTAGTAGGTAGCATCTTGAACTCCTGTGCTGATGTCCTGAGTTTAGGAGTGTGCTTGAGAAGCTGGCTGGGTGGACCAGGGCTAGAGGGACAGCACTTCTGTGTAGCAGTACTCCCAGGACAGGGAGGGATGGTGCCATATTCTACCACTCAGGAAGCACCCTGCAATGGGCAGGGGAAATTTTCTTCCATGGGGTGTGCCAAGCCAGTTGAGCCCTGAATGGGGAGGTGAGCTGGAAGCAGAAGGGGAAAAAAAAAGCAGCCAGCAGGATGACACTCCAGTTGCTGCAGACCCCACACCATCAAACAGGGATAAGCCTCACCTGAACTGTGTTCTGTAGGGGGGGGACTGATCTTCCTCTTCTGATACCAGTACAGGGGGAGAATCCATGGCGGATTGCCAGTTTAGTAAATCCTGGGGAAGGTGGGTGACAGGGCTAGATGGCCAGAGACTAAGTAAGGCCAAACAGCTGAAGGAGGATAAACTCATATGTGTATGAAACAAATGTGTATTGTTTTAAAAAGTTATTTGGCAGCCCTTCTGCTATGGCATGAGTGGACTATTGTAATTTTAAATTCAGAATGCATTTAACTCTGGATTATGTATTTGAAAAGATTTACAGGAAAGACAACATCAGCTGTAAAGAGCTCATTTCCAGAAGCATCTTGTGGGGGGAGGGGTTACATAAGTGGAGGAGCAAAAACAAAGAGAGGCAGTATAAAAACAGAATA
This sequence comes from Neoceratodus forsteri, assembly GCA_016271365.2. NCBI lineage: Eukaryota > Metazoa > Chordata > Ceratodontiformes > Ceratodontidae > Neoceratodus > Neoceratodus forsteri. Next base: position 865,655,142 of record CM057458.1, on the reverse strand, counting down.
GCATACTTATAATACATTACTAGCTTGGACAAGGAAGAAGGGCTAACCATAGTATTATTAAGGTAAAATCATACAGGGTTACAATACCATAGGTACAAGAGTATAAAAGGTAACAAGGAAGGTGTAGACCCTAATGAGGTACACCTTAAAGTGCTAGATAAGGCTGGCAGAGCACAGTGGGTACCAACTGCTAGATAGGCAGGGGAACCAAGTGCTAAGTAGGCAGGTAGAATGGGGGAAATGCTAAGTAGGCAGGTAGAATGGTAAAGGCAGGGGAAGGGGGGGGAGAAGAAAAGGCAAGCCAGGGTGGGATAACACCTCTTCAAGATGCTGAGAATCCTGCAAGGTGATATGAATCCAGACCGGAAGGAAGTAAGAGAGAGGGGAGAGGAGAGGGGAGGGGAAGGGAAAGAGGAGGAGGGGGAGAAATCGAGGCATCCAGGAGTTACACCCCTTCAGGATGCTGAGAACCCTGAAGGGGTATGAACCCGGACAGGAAGGGAGTGAGAGAGGGAGAGGGAAGGGGAAAGGGGGGGAGAAGCCAAGGCAAGCCAGGGGGTTACAACCCCTTCAGGATGCTGGGAACCCTGCAAAAGGAAAAGAACCCAGACAGAAAGGAAATGAGAAAGAGGGGAGAGGGCAGGGAAATGGGAAGGGGGGGAGAAGGCAAGTTGGGGGGTTACTCCCCTTCAGGATGCTGAGAACCCTGCAAAGGGTATATACCCAAGGAAGTGAGGGAGAGTGGAGAGGCCAGGAGAAAGAGGAAGGGATGAAGGCAAAGCAAGGAAGGGAAGTACACCCCAAGGAAGGCAGTGAGTGAATGAGAGAGAAAGAGAGAGAGAGAGGAGGGCATAGGGAGAGGGGTGGGGAGGTGGTAAGGGAAGTCAGTAAAACTACCCCCCATTATAATGCTAAGAACCTTGTGAGGGGGGATTGTACCTGGAAAGGAAGGAGGAGAGAGAGGGAGGAAGGAAGAGAGAGCAAGGGAGGGAGAGTAGAGTGGGGGGTAAGGAAGGGAGGGGGATAGGGTGGCAGAGGCTGCTGTCAGAGAAAGTGGAAGAAAATGGATGGGGATGTTGGGGATTAGAAAACGGAGGTAGGAGTGGGAAGGGTTAGGTGCAGGTGCAATTGTGAACAGTGTACTTCTGAAGGAGAAGGGCTAGCGAATGGTGAGATTGAGCTGAGTGCATTTCAAGAAGGAGGAAATTCCAAGTATTAGGGAACTTGAAGGAAAAAACAGCACAACCTGATGAGGTGCACTGAGAGGGGAGGGCAAAGATACTATGAGTGGAATTGTGGAGGGCATAGGAGGAGGAGGGAGGGTGGAGAGAGATACAGTAGGAGGGAGGCTAAGTATGGAAGGAGAGAGCAGAGCCAGAACTTCCCAGCTAGATTGGTTCTGTGTTGAAGTCATCTGGCATAAAGTGAGGGAAAGGAGAGTGAGGTATAAAGATTGCAGTGGTGAGTAAGTGGAGGGAAACCCAATACAAAGTGACAGAAGGAATTGAAGAAGGTGTCCAGTCTGGAGAGGGTGGATTCAGGGGCAGAACAGTATACCATGTCCCCAAAACCGAGGATGGGGAGAATCATTTTTTGGATGATTTCTCTCCAGTCTTGCAGTGGCAGGCACCTGTGGTGCCTGTACAGAGCATCAGGCTTAGGGAGTAGTTTTTGTGGATAGCATCAATGTGAGTACCAAAGTTGAGAGACCTTTCTAGCCATAACCCAAGGTACTTAAAGGCAGGAACATCATCCAATACAGTACCACAGTGGGTTTTGAAGGTAGGGAGGTGACAAGTCTGGACAGCTTTTGTTTGGAGCCAAAGGTCATAAGGACAAATTTTTGACATTCATGGAGAGTTGGTTAGCATTGGACTATGTCGCCTGCATACATGTGGATGCTTGAGGAAATGCAGGCATTAGGAATGTCATTTAGGAAAATGGAAAACAGTATTGGTCCAAGTACCGTACCTTGGGGGACACTAGTGTTGATGGGGAGGGGAGATAGAGGAACCAATTCTAACTGACTGCGTTCAACCTATGAGGTAGGACCTGAACCAGCTGGTGGCAGATAAAGAGAGGCCAGCTGATGACAGCTTGCTCAGGAGGAGGGAGTGGGAGACAGTGTTGAAGGCTTTGGCTAGGTTGACAAAGATGACAGAGGTGATGCTTCCCTCATTAATACCTGTGAGAATGGAGTCAGTGAGCCAAAGGAGGGATGTGGTGGTAGAGTGTTTTTTATGGAATCCAGACTGGAAAGGGGTGAAAAAGGAGGAAGATTCAAGGAAGGCAGAGAGTTGCTCTAGGGCCAGGTGTTCTTGGAGCTTAGCCAGAGTGGGGAGTGAAGAGATTGGATGGAAATTGCTGGGGTTGGAGGGATCGCCACTTTTAGGAAGAGGATTGGTTCAGAAGAGTAGACAGAGGCTGAGCAATAGAGTAGGCTGAGAGGTGGAGAAGTTTGGGGTTGAGGCCTCAGGGCTTTTTCCCTTGCAAGGGTTCGGGCCAATAAAACATGCAAGGTGTCTTTGGGTGATACACGCTTAAAGGAGAAGTGTGAGATGGGGGTTGGGTGTGCAAGGTGGGTGAGAAGGGACATGAAGGGTCACTGGACACAGTGGGGGGGAGAGAAGCAAGATGGGAGGAGGCACAGGAAGTAAAATAGTTGATGAATTCGACTGCCATGGGGGGGTAATTTTATGTGCAGTAACCAATTTTTAGGACAGGTGGAGGGGAATGGACAGGTGGGGAAAACAGGGCGTGGATAACCTTCCAAATTTTAGAAAGGTTGTTGATGTTTTCATGGAAGGAGGCTTGGAAGTACTCAGCTTTGACATGCCAAATGGCTTTGGTGCATGTGTAGCAGAGCATGCAGTAGCATTGAAGGTCACGGGGCAGACGGAAGTTTTGAAAACTGTCCAGACTTGGTCTTTTGTACGTTGGCACACAATGAGTTCAGCAGAGACTCATGGGAAGTGATTTCCATGGACCCTTGCATTTCTAAAACGCACATGCCAGTCCCAGACATTGAGAAACTGGGAGCTGAAATAGCTCAAGGCAGTAATGACATAGGTGGCAGTGGTGATAGGTGACCAATCTATGTTGGACAGGTCGTTATGGATGGAGGACAGATGAAGGGAGTGGAAGGAATGAAAGTTGAGAATGACGAGGTGATTTAGTGCAGTGGATTTTATGCACACGGTATACCATGTGATGATCGCTTAGCAAGACAGGGAGTATACCAGAAAGTATGACACGGTGGGGGGGGGTGATGTCAGTACCCAGTCGATAAGTGAATGTTTACCAGATTTGTGATTAAGCCATGTAGGGTCTGTAATGAGTTGCTTTAATTTGAGTGAAGAGACATGGTTGCATATTTTGGACAGGGTACCGGACTGCCAAATGAAATTGAAATTACGGAGAAGGAAGAGTTCACCAGGGGAGGCAAGGGAAGAGAAAGAAGAGAGAAGATCAGTGATAGAGGAGAGAGAGGAGACAGGGAGGTTAGGGCAGCAGTAGATACTGCCTACAAAGATAGGGTGGGAGAAGGGGAGGGACATTTGTACTAGAGGCATTTCATAGGAATAGGTGGTGGAGAAGTAGACTGAGTACTTCATGGATGTGGATATGCACATTGTGACTCCTCCATACCTGGACGTATAGTCCTGGTGGATGAGGGAATATCCAGGGATGGAGATTGCTGAGTTAGGAATTTTAGAGCTGAGCTATGTCTCATTAAAGGTAAGGACTGAGGGTCTGAGATGTAGCATGAGTGGCTGCAGAAGGTCAGTTTTGGGGAGTAGGCTTCTAATGTTTAGGGGCAGAAGCTTAAGACCTTTGGGAAAATGAGGAGGAGAGGGGGTAGAAGGAGTTAGAAGGTATAATTAGGAATGTGTGGAAAAACAAAGCGTATATGGGTGTAGGGTTGTGTGGAAGGCACTTGTATATAATGTAATGGAATGCTAGTTTGCTAGTTGAGTAAGAAAAAGAAAAAGCTTACTAGGATGAGGGGGGAGAAATTGTAGTGTTTAGGAGTGCAGTCAGTTGTAGAAACTGAAAGGAACAGTCCAGCTTGTAAGAATAGACAACACTGGGCTGGAACCAATGGGAGAGGTGGTAGGGAAGTAGTGGGAGGAGCCTAAGAGTATTTAATAAAGGCCAGCACCAGGGCGGGCAGGTGGGACAAAATACTTAGCTGTATTAAACAAGCTGGAAAGCCAGCAGCAAATATTTAGCTGTATTAGACAAGCAGCAGAATTTGCAGTAAATGAAGCTGTGCTGCAGAAACACTACTAAACTAAGCTGAACAGCAGAAACATTACTGAACTCAGCAGAAACATTACTGAACTGAGCCGGAAAGCCTGCAGCAGAAATATTATGAATTAAAGCAGCACAATTCTGAGCAGTCAGTGGGGCATAGCAGTCCTGAGAAAAGGTTAGAGGTCTGGATCCCATGTAAAGGAGAAGAGATGGGGGTCACCAATGGCAGTCCGAGCCTGAAGGGCAAAGAGCCAACGGGATCCATCTCACTGAGTCCCAGTTTCATACCTACAACTGATCCCTGAAGCAGTGGGCAATCTCTGGAGGAGCAGTCTGCCGAAGTAAAGTTGGGCTGCTACTGTGGGTCGGTCTGCCTAACCCGATCAAGAGCATGGGACCTGCAACTGGTCTCTGAAGCAATGGGCAGTCTCTGGAGGTGCAGCCAGCTGAATTGAAGCTGGGCTACTGCCGCAGGTCAAGCTGCCTAATCCATTCAAGGGCACGGGACCTGCAACTGGTCCATGAAGTAGAGGGCAATCTCTGGAGGCACAGCCAGCTGAAGTGAAGCTGGGCTGCCATTGTGGGTAGGGCTGTCTAACCTGATCAAGGGCACAGGACCTGTGATTGGTCTCTGAAGCAATGGTCAGTCTCTGGAGGCACAGCCAGCTGAAGTGAAGCAAGGCTGCCACCTTGGGAAGACTGCCTAACCCGATCAAGGGCATGAGACATGCGATTAGTCCCTGAAGCAGTGGACAGTCTCTGGAGGTGCTGCTGGCCGAAGTGAAGTCGGGCTGCTGCCGTGGGTCATAGCAATATAGAAACATAGAAAGCGACGGCAGAAGGAGACCATACTGTCCATCTAGTCTGCCCATAGGCCGACCCCCCATCATTAAATACTAGGTAGTGTGGTGGTGCCTTTCTAATTGTCCCAACCATTCTTGAAACCTACCACTGTTTTTGTCCCCACCACTACCTGAGGAAGGCTGTTCCATGCATCCACCACCCTCTCAGTAAAGAAAAATGTTTGTGCATTACCTCTGAATTTGCCCTCCTCCAGCTTCATGTTGTGCCCCCTAGTTCTGTTTGCTTTTTAACTTGGAACAGTTCCTGAACCTGCACCTTGTTTATTCCATTTAGGAACCTGAAGGGCTCAATCATGTCTCCAATCTCTCTCCCTTGCTTCAGGTAGTACATGTTCAGGTTTTGTAGACGCTCTTCATGGTTTTTATTCTGTAGGCTGTGTATAATTTTTTAGCTCTCCTTTGCACTGTCTTCAGTCTGTTTTTATCCTTTTTTAGATGTGGTCTCCAGAACTGTATGCTGTACTCCAGGTGTGGCCTCACTAGAGATCCATAGATTGGCAGGATGACCTCCTTTTTTTCTGCTGGTGATCCCCCTGCCTATGCAGCCCAATATGCCATTTGCCCATAGTGCTACTTTCTCACACTGTTTGGACATGTTTAGGTCATCCTTTATAATTATTCCTAGATCTCTTTCCTGTTTGGAAGATTATAGTTGTACCCCTCCCAGGTTGTAGTCCTCTCCTGAGTTGGCCCTCCCCAGGTGCATGACCTTGCATTTTTTGCGTTAAACTGTTGTTTCTGATGATTTTTCCAGAGCCTTAAGGTCAGCCTTCATCTGTTCTACCCCACCTGGAGTGTCTAACCTATTGCTTATTTTTGTGTCATCTGCGACTAAGCTCACCTTCCCCTCTAGTCCTTCAGTTATGTCACTAATAAAAAAATACATATATTTTTTTATTTTAGTCTTTGGTAACCGGGTAAGGCCCACTCACAAATGCCTGTTTTTAGAGGTGACCTGGGAGCACTGGGCAGTTAAGTGACTTGCTCAAAGTCACACAGTATGAAGGTGGAGGTTGTGAGACTCAAACTCAGGTTTGTTCTGCTGGATGTACCAAGCTCATTTACACCTCGTTCCTCTAACCTCTAGGCTATACTGCCAGCCTAATATATTGAATAGGTAACACGTGAGGTGGGTGCATGGAGAAGGGTGCCATCTGTTACTGCAACTCCATCCCGGCGCAATCCCTCACGGCTATGGGGAAGGTTGGGCGGCCGGATGAGGCTGTGGGCGAATCGGGCGACAGGATGTTGCTATGCGTATGCGAGTGGTGGTGGAAGTGAGCACTGAGAGCGTGGGCTGGGAGGGGGTTGAGAGGCTGTAGGGGGTGGCGCTGCAGTGGCTGGCTGAGCTGTGTAGTGGCGTTGGTGGTTGGTGAGTGGATGTGGTGGGAGAGGTACCAGGTACGGGTCTGGGCGCTGGTGCAATTTTATTGCGCCTTGCCTGAACCTTTTTATTTTTCCTGCTTTCACCCCCCTGACATGCACCCCATTGGAGTTGAGAATACTTAAGTAGGGGGGGTGCGAGAGGCTAAGCCCCCCGCTAGGCTGTGTGTGTGTGGGGGGGGGGAGCAGTAAAATAGTGTCCTGACGCTGTTGTCCTGAGGTGCCGGTGTTGTCTGAGTGCCGAAAATATTTTCGGTACTCTGACTGAGTGATAACAGTAATCGCCTTTAGGCATTCACCGTTATCACATAGACCCTATTGAATAGGATCGGACTGAGTACTGAACCTTGTAGCATTCCACTATCTACTACTCTTTCTTCTGAAAGTGAGCCATTTACAAGTACCCTCTGTGTCCTTCCAGTGAGTCAGTTCCTTAACCATTTCACTACTTGCTGTCCTACTCCCATTCTGTCCAGTTTGTTGAGCAGCCTTCTGTGTGGGACTGAGTCAAAGGCTTTGCTGAAATCCAGGTATACTTTGTTTACTGCTGTTCCCTGTTCTATTATTTTAGACACCCAGTTAAAGAAGTCTATCAGATTGGTTTGGCGTGACCTTCCTGTTGTAAAGCCATGCTGTTTTGTGTTTAATTTTTGTTTTCTTCTAGAAAGGATGTAATCTTCTCCTTGAGCAGGGTTTCCATTATTTTGCCCACAACTGAGGTTAGGCTTACTGGTCTGTAGTTGTGTGCACTTTCCCTGGTGCCACTTGTGTGCAGAGGAATAACTGCTGCCTTCTTTCAGTCTTGGGGGACATCCCCCAGTTTGAATGATAGGTTGAACAGATCAGCCTGGGGCACTGCCATCTTGTCCCTTAGTTCACTTAGTAACCGAGGGTGAATTTCATCTGGTCCCATTACCTTATTTGTATTGAGATTCTCTAGTTCCTTTTGGACCCTTTCTTTTGTAAAGGGACTCGAGTGTACTCTGACTCCTTCCTTGTTGTGTGTTGCATTGCTAGGTCCACAGTCTTTCTTCTCCTTGGTGAATGCAGAGCAAAAGTTACTGCTGAGGATTTCAGCCTTGTCCTTGTTTTCTGTGATCTCCCCATCCACCCTTGTGAGTCTAACAATACCTCCTGATGTCTTTCTCTTCTCACTAATGTATCTATAGAAGGGTTCAGCTGCCTAATCCAATATATGGCACGGGACCTAGAGGTAGGACTGGATTCTAATTGGCATTGTAGTGAGTTTGTCTTAAGGATGTTGTTTGGTATTTCAGCAACCCAGTGTCAAATTCATAATTTTTGCCCAGTATATGATGGTCATCTAATCATTTAAAATCTGCAACTACAAAAACTTAAACTTTCAATAGATTTTCACAGATGCCACTCAATCAACTTCAAAGGAAATGACAAGATGCAGATGTTAGTAATAACTGCTGAATTTATTAAACAAGCAAACAGGAATATCATTTTACTTTCTTGTCATGATACACTGTGGAATACAGCACGAGACGCTTGCCCCAGCGCTTTGGCCCTTCGCCTTCCTCAGGGGGTGTTTCTTGAGTGAAGTTAAGGTTTGTGTTCATGGAGTTAACAACAAAAACTTGTCTGCTTTTAAATTAGATGTAGAAATATTGTTGTAGCCATATTGGTCCTTGTACAAAAAGATGGACCAACAATAAATGTACAGACTATATATATATATATATATACAATATATATATATATATAGAATATACATTATATATGTACAATATTTATAGTTTGTAAATCCTTTGTTGCTCCAATAAAAGGTACCAATACCACAGGAGGGACCAGGAGAGGAGGCTTGCAGCCAGAAGCAATCAGAAGGACGATCAGGGCCGCAACCTGTGGCCGAATTTCAGGGAGAGCAAAAGCGGCAAGGATGGAATGTGGCTGAAGCCTCAGGGAGAGAGAGAGGAGCAGAGAGGAACTTATCTCAGGGCAACCTGCCTGAGAAACTGCCATCGCTACAGATCAGCAGTGGAGCTGTACCACCTGTGAGCTGGGGCAACAGCTGGACTTTTGGGACTGATTGAGTTTGAATTTTGAGCTCGAGCTGGGTCTCCGAGGAATCAATTGAGATGGGGAACCCAGCACCAATAAGGAGGAATCCCGGTGCTAACGTGACTCCCGGGGGAGCCAATCTGGAAGAGAAGCATCATGTTTGAGAGAGTGGCCAGGCCTTAAAAAGCCCACCAGCCACCACTCTATGAGTAATGTAGCAGGAGAGAGCATGACAGGAGGCTCGCAGCCACAAGCAATCTGAAGGAGGATCGGGGCCACAACCCTGGGCCGAATCTTGGGGAGAGCAAAAGTGGTGAGGACATAGTGTGGCTGAAGCCATGGAGAGAGAGGAGTGGAGAGGGACTTATCTTGGGGCAATCTGCCTAAGCCACTGCTGTCTCTACAAATCTGCAGGGAAGCTGTAGCGCCTGTGAGCTGGAGCTACCACTGGACTTTTGGGACTGAGTGAGTTTGAATTTTCTCTAGCCCTCCCACCCCACACCACCTCCCTTTTTAAATGATATGGGCTAACAACCCCCCAGGCATGATTAGCCAATCTGGGGGCAGAAGTGGAGGAGGAGGAGGAGCTAGAGGTACTGGTGGGGGTACAACTAAGGTACTGTAAAAGTAGAATTGTTTGCTTTGTTTCTGGGGGTTCTCTAAGGGGGGATTGATATTCCAAAGGTAAAATTTGGGGGGAGGCAATGTTAGTGTTTGGATTGTTTCTGGAGACTCTCTAAGTCGGGCTTTATAAAAGGGAAAGAGTATGCACCTGAAATGAGGGTTAAAAGAGGACAGGTATTAAATAGAAGTAGAGGACTTGTGAAGTAAGGGGTAATATTGCTACCAACTAACGAAGTCTAGTGAGGGTCTTGTGGAAAAAGAGGCCCTGTAAGTCGGGGAAATATTGCTACCAACTAACGAAGTCTTGTGGAAAAAAGGGGACCCGTAAGTGGGGGGGAGTGGAGCAAAGGTGGCAAAGAGAAGGGAAGGGTGAATGGCCTGGAGCGACGGTCTGAGGCAGACAGTGGAGGGGGCAGTATAGGGGGGCATGCCAGGATGAGGGTCAGTGGAAGTACAGAGGGCAAGGGGACCAGGGAATGGAGGGTATTAAAGGACATGGGGGAAGAAGGATAGTGGGATGTAATAACTGTAGTGCGGCCATATTCATGGACACCCTGTGGAGGTTGGGGGGTGCCCAGTCTGTCAAAAACTGAGATGGCTGAAGAGTGAAGCATTAAGGCTAAAAGAGGAAATGTCAGGGGTGAAGAAGGGAATGACAAGAGAATGCAGTGTGAGAAACACAGAATTGAACCAGGAAAAGAAGAGGGGTGGAAAGGAAGGGAGGGAGAGACGGGGGGTGGCGGTCAGGAATGGGAACCAATGAGAGGGTGGCATAAATACAGGAGAAAAGGGCGCAAGGAAAACAGGGGCATGAGTAAAGGTAGCAGGGAACACAGCAGTCTCACATGGGAGCAGGTGCTGACAAAGTTGCCAGATGGAGGGAAAGAGGATGAAGAAGTGCAATCCAGTGTAAAAAAAGATAGGATGGTAGGTGTGTGGTGGAGAAAAAGGGGAGGTGGCTGAAAGAGGGCAGGAGGGGCTGAGTACAGGGGAGTACACAGTGGGGGTGGAGTAACAGGGTCTGCCGGAGGGAACAATGTGCAGGTGGACAAATGTGAGGAGAGGGGAAAGAGTAGGGGGACGGGAGAAATGAGGAAGGGGAAAAGGGAGGTGTCTTAGTGTTGGGTGACTTGATGCCAAGAGGAGTCAGGTGGGGCAGCAAAGGGGAGAGGCACAGTAGAATTTGAGTTGAAGCATTGCCAGGAATGAAGGTGGAAGGGGTGAGTCAAGCAAGCAATAATACCCAACAGGGTGGACAGTATTGGGCTATACCGGACCACCCAGAGGCGTAATGATGCCCGATGCCACAGGCAGACGGCCTCATAGCTCCTGGAAGGTCCGGTATAGCTCAATACCACCCACCCTGAAGGATATTATTGCGCTTAGAAAATGGGTTACTGTATTTTGTACAGTATATTTTAAAAATAATTGTTTACATGTACGAACTCTTATTTTGTAATAAAATAGTTCCTCCACCTGAATTACAGTGTTGTTTTTTATTGTGACAGTCCCTGATGTATTTGTATACCAAATAAAACGTTTAAAAAAAATTAATTCATTCTGAGTTGGACAATGGCAATGTTTTAAAAATATTCAGTACCTTCAAATATCTTGATCCTGTGATGATCCCTCTGCTGATTGCATGGCTGTCACAAACAGAGCAGGGGGGAAGGGGCATGATGAGAATGCCACCTGTTTACCTGACTTTTGTTATGTTTTTTTTTTTTACCTTTCCAGCCCACTACCGATAAAAGAAGCAGTGTGAGACCAGTTGCTGTTTTAGTCACAGAATGGTCAGATGAGTTGCGCTCTCTGGAGATGGGAGGGAGAGCTCTCTCTCTCTCTGTCTCTCTCTCTCTAATGGAGATGTATGAGTGATCCGTCAGTGGCTGCGGGATAGCGGTGTTACTATACGTGTGACCCTGGGTAAAAACAGGAAGTGCACTGTAGGAGCGACGATTGTTTGTGGGAGATGGCTATTTTGGGGCAAACAACAGTTGCGAGTAGCGTAACGGTAGAGCGATAGCGTTGTGGTTTCTTATTCGTGATCATGCAGTGAACAGGGAAGTTGTTCGGGAAGCTGACTCATGTTTGAACAGTGGGGAAACAAGTAGGCTTTTTCATTTTGTGCAGCAGAATTAATAGTACTGTTGTTGGGACAATTTGTATGTAGCCGGGCTTGAAGCTGGGAACTGACAGTTGTTTTTTTTACCTCGCTGCGGTGCTCGTGACCATGGTTGGGAGAAACGATGAAGGGTCTCACTGTCCGACAGCAAACTAATAAATATCTGACTGTTTTTAAAATCTTTTGCCAGCTCTGACAGCATGTAGAACAGTAACATAAGTGTTTTTTTTTTCCTAAATATGGAACAGCTGGGAGTAAATACTATTTGGGTTTGCTTTCAGTGCAGGAGATGACTACTTCTCGCTAAGAGAGAGGAAAAGATGGCGGCAACTTCAAATTTTCTTTGGTGCCTACAGCCAATTTAAAAGCAGGCTGGGCGCCACTATGGAAAGCTACACAGCGAGGTGCCACTTGGATTGGCACTTATTTTTTACTGGGCATCTATTGAAAAATAGATGCCCAGGTTGAAGGTACTTTCAGCCAATCAGGATCTAGAATCCATTTTGGCCATTTTCTAATCTGTGCTAAGGTATGCCAGCAGGAGAAGGGAAAGGCCCCACCTAATACTACACCTGGGGATGAACAACTTGGTTAATGGGATGATAGGGGAAGTGAGGAGGAGGTTTCAGGAACTAGGACCTCTTTGTGAAGGAGCAGAAAGTTCAGTTACCGTCTCAGAGGTATTTGCTGTCCCCAGGGCAAGTACATCAAGGAAAGTGAGAATCCAAAAGTTTAACAAATGTCTGGGAACCTGGTGTCAGGAGAAGGAGTACAAGCTAATGGGGGGCCTGGGAGAACAGTAGTCTGTACGAAAATGATAGACTGCACTTAAATAAGGAAGGCAGAAATATACAGAAAGAAAGGATAGGTGAGCACATTGAGAGCAAGCATTTGTCAATGATGAATGTTCATTGCTTATATGTGCTGTTTAGGTATTTGGAAGTGAAAATACCATGCCAAAGAACTGTCATGTGCTCCCCCAAGACAGTTTTACCATGCCGCATCACAGCTGCTATTGAGACATCCCCGACAGTGACAGCCACGCAGTGTCAGGTATGCCTCCTGTTTCCATATGGGGGCTGCATCCCCCACACCCCCCGGTCTCTAGGTTTCCAGCTCTGAGTCGGAGTTGGACCGGGGGAGGTGCAAAACACCCTGTGAGACAATCCCCTGGCTGTGCAGAGACCATCACATTGCAGGCAGGTTTTGGCCAAATCCTGTCACTGTGGTGGTCTTCACCATCGGGATTTCGATGCGGCGATGGTATATCCCCCAAGGCATTCACTGTGTCTTTCTGTTCAATATTCACAGAAGAGGAGGAGGTGCAAGGGCCACAGCAGTACAGCAGTTGCAAAGGTGTGAAGAGGTGGACAATAGTCCATTCACAGGCAGACGTATCCTGCAGAAAGTGAGTAAATTAAGGTGGACGGTGGACTAAGTGATGGGACCAGATGGCATACAGCCAAGCATATTAAAAGAACTGTGAAGGGAAATAGCAGTACCTCTGGCAGCCTTGTTCACTGAGTCATTCAACACAGGGTTGGTACCAGAGAATTGGAGGAGGGCACATGTGGTCCCTCTATACAAATCCAGCAGTAGGGAGGAGGTGGGAACTATAGGCCAGTCAGACTCTCTTCGGTAGTGGGGAAGATCATGGAGACATTGGTTAAAGAAAGAATAGTGGGGCATCTAGAAGCCATCGGAGCCCAGGACCATAGGCAACATGGATTCACAGTAGGGAGGTCATGTCAGACAAATCTGGTTGATCTCTGACTGGGTGACATGGGGGAAAGGGTAGTAAACAGTGTTTGAAACTGGGTAACAGACAGGAGGCAGAGAGTGGTGGTAAATGGGGTGCAGTCTGGAGAGAGGGGGTGACCAGTGGGGTGCTGCAGGGAGTGGTCCTGGGGCCAGTCCTGTTCAATGTCTTCATTAGTGACATCGCAGAAGGGCTGAAGGGAAAGGGCTGCCTGTTTGCAGATGACACCAAGATGTGTAACATGTGGACACCCCAGAGGGGGTGGAGAAAATGAGGAGGGACCTGGAGAAGTTTGAGAAATGGTCTGAGGACTGGCAACTGAAGTTTAATTCAAAAAGTGCAAAATATGCACCTGGAACACAGAAACCCTGGGGAAAGGTACATGATTGGGGGAGTTGCTGACAGTCACAAAGAAGGAAATGGTCCTGGGATTCTTATTTCAGATGACCTGAAAATGTCAAAGTGGTAAGGTAGCTGGGAGGGCCAGTGACATGCTGGGATGCATAGGCAGGGGTATCACCAGCATAAGGAGAGCGGTAGTGATGCCATTATATAAAACCAAGGTCAGGCTTCACATGGAGTACTGTGTACAGTTCAGGAGGGCATACCTTTATAAGGATATTAACAGGCTGGAGGTGGTCCAGAGAAGGGCGAATGAGATGGTACAGAGCTTGCAACACAAGACTTATGAAGAAAAATTAAGGGACCTCAATATGTACTCAGTGGAAGAGAGAAGGGAAAGAGGGGATATGATAGAAACATTCAAGTACCTCAAGGGTATAAATATAACTACTGAGACGCAGGAGACAGCTGCTGTAGGCATATGTGCCAGCTTCTGTGTGATATTCTTTTGTTCTTATAAATCTGTAATCTCCAGTATTTCAGTAACCACATGACCACACTGCCTTCTTTAAGCAATTTTATGCTGGTTGATGGCTGGTGTCAGTTGGCAGACAGAGGGCTCACCAGATTGTGTTGCCATTTGAAAAACTTCATAGAGTGTTCATTTACTGGTAAGCATTTTGGAAAGCTGGTGAAGGTCTCACAATTTTTATTATGGTTTTATCTCCTTACGTCTGTTGCCTTTGCCCCCCCCCACACCCCAACAGACATCAGTGGTCATAGCTGCAGCCTTCTTCTTGCCAAGGAGCAGTATGGCGCAGTGGTTTAAGGCTCTGAGCTGCAAATCTGGAGACCTGGGTTTGAATCCCACAGCCCCCACTTGCACACTGTGTGACCCTGAGCAAGTCACTTAACTTCCTTGTGCTCCCAGGTTGCACCTGCAAACAAGCTTTCAGCTTATTGTTTTTCACCTGGTAAAATAATTGGTAAAAAAAGAGAAAAGAAGGTGGTGGGTGAGAAACATAGAAACAGAATTTAATGGCAGATAAGGACCGCTTGGTCCACCTAGTCTGCCCATTTCCCTACCTGATGGATAAGCTGCAGATTCTATTTAATCAACAGCTTACTTCCTGCTAGCCCCCCCCCCCCAGTAGAATTACGATCTACTGCTGGTGGCCTGGCTGGGCTCTCTCTGACTGTGGTGGCATTGTGAGTAAGTCAGACTTCCCATGAGGTTGAGGAGCAGGCCAGGCGCAGGTGGTCGGTTGGTGAGTTTCCAGACCCATAGGAGGCTGGAGCACAGAGCATGGTCAGTCGGGTCCAATGGACAAAATGTTTGCCATTGTAGAAATTTGATAGACTAAATATTAAAGTGCTCACAACAAGATGAATAACAGTTTACAAAACACATTAGTGTACATGCTAAAAGCCAAGACAAGTTCAGAAACTGTGTCAGAAACTGTGTCAGAAAATGTTTTTTTTTATATGCAAGAGTATTTTTTAGCTTTAAATTTAAACTATAGATACATCTCAGTTCTGGTATACCATGCAGGAGGTGGCCTTGATGATGATCGATTGCCTTGTTTTTTCAAGTTCGGCCCCCCCAGCCCAACAGCCACCAAGCCCTCAACTAGCCAGACAAGCCAACCAGGCATGCAGCAGACACATAGACAGACTGAGTAGCCTGTGTGATACCATCCTCCTCCTTCCTACTGCCCCATTGCCCAGCCCTGGTGAGCCTTACATACACATCCCATACAGTACCTTGCTCACTGTAGTAGACTGCTGCCAGTTTAGTCAGGTGTCAGGTAATGATTCAGTCAGCATCAGCGGGTGGCTCCATGGCTCCGGCTGCCACTGCTGGTGGTGCCAGTGTTTTTTCAGCATTGTGTGCTCCATCCTCTCAACCCACACAGTCAGTCCCCAACCCTGCCCCATGTCCCCACTCTGGTACTCGGCACAGTGAAACTAGTGCACCTACCACTCCTCCTCCTCACCGACTCTGAAGACCTGACTGAGACTGAGTGAGAGTCGCCCGATGGGCCCAGCTGTCAGAGTCATGGGCTGATCCCGACCATGACCAGACCACTGACTTGCTGCCTTCACATGACTGTTGCCTGGCTTTGCTGGAGGACTGACTGAGACCTGCACAGCCACACACTAGTCTCTCTCCAGGCACCAGACACATCAGGACAGTGGACACAATTAATGTATTTTTAAATTAAAGTCTGAACCACCAAACTTTGTCCCTGCAGAGAAATGCTGCTCGCTCCATTGCCCACACACCAACACAGATGCCTCCTCTGCTGACAGTCCCCTTTACTACCTAGGCAGAGTCTCCCCACCACCTCATGCAGTCAGTCACAGACACTGTCAAGTCTCTGGCTCCCACTTCTATCTCGATTAATTGGTGGATGCTTTGTGCCCAGGAGCCAGGGGTGCATTTTATTGGCTGTAAGGCTCGGTGGAAGACCGTTAGATATTCATGGCCCCCCTGGCCTCCCCGGAAAGAAAAAAAGAGAAACACATTACAGTGCAGCACAAAAACAAACCTGGATGGGTCACAGAATTGTCAACTGCAGTGGATTTCAACTCCATTATTTTATGACTGCAATCCAATGCAATTACAACTAATTGCAACTGAATTGAATTGCAACTGACTATTTCAACTGCCAATGACTGCTCCGGGGTCTAATTGGAGCCTTTTTCTGCCCACAAAGAAACCTGCAGCAGTCCCAACAAAGCTCCACTGAGCTCGCTCACACCCCATCTCTCACTCACTCATTCTGTTTCTCCCAGCGCTGCAGGCCGCTCTTTTGTACTGGGTTCCAGCCTGCTTTTTCTGCCCACAAAGAAACCCTCAGCAGTCCCAACAGAGTTCCGCTGAGCTTGCTCACTCCCCCTCTCTCACTCGCTCATTCCATTTCTCCCAGCGCCGCTGGCTGCCCTTTTGTACTGGACTTCTTCCTTCATTGGTGTCTTTTTCTGCCACAAAGAAATCCACAGCTGTCCCGATAGATCTCCGTTGAGCTCGCTTACTCCCCCCTCTCTCACTCACTCATTCTGTTTCTCCCGTCGCTGCAGGCTGCCCTTTTGTACTGGGCCCCTGCTTGCACTGACACCTTTTTCTGCCCACAAAGAAATCTGAAGCAATCCCGACAGAGCTTCGTTGAGCTCGCTGACTCCCCCTCCCTCACTCACTCACTAATTCTGTTTCTGACAGTGCTGTAGGCTGCCCTTTTGTACTGGGATCCTGCATGCATTGGTGCCTTTTTCTGCCCACAAAGAAATCTGCAGCAGTCCCAACAGAGCTCAGTTAAGCTTGATCACTACCCCTCTCTCACTTGCTCGATCTTAATCTGTCCCAAACACTGATTTCCCAAAGCAACTGCATTATTCTGTGCCAGAAGTGCAAAAACACATTTTAGCCAGGATGTGAAAAATGACAACTGTACTGTTCATAAGGAGGTGTGAAAAAATGCCAGTGTTGAAAATCTGGCGTGAAAATATTACAAATTTACGAAGTTACAAGGGTGTGTGGAAACTGTGCAATGCACAGTTGTAACAGTCATTTTATGGACTTTCATCACCACATTTTCAACACAGGCATTTTAGGACCTCAGCTCATGAACAGTGTCACTGTCATTTTCTCATTCTATCCCGAAATCTGATTTCCCACAGCGACAGCGCTATTCGGCACTGGAACTGCAAAAACACATTTTGGCCAGGTTGTGTAAAATGACAACTGTACTGTTCATAAGTAGGTGTGGAAAAATGGCAATGTTGAAAATCTGGAGTGAAAATATTATAAATTTGCCAAGTTACGACCGTGCATGCAAACTGAGCAATGCATGGTCATAACGCAGTCATTTTATGGACTTTCATCTCAAAATTTTCAACATAGGCATTTTAGGACCTCTTCTCATGAACAGCATCACTGTGATTTTCTTAATGTGTCCCGAACACTGATTTCCAACTGTGACTGTGCTATTCTGCGCCAGAAGTGCGAAAACACATTTTGGCATGGGTGTGAAAAATGACAGCTATACTGTTCATAAGGAGGTGTATAAAAATGGCAATGTTGAAAATCTGGAGTGAAAATGTTGCAAATTCACGAAGTTATGAGAGTATGTAGCAACTGTGCAAAACAGGCTAGTAAAACAGTCATTTTTTGGATTTTTCCACTAAATTTGCAACATAGGCTTTTTCAGAGCCCACCTCATGAACACTGGCACTGTCATTTCATTAATCAGTCTCAAAAGGTGATTCCATGCAGTAACTGTGAAATCGCCTTTCGGGACTGAATAACTCCATGACAGTGGCTGAATTCATGAAGAGGGGTCCCAAAAACCCCATGTTGAAAATGTGGTGCCAAGATTCCAAAAAATGCCTGAGATATATACCAAAGTTGAAAAAACCCTATTTATGCCATTATACAGCTCACCAGCATTTCCTCAGTTAGTGGTCAGCTTTGAAGAGTGCAGACGTGTTCCCGGTCCACCGAAGAGCATCGTGCCAGACTCCGGAGGTAAGTATGGGGTGAGTGGGGTGTGGGGAGGCAAGGTGCAGTGGGAGGGGGCAGGGAGACCATCAGGAACTGTTTTCTTTTTAAAAAAGTTAAAAAAAAATTAAAAATTACAGGACAATTTTTCTTTTTCAGGGGTATGTAGCATGCTAGGGTGGGCTCCCAGCATGCCATGCCACCTGAGTGTTTTGGGAGAGGGATCTGTAGCTAACAGGGGAT
The DNA here is from genome assembly GCA_016271365.2 of Neoceratodus forsteri. Classification (NCBI taxonomy): domain Eukaryota; kingdom Metazoa; phylum Chordata; order Ceratodontiformes; family Ceratodontidae; genus Neoceratodus; species Neoceratodus forsteri. The sequence goes on along the minus strand of CM057458.1, from coordinate 865,637,017 downwards.
TGGGCACCCCCATTAGCACATACCAAAGGGAGGGTAAAATGGCCGAGGGGGATTGGGCACCCCCCTCAGCACAGAATGAAAGTAGGGGGCTTATGCTTATGGGGAGTGGTCTCCCCTGTTGGCAAGGGGAAGTGGGGACTGAAGCACTTAAAACTGAATGCAAAAAAATGCAAATTGATGCATCTGGGCAGGAACAACCCTGAATTGATTGCCATGAGGGGGTCATTTTTTTGCATTGCCAGAAAATATGTATCAGATTCCTTTCTGCTTTGCCACATCTAGTACAAGTAGAGTCCGGAAGTTTACCCAATTTGGCAAGTAGGACAGGGTGTAGTACATATTATTTAAGATATGATACTGGGTGAGTCTAAGTCTGTCCTGGGTGTGGTATTTATATAGATCTTCCCAAATTTGGCCCCATATGGGGGTTATGTCAGGCAGGAGAGTGTCCTAGACCTTGGAAACTGGAAGAGGATTTGGGAAATTATATGTTAAAAGATAGGAAAATAGCACAGAGACACAGTGGGATTTTATTGCAAATTCTTGTAAATGGTTCAATTTGGGACTAACCTGTGAAGGTCTGGGAACAGATCCAGAGAACCGAGTAGATGCCTTAACTGGAAGATTTTAAAGATATGTTTCTGAGGTGTCATGAATTTGGTAAGTATTTCAGGGGAAGAGAGGAGGGAGTCCTGAGAGAAGAGATCCTCTACCAGGGAGCTTTGCAATTGAGGAAGTCAGTCAGGGAAGAGGTATGATCCCCTATTTTAATGTTAGGGTTGAAGAAGAGAGATTGAGCATGATCATTTTTTAATGGAAATCTTGAAATATGCCCAACATTGAGATAAGACTTTGAGAGAGGTGCCAATAGCCGAGGTTTGTAATGGAGCTGGCAGTGATGATTTTAATAAGAAGAAGATGGTAGAAGCATTCAGATTGTGTGATCCCAATAGTCTATTTTTTATCTGAAGCCAAATGGGAGAGCGTTCATTATCTGTGGTCAAGAACCATTTACCGAGTTTAGAAAGGTGACTGGCCCAATAATACAGAAGGAAATTAGGGAGACATAGATCCCCAAGTCTCTGGATAGGTTAAGTTTAAGAAAGGAACACCTGGGGTGCTTGCCAAGCCAGATAAAGATGGAAATAGTAGAATGAATATGTTGAAAAAAAGACAGCGTAAGCCAGATATTTAGCAAGTTTAAGGGACAGAAGACACAGGGCAGGATATTCATCTTGATAATGTTTATATGGCCCCATAGAGAAAGAGGTAGGGCTACCCATCTTTGAAGGTCCTGTTGGAATGTAACCAGCAAGTCATCGAGATTTAATTTTTTGAGAGTTAGGGAATCTTTAGTGAGGTGTTTTACAGGTATTTAATTGAATAAGAAGACCATTTCATCCCATGGTGGTTAAAGTTAGCTTCACGAGTGAGGCCATTTAAAATTTAAGTCTCCGTTTTCGAAAGATTTAGTTTATAGTTAGATAGATGGCCATATTGAGCTATAATTTCCAATGCATGTACAAGAGATGTAGCCAGATTTTTCAAAAGAAGTAAAATGTCATCTGCATATACTGACAAGGTTAAAGCTTGGTGGAGTGCTGAAATTCCTTGTATGTGAGGGTATACCTTAATATAATGAAGGATGGGTTCCAGATATAAGTTGAAAAGAAAGGGAGAGAGAAGACAACCCTGTCTGGTACCTGTATACAGAGAAAACTGGGAGGAGAAAATCCCATTGCAATAGATTTTGGCTGAAGGGGATGTATATACCGCCTGTATCCACTGAATAAAGGGAATGGGAAAACCCATTTTCCTTAATGTAGCCCAGAGAAACTACCAGTTAACCCTATCAAAAGCCTTTTCGGCATCTAACAAGATTAATGCCATGGGAATCAGAGAGGTTTGTGCGGTTTCAAAAATATGTGAAAGTGTTCTGAGGTGATCCGCCAAGAAACGGCCTTGAATGAAACCCACTTGTTCGGGGCTCAATAAGTAGAACCAAATCTTTTTAATTCAAAGAGAGAGTTTTTTTGGTTAATACTTTAATATTGCAATTTAACAGAGATATTGGTCTATAACTAGCTGGATCCATGCTGGGTTTATTAGGTTTAAGAAGCAGAATTATTGTGGCTTCCAATAGGGTAGGATCTAAAGTGTCAGCCTTAAACATATAACTGTACAACTTAAGAAGAAGAGGTGCAAGTTCCTTGCAAAAGGCCCTATAGAAATTTGAGGGGAACCCATCAGGTCCCGGTGCCTTGTCTAGTGCTAACCCCTTAATCGCTTCCTACACTTCAGTCAAAGTGATAGGAGATGACAGGAAGATTTGATGAGATTGTAGACAGGGGAAGTTGAAGGGCATCTAGATAAGCTTCTATTATTGGAGGTGATGTTGGTGAAGAACTTTTACCATATAATGTACTGTAAAAAGTTTAGAAAACCTGGGCAATGTCTCGAGAGGAGGTTTTGATTGTGTCATCTGAGGCTCGTATAGAAGGGATTAACCTCGAGCTTTCTATTTTACGAAGTCGAAGGGCTTACAGTCTACCTGCTTTCTCCCCTTGTTCTATGTATGTGGATCTTGTTTTTAACATGGCATATTCTGCCTTTTCTCCCTTATGAGTTCAGCATATTCATTCCATAGTGTTAGCAGGGTTTCCAAAGATGCTGATGAGGAAGTTGATGAAAGAGAGTTGTCAGCCTCACAAATCCGTGCTAGCAGGGCAATTGCCCTTGCTTCTCTCTGTCTTTTCCTCCTGGAAGCTAACTTAATGAGCTCACCTCGAAGGTAACATTTAAGAGTGCACCATATCTGGTCCTCTCTTGGTATGGAGCCTTTGTTAATATCCATGAAGTTGGAGATAAGAGTCTTTATGTGGGAGACTGTGGATTTATATTTAAGGAGTTGTGTATTCAGTCTCCAGACTGTGTCTCTTTGTATATCTGGTTCAGGAGAAATCATTAGCCATGCTACTGTATGGTTGGAGAGTACGATAGGCTTGATTCTAGCCTGGCAAAGACAGGGCATAAGAGGAAAACTAATTAGTACATAGTTTAGTCTAGACCATGATCGGTGAACGCTAGAATAGAAAGAGAAGAGATGATGTACAGGATTCAGGAGCCGCCAAGGATCACAAAGACCAAGAAGATCCATAAACTCAGCTAAGGCTTTCTGAGAGGGGGATAGAGGGCTTCAATGGTAAGTAGGATCAATCCAGACCCTGGGATGGTTATATGTTCCAGTCTCCACCCAAGATTAAAGGGGATGGCAGGAGGGTAGCAATTTTATTAGCCAGGTCCATGAGAAATTTTGGGTCCCCCTGACAGAGCCATATATGGATCCTATAATTACTTTGGTGTTGTTAAGGGATCCTTTAACTGACACAAATCTGCCATTTGGATCAATAATATTTCCTTCTGCCTGGAAGGACAAATGTCCTTTTATTAAGATAGCCACACCCCTGCTCGATGAGGACTCACCTGCAGCAAAGATTTGGGAAAAACCTTGTCGCCACAGCCAGATTGTTTCACTGGGCAGCAGATGGGTTTCTTGAAGTAATATTATGTACACATTAAGTAAGGCACAATGTTTCAGCACTTGTTACCTTTTCGTTAGGTCTCTAATACCCCTAACATTCCACGTTGCAATTTTAAATGGTTTATTAGCCATTATCATCATGTAAAAGTAATGACCAAGTGTAAATATCCAGAGAATAACTATGCCCTAAAAAGTACACTCCAATCCATCCGCTCCCCATCCCCTCCCCACAATACATGTTCTGAAATCATAATAATCCTTGTCTCTGAAAGTACCTACAATCTTAACTGTTGCCAGTAATCTATTTAACTTGTGCTTGACACTAACTCTATTAATGTCAGAGACAATAGGCCTATAGAGGACCCGCCTCTCTCTCCCCCCAATTCCCCAGCAACTATATACAACAGGCCTCCTCTGAAATAATAAATATAGCAGTAACAACATTTTGGTAATAACAGGAGACCAGTCCCTATTGGCTATATTCCTTGGTGAAGAGTGCCCATATGTGTAGGATCCATTATTATTTGAAGCCCAGAATCTAAGGCCGAAATGTAACCTACTTGACTCCTTATTCCAACACAAATGACATAGATCCACAGAAATATCCCACACTCCCCCTGAACTGGTACACTATGCAGCCCGACCCTAAGCCTGCACCATGAAGGAGCTCACTCCCCAACCCATAAACCAACAACATTGTGTTCAGTTCCCGTATTAATATCCCCCGGGGCATATATAAGGGAACCCCTTTTATATAGAACAAAATTATACAGAGGGTTAAAAGATGTAAAGAGTCAAGGTCCCTGTTACAACAAAGAATCCTGAGAGCTATTTAGCCAGAGACATATCTATGTTATGTCTCAAGTATAGAGAAATAAAAACAGCCAGGATTAAGAATATATAATTTTACTTGGGACTCACTTCCCTGTAGCCCTAATGATCTGTGCTGGAACCTCACTAGCCCCTGACTTCCCGATGACCATTATGGGTCAATCTGGTCAGATTAAATAGTGCCACAGGTAAGAATCTACATTTGACCATTTAAACAGTGCCAGCTAAACTTCTGCGATGTGCTAGGAAGAACCAGGGGAACGATATTAGTGAAGGGATCAGAATCCGTCCGTTCTCAAAAGTGCTGCATGGAAACTAACGGTGGAACTACCAGATTACCCATGTGCACCCTGATACTACTGCAATGGGAGATTCATTCTACTAGGCATTTGTGGCCTACTCATCCCAGTCAGCCTTGATTTCCTTTAAACGAGCAAGGAAGGAGAACTAACTTCGCTGGAGGCAGGTAAATAACACTAAAATGGTACAAAAGCAAACCTTTAGGAGAAAGAGTCTCTGATTAACCAAATTTTAGCCATAATGTATCTATCAAATGTTCACCCAGTTTTAAAAAGATTGGGAAGCTTGGCTGTGAGATCTGTTGTTGCTTGCTCTGGGGTTTCATATGAAATCCAGGACCCTTCCAGAGAAACTTGCAGCTTTGCTGGGTACATCGTTTTGAAGTGGATACCAGCTGCAATTAATTTGCTGACAAGTGGGTGGAATGCTGAATGTTTTTGGTGAGTTTTGAAGGGTAAATCTTGCATAATACCTATGGTTGAGCTTCCCCAGCCTTTGATAAGATGTGATGCTTCTCTACAAACTGAGAAATTTAATGATGATCAGTCTGGGGGGAGATCCCAATAAAGGCTTTGGCCTGAGAGAGCGGTGGGCCATTTCGATATGGTACTGTGGATTTAGTGGAGATGGGCCTATGATTTTCTGCAAAAGCTTCTGTAGGAAGGAGTTGATGTTAGTGCCTTCCTTAGTCTCTGGTAGCCCAATTATTAAAATATAATTTCTCCAGCTCCTCCCCTTCAGATCCTCGGTTTTAAGTTGTGGTTTGTGCAGCTGTTGGAGAAGCTGTACTATCGCCAGCTCAACTTTCCCTCTCCATTTCTCCAGAGATGTTGAATGGGCCTCAGAGTCACCTACTCTTCTTGTAAGGTCTGTGAGGTCTCCGCTAATGGGTTTGAGCTCAGTGGAGATATCTTCCAAGGTTTCTCGGAAAGGTAATAGCTCCTGAAGAAAGCGATCCTCAGTCAAAGGAATCACCAGAGGAGTTGAAGTACCTGATTTGTTAATTGCTGTTGATCCTTGAGCTCTGGGTTTTTTAGGCATTTTTTCTGGGGTTGGAGGTGGCATGTGTTTAATCACGGCCTGCCTCATCTCAGCGTCCATTATAGCTACACGGCCAAATGTGATGCAAACTTAAAAACAAATTTGATTGCTGAAGGCAAGAGGATTGTTGGATATAAATTCCAGGTTGCAGCTCTCCCAATGTATAGGTTTAAGGAGTTGGCAAAGGGTGGTAGGCAGGAACTCCAGATTAGTGCTGCTACTAGGTGCTCTGCATCACGTGATCCCCCACAAATCCATTGTTGATAGGACTCCAGAACTAAACAGGAAAGCAAATATAAAATCTAAACTCTATCTTCTGTACAGACCTGAAATACACACAGATGCAGGTAGGACACTTTCTGGGATGTGGAAAGAGTGAAGGGGGGTGTGGGACAATGCAGTCCAGAGGGTGCTCTTGAAGCTCAGCCACTACCTTAACTGCAGGAAGTTGCAGGCCCTCCCTTGCTGTCACCTGCATAGTTCTCACACAAAGATTCTCCCAAAGCCCCAGAGGGGAAAGAGAACATTAATTTGATATGTATCACAAGATATTAGGCCACTGGTTTCCTGTGATGTCACAGGGCTTGGACATGATTTCACCATTGGCAACTAGCTAGTTTTTTTTTTTTTTCAGAACTGTCCAGTCAGCACCATTCAGACCACAGCCAGTCTTGATAATTTTTGGAGCTGGTCCTCCATGAAGTATAACAGTTAAGCAGCACATCAATATGTGATCAAGGGACTTAGTAAACTTCAACACTGAACTCACAGACTTCTGCTTGTGAGTCCTTTGTTTACAGGCTGCATAACAACCTCTCACTGTTACTGTAACTAGCATCAGGGCAACTACAAGATGGTTGCTGGCTATTTATAGTTACTGTATCTCCTCCACCCTTAGAGGGGCCTGATCTTGTTTAGCTCTTTCAGTGCACAATTTCACCCCAAGAGACCCTTCACAAGGGATACAAAATTATAGAATATAATTACTGTATATGGACATTTGAGAAAAGGAATTTCTCTCTTAAACATTGCATGTGATACAGTATCACACAGATAAGGAAGTCAGATAATGTAATTTGACTACATAGGCAAGATGCTAGCTAGTCATTTTAAATGGATTATAAACTGGAAAATTTCATCTAGCTATTATTCAAATAGAGTTAGTCACAACAGATAATCTAAAACACCCAGCCAGCTCAAGCTACGTTTTGCTTGAAGTTGTTTTTTTCAAACATACAACGAGCTAAAAAAAAGTCATTATTCTCTCTCTAAATTTATGAGTTTCACATTTCAAAGAAAAGTTTTGTTGACAGAACTCATATTACTGCATGCAGATATAGCCATCTGTTAAGGGGCACTTCAATCCCAGATCTTGTAACAAATACCTGGAAGGATTTATTAATACAGTACAGCGTCTAGTGAAAAGCCATGCATGCAACTATAAATGAATGATTAGTCTTTTTTCTTGAAACACATTTGTTTGCAAAATGAATTGTAGTCACATTTTCTCAACATGCACATTATTAAAGGCTATATAAACCAATGAACGTAAAACACAAAATCTTTCTTTAAATATACTGTACAGATCAGCCTTATGAACACACAGACTTGTGAACCTTTAGATCAGGGATGTGCAGGTCAACTGTGACACAGTTCTGATCCCGACTCAGATTTTTTTTCCAAAAGGTTCTAATTTACTTTGATGAATTGTAGACCTATTTTAGTGTATTTGTGTATGAAAAATGCATTGTATCATTCTTTTAGACCCCTCTGTTAAAAAAAAATACCTTAAGAAGTGTTGTGTCTTTATTTTGTGTCATTTGGTCAGCAAGCAGCCAACAGCAATAATATACATATATATATATGTGTGTGTGTGTGTGTGTGTGTGTATATATATATATATATATATATATATATATATTTTTTTTTGTGGTAAACTCAGGTACTGGAGGAGAGGAGGTTTCCCTGAGTAAGATAGTCAGGGTACAGCTGCAGCTGATTTGGCTGATTGGCTGCAGCTGTACAGACAGGAGAGCTTTAAAAACAGGAAGGAAAAGCCAGCAGAGAGTTACTGCAGGGGTAGAGGGCTGACAAGCTGCTTGGATGTGTTCCAGAACAGGAGTCCCTTAAGCAACCCTCAGGAAGTTGGTCTCCTGAATTAGGCCAAAAAGAAAAAAGTTATTTCCATTGTGAGTTTTGCGTTTTACTGTTTGTTACTGTTTGTGTTCTTCCAGAAAGTCTAGCCTTCTGGAAAAGGGGGGGGTTTCTAGTTAGGGTCAGGGATTGTTTAGTCAGCGCTCCCACCCAGAGCTAGGCCTCTTTATTTCTGTTTTTGTTTCGTTTTCCCCAGTGGGGCTTAAAAAGTAAAAGGGCAGAAGACCAAAATTCTGTGTCATCAACTATATTAAGAAAATAAAAATATACCTGGTTGGTTTGATGTTAACAAACTGGTCTTCCTGAGACTCCTTAACCACCGCAAAGCTGATCCTGAATCCAGTGGTGAGGCTGCACCTTGTCACACGTGGTGTCAGAGTGGGATCAGGTCGACATAGAATTTGGCTGGAATTCGAACCACCCTAGAGTAAAGAAGACAAGGCATGGAGGATGTGATGAAAGCCTTGATCCAGGCTGCGGCAGCCCAGCAGGAAGCTACCCAGGCTCAACAAGAGACAAACCAGTTTCTGCTCACACAGATGGCCCAGGACCTCCAGGAAATGGTAAAGTGTCTCATCGAGATCACGCCAGGAGAAGGCCGCCCACCCCAGAGGGTTACCAGACTATACAGGCTTCCCACTGTCTGCAGAAAATGACGATGGCTGATGACATTGAAGCATACTTGCTCACTTTTGAAAGGATGGCTACTCATGAATCATGGACTCAGGAACAGTAGGCTGACATTTTAGCTCTGTTTTTGTGCAGCGAGGCCCAGAAGGCATATTATGATCTGGATGAGGGAGTTGTCACTGACTATCCAAGGCTGAAGGAAGAGATTTTGGCCCGTGCTGGTGTGACTCCAGCCCTTTGAGCCAAGAGGTACCACAGCTGGAGATTCCGGGAGTTGGCGAAGACATGGTCACAGATGTATGACCTCCTCCACTTGGCTAAGAAGTGGTTGTAACCCGAGCTCCATAGCACTGCCAAAATCGTGGAGCTCCTGGTAATGGACCGGTTCTTAAGAGGACTACCACCCAGCCTACGGCAGTGGGTTGGACAGGCTGACCCCGCTTCTGTGATGAACTGGTCTTCTTAGTGGACTGGCATTATGCCATGAAGGAACTTTCCCCGGATGATGGGGTCAGCTACCCCAGGACTTGCGGCAGACTATAAACCAGAGATACCGACTCCCCAAGAGGTCGGACCAGACAGGTCCTGGGAGAAGGACTACCAAAGAGCAGTCTGAAGCCGAGAAGGGACTTTTGGGTTTGAAAATAGAGGGGGATCTGACCCCCCCTAGAAGCCCAAAGGGTCCAGGGTCACCACGAGAATACTACCGCTGTTATGGGTGCGAGGAGATGTAATTTCCAACTGCCAAAATGGGGTTGAACCAATGCAGTGCAACTGGGGTGGGTCCCCACAGAGTGATTGCCATTTGATTAATGTGGTAGTGGTGGTAGCCACTTCACACCAATTTACCCAGGTGGTTAAGGTAAACAGTCAGGCCATTATGGCCATCGACTCAGGGAGTGAGGTCACCCTTATAGTTTGCAGTTTGGTACAACCCTCCCAAATTAATTTCCAGAAACATACTGGGATCACCTGTGTTTATGGCACAGTGTTTTATTACCCCACGGTGCTAGTTGCCATGGAAGCACAGGGGGAGGAAAGGCAAGTAATGGTGGGGGTCCTCCCTCGATAGGCATATCCTGTCCTGGTGGGTTGAGATTTCCCAGGGTTTGAGACATTACTCCATGAAGGGGAACCCGGAAGGCCAGGGCACCGGTAACCGAGGCTATGGTGCTAGGAATCCCCAAGGGGTTGGAGGAGTCACCCGATTATTTCCCTTATGGGCATTTGGACCCCGAGTTGTATGGGGAGGTAGGAAAGTCCTGGAAATCACAAAAGGAATGCAGGGATTGTAAAAAGTTAGGGACCAAGATACTGGCTGCCAAAGGCAGGACCGTGCTGGTGGGAGGTAGAACTCTGGTCCCAGAGGGACAACAGGGTGAGCGGTCTGGTGCCCAAGGGGAGAGTTGTAGGAAGGAAGAGGAGGACCCAGAAGCAGAGATAGAGTCGATTCCCACTGAATTGAGTACCCTCAGGATAGCCTCCAGGAACTTTGGTTGGGACCAAATAGGTGAGCCTCTCTTTCAGAATATCTGGTAAGAGGTTGTGGAGATTAACGGGGTGCTGGTAGAAGGCAAATCCAAGGGATCCAGACTGTATTTCACATTAAATAATGACCTCCTATATCGAGTGATACCGGATGAAGAACATGATGTGAAACAGTTGCTGGTCTCTGCCAGCACAGGAAGGCGGTACTGGATTTGGCACATGTTCACCTTCTCGGAGGACACCTTGGAGTCAAAAAACACTGCACTGCATACTCCAAAGAGTCTACTGGCCTGGAATGTACACTGAGGTAAGGAGGTATGGTACTTCTTGCCCAGAATGCCAGTTGGCATCCCCGCGGCCAAAGATAAGAGTCCCTTTGGTGCCCTTGTCAATCATCGATGAATCCTTCACGAGGATTGTGATGGACCTGGTAGGTCCCCTAGACAGGTCAGCCCAGGGCCACCAACACATCCTGGTCATCGTAGACTATGCTTCAAGATATCTGGAAGTGATCCTGCTCCGTAACACGGCCTCGGAGTCGATTGTCTGAGAGCTAATTCAAGTCTTCATGAAGGTTGGATTCCCAAAGGAGATACTGCTGGACCAGGGTACTCCCTTTGTCTCATGTTTAATAAAGGAGCTTTGCAGACTCCTCCAGATCCGAGTCCTGAGAACCTCAGTGTACCACCCCCAGACAGATGGTCTGGTCAAACAATTTAATCAGACTTTGAAGGGGATGTTGTGGAAAGTCGTGAGCCGAGACAGAAAGGACTGGGACTTACTCCTTCCCTACTTAATGCTTGCTATCTGAGAGGTCTCACAGGCATCCACCACATTCTCCCCCTTCGAGTTGTTATATGCCCGCCAGCCCAGGGGTATCCTCGATATACTAAAGGAGGACTGGGAAGAGCAACCGCCACAAGGAGCCAATGTGATTGGGTATATCTCCCAGATGCAGGAAAGGTTGGCCTGGGTCACTCCTATTGTCTGGGAACATTTAGAAAAGGCCTAAGAGACCCAACAGACATATTATCACCATCAGGCAAGGATCCGTAAGTTCCAGCCGGGGGATCGGGTGATGGTCCTGGTTCCCACAGTAGAAAGCAAACTGATCGCCAGGTGGCAGGGTCCATATGAGGTCATGGAAGCTGTTGGTGTTGTGAACTATAAAGTAAGCCAACCCGATCACAGGAAGAAGTTCCAAATATGCCATATTAACCTCCTGAAGGTGTGGCAAGACCGGGAGGCCTGCTGTGTCTCGTTGGCTGTAACCCCGACAGAAGGTAAAACAGAAGGGCAAGTCCATATCTCACCCAAGCTGTCTCCTACACAGTACAAAGAAGCAGTGGAAATGATTCAACGAAACGAGGATGTGTTCTCTGAACGATCTGGTAGGACGGTCGCAGCCTACCACGACATTTTGACAGGTCCGGGCGTAAGGATAAGGGAAAGATCCTACCATATCCCAGAGGCCAAGAGTAAAGAAATCTGAGCCGAAATTGAGAGGATGTTGAAGCTCGACGTCATAGAAGAGTCCCATAGTGAACTGTCAAGCCCCATCATCCTTGTGCCAAAACCGGATAATACTTGGAGGTTCTGTAATGATTTCAGGAAACTAAATGAGGTATCGCAGTTCGATGCATACTCCCTACCTAGGGTTGATGAACTGATCAACCAGTTGTGGAAGGCCAGATACCTCTCCATCTTGGACCTTTCGAAAGGGTACTGGCAGATCCCACTCACAAGGGCAGCCCAGGAGAAGACCACCTTTATTGCCACTACAAAGTCCTCCCTTTCAGTCTGCATGGAGCACCTGCGACCTTTCAGCACACCATGGACCGACTGCTGCGCCCACACTCTCACTATGCTGCTTCCTATATCGATGATGTGGTCATCCATAGTACGGACTAGGAAACTCACCTTCGGAAGGTCGAGACCGTACTAGATATGTTATGAGAAGCCAGATTGACAGCGAACCCCGCCAAATGTAAGATCGGCTTGTCAGAGGCAAAATACTTGGGCTATGTGGTTGGACGGGGATTGGTGAAACCCCAGGTGAAGAAGGTAGAAGCAATTCAAAACTGGCCCCAACCAAACAAGAAGAAGCAAGTGAGGGCTTTCCTAGGGTTAGTCGGTTACTACCGGAGGTTCATCCCTCACTTTGCCACTCAGGCCACTCCATTAATGGAGTTAACCAGGGCGAGAGCACCGGACATTGTGAGGTGGTCAGAAGCAGCGGGTAAGGCATTCACTGACCTCAAGATGGACCTCTGTTCTGATCCGGTACTGGTTTCTCCAGATTTCGATAAAGAATTCATTCTGCAAACAGATGCCTCGGGTGTTGGATTGGGGGCAGTACTCTCCCAGGTGGTAGCAGGTGAAGAGCACCCCTTCCTGTACCTAAGTAGGAAGTTGTTACCCAGGGAACAGAGGTACACCATAGTGGAAAAGGAGTGCCTTGCAGTGAGGTGGGTGACGGAAACCCTGAGATAGTACTTACTAGGTCGCAAGTTCACTCTGGTGACAGACCATGCTCCACTCAAGCAGATGCAAACAAACAGGGAAAAAAATGCCAGAGTGATGAGATGGTTCCTTGCACTACAACCGTATCACTTCATTGTCCATCATAGAGTGAGGACGCTGAATGAAAATGCAGATGGACTTTCCCGAAGACCCTACATCTTGGCACAGGCCACCCAACCCTATAGTGTGGAGCTGGGGAGGGAGATGTGTGGTAAACTCAGGTACTGAAGGAGAGGGTGTTTCCCTGAGTAAGATAGTCAGGGTACAGCTGCAGTTAATTTGGCTGATTGGCTGCAGCTGTACAGACAGGAGAGCTTTAAAAACAGGAAGGAAAAGCCAGCAGAGAGTTGCTGCAGGGGTAGAGGGCTGACAAGCTGCTTGGATGTGTTCCAGAACAGGAGTCCCTTAAGCAACCCTCAGGAGATTGGTCTTCTGAATTATGCCAAAAAGAAAAAAGTTATTTCCATTGTGAGTTTTGTGTTTTACTGTTTGTGTTCTTCCAGAAAGTCTAGCCTTCTGGAAAAGGGGGGTTTCTAGTTAGGGTCAGGGATTATTTAGTCAGCACTCCCACCCCGAGTTAGGCCTCTTTATTTCTGTTTTTATTTCATTTTCCATGGTGAGGCTTAAAAAGGAAAAGGGCAGAAGCCCAAAGTTCTATGTCACCAACAATATTAAGAAAATAAAAATATACCTGGTTGGTTTGATGTTAACAAACTGGTCTTCCTGAGACTCCTTAACCACCGTAAAGCTGATCCTGAATCCTGTGGCGAGGCTGCGACTTGTCACAATATAGATATATATATATATAGATATATATATATATATATATAATAGTCACCAGTACTGCTGTAGAGAGTCACTGAACATTGAAGTCAGGGCAGGGTACCCAAAAATTAAGTGGTGTGATTCATGACTAAGTGACCTGAAACAGAAAAGTCATGTACAGTGTTGCACCCAAAAGTTAAGTGGTATGAAACTGAAGAGTCAGTAACAGTGAAAATCATTAAAAGTTCTAGAGAAAGACACTGACAAATTGGCTTACTTAAACAAGGATGTCAAACTTCAGATTCAGTAGACAAGCAGAGTTGCACCCAAAAATTAAATGGTGTGATTTGTGACTAAGTGACGTAAAACAGAAGACAGGGTTGCACCCAAAAATTAAGTGCTATCAAACAAAAGATTGAATAAAGTTGAAAATCACCAAAACAGCTTCAGAAAGATGTGACCCTCCCTTCACAAATCTGTATGACATTATGATCAAGTTTTATGACCAAGTTGTAGTTCAGTCACGGAGATGAGAAACACAGAGTCTGAGATGTGACACCCCCGTCTCAAAATACATGAGGCACTATATAACCTAATAGTAGTTCAGGAACAGAGATAGGCAACACAGAGTCTGAGCCATGACACTCCCCCCTTCACAATCTATATGGCACAGAGATGGGCAACACAGAGTATACGGCAGTATGACTTCAGGGTAGCACAGAGATGGGCAACACAGAGTCTAGGGCAGTATGACCTTCTAGGGCAGCACAGAGATGGGCAACACAGAGTCCGTGATGTGAGTAACACCCCCTTCAAAATCTCTATGGATTAAAAGCCCATCCCCTCAAAATTACTGAGGCACTATGACCTTCAATCAGAGTCCTCCTGTTCTGACTCTGCTCCCTTTAATATTTTTTTTATTTTTATTTTCTACACTCTGCTGTTGTCTGATGTTGAATTCACTTGTCTCTCTCTCTCGCTGTCTCTCTCTCTCTCTCTCTCTACTGTCTCTCTGTTTTTTTTTTGTTTTACTGTGGAGTCTGCAATGTCTGAACTCTGCTGTTGTCTTCTCTGCACACTGTTATTGAATTTGTTTCTCTACTCTCTTTTTCCCTTTTTTTGTACATTTTACTTATACATTTTGCAAGCAAAACTTACAACAAAATTCCTCGAGAAGATACAAGAATTAATTTCATTTCAGATCTTCCCCTACAAGGGCTCTTAGCAGACACTTCTTCATGCGATATAACAAGAGTGGAATTACAGCATTGTCATTTAATCTGGCAAAACATTGTACAGCTATACCACAGCACAGAGCTTAATAGGGTTACAACATTAACTAGTATATAAGACAATGCCCAATTTTCCATCTTGCCCAACAGCGTCAAGTAACTCACATGCATCTGTCAGATTAAACTCCATAAGAACTATATTATCCCAAGGAAGAGCCCATATATAACTGTGTAATAAGCAAACAAAAGATAATGATACAGATATGGCAATTTGTACAGTAATACAAGCATCAGAGCAACAGTCACTATGAATAAGTGATCTGCAAGCACTTAACAAGAAATGACCCCCCCTGCCCCATCTCCACACACACTGAAAATAAGATGGTTTGAACTTCAACCTTCCCCAGACAAGAGTGGACTGTCATAAGAATTATACAGTTTTCCTCAAGTGTTGTTGTAGTACATATACTGTACATAACAAAAAAAAATCCTTTTGAGTACTCTGCAGTCCGCTGCAGTATGTGCATGCTACTGTTTCTTGTCTGCTTTTGAATTCATTGGTCTCAGTCTCTACTTTCCCTCACTCTGTCTCCCTCTCTAACAAAATATTTTTCTCTGGTTTAAACTTTTTTTGGAGGAGGGAATCTACACACACACACACACACACACTCCTGTCTCTGTTGAATGCAAACCCCAATTGTGCTCAATGTTCAGTTTCCTAAGGAGGTCCTGTGGTGGCTGACACAGAGGATTGGCTAGAACATGTGTCAATCAAAGAACAGAGATCCTCACTGGTTGGCTCCCTATAGTGCCCCAGGATCGTGAGTGCATGTTGGTCATGTGACGGTCCAAGAACTCTAGAGTCTCTGGCAGAAATCAAAGGGAAAAAAAAGACATTTTTTTTCCCGGCACTTTTCTGCAGCCTGCACAGCCTTTTCCATGCAGTACTGGTGGTGACAGTGTTTTTTTGGAACCAGACCGCACTTTCGAATCAGGCCAACATGGCAATTCAAGTCGAGCCATGATAAGCTCGGTTTTCCCAGTCAGAGCCAAGTCGGCTTGGTCCGGAAGGGTTCGGAACTGCACCAGATCTGGTTCACCCGTCCCTTCTTTAATATATAGAATTTGTAAAAATAACAAACCACCTTGCTTACTGGACAAACTAGCTAAACCTAACCATAATTTCCAGCTAAGAAAAAAGAGTATTAGAGATCTGATTGTCCCTAAAATAGAGAATAACTATGGTAAAATGTCCTTTCAGTACAAGGCTGCATGCATATGGAATGTGATACCCCCAAAATTGCATAAGTTGAATATTTCTCAAGCAGTTTTTAAAACTGCAATGAAACAAGAACTCAGTTTTAGATGTGAATATATTAGGTGAATTATCTAAAAGCAACTTACGATCTCCAGCTGTATATATTTATTTTTTGAATTTTGATGACCAGGTAGGCCCACTGGGCCCCGAAGGTCCCTTTTTCAGGGGCGACCCGGGAACAACAGTACATGAATAATTAAACAGTTGAACATAAGCATATACAGGTTATCATGGGTATACAGTATTCGGCTGTGTACACATAGCAGTTGTGATAGTGGTATCATATATCTAATTGGTAAGTTGTTGTTATTTCATTACATTCTCCTTTGTCCTACATATTAGCGAGACAGAACTGGGGATTCATTAGGTATAGTGGTTCTAGAGCATCCGGATGGTTCAAAGAGGGGGAGGAAAAAGTTAGTGCTACCTTGTTAGGGGGGGTTAGAGTTTTTAGTTTGGTAAGCAGGCAAGTTGTGGTCGTTGTAGTAATGTCAGGTGCGGTGGCACTGGCATACGCTTGTTGTCATAAGATAGGTCTTGAGTCTTGAGCGAAAGCACGGCACCGATTGGGTTTCTCTTACCTCCAGAGGAAGGTTGTTCCACAAGGCAGGGGCAGCATGCATGAAAGATTTCTGTCCTGCCTTAGTCCTAACCTTGGGGACCTCAAGTAACATTAGGCCCGAGGACCTAAGGCTGCGCTGGTTTCTTTTTACTGTGAGGAGTCCCCCAAGATTCAGGGGAGGCGTGGGGCTAATTATCTTCTTCGTCAGGCAGAGTACAGAGTAACTGAGGTGGGCTTCGAAGGATGGCCAGTTAAGCTTAGCTAGCACCTCACAGTGGTGACTCCTAGAGTGGGATAAGGTGGCAAAACGGGCCACCTTGTTGTATAGAGTCTGTAATTTACTGTACTCCACATTAGTAATACCCTGAATGACTGGGGCAACATATATTAGTGTTGGAAGTAGGACACTGGCTGCAATAGCAGTCCTGGCTTCTGGGGTTAACTGTTCCTTGAGCCGATACAGTAATCTGAGTTTTGTATGGATTACTTTAGTGACTTGTTTCACATGTAGTTTGAACGTGAGACCTTGGCCGATGGTGAGGCCGAGGTACTTTGTTGAGGGGACTACTTCCAGCTTGTTGCCCTCCAGGGATGAAAGTTGGAGTAGTTGTGATCTCATCTTGTCCAAGGGTTCTTGGTCCGAACAGCATGGCTTTGGTTTTGTTGGTATTAAGGACTATTTTGTTCTTGATGAACCACCTCTCCATGGCGTGAATATCATCTTGGAGAGAAATGCGGAGGTCATCCAGGTTGTCCGAGGTTTTGTAGATAACAGCATCATTCACGTATTGGATTATGTTGCTGCTTCCACAGTGTTTGTGCAGTTCATTTATGAACAACTAGAACATAAGAGGCCCAAGTATAGACCCTTGGGGTAGTCCATCCATTAGGGACTGTGGTTTGGAGAGTTTATTCTGCCACCTAACCCTCTGTGTGCAATCAGATGTATTTTATAAATTGTATTCTTTGTTTTAATAATGCATGTACCTGTTTTGTAATGTGTAATTTGTAACAAATGTAACATCTGAGCAGGAACACCTTGTAAATAGGGTATTTATAACACTAATGTTTTATTTCTTTCCAACTCTTGTATAAATAAAGATTTTGCTACTGCTACTACAGTACTACTTTAGAACTAGGTTTTGAGCCCCATCAGTGTCACTTACACAGTGTATGATTAGCAGGCCATTAAACTATTTTGCTTACCTCTTTCTCTCTTTGTTCAGCTTTCTTGAACTGTTGTTAATCTTCCTCTTTCTCTTTAGTCTCCATTTACTTATCTAATGGCTGGTTCAGCTAGTCATGGCTTGTAACATGCTTTGGGATGCAGTGTGTAGGAAATGCTCTATTTAAAACTAGATTCATCTCCTGTCATATGTTCATCGACTGAAAGTAGTGAAGCAAAGGCAGATATTGACTGCAGGAACAACATACTGCATATGTCCTTACACTACCTTTTGTAGAAGCACTATGTTAACATTCCTTAAGTTTGAGTCTGTCTATAAAATCTATAGGCACAGATTTTCAAATTAGGAAGAATCAGAAGAATGACTTGACTGAGTATGAGCACCATCCAAGAGATCTGAGAATATGAACCCTGGACAGATGTGCTATGGGGTGGCTTTTCATGTGATAGAGCACTGCAAGAAAGAGGGCTATGGAGGAGATTACTAGTTTCAGAATGTGGCACACACAACATGGCATATAATTACAGAAGAGTTGACTGAAAGTGATCTGTTTTGTTTTGCATCCATCTGAGTTTATTTCCATTCCAAATCAAGTTAAGAAATTGGAATTAAAGTTGAAATTGGATTTTCTGATTCCACATCTGACTACTCTGTAAAACCTCCGCACCTAGTACACATATTAGGACCTCTGTAACTAAGAACAGTGGTGTAACTGAGCAAGTAAATCACCAGACTGAGCAAACAACCTATCTACAATCCAAAGGCAAGACCCCCCCAGCAACCTGCCATAAGCATCATATGCCTACTGCTAAGATGTTCCTCTAAATTAGAAGCCATCCCAGTCCAGATTTAGACCGATCAGAAACATAACCAATGCCACAGTTTCGCCATCCAATTTCTAATTAAGAGACAAAACAGTAACAAACAGTAAAATAAGGTGACAAGACTTTCTATAGATATATAAGTGAAAGGAGAAAGTCCAGAGGGGGTATTGCTAAGATGAAAGGGGATAAGGGGGCATGAGTGGAGCAGTACCATATAAAAGAATATATCCTAAATAGATACTTCTGCTCAGTATTTACTAAAGAGAAGGTAGGGCAGGGCCCACAGCTCAGCACCATGGACACAGGGGGAAGGAGACATGCACTAGTCCCATCACAAAAGAAAAGGTCCTACAAGAGCTCAATAAGCTCAGGGTGGACAAGGCAATGGGACCTTATGGCACACATCCCAGGGTACTAAAGGAGCTAAGGGTGGAACTAGCAGAGCCATTATCAGAACTGTTGTGAGTCTCTAAGCACAAGACAGGTCCCAGAAGACTGGAGAAGGACTCATGTGATCCCGCTCCACAAGAGTGGTAGCAGGGAGGATACAGAGAACTATAGACCAGTCAGTCTTACCTCAGTAGTGAGCAAGATTATGGAGACACTCCTTAAGGAAAGGATGGTGTAACAACTGGAATCCATAGGAGCACAGGATCCAAGACAGTGTGGGTTTACAAAAGGAAGGTTCTGTCAAAATAATCTTATAGATTTCTTTGACTAAGTAACCAGAGTGGTGGACCAAGGGGGAACAGTTGATGTTGCCTACCTTGACTTCAGCAAAGCTTTCAATACTGTTCCACATAGAAGATTGATTAATAAGCAGGGTAGGCTAAGGATGGGTCAGACATTGATCAACTAGGTGGCAAACTGGTTGACAGGCAGAAAAAAGAGAGTGGTGGTAAATGGTATACAGTCAGAAGAGATGCAAGTCACAAGTGGGGTACCTTAGGGATCAGTCCTGGGGTCAGTCCTCTTCAATATCGTCATCAGTGACATTGCAGAGGGACTGGAGGATAAGGTTTGTCTGTTTGCAGATGACACCAAGATCTACAACAGAGTAGATGATCCAGATGGGGTGGGCAGAATGAGAAGATATTTGGATAAACTATCAAAATGGTCAGAAGAGTGGCAACAGGGGTTTAATGCAACGAAGTGCAAAAGCATGCACATAGGGAAGAGAAACCCTGAAGCCACCTATAGGCTGGGAGAAGAGTTGCTGGCAGTCACAAGGGAAGAAAGAGACTTGGGCGTCATCATCACTGATGACCTGAAATCATCCAAGCAGACCACTAAAGCAGTAGGTAAGGCTAGAGGGATGTTGGGATGTATTAGTAGGGGTATCAGGAGGTAATAATCCCCCTTTACAAGACACTGGTTAGGCCCCATCTGGAGTACTGCGTGCAGTACTGGAGGCCACACCTTCACAAGGACATTTACCAAATTGAGGCAGTCCAAAGAAGGGCAACGAAAATGGTGCAGGGACTGCATCAGAAAACATATGAGGACAGATTAGCTGAGCTCAATATGTATATCCTAGAGCAAATGAGGGAGAGAGGCGATATGATTGAAACATTCAAACACTTTAAGGACATTAACAAAGTGAAAGAGTCTAACATGTTTCAATATCAGGAAAATAGCAGGATAAGAGGACACAGCATGAGATTAGAGGGAGGCTGATTAAGGGGTAATGTGAGGAAGTTCTTTTCCACAGAAAGGGTAGTGGATACATGGAACGGCCTACCTCAGGAAGTGGTGGATATGAATATAGTGCAGGGCTTCAAACAGGCATGGGATAGGCCTAAGGGAGCAATACAGATGAGTATGAATAGATAGGCCATTGACAGGGCAAAGGCCAATGGTACATTCATAAGGTAGAAAAAGAAATAAGCAGACTGGATGAGCCTTGTGGTCCTTATCTTCTGTCATTTTCTATGTTTCTATGTAACCCCAGCCTGTCCATCATTATCCTTCTTAAATGACCTGGGAAAAATAACTGAGGAGTGAACAAAACCTTTGGTTCAACCACTATGCCGGATGCTGTACTAAGTAAGGCATCTGCTAGAAATCAAGGTTTTTTTTTTTTATGTTGGTCACCTCCTCAGTTATTCCAAAAATTCAAATTCCAAAAAATGCTTCAAATTCAAGGTATCAGATTCTGTGAATTGGATTGCAATCATCCATACTTATAACTCTGAACCATTAATGAAACACATGCAAAATTGCATTCTTTTTGCACCCTAGTCACAAAAAACAGCTAGTATGATATCCATTTGTGAAAGTTTTTCACACTAAGCCCTACAGCCTAATACCAATCTGCACTGAATAGCATATACATTTCCCAGCAACCCCGTTCGTACACATAGAGCTTTCACATGGAGCTGGGCTTGACATCAAACTTCTTTTAGACAACCAGAGTTTCACACCATGTTGAACTCGGAAAAGACTGAGGTGCTGGTTGTGGATCTGGCATGCCAAATGGGGTGGTTGGGGGTTGGTTTGCCCTCAGGGCTTTTTCTTGGGGGCTTATCACTCCTGACCTCTGAATGGGTGCCAAACCCGCGGGTAATTTTTGAAGAAGGGCTGACCCTGCATTCGCAGGTGTCGGCTGTGGTCAAATCCCTTTTTTTCCATCTGAGGAATATCTCCAGGATTAAGCACCTTGTTCTGTCTGGTGATCTTCCTACGCTGGTCCACGACTTTGTGTCATCATGCTTAGATTATTGCAACCCCTCTACCTAGGGCTACTGGGGTGTAAATCCACTGCTTGCAGCTAGTGCAGAATGCAGTGGCCTGGCTTTTGGTGGGAACTCCCCGGTCCAGTCGTATTTTGCCGGTGCTGTGTGAACTGCACTGGCTGCCGGTACAGTGGCAGATCACCTTCAAAGTCAGTCTTCTGACTTTTAAAGCCGTACATGGACAGGTCCCAGACTACCTGAAAGAGTTTCTGGTCCTCTACTGCCCTGGGTGACTGCTCCACTCAGTCAACATGGGGTTGTTAGAGATTCCAAGGGTGTGTTTGAAATCTTCTGGGGCTCAGACATTTATGTATGAGGCCCCAAACCTTTGGAATTCTCTACCCCATCGGTTACGGGAGTGCACGACTGTGGAGAGATTCAAGCAAGCTTTAAAACCATACTTATGACACCAAGCAGTTGGTGAATGACTGTGCAGCTGTATTAATTGTTTTATATAATTAATTATGCTGGATGTTTGATATGTGATTTTAAACTTTGTTAGGCGCCTTGATATTTTGAAAGGTGCCAAAAAATGAAGATATTATTATTATTATGTATAATCAGGTGATTTTGGTATGTAGGAACATATACAGCTGCTCTGCTGTCATAGTTGGTGGAAGGGTCTGAAAAGTAGTAGGGCCAAGTATGCAAGGGGTAAGTTCCTTTCCTCCCCCCAACCCCCCATTGAGTGAGTTCACTGTCACCCTCAGTGTTTTCTCAATCAAATTTGTCATCTGAGGAAATGATAGGAGCTCCATGTGTCAAGGTCCTTGGTACCCTTGCCCCTAAGGGCTGGACCTTCCCTTTCATTTTTCAAGTTTTATCAGTGTGCCTTAACTCAGCTGCCATGAAACTCAACCCATACCACCTTCACCTTTTCTACCATCACATACAAACAAGTTGAAATATAGAAACATAGAAATTGTCAGCAGATAAGGACTGCTAGGCCCATTCAGTCTGCCTATAGGCCCAATACATTGTATGAGGCCACAGACTCTCAAAGATCAATTGCTTAAACTGGACACCAAAAAGAGTGCTGGAGCAGACAACATCAATCCATTCTACTTGAAGCTAGGCTATCACAACCTGGCAGCCCCCATTTCCCACCTATTCAACTTGTCATTAACAGATGGCATAGTACCTCATGAATGGAAGGTAGCCCACCTCTATTTAAGTCTGGAGATCCTAGTGATATGAACACAACTGTAGGCCTACCTCAGTTCTGTTGGTCCTCTCCAAGCTCTTAGAAAATTGGTTAGTATACAGGTCAGGGAATTTCTTGATAAGCACCAACTGGTCAGCCCTTTACAATCTGGGTTTAGTCATCATCATAGCACATTATCTGCCTTGTCTAAAGTAACAAATCACTGGTTGGAGGACATAGATAATAAACAGATCACAGGGGCTGTATTTCTGGACCGTAGCAAGACTTTTGACACAGCTGATCATGGCCTTCTCCTGGACAATCTTAAGGAACAGGGGTTTAAAAGCTCTGTTTTAAAATGGTTTGTCAACTATCTGGCAGATAAACAGCAACAAATCAAGACTAGCACAAAATTCTCCTCCCTGATTCCCCTGGCAAGAGGGGTTCCCCAGGGCTCCATTCTGGGCCCCCTGCTTTTCTTGTTGTACGTCAATAACTTGAGTGGTAGCATTGTGCATTCCAAAATCCATCTCTTCACTGATGACACTGTGCTTTATATCTCTAAGCCTTCATTCACACATCTGTTCTGTGATTCAGTCTGACTTTAACCAGGTTCAATACAATTTAATATGATCAAAATGTTTACTGAATGTCAAGAAAACCAAAGTTAATGTTCTTCCATCCACCCAATGCTTCAAGATGTCACCCTAATTGCTGCCCCATCCAGTACTACCATTCTTGGTGATACACTTGAAGTAGTGGACAGGTTTAAATACTTGGGTTCTCTGCTTGATTCTCATCTATCTATTACCTTTCACCTTGAGTCCTTTGATAAAAAATGGAAACTGAGGCTTGGTTTCTTCTTTAAACACAAAACATTTTGCTGTTGCTATTGCTAGTCTTGCTTGTAAAGCAGAACGCAGCTAACTAAAAGAAGCTACATTTTATTATTAATTTAACACTTATATCTCAGCAGGAGTCAGTTTCTGTTGAGATTAAGCAGACAGATACTTTATTAGAAGTAGAAGGGGTCTTATTTAGGGTTGAAAAAAGAAAGAAAGAAAGAAAGAAAGAAAGAAAGAAAGAAAGAAAGAAAGAAAGAAAGAAAGAAAGAAAGAAAGAAAGAAAGAAAGAAAGAAAAGAAAGTCCGTGTGTGTGCTGTGATGGAAAGGGTACTGTATCAACTTACTTTGCTAAACCAGTAGGAGGAGAGAGCTTAATTGGGGGTGTGACTTAGACACTATAAAAGCAGGTGACTCAAATACAACTTTCTGTTGCTAGCCTTGCATGTAGAGCAGAAAGCAGCTAACTAAAAGAAGCTACATTTTATTATTAATTTAACACTTATATCTCAGCAGGAGTCAGTGTCTGTTGAGATTAAGCAGACAGATACTTTATTAGAAGTAGAAGGGGTCTTATTTAGGGTTGAAAAAAGAAAGAAAGAAAGAAAGAAAGAAAGAAAGAAAGAAAGAAAGAAAGAAAGAAAGTGTGTGTTCAAAGAAAGAAAGAAAGAAAGAAAGTCAGTGTGTGTTCTATGCTGTGAAGGGCACTGTATCAACCTACTTTGCTAAACCAGGAGGAGGAGAGAGAGCTTAATTGGGGGGTGTGGCTTAGACACTATAAAAGCAGGTGACTCAAATTACAACTTCCAGTTGCTAGCTTTTTTTCTTACTAACTGCCCTCCATTCCATCCACCCTAAGCCAGTTCTACTTTTATAGCCACTGGATTTGACTGTCAACAGGAACTTCCTGTTTGGCAGTAGGAAGGGAAGGATCATAGAGAAACATTGGTTTTGTCAACCCTAAAGGAAAAAGTAGCTCACTCTCCCCCCCAGCTGGTGGTGGTCTGACACTGAGCAAAGAAGAAGGAGGCTACTGAAGAATATAAGAAGTTGCTGTCCCAGAACAGGAAGGGTGAGAGTTGTAAGGAGAGGAGAGAGTAAGCATACAGAGAAACAGGAGAGGGGACACAAAATAAGACATGATAGGAGTGGTGCAGTGCAATGCTGTGGGACAGCAGTGTTCCGGGAGACATTCTTCAGGCTGCAATGCTGCCCTATTTGCAGGCACCTCTCTGGTCTGAGGGAGGAGGTTGCCCATCTCCAGGCTGACCTGGCTAGGATTCATGAAACCTCCTCCCCCACCGAGGGACCACCAGGGCCAATGCCACTACCTCAGAGGTTGTCAAGAAAGAGGAGAGGCTGGATCAGGGTGGGCTCAGGGAGGGAGAAGGTGGTGGAACAGAGTTGCATCCCTCCAGCTGTACCTCTCCACAATTCATTCACTCTTCTGGTGGATAGTGGTTCCTCTATGGAGGCATCTGCAGTGGAGACCCAGGAGGATGCTGGGAACCTTCACAAAGGAGACCCACAGGAGGGTGGCATGGGACCTCACAGGGGATGGAAACAACTCCTGGTGGGGGACTCAATCATTAGGGGGTAGAAATGGGGGAGGAAGGGGAGAGGGAGGTAAGGTGCTTGCCTGGTGCCACAGCTTGGAGGGACAGGAAGTGAATCCTCAGGATCATGGGAGCAGCTGCATGAGGAAGGGAGCTGGATGCCACTGTCCACCTTGGGACAAATGACCTGGCTAGGAATGGGATCAGAGCAGTGCAAGAGGAGTTTGTAGAGTTGGGGAGGGGCCTTAGACAAGTAGCGCGTATGGTAACCTTCTCGGAGGTGCTGCCTGTCTATGGCAAGGGTGATGCTAGGGTACTCCTCACCAGGGAATTCAATAAATGGTTGAAAAACTGGTGTGGAGCTCAGGGTTTTGGCTTCATTGTGGACTGGGGAGCCACCTGGAGAGATGCAGACCTATACTGGTGCGATGGTCTGCATCTGTCCAGGGGGGACCAGGATCCTAGATGAGAGGTTTAAATGCTTCATTGGCAAGCACTTAAACTAGCCAACGGGGGAGGCACTGAAAAGAAGCAGGGAAATCCCAGCCTCCCCCCACAAAACACAGTAATTAGTGATGTAAACACCAAGGTAGAGAAGTCATTAGGGAGAAGGACAGAGGTAAATGTAAAAAAAGGCAAACGCAGTAAGGACAGGAATGGGGCTAAAAGGGATAAGGCCATCAAAAAGTAGAAGGTGATTAGTACCAATGCCTGTAGTCTGTGTAACAAGCCCCCTGAACTAGTGGCCTTGATGGAAAAGGGTTGCCTGGATATTGTGGCAGTCACAGAAACATGGTACACAGAGAACCATGACTGGGATGTCAACATACCAGGATATACAATCTACAGGAGGGACAGGGAGGGTAAAAGAGGCAGAGGAGTAGCTCTCTATGTAAAGGAAGGGATCAAAGCAACAGAGCTAAAGAGTAAACAGGGAGCAGATGAGGTACTCTGGGTCACCCTGAAGACAGGAAATGGCACCACAATCCGCATGGGGGTTGCATACAGACCCCCATCTCAGGGGGAAGGAATGGACAAGGAAATGATAGAAGGCTTTCTTAGAATGGCAGAAAAAGGGGAGATATTGTTGATGGGGGACCTGAATATGCCAGATGTTAACTGGAGCACCTTTGCTGCAGGCACATCCAAGAGCATGATCATTCTTTATGCCCTACAGGGGGCATGCCTCGGACAGCTAGTATTGGAACCCACTCAGGAGGGAGCAATCTTAGACCTGGTACTCTCAAATGGGGACGGAGAAAGAATCTCAGATTTAGAAATGGGTAGCCATCTGGGAACAAGCGACCACCAAACAGTGTGGTTCACGATAAACACAGCCATAAAATCAAGCCATACAAAAGCAAGAGTACTGGACTTTAGGAGGGCTGACTTTGGGAAAATGAGAGAGTGCCTCAGAAAAGCACTAGCAAAGAGGAAAGAAGGAGGGGTGGAAGAACAATGGGGAGTGATCAAAACAGCCATCACAGAGGCAACAAGCCTTTGTGTAAAGCAAATCAATAAAACACAACAAATGAAAAAAACGCTATGGTTCACTAAAGAGGTGACAGGGAAGGTTAAGGAGAAAAGGACAGCATTCAGGAAATATAAGGAAACACAGAAGGAGCAGGACAGAGAACTTTATCAGTTAAAGCAGAAAGAGGCTGGGAAGGCAGTCAGAATAGCAAAGGCCCAAACCGAGGAAAGGATAGCCAATTCTGTTAAGAAGGGGGATAAGACCTTTTATAGGTACATTAGGGATTGAAGAAAGACAAAAGGAGGGATAGTGAAGCTTAACAAAGGGGAGGGAATGTGGGTAGAGGGTGACAGTGAAAAAACAGGGATACTGAATGAATATTTCTGCTCAGTATTCACAAAGCAAGAGGAGGGGAAGTTACCTAAACCAAACAAGAGAAACACTCTGAAGACGGCGGGTCAATACTAGTCCATTTACAGAAGAAAGTGTTCTGAAAGAACAAATAAAATTGAAGGTGGACAAAGCAATGGGACCTAATGGGATTCATCCCAGAATTCTAGAAGAACTAAGGGTAGAACTAGTGACACCGCTGACTACTCTCTTTAACAGATCATGGGAGGATGGGGTGGTACCCGAGGACTGGATGCGGGCAGATGTGATTCCTCTTCACAAAAGTGGGAGCAGGACAGAGGCAGGAAACTACAGACCAGTTAGTTTGACCTCAGTGGTAGGAAAATGATGGAATCACTTCTGAAGGAAAGAATTGTTGAGTACCTAGAGGCCAGTGGGGCACAGGACCCAAGACAGCATGGATTCATGATGGGAAGGTCGTGTCAGATGAATCTAATAGATTTCTTTGACTGGGTGACCAAAGTAGTAGACCAGGAAGGGCTGTGGACATGGCCTACCTAAATTTTAGCAAGGCATTTGATACAGTCCCACACAAAAGATTAATACACAAGATAGCCAGCCTTGGAGTGGGTCCCAAGGTGGTAACCTGGATAAAAAATTGGCTAGACAACAGGACACAAAGGGTAGTAGTAAATGGAGTACACAGTGAAGAAAGGAGGGTTACTAGTGGGTACCGCAGGGTTCAGTACTGGGACCAGTCCTTTTTAATGTCTTTATAAGTGACATTGCAGAAGAACTGGAAGGAAAAGTATGTCTCTTTGCAGATGACACAAAGATCTGCAACAGGGTTGATACACAAGATGGAGTGGAAAGGATGAGAAGGGACTTGGCAAGGTTGGAGGAATGATCAAATGTATGGCAGCTCAGATTCAATGCAAAGAAGTGCAAGGTAATGCACATGGGAAACAAAAACCCAGGGAAAGCATACACAATGGGGGATGAGATACTGACAACAGAAAAATAGAAAGGGACCTGGGGGTAATTATATCAGATGACCTAAATGTGGACCAGCAATGTGAGAAGGCAGTAAGGAAGGCTGGGGAGATACTGGGTTGCATAGGAAGAGGCATCAATAGTAGAAAACAGGAAGTTGTTATCTTTCTGTACAGACAGTTGGTGAGACCCCATCTGGAGTACTGTGTGCAGTTCTGGAGACCCCATCTCCGCAAAGACATAGACAGAGTGGAGGCTGTCCAGAGAAGGGCAAACAAAATGGTGCAGGATCTGCACCAGAAGACATACGAAGAAAGACTAAAGGAGCTTAATATGTATACCCTTGAGGAAAGAAGGAAGAGGGGGGACATGATAGAAACTTTCAAGTACCTCAAGGGAATCAACAAAGTCCAAGAGGGTAGCATCTTCCAGAAAAAGAGATGTGCAAGAACAAGGGGCCACAATTTGAAGATAGAGGGGGGACGGCTCAGAGGTAATGTGAGGAAGTATTTTTTCACAGAGAGGGTTGTGGATGCATGGAACAGTCTCCCTGAGGAGGTCGTGGAGTCAAGAATGCATGGGACAGGCATAAGGCAGTCCTAGTGGGGGGGTAGGTGGAAGTAAGGCGTTGGTTAACTAGGATCTGCAGCTTATCTGTTAGGTAGGAAAATGGGCAGACTAGGTGGGCCAAGCGGTCTTTAGCTGCCATCAAATTCTATGTTCCTATGTTTCTATGTTTCTATTGCTATCACTCCACTTTCATTCAGCTGAGCAGTGTTTCAATGCACTATTTTGTGTACTTAGCTTCAATCTGGGTAGAATTCTCTTTCAAGAAATATTCATAGCTCATAAACATGTCAGCTCAGTCAGCCTTTCCCAGCTATAAAGGGAGATATGCAGACAACCCTGGTACTACAGCAGTGAGGAAGCCAAATGTCACAGAATGCAATGTTTATGTAGTAAATCATCTGATGTTACAACTGTCACTGAAGATATGTTAAAGGACCCATGAACATAGTTAATTTAAGTTACAGTTTTTTTTACAGTGGAGGTTTGAAATGGATGGTTCATATGCACCTATTCATTTTCAAATTTGCTACGTTGTTGAAATTCTGTTGCAAAAATACTGAAAAGGGAGTTTGCTTGTCTGTGCTGATCATGTCCCTTCTTCCTGAAAACTTAAATCAGCCCTATACCCGCTGCATTCTGATGATGTCAGACTTGCCAGGTAGCTTTCCATTAGGTCTTAGCTGTTTTACAGGGAGTGTGCGTTTTTACCTTTGTATTTCAATAATCTTTACTGTGCCTGTGCTAACTATTCATCATGCTTGAGGCAGAGGAAGATAGAGGTGTTGAGGACAAACATTTAAACTCTGATATTGGTATCCAACCTTACCAATTTGAGCCCACAGTATCCAGTGTTAATCAGTGTGGGTGGTTACAAGCTGCTTCTAATTGTGACACATAGACTGACAGTTCTGATTCCGATAACACAAATCAGAGACTTTCCTTGGAATGGCTAGTATTTTTAATAACTAATACCTACTTGTTGTTTTATCTGTACTCTAGGGTCATTGTATATTTTATTAAGCAACACAAAGGTATTCTAGACCTTCATATCATATGTGATAGCCCCCCATTATATGGCATAGTAACTCACTGACATGTTGTGTCACAAATTGGCTATCTATAGTTTGTAATATGTCCTTGTACTCATCAGGTCTGAACTACTGTATATCAAGTCATACTGTTTTTTGCATGAGTGTGTTCTTTTTTGGGGGGGTGGAGCTCTGCAGAGGCACCAATGTGCATACAGTGTTACCATAAATTGATGATGCTTCATGTTAGTTTAATAGGATGTGTGTTTGGAAATGGTTTCATCATGTGTTGTGGTAAAATTATGTTTGTGCATTTTTTCTCATTGTATATGTTATCTATTCTGGTGTGTGTGTGTATGTGTGTGTGTGTCTGTGTGTGTGTCACCTGCTCCACTAGCAAAATGCTATTCTGAGCATGCAAGTGAAGTTGCCATGGACATGACATGCATACTCAGGATCACAGTCCTATTTTTCAAAGTGGTAAAAGTAAGAATTACAATGCTTTTCATTATTTTACAAAGATCCCCATGCTCAAAAGCAAGTAATTTTAGCTCCAAGTATCACTTACACTTGTTCAGAAAATTGGAATGCATACAAAGCATGTTCACATTGAGAAGAGACATCTGGCGGTGGAAGATCAGCTAAGCACTAAGGTAATGTGCTTGGTAAGAGCTAAAGTATATATTTTTTAAATTTAGGTAACAGATCTTACTGTTAATCATACTGTGGCACATGAATAATTTATTTTGTCTAGATGTTATTACAGGCACACTGGCCACACAAGTACAGTATAAACATAGAAACACAGAATTTAACGGCAAATAAGGACCGCTTGGCCCACCTAGTCTGCCCATTTCCCTACCTAACGGATAAGCTGCAGATCCTAGTAAACCAATGGCCTACTTCCTCCTACCCCCTACTAGAATTGCCTTATGTCTGTCCTATGCATTCTTGAATTCCCCCACTGTTTTGGACTCTATGACCTCCTCAGGAAGGCTGTTCCATGCATCTATAACCCTCTCTCTGAAGAAATACTTCCTCACATTACCTCTGAGCCACCCCCTCTATCTTCAAACTGTGCCTCCTTGTTCTTGCACATCTCTTTTTGAAAGATGCTACCCTCTTGGACTTTGTTGATTCCCTTGAGGTATTTGAAAGTTTCTATCATGTCCCCCCTCCCTCCTTTCCTCGAGGCTATACATCTTAAGCTCCTTTAGTCTTTCTTCATGCGTCTTCTGGTGCAGACCCTGCACCATTTTGGTTGCCCTCCTCTGGACAGCCTCCACTCTGTCTATGTCTTTGCGGAGATGGGGTCTCCAGAACTGTACACAGTACTCCAGATGTGGTCTTACCAACTATCTGTACAGAGGGCTAACAACTTCCTGTTTTCTGCTGGTCATGCCTCCCCCTATGCATCCTGGTATCCCCCCAGCTCTCCTTACTGCCTTCTCACATTGCTGGCCCACCTGTAGGTCATCTGATATGACTACCCCCAGGTCTCTTTCCATTTTTGTTGTTGTCAGTATCTCACCCCCCATTGTGTACTCATGCCCTGGGTTTTTGTTTCCCAGGTGCATTACTTTGCACTTATTTGCATTGAATCTAAGCTGTCATACATTTGACCATTCCTCAAACTTTGCAAAGTCCCTTTTCATCCATTCCACCTCACCTTGCATATCAACCCTGTTGCAGATCATTGTGTCATCTGCAAAGAGACATACCTTCCCCTATATAGAGATAGCTGCTGGAAGCTGTCAGTGTTCCTTTAATGTGTGCACTGCTCATTCACCGCATTATAAAAGTTTCCAGAGGGCTGCAACTGAATAGCAGCTAAAAACAAATAATTAGGAAACTTTTATTAATTCATTGCAGTGAGCAGTGCACACATTAAGCAACTCACTGAAAAATGCTAAACCAGTGAGTTGGAGGGACTGCTTAATGTGACTTGTACTGTATGTTATACTGGAATATATATGCATACATGTGTATATGTATTAGTCAGTGTGTGTGTATATCACAACAATTAGAAAGTGTGGTTAGTGCAAAAATTGCTAGTTTACATTCCCCCGCTAACTAGATCAGTTTCAGCCTTATGCATATCATTGCTGATTTTACTGAGGTGCCTAGTGGCATCACTCCCCACCCACCAGTGTCCCTAGTGAGCCTGAAAAGAAGAAAACGGTCCCTTGATGTATTTTTTTAATCTGTAAAAATATGTGTAGACAGTGCACTGCTATGTTATACTGAAATATACAGTATATGCATATATGTGTATATGCATTAGTCAGTGAATGTGTAGCACAACAATTAGAAAGTGCAGTTAGGTGGCTCACTGGTTAGTTCAAAAATCGGTGTTCTACATTCCCCTGCTATCTAGATCGTTTTCAGCCTTATGCATGCCATTACTGATTTAAATGAGTTGTCTAGTGGTATCACCCCCCACCACCCTCCGATGTGTCCCTTGTAGCCTGAAAAGAAGAAAACTGTCCCTCAGCATCTTTTTCTTTTTTTTTATCTGTACAAATTTGTGTAGACAGTGCACTGTTGTCTTATACTGGAATATATATGCATATGTGTGTTATTGCTGATTTAAATGAGGTGACTAGTGGCAAACCCCACCCTCTAATGTCCCTCAGAGCATGAAAAGAAGAACCCAGTCCCTCAATGTCTTTTTAATCTGTAAAAAAAGGTCCATCACTGATGCATCCCCACACCCCCAGCCCAACCTTCCACTGAGCACCCACCACCCCACACTAACAGACTCCCCCACACACCCTCACTCACTTCAACAAATCCCATTGTGAAGATCCACTGTCCCATGGAAGACACATCTTGCTGCTGGAACCAGCAACTGCTATATAAGAAATAAGGTAACTGCAGTTGAAAACCCATTGAAATGCACTGAACTGCACTTACCTTATTTTTCATAGAGCAATCCCAAGTTCCAGCAGCAAGCTGTTCTCTTGATGAGAGAGTGGATTTTCACACTGGGATCTGTTCAGGTGAGTGAGGGCATGTGGTGAGGTCTGGGGATGTGAAGTTGTGGGTGCTCAGTGGGAGGTCAAGCTGGGTGGGGTGGGAGTCATATAACCACCCAGTCTGCCTTATTAATCCTTATCTAGAATGAGGCCCCATTCCCAAACTGAGCTATGGAGGCTCTCCCTTGCCTCCAGGATACCCTTGTGTCTATCCCACTCCATCTTAAATTCTGTGACTGTTTTAGCCCTAGCACCCCCTATGGTAGGTTATTCCAGGCATGCTCCTCCCTCTCCATGAAAAAATATTTTCTCACATTTCCTCTGAGACGTCCCACCTCTAACTTCATTTTGTGCCCCCTTGACTTTGAGCATCTTACTTTGGAAAGTGCTTCCTCCCTTTACTCTTTTTATACCATCAATGTATTTGTATGCCTCAGTCATGTCCTTGCCTCCATGGAATACATATTTAACTCCTTTAGTCTTTCGTCATAGGTCTTATCCTGCATGCCCCTTACCATTTTACTTTCCCTCCACTTCCACTTCACTGCCTCCACCCTGTCTTTGTTCTTTACCAGATGGTGCCTCCACAACTGGATGCAGTATTCCAGGTGCAGTCTTATGAGTGTATTATACAGGGGCAAGATAACCTTCCTCTTTCTACTCATGATACTCCTCCGAATTCATCCAAGCATCTGGCTAGCCTTCCCAGCCACCTTATCACACTGCCTAATTTCTCTTAGGTCCTCTGAGATGATAACTCCCAGGTCCCTTTCCTGCTTTGTGACTATCAGTACCTCTCCAACTAGTTCATATTCTGCTCCTGGGTTCTTCTGACCTATCTGCATGATCCTGCACTTCTTTGCTTTGAATCCCAGCTGCAATTCTGCAGATCATTTCTCCAGTTTCATAAGATCTTCCCTCATTCTTTCAACACCCATGAAGTGTCTACTGCATTACATACCTTTATATCATCTGCAAAGAGGCATACCTTCCCCTCCAGTCCCTCTGCAGAATCCCCAATAAAGACATTGAAGAGTACCAGCTCCACCAGCCCACCAGCACACTGGTTGTATTTCTGCTTGCGACACCAACAACCCAAGTTGAGATGCAAGCTCGGGGACTCAGAAAGCCGGCCAGGGGGGAAGAGGATCAAGCATCCAACGGCCTACCTCCTTTTCTGAGGGGAGGGTGGGTAAGCACTTGGTCTGTGACTGACTCCTAGCGGAGGCTGGGGCACCACAGGACAAAGCTTGGCAGTTCTGCAAGGTGTGCCAGATGCCCCTACATCATTGCATGCTACACCTCCCATCATGGGAAGGAACGGACACTGAGGCCAATTGCCAAACTCCCCCATGAAGCCTAGCCTGTGACCCCAGAAACTGTCAGAACACACATGGCACCACTTGGAGGGGGTATGAGGGGCTGCCTCCAAGTATCCTCACCCCAGGGGCAATC
Organism: Neoceratodus forsteri; assembly: GCA_016271365.2. NCBI lineage: Eukaryota > Metazoa > Chordata > Ceratodontiformes > Ceratodontidae > Neoceratodus > Neoceratodus forsteri. The sequence goes on along the minus strand of CM057458.1, from coordinate 865,603,495 downwards.
TGATGTGAAAGCCAGCAGGGGTGAGAGATATCCCAAGGGGATGGGGAGGCGAAGGTGAGGAGTGCTGAGGGGGTAAAGAAAAAGAAGAGGACTGGCCCCAACATCATCTCCTGCTGCACCTTGCTTATCACCTCTCCCTCTCCAGAGTGCTCCCTGTGTACCACAGCCCTCTGACTCCTACTATTCAGATAGTTTTCTACCCACAGAACTATTTTAGGATCCTCCCCTAGGCTGCACAGTTTGTTAATCAGCATTCTTTGGGGGACAGTGTCAAAGGCCTTTTTGAAGTCCAGATAGGTCACATCCACCGCATCTCCTTGATCCACTACCGTAGTTACCCAATCATGCCATCGATTAGTACAATGAGTTAGTGCAAAACACAGCACTTATCCAAAATGCAGTAAATGTTAGGACTAGATGTGTAAGTAAACGCCATATAAAGTATTGTATGTTTTTTAGTGTGTATGTAGCAATCCTCTGGGTGTGTAGACAGTGCACTGCTATGTTATACTGCAATATATATGCATTCAGGCATATATGAGCATATGTATTAGTCAGTCTATGTGTATCAAAACAATTAGAAATTACAATTGGGTGTCTCAGTGATTAGTGCAAAAATTGATAGTCTACATTCCCCTGCTATCTCGATCAGGTTTACCCTGATGCATGTCATTGCTAATTTAATGAGGTGTCTAGTGGCAACCCCCCACCCTCCGATGTCATTCAGAGCCTGAAAAGAAGAAAATGGTCCATAAATGTATTTTTTTTAATCTGTAAAAATGTGTGTATACAGTGCACTTCTATGTTACACTGGGATATACATACATATATTTGTATCTGTATTAGTCAGTGTGTGTGTATCACAATAATTAGAAAGTGCAGTTAGATCGCTAATTGGTTAGTGCAAAATTTGATAGCTTACACATTTCCACTGCTCACAATATCATTATTTTGCAGCCATTTTGGCTGTTGCAAGAGTTTGTTCTTGAGCTCTACATTTCCTTAAACTGGTGACTCTTTACTTACTTGGCTTTGGACTTTGCTCAATTTCTGTCAATAAACTGTTTGTTGACTCAGCTGCCCTCTGAACTCATAAGTTAATAAGGATTCTCCTGTTATTTGTTTGTTGTTTTAAAATGTATTTGAATTGTGGGTTGTTTTGGATTGGGTGTGGGTTAAGTTAGTGTTTGAGTCTGGTCTGAGTGTGAATAGGAAATGTTTTGCATTATAAGGTATGGATGGTGGTTGTATGTGTAGGGATAGGTTTTTAAATTTTGTTTTGATTGTGTTTTCTTTTTATTTTTGAATGTGCCTGTCCATAGAGTCCTTTAAGGCAGCGCTGAAAACCAAATTTTTTGAACAAGCTTTTATTGGATAGATTATTCTGTTTTTTAATTTTTTAGGATTTATATCTATGTTTTTATTACTGACTGTTTTACTATGTATGTGCTCTTTGATTATTGAAATGCGCAATATAAATAAATTTGATTTGATTTGATTTTTTTCTAAGCTGTAATAGGGATTTTTAGTTTTATATTGTAGATTTTAGGTTTTAGCTGTAGTAGGGTTTTCGATTTAGTAGTTAGTGTCAGAAGATGGGTTGGGATCATAGACCCCTCTGTATTGCCTACACAGTATCCCTGCTGCACAACCTTCACCCCTTTACTGACCTCCTTATTCCAGCAACAGTGGTGAGATGCTGTCAGGATATGGGTATTATGAGACAGCGAGTAGGTTGGTGGTGGGACTTTGTGGGCACAGTGGAATAAGCGGTAGTGGAATGGTTAGGAGCAGGAGATACCCTGGGGCTAAATGGAGCTAGCAGAGAGGCCTGATGTGCTTAGTGACCATTCCCAGGGTTCCCACTGGACTGAGTGGGTGGGTAGCCAGTGGGCATGCAGCCTCCACCAGTCCTCTTTGGGCCATGCTATGGAATGCCAGATTGATGAGGAACAAGACTGCAATTATGGCAGACTTGATTTCATATGTAGATCTTGTCTGCATTACAGAGACCTGGCTGGGAGATGATGCTGGGCCAATTTTGGAGGCAGCTGTCCCTGCTGGGTACTCTGTGGTGCACTGCATGAGGAGGAAACACAGGAGTGGGGGGGTGGCCATCTGTTTTTGATTCAGTATGAACTTTACCATGCACCTAGTGGGTTCTACCTTGTCCTTTGAATGTGTAGCTGTGAGTGGGGATCCAGGTGCAGGTTGCAGGATTCTCCTTGATTAACACCCTCCGAGGCAGGGGAGGGGGAGATTTCATGCAGGAGGTCACAGACTTCATCATTGACAGGGTTTTGGAGTGCCCCAGTTGATTAATTCTGGGGGACTTCAATGCCTGTGTCAATGACGAGTCCTCACATTTTAGATATGACCTCCTCCAGTTAATGACATAACTGGGCCTGTCACAAGCAATTGTGTCTGTGACCCATCACCATGGCCACACTTTTGACCTGGTGTTCTTACTGGACTTGATATCATGAACCTTAAGACTGATTGGTTCGCTTGGTCTGATCATTACATGGTAGAGTTCTCTTTTTGGGTCCCCCGATAGTTTCTCCCCTGTTGAGATGGTCAGTTATCACCCTTTAAGGTAATTGTCCTAGAGGGATTTCTGATGGTAGCAGATTTTACTTGTATGAGTACTGCATGTGCAACTTGTGAGGGTGAGGCAGTGGCTGCCTATAATTCAGCCATCTCCAAAGCACTCGATGCCATTGCACTGGTTCACATACTGTATTATCCCAGATCTTCTCACTTGAGACCCCCATGGTTTGATGGGGCTCTCAAAGAGACAAAGCTAATGGGTTAGATGTTTGAGCATTGCTGGTGGAGGACCCAGTCCAAGGAGAACAAACTGGCCCTGTGAGCTCACTATTGTGAGTACCAAGTGGCAATCAGCCATATGAAGGCAGAGTTCCTTTCCAGGGAGATTTCCACAGGGAGAAACAGACCAGAGCAGTATTTTTGGACTGTGAACAGACTACTTAATCTATGAACATATGAAATTGCCAGCAGAAACAAGCCTCATTGTCTATCAAGTCTGCTTGAGTGTGCAGCTAGCCCATCATCACACAGCTGCCCCTACAGCCCCCCATTTCCAATATCCCTTCCCCTTACCCTGTCCCAACCCCTCTTGAAACTGCCCACCATCATACAGGACACTATCTCTTCTGGTAAGGTGTTCCATTTGTTCACCACTCTTTCCATGAAAAAATGTCTCCTCATCTTCCACTTGAATCTTCCCCCCCTTCAATCTCAGTACATGCCGTCTCATGTCCCTCCCCCTTCTCATCTGAAAAATCCCTTCTGTGTTGGTCTTGTTTATCCCTTTCAGATATTTAAAGTCTCATTTATATCCCCCTTATCCTTCCTATCCTTCAGTGAATACATATTCAACTCTTCCAGCCTGTCTTTGTAGAGCTTGCTCTCCAATCCCTGGATCATCTTTGTGGCTCTTTGCAGAACCCCCTCCAACAATCTGATGCCCTTCTTCATGAATGGGTACCAGTACTCTAGGTCGGACCTGACCAATGACCTATGCAGGGGCAGGATAACCTCCCTCCTTCTGGAATAGATTCCTCTTGCAATACGCCCCAGCATTTTGTTGGCTTTTGCTACTGCCTTCCTGCACTGAGCAGAATTGTTCATGCTCACCATAATGATCACTTCTAGGTCCTTCTCCTCTGTGGAGCTCCCCAGCTGTATCCCATTCAAGTGATAATCCCTCCCCTGGTTCCTGGCTCTAAAGTGCATAACCTTGCACTTCTTGGCATTGAACCCCAACTGCCATGTTTCCACCCACTCCTATAGCTTAGTCAGGTCCTCCTGCAACCCTTTCTACCCCTCTGCATCATTAACTACAACTCTCATCTTGGTATTGTCTTCAAACAGGCTGATCTTGCTCGAGATCCTGTGTGAGATATCTGCAATAAAAATCCCAAACAACTCTGGTCCCAGGACCGATCCCTGTGGTATCCCGCTCATCACCGCTCTCAGTGATGAGAGATCACCCCCCACCACCACCCTTTGCTGCCTTCCCTTTAGCCAGTTTGTGATCCATTTCACCATTTTGGTCCCACCAACACATATTCCAGTCCCACCCCAACCTCCCATGTGGGACTGAATCAAAGGCCTTGCAGAAGTCTAAATATAAGACATCCACTGCATGGCCCTTGTCCAGTTCCCATGTCACCCAGACATAGTACACTACAAGGTTTGTTTGGTAGGATCTGCCCACTATAAACCATCATGTTGACCATCCTAGAGACTATTTTCCCCTTAGAAGCTCACTAGCCTCTCTTTTAGTATGGTCTCCGTGAGCTTTCCCACAGTCGATGTGAGGGTCACTGGCCTGTAGTTTCCTGGTTCATCCTTTGGGCCACTTTTGTGGATGGGCACCACTTAGGCCATTCTCCAGTCCCATGTCCAGGGAGGTATTTAACATGTTGGCCAGTGGCCCCACCAAGATTGCTGCCAATTCTCTTAGCACCCTAGGGTAGATGCCATCAGGTCCAGGTGCTTTGTCCACCCTTAATGCCCTCAACCCATCTAGTATCCTGCTGTCTGTAATCCCTACATCTGTTGTCCTCTTCCCCCCTACCCACCCCCCTCATCTTGGGTATCTGCCTCCCTTCTCTTGTCTGAATACAGAGCAGAAGTATTTGTTCAGTTCCTCTGACTGTTTCGAACCTTTCTCCACCCACCCCCATCCTTCTTAATCCTCACCAGCTGATACTTGCTCTTTCTTCTTTCTCTGAAGTAGCAGAAGAAGTCTTTTTCTCCACTTTTAATTCCCTGCACCAGTCTCAGTTTCTTGGATGCCTTATCTGCCCTGACCAGTCTGGTAACCTCCCTGGACTTCTCCATGTACATATCCTTATCTTCACCCCTTCCCAATTTCCTGTACTTTCAAAACACTGCCCTCTTGGCCCTCACCCCTTCCATAAGCTCCTGTGTCAGCCAACTGGGTTTCTTTGACCTTCCCATCTTGCTTTTTTTCCTAGTGCAAGACTCTGTTGCCTCCGCCAGCCCTTCTTTTATGATGACCCATATTCTGGTCTGCATCCATGTGCGGTTGCATTCCTGCCAGGTGCCTGACCCAAATTTCTCTCATCTTCTTAAAGTTCACCAACCCTAAACTCAATCACCCTTGTAACCATTCCCCATGTTTCTCTCTCCCCATGTTGAGCATGAATCACACCAAACAGTGGTCACTCCCAGCCAGTGATTCCTCCATTTCCAGATTCCTTACAACTTCCCCATTATCCAGTACAAGGTCCAGGGCCCTTTCTAACCAAGTTGGCCATGGACCAGCTGTGTCAGAAAGCTGTGTTGAAATGTTTCTAGCAGGACCCACTCCCTTGCACTTGTGTTGAATAGGGTGCCCCACTCAACCCCCAATAGATTGAAGTCCCCCACCACCACTGTGCGTCCCTTCCTGCAGATCCTCCTAATTTGTTCAGCTAATTCCCTATCCAGATCAGCCCCCTAAGCTGGTGAGCTGGTGGCCTATGCATCATCACCATTCTCAGTGTCCTATTCTTTGCATCTTGGAACTGCATCCATACTGCTTCTGTCCTCCCCTCCTCCCCTTCCTCCCTTATGCACTTTATCCCTTACCCTACATAGATTGCCACCCCATCACCTTAGCCCTATCATTTCTGAATAACCTGAACCCCAGGATCATCATATCCCAGTCCTGGTACTGGGTGGCCCACGTTTCCTTGATGGCCTCAATGTCCACCCCCTTCACCACCACGAAGAGAGCCTGTTTCCTCCCCTTCCCTACCACTGTTCTCCCCTCCTTATCTCTCCCTGTGACACTTCCCCACTGCCTTTATCCATAACTGGGGGGGAAGGGGAGCTCACTAGGCTCCCCTTTCCACACCCTTTCCTATCAGTGGTCCCGTTGCTACCCCCCAAGTTTAAATCCACCTTTGTTGCTATATACCCATCTATTCCCTGTTTTAGTACTCCCTTCCCCTCCCTGCTCAAATGTAACCTGTCCCTTGTGTATAGATCACTATTGCCCCATGTCCTGCTCCAGTCAGACACTAATCCATACTCCCTGGTATGGCACCAATCCCTCAGCCACTCGTTGAACTCCTCTATCCTTTTTTTCCTCACTCTACTCACACATGGTACTGGAAGTACCTCAGAGAACACCACCGACCCTCCCACCTCCTCACACTGCCTACCATAGAAACATAGAAACATAGACTTTGATGGCAGTTAAGGACCACTTGGCCCACCCATTCTGCCCATTTCCCTACTATTGGATAAGCTTCAGATTCTAGTTAACCAACAGCCTACTACCCAACTCCTCAAACCTCCCCTTTACCACCTCTATTGTCTCCCATGCCAAGTCATTTGTACCCACATGCATCACTATGTGAGCTTACTCCCTCTCCCTCCATGTGCACTTGAGAAGTGCCTGCCCCACCTGCCAGTGGTCAACCCCGGAATAGCCTCGACCCAGCTGTGACTGTGTCTTTCTCCCTTTCCACCCCATCTGACCCCTTTCAGTATAGAATCCCCCAGCACTAGTACCCCCACATCTTCTTGTCCCATAACCACTCTCCTTCTGTTTTCACTGTCCAGCTCTCCAGAGTCCACACTGTCCTGCTCTTTATTACCTGTGTCTGCACCATTTGTGACTCCTACATCTTCCCCATTTCTGCCTCTCCTTCTGCCTCTACCCTGTACTTCCCCTCCCCTTCTTCCTTTCCCAGGCTGTCTCCTGACTCCAGGGCCTTCTCTACCCTTCTCCTGCCCTCCCACATGATCTCTGACACCTCCACTGCCACCTCTGATGCCAACAATGCAAACCTATTACTTGCTATGCCCGCAGTGGTGCCCATCACCTCCATCCCCCTGCCCTGAGCCTTTCCTCCACTTGCTGCCCCTCTGTTCTCCTCATCTCCACCCTCTACCCCCCTGCTTACATCCTCATGGGATTTAGCCTTGCTGTTCCTCTGCTGCTTCTCCCAGCTGCTCCTCTCCTGGGTTCCTCCTGCCCCAGCCCCCACCCTCTCCAGGTCCTTCCAGAACATTTGTACCTCCTCTTCCAGTCTTCTCAGCCTGTAATGAATTAAACAACCTCCCAGTTTCCATAGTATTTTCATCCAAAGAGCCTCACCACAGCCATTGCACCCCACTATCCTCCCTGGGCCTGCCACCCTCATTCTATGGTGCTCCCCATTCCATCAACTATTCTGATGTCTCTTGCCACCCTCATTCATGTCCTTCCACCCCTCAGTGCAATCACCCTATAATGCCCCATTTTTCCTTCCCTCAGTAATTCACACTTAACTTAAATGTAACCTCAGTTCCTTATCACACAGTCTGTACTGCTATAGCTGGATACCATATGTGACCCTACCAGTTTTTATTTTATACATTTATTTATTTAGGGGAATCAGATACACCTTTGAGCCAGGGGATCTTTTACAAAGGCTCCACATCAGGTTACTTGAAACATTAGGACAGGCAGAGGTTTTGTGCAAAAAAGAAATAAACATTGCAGCCGGAGGGTTTTGTCAGTTACCAAAACATCAAAATTGTGCAAATCACTTCTATAACAATTTAAACATTATAGATTCATATAGGTAGCCATCTGACAGAGGGAAGCGAGGCCAGAAGCTGGTGTAAAGAGGGAGAAAGAGAGGGAGTTGGGGGAGGGTAAGGGACAGGGTCAGTGAGGAGGTGTGTGGAGGGAATAGAGGAGAAGGAGGGAAGAAGTAGGGAGGAAAGGGTGGGTATGGGGTGGGAGAAATAACCATTTAGGTGTAGCAGTTGCAGAAGACACAGGAGATGAGGTATTGATGCAGGCTGAACTTAAAGGCACCCACGGTTGCTTTGTTGGCAACTTCTGCTGGCAGTGTGTTGAACCAGGAAGAGGCACTGAAAAAGAAGGATCATTGGCATTGGGTAGTCCTGCAAAGGAGAACAGTGATGGAGAGGGTATTTGAATTCCTGGTTTGTCATGGGCAGCTATATGGTCTCAGGAGTGTCTGTGATCCACGGGGTAGTAGGTCCAATGTTTGCTTTTTAGCTAGGATGCAGGTTTGATATTTAATTCTGCAGAGATAATTGGAGCCAGTTTGCGTGTTTGAAGATCTCACAGGTGTGTGGAAGGCAGTTTGCAGATGTTTGGAGACAACATGCCTTATTTGGTACTGTGACGATGAGTCAGAGAGCAGTGTCAGTGGCAGACTCGTAGATCACAAGCCCATAGTTTATTATAGAGATTACTGAACTGTGAATGGCAGTGCTTAGGGCTTCATCCGTGAGGCAGTTCTTATGTCTGTAGAGTAGGCCTATGTGAGTAGTCACGGTTTTTGCTACGTAGTTGATATGTTCAGATTATTCAAGTGTTGGGTCAAGAATCACCCCATGATATTTAAATAGATGTACTTGTTTAAGGGTGTCCCTTTTGCTGTTTGAGATAGAGAGGTCTCTGTTTGTATGTTTGCTGTGGGTACCATGGAACAGCGTTGATTTGGTTTTGCTGTAGTTAAGAATAAGCTTGTGGGATTTAAACCATGCCTCTACATCAGTGAAGCTTTCTTGTAGTAGCAACTGAAGAAAGGAGAGGTCAGAGTGGGAGGTGAAAATGACAGCATCGTAAGCATAGAGTAGATTTTTTTCTGAGCAAGATCAAGGGAGGCTGTTTAGGAAAATGCTGAAAAGCATAGGACCCAGGATGGATCCTTGTGGGACTCCTAATCAGACCAAGAGGGGTATTAAGTGGGACTGGCCGATTTTTACCTGCTGTGTTCGGTCACTGAGGTAGCTTTGAAGCCAAAGAGTTGTGTCCGGAGATAGACCTACTAGAGATAGTTGTTGAAGCGGTAGTGAATGGTTGACTGTGTCAAATGCCTTAGTAAGGTAGATGAAGGTGGCTCCAATGAGATGCCCTTGGTCCAGGGCATTGTGGATGTAGGAGGTAAGCTCTAGGAATGCCATGATCATGCTTTGGCCCATGTGAAATCCGTGTTGTTCTTGACATAGCAAGTTATACTTAATAAGGTATTCTATCAGTTGGTTGGCAGATAGTCTCTCCAGCACTTTTGAGAGAGGGGGGAGAATGGATATTGGCTTGTAGTTGCTTGCAACTGATTTATCATCACTTTTATGGATAGGTGTCACCATCACTGATTTCCATTTTTAAGAGAACTGTGAGAGCATGGGAGATTTGTTAAGGATTTTGGTGAGAGGGGTTAGGACTTCATCGAGGGTAAGAGCGAGGAGTTTCAGGTTGAGGGAGTCACTACTTGATCTAGGCTTTCCAAGTACTCAAAGGAAGTACTTTTTTGTGATGCTCTTGGAGACGGCTTTGAAATAGAATGGTGGATTTCCCTCCAAATTTCTGACTTTGATTGAGTTAATGGTATCTAGAGGGGGATCAAAGAAAGTTAGTGGTAGAACATGGCTAAGGTTGGTAAATGCAGTATTAAAGGCATTTGTCATGGTGACTTGATCTGTGATGATGTGGCCATTTAGGTGGACCATAGCGGGTGGGACTTTTGGTTTTTTTTCCAGTTAGTTCCTTTAGGTTGGCCCAAAACTTATTTCCATCTTTCCAAGAGATTGTTAGTACTCTTTTGTAGTAGTTGGCCTTTTCATTTCGAATCGCGCTGGTGCAGGCATTTCTTGCAGGTTTGAAGGCTTGAGTGTCTGCCCTGTTTCTGGTCAGCTTAGCACATTGCCAGAGGTGATCCTGGGCCTTCATTTGCACAAGGAGACCAAGGTTGATCCAAGGGTTTTTAACACCTTTAATCTTGCATTTCATGAAAGGTGCATGGGTGCATGTGCATCACAGGCTGTGCTGAAGCTTTGGATAAAGTAGTCAAGTGCATTGTCCACGTCTGGGGCTGCATCTATAAGTGACCAGTCGTGATCTCATAGGCATGTTTTTAGCAGCCATAGGTGGCCAGGCAGTAGTTTTCTATTGTTGATGATTTTAGGGGGGTCTTAATAAATTTGTTGGACCATGAGAGTAGGACTGGTGAGTGGTCACTTATACAGTTGGGGAGAACTACTGTATTAGTGATGTGTTCAGGATGGTTTGTAAGAACCCAGTCCAGAAGAGTTGAGGTACCTGTTCTGTAGTTTACTTGGGTGGGTGTTTTTACCATTTGGGAGAAACTGGCAGCTGTCAAGGCATCTTTATACTTATGTGCACTGGGGAAGACCAATTTACATTAAAGTCCCTGAGAAGGATAGTTTCAGATTTCTGATCTAGGGAGTGAATGACATCCAGTACAGAGTTCAATCCTTGGTTGGTGAGTTTGGGGGTATGTAGACTGATGCCACCATCAGTGTTTCATGGTGGTTCCCCAGATGTATTTTTGTGGCAAGAACCTGGATGTCATTCACAGGGTGAGGTATAGGTAGGTTGCACCTGATTAGAGTGTCCTTTTGGCACAGAGCACAGCCTCTCCCCTTCTTAGAGCATCTGTCTTGCTTGAAAATGGCATAACCCGGAACTGTTATTGCAGTGTCAGGGATCTTAGGTGATAGCCATGTCTCAATTACTGATATTATATCTGGGTTGTGGAGTGTGACCCAGCCAGTGAGAAGATCCAGCTTTTTGAGGAGGCTGCAGATATTGATGGTAGCCAGGTGGAGACCCCCAGACCTGTCAGCACCATAGGGGCCAGATTGTTGGGGGCCAGGGTTTGGATGGACATTATCTGAGATGAGGATCAACATAAAAATTAGGGATTTTAAGAGAGTTTTGATATATTGTTTTTGTCCCTGTACTGTTACTGTATTAGGAGCCTTTTTAATGGGATAGTGATTTGAGTGAGAGAAACTGCTTAATAGGAGAAAGATGCTGAGGAGCATGGGGACATGTGTTCTTGATGGGAAAGCCATTCATAGGTGAAGCAGTCCAACTGGTGTGTTTTGGGTGAGAGTTAGGGAGTAGTTGTATGTGATTGTCCTCGGGATAGATAATGGGAACTCAATGGAGAGGTCGGTGGTATTTTGGGGTCTCAGTATAGCAGCCCTTTCAGAGTAGATGACTAGACTGAGAATAATAAGCAGGCTTATTTGTGGGAAGGTAGTTCCCATACTTAAGCATAGAGAGAGGTCAGAAATGTTGTTCTCTGGGGCAGAAGGTATGGGCTTTTTAGGAGGAGGTGGGATAAGTCTACTGATTGCCAATAAGAGCAGAGTAGATGAGAACTGGGTGGCACCCTTGAGAATTTAATAGAGGTCGGGGATGTGGTGGGTGGGCGTGGCTTGCAGTATCCTGTAGGAGTGAGCTAGAATGCAGTGGCAGGATTTAAGTGTATTTAACAGGACTGGGGGGGATCGGTTGGTGGGCTGAATAATCAGGCAACTAGGGCTCCCTTCCTGGAGATAGTCAGTCCCTGAGGGCAAGTCCGTACCAGAGCTTCTGTGATGGGCTAGTGGCTTCAGACCTGTACTGCAGATGGCAGTCTGGCAGTCGGGTTCATCAGAAAACCATGGCTGTGGCTCTCAGACTACCTGAAAAGAGAAGGACAGAGAGAAATTAAATAAGAGAGGTGGTGGGGTGGGGCTGCTCATTGAACTAAAAAGAAATGCAAAATGGCTTAAACGGGGGGTGGGTTGCAGACATAAATGTTAGGCAAGGTGCCACAAGGTCTGAGAGAGCAAGAACAGGGCTATTTTAAAACACAATACTAGAGTAAAAAGGTGAAAGAGGGGGAGTTCAAAGGCCTGAGCTGAGATTGCTACTGGGACTTATGAGGGAACACACTATAGGCACGTAGATTAAATCAGCAAACTTCAACTATAAAATGATAGCAAGACAATATTAACAGAAATCATAATCTAGTTCAATATAATTCAAGCATTAACAGTGCAGAGCTATACAAAGCCAATCAGAGTGCTCCTGGGGCTGACTGCAGCCAGTGGGTCACAGCAGTAACAGACTCTGGATTTAAACCCAGAGACAACCGTCCTCATGTAAAAAAGAAAAATCAGGCAGCTACGTTCCCCTTCCTGGAGGTAATCAGTCCCTGAGGGCAAGTCCATACCTGAGCTTCTGTGAAGGGCTGATGGCTTAAGACCTGGAATGTGGATGGCAGTCTGGCAGGTTGGGTTCATCACAGAACCATGGCTATGGCACTCAGATTACCTGTTAGCTTCTGTGAGGTTTTGGTGGCTTCAGACCTGGCCTGCAGATGGCAGACTGGCAGGTCAGGTTCACTAGAGAACCATGGCTGTGGATCTCAGACTACCTGAGCTTCTGTGAGGCGCTGGTGGCTTCAGACCTGGACTGCTAGCTTGCTTATGAGTCCTTCTTTACCCCAATTTCCCTAGGTTGCTAGGTCAGTAACTCTAGTTAACACATTTATACAAGACCTTGTCAGTTGGAACTTTAGACTTTCAACTTTAAAATATGCAGTTACCCTTCCTTAACCCAAACTTGTCAGTTTGACTTTCAAACTTGCAACTTTAAAACATTTATACCCTAGAATCCAACTAGTAAAAGCTTGAGTGTCTGAACTTTTTACCACTTGACTATCAGCTTTAAGAGTTAGTTCATATGGGTAGTTTGCAGCTCCCCTAGCTCCTCCCTCACAGCCTTCTAGCCCAACCTCCAGTGGCTTTCCAGTATTTAAGAAAGGTTGGTGGAGGGGGTGGGGGCCTTTACTCGAGCCAGCAACAGTCCACCTGAAAAACAGTTACAGAGTTAAGAAAGCTTTAAGCTACTTCCAAACCAACAGCAAACTCACAAAAAATCAGTTACAGAGTTGAAGAATGCTTTAAGTTACTCCCAAACCAACAGAAACCTCATACAAAATCAGCTACAAAGTTAAAGAAAGCTTTAAGCTACTCCCAAACCAAAAGCAAACTCACAAAAAAATCAGTTAGCGAGTTAAAGAGAGATGTAAGCTACTCCCAAATCAACAGCAAACTCATCTCAAAAAATCTGCTGCAGCTAAAGCTTTAAGCTACTTCCAAACCAACAGTAAACTCAGAACAAAAAAAAAAACAGTTACAGAGTTAAATATCTAAGCTACTCCCAAATCAACAGCAAAACTCACCCTCCTATCACTCTTCACAGCAAGCAGAATGAATAGGAAAAATGGATCTGTGAACATTTAAATAGAGATTCAAACTGCATTCCAAACAAACTTGATTGGCTGCTCTGTCTCTGGGCAAATAATTCCCTTCCCCAGCCAGCCAGAAACAGTCCTCCTGAAAATCAGTTACTGAGTTATGGAAAGCTTTAAGCTACTCCCAAACCAACAGCAAACTCAGAAAAAATTAGATACAGAGTTAAAGAAGCTTTAAGCTGCTCCCAAGCCAACAGCAAACTCACAAAAAATCAGTTAGAGAGTTAAGAAAGATGTAACTACTCCGAAACCAACAGCAATCTCACAACAAAAAATCAGTTACAGAGTTAAAGAAAGATTTAAACTACTCCAAAATCAACAGCAAAACTCACCCTCCTACCTCTCTCCACAGCAAGCAGAACATCTAGTCTGTCTGCAGCCAAAGAAATAATTTTCATCACATTGTGCAATGAGTTTGCTCAATTCTTCTCTGATAGGGTGTCCTCTATCTGGTCCAGAAACTCCCCAATGGGCAAAGTCAGCCCCATGTGATCGACCTGGTAGGAATATGGAAACTCCTACTGTCTGGGAGGAGTTTAGGCCTGTGGAGGTGGCTGAGGTTGTTGAGGTGATCCCGAAACTGCTGCCCACTTTTTGTGAACTGCACCTGGTCCCGACCTGTCTCCTAGTGGGATGCGTCGAGATTGTTGGTCCAGTGTTTACAAGGATAATCCAGTGCTCATTCTTGGAGGGAATATTTCCTGATGCCTTGAAGGAGTTACTGGTGAGGCCCCTCCTGAAGAAACCATCACTCGACCCTGATGTCCCGGTGAATTATCGACCTATCTCCAACCTCCCATTTTTAGGAAAGTTTATTGAGAAAATAGTGGCACTGCAGCTCAGTGTGCACCTCGCAACCTTTCACATCTATGAGCTATTCCAGTCAAGTTTCAGAGCTAGGCATAGCACCCAAATGGCATTGGTTAGGGTGCAAAATGACCTCCTAAGGGCAAGAGATAGAAGAGACCAGTCAATTCTCATTCTACTCAATCGCTCCTCAGCATTTGACACCATGGACCTCCATGTGCTTTTGGATTGCCTTTGAGAGTATTGTATACTCACTGGTACTGTCATCAACTGGTTTTAGTCCTGTTTCTCAGGCAGGAAGCAACAGCTGGTGATGATGAATTTCTCCTCCTCTCCAAAGTTCCTGCCATGTGGAGTTTCTCAAGGTTTGATCCTGTCACTGATGATATTAGCAATGTATGTGTAACCCCTGGGAGAGCTCATTAGATGTTACAGTATAGGTTTTCACTGCTATGCAAATGATACCCAGCTGTATATGTCTTTTGCCCCTGGAACAAATGATGTGGTCGAAGTGCTAAACAACTGCCTTGCTGAGACCCAGGACTGAATGTCCTCCAACTGGTTGAGGCTGAGTCTTGACAACACTGAGGTCCTAGTGATTGAGCAGACATGATGGGAGTGACTCCAGGATGGCAACAGGATTGGTCCTCGGAACCACCCTTTTGATGGCTTCCTCTGGGGTAAGAAATCTGGGCGTCTTCTTGGATGACAGGTAGACATTTGATGCTCAAGTGTCATCTGTTGTCCAAAGTGGTTTCTACCACTTAAAGAATCTCACCTGGATTAAACCCCTCCTAGTTTTGCCTGAGGACCTGACATCACTTGCACATGCCTTTGTTACATCCAGGCTTGACTACTCTAACACTCAGTACTTCACAGTCTGAGGAGGAACTCTCTGCTAGCTGCAGCTGGTGCAGAATGCAGCATCCAGGTTACTAATGGGCCTGCCCAGGTCATGTCACGTGACACCTGTCCTGTGAGAGCTGCACTGGCTGCCTGTCAGGTGGAGGATCATCTTCAAGGTTGGCTTTCTCACTTATAAGACCCTATACAGATCAGGCCCAAGTTACCTGACTGATCTCCTTACTCCTGCCATTCTGCCTCACACTCTCCGCTCCTCCACCAGGGGTCTCCTTGCAGTTCCGAGGGCCAGGCTGAAAACCTCTGGTGATTGAGTTTTCAAGGTGGCTGGCCCAGCCCTCTGGAACTAGCTTCCCAGCTTTGTAAAAGAGGTCCCATTGGTGGAGGCATTCAAGAGGGGTCTGAATATTCATCTTTTTAAACAGGCATTCCTGGACTAACTACAGTTGTTTTTAACTGGGTATTTATTAATTATTTATAAATGTTTATTTATGCTAGCATTTTTAAATTTATTTGTATAACCCCTTACAGCTCTGATTTATTTGTCATTAATCTGTACCCTAAGTGTTTTTGATTTTGTAAGGTGCTCAGAGCCTCTGTGATTGGGTGCCATAGAAATACATTTTACCTTACCTTCATTCTTGTGGTCACCCAAATTAAAAATCCAGAAAGATTCATTACAGTGTAATTTATTTTTTTAATCTCCTCCACATAGTGCCAATCTAACTTTTTCTATGCCCATAAACTTGAATGTACACCTGTTCACTACCACACCTCATTATATGATTAGCTAGGGCACTGTCTATCACTTTAATGTTCCCAGCTCAGTCCAGAAAAATGGTTTTAGTATACAAAACTGCAAACCAACAAAGCCAATCCCCCAACCCCTGGCTGGGGATGTTTTCCCTGAGTAATACTACGTAGTGCTTTTTTGATGAAAGATATATGAACTGTATGATTGCTGCATTCTGTTATATATTAATATGTAGACTTATGGGTGTCTCTTATGGGATAAGAAGATTATCTCATGCTGTTTTGGGTGAGAGAACAGCAAAGCGAATCTGACCAGTTCTGTCAGCCTAAAACTGCATGCAATAACCCATCTAATTATCCCATAAAAGACACCCATAAGTCTACATATTAATATATTATAAAGTAGTGGAACTGCCCCCACCACAAAAGAGTAAACATTTGCATGAGAAGGTTGTTTTAAGTTTAGCCCATTTTCATGGTCTCCCCACTATTTCTGTTCTCCTGGTATATTCCAGGAGCACTCTTAAGGTGGTGATATTGGTTAGAGGGTGTGTAATGCCACCCATTGATACACTGTGCTGTCCTGTAATTAAGACCTGTAATTGTGGCAATGGGTCTTACTTCGAGAAGAACTTTCTCTCTGTGTTTTTTCGGGGCAGTTTTTTTTTTTATTTTGGATTTGAAACAGAGCATAAGTTGCATGGTGGCGGTGGGGAGGAAGCCTTTGGAGTATTTTTTGGGCAGTGTGATTTTTTTC
This sequence comes from Neoceratodus forsteri, assembly GCA_016271365.2. NCBI lineage: Eukaryota > Metazoa > Chordata > Ceratodontiformes > Ceratodontidae > Neoceratodus > Neoceratodus forsteri. The sequence continues at coordinate 865,587,193 of CM057458.1, read as the reverse complement.
TATTTGGGATTTGTAATGGACCTTTGCTTTCATGGTGGTGGCGGGGAGGAAGTGTGGGTTAAACATTTTCCCCCAAACGTTTTGTGTATATCTGTGAACTTAAGATAAGTGCTCCTTTAAATACAAACTGCTGAGAATTGTCTTTTACATTGTCTGGGTAATTTACTGGCATTTGCTGGCTAAGCTGCTCTTTTGTTTGAATGACTGAGAATTACTTAAACTTTTGTGCCTGAAGCAATTTCTGAATCAGTTCTGTGACTCTATGACTGATCATTTTAGGAAGTCCCCTAACAGTTTATATGGAGTTTTTGTTAGTAAAATACTGTGACTTTTATTTTTTTTTAAACCTTTACTCTTGTGGATGAATCCTGTCTGTGAACAGTGCTGCTCTGTAATGCTCCAGTTCTCAATTCATCAGGAAGTTTTTTTCCTTTTATGCTGGGATGCTCTCACAGCTGATTCTGCCATGGTGTCTCTGACAGTGAGAACCTAGAGTTGCTGCAGTGGGAATCACCTGTGCAGAGCTGTGGGAAACAGCAACTGTATGCACCATAAGAAGTACAATAATGCTGTGGCCTGATTGGTGAAGGCAGTTCCACTACTTTATAATTAAGAACAAATAATGCATACCAATGCCCAATTAAAAATTGCTATGCTTGTATTTTCCTGATATTAAGAAAATTCAAAGAACACTATTAAAAATGGTGTTTAAAGGGGCAGAACTCAGCCACTCAAAAAAGTGAATCCTAGAGTTTAGGAGGGTAGATTTTGATAAAATGGGGAAATGCTTGGAGGAGGCATTAACTGGAATATGGAAGAAATGAGGGATGGAGCAACAGTGGGCAGTATTCAAAACAGGGATAACAAGCGCAATACAACTATGCATAAAACAGCTTAGCAAGGGGTAAAACAAGAGGAGATTATTATGGTATTCCAAGGAGGTAGTGGAGAAAGTGAAAGCTAAAAAAATTGCATTCAAGCAATACAAAAAGACACAGACAGAAGGGGACAGGGAGAGGTACAATGAGACACAAAGGGAGGCTGGGAGAGCAGTAAGGGAAGCCAAAGCACAAACAGAGTAACGCATTGCGAAATCAGTGGTTAGAGTGGACAAAATGTTTTACAGGTACATAAATGAAAAAAGGAAGGCAAAAGAAGGGATTGTGTGGTTGAAAGTGGAGGGTGGCAGTAGAGTGGAGGATGACAACAGTAAAGCAGACATACAGAACAGATATTTCTGCTCAGTCTTTACAGAGCAGGGGGGGAAGGTAATGGACCAGAAGGGATACGTAAGGGGAGGACAGGAGAGGCAAGGAAAAGAATGCAAGTCTTTTTCCACTGAATAAGGTCCTAAAGGCACTGGAAGGACTAATAGTCGATAAACCTATCGGGCCAGATGCAGTACAACCCAGGGTGCTGAGGGAGCTAAGAGAGGTGGTAGCTGAACCCTCTGGCAAGCCTGTTTAGCTGGTCATTGGAAACAGTAGTGGTACTCAAAGACTAGAGGACAGCTGATGTAGTCCCCTATACAAAAGTGGGAACAGAGAGGAAGTGGGAAACTACAGACCAGTCAACCTGACCTCAGTAATGGGAAAGATCATGAAAACACTACTGAAGGAAAGAATAGTAGAACACCTGGTTGCCAGTGGTCTACAGGACCCAAGGCAGCATGGTTTTACTGGGTGAGGCCATGCCACACTAACCTAATTGAATTTTTTGACTGGGTGGCAAGGGGGGTGGATCAGGGGGCAGTGGACATTGCCCCCCTGGACTTCATCAAGGCCTTTGACACTGTGCTGCATAGAAGGTTGTTAAACAAGCTGAGGGAAATGGGAGTGGGAAGGACGGTGGTGCAGTGGGTGGGAAACTGGCTGGATTGCAGGACAAAAAGGGTGGTGGTTAATTGCTGTCACTCCACAGACAGAAGGGTGACCAGTAGTGTGCCACAGGGATTAGTGCTGGGTTCAGTCCTCTTCAACATCTTTGTCAGTGACAGTAGAGAAGACCTAGAAGGGAGAATCTGCCTGTTTGCTGATGACACAAAGCTCTGTAACATGGTGGACACACTGGAGGATATGGATAAAATGAGGAGAGATCTGCAGAAGCTTGTGAACTGGTGAAGGGAGTGGCAGTTGAGGTTTAATGCAAAGAAATGCAACATAATCCACATGGGGCACAAAAACCCTGGAACAACATATCAGCTGGGGGGGATATAGAATGCTCCAAGCAGGAAAAAGACCCATGGGTTATCATCTCTGATGACCTTAAGGTAGGGATTAAGTAGGACAAGGTGGCAGGTAAAGCAAACAGGATGCTGGGATGCATAGGAAGGGGTATCACCAGCAGGAAAACGGAGGTAATAATTCCTATAATACAGGACATTAGTGAGGCCACACCTCAAGTGCAGTGTCCAGTTCTGGAGTCCTTACCTATGTAAGGACATGGACAGGGTGGAGGCAGTTCAGAGGAGGGCAACCAAGATGGTGCAAGAATTACATCACAAAACCTATGAGGACAGGCTGAAAGACTTAAATATGTACTCCCTGGGGGAGAGGAGGGAGAGAGGAGGGAGAGAGGGGACATGATTGAGATATATAGTTACCTCACGGGGAGGAACAAGGTGCAGAAAAACACAATTTGTCATCAAAAAAGAGGATCCAGGACTAGGAGACATGGAATGAAACTGGAGGGAGGGAGATTCAGCGGGAATGTGATGAAGTATTTCTTCACGGAGAGTGTGGTGGTCAAAGGAATGCCCTGCTGGAGAAGACGGTGGGGGCTGAAATGATTACAGGATTCAAGAATGCAGGGGATAGTCATCTGGGGATCCTGGCAGTCAGGGGAATGGGACAACTCAGTTCTAAAGAAGCTTGAAGCAAAGCTACGTGTGGAAAAGGGCATACTAAGATGGCCATAGGCCCTTATCTGCCATCAACATCTATGTATGTCTGTTTCATAGAAACATAGAAAATAGAAACATAGAATTTGTCTGCAGAACAGGTCTACCTGGCCCAAATAAATGGTCTCTTCTACTCTGCTTCACAGACACTAACTGGTCTCTGGCGACCTTCCCTCCCACCTGTCTATTCACTAATATTGCTTTATGTCTATCACACGAATGCTTGAAGCCCCCTACTGTTTTCACCTCCACCACTTATGTTGGCAGTCAGTTCCAGGCATGTATCATGCTTTCAATGAAGTTGTGCTTCCTCACATCCATCTTTAAACCCCACAGCTACACTGCATGCTCTCTGGTCCTAGTACTTTTGCTTGTATCTACTTTCTCAGGTGAGGTTTCCAGAACTGGACACAATACTTCATGTGGGCTCTCACCAGGACATGATACCGTGGCAACACTACCTTCCTCCTGCTGGAGATATTTCTCTCAGTGCATCCCAGCATCGCACTGGCCCTACCCACTGTATTGTCACACTGCCGTGCCATGTTGAGGTCATCATATATGATAACCCCATGGTCCCTATCCTGCTCAGTGACTGACAGTACCTCCCACCAGGGATTCAGTTAAATTATTTTTAGTGGAAGTCTAAAACTTCCATGAGTCAAAATCTGGAAGTCATTTCAATTTTTTGTAAGTCAAAATACTTCCATGATCCTACTCGTGGAAGTCAATATTCTTGGAAGGACCAGTTTTTGGATGTTAATACAATTTATTAGTGGTACAATACAATTTCTTTTATAAAAATCCATAATTTCTGACTTCCATGCCTGCAATTTTGGAAGTCATCTAATTTTTGGTTTTATATCTGGAAGTCAATGACTTCCTCCTCCTTTATTTTGGAAGTTTTTGTCTTCTTTTTGGAAGTCAAATACTTCAAAAATGGAGTTATCTGAACCCCTGCCTCCCCCCATCCTGTACTCATTTCCTGGGTTTTAATTTATTTAGTTTTTGTTGACCGGGAAAGGAACATTAAGCAATTCTTCCTATTTTCAGCCTCATTCTGGGAGGAGGGGGAAGATACAGATGCAAACAGACTTACAGAAACAGATTAAGCTGTTGGTGGTATTTTTTTAGTGAATGGGACGAAATTTGTCCAGGACACCAGGGAAATTCCCTGCTCTTTTTGAGAAGTGCCATAAGATCTTTAATGTCCACCTGAGCAACTAACAGAACAGGCAAACAGAAAATCAGGTTCCTATGTCCTAGGTGCATAATTTTGCACCTTTTGGCATTGAACTCTGATTGCAATGTTTTTGGCCACTCCTCAAGTTTCCAGGATCCCTACACATTCTTTCTAGCACCTCCTGATTGTCCACCCTATTACAGATTTTGGTATAATCTGCAAAAAAGGCATACCTCAACTTCCACTTCATCTGCAATGTCACTTATGAAGACATTAAAGAGGACTGAATACTGTGTCCTGTGGTACCCTAGAGTGAGTGCTGTTAACTACCACCCTCTGTCACCTATCTGTTAATCAATTGCTAACTCAGTTCACCACTTTAGATCCCACCACTATGCTGCTCAATTTCTTAATCAGTTTCCTGTGTGGCACAGTGTCAAAGGCTTTAGTAACGTCCAGATAGACCATGTCCACCACCCTTCCCTAATCTATTTCCCTGCTCATCCAGTGAAAGAAATCAATCAGGTTCATCTGCCTTGACCTTCCACCATGAATCCATGTTGCCTTTGATCTTACAGCCCATTTGATTCAAGGTACTCTACTAACCTTTCCTTTACCAATGCTCCATTTATTTCCCCACAACATAGGTGAGGCTCACTGGACTGTAGTTGCTAGCCTCTTCATTGCTGCTGCTGTTAGGGGGGACAATGTCTGCACTCCTCCAGTTCACATGAACCATGCCTGATTCCTGTGAACTGTTGAATAACGCCATCAGCAGGCCAGTCAGCACCTCCATGAGTCCTTTTAGAGCCCTTTGATATGTCCTGTCCAGTCCCCATAGGCGTGTCCACTTTCAGAGCTGCAAGACCCTTGAGGACTCTTTCCTCTGAAAATGGACTTGAGTCCCTCCTTCCTACTTCTTGGTGAACCCTGGCAGTCTGTCCACATGCCACTCCACTGTGAAGATTGAGCTGAAGTACCCATATAGGATTTCTGCTTTTCTCTTGGTTCCCTTTTGTGCAGTCTCCCTCTGCTCTCTTCTTTATTGTCACTATCCCTCCCCTCACTTTCCTCTTCTAGAAGTCAAGCCTCAGTCTGGTATCTCTTCATCAGCTCACAGCTATCTATGTCATCACATTGCTCATCTGTGTTAGAAACTTCTGCTGCCTTGTTCTATTGGACTCCTTCCTAGGTACCTTTAGCCAAAGGAATCACATTCTGATAGCGTCTCTAGATGTTTCAGTTTCAGTTTATTTTTTACTCTGGAAAAGCATGTGACCAAAATTGCCCATTTTCACAAGCATCCAGTTAAGACAAGCAACAATAGATTATAGGTTTTACATGAAAGTGCAATTAACATAGGAATAAAAGACTTAAAAGGTACAAAATAGGTTCCATCAAATGTGCATAATGCAATATATTACAGAAAGGCAAAAGAAAGTCAAAATCAGTAGTAGTGTTTAGGTTTAGGTTTAGGTTTATTAGATGTAGAACCCTTCTCAAGAGGGTTCCATTACCTTCATGACACCCCAACTGGATTGTAGTCCCTAAGGGAATAAAGAGTTTGACTGGACAAAGTAACCACAAATAGAAGTCAGCATCCAACCATACAACTAGCTTTGACAACCAACAAGTTGCACAAGCATTACTCCACAGTTTAGTTTCATACAGTATGTCCGCTTTAATATAAAAGGCAAAGCCTGTGGTTTGATGGGCAGGAGCAACAAGTCACACTCCCTTCTCGGGCTGTATACAAGCTTCCTTCAGCCTCATGTGGAGGCACCTTTTCCTTGCTCCCACAATCCACTTTCCTCCTTCAGAGTTTTGGTTCCCTCATTGGGCTCTTTCTAAGACACCTTTAGGCTTAAGAATCATGTTCCCCAGCACCTCTAGGGATGGAACCCTCCTCTTGAGGGCTCTTTTGTGTTTCTGGTACCATGACAGTGTGGTAGCTGCTCAGGGGACAAAGAGTGCTAATGGCCAACATAACTACAAATAACAGTCAACATCCAACCATACAGCTAGACTTGAGCTACCAACAAGTTGCACAAACATTATTCCACATTGTGGTTGCATACACCTATTAAAACTTAGTCCAGCATCAGCTATTCCCCCCCCCATCAGCTTTTTGTTTAGCTCCATTATTTTTTCCTTTATACAGCTTCCTACTGGCCTGTCATTATTCCTACTGAAATAAAATATAAAAGCCCTTTTCCCCTGATTGCCTCCCTTATCTGACAGTTAAACCAATGTGGCCTCTTGCGTTTGTAGACTTCCTTACATACCTTATGCAGTCCTGGGACACCGTAGAACCACCCCTGTTTATGAGTGCCAATGTGTTATCTGATTCATTTACATCATCTATGCCCTTTAGTCCCTCAGTAATTTATTTTCCCATTCTAGCAAAGCCTATTTTTCCAAAGTCAGGGACTATAGTTTGAGAGTAGAGCAATTGGTCCTCCAGAACAATTCTGAATGTTACAGAATTATGGTTATTCTGTTCTATATCATCTTCTACCTTGATGTCACTGATTATCTCCTGGATAGACATAATGAGATCCAAGGTGCCCTCACCACTTGTTGCCTCCCGTACCAGTTGGTTGAACGAGAAGACTTGTATACCCTCCACAAACTTCTGGCTCTTAAGACTTTTAACCTATGGGATGTCTCTATGTCTGGAAAATTAAAAATCTCCCATAGATAAAGGCATACCCAGGTCATCTGCTTCTTTATTTCACTTTCCAGTACTGCATCCATTTCTACCTGACTGACTAGGTAGCCTATAGATCTGTCCCAGCCTATGTTTTTGTCCTCCTGTGTCTGTTGCTAGAAGATGCAGTGATGCTGTTTCCCCCCTCAGAAATTGTCTTTTCCTCTATTTTTCTGTGGTAGACTCCTTTATATACACTGCCATTCCTCCAACCCTTGCATTGTGTAGGTCTTTTGCAAATAAAATCTATCAATGGGCTTGGAAATCCCAGCTGTTATTTTGGTCACCTACATTTTTCTGCTATAGTTGCATGCAGCATGCCCATTTTCTTTCTCAATTTCCTAGCACCTTCCGTCTACCTTTCCTTAGCCAATTTGGTCCACCTTCTATTGACTAATGTAGGTGCATTCCTACCCCTACTAGCTTACTGACTGACCCATGCTTCACTGCCTGTCTTATTTGTCTTTGGGCACAGTTATTCTGCCCTTTGTGTATAAGGTAGAGTTTCTGCCTAGTGACACTGCCTGTTGCCTATTTTAAAATAGATATGAGTTGTCCAATCTATCTTCTGCCCTAGTGCACTTGTGCCCTGTCATATCAAATGCAGGCCATCTTCTATTAACACTAACAGGATAAGGTGTAGCACACTCAAAACTGTAATAAGACATAAACCACTTGTTTGTTAATGCAATGTAATTTATTGAGCTAAAACAGCTAGGCAGAACTCAACACAACTTGGTGAGGAAACACCAAGTTGCCCTGGTGCTTCAGCACATAAGGTTTTGTCAGGGTGTATGGTCTGCTCATGCTAGCTATTGCATTAAAGGTCTATGGCTGCTATGTCAACCTTTCACCTGGTTGTGACATTTACAAGATAGCTTTAGAGTTGCCATGGAGATCTTTTAGTGCTCCATGATCCCCTGCACCATAAAAGCACATCAATACAAACTGTACATGTTATTAAGAAAAGTCCAATGCAAAAGATCAGCTAAGGAGTCTAGAAAAGCACAAAACAAACTAAAAGGTAGTATCAAATTTTCAGAGTTATTCTAATATTTGCATTCAATTTTATGTAGCACATTGACGCAAGCATAGAAAGAACCTGACTGTTAGTAGTTCATGTTGTCAAAGTTTATAAAAGGCATAGTCACAAAAATCCTGCACATTCACATTAGATAATGTGTAGCTGATCAAAGTGCAGTTTGCAGACAGACTTTATTATGATAAACTTAGCTTGTGCTGGTGATCACCATGTTTTCTTGAAAAGTGTTATTTGCCATCAGGGGGGGTCTGCTAAATCCATGAGGACTACTCACCATTCAAACTGCTGCTGAAGAAACAGAGGGAGAGAGGGATAGAGAAAGACAGAAAGCAAAACAAAATTAAGTTACTGTTGATTTTATTGTGTTGAATCTATAAAACATTTTAAAAGTTAGCAAATGTCATTTTGTTTAAGATTTATGCATCTGTTTTACAAAAATGTTTTTAGATCCCAATCCTAATTTATTCCTTTAAATCTCAGGTTATTGTGGGAAAATCAAAATTGTTTCCTTCTACAATATTTTGCTTCAACCCAATTTTGTAGATGTGATTTTGTGTGCTGAAGAGAATAGAATCATGAGAAAGAATCATAGAAAAGAAACAATGGAAAATATTCTCCTTAGAGCAAGCAGTCACTATCCTAAGAGTCTCATTAAGTCTATTTGCTATGGACGACTTTTGAGACTTAAAAGAAACTCCTCCACTGAACAAGATTTTAACATACAGGCTGATGAAATGCTCCAAAATATTAGAGAAAGAGGGTATGGTGAAGAGTGTCTTCTAGAAGCTCTAGCAAAAGCACACAGTGTAGACAGGTCCACGCTACTACAGCCCAGAAGTCGTAACAGCAATAAAACAGCAGAACTTGAGAGAAAGGTTTAAGTTACAAAATACAGTAGAGTGTCGGGGTAAATTGGAGGGATAGTTCAACAATTCTGGCCTGTACTCAGGGGAGACCCTGAACTGAGAAGTTCAGTTGGAGACACACCCTTAATTTCTTTAAAAAGGGTAAGATGATAAAAGATCATGCATGTATAGTGAACCAGATACAGAGAGACAGCCAGGATGTGAATCCCACAGAGGCCCATAGGGATGTATAGATGTGGAAGCAGTTGTGCCTGCATTTACAGTGTTGCCAGCAAGTAAAATAACTTAACTTACCACAGTTGGATAGAAACGTACAAATCAGGGAATTGAAGTCTTGTACCACAAATTATGTGGTTTATGTACTTTGGTGTGACTGTGTGAAAACCTACATTGGGAGAACAGTGTGACCACTGAAGTAAAGAATACTTGAACATGTTAGGAATATTAGAAATGACAACTACACTACACCACTGGAAGATCATTTTCTCTAATTCCATGCTTTAAATCCTAGATCAATTAAGTTTATGGAACTGGGATTTGTGAAGAAAGATAAAAGAGGAATTGAGAGGCTTTAAAAAGTATTGCAGAGGTAAACTTTTTGGATTTGTATCCTCAGTTGCCTGATACCTGAAGTAACAAATGAGGACTGGGATCTAAAACCATTTTTGTAAAACAAATGCTTATGTCTTGAACAAAATGAAATTTGTTAACTTTTAAAATGTTTTATAGATTCAGCATAATAAAACCAATAGTAACCTATTTTTGTTTTGTTTCCCGTCTTTCTCTATCCCTCATTCACTCTCTCTCTCTTTCACCCAGCAACACTTTGAATGGTGAGCATCCTTTATGGTTTTAGTAGATTACCTCACATGGCAAATAACACTTTTTGAAAAAACAGGGTGTTCGTAAGCATGAGCTAAGTGTACCATAATAAAGTCTGTCTGCAAACTGCACTTTGTTCTAGCTACATATTATCTGATGTGAATATGCTGGATTTTTGTGACTATGCCTTTTATAAACTTTGATAACATGAACTGTTTACAGTCAGTTTCTTTCTATGCTTTCATCAATGTGCTACATGAAACCAAATACTAATATTGTAATAACTATAAAAATTTGATACTAACTCGAGTTTTTTTTTGTCTCCTTATTTGATGGTTTGCACTGCACTTTTCCAAATAACACACACATTTGCATTAATGTTCTTTCAAGGTGCATGGGAAGCATGGTGCGATAAAAGATCTCCATGGCAATTGTAAACCTGTCTTGTAAATGTCACACCAGGAGTAAGGTTCAGGTAGCAGCCAGAGACCTTTAAAACACTACCTAGCACACTCAGAACCCACCACTCAACTAAACCTTAAGTGCTAAAGTGCTGTGGCACCCTGGGTTTTCTTCACCAAGTTTTGTATTGAGTTTGGCAAGTTGTTTAAGCTCAATAAATGACATTTCTCTTTTTTTTGGAATTAAGTATATTTTATTAAAAATATTAACAATGTGACAAACAATACATGAGAGAAAATAAATCTAACTACAACTATGCATATCAAACAATAAAAAGCAGAGAAAAGGATGCTATACACGACTATCCTAATAAAACCAAAAAGGAAAAAGCCTCCAATACACCCACCCCTCAACCACCCTACCCCCTCTTGCAGCCATCATTGATCACAGACCAGATGACCAAACTCCAGGAAGAAGTTAAAGAAAAAGCAGACAATCCATGGTGTACACAAAAGAATGACATCTATTGGCTCAATGCAAGTCATAACTGGAGAGAGGAACTAAAATGGGGGGGGGGATTAAGATCTGTGCATAATGTAAGAATGAAATGACGACCATCAAGAATGGAACTTGTGCCAGACATGAGTTGACAGTGCAACTGCTCGCTCTGCTTTTAAAGCAGTTAAAAACTCTTGAAGCCATTCTGGGCATGATGGTATCCAGCTGCCCTTCCAGTGTCTCATGATAAGCAACTTTTTTTTCCAATTATTTAACTAGGTGAAACACACTAAGCTGAACGCTTGTTTACAGGTGCAACCTGGGAGCACAAGGAAGTTAAGTGACTTACTTAGGGTCACACAGTATGCAAGTTGGGGACTGTGGGATTCAAAGCCTGGTCTCCAGATTTTCAGCTCAGAGCCTTAAACCACTGTGCCATACTGCCTCAACTTAATAACTAATGCAGCCAAAGCCATGTGCAATTTGTCTTTAACTAAAGGAATACATGTATGATCCCCAAAGAGGCAGACCTCAAATGTGAAATATTTAGAATGCACAAAAAAAGAAGAACTCTTATTCTGTATCACAGTCTAAAAGGCTTTTATCTTGAAGTAAGTCCACAACATATGATACAAGGGGTTCTATGATGCTGGTTCGACAAATTTCTTGTCAATCAACATTACAGCAATGGCTTTATGCCGACTGCAAGTTGCAGTTGACATAAATTCAGCAGAAGAACCAATTACTGTTCTATTGCAAGGCTTTGCACCCCCTGATATTAAGGATTATCAACTCTGAGTTGAAATTGATTTGGAGAGGAGGTGCAGGACTGGGCAACAGAGTGCCGGGGTCCTGGGTGGACTATTACAGTGAACTGTTGATGTTGTCAGCATTGTTGTGTTCACTGTAATAGTTTTGCCATGCAGACGGTATACCGATACAAAGTACCATCTTCCTTACCACAATGCTTACATAGTGAGGATGCTAACTTGCCCATCCGAAATAATTTTTATGGAGAATAATAAAGGTCATGTAAAATAGTGAGCTGTAAGAGTCTAAGATGGTCCTGCTTAATAAGTTGTTATAGATTGGATCAAATAGTACACCAGTAGGGTCTGGACAGTCCATACTAAAATAGTTCTTCCAATAAAAAGCAGTTGGCTTCGTTGAGCTCCAGGCTTGTAGGTTAATCTCCTGATAAAGATGCAAGATAGATTTCTCCCTGAGTGAATGAGAAATTAATTTGTGAAAAATGGATCCCACAGAATTTGCCCATGGAAGGCAGAAAATTCTGCAAACAGTTGCTGACTTCTGCAAGTTTGAAGAATTGATTAGGGCTGGTGGAAAATGTTTCATTAAGCTCAGCAATGGAAAGGATTTTGTCCCCTTTGATAAGCTCTCTAATGGCATCCACTGCCAGGCCACAAAAATGTCTAGGTAATAACAGCGCCCGAGATACAAAGGTTGGGGATATTAAAAAGAGGCTGGCTAAGGTCCTTCTGATAAGAAAGGTTTAGTAATTTGCATAATTGTGAATGGTCCTTGATGTCTCATCCAACTGGGGTTGCTTGAAGCTCTTTAGGTGTGCTGGATAGAGAAGCACACAACAAAGAGACCAAGGGAAAATTGTGAGTCTCAGTCAAAGTGCGTTCAATGCATAACCAGCTTGGCGAGGGATTACTAATGCCATCTGGATTACCCTATTGGACATACTTTGCCAGATGTAGCAATAGATAATAACAATAAAAATCTGGAAGCTGGAAGTCTCCCTGCTGACGTGGCCGACGTAAGTTGTTATATGCCCTACCAGGGGGTTTGCCCAGCCAAAGAAAGGCTGAACAAACTGAATGAAGTTTGGCAAACCAGCTTTTAGAAGGAAAAATATTAAGCATATTTAGAAGGTATAGTAGACATGGCAAAGCATTATTTTTATAACATTGGACCTATCTGACATTGATAAGTGTAGCTGAAGCCATCTATTTAAGTCCCCTTCAATTTGTTTAATGACAGGATTCAGATTCAAGGATTTTAACTGGATTAGGTCATGAGTTATTTTAATACCCAGGTAGGACAGGGTTTGGGTTCCCATTGAAGGACTAGTTTCATAATTTCATCCCTGAGACAAAACGAGGATAGTGGATAAACCACCATTTCATGCATATCTTATTTATAGCCAGAAAACTGACTAAACTGAGTAATTATATGAAGTGCAGCTAGCAAGTAAGTCCTCCAACTGGCGATGTGGAGCAAGATGTGATCTGCAAAAGTGGACAGCTAAATTCTAAAATTCTTACTCTAATTCTGTGGATATCTCCAGCTAGATTTATCCTGCATGCCAAGGGTTCCATGTATAAATGGAATAAATAAGGCAACAAGGACAACCTTGACTCGTTCGTCTGGCCAGCCAGAAGGTATCCGAGAGCTCACTGTTGCATAGGATACACGATGAGGAATTTAAGTATAAAACTTGTATGCTTTGTACAAATTCTGAAGGAAGCTCATATTTCTTAAGAACCCTAAATAAGTAGGGCTAAGTCACATGGTCAAACGCTTTCTCTGCATCCAGGGAGATCAGCACTGAGTCATCACTGGACCCCATGGATGCAGAGAAAAGATGAAACAATTTGTACAAATGGTCACTGGAGTTCCAGCGAGCAACAAATACTGCCTGTTCTGGGCCTAAAAGTGTAGTCCATACTCTGGATAGACAAGTGGCTAATATTTTAGCATACAATTTAACATCACATTTAATAAAGAGATGGGACAATAGTTTTCCATTTTGGCAGGGTCCTTCCTGATTTTGGGGAGAAGGATAATACAGGCCTCAAATAGGGACATTTCTTGAAGAGGGGAGATACTCCAGAAATTAAATAATTTAACCAACAAGGGAAGCAACTCATTCTTGAAAGTTTTATAGAAAAGGGATGAAAACCTGTCTGGTCCTGGGGCTTTCTCTAAAGAAAGAGAGGATATAGTCTTGGCTGTTTTAGCCTCACATATGGGGCCAATTAGATGGTCCTGCTGGTCCCTAGAGAGGCAGGGAAGGTCTGTGTGATTCAAAAACTCCTCCATGAGTGCAGATTGAAAATGGGTTTCGGGTAGGAGCAGAGTAAAGGGACTGATAAAAGTTTTGAAAAATAGCTGTCATTTTTCTAGCATCACTAGTTAAGGAGTTAGTTTTAGGATCAACTAAAGCAGGCATCCAATGTGAGGCACTCTGCTGTTTAAGGTGGAGTGCCAGGAGTGTGCCTGCTTTATTGACTTGACCATTATAAGCAGCTTTTAGTCAGGAGGCAGCCCTATCCACCTTTCTAACATGTATGCTGAATATTCAGCTCAGAGCTGTGCCAGTTCAATTTGAGTGTCCTCAGAGGAAGTAGCAGAGAGCGACTTCTCCACAGCTCAAATTTTGTGGATCCATTTGTCAACTTGGGCCTGCAATTTCTTCTTATGGACTGCTGCTAGGTAGATGAACTCTCCCCACCATGTGGCATGTAAAGCTCCCCAGAAAATGTGATAGACCTCAATCGTATCCTGGTTGTCCTGCATGGAATGAGTAAAAAAACAACTTGAAATGAGAAACCAGGGAGGAGTCATTAAAAATAAATTATTTAGGGACCAGTTATGAAGCATAACCATAAAGTGAGTGGCTTTCATGGACAAAACCACGTGCAAGTGGTCAGATAGAACACAGGCCTAAATCTGCCAATCTTAAAGGAGGGGTGGCAATTTTTGGCTGATCAGGAAATAATCTATCCTGGAAAGAACACCATGTGGAGCAGAAAAGAAAGTAAAAATCTGCAGCAGTAGGATATAACACTCCAGAGGGGTGGTGGGATATAACACTCTCCAGGGGTCAGCAAGACCAAGATGATCTAAAAATTCTGTCAGAGTCCACTGGGCCAGAGTCAGCCCGCCCTTGTTCTATACATCCTAACAAGGTCATTTGCTAATATCACATTCCAGTCCCTTCAATAATTATGGGTAGACGACTCTAAGGGGCAGGGCAGAGTCTAAAAGTGGGAAAAAGGAAGGGGTAACTAAATTAGGCCCCAGACCACACCAAAAGTATTGCAAAATGGCCCAGTCTACCGTGCACAAACAAGAATCTTCCCTCCTGGTCTTTGACTTCATTAAGGAAAGTGAAGGGGACTGGTTTAGTGATTAATACCACCATGTCTCTTTGCCAGGGGCTATTACCCACCCCAAATGCTTGTCCTACCCAGGATTTGCATAAATGAGGGATCTGATTTTCCGATAGATGGATTTCTCGGAGGAAAACAATGTGAGGGTGAAATTTTATCAAATGATGGAGAATAGCAATTTTTTTAGAATTGTCTATCCCTCCCTTAATATTCCATGTTATAAAATTGTGAGCATTCGCCATGGAAAGAAAAGTAATTATTTGTAATCTTTCTGACCCAAAAACCCCTGGTGGTGCATGAGGTAGCCCCACCCCTGTAACTCCCCATACAAAACAAAACCCCAGGACCCCATGAATATTGCAACCCAAACTTTGAACATCCAAAATACAAAACTTGAAATCTAAAAATAGCACTACCCAGACCATCTGCCTGCTCCCAAGTGATATGGTCCATGAACAGGACTGAGGATACCTCCGTCCAGACCATCATGAAGGGAAACATCAGGGCAATTAGAAGTCTTCCTTTTCCACACACACTCCCAATCAAGTCATAACATTAGAAAAACATTAATAGAATGGATTAGCAGATAATCTTCTGTAGTTAATCAGAATAAGGCTTGTTATCTCCCACCCCAACCCCCAAACTAACAGATTAAAAAAAGGGTTTACCCTATGTGAAAAAAAAACTCTGCTACACGTTTACCATGAGGCTATCAAAGATAAATGGGTAGCCATCATTGGAAAAAAAAAAAAAATTATAGTCATCAGAATAGCCCATCATAATGGGTGGGGGGTGATATTGTAAAATAAAAAAAAAATTATTAAATGGAGGATATAGGCTCCCTTCCCAAAATGAGATGCTTCAGTTAATATGGACCCCATGTTTAGTCTCATTTCCATACAAAGTAATTACAGTCTGATGGCTCCAGTAGTAAAAAATGTTCTAAACATGTCTAAAAAAGAAATAATGCACCCCTTGGTAGAAAGCAAAAAATAAATATCTTCGAGCAACCTAAGGTTCGGACTAAAAATGCAGTATGTGATTGCTGCAGGTGCAACCCATGGATCTTATGTTCAGTTAAGACTATGACTATCTATGCCAACAGTAAATTCAGAAAACACGATGATAACATTAAATCCATATTAGAATAAGGAATGAATAATCACTACATTCAAACAAATGGAAGAAGTCCTGCAGGGGAAGCAATTGACCACTTGAAGTTAATCATAGCCTGAGTGTCCTTCAGTAGAATAATCTGGAAAACTCTAGAACAGCTGAACACCAAAGACACTGAAAAGTCATAGAGCCCAGCTAAATATAAAATAAATTAACCACAGAAGCATGCTGCACTAATGCCAGTATTATAATATGCCTGCAAGACATTAAGAAATCCTATAGGGCATTCTCACATAATGAAAGAAGTCAAACAAAAGCCCTAGTATAACTAACACTAATCCAAAAGTGTATTAAACTTCATTGTAATTGTTAGGCTAAGCCATAAGAAAAAGTAAAAACAGCAAAAGTCAGCAACTTAAAAGATATGATGACTTTCTTGTTTTCCAACATCATTGATCCAGGGAAAACAAGTCCAGCAGGCTTAGGGTTTCAACCAATACTGCAGTCTGAACAATCAGCCAGATTTTTTTCCAAATAGGTCAGGGAAGAACTTTGGAAGATGTGCTGCAGCTTGCTCTGCCGAATCAAAGTGCTAAGGACCGGCAGTAGAGTGCAGCTACAGTCTGGCTGGGTATAACATGTGGTGTCTGATCTGTGCTGCCAAGAGTTTTGACTGTATTGGGCGATATGTGGCTCTCACCGTATCTTAAAGGTCAGGTCCTGGACTATCCGCAGTTTTGCACTGGACGACTGTAGAGATGCCAGCATCCTCACTCCTCTGAGGATATGGTCTCGGTCGAACGAGTTGAGCAATTTGAATATTATTGGTCTGGGGGTTCACCAGAAGTTGGCTTACCTCTGAGAGCTCAGTGAGCCCTCTCAGTTACATAGCAGGGACCATTTGGCGATGGTCCCAGGATTTTCTGGCAAAACTTCTGCATGAATTCCATTGCATTCAGTCCTTCTTCTCCTTCTGGTAGACTGACAAGGATCAAATTGTTGCTTCTGCTGCACCCATCTAGCTTGTCCACTTTATCTTCCAATTTAACTCTTCATGTCAACTATGTCTAGGTCTCAGCGATTCTGCTGGTCTTTTATAGAAGATACATAGCCCTATGTGTCCGAGAACCTCCTAATCAGTTTCTCAAACACTGGTTTGAGGTCTTTGAGATCAGCTATCAGGGAAAAGATTGCTTCCTTGGATGTTGCTAGCTCTAGATAAACCTGCAGTGATGAGAGCTCTTCAGGTGCAGAGATGATCGGAGAGAGAGGGAGGAGGAGCTGCAGGACGGCCACTTGGCTTCCAGCTCGAGGGCCTGCACTTCATCACCTTCTGACTGTAGGGACGTGTTCTGTTATTCCAAATGTTGAATTTCTATTCCAGATTCTTCCATCATAGTCCCAGTGAATACTAAAGCCATGAGATGTTTAAATAACAAAACTTTAGCTGCAGTGGAGAAACAAATAAAGGATTGTAATTTCATGATCCGGACAGAGCTCCTAACTTCTGCTCTTACCTCAGTGCTGACATCACATGACCAATAAATTACATTTCATAGACAAACACATGGTTTGTGTCTTTTTCTGGTTTTGAGTACACTACACCATGTCCTATTAGTGTTACATGGGGTGGTCATCCTCAGTAGCTGCACTAAGCACACTCAGTCTAGGAAGCACCAGCTCTCCCTGCACATCTTTTGTGAACAGCCTGCATTTCTTCCAAAAGGAGCTCCCATCCCATGAAAATAAAAACTCTTTCTTCCCACTCCAGCTCTTTAGCAATGTGATGAACTCCATAGTTTTATTCTGTCTATGCTATTCCTCAAATGGCAGTTGCAATATTATAGAAATTTACATTCTGTTTTACCACCCTCAAAGTACTGCTGAATTACCAGAAACTGAATTTTACCCTCATGTGCTGCAGCTTTCCTGGTTATTGCTTCCTAAATGTATCACCATATGTATCTTCTCCTCCATATCCATGAGAAGCATCTCCAACTGGAAAAGTACCCTGGTCACTGTCCCGTTTCCAAACAATGTATATATATTTATCTTAAGCTAAGAAAGGAATGAGTCTCTTTATCATTCTGACTATAAAATCTCCAAAGACTATTATGTCTGTTCCTCCTGCCATCCTTGGCAAAGTCCTCCATCCTAACTTGGCACATCTCTACTTCAAGCAGTGACGTTGCTCTGAAATTAAATTGCTGATCCCTCTCTGATGTCAGCATCTCAACCTAACTCTGCCAGTAGTTTGAAGTCATTCTTAATTTCCACACTATGATTTGGTCCTTTCAACTACAACCCATTCTGCATCTCTGAACCTTGGGATCCACTGAGGCGGTTGGGCAGCAGTCAACCTAACTGTTTGTGCCAATTGTTCCTAAGGAACTTCACATCATCTCTAAGGGCAGCATCTCAGCAGCAAGGACCATAAACCTCCTGTATACTAGGTCTCCCACTTACATCCAAAGCACTTCCGACAGATAGCGGCACAACAATCCCTGCAATTAACCAAGTCCTGATCAGCTACCTACCAGGAAGAACATTCTGTGTGTGCATGCCAAGATTAAATAAAAGCTGTAAGTTAGTGTACAGTATTTCCCTTCAGCAACACCACAGATGAAACACTCACCTGCTAGGACCCACAATATCTGTGCCACCTACCATGAGCAGCACCCCCCCACTCTGGCCTCCCTGCCTCTGCCCCTTCCCCTCAATTACCTTGTCTCTGAAGTCCAAGCACTTACTCTTCAATCACTTATTTGAGTGATATGACTTACTACTGCTCTTAGGTAGATCTCCTTAAATGTGTTCTGTTGCTTCACCACCAGGAAGTACTACCACTCACTTACTTCTGAGCACCTACGTGGTGAGAGGTACTCTTTCACTGGCTACTTTTAAAAGATCTTTAAAGACTCACATTTTTACTGGGATTCCTGATTTTAAATGACTTATAGCTTTGTTATTCAATGCTGTCTTAATTTATTTGTCTTATTTATTGTTAGGCACCCAGAGCCTCTGGTATTGGGCACCATATACAGTAAGTACAGCTAATCTGGTTCAAGGTCAGTTGGCATCCATCTGTATCCTCCTCCCCGGCTCGTGCCTGAAAATAGGCAGGATTTGTCTAGTGCACTTTCCCGGTCAACAAAAACTAAATACAAATAAATAAAATAAAATTGCTTTGCCTTGCCTATTTGAGTCTTTCAATTGGTCTCAAATTAGTACTTGCTCCCCTCCGCTATAAAGTAATCTCATGTGGAAAGCAAAGATCAACAAATTCTGGTCAGAGCCGATATGGCTGTGGAGAGCTTTTGGGATGCTTTTACCCATTATTTCTAATGAATTTGTACAATGCAGATCTGCTGAGAGGCAGTTTTAATGTGGTCTTCCTTTTGCAAATTTTTACAATGTATTTTCCTAGAATATGCCTGCTGATTGATATATATTTAGCCTGAATAGTTTACAGAAGAAATGACATCTTATCAGGTGGTGCAGCACTGGCAGTAGGATGCTGGAATGTGTGATACATAGGAATGAACTGTGTATGGTGATAACACCCAGTAGCAATACACCTCAGGCACTTGTACGAAGAGCCATCGTCCCAGTGTCATTGCACTGCTCAGTGCGGGGAACAGCCAATGCTGTACCCACTCACACAAGTCCAAGAACAGGCATGTTACAGCCAACCTCCCATTCGTTTGTACAATCAGGGAACTGCGGATACACTATCCATATCCTGGTATACACTGCAAATGGCATTGCAGGATAATGCACCCCATGGCACCTAGGATACCTCAACAGTCTCGAGGGTGGCAGTTTACACAGGGGAACAGGGGAGAGTGTGGGCCTGCAGTGGTGTATCACAGCAGGAAAATACAGCATCGACAAAGCATGCATTGGAGGCATGTCAATTCCCTCTTACGGTTTGCCAAGGACATACACACGACTGCATAGGCTGGTGGGTCCCCAGCTTGTGTAAAGCCCTGATGCACAGTACAGCCACTTGGATCATTCCAGAGTGCAGGTCCCTGGCCCTGCTCCAGTGCAGTCAGTGGCTGACGATGGCAGTGTGTTAAGGGCAGTGCCAGTCTTCACAACAGGTCAGGTATGGGGGGAGCGGGGGTGTCTACGTACCGAGGCAATGGGTGGGGGTCCTCTATGCTATGGATATGGACCATAGTTTCCTCTGGTACAATTGGATCTGGGGAGGCTTACACTATGGAGCTCTTCAGAGATGGAGCTGGATCAATTGGGGATGGGAGAGGGTACCTGTAGTCCACCATGGCTGCCAGGCTGCTGTGCACCTGGGTGCACCTTTGCAGCCTGCCTATGGGTGACTGGTCTGGTTAGGTGAGCTATTCATTGCCTAACTGTGGTCCATGCTGCTTTGGACAGCGAGCGGTGCACTCCCACTTAATATGCCACAGTGCTGCATTTGCATGGGAGTGCACCCTCAACTTGCACAGCATACTATTTGTGTGCACCCTAGCCCATTCCTTTGCAGCCAATGCATCCCACACATTTGAATATTACTCTGTGTTGCATTGTTGGAGTCATATAGCACATTTCCCTTTTTTGCCAGGATGTGCCACATATCTCCTTTGAATATGGAGGCCTTGGACTAGGCTACCCTGAAGAAATACATTATCAAAATGATAAAATCATGACCCCACTAAAAACAACATATTGCATCGAATCTGGGACAGCCTGAGAAAATAAAGTGCAAAAATGTGTAAATGAAGATCCCTATGACAATTAGATGTAACATCTCCCCTGTTCTATCAGGATGTAAAATATAGGATAAGAAATATTTAAAGGAAATGTACTCTAAACTGAACTTCACTGTGTTCACTGACATAAACAAACAGTTTCTTTAAGCAATAATGCACAAGAGGGTGTGGGTCATGGTGGGATATCCTCACACCTGGGTGGTTGGGCATGAGGCCGCAGGTGGCATGCATCCAATGTCCCAGAAGTGAGGTTATCCCAGCACGACCTACACCCTGGAGTGCATTATTGCTATTATACAATGTCTCTTTGTTATACAAAATAAAAAAAAAAATAAAAAAAAATGTTGTGGTAGATTTTTGGTGTGGCAATATATCTTTGTTTCTTAAGAGAAGATGCACGTGTGTGTGAGTGTGCGTGTGTGTGTGTGTTTGTGTGTGTGTGTATCTCCAGGATACAAAATATAGGATAAGAAATATTTATAGGAAATCTACTTTAAACTGAACTTCACAGTGTTCATTGACATAAATAAACAGCTTCTTTATTGTTTTATAACGTAGCAATGCAGTATTTATTTTGAATGTTGTGGCCATGAGGATGGTGTGTACAGTGTGTGTGTGTGTGTGCATGTGTGTGTGTTTGCTGTAGCTCAATATATTTTTTTTCCCCAAAAAGCATAGTAGAAAATGCCTGCAAGGCCCAGTGGCACCGAGGGTTGAGGCGCTGAATGCCATACCTCACACCATGCTGGTGACCCATGTTTGGGAATGGACACGGGCCGCCAGGGGTCAGTAGGGGAGGAGAAGGATAGAGCATCTGGAAGACTGCTCTCCTTCTCCTTGAAGGGCAAGTGAGCTGACCTTGGTGTCACTCGCCCCCTGGAAAAGACTGGGGGACACGGCACCATGCCAGAACATGAATGGAGCTGGGGCAGATGCTTGCCTTGGCATTAGCATCATTGCACGCTCCCAGCTCCAAAGGGGGATTCCATTGAAAAAAGGAAAAGATAAGCTCTGCCAGCCCCTGTGAATGAGCCGGGGCTCAGTGTCTGACCCTCCATCCACCTTCAGTTCCTCCTCGGTGGCCCCACTTGGGGGGACATCCCCAGGTGATGGTGCAGATCACCGAACCCAGGGTGAGCCCGTTAGTGGGGCTAGGGGTACTAGCAGGAAAAAAGCATAGTATGATTAAATAAAAAGAAAGAAAATGCCTGCTTATTGCTATATATTTAGTCTGGGCAATTCACTGAAGACCTGGCATGTGTCTGAGACTGTGCTTATCAGATAGTGTATTTAGAGGTTAAAAAAACAGTGTAAATCATAGATTTTCGGGGAAAGGGTGACATTTATGAAATATGAATCTTTCTTGAAAGACAATACATTCCCAAGTGAAACTATTATTAAGAAGCAGTTTAAATGCAAAGTATTTAAATGTGCAAGTTGTTGCTTTCTGAAAGGGGTAAACAAATCTCCAGTTTAATAGGAAACTGATATTACCAAATATTCAACAAGCTGTTTCAGTTTCCTGATGGCATCTGATAAGCAGCATGGAGTTATGTCTCTAACATTCTTAACAGAAAGAAGGGAATAGTTTATTTAATTTGGCATGGAAGAATACATTGAAAAGTCCAAAACATGTGTTCCACGATACTCCATTTTCCAGCTACAGAGAGCAAGATGGCTGTATGCTCCACCAACAGCAATAAAAAGCACTTTCTTGTACCTACACCCCCTACACTGTCATTCTAAATATAAAATAGAAAACCTTTCATGTGCAGCTTTGTTTAAGTTTTCCCATCAGAGGCAGGCCACCAACTACTGTAAGTAGCCACTTACTGTCAATCCCCCTCTGTAGCTCCTGCTGGAAAGCACTAAGCTTCAGCTCCTCCCAGGATGAAGCTCCTCTTTTGAAAGTACCTGTTCAGCTTACAACAGACTGTAATATTCTACATAGCTTGCTTCCAACAAAAAGTTTGCAAAGTATAAATAACTAGTCCAAAACACTGACTGAAAAATGTTTACTTCTACTTACCCATCTACCCTCCCACATTGCGACATTAGGTACAGTATTACATAAATATCCTTTCTGTGTAGTTAAGGTTTTTATCTACTCTGTCTCAGTTCTATCAGCACAGGCCCCCAGCTAGCTAGCTATTTATATCTCCTGGCTCCTGTTGTAAGGCACAAAGCCACTTTTTCGTTCATAACTCTGATTGACTTCAGATCCAAAGGTAGCAACCACTTAACCAAGACTGTGCTGTAATATTGTGCCTTGCTAGTTTCCCCATACTGCCTACTAAAACTTAAAGAAGTTAAAGAACTGTCCCAAAATGGTGACTGAGAAGCTCTTGTTTCCACCTGCCCACCCCCACACACTGCCACTTTTAGTAATATATAAAATACCTTTCTGTGTAGGCTAGTTCTTTTTTTTTTTTGGTGTACTCTGCTTCACTTCTACCAGTACAGGACACCCAGGTAACAGACCATTTATAACTCCTGGCATCAGCTGGTAGGGACTAAAGAGGAGCCAATACAATTTATGACTGACAAGAACTGTTTTTCAACCCCTGGAAAAGAAGGCTACAGTTACCATATCCCGTTTACAAAGTAAGGTGTTCTCAGCTGTTACAGAGTGGGGTGATCATGTGATCTTCAGTAAGGAGCACTGTACTATGTGGCCAGTGGCTCTGAAGGGATGCAAACCTAGAGACTCCCCAAAATAGCATCTAAGCTGAGTGGTGATGGCTAGCAGAATATCCAGAAAGCAGGTAACAGTGATAGAGGAAGAGTCTGGGAAGGACCAGTCAGTCACAAACTGGAGGAAGCATGTGGGATATGAAACAGTTGTCAGTATAAAGATTACCTGTCCAGTCACAGAACAGGATATACATAAGAGTACAGTATATTCTACCTGTTTTTATGTTTGCTTGCACGCATGTGCAAGAAACATAGTGCCATCATCCGAGTTTTCAGAGGTGTGACGGCCCTCTTCCAATTCAGTCAGTGTGTTTACAGGCTTGGCCGCAGTTCTCCAATGGCTGCTGGAGCTGTCTATGACAGCAGTCGAAAATGCAGTGGAGTACAGTTGAAAGGGGAAGCTATGCTTCAGTGAGCAGTGATAAGATTTCGCCTGCTCATGCATGCTCCCCCTACACACACACACACACACACGCACGCATGCTGCGTGCTCGTCCCCCCCAAGCACATACTGTATAGCTGGCAGGGGTGCCCGATCCCCCAGCAGCTGTGCTGTGCTCCCCCCAAACAGAGTTCTACATGCCACGCTGGGTGCCCACACTAAGCGTGGCTGCGTGTATAGCCGGCCGGGTGTGCTCAATCCCCGTCGGCTCCACAGTCCCCCAGAGAATACAGGGTGCCACACTGGAAGCCCACCCCAGCATGGCAACAGATGCTATACCGATGGGGTGCCCAATCCCCATCGGCTCCAGGCCCCCCAAACACCATCCCTTGGCCCGCTGGGGAGCCCACCCTAGCGTGGCAAACATCCCGTGTATCGTCGTCCTTTTTAAAAGAAAAAAAACCCTGAAATACAAAAACGGTCCCTCGCTGTCTCTGCCCCCACCCATGCTCACCCACTGTGCACCCTATCTCCCCACGCCCCCCTCACCCCATACTTACCTCCGGACTCCGGCGTGATGATCTTTGGTGGACCGGGAACATGTCTGCACTCTTCAAAGCTGACCACGAACTGAGGAAATGCTGGTAAGCTGTATAATGGGATAGATAGGGTTTTTTCAACTTTACTGCATATCTCAGGCTTTTTGGGAATTTTTGCACCAAATTTTCAACATGGGGTTTTTGAGACCCCTTCCATGAATACTCTCACTGTCATGGCGTTAATCGGGCCCGAAGGGTGATTTCGCAGTCACTGTGCAAAATCACATTTCGGGACCAAGTAATGAAACAACACTGCCACTGTTCATAAGGTGGGCTCTCAAAAAGCCTATGTTGAAAATTTAGTAGAAAAATTCCTAAAAATGACTGTTTTATGAGTGTGCGTTGAGCAGTTCCTACGCACACTCGTAAGTTCGCGAATTTTCAATATTTTCACTCCAGATTTTCAACATTGCCATTTTACCACACCTTCTTATGAGCAGTATAGCTGTCATTTTTCACATCTTGCCCAAAATGTGTTTCCGCCCATGTAGCGCACAATGGCGCAGTCGGTGTGCGAAATCAATGTATGGGACACATTAAGAAAATCACAGTTACACTGGTCATGAGCAAAGGTCTTAAAATGGCTATGTTGAAAATTCGGTGAAACAATTCCTAAAAATGACTGTTTTATGAGTGTGCGTTGCGCAGTTCCTACGCACACTTGTAAGTTTGTGAATTTTCAATATTTTCACTCCAAATTTTCAACATTGCCATTTTATTACACTTTCTTATGAACAGTACAGCTGCCATTTTTCACATATCACCCAAAATGTGTTTCTGCTCATGTAGTGCACAATGGTGCAGTCGGTGTGCGACAGCAATGTTTGGGACAGATTAAGAAAATCACAGTTACACTGGTCATGAGCAGAGGTCTTAAATGGCTATGTTGAAAATTTGCTGACAAAAGTCTGTAAAATTACTGTGCTACGCATGAGCATTGCGCAGTTTCCACGTACCCTTGTAAGTTCATGACTTTGTAATATTTTCAGTCCAGATTTTCACCAGTGGCATTTTTCCACACTTCCTTATGAACAGTACAGCTGTCATTTTTCACAACATGGCCGAAATGTGTTTTCATACTTTCAGCGCAGAGGTGTGTGGTTGCTGTGGGAAATCATTGTTCGGGACAGATTCAGAAAATCCCAGTGACACTGTTCATGATCGGAGGTCCCAAAATGCCTGTGTTGACAATCTGCTGTAAAAAGTCCCCAAACTAATTACATTACGGGGGTGCGTTGCACAGTTTCTATGCACGCTCATGACTTCACCAGTTTTTTTAATATTTTTACTGCAGATTTGCAACATTGCCATTTTTTACACCTCTCCATGAACAGTACAGCTGTCATTTTTCACATCCTGTTCGGAATGTGTTTTTGCACCTGTGGTGCAAAATGCCGTAGTTGCTGTGCATAAGCAGCTGTCAGCTAACAAACTGATATTGCCACTGTTCATGAGGTGGGGGTCACAAAAAACCATGTTGAAAATTTGGAGTGAAAATACCAATGAATGCCTGAGGTGTTAGGGTTTCCAACCATAATGCCCCACCCTGTAGAGAATGACAGGCATCAGGGGTGTGGCTTGGGATTCTTGCCTGTAATGCTCATACCATTCCACATCCTGCAGCCAGTGAGAGGCATCGAGGTATACCTTGGACTCTTCAGTCCCAAAGTTCACCCCATTCTCCTATACTGCACCCATCTCACCGTATTTCCTGATGGAATGGGGTGCGCATAAGGGCCAAAGATCCCAAGGCACACTGTGACACTTGTCAGTGTCTGCAGGGTAGGGTGTGGTGAAATGACATGGCTGTTATGCCTGATGACCCAAAGGCACACCCCAATGCCTGTCACTCTCTACAGGGTGGTGGTGGGGTTGGCTTCAGTTCAGTACTTCACTGCCATTCCTATTATGCAGCTCTGTAACTTCAACACTACCAATGCCAATGCCAGCAAGCAAACATTCGGCATTGACAAATGCTTGTTTTTGTTTAGCAAGACTAGAAAGATAGAAAGCATTATGTCTAAGTCATATAGCAAACTTTCACTGCTACGGCTACAGGAGCTGTGCCAACAGAGACAACTGATCTAAGAAAGGGGCCACACATAGGCACAACTTATAGCCACCCTCCAAAAAATGGGACCAAGAAAACCAGGCAAAAGAGGTAGTGGACAATGCAGAGGTACCAGAGCCTGTGACTGGGGCAGCAGGGCAAGCAGACCAGTTACAGATGTTGCAGCTGCAGCTTGCCAAGCTTAAGGAACAGACAGAGATGGAACTGCAAAATCCTGAGGAGTGAGAGAAAGAACACCAGCACCAGGCAACGGAGTAAGAGAAAGAGCACCAGGAGCAAGAAAAGCAGTGCAAGCAAGAATTCCAGATGAAGAAGCTTGAGCATGACAGTTAGATGGAGATACAGTTTCAGAGGGCATCACCAGAACCTGTGAATATTGACATGAGGGGTTCAACCCAGGAAGCCAAAATTAATTTTAAAATGTTTCCTTGATATGAGAAAGGGGCTGATCTTTATTTGTTTTTAAGATCTTTTTGAAGCCGGTTCCATGGCACTGAGTGAAGGGGTTTGCTCAGTATGCTGGCAACCCAGGTTCATGCCCTGACCCAGGTACCAGGAGTGGAGACTGGCAGGGAGGGGACCCAGAGTATCCATTGGATGCTTCCCTCTTGGGGTGGGAGGGTAGATCCTCTGCACCTGAAGGCAGATTGGAGACATGCTAGGGGACATGAAGCCTTCACAAGCCCCCAAGTGTCCTGTCCTCAGTTCACCATCCCCACACAGGCCCCATCAGGATAGAGTGGGCAGGCCAAGAAAATGGGAAAAAAAGACCCCTGACTGACTGGATGATGGCCACCAGTCCTCAGTACCACAGTAGCCCTGGATTGCCCCATGCTGACACCCCGCTAGCCCCTGGGCTAAATAGTTGCGCCTACGGGCACTTCTTCCACGGGGGGGGCCCATCCCATGAAGGGTTATGTCGTGTCACCCAGGGGAACAACTGGCAGTAGTGGGGGCAGCAGATGTTCACCAGAGTAGGAGGGTGGCAGAGGGTTCTAGGTGGCCCAAAGGAGTGGCCAGTCAGGGGGCAGGGAGGAGCAAAAAAAAAATCTTTTCAAGAGAATCTGTGGGTTTTGGAATTGGGCAGGTTTCCTTGGGCAACTCACCTATAGCCACTATTTAGAGGCAGGGCATCAGAAGCTTTTGCCCAAATGGATGGAAATGACTGCATGGACTATGGTAAAGTAAAAAATGCCTTGCTAAATCATTTTGAGTTAACCCCCGATGCCTATAGGTAAAAATTTAGAGGGTTAAGAAAGGCACTGGAGGACAGCTATGTGTGTGCAACTAAGTAACTTTCTAGAATAATTGTTAGAAGGTGCAAAATCTCACTCTGTAATGGAGGTAAAATATTTATTTATGCTGGAAAAGTTTTTTTTAAAACTGTACATGAGGATATGAGAATATGGTTGTTGGACAGAACTCTGGGTTTTGTGGAGGAGTAGCAGCTGAGAGGGTTGATCAGTTCATATTCAGCCGACCATCCTCTCACCAAAAAGGGAATGGGGCTGGGCCAGCAGGTGTTTTTTTGGGAAACCTTGGGAGGCAGCCTAAAGGGAGCAAGCCCTTGCCTGAACAAAAAGGGAAGCCCGCTGGTCCCAAAAGCACAGGGAAATGGGAATGCAGGTGCTATATCTGCCAGAAACTGGGGCATTTGTCTTATTATTATCCAGAAAATGTAACAAAAAGTGCGAGTGCAGCTGAAGGGGAAAGACTGGGAAGCTCCAAGCAGATAGTAGCTTGTACACAGAGTACAGTACCCTCCAATGATACCGAATAGTTGCACCCTGTGTGTGACAATGGGATGGTGACCCAGGGACTGAGGGACATTGAGGTTTCCATTTCAAGTTCAAGTTCAAGTTCAAGTTTATTGCAGGAAAACTCCATTGAGCAAGCTCATTCACAAGGAGGTCCTGTGACATAAACACTTAAAGTACAAACACAGATAGGTAATAACAGTATATACATGAAATGCACGTTACATGATACAGGCTGGATATACATACAAGGGTACCACATAGGGTGACCGCAGGTGGTAAACATTGATATGAGACAGGGAAGTGACTTACAGGTTGCATACTGATAAATGAAACATGATGACTGGTGTGTGCAATACATATACAGTATTTTGGCAGCTAGAACAAACAACAGTCTACAACTGATATGGGGAGGGAGTGATTTGATAGAGTAGCAGTGGGCGTAAGCAAAAGATAAAAGCAGAGTAGAAGGGGAAGGGAAAGCAGTTAATATGACAAATCAATTGTACCTTATCAGTGGATAAATACGGCACACATGGGGAAGGAAGAGACTTAATGACAGTTACAGGTGTCTTTTATTTTGGCTGAACTTAGCGATTTATAGAAGTTTATTGAAACTGCTAGTTAGTTTCAGTACAGTTTGTAATTGGTTCCAAATGGAGGGAAGGGCATATGCAATAGCACGTTTACCAAAGGAAGTCCGCGTCCTTGGTATGTCAAGCATAATAAAGTCAGATTTTCTTAACGAGTATGCACTATGTGAGATACTAATAAGGGAAGAGAGATAGCTTGGCAATTTCTGCAGGAGCAGTTTAACAGTCCATAGCCCAGCATGGAGCAGACATCTAGTAGTAAGGGATGTCCAACCAACAGCTGCATATAAGTCACAGTGGTGCGAATGGTAAGGGGAGTTGGTAATGAACCATAATGCACGGTGATAAAGGATGTCCAGTTTACTTAGATTTGCAAGAGTGGTGGAGGAATAGATTACATCGCCATAGTCGAGTAGGGGGAGAAAAGTGGCCTGTACAAGCTTGTTTCAAGTTTCAAGGGGGAAAAGGGGCCTATTTCTCTAGAAGAAACCTAACCTTGCTTTTAACCTTCTAGAGACATCTTCGACGTGGTCACTGAAAGATAATTTATTGTCGATCCAGATACCTAGATATTTAAATTTTGTTACAACTTCCAGAGGCTCGTTTAGCGTGGTGACAATGAAGTCTTGGGCAAGGGTATTGGGGGGGTCTAAGACAGCACTGCGGGAGAATATGATCGCTTTAGTCTTCTTAGCATTGAGCAGAAGCTTTGCCTTTATTAGATTATGCTCAAGTTGTGCGAAGTCCGCTTGAAGCACTCCCTTGACTTCAGATAACGATGAGCCAGAAGTATACAACACAGTATCATCTGCAAAAAAGTGCAGATTGGACATAGATATGTTAGCACCTAAGTCATTAATGTACAGAGAAACAAGATAGGGCCTAAGATGGATCCTTGGGGACTCTCTTGCAACTGGCAAGGCAGCAGAAAAAAGCTTCGCCTTTACTTTTTGGAATCTTCCAGTTAGGTAGCTAGAGAACCACTGGGTGGTATGGCATGTGGCACCCAACTTTGCAAGGCAATTGACTAATAGTTTGTGATCAACAGTATCAAAAGCTTTGCTGAGGTCCAAAAGACTGCACCAGTTACCTTCTTAGCATCTATAGCAGAGATCCAATCATTGGTTACTTTTGCTAGTGCAGTGATTATGCTATGATTAGCCCGGAAGCCAGATTGAGCTGGGTTAATGAGAGAGAAGGTTTCCAAGTGAGATTTTAACTGAATATGGATCAGTTTTTCGAGAACTTTAGAAAGGATAGGCAATATGGAGATAGGCCTGTTTGTTGTTAGTTGTTTACATCAAATGGGTCACCAGATTTAAATAGAGAGAGGATATGTGCTGATTTCCAGCAGGACGGCACAGTAGCAGATGTAATGGAAAGATTGAAGATGTGGAGAATTGGGGCAGTGAGATGGGCGTAGCCTGACCTTAGGAAAAAGGGTTCCAAGCCATCGACCCCTGCGCTTTTTTTGGTGTCTAAGTTAAGAAGAGAATCTTCTACTTCTTTATAAGTTATCTCGTGCAGTTGGAAGGGGCTGGGTGCAGGACTAGATGTGGCGGGAGGGGTATGCTGGCTCACCGCAGCACCAGCATAAGGTGACGAGTCAAAAGCTAATCCAGCTGTGGCAAAGTGGGAGTTAAGTTCCTCCAGGATTAGGGACTTGTTTTCCACAATCTTGCCACTTGCAACTATCTTTGTTGGGACAGAGGGGGTCATGGGCCGTCCTTCTATAGCTTTG
Organism: Neoceratodus forsteri; assembly: GCA_016271365.2. Classification (NCBI taxonomy): domain Eukaryota; kingdom Metazoa; phylum Chordata; order Ceratodontiformes; family Ceratodontidae; genus Neoceratodus; species Neoceratodus forsteri. Next base: position 865,556,937 of record CM057458.1, on the reverse strand, counting down.
ATAGTCTTCCATATTTTATGAGGGCTACCTTTAGCTTGTTCGAGAGTAGAAATATAATAGTTAGCTTTAGCAGAGCGAAGTTTTTTCACACAGTTATTCCTGGCTGTTCTAAAGGCCTGCCAATCGAAGATTCTTTGGATTGTCTAGCTGTGAGAGCTTATCTCGAGCTATAAGGGCTGCCTTGAGATCGAGGTGAACCAGGGTTTGGAATTGTTCCGCACTTTACTTTGATGAAAGGGGCAAGCTTATTTATTATTGTAGTGAGTTTGTCATTATGGACGCAAGCTGCCTTGTTGACATCTTTGGCTAGGTAAAGATCTTGCCATCTGATCATGCTCCAGTTCAGATAGGAAGTTTACTGCACTGAGATTTGCGAAAGGATCTTTTGTTATAAAGATGGGTTGCGGACGGGCCTTAATTTGAGATCTTATGCAAGCAACAATTCCATGATCGCTCATGTCATTGTGAAACACTGCCAAATGAGATATTTTGTGTGGATGGGTGGTTAGTACCACATCTAGAATGGAACTGTTGGCAGTATTTAGAGTGTTGTTCCTAGTAGGTTCACTGACTAATTGCCCAAGACCTAGCTCGTCACAAAAGGATTTGAGGCCGTGTGATTTAGGTGATAGCCAGTCCAGATTTAGGTGACAGCCAGTCCATATTTCATTGGTGAAGCAGGATCTAATTCAAAAAGAACAGATCCTGCCTGACCAGTTTTCTAGGATTAGAGGGGTGACAGGTCCAGCAGTCTCAGTGCTACTTGTCCAGATCTTTCTGAGCTTGAAAGGTGGCCAAGGCATATGAGATGTGGGTGTTGCACCAGATCTGTAGGTGAATGTAATCATGGGTAATGACTTCAATAGTCGGGCCAATATTGTGTGTGTCACCACACATAGAAAGATGATGGAACCAGCCCCTGAGAACACTGAGTTCACAGGACAGGAGGCAACCCCTACTTCAGTTGCAGGAGCAGTTGTGGCTGAAGAATGAGATGAGAGCAGCAGTTCTGAGTCACAGGTACTGATGGAGGAGAGCCCAGTCAGGGGTGGCTCTCCCACAGCAGACAGTGTTTTGGGGAAGATGAGGTGTGTGGAGCTAGGGAGAGCTCAGTAAGCTGACCCATTCCTGCAAAAGTTTATGGAGTTAGCCACCAGTGGGGAAGGTGACTCTTCAGGTGTTGGGAAAAGGGAAGTGTACTAGGAGAATGGACTTCTGTACCATGAGTGGGTTCCTAAGGGGGGACTGGAGGAAGGGGTACTTTTGCAGATAGTAGTGCCTAAGGAGTATAGGAAGCATCTTCTGATCTTGGCCCATGACATACCCCTTTCAAGACTCTTAGGGTTAAGCCACATAAAAAGGTGGCTGACTAGTAATGTTCATTGGCACAGTATTTTTAAAGATGTGGTAAACTTCTGCCAGACTTGTCTGCACTGCCAGAGGGTGGGAAAGGTTGGGGACAAGGCTAAAGCATCTTTGATTCCCCTACCCGTTATTGAAATACCATATCTGTGAGTTGCCATGGACATTGTGGAGCCCCTGAGCACCCTATATCGCACTGGCAAGTGGTACATCTTGGTGGCTGTATATTACACCTCAAGGTAAACAGAAGAAGTGCCCATGTCCTCCATCAAGGCTGAGAAGGCGGACGATGAACTAACGGGGATATTTAGCTAGGTGGGTTTTCCCCAGAAGATTCTGTCGGATCAGGGCACCAACTTCATGTCTGATCTGATGGTCAATCTCTGAAAAAAGTTTGGGGTAAGGTAGCTCAAGGCCTTGCCATACCACCCCGGACTAAAGGTCTAGTTCAGGGTTTTTCAACCAAGGGTTCTAGGCCCCCTGGGTGTCCCTGAGCAAGGCATAGTGTGTCCCTGAAGTGAACAGGAAAAATGTTAAATATGAAACTGTAGAAACAACCCTCCACTCTTAACACCTTCCACACCTCCATTTCCTCATTCTTCGCATTGAATATGGGATTCAAATCTGGGATCTGGCCAGAAGTTCTATGCTTAAACTCCATGCCTCCATCACCATTTGTGTAAGAAACTTAATCTCCACCTCCCCCCACCACACCCTCTGTCTGCTGTTGCAGGTAGGGGGTCTCTCCTACTACTGATGTTCGCTCTGGGGGTCAATGCACACACAAAGTATAAAAACCTCTGGTCTAGTTGAGTGATTCAATGGGTCTCATATGAAAATGTTAAGGGGCATTTGCTGATCAGCCTGCTGGAGAGTGGAAAAAGTACCTACCCCATTTCCAAATCTTATATACAAAAGTCCCACAGGAGTCCACAGGATTCTCACTCTTTGAGTTACTGCCTGGCCATAAAGTACAGGGCCCCTTGATTTGGTAAGGGATGAATGGGAGGGTGAGCTTGCTCACCATGGGGAATCTGTTGTAAAGTATTTCCTGATTTTCAGGTCACGGATTAAGGAGCTTATGGGGTTTTCCCAGGTTCATCTGGTTGCTGCACAACAAAAGCAAAACACATGGTATTACCCTGGAGCCAGGGCCTGGGAGTATGAAGTCAGGCAACGGGTGATGGTGCTCGTCCCCATCCGGCAGAACTAATTGCAGGTGGCTTGGGAGGGGGCCTTACTCTGTGGTGAGGAGGGTGAATGATGTTAATTATGTGGTTGAGCTAACAAATGAGAGGTGCAAACAGCAGGTGTACTACATAAACATGATAAAACCCTACCATGACCAGGACGAGATGGTCCTAGATGTGTGCAGGTCTCTGGAGGAGGGGGAAGAAACAGACCCACTGATAGATCTCATATGAGAGGTGAATGGAGAATCTGCAGTGGATGCTGTCACACTCTCAACATGGCTGGCATCAGCTCAAGCTACCAAAATGAGGAGGGTGTTGAGTATATTTGGTGTCATCTTCACAGGGAAGCCAGGGTATACCACGTTGGCAGAACATTATGTGGATACAGGGGTCCAGGATCCACTGAGACAGACACCTTACAAGTCCCATAAGGTGCACGTCGTGCCATGGAGAGGGTGATGAAGGAGATGCTGGACCTTTGGGTGATACAGGAGTCCAGTAGTCTCTTGGCCTTCCCAGTGGTACTGATTCCCAAAAAGGATGGGACCACGAGGTTCTGCATTGACTACCGCAAGCTCAGCAACTGCACAGAGTCAGATGCATACCTCATGCCCAGGATGGATGATGTCTTACAGAGGTTAGGGGGAGTCCATCTCCTGTTCACTGTAGACCTGACAAAGGGCTACTGGAAGGTACCCCTGACTCCTGAAGTCAGAGAAGGATCTGCCTTCATCACCCCATTTGAACTATTCAAATTCAGGGTGATGCAATTCGGGATGAAGTATGCAACAGACACCTTTCAGTGACTTGTGGACTGTATCCTGCAGGGGGCAGGCGACTTTGCCCTGGTGTACAATTCAGGGATGACATTGTAATCTATAGCCAGACCTGGAAATATCAATTCCGGCATGTGCCTGAGGTGTTCCACCGACTGCAGACTGCTGGGTTGACAGTCAAGGTGGAGAAATGCCTGATAGGAAAGGCAGAAGTGTCATACCATTTGCACAGGGTCGTAAGTGGGTATATCAAGCCTGAGTCAGTGAAAACTGAGGCCATCCAGGGATGGGCCACATCCACAACCAAGAGGAAAATATGAGCCTTCCTGAGGACAGCAGGGTATTACTGTAAGTTTGTGCCAAATTTCAGTTGTGTGGCCAAACCCCTGTCTGATCTCACCAGGAAGAAAATGCCGGAAAATGTTCAGTGGATGGAAACCTGTGATACTGCCTTCCATCAGCTGAAGGAGACATTGTGTCGTGCACCCGTGCTCACCAGTCCAGACTACTCTCTTAAGTTCATTGTGCATGTAGATATGTCCTATGGTGGGCTAGAGGCAGTTCTGAATCAGGTCACGAGATTGGGAAAGGAGCATCCAGTCAGGTACCTGAGATGGAAGCTTCTGGCAAGAGAGCAGGCTTATGCCACAATAGGCAAGGAATGTCTGGGAATTGTCTAGGCTTTGCAGAAGCTGCAACCATACCAATAAGAAAGGGAGTTCACCCTGATTACTGATCATAACCCTCTTAAGTGGCTGCATAGGACAAGTGGCCAAAATGCAAAATTGCTTAGATGGAGCTTGGAGTTGAAGACCTATAATATGGATATCTGGCATCTAAGAGAGTGACAGGATGTCAGTGCAAATGGATTGTCCAGGCAATAGAGCCCCTGTGCTTCCCCCCCCCTTCTTTTATTTGACAGGAGAGACCTAGGAGAAAATTAGGTAGGGTTTCAACAAACAGTGAACAGGGGGTGGGGGCACGAGGCCATGGCAGCTGGAGCCAGCTGGCTCACATAAAAAAAAAAAAAATCAGTGCTACTAACAAGATTTATTTTTCTTTCTTCAGGAAAAGGAGATGTGATGGGCTGGGTACCAGTATGGTATGGCTTTAACTTTTATTTGGGAACTTGTGTGAGTTTCTGCTGGTCAGGTTTCAAACTAGCAGAGGCCTGATCGTAAACATCAGGGCTTCTGATGTCAGCCAGACCACAGCTTAGAAAAACGTTCCACAGTAATGGACATCACAAACTACTAAAGACTGTTTCCCCTAATGGATGCTTGAAGACAAAGGGGGTTTGAATCTATGATGTCAGAGTGACATTCTGCAGGATGGTTTTAGCTCTGATAGGAGTTCTGAGGGTCAATCACTCAGGAGATGGGGAAGAAACTACCAGCTGGGGTTCTCAGCCTGAATCAACTGTTGTGTGGTAAGCTAAAACTTGAAGAGAGAGAGACAGAGACAGTAAGAGCTTTTCTGAGTAAATTCTGGACATAAACAAGCTTCTTTTCCTTTTCTTCTGTTTTTATCACTGTAGTTCGATGGGGTGAACAACCAGCCACACACCCTTTCTGAGCTATATAAGCAGTTTCTCCCAGCCTCCTACTGAAGCACTTCTTCTTTTTCGCCAGCTGAAAGCTTTGTTAGCCTGTCTTCTCTCTTGTGATTTGCTGGTACTTTGTCTCCCTCCCCAGCATTGCTGTACTCTGGGCTCTGCTTGGTTTGTGCTGAATGTCTGTTTTTTTGTATTCTCCTGCTTTTTGTTTGCGTTGCTTTGACCCCCCTCCCAGCTGCTAGGTGCTTCTTTGTGTGTTTGCTTCGTTCCTGCTCCTGTACTTGTGTTTGCTTTGTTTCTTTTGGACTTTCTAGTTTTCCAGCACACTGTGTATACATTGTTTACTTGTGGTTCAGGTTACATATTGTTGTTTCCTAACCTTAAGCTGCACTGTGTATGTGCTCTCAGGCTCCATTTACTCACCAGATTTTGCAAGCCTTTAGTCAATTGCATTATTATTGTGTGTTTCAGCTCCAACTACTGTTTTCCTGCCTGCTTTCTACCTTAATTATTTGCACCTGGTTTAGGCTTCATTCACAGCCTTTCACTGCCTGAACATCTACTTCACAGTGCCACTCCCTTTGTGCTATGTGTGTTCAACAGCTCAGCTATTACTTCACTCAGTGGTGGCTCAGTTCATCCAGTATTGGAGTTCATTGTGCTCTGATCATTTTATTCAGTGTTTGCTCAGCCAGGTCCAGCTGCTGCATTGCTGTACAGAAACTTTCAGCTACTACATTAGCTGTCTCATCTTGTCTTTCAGCTGCAGGCTTTTTAGCAGTTTGTTTTTGAATTTATATTTTGAACCTTTCAGTCATTAATTTGCTTCCCCTGTTCACATTACTCTTGCAGCTTGCTATGCTATGGCTTGTCCTTCACTAGGACCTTGTCAGTAAAGGATCCTCTTTGGGGGTTCCTATCCTACCATCATTACAGTTGCTGTTTGGTCTCATGATGCTCAGATTGTGACTTCCCTGTTATTCCCACAGCGGGGTGGGGGTGGGGGCTGTGGTGTCACTGTGGGGCATCATGGCTCCAATTAGTAGGAACATGCTTTTATGAAAGCTGTATGATTTTGCCCTGCTTTCTTGCCTACATGCATTTCGGTTATCCATGCATAAATCATTAACCTTGTAGCCTACATGGCCTTCAGATGTTCATTGCATTCCATTACTGTGCTGCATGCCCCTTAATGGATTAACCTATATCCGCCTTAATGACATTTACAGTAATCATGCCAATAATAGTAATTCACTATTCATGCTGAAACCATAGCATCAAATGCTTTTATGTAAACTATGATTGCTCCTTTATGGAACTGGTTTCCAAGCATATGCGTAATTCAGCTTATCTCCTATGCAATACATCATACTTATCTATGGTGCTGTCTATTTTATTACTGTTGCAGATCCTGCTACATATCCCCTATCTACTAAACCTCATTGATTAATTTTAGCTAAATCTTATTGATTCAGTCACTTGCATCACAGCCTCTCATAAACAGCTACCTTCTATGTCACCATCAATTCAGCTTCCGTAATGGAACTAGATGGCTTGTTTTCTGCTGGTTGCTACCACTACCAAACCAACAAATGCTGGCTTACACTGCAGCCTTCTACCTCACTCAGGACCTGCCTTGGTAGTTCTTGTGGTTGCAGAGTTCAGTTGTAACCTTTCAATCTTGTGGTTGCAGAGTTTGCTCACAACCTTTTAAGGCCTACTACCTAATCTACGGCCACTGGCTTTGACAAACTTCCTCCTATGAAGCACTCAAAGTTGGTTCACATTCTCCTTCATAAATTGGAGGCATTCTGACTATGTTCATTACCTTTTCTGACTCAGGGCTTGCCCTGTAAACCAATGGTCTTGCTCTACACTGACGAAGTCCACATCTTGAGCATGCTAACCTCAGGGCAGGGTCCATCACATCGGGTCCATAGTAGGAATGTCCTCGCTCTGGGTGGAGCTTTAGAGTGTAGTGATATACATGCACCCCTTGATGCAGAACTTAAAACTTCAGCTGCTGAAGGGTAGAGCCCTCACAGCCCAAGAGTGCTCCTTTGGCTATGGCATCACCGTGGCCCCTTCTAAAGCTATTCTCCCTACGACCATCTCTGGTTCACCTGGTTTGTTTTAGTCAGTAGGCCAGCTGAGTGCCTCAGTGGTCGTTGCTCTCCTCCTCCTGCCTTGGGGGTTCGCTCTCACTTAGAGTACCCATTGTTGCAGAGGTCTCTCACAACCCTTCATGGTGTTCCTGTTAGAGGGATTGTGAGATCATTCCACCAAATTGAAATATTTCTTCCCCTTTGATTGGGTTTCTAAATTGCAGCAGCAGAGCCAACACTAAAAAAAAAAAAAACTACCCATGGCTTGGAAGGATGGTGACCTAGGCCTTGGATCCCCATAGGTTTCCTCCTGTTAAAAGGGTTTTTTTTCTCTCCTCCATAACAAAGGTGATAATATATAATTAGTTGTTTATAGTATAGTCCTTAGTTACTTTAGGTAGGTTTCCACTGTTGGATGGAGATGGATGGTGGCCCTACTCACCATTCCCTCTCTCCTTAGGATGCCCCATGTTGTTACCAGTGCAATTCATTTTATCAGTGTCATCCTGACCACCTGTGCATATCATTTATGTTTCATCAGGCTGTCTCATTGCCGTCAATTAGCTTCTCTACTTCGTAGTCAACATTTACTGCTCAGTGTTCTTTTTGGGGCTCCTTCCTAAGGTACCTTTAGCCAAGGGAATCTTTCCTGTGGCACCTCTAGAGGTGGAACCCTCTGTGAGGGTTCCTAGACTTCGGTACCCCTAGAGGGTGGTAATTCCCCACAGAATAGAGAATGCAAATGGCCAAACAGTTATCATAGTTGTACAAGCATAACACTACTCTAGTTGCATAGGCCCATTAAATTGAATGGCTATTCCTCTAGTTCAATGGGGACAGCAATCAGCCACACCTCCTTCTACAGCTATATAAGCAGTTCCTCCCTGCCTCCTTCTGAATTACTTTTTCTTTGCCCCACCATCCTCTTCTCCTCCTCCAGTGGCATGCCTCACTCCTCAGTTGGCTCCTTCCTAGGGTACCTTTAACCAAGGGATTCTTTCCCATGGCACCTCTAGGGGTGTAACCCTCTTTGAAGGTTCCTTGTCTTTGGTACCCCTACAGGGTGGTAATTTCCTGTGGAATAGAATGTGAATGGCCAAACAGTTATCACTGTTGCACAAGCTTTACACTACTCTGGTTGCTTAGCCCCATTGTACGTAGCATTATTGTTCCCTATAGTTTGATGTAATATCCTGTAGGATCTGTGTAGTTATCCTGAAATATTAAATATATTATTTTTATAATTTACGGTCTGTGATTAAATCCTTTGCGGTACAGCTAACCAATTTATAACTGACAAGAACATTTTTTCCACCCCCGGAGAAGAAGGCTAGTTACCGTATTCTATTTCCAAATTAAGGTGTTCTCAGCTGTGACAGAGAGAGAGAGAGATGGTTGTGGGACTTTGAGTAAGGAGCACTGTGCGGTGTGAGCAGTAGCTCTGAGGGGGCATGAACCTGGAGGTTCCTCAAAAGAGTGTCTAAGCTGAGTGGTTGCAGCTACTGGAGTATTGAGAAAGCTTGTAACAGTAATAGAGTCTGAGTCTGGGAAGGAACAGGCTGTTACAGTAGGCTAGTTTTTTTTTGGTGTACTCTGTTTCAGTTCTATCAGCACAGGGCTCCCAGCTATAAGATCACCTAAAACTCCAGGCATCAGTTCATAGGTATTAAAGAGTAACCAATACAGGTGACTACTATAGGTGTGCATGCCTAGTTTTATTTAGTAGAATGCAGCATGCAAAGGTGGAGGCAGGGCTGGGCCAGTTGCTTGCCATTAGATATTCTTCAACTATGCTGTTTTTTTTTTGGGGGATGAGTAAAGTGGTGGGATGCCAGATGATGGGGGGATAAAGTGTGTCGTGTTTCTTCCTAAACCAAAAACATTAGCGTACACCTCTCTACCAGTCAAAACCATATGCCCAATAAAGGTCTGCATTTAGCCAAACCATGAGAGAAAAAATATTTTATTTCATTACTAGTGATACGTGGACATGAAGTAAAGTGCCACAATGGTGTCAATAGCTACAGAGAAGCTCCCCTCTGATAGTGCAAAATATCCAACACTGCTTCACATTGCTACAATTTCTTTATCAAGGGTGAAGAGAATAGCTGCAATGAGGGTATATATACCCCTAAGTATGACATTTTCAGATCACTCTAGTGTAAAGTGACATCAGTTTACTATACAACTATCACAAAATAGATAAGGAAATAAGTGACAAAATGTGCAAAACATGCACAAATACTGTACAATGCATACAAAATGTGTAATAGATAAAAGCACACACAGAAAGAAAAAAATATGTACAACTTGGCACATTATCAGGAGATATCAGGAGTCCATATGTTCCTGGAAATCCATTTTATCACATTATGTCACCTTGTTCTGTCACATTTTAGAAGTTTTTTCTGATATCTTTTACATGGCGCACTCCCTTGTATCAATCGCTCATGCACAAGGATAACATACTATAAAAATTGTAAGGCAAAATCCAGATTAAATATTCAGTAAATCAAAAAACAAGATATTGCTGATTAATTCTGTAAGATATCAGATAATCCGCAATATAGTTAATCAGCAGTACATTTGCGCAGGTAGGTAGAGCAGAAGTAGATACAGTCACAACTAATAAATCCAACTTGCCTCATACCAAATGCATATGGAAACCAAGTCCAACACGTGATAGAAAGCATTGTGTTGTTTCTGAGTCAGTTGGAGAGGGAGGGTGGATTATATGTTTACCTTTGTGAACATTAGGTGGGGAAGGCTCTGTTTTCCTTCCAAATCCTTCAGTTTGAATTAGCATACTGGCTAACAAATTTTGTTTAATTTTATTTAATTTTTAGAACTAAGTTGTGAGCTGGAATGTTTTTGCACAAGATAGCTATTTATTTGTTACTGTTACGGTGTTTATTTTCATATGTATTATATTATTTATTTACAGTTATTTTTTGGATTCCTTGTTTTCTCTATTTGGCACCCTGAGCCTCTGGGAAAGAGTACCTAAAATAAACTACCTTACATGTCTTCTTCATTCATATGCTAATCAGTAATAATCTGGATGCTACACAGGTGAGGGATGGTTTTCCTTGTTTTTATTAAAAGAAAAACTCTGCTGGCAATGTTGCATCACATAGTGTGAAGTGACTCACTTTGTACCAGCTTTGTAGGCAGAGTTCACTTTGTAACCTCTCTACTTATAATGTATTTTATACATTGCTATTTGGGGAACTAGTTAAAGTACTTTGTTACTTTGTATAATTTTAAGCAGGCTATAGATATTAGCATTTATTTTATTTATTTCATTTTATTTAAAAAGTGATGACTTGGATATGCACAATGAACCAGAACTCCTTTATCGGTGTGACCCAGGGCAGAGTATACAGCAGGAAGTGAGAAATCAATATCAAATAAAGTGAAAACTGTGGGTAGATGTAAATGAACAATAAAAGCAAGGTACAAGAAATAAGTATAATTCTTGATCACAAAGTAGTATGTTAATATTGATTCAATTATCTTCAAGTGAAAAAGCATAAAGCTTTGTTTTAAAAATTGTACAAAATGTTCTGATACATAAAGCTTGCTTTATAACATGGCAAGAAATGCTATACTGAAATGAAGTACGTTTATTAGTGGACAGAGAACACATTACCCAAAATGAAGCTGGCATTAATTCTTTAGTAATGCCCGACTCATAGTGCAGTACCATGGTGAACCACAACTAAATCATTAGAATATAGTATATAACAGCAGTACATGTTCATTCCCACCCATCCACCCCACGGCACTCAGAGAACCGTAGCATAACTGATGTCTAGTGCAGAAATCTATAAAGTGAACAACATGAGTACCTAAGATGTTACCTTCTCGGTATGCGGTGTAATGGGGAATTGCACCATGGGTCAATAAGCAGTAAGGCAGCAAAATCATCCCTCCTCTGTCAGGTCTTATAAACAATATAGATGGTATGAGTGGAGTTCTAACTGCGGGTTCTCATGCGCCGTCTATTTGTGGTGCCACCAAAGATAGCAGTCCAAGTCTAAGCACTGCTGTGTTAAAACCTCCTGAATTATCACTGAAAAAGGAAAACAAATCAAAACATATTGAGCATAACACTGAATGTGTAACAGCACCCAGCAGTAGCAGACATGTTACTCTTTCTACAAACGAGCTAGATGAGCTTGAGAGAAAAAAATGTGAGGCAAACATGCAAAAAATACTTCTTGGCATATAATGTGGTTTCTAACTGCTAACCTCAATCAGTCTGGCAGCTGAAACAACTACAAATGAAATAGTTAAGTTAGCATCCATCTTGAGAAATTTCTATGGGTCAGTCTGAACTGAAGAGGGCAAACCGTATAGCATTAGCTCATTTATTGGGCTGCAAGCTGGTTTAAATCACCATATCAGTAGCTTGGGAGTAAACTACAAACTCAACATTGCAGCAAACCCTGAGTTTCAATCAGCAAACATTGTGCGTTTAGCTGTTCTGAAGGAATACAGAAGAACTGGATGAGACATTTCTGCACACCACCACTGTATCTCTCAATCTGATTTGCATCGAATTAGAAGCTTTCCAAAATTGAACCTTGTGTCTGTGTATGGACAGGTACACAGACTCTGGTTTGAAATGCAACTGGGTCTCACCAGACAAGGCAGAGAGGGGCTATATATAGCGAACCATAACTCTTTCACAGTAAATATAGACGAACATGGCAGTGAGTATATAGCACTCGCTTTTAATGAGACAACCAAGAACCACAATGCAGTAAAAGAAGGCAACAGGAAAGTACTGAGAGGAGTTCTACACTCATAATCTGAGAGTGCAAACTGCCAGTCTCTCTCTTTAAAGAGTACATAGCTTGTTGTCCACCTAATCCCCCCAGCATTATATTTACACCCACTGAGGTCACCCCAGAACTTCTTAGACAAAAAAGAATTTTGGTACTCAAAGCAACCAATGGGGAAAAACTATCTGGGTGAAATGATGGTGCAGATTTGCTCAGATGCCCAACTGAGTTTCAGGTTTACAAACCACTCAATCAGAAGCACAGTAGTTCAGTTGTTGTCTGAGGCTGGTCTCACATCAAGAGAGATAATGTCTGTCACAGGACATCGATGCGAGACCAGCCTCAGGAACAACTGGTCACAATTACAAAGTGATAGAAAGAAATGGTCTGCAATATTGTGTAAACCAAACAGTCCACCAAAACCAAAGGAAAGCACCAGTACTGCTACCGCAGGACACACTGTTTTCTCACCGAGCAGCCCTTTGTCTTCCAGTAACCTGTCAAAACAAAAAGAAAACCTACCTACACCTGAAAATGCATCACAACAGCAGAAACCAGAACAAATCCAACCAAATATTGTCCAGCAAGAGACCATAGAAAGTAGGAGCAAGAATGAAGGTCAGCACCCTGCTGAAAATGCATCTTCCATCAGTAGCAGCCTATTTAATATGAGCCACTTTAACATTAATGGTCCTGTTAATTTTAATTATAAAATGGCAAGAAAAAATCCACTCACCTGATTGGCTAGCTGTGTCCAGAAGGTGTGAGGATAATACAGCACAGCATCACGGATCACTTCCCGGCAACCTGACAGAGCCTAAGGGAAAAAAAAGGAATCACTACGCCTGTGGAAAGCTGTCAAAACCTTTACCTCAGAACAGCTGTGAAGAAATAAAAAAATGTCAGAACTACCAGAAGTGAATTTTGCCATCTGCAGCATTGCAGACCTAACTGCATTATTTGAAACTGAAAAGCAGCAATCAAACCAGCCAAAACCTACCACAATTCCTGCTAAAAAAAAGGAAAAAATAGACACCTAGATATAGCACCTCAAGACCTGGACCAACTTGAAACAGAAAGAAATGATCCCACAACAAAACGAGCAACTTCCTGGGCTATGAATATATTCCTGGACTGGCTCACTGAGAAAAAAATAGAAATGAACTTCCAAGAAATATCACCATCTGATTTAAACACTACCCTTCGCTATTTCTACGGTTCAGTCAGAACCACAACAGGACAACCATACAGTATCAGCAGCTATGTAGGGCTTCGTGCTGGCATAAACAGATATCTAAATGAACCGCAAGTAAGCAGAAACATAAATCTAATGTCTGATCTGGATTTCCAGTCCTCCAACAACGTATTTGTTGCCAACATTAAAAACCTCCGTCAAGAAGGGAAAGATCGTACAAAGCATCACCCCGCCATACCACTCACCTATCTTGAGCAGCTGAGAAACTCTGACGCACTGTCTACAGAAACACCAGAAGGCCTAGTCCATCGCGTGTGGCTAGAAATTCAAATTCATTTTGCAAGGCACGGTTGTGAAGGGCAGCACAAACTAAAGCCAGATTCCTTCCAATTATGCACGGACTCCACTGGCCACGAGTACCTAACAATGACTTTCAATGAAAAAACAAAAAATCACGGCAAAATCATGGAATGAGGCAGAGACAACCTACGCGGCTGCATGTTTGCCATCCCAGGACATCCGCATTGCCCAGTAGCAGCCTTCACAAAATACCTAAGCAAAACCCCCATAAACGCTCCTTGTCTCTACCTCCATCCAAGAAAAAAAAACAACCAAACCATGGTCCGAGGAAAATACGTGGTTCACATTGGAACCCATTGGAATAAATTATCTAGCTACAATGCTTCCCAAAATATGTAAAGCAGCATCACTCCCACAAACCTATACAAACCACAGTCTCCGCGCTACTGCCATTCAAATTTTTTCCGATGCTGGACTCCAAGCCCGACAGATAATGGCTGTCATGGGTCACCGAGCTGAAACATCTCTCCGAAGTTACTGGGCCCCTTCACTTCAAAACCGAAACACTTGGAGCAACCTGCTCTCTGGCACAACAGACCAACCACATACTTCAACAGATATTTCCCCACCAGCGATCACCTACAAAACTCCTCTACAAATTACTAATGCCTACACTCACCATGGCCAAGTCCACATAAGAACTGCACCTGGAATCCTACAGCAAGCACCAGAGCACAGATCCGAACCTGAAGCTACAGGAAATAATGCAAGCAGTGTAACATCGACGATGAGCCAACCAGCATCGACGTACAGAACGACCTCACTGTCCTCAAAGCAATGCCTAAATACCCAAACCATCATCACGGGAAACTCAATGTGTGTTTTCCACGTCTGCAACAAATAAAATCAACAAACCTCCAAGAGCAGCATGATAATTTCAATAAGCAAGCACTCAAAAGAGAATCTAAAATGAACTTCCTCTCTGCTCTTACTAGTTCACACTTCAAACTCTTCACTTTAAAGTTCAAACTGTTACACCAAATGTATTTTAATGAAAGTAATATAAGCAAACTGCATTATCATATTTATTCCTAAACAGCAAGCTTTAAACATATATTTATACTGTTCTATTTATTTATTTACAAACTGCATGGTGTTATTTATTCCCATGGCATTATTTATTAAAACTACTCTCTTGTTACTGTTCAAATGTTATGAATATTAAAACTTTTAACCACAGAAACATGTCTGGGACTACTTTATTGAGTGGAAGTATACATGGCATTTTCAATAACTAAAAAACTAAAAACTAAAAAACTGAAACAAAAACTACATTTTTTTTTACAGCCGAGCCATTTTATAATAGCAATAATGCACTCCAGGGTGTGTGTTGTGCTGGGATAATGTCACGCCTTGCCGTTGGTCACACTTGGCCTTGGCCTCGTGCCCAACTGTGCAAGGAGTGACATTATCCCATCACAACACATACCCTGTCATGCATTATTGCTTAATTATTATTTTGCAAATGAGAAACATACTCCATGAGATAGTAGCAGTGGCAAGTTTCCTGTATTGTAAGTGAATAGTGACAGTAGCCCAGTCTGTTTAGTGGCATAATATAGTAGAAGTGCACAGTTTTCTGTATTATGACTGCACAGTGATAGTAGCCCAGTTTGTTGAGCGGCATACCTTAATTCTGTGTTACTTGAATATTGTTCTTCATTGCTATACAGCAGACGTTAATGTAGTAAAAAAGTTACCTAGATAGCATCCAAGAGTAGCTTGCGCTGTTTGCAATCTGTTTGACGCACAATATGTTAATCTGTTAAATATTCAGCTTGCACAGTTTGCAGTGCACGTAATGCAAAACATGTTAATCTTTTAAATATTCAATCCTAAAGTTCAATGGGGCTGTTCACAGGCAATGAGAGCAGCATTTTTCAAGTAATACAGAAACCCTATTGTTAATATTACTGCAACTTGAAAACAATTTCCATTATTAATGATACAGATGTACTTTCCAAATGCAGATATTTTTTATGTTAACAGTGATATACCACTCACAATAAATGTTAAAGAGCTGAAACTTATATTAAAAACATTGAAACTCTGGAAAAGTCTATATGTGTTATACTTATCAGATCACAGTTATTCCCATATTAGAATTACACAACTTTGTCACCAGTGCTTGCCATGTTACAAGCACATTAAGCCACTCCAAACAAGGGTTCTACTGGGGAATTAATGCCTGGTTGGGTGGTTGGAGGCACTCAGCCTTTCTGCCTTGTGCCCCCCAATCAGGAATCAATTTCCCTCTAGAACCCTCCTTTGTTGTGACTTAATGCTTCCTTGAAGTTAGGTGAGTGCAGAAAGGTGTGCCTACTTAAATGTATTGTTCTGTTCTACAACCTGAAAATCTTGTGCCAAAGACATGCTACACATTAGCAGACAATAGGGAAAGCAGCAAAGAACATTGACATTTCTGCACAAAACTTAGCAGACTGAGAAAAACTTCCATACAAAAGCAGCCAAATCACCGGATTTGAATGTGTGAGATTTCAAACATCAACAGCTTAATGTGCTCACTTCCTCAATGCTGATGTGAGTGATAATTCATGCAATGCTCTGTTCGTCTCAGGCATGAGCAGACTTTTCCCTTAAAAGCAGATTAAATATTAATTGATGGATCTAGAAATATGGACATATAGATAAAATAAATTACCAGCTCAAAGAGAAGCTAATTTCCAACCAATTAATATACACTCTATACAGAGCCTTAATTCTTTATCAGATAGAATATGATCTGTTGTATTAAATAATGTTCAAAATGTTATCTCTCAGGCAATCAAACATGAGAAATGTAGTAAAGCACATAATTCTTGTGAGAAACTCCATCCTGAGTCTCATTATATGTCAGCCATATAACACTGGCAGCTGTGGAGCTGCATGATGGTTATTAATAAGATCTGCTGTGATAATTTTATTACATAGGAAGTGTCTAGGTACATATATGCAAGCACCTGTACTGTGAACTGCAAATCACTATGACCCCCCACTTCTAGGGGCATGATTTGGCTAACTCAGTGAAGGAGGGTACCACAATGTGACAAGTCTAATATGGCTTACGGCCGCTTGACTTGTAACAACCTATGATCCTAGGAATGAAACTTTCATTTTACTGGAATCTGGGTGTGTACCAATGACTTAACATACTTTGGCCCATGCTGCTAACACTTTTATTTGCACACAGTCATGAAAGATGACAAGGAGACATCAGTTGGTGCATAACTGCATAATTTAATTCATGACAGCTATCAAGTTAATTAATTTTGGAAGTGCATATTCATCCAGTTCTCATACATGTTTGCATTCTTCAGTTGTCATGGAAATAACCCTCTGGTCTGGCACCTGGTTATCTGGCCCACACCCTGCTTCACAGGATTCAACAGTGATTGATGACACTGGGGTCCCAGTCCTAAGGCCCACACAGAATTCTGGTGTTCTCTTGAATGATAAGGCCTACCTTCTATTCTGTAAGAACTCTTGGTTTTGTATACTCCTGGATGCCCACTCTGCTGCACCAAGGAGTCTTTATTGTCTATCCTCAGATCTCATTTTTATCATGCTATCAACTAAGTTCTCAGTTGTAGTCCCATTATTTGGAACTCACTGCTGTTCCATTTTAGGAGTTCACCCTTGCTAAAGCCATTTACAAAGGGGCTGAAATGCTTCTCATGTATGCAGGCTTTCCATGCAAAATAAAATAAATTGGTTTCTCAAAGTAATTAATTACATCTAATTTATTATGCAGAGATTGCATTCTGTTTGAATGTATTCATGGATTTTGTTATTACTTTGATTGTAAAGCACACTGAGCTTTTAAAATAGGATACGGTGCAAATAATGTTTCTGACCTTTGCTGTTGCAGTCTATACGTAGAAAGACATTCTGCAAATTATTTGTACTCAGACTCTCTGCATAATAAAGCTCTGTGGACCATCCACAAGGAAGACCCTGGTGACGCCTGTGTGTACAGTAGATGCCTAAGACCTAACCACCCTCTCACATGATGTCAACATATTCTTTAAAGTACAGCATCCCCTTAATACTACACTTGATGCCAGTGTTTATGGCATGAGCCCAATTCCAGTGCGGGACTAGAATAATTGACCTTCTGGCCCAGAGGCACATGTGTTACCAACTGAGTCACACTAACACCTTATGTTCACATCTCTAAGCATACCCTGACAGAAAGAAAGAAAATGGTGCCTGAGTAGTTCTGCAGCAAGGCTTTGCCCACCTGGAATCCTGAGCCACTGGCATTAACTATCATTCAATCAGACCCTACCTAACACTCCATAACCCTGCAAGAAAGCACAGTAACACTCACCCTCACCACAGTGGAGGAGAAGGGTATTACATATTCCCCTTCCTAGAGAATGGCTGGCCCCAGGCATCAGGGGGATGCAAGTCTTATATCCATCACATAGGTTACAAGAGAAGGCTGTACTTGGTCAACATAGACAAGAAGGAATCTGTGGACTGAGCACCGTAAGCAACAACGTCATCTGTTTAACACCACTCACAGTGCATGGACACACTCCATACTACAGTCTATTTTAATGCCCTCAAAGTATTGTTTAATTCCCAGAAACTGTATTTTACTATTGTGTGCTACAAGTTTCCTGATTATTCCTGCCAAAATGTTTCACAATGTATGGCTTCTCCTCCCTTTCCTTTATAAGCATTTCCAACTGGAAAAGTGCCCTGGTCACTGTATCCCCTGGCAAACAGTGTACAAATGTTTTTCTTAAGCTAATGGAGTACTGAGCCTCCCCATCTTTATTATTATAAAATCTACAAAGAGTATTATGTCTCTTCTTGCTGCCATCATTGCTAAAGCAACCACCCCAACTTGACACAGCTCTGCTTTAAGCAACAACATTGCTCTGAATTTCAATTGCAAATCTCTCTTTGAAGTCAGTGTCTCAATCCAACTCTGCCAGTACATTGAAGTCATTCTTAATTTTTACACTAGCATCCCCCCTTCCCACTACAGTCCATCCTGAACCTCGGGATCCATTGAGGAAATTGAACTGCAGTCATCCCAGTTGTGCCAATTGCTCCTCAGGAACCTCACATCATCCCTAAGGGCAGCATCTCAGCAGCAAGAACTATAAATCTCCTATACACTAAATCTTCCTCTTGCATCCAAAGCACCTTCTAACAGTGGCACCACAATCCCTGCAACTAACCATGTCCTGACCAGCTACCTACATGGGAGAATATGTTGTGTGTGTTCACACCGAGACTAAACAGAAGCTGTATGTTAGTGTACAGTATTTCCCTTCAGCAACACCACAGATGAAACATTCACTTGCTAGGACCCACAATATCTGTACAACTTATCATCATCATCAGCATTCTGTACTATTGTCTCCCTGCCACTGCCTCTCTTCCCCTCAATTCCCTCTTCACTGAAGTCCAAACACTTACTCATCATGCACTTATTTGAGTGGTATGACTCACTTCTGCTCTTAGTTAGATCTCCTTATCAGATTTTTTTTTAATTTAAACTGTCTTCTGCATGTTTAGGTGTCCTTTTAAAGATACTGCTACCTGTTGGTTGTACTTATTCTGTAGCAAGGTAACCGGAGGCGAGCGAAGCACTACAGTACTTCCAGTCCCCCCAATAATTAGAACATATGTCCATGTGCTAAGCAGATTTCTGGAAGCAGTTGAGTTGGATGCTGCAAGGCTGAGTCACTGAGTCTTATTTTACCACTATTTATTGTTTTTTAGTGCATTTCTGTGAATGGGCAATCCCTGGATGAAGTGGGGACTGCCTATTGTGTGGCGCAGGAAACAGGAAGTGCCTGAGCACCACGGGGCACAAAAGAGTGCACTAACTACTTTGGGATAACCTTTTTTAAATTTAAACTGTCCTCTGCACATTTGGTTGTCCTTTTAAGGATACTGCAAAGTGGTTTCATGTATTGGTAGTACTTATTCTGTAGCAAGGGAACCAGAGGCAAGCACAGTGCTGCTTTCAGTCCTCCCACTACATAAAACAAGTGTCTGTGTGCTAAGCAGATTTCTGGAGGAAGCAGAATTGTATGCAGCAAGGCTGAGGCGCTAAGCCTTATTTTAACATGATTTATTGTTTTTTAGTGCATTTCTGTGGAGGTGCAATCCCTGGATGAACTGGGGACTGCCTATTGTGTGACACAGGAAGCAGGACGTGCTTGAACACCACAAGGCACAAAAGGGTGCACTAATTATTTTGGGGGACACTTTTTGGATTTAAACTGTCCTCTGCACATTTGATTGTCCTTTTAAGGATACTGCAAAGTGGTTTCACCTATTGCTAGGACTTATTCTGTAGCAAGAGAACTGGAGGAAAGCACAGCACTACTTCCATTCCCCCCACTATATACCTCATTCCTGTAGCAAGTGTCAGTGAGCACAGGTGTCAGTGAGCCCAGCAAAAATGACACAGCTAAGGCAAACAGCTTAGCTGTGTCTGCCGTGTCAGTTGGGGAATAGGGGAAGAGGAGGGCATATTACAAATAAGAGGTAGGAGTAACTGAAACCATGCTGGGCACTGATGGAACAGCACAGGGGGATTATACAGAATGTTTACAATGTAAGGACTGTGAAATTAGAGGTGTGGCAATGACAGCAGAACAATTTGCATGCAGAAAATATACGTATATAAGAGAACTGAAAGTAAAGGTGGAACGGTTACAAAAGCAACTGGACATACAAGCAGGGATTAAGGATATTGAATGGTTTGTTATCAACACAAGAAATGTATTACAAATTAAAGAGAGTGGCCTTGCTGGGACAGAAATTAATAAAGGACCAATGGATAAAAGAAAATCTAGACTAGACAAGGATAGTGATACAGATATTCTGATAGAAGATAAATGGTGCCTGGTTAAAAAGGGACTGAGGAAGCATAAAAGAGACATAGATACCCAGACTGAGACAACAAATAAATATAGGCATTTTAGGTTTAGGATATGAAACATACACAATATCTGAAAACATGCAGGCTACTGAAGAACAGGTACATGTTGGGGCAGCACAGATAAATCTGTGGGGGAGGGTAGTGGAGCCTCAAAAACTCAGAGTCCACAAACAATTATACAAACCCAGTTCAGGACATCGATAGGACCCATATGTGAAAACCCAAACAGGACCATAATGCCTGCACAACTGGTAGAAACACATTTAAATTCATCAGAAAGTAAAGGAAATAGGGAGGGGACACAAACTGCCACAATCAATGTTGAAGACAGAACACAGAGGCAGAGTACTAGTATTCCTGCATGTGGAAATAAAGATGTCCCAAAAAAGCCTAATAAAAATGTTGTGGTTGTAGGTGATTCCATACTGAAATATACCAATAGGATTATATGTAAGGGCAGGAAGGAAAGTGTCAGTTTCCACAATGTCAGGGGCAGGGTTATTTGACATCAAAACATGTCTGACAGGATACTTGGAGAACTCCATAGACCTGTTAGTAAAATGTAAGAACCAACAATGTAGGAAGAAAGAGTATCACGGATATTCAAAGAATGTTAGAAAGCGTAAGTGCTGAATTCAAAAAAGAGACTACCAGTTAATTACATCAGAAATCTTCCTGGTCCCTAGGGCAGGTAAAGAGTAAACACTTGAAATCAAAAGGCTAAACGGGTGGCTTAAAAGGTGGTGTGATAGGGAACAATTAAGGTTCCTTGAATATTGGCAACAGTTTGACAATGCAAATATACTTTTTGCTTCTGATGGTCTATATTTAAATAAAATTGAAACTCATGTATTTGCAGAAAGAATAAGCAGAGTTATCAGTCAACATTTAAACTAAATACAGAGGGGAATGGGGGGATCTGTAAAATTACATAACCTCTAAGAAAAATAGTAAGCAAAAACTGTGGAAAACCCTCTTAATCAATGCTAGAAGTTTTAAAATAATAAGGATGAACTAGAGTGCATCTGGAACCATGAGAAATTGTGCTATACATGGTTACTGAAACATGGTGGCACAATGAATTGTGGGGGACTGATATAAGGGGTTACCAGTTATTTAACAGGGACAGAGAGGGTAGACAGGAAGAGGAGTGGCACTGTACGTCATTGATGACATCAAGGCATTTGAGCTACAGTTAGGAATGAACCTGACATTGAGCAGCTATAGGTAAGGAATAGAACCTGACATTGACCAGCCATGGGTACAGTTACTACCATCGAAGGAAGACAGATTGACTGTGGGGGTATATTATAGGCCACCCTCTCTGCCTAGTGCAAAGCATACTGAATTTATAAAGAACATCAGGGACCAAGAACCTGAAAGTAGACTTCTGATCATGGGGGATTTCTATCTTCCGGGAATCAATTGGGTTACATGGTGTCACACTACAACTATGGAGGAGGAATTCCTTGAGGTGCTAGATAGCCTAAGTATTGAGAACCATGTGAAAGAAAACACCAGGGATAACAACATATTAGATTTGGTCATTAGTAACATGGGGGAATCAATTGAGAACTGCAGAATGAGGGAGCCACTCCTAGGAAGGGACCACAATATGGCGGAATTTGCCATAATAATAAAAAATACAGGTCAACAGGGGATACTGGAAGTAAAACATTATTACAGGGTAGATTATAACCACCTGAGGAAGATGATACTAGACTGGGACTGGCCTGCTAAATTTGAAAGTCTTGGAGTAAATCAAACGTGGGCTATGTTAAAAAAACATCCTTCACAAGCTAGTGGAAACTAACATTACCACAATGAAAAAATACAACACGAATGGTAGAACCCCACTTTGGTTTGACCATAAGATACAGAGATTACTCAGGACCAAAAACAGGGCACACTTAAAATTTAAGGTTGATGATATGAGTAAATACAGAGAAAGATACATGATAAAAGTAAAGAAACTAAAAAAGGCAATCAAACTAGCTAAAAGAAATTTGGAGCTGAAGCTAGTAAATAAAGTGGGAAACAATAAAAAGGCATTTTACAATTATGTGGTATGTATAAAAAATACAAATAATCAAATAGGTCCACTAAAACAAGGACATATATTAATTACAGAGTGTCAGGAGATGGCAGAGGAGTTCAACACTTATTTTGAAAGTGTATATCAAAACTGCGAAGCACCTGAAATTGAAAACAAAGGATTCTTGGAATTTAGCTTTTAAATAACATCTAGTAGGATAAAAGATAAACTGACCACAAACTGGCCTCAACTAATTCAACAGGCCCAGATGGCTTGCACCCTAGGCTACTAAAAGTGCTGGAGGGGGGGGGGACAGAATTAAGTGTCCCACTTAAAGTTACATTCCAGAAATCATTTCAGGCAGATGAGGTGCCTGAGGACTGGGCAACAGCCCATTAGGTGCCCATCCATAAGAAATGCCCCAAATCATCTTGTACAAATTATAGGCCAATAAGCCTCACTAGTATAGTGGGAAAAATACTGGAAACACTAACTAAAGAGGTATTTAATATACACCGATAGGATGAGGGTCTGGTAGATACAAACCAGCACGGATTCAGGAAGGGAAGATCATGACTCATTAGTTTGCTGCATTTTTTTGATCCTGTAAATCTAGCCCTAGAAAAAGATGTCCCAATAGACTTATTATACATAGATTTTGGAAAGGCCTTTGACTGCATATCCCACACCAAACTTATCCACACATTAAGAGAAATCAATCTGGATGCAGCTGTTATATGCTGGGTCACAGTATGACTGACCAAAAGAGATCAATGAGTGTCTATTAAGGACCACTTCTCTAGATGGACAAGAGTGACCAGCGGGTTCCCCCAGGGCTCAGTGCTGGGTCCAGCACTATTCAATATCTTGGTGGCATCCATTTATTGCACGGGCAAGGCTTGGATGAGAAAGTTTGTGGGTGACATTAGGATGGGGCCTTGGTTACAAATGAAATAGATGCCAAGTCATTTCAAGTCAACATAAATGCTTTGGCTGATAATGTTAGTGAAAAAAAGCTGAGATTCAATCTGTAGAAGTGTAAGGGAATGCATTTTGCAAAAAAAAAAATATATATATATATAAACTTTAAGTACCGTATACATGGTAAAGAACTCAGTAGTTCTGAGTATGAAAAAGACCTGGGTATCCTACTCATAAACACTTCCAGCTTCTCAGATCAATGCTCTAGTGTGACAAGAAAAGGATATGGCATTTTAGCATCAATAAAAAAGAACATTAAAAGTAGGTACAGAGATGTGATGGTACTACTGTACGTCTCTCTGGTGTGGCCATATCTGGAATACCGCATCCAGTTCTGGATGTTGCACCAGAAAAAGGACCTGAGAAGGCTGACGGGGGTCCAGATGCAAGCAACCAGGCTATTGACAGGTCGCATGGATAAGGTCTACAGGGAGAGATTACATGACCTGGGGCTTTATTCTCTCCAGTACAGGAGGCTCAGGGCTGATATGTGCCTGGTGTGCAAGGCATTCAAGGATCTGGATTTGTGGAAATGTGCAGGACTAAGTTTGAGGCCAGACTCTAGGAAAATAAGAGGACATGACATGCAATTGAAGTCTGATCTCTACAAAAAGAATCAGAGAAGAACATGGTTTAACCACAGGGTAGTATCATGATGGAACTTGTTGCTGGCAAGTGTTGAATCTGGTGAATCCATGAATAAATTTAAGCTGGCATTGGACAACTACTATGCAGACAGTTGTTATAAAGCAGAGATCTAGAATGAGATGCAAGTCATTACATGGCTAATGCTATTTGACTTGTATTGCATCTTATGAGTCTTATCTGAGTTATCTAATTTACATACTGTATAAATATTACACCAGAGTCTTGTCTCTACCCCCATGGAGCAGATCTGGTGTTCCTAGTAGAACAACTTTTTACCTTGGCAGGAATGGGGCACAGTTTTTGTTATGTTTCACAGCATATCAAAACTGACTGAAAGTCAGACCCAGGTCATTTAGAAATATATTCTTTCATCCACTTTGTTCATGTGCAGCATGTTCACAAAAAAAAACAAATTACATATCACATAGTTTTCCACATATTATTCTCTATCTACATCAAGGCTGTGTTTCCATCGTGGGATTCTGATGACATCATAGGGACCTCCACAGTAAAGCTTTAGAGCTTCCTGATGTCATAAGAACTCCAAAATGAAAATACCACAGATTTGTGAATGGTTATCCATATGCAATTTTTTTTATAGTATATGGTTTGAAACATAACAGAAAAACTTCTTATTCTCCAAAAAGAAATCTTTGGTTTAATTTTTTATTATTTAACAAAAAAAAAAAAAAAACAGAAACCTACTCTCACCCAGCTGCTGAAACCCACACCTGGTCGAGAGGTGGATTTCTGTTTTTTATGACTGTGGGTGGAGCCTACAGGAGTATTGCATGTACAAAAGGAGTGATGTCATGTTTTCTGTCCGTGGAACTGACTGAAGATGTAAATAGTTTCCTCTGCCTTACCATCCTCCAAGCAATGTTTTCCACCCTCAAATAAATATGCTTTCATGTTAGTCAATGGTTTCAGGGTAGTATTTTCTTTCTTAAATGTGTGGTACAAGAACTGGAACCTGAATAGTGGGAGGCAGCATTAGTTTTTTTTTTTTGGGGGGGGAGTAAGATCCACCTCTGCCTCCACCCCAAACTTTTTTCTGATTCATGTGGGAGGGGCATGAGATTGCTCTAGCATGCTGTAACAAGATATACTAGTTTGGGACACAGACATGCCTGTGCAGTGGAGAACAGAATAGAACAGAAGATATTTAATGCCTTCAAATTGACTTACAAATCCTTTGGAACAAATGATTATCAAAGCCACCTGGGGCCTCAGAAGGAGACCTAGACACACATTCTAATTTACAGTAAGAGCCACATGTTTTTCTTTTTTTTTTTTGTAAATATAGTCTTTATCAACTTTTTTTTTCCCTTTTTTTTCCAACAGGGTACAAGCAGTCATCAGTCATTAATTACAGTTAAACATGTAGACTTGGATACAGTTTGTTACAACCTTAGGCTAAATAAATAAAGAAGACATGACAATATACTTGTCCAGCTTTAAATTGATTAAAACAGTAGATAGGTAATAAATAATAAGTTTGAAGAGTAAAAATTTAGAAATGAGCACTAATAATGAAAAAGCTCCTATGTGCTAGAGGATTCAGTCCCTCATTTCTTTGGGGTTATAATGTGACATGGGGTCCCAGACCATCCCCCTCCCTCTCATAATGGACCCCCTCTGGTCCCCCACCAAACTTGTGCAAAGCCCCTCCCCCCACATCATGGAATAAAGTTTGGGTCTTTAGCCATAATGTATATGATCCACCTGTTCCATCTCAGAGGACATTGTTTTAATCTATCATTCGGAAGAAATGAGATCCTCTCAGCCTTATATATGAGGTTGACTATGTCCCTCCATTCTTGGAGTGTAGGCACCTGGGCTGTGAGCCAGTGTCTTGTTATTGCCTTCTTGGCCGCCAGGAGGACCACACCAAAGAGACATCACTTTTGGGGGAGTATATGCAGGATAAATAACTCTCCATTAAGGGGGACTGTCTGGCCAAAGAGTGGGCCCAGCTCCAGGCTCAACGATATTAGAAATGGCTGTAGCATAGAACACAACCATAAAATATGTGAGTGGTGAGCTGAGGGTTGTCTACATAGGTGCCAGCACTGAGCAGAACCTGATGATAGGTAGTGAGAGGTGATCATTGGTGTACAAAAGTACCAGATTCAAAGCTGCCAGGCAAAAAGGCACCAATTATGGGAGAAAGTGAGTTTGGATGTAGCAAGGCAACTTGAGTTCCAAAGCTGAGGTGTGCGAATCACTCCCAGCTCCCCACTCCACCTATCAATAATTGACCTGGGACTGTCACCAAATGTGGCAATGAGGGCTTTATAAAAGGTAAAAATGTCATGTGGTATTTCTGCAGAGAGAAGAACATTCTGGAGGAGGCTTATAAGGGGAGTCCTCTGGGCTAAGTGCAACTGTGGGAAGGGAGTAATAATAGTGTCTCAGCTGGAGGTATCTTTAGAAATCTACTTGGCAAAGCTGGTGGGCCTTGAGCATCTCCTGAAATGATTTAAAAGTGGGGCCTCTCAGGAATTGTAGGAGGAAAAGGAGTTTCAGGTGGCTCCAATCACAGAATGTATGATCTATTCAGGCAGGGAAGAAATTTTCCAACAGATCAGTTGGGCAAAGCAACATTTGGAATGGTTGCAATGAGAAGTGTTTGCGGATCATGTTCCATGTCTGAATCTGGTTGCTGAATCCAAGGGCTAGGGGGGCCTTCAGCGTACAAGGAAGGGTCTGGTACAAGGTGGTCCTAATAAAGTCATCATAGGGAAACAGCTCCTCCTCCATCTCTCTCCATAGTGCGGGAGATGTCCTCACATAACAAATGGTCAGAAAGGTGAGGTGTGAGGCCCAGTTATAGAGTTTTAAGTTAGGGAGGGCTAGCCCTCCTTGTTTCTTAGGGAGTGAGAGAACAGAAGACTTCACTCTCGGATGCTTAACTGACCAAATGTATTCCAAGATCACCTTATTCCATGTCCAGAGTGTTTTAGCTGGGCTATGTAGGGGTATATTCTGAAAGAGATAGAGGGCCCTCAGTAAGACCACCATCTGGATCACCTCCACCCTTTGGTACAAGTTCAGAGGGAGGATTTTCTATCTGGACAGGTCTTGTTGAAGTTGGGTATAAAACTGATCATAGTTATTTTGCATGGTGCTCTGCACATCATGTGACAAATATATACCCAGATATTTCAGTTTATCATGGTCCCACCTGAATGAATAGGTCTGTTTGAGGTGTGTGGGTGGGACATAATGAAATGCTAGGGCATCCGTTGTGGACACATTTAGTTTGTATCCTGAGCATGCCCCAAAAGTCTCAAGAATTTTAAAAACTGCGGGGATAGTTTGCGTTGGTGTAGAAAGGAACAAGAGGACATCATCTGCAGATAGAGCAATACGATGTTCTAGCTCCTCCACTCGCACCCCCATGACAGATGGGGATTGCCTGATTGCCTGAGCCAAGGGTTCGATAAAGATGGCAAAAAGTCCTGGTGATAAGGGGCAGCCCTGTCAGGTCCCCCTGAAGAGGGGGAAATAGTTGGAGTGGTGACCCAAGACCTTAACACAGGCCTGGGGAGAGGCATATAAGGCTTTTATGATGGCAATGAGAGAGGAGGGGAACCCCATCCTGTGCAAGGTGGCAAATAAAAAGGACCAGGAGACCCAATCGAAAACCTTCTCAGCATCTAGGCTGAGACGGACAGAGGGTTTTTTTTGAGACTGCATTGCATGGACTAGATGGAGTGCTCTGCAGGTATTTTTGGTTGTGGATCTGGAACTAACGAACCCTGTCTGGTCTAGTCTGACCATACAGGAAAGGATGTCATCAAGCCGATGGGCCAGGATGGACATAAAGAACTTATAATCCATATTTAGGACTGAAATTGGTCGATATGAACTACATGATAGTGGGTCTTTGCCCTGCTTAGGAATTAGGGAGACCGCAGTATACGACCAGCTGGGAGGGGGGGTCAGAGGTTCCTTGGAGGACTTCATTATATGCCTGTAGCAAGAGCGGGCTAACTGATTGCATAGCACATTTATAAAATTCTGTGCCATAGCCATCAGGGCCTGGAGCCTTCATGGTTTTAGAGATGGAAATGGCCATTGCCAGTTCCTCCGGTGTAATGAGGGGTTACCAGGTCTTCTTGTTGGTCCCAACTTAAACTTGGGAGTAGTAGGGGTGACAGATGTTTGTTAATCACCTCAGGGTCCTCAGGTTGTTCAGGGGTATAGAGGGGCTTATGGTAATCACAAAAGGCTTGGGAAATGTGGCTGAGTATAGTTTGGACTGCCCCTGTAGTATGGTCTTTAATGGTGGCTATGGTTGATTGTTTACGCTGCTTACGAAGGCAGTAAGCCAGCAGCCGGGAGGTCCGTGGACCTATTTACCCATACCGCTGTCTCAAAAAGGACAGCGCAATATCTGTCTGCTGGACGCACAAGGTGTCCAGGTCCCTTTTCACCTGGTTAAGTTGGGCACTTACTGTGCGGTCCTCTTGCTGATGTGCAATCTGGAGGAAATGAAAGGTTTGTTCTAGCTGTGCACGTCTAGAATTACGAATTTTTGCAAGGGTTGCTGTGTGTTTACTTAGATGTCCTCGTATCACCACCTTCAGGGTATCCCATCTAATATGGGGAGAAATGCCTGGGTTGGCATTGTCCTCCAGAGTCTCCTCTATCCTATTATTGAGGAACTCTCTAAAGGTTTCACTCTTAACATGAATTGAGTTGAACCTCCAGAGGGTGTTTCACCATTCCACCCCCATGTCCCAAGAGGAAATCAAGGGAGCATGGTCTGAGTGGGAAATATCTCCCATCGAGGAATGTACCACTACCCCCAAGGACTCCTGCTGAGTGTAGCAATGATCGATATGGGTATGGGTTCCAGGTGCTGCTGAATAAAATGTATATTTCCTATCCCTGGGGTGGAGGGATCACCATACATCGAGCCAGCCAACCTCCCAGACAAAACATTTAAAGAATGTATGGGATGCCGGTTATTTTCCCCTAGAACTTTTTGTAGTATCAAGGCTTGAGCTAGGGGCTATATTAAAATCTCCCACTAGCATTAGCGTGCCATGGGTCAGCTCGACTATCTTATTCAGGAGGTGACATATTGTGGGGGTGTTGGCACCCAGGGCAGATAAATATTTGCCAGGGTCACCTCGCGGCCCTGCTGGACCCCCTGCACAATAATCAGATGGCTGTCCAGGTCCATCCATTCCCTAGTGGCTAGGAAAGGGGTATGGCTCACTATAAGGATGGTGACCCCCCTCCTTCTCCCCCCCGTATGCAGAGGAGAAGACTTGTTTGAATCCTCCAGCTGTCAGTTTCTTGTGCCCAGCAGCTGTCATATGTGTTTCTTGGATATAAGCCAATTCAGCCTGGTTCTTTCTCAGCAATGTCAGCATTCTGGTACGCTTTATAGGATTCCCCAAGCCATTCACATTCAGGGAGTAGAGCTTAAGATGCTTACTAGCCATCTATATAACATATTAAGTACTGGGATGGCTTATTTAGCCTAAAGAGCATGTCTCCTGGGTCAGTATCCTGTTCTGGACCTGTTGGTGAAAAAGTGTGACATCTTGTAGAAAGATGAGGGAAAAAGTCCTCCAACTGGGGTTCTAAAAAAGGGGTAAACAACAACTGTAGTAGAGGGAATCAAAACCAACATTGGACAACTATTCCATAGGCATGTGCCAACTGGGCAATACCTATACAACTATAAATGACTTCCATTGGGGCTTGGTGCTAAAACAAAACAAACCATCAAGTCCCCAGACTTTGCCTAATTCGGCCTGTCCCTACCAGAGGGCACTAGACATAAACGTCTATTGGGTAAGGGGGGTATAGTCATGCCTTGGCTCCTCCAAGGCTGTGAGTACAGATTAAGTAAACATAAAAAAGAAAAACTCTTTCTGTTATAATTAAATGGGCAACCAGATATTCTGTGGCTTCCACGTTGTGTAAACTGTGGTCAGACCATATCGGGGCCCCAACCCAGTGACCGCATCCCTGGGAGGAGAAGGAGAAAGACCCCCCAGCAGACAGTCCAAAGGAGTCAGGCTGTAAATGGGCCATGAGGACTGCCACTGTGCACAGGACAGCCCTCGGTATCTCGGGGGAAGGGAGATCAATCCCATCCCCTGCACCCCAGAAACAGGCTCAATTGGTCCCCGGGCAGCAGGTTTCCGGGGAGATCAAAACTTATATGCTGAGTACCTATCTCTGGCTCATTAATATCCTTCTATGGATCTGGGGTTTTGGATCTGGGGTTTTTCATGGCAACCATCCCAGAGTCCAATAAGGGATCCCTCAGCAGAGCCCCTCCTACAGTCATCATCCAGTCTCAGTGATACAACAAAAGGATAAGGTGCCACCGACCTGTCATCGACCTCCCAGCCACGGCACCTGAGGTTGGTTTGGAGAGCCAGTCCCTCACCCCCCAAGGTGGAAGTCCCAGACCCAACCCCAACCCCAACATCCACCCAGACCCATGTCCGGAAGGCCATAAGGCCGTCGGTCGAGAGGCAGTTACCAGCTCCTATTGCCCCTAATAGGGGCCAGGATAGCATGGGTCTGTAAGGCCTAGGGCTGCACCCACGGACAAAGATATGGGTGTTCCTTGGCCCCCGCATACCATGGCCAGGCCCACCCTGTCATGGGCTGGGTGAGATCAAGCAGGTGAGGGGGAGTGAGACAACCACATGCATCAAAATACACTGGGGGAGAGAGAAAGGAGACTGGATCACCTGAAGAATAAAGAAGTAAATACTCTGGAAAGTCTCTTCATGTGAGAGCCTGGGCTGTCATTACGGATGGCAGGGTGTCCATCTTCTGTTTCCTCAGACCCACGGCTATTTGTTGTGTAGCCAAAATAGCTTCTCTCCATCGATCCTCTCTCTGCAGTATCTGCTTCCTGGCCTTCTAAGCCAATTTTGCTGCAAGGGACGTGGTTGACTGACGTTTTGGGGACAGATTCACCTCGTAGCCTTGGGAATGGAGATCTCGTGCAGCATCTTCAGCATTTTCATATGTAACCGGACCATCTGGGAACTGCACCATCAGCCTGGATGGATACGGGATCCGAAACTTAAGCTTAGCCTCCCGAAGCTTCTTTAAGATGGGGCATAGGCCCTGTGACCTGCAGCTATCAGGGGTGGATAATCATTGCCCACCTAGATTCGATGGTTCTGATATGTGAGGTCTCCCTATTGCCATGATTTGTGCAGTATGAGCTCCTTTTCCTGAAATTTAAAAAAACGGAGCACCATCGAACAAGGGCGTCCAGAGGGGCCCGGCTGTGGGCCTAATGCCCCATGTGCACGGTCTGTTTCTATCTTTGCATTGTCAGTGGCTCAGTAGGTAGTACACTCACCTCTGAGGCTGGGAAATCAGAAGGCTGTGGGTTCAATTCCCACATCTGGCACTTGGGTTAATATCCCAGTACTGACACTGTAGTCCAGCATGAGAGGGGTGCTGCACTTCTGAGGTGCCATCTTTTGGATAAGATGTTAAACTGAGGTCCCATCTGCCTGGATTGGTGGTAGTTCAGGTGGATGTTAAAGATCCCATGGCACTTATCGAAAAGAGTAGAGGAGTTTTTATTGAAATAATACACATATATTACAACAAAAGATAATCAGACATAACATTTTAACACTTTAACAGAAAAAAATCATTATTCTCAGCCATAATAACTTAATACAAACATTGAATCACTAATATTTAATAAAGTGAGTAAATCTCTTCCACCACTTACTAACCTTGCTTGAAGAAAACAACCACAAATCCTGTAAATAAGTCTTTGAGAGTTCATTTTTTTATTTAATTATTTCATTTTTGTTGACCGGGTAAGTGCACTAGACAAGTCCTGCCTATTTTCAGGCACAACCCGGGGGAAGGGGATACAGATGAATGTCAACTGACTTTGAACCAGATTAAGCTGTTGGTGGTATTTTTAGTGAATGAGGGAAATTTGGCCAGGACACCGGGGAAATTCCCCTACTCTTTTCGATAAGTGCCATGGGATCTTTAACATCCACCTGAACTACCACCAATCCAGGCAGATGGGACCTCGGTTTAAAGTCTCATCCAAAAGATGGCACCTCAGAAGTGCAGCACCCCTCTCATGCTGCACTACAGTGTCAGTACTGGGATATTAACACAAGTGCCAGATGTGGGGACTGAACCCACAGCCCTCTGATCTCCCGGCCTCAGAGGCGGGTGTGCTACCTACTGAGCCACTGATACTAAAATGCTGTAACATTCATAAGACATTTTCCTTTGGTAAATCACCCATTGACATCTTGCCTGCCATAAGAAGTATCGTACACAACAAAAAAATAAAGATAAAGTGTCGATATGAAAATCAGCTAAAATTGATGGATAGATTCCTAATACCAGTATATCATATGCAGCAAAGGCAAGCCAAGTAAAATTCCATATTCTAGCTAGAAAAGTCCACAAGCCTTTAGAATAAAAACAATGAAAAAAAAATGTTTCATAGTTTCTTCTATATTGATACATTCCATATGAGGACAATTCCTTTCCTCTTTGGCCTTATACTTTGCATTCCCTCAAACATTAAGTCTGCCATACAAAATCAGCCACTGAGTTTCCCATTGACCTGGAGGTAATCTAGGGTTATTAAATTGTGCCAGTACCTTAGTGTTTAATGATAATGGACAATTTTTAAAACAAGGAACTTGCTGATGTATTGCTTCCATCACTAATGTATACATAGACTGAGTAATATGAATCTCAATCATGTCTTTAGTAATTTGTCATCTATATAATTTTTGTGCTGCTGGTCTAAAATAATTAGGAGTATGAACATGAGGGTTTAGTTTTGAGGCAATCACATGCCAAGCTTGAAAATATCTGCCAAGGACCCTAACCATCCACCCCTTTTCTAAACTCACTACTGGAATGAGACCACTCTTAACAGAGGTCATAAAAAAATAAAGAATGCAAAAAAATGATTGGATCTGTCACCCCAGGCCCCAACATGTTTTACCTAGATAGGTATAATGTCTTTTCACTGGATTTAAATGATTCCCCCATAGCATTTGAAAAATAAATGCTATAGGTCTTCATCTCCAGCTGCAGTGGAAGAGGAAAAATCATTGCAGCATATTGTAGGCAAGGTAAAATAAACTGCTTTAAAATATGAATGTGCTTTAATTTCGAAATTTTCCACTGCTTCCACCGATTAACTTTCTTCTCCACTTTCTCAAGTGATAACTTCCAATTCTCCTCAGGTAAATTTTGAGGACCAAATAGTATCTCCAAAATCTTTTGTGGATTTCGAGAAATACATATGTCTTCTAGTAATATCTCAGCAGGACTAACCGCCCCAATAAATAAACCTTTAGTCTTATGCAAATTGATCTTTGCATTTCAAACTGCAGAAAATGATTTAAATTCCTCTAAAAAATTATAAATTTGAGATGTATCTGAGAAATATAAATTTTAATCATCTGCATAAGCTTGCAAGTAAAGTTGATCTTTAATGGAATCCCCTATTATCCCTGTCCACTTCAGTGTATTAACTAAGGACTATAATAGGGGATTGAATGAAAAGACATATAAAAGTGGACTCAGGGGCAACCCTGACAACCCCTGGTTTTTAAACCAAAACCCTGAGCAGTGCATCCTTTTAAGAATGGATAAACTGTATTATTCTGGTATAATAATTTAACTATTTCAACCATCTGTGTAGGAACCCCATATATTTGAAGTACTAAAAAAAGATAGGGTAGGTGTACTCTATCTAAGGCTGTCTCAAAGTCTGCAATAAGAACACACCCAGTTCTCCCAGCCAATGATAAATGTTCAATAACATCTCTCAAAATCATCAAAGCAGATTGAATTTGTCTATCAGGAATGCTACAGAATTGATAAGGAGAGATGGCACTTTTAGCATATTTCTTTAGCCTGTTATTTAAGATACTTGAAAAGATTTTATAATCGGAGTTTAATAAAGTAATGGGCCTCCAATACTTTATATTTTTCTTGTCTCCAGATTTGAACAGATGTATCAAAAGTCCCTCAGTGAAAGAAGTAAAAATAGAAGTAGTCTCTAAAAAAATGTAAATAAAAGTAGAAGGCATTCACTTAACTCTGCCTGAAAACATTTGTAAAATTGATTAGGGATCCCATCAATCCTAGGGGAGATATTAGGCTTCAGTCTTTGAATAACCTCTAAAATTTCCTGACTAGTGAGAGGCCCAGATAGCTGAGACACTTCAGCCGAAGCCAAAGAAATTTTAATAGAACTTAAGTAGATTGCTATATAATCTTCCAAAATGAAGTAATCAGGTTACAAAGAATGATAATGCTGCTCTATTACATCTATTAACTGTTCTATTGTGGTGGCTCAAGAACCATTCATACTATGTAAATAATCTATAGTGGACAAATTCTTTAAGGTTTTACATGCCTCAAAAGGATCTCCAATAGGAGTCTTATTTGTAGCATTTGCCAGAATAGCTTGTAATGTCTTAGCCTCTATCATATTAGTATATGTTCATACTAGTTTTAAAATGATTAATTTGCTCAGAATAATCAAATTTAGTATTATAGGAAAATTAAATAAGCCTCTGCAGCTGTTGTCTAAGGGACACATACTTTAAAAATTTCCAATCTTTAGATAAAATCCCTTGTTTTTTAAACCATTTAGAAAGGTCTGATTTAGTATCCATCCACCAGGCTCCCATATTGTATGTAAAAAGGCTACTGATAAAGGGGCCTTCAATAAAGACTGTATGGCAGTTTTTATATGAGGGAAATCTAAGATAGACATATTCAATTTCCATCGCACTTTACGACTATCAAAGAAGTCGAGGATTCACTCATCAATTTAGATACCACAAAAAGTGCCGGAGACGATGGCTTAGAACCTTTTTTCTTAAAAGTTGGCTACCACTATCTTACTGCTCCCATTCTACATATATTCAACCTCTCTATCTCTTCTGCTGTAGTTCCATTATGCTGGAAATCTGCTCATATCATACCCTTATTTAAATCCGGCGACCTATGCGACTTAAACAATTACAGACCAATCTCAATCTTACCTGTCCTTTCAAAAGTCCTCAAAACATTGATTTATATACAATTGAAGAATCATCTGGAAACTTACTCTTTCCTCAATCCAGCCCAATCAGGCTTTCGATCTAATCATAGCACCGTTACTGCACTAGCTAAAGTCACCGATGACTGGATCTCAGCCAAGGATGCTAAAAAAATTATGGTGCAGTATTCTTAGATTTGAGTAAAGCATTCAACACCATTGCCCATACTCTAATTGTGAACAGCCTCACCAATATTGGCACTACCCTAGCTACTACCAAATGGTTCTCCAGTTACCTATCGAGTAGGATGCAGAAAGTCAAAGCTGGTGGGCTGTTCTCTGCCTCCTTAGCAGTTACTAGGGGAGTCCCACAAGGTTCCATCATAGGCCCTATACTCTTCTCCCTATATATCAACAACCTTGATTCTCAAATAACCAGGTCAACCTTGCATTTCTTTGCAGACGATACAGTTTTGTATACATACGACCATACAATATCGGAAGTTAGGGATATACTTCAAGTCAATTTCGCACAGCTAGAAACATATCTCATCAATACCAAACTTCTCCTACATGCTAAAAAAACTAAGGCCATGATTTCCCCCCGCTAATACTTCCTCCATCGCCCTCACTGTCCCACCTAAAGACTTCATCGTTACATCCCAAGGTGAACCACTGGAAGTTGTCTCTAAATTTAAATACCTTGGCTTTTGGTTAGACAACAAGCTCTCCTTCTATGAGCACATTGACGACCTGTCCAGAAGACTAAAAGCTAGACTAGGCTTCTTCTTCTGAAATAGGTCCCTCTTTCCCCTTGAAACCAGACTCAGGCTTGTTCAGACCACCTTCCTCCCTTTACTTGACTATGGGGACATATTATACACTTCTGTAGCAATTACTAACCTAAACAAATTGAACATTCTCTTCACCGTGCCCTGTGCTTCATTATAAACTACCCATACCGAACACACCATTGTGAACTATACGCAGCTGTTGGTTGGACTTCACTTACCATTAGAAGCACAGTCCATGCTGCCATTTGGACCCTAAAACTTCTTCTGAATAAATTGCCAAGCTATTTAGTAGCACTTATCCTTACTGCCCACAGCTCCAATTTCCTTATGAAATCAGATTTTATCCTACTCAATGCACCTAGGACTCATACCTCCTTTGGCAGACAAGCCTTCTCAAGTGCCCTACCAACTATTTGGAACCAGCTGCAATCCACTCTGAAACTATCCAGTGCAGTCTCAGTAAATTTCTTCAAAAAACTGGTGGCTTCAAAAATAAAGGACACCTGTAACTGTTTCTAAACTCCCTCCCTAGCTTTCTTCTTACTTCCTTAGTTTGTTCTCACTACACCACCTTCCTTAAACAACTTGTACTAAATATTTTTTTTGTTTTTTGGTTTTCACCCAGGACTGTTTATCCATGTACCTTGTAGGACCTGGTCCACCATTTATATATTGTTATGTTATTGAATGCATTGTGTATTTGTTGTAACCATGCACCCAGGACCTCCTTGTGAATGAGCATGCTCAATGGAGCTTTCCTGCAATAAACTTGAACTTGAAGTTGAGCTGTCAGAATATAGGGAACAGCATAGTAATAAATGATCTGAAAATTCACATGGTCTCATATGAAAGGTATTAACCTGTACAGATGGTGATACAAACATATGGTCAATTAATGAATGCAGTTTTCCTTTCATAAAAGATACCCTGGGACCATGTGAGCAATAAGAAAAACAATTAATCAAACCCGCCAACCTTATGATGGAATCAAGTGTGTGAGAATCACAATAAATTTGTTTATTCTGCTGAGATGTCTTATTTAAACTGCAATTAAAGTCCCCCCTTCCATTAATACCTTTACAGAGGTGACTAAAAAAGGTTGAACTGCCTTCATATATGCTACTCTGTCTGCTTTAATCTGAGGGTTATAAATATTAATAAACCTATAACAAGAGTTTTAACATTTACCATCCAGGATCATAACCCTACCAGGGATAAGGTCTATTAAATAATCAAGGGAAAACTGAAAGGAATTAAATAGGATACCAATGCCATTCACACAATCAGTCCCAAAAGACCAATAAGAGGGTCCCCAGGGCCATTCCCTCTTAAAAGCTAACAGCTGTTCTATAGACTGCATCCAGGTTTCCTGCAAGAAACAGACGGACATTTTTAAATCATGTATCTGTTGAAACAGGGCTTGCCTTTTACTGCCATTTAACAAACTATGAGTGTTTAATGATCCCCAGACTAGCTGCATTCAGAAAACTTAGCTGATGAAAATACAGTCTTTATTTCTTCCGTGTTTTCATTTTTTTCTCTTTATAATTATCTATAGACTGAGACATAGTAGATAATGAGGACCTTTGAGAGTCAGACACTCCCAGATCTGTTTCTGTCTCCCCCCATGGAGTGAATAATGCTGCATATGAATTACTAGTTTCCACTGAAATAGCTGGGGGAGGAGATTTAGGTGGTAAGTTCCAGGAGGACCTCCTTCTAGGTAAGGGAGACAAGGTAACAGCAGTTTTATGATCCTGTTTAGTAACCACTGGATCTGTAAAACAGATGGGTGCCAACTCTAGAACTTCTGGAGGTCCCATGCAGGACTTAACTTCCTCTTAAGGAGCCAAGACTGCAGCCTGGTCCAGTATCTGAGGCTCAGGGATTGAAGGATGAACTAAGGGAGTAGCCTAAGGCCTCTCCTTTCCCTTCTTAGGGATGGGGGTAGGGGAGCCTGCAGCATCCTGAGCTTTCTGAATCAGAAGATCTGTGCTGATACAGGTAGTCTTGTTTTTGGCAGCCCAAGGACATTCCCGGAAAACATACTAACATACTAACGTACTATTTGCCAGCAGATTAGGCCTTACGGTCTATCAAGTCTGCTCGAACCTTAGATCCTTAGTTGGGTGCCGAGGCCCTCCCATCCCTTGTGCTCCAGAAACCCCTATCATCCATCCCCACCCCTCTGGGACAGGCCATCATCTGATACATCCACTTTCTGTGCCTATCCCACCCTCTCTTGAAGCCCTCCACTGTGGATCTCTGAACCAGCTCACCAGGCAGTGCATTCCAAGGGTCCAACACCCTCTCAGTGAAAAACCCCCTCCTCTTTTCCCCCCCTCACCCTTCCACCTTCCAACTTCAAACCATGCCCTCTGGTGGTACCTCCCTGCTTTAGTCTAAAGATCGCCTCCATGTTTACCCTATTTATTCCCTTGAGGTACTTGAAGACCTCAATCATGTCCCCCGTGTCTCTCCTCTCCTCCAATGAAAACAGGCAGAGCTCCTCAAATCTGTCTCCTCATCGTCAAATCCCTAGCCCTCGTGTCATCTTAGTTGCCCTCCTCTGTACCCTCTCCAGGAGCTGTATGTCCCTCTTCAAGTGTGGTCTCCAGTACTGTACACAGTACTCAGGTGTGTCTAACCAGTCCATTGTACAATGACAGGAATCCTTCCTTGCTCCTGGAAGGTGATCCCCCTTACAGTGCACCAACATCCTGTTTGCCTTGCTAGCCTCTCCTGCACTGCTCAGAGTTATCTACATGCATCCACCATGACCCCTAGGTATTTTTCCCTATTGAGGCCTCCAGGCCTCTCTTCCCAGGGTGTACCTGTGTTTAGGTTTCCGACCAAGATGCAACACCTTGCACTTGGTGATATTGAAATTTAATTTCCATGTGTGAGCCCAGCTTTCCAGGGTGTCCAGGTCTCCTTGCAGGGCCAACCTCCCTCTTCTCCCTCAACTACTGCTCCCATCTTGGAGTCATCCCATGAAGAGACTCATTTAACACCCTATACCCTCTCTGATGTCCGATCAGTATGCATTAAACAGGATCGGACCCAGGACCGATCCTGTGGTAATCCACTACCAACCTCTCTAGGGTTCGAGAGCTCCCCACAGACCACATACCTCTGGTGTGTCCAGCTAGCCAGTTTTCAATACATCTGACCATCAAAGGCCTACTCCTAACCCCATCAGTTTCTCCACCAGACCATTGTGGGGGACAGAGTCAAACGCCTTGCTGAAGTCCAAGAATAATACATCCACAGGCTTTCCCCTGTCCAGTTCTGATGTTACCCATTCGTAGAACTCCACAAGGTTGGTTTGACATGATCTACCTGGCACAAACCCATGTTGCTGACTATCCAGATCTCCCACCTCCTCCAAGTACACCCCCGATCGTTTCTTTAGTATACTCTCCATTAATTTTCCCTCCACTGAGGTCAAACTGATGGGTCTATTGTTACCTGGTACTTCCCTCGACCCCCCTTTATGGATTGGCACCACATGTGCCTCTCGCCAATCCCTAGGTACCCTCCCTGTCTCAAGTGACCTGTTGAAGAGCTCCACCAGGGTGCAGCCAGTATGTCCGCCAATTCCCATAGTACTTTCGGATGAATGCCATCCGGCTCAGGAGATTTGTCTTTCTTTAGGGCCTTGAGGGCTAACCACACCCTTTTGGCGGAGATAGCATCATCCGTTCCCTCCACCTTACTGGCCTTTTTATCCTTATCCAGATGTGACACTGTGACACCCCTGGGGTACCTTTCCCTCCCTCTTGCTCCATTTCTGTTGCTCCCCTGATCCCACTTACTGCCGCTTCTATCCCCTTTGTGCCTTGCTTTGTAGATATCCCATCCCCCTCCCTAGTGAACACAGAGGCAAAGTACTCATTAAATACCTCTGCCTGGTCCCTCGCCTCTTCCACCCACCCTCCTTCTGATCTCAATCTGCTGAGATGGCCCTTAGTTTTTCTCTGCTTCCCAATGTACCAGAAGAACCCCTTTTCCCCTCCATGTATCCCCTGTGCCAGCCGCTCTTTTACTGGACTTTGCTCCCTCACCATACGGTGACTTTCTAGATGCAAGATGGTACATTTCTTATCCCTATCCCTCTTGTTGTTTTATATTTTTGTAGCTGCCTTCTTTCTCTGACTGCTACCTGTACCTCACAGGACCACCAGCATGGTTTATGTGACCTTGCTCCCTTACGCTTCAACTTAGCGCAGATCCTGACTGCCTCATGAAGTCCCGCTTTATGACCTCCATCTCCTTTCCACACTTATCATTGATGTAATCCTTCAAGTGATCCTTAAGAATATTTCCCATGCCCACAAAGTCTTCCCCTGAAGTCCACTGCTAGTGTCCTAGATCTCCCCCCTCCCCCCATGCTTATTTGAAACCAGACAGTATTGTGGTCGCTTCCAGTCAGGGGGTCCTGTACAACCATGTTCCTTACCAGATCCCCATCTGCCAGAACCACGTCCAGAACATACCCCTCCCTTGTGGGCTCCATTACATGCTGTGTTAAGAACACATCCTGGAAGCCATCCAGCAGCCTCTGCTCCTTGGCCACCTTAGAGGACATGGTTCTCCAGTTTGTACCTGGCATATTAAGGTCCCCTATCAACACCACTCCTTCCCCTTATGGTCCACACTGGGCAATGATGTTGTCCAGCAAACCATCCTCTAGAACATTACTCATCCCAGGGGGCCTATATACTACACCCAGCTTGACCTTATCTCCTGCTGGGGATCGTAAGGTGACCCATAAGGCCTCCACGTTTCCCTCTGCCTCTTCTATCCTAGCAATTTCTATGTCTTTTCTAATGAACATAGCCACTCCACCTCCTCCGCCCTCCTTTCTATCCTTCCTAAGCATAGTGTACCCCCGTATGTTTAGGTCCCAGTCATGGTTTTTGTTGGCCCACGTCTCCGTGACCGCCCGCCACATCCACCCCCCTTGAACAGCATGGCCTGGAACTCTGGCATCTTGTTTCCAAGCTCCTGGCATTTTACTAACACCAACCCCCACCCTTATCCTCTGATCCTCTTTGTTGAACCCCACCCAGATTCCTTATACTTTCATCCTCCCTCTGCTCCTCCTGAAACCTCCACCCCAGTCTGTTTCCCCTCCCTTGGGCTTGAAGGTTACTCCTCATCTGGAGGAGAGGCTTGGTCAGCCCTCTCTTATCCCTTCCCTCACAAGTTTAAATCCCACCTTTCTTGAATGTAGTCAGCCATCCCCTGTTTAGGACTTCCTTCTCTAATGGGGCAAGATGAAGCCTGTCCTTGGCATATAGTCTCTTATCCTCCCAAACTCCATTTCCAGTTCCCTAACACCCCCCACCCTCTCTTCACCCACTTCCTGAGCCAGTCATTAACCTCTGTGGGCTTCATTTTTTCTCCACTGAGGCATTTGGTACTGGCAATATCTCCAAAAGGAAATGTTGCATCCATTATCCGACAGAGTCTGGCAAGTTCTTGGAACTTTGCTTGATTTCCAAAACGCTTATTTCTCTAGATCGTTGGTTCCCAAATGCAGGAAATCCGTTTCCCTTCACAATCCCTAACCATTTCATACACCATGAACTTTGCTCTGTGCACTGTCAGCCCAGAGGTACTCACTACCTTCACCTGGCTATGGCATCCACCCCCCTGTCCCTCCCACTGGATACCCCTAATCATCGAGTCTCCCAATAACAGAACCTTAACACCGCCATCATCCTTATGGTTACCTCCACTATGCCCTCTCAGCCTACCTTCCCCCCTTTATTCATGATCTCAATTCCATGGGAGTCTTCCTGCCTTATTAGAGACCCCCTTGTCACCCTCCCCTTTCTGCCTCCCTCGTTATTTTGCCCACTTAACTCAAACCCCCTCTGAATAAGTGTCCCCTTTAACCCTCTCTTATCCAGACCATTTATCCTAGCCCTGATGGTTTCCTTCCCCACACCACCATCCTCCCCTTGTAATAGTACCCCTGCCTCGAGGCTCTCTGTGGGTCCCCTTTAGCTAGGGCCCGTCCTGGTACTGACCCCCTGCTGAAGGGGCCCTCTCCCACCTCCTTGTCTCCCAGTTTCTCTCCATTCATGCTCTCCTCCCTCATGTCTGCAATATGTTGCATCTCCCCCATTTGCTTAACATTTATGTTTCCACTTCTCCCTCTGGGACTATTTCTATCCTTTCCATTGCCAGTCTGTGATGCCCTATGGTATCCGACTCCTTCCCCCCCCGTATAAGTTTCTTCATTTCCACCAACCCCTTCCTCACCCTCTAGGTTGCTTAGTAGCTCAAATTTATTGTGACACTCTATGTCAGTCTCCATCAAGTAACCCGAGTTTCCCCTGACTGCACCTCTAAACTGCCCCTCTTCTTCCCCTCTTGCTCTGTTCACCTTAGGGCTCCTTCCCAGTCTGCTGTTTTAGGCTTCGCATAACAGCCCCTCCTGACTCTTCCCCTCCACTCTCTTTGTATTCAGAATGTTCACCTGTGATGCTTTCCCTTTAGTGTCAACATCCCTATCTAAGGGTCCTCTGTCCCTTATATCCTCCCTCCGACTTGCTGTAACATAACATCCTGTAATTTCGTGAGCATTGCCCCAGCCTTCCCTCAGCTCCACCCCTTCTACTGCCTCATATCAGCACCCCTTATCCTTGGACACCCCCAGCTCCCCCAGCTTACTCCTTAACCAATATACCTCACTCCTGATACAAGATAGCTGTCTACAGAGTGGGCAGCCTCCCTCTCTCCAGGCCCAATTGAGAATTATTGCCATCCCACAGCCTGTGCAGCCTACAACCCTTCCGAAGATGCCTGCCATGGTGGAATATGGCCACCCTGTTTATCCCCCCTCTGTTTATAATGGCACACCCCCTTTTCTCAGTCCCTTTCCCCTGGAATACAGTTTCTCTCTATACTGACTGCAGTTATTTACAAACCTAATTTCAACCCCACCAATAAAGTTCCCAAGTCTCACAAATACATACAATCCAGTGTGTGTTCAGTCCCACTAACAGTGTGTGTATGCAGACATCAGGTACCGTATGATGTCACAGGCCCACCAGCTCCTGTTGCTTCGAATTTCAGTCCCAAACAGAAATACTCAGCCCTTCAATCCCAACCCCCAGTGGCTTTTCAGTATTTAAGAAACAAAACTATTCAAATATTTCAGTTAAAACAGAATATAACCCCAGGCCTCTGTCCTTACCAGCCTGCTGCTTATGTTCCCAAGTGAACAATGAAAGCCAAGGTAATTCCTGTTAAAGACAAGGTAATTCCTACTAATGTCCCCTCCTCCTAACACCAGGCAAACAACACATTTAAATTTCACTCTAATTATCACTGCCAAACAACTGTTCCCAAGCATCCAAAATTACAATATCACAGCCCAAGTAACAGTTCTAACTCAAGGTAATAATTTTTAACACATAGAACTAATTTCACTTACAAAACTATTTAAATATTTCAGTTAAAACAGAATATAACCCAGACCTCTGCCCTTACCAGCCTGCTGCTTATGTTCCCAAGTGAACAATGTGAACATGTCCATATTCTTCACACAAGTCACATTTGGTATGGTTTGCACACTGCATTGTAACATGCCCTATTTCTCTACAATTGTCACATCGGGGTTGGTCACATACACTGGAGAGATGAGTCCTAGAGCCGCACTTATAGCACACTCTGCGCTGCCCCTCATAAAAACAGACTCCTCTATCTCTGCCCAACAAAAAAGAATTAGGTATGTGCTCTATACCCGAATCAGATTGTCTAAGTTTGATTTTATATTTCCACCCCCCCATCCAAAATTGTTCAGAATCTAAGATAGGGCCTGGAGCGCTCAAAACTTCACATTTCTGTGGAAGCCAAAAGTAATATCTTCCACATGGACCCCCTCATTTCGAAACATTACTGTGACAAATTTTATTAAAGGCTTAGTTAAAGGAATAACCAAAAGGGGGGCCCATGTGGGCAAAAACTTTACTTGCCAATACCTTTCCCAGAATAGATCCAAAGCATGTGAAGTCCTAAAACAAACGTCAAAATGATCTTCACCAGATATGTTTATGAAATCAAAAACATCCTTTGGAGAGAAATAAAGAGCATATTTTAACAGAGTTTTCCCCACAAAATATCTATCTGGCCTATTTTCTAAGCCCTCTTTGTAACGAATATGAACTGCATTCCTTCTTGGAGCTGCATCCCTCTTGGCTGTAGAAAATAGTTCTGACATTAAACGTTTTTGAGCAAATGGAGCAGAGTTCTCTACTTGTGGTGGAATAACTTGAGAAGCAGCGTCAGATTCTACTGCAGGGTT
This sequence comes from Neoceratodus forsteri, assembly GCA_016271365.2. Taxonomy (NCBI): domain Eukaryota; kingdom Metazoa; phylum Chordata; order Ceratodontiformes; family Ceratodontidae; genus Neoceratodus; species Neoceratodus forsteri. The sequence goes on along the minus strand of CM057458.1, from coordinate 865,512,854 downwards.
CCTAGGCTGAGGAGCTTGCTGGTCTGAAGGCCTAGCAGCGAAGTGAGGCCCAGGAGCACAAAGCTTCATCTCTTTTCCAGTGCCCTCAGCAGAGGTATTCACCTTTATACCTGGTTTCCACAGAGGTGAATTTTGAGAAAATGTGAATTCTGCATCTCATGTTGGGTCAGGCATCCAACTACCTGGGGGGGCCCTGCTTCCATCCTGCTCCTGCTAGGGCTTTCCCTGGTGTCCAAGACCCCTCAGTTAAATCAGAGGAAATTGTCACAGAATCAGACTCTTGAAAAGGAGGTTTACATATATGAGACACAGTCCCTTGTATATTTTGCTTGTGAGGGAGCTTAGCAGGAAATGTAAATTCCGTAACCCCTGCTTGGGACTCCGAGGTGGACTGATACACAATAGGAGGGGGAAAAACAGCCTCCTTTGTAAGGGGTACATCAGTTCTTTCAGTAGCTGTTTGTCTAAATACAAAACCCGCTGATTTGCTAAGCGGGACAGTCTCAGATTGTGCAAAATTCAGCAGCTGTAGGATTTACAATTATCTGTGGCTGTTTACTCGAGAAGCAAAGTTTTCCCTTATTACCTGCTGCAAAGAAGGCTTTAGGCACTCGTTAGAAGTAACGCTATTACTGCCAGCCTGTTGTTTGCCAGAATTAATAGTCAGTTTGCATGGTGCAACAGAAAAAAGAAGCGCTGACTCACCCTGCCCTGCAGGAATGTCAAAGAGGATTCCAGCAGCTGTTGTGTTGACAGCATTTGCATTAATCATGACAGAGAGTGCCTCTGTGGCTATTTGCATCTGAGTGCTTACCGCTGCTGCAGTACTAAGCTCTGTGATTGTATTCTGGCCGTTTGCTGCATTACTAGCATCAAAATTATGCACAACAACCCCATTAGTAGCATTGACATTGTTTTTACTGAATAAATGCACTGGTTGATTTTTTTTTCCTGTAAAGTGAAGTCTGAAGTGAAACTCTGATCCTCTAGCATATGAGGCTCTAGGCACTCATTTGAATTAACGACCATACTTCCAGCCTGTTGTTTTTGCTACGATAATACTTGGAAAAACTTTTAGTCATAGGAATTGCAGGTAAAGACTCATCGCACCCTGCAAGCTTTTCAGAAGAACATCCATCAGCTGAAATCATGACAGATTTAGTTGTCTTAGGAACTGGGAGTGCTCCCTGGAGTAGCAAGTTCTGTGTTTTTACAGCGGTTACCATTTGAAACATAGGAATTTCATTCCGGTTGTTAGAAGCAAGTCGAGTATCCACGTCAGTAGGCTTTACCATTTTTTTAATCAAAATCCTCAGTAGAAAGAGGAGCTTCATGAAACTCCTCATCTGATTCCATATCAATTTGTAGCTTCAAGTCTGCCTCAGTTGCAGAAACAACAACAGTGGGAGCTGAGGCAAGCGCTCCCACTGCACAGACGTCCTCTCCCTTTGGCATCTCACACAAAGTGACCATCCTGCAGATAGCCTGTCCCCCTACTGACAAGAGTAGGGGTATTTCCCTGGTGTCCTGGCCAAATTTCCCTCATTCACTAAAAATACCACCAACAGCTTAATCTGGTTCAAGGTTAATTGGCATTCATCTATATCCTCCCCCCCCCAGGTCATGTTGAAAATAGGCAGGATTTGTTTAGTGCACTTACCCGGTCAGCAAAACCTAAATAAATAAAAATAAATAAATCTCCAGGGTGCAGCTCTCAAGCAAGTCCAATTTGGAGTGGAAGAATTGCTGCAGAAATTGTATGGGGTTATTGCCTTTGCTACCCTCCAGGAAGCCCAAGATCTTTAGGTTGTTTCATTGATGCTGGGCCTCTGCATCCTCTATCCGGTCTTGCATGGATTGTATAGTGTGGTGGAGCTGCACCATGGCCCGCTCGGTGCAGTCCATGTGGGCGTCTGACAAAGCTGCCTGTTCCTCCATGGAATTGAGACGCCGCTCCATTTTACAGATGTCTGTCCGGAGCACCCCGAAGGTAGAGTGGGTCTCCTTCCAAAAGTCCCTAATCTTCTACAGGACTATGTCCATTTGCCTAGCAAAATTTGATGCTACTACAGGTTCTGGCTGTGTGGGAGCACCATTACTCGAGACTTGAGAGCTGTCACTGTCAGTACCCCATCCCTCGCAATCTGCCGACTCGGGTGAGGAATTTTGCTGGTCTGGCTTCTTTTTGGGCATCTTGGCACTGTAGTGGATTAGGTATGCCCAGATTTTAATCCAACTGGAGAGTTTAGGAGTTTTTAAAACCTTGAGGAAGACGGAGTTTAGTGCTCAGGCTGCTTCTGTGGGCATGACATCATCGGAAGTCCCCACATGTTTCTCTTAAACATTATATACAGTATATGTATAGTTTATATATAATTTGTCTTTAGTAGTTTCTAAACTTTGAAAACATACACACACATGCTCATAAAACCCAAGCAGAGCACAGCTGGATAAGGTACCAGTATTTAGGAAACTTGTTATACTTACCCAGAGTCTAGCAAAATGAATCCTGGCTTTGACTATAGGTGTTTACAGCTGAATGATAAAAACCACATTTGCTTCACTTGCAAATAGGTAGGCATTTGTGTCTAATTTCTGTTTGACTTACTGTAGGTTACACATAGAATCTTTGATTTCAAGTATTTGCTAAACTGTAAATGTAGGTATCAGCATGTAGATTGTGGTCTGTGACAGATCATTTTTTACAAATGAAGTGCATGGTAGGAAGCTGAAAACAGACTTTAATGATAAAGTGTGTTTTTTCCTTTTAATTTGAGATGTATTAGAAAACATTGCACAAGAAAGCAATTGGCTATTTTAAAAGCTATTCTGATCAGAGCTGACATAAAAAAAAATCTTAACTATTTTTTCTTTTCTCATGGACACTAGAAATAGGATGTCAGCATTCACTCCATTAAGCCTGTTTTTCAGGTTTTTTTATAGCATCTTGCTAAGGCAATCTTCCCAGAATGCAATCTGTCATGGGGGGAGGGGTTGAAATTGTTTTAATCATGAAGCATTGGTGTTGGTAATGTATTTAGAAATAAAATATTTAATTGTCTTTACAGTTAAACATGCAGATTCATGTCAGGGCACATTTTTGGGGGGGTTCAAATTATTTTAAACATGGGCACAGTACTTGGTAAATACATCCTATGATGATAAAGTATATTTTTTCTTTCAAGTTTGAGAAGTATGTATTATATATGTGTAACCATGTTGTAAATGGTTAAGTAGACAGTGGTTTAAGGCTCTGAGCTACAAACTTGGTGACCTGGGTTTGACTCCCACAACCCCCACTTGCATACTGTGTGACCCTGCGCAAATCACTTAACTTCCTTGTGCTCCCAGGTCACACCTGTAAACAAGCTTTCAGCTTAGTGTGTCTCTCCTGGTAAAAAAAAAGTGCCTAGAACTATTTTTTTAATATAGTTGACTTTATATGTGGTAAGTAAGTAGGTAGGGTATGATGTTTTGAATGTGGAAGTAGGATTTAGCATGTGCACTGCTTTAAAATCATTTCACAGTATTTTATATTTTCTTAAAAAGATACTCCACATTTGTGTGGGGGCTGTGGGATTCAAACCTAGATCCCCAGATTTGCAGAGAAGAGCCTTAAACCACTGTGCTATACTGCCTCCCTAGTTATGGCAGTCATCTGTTTTATGGTTCATGGTGTTGGTGTAGTAAGCATACTAAAATACAAAAATGCCAGCAGAATAGGCCTAGCGGGCTTTTGTGTCTGCTTCTTTGGTCTGCCCCCACCCTGAGAGCTGACCTTGCTGCCCCTCCACCCTCTCAGGCTTCTCCCTTCCCAGTCCAGGGTAGAGCTAGCTAACTGGGGTTTCTGTAAGACAACAGCTACTAAATAGCTCTAATTCACTATTTTTATTTTCTGTGTATGTCAGGTCTTAGCTAGACTGGAGTGTTTCAATTTTAAAATGTTTGATTTTATCAAACTATACACAAGAATAAAAGCACAGAAACTGCCCAGATCATCAATGCTATAATGGATAGTACAGACATCATAGAAAGCTATTAGAAGTAGAATGGGTTAAACACTTACTGGAACTTCCTGCATAACAAGTTCCCCTAGGCACCTCACAGCATTTGACATCACCATCCTAAGAGCAGTTAGTGTGTTACTTTGCAGGACATTGCATAGCAAGAGATCTAGCCTTGCCTTTTTCCAAATAATATACCAACTTCATTCTCAGGCAGGCAGTTCTGGACTACTGTTTATATTCTGCTGAATCTTTTTAAAGGAAAACATCATGTTAAAATCAGGAATATATGTATTACTACCAGTTTTGAGTTCTCACTTCAATCCAGTGTTTTGGTTCTGCCTAGGCTATGAGAGGAGTGTTTTTCTATTTTTCCATGGGTGTTTTTTGACATCTGGGGGTTGTCATTCAAGTTTGTTTTATTGCATCTTCTCCAAATTAGTCTTCACAGAGTACCCTTTGGTTTGATGTCAAATAGCCCCTACAGCAGGCCAGTGTCTTGTTACAGTGTCTTGCTTAGCCACAGCAGAGAAAGGACACTGCAGCCAGGATTCACAGTGCTATACAATATACTATAGAAAGTCACATGTTTAAAAATACACACACACACACACACACACACACACACACACACACACAAGCAGAACACAGCTGGACCAGTACTAGTATTTAGGAAACTTGTCATACTTACCTAGAGTCTAGCAATGTGAATCCTGGCTGTGACTATAAGTGTTTACAACTGAATGATAATAACCACATTTGCTTCACTTGCAAATAGGTAGATATTTATGTCTAATTTCTTTTTGACTTACTGTAACATAGGAACATAGAAACATAGACTTTGACAGCAGATAAGGACCGCTTGGCGCATCTAGTCTGCCCATTTCCCTACCTACAGGATAGGCCGCATATCCTAGTTAACCAACAGCCTATTTCTTCCTACCCCCCACAAGAATTGCCTTATGTCTGTCCCATGAATTCTTGAATTCTCCCACAGTTTTAGACCCCACAACCTCCTCAGGAAGGCTGTTCCATCCATCCACTATCCTCTCTGTGAAATAATACTTCCTCACATTGCCCCTGAACCACCCCCCATCTTTAATTTGTGTCCCCATGTTCTTGCACATCTCTTTCTCTGAAAGATGCTACCCTCTTGGACTTTGTTGATTCCACTGAGGTACTTAAAAGTTTCTATCATGTCCCACCTCTCCCTTCTTTCCTCAAGGGTATACATATTAAGCTCCTTTATTCTCTCCTCATACAGCTTCTCTTGCAGACCCTGCACCATTTTAGTTTCCCTCCTCTGGACTGTCTCTATCCTGTCTATGTCCTTGTGGAGATAGGGTCTCCAGAACTGGACACAGTACTCCAGATGGGGTCTCACCAACTGCCTGTACAGAGGGATAACAACGTCCTGTTTTCTGCTGGTGATGCCTCTCCCTATGCATCCCAGTATACCCCAGCCCTCCTACTGCCTTCTCTCATTGCTTGCTAACCGTGAGGTCATCTGATATGATTACCCCAGGTCCCTTTCCTTTTTGTTGCTGTTACTACCTCCCCAATTGTGTATTCTTCCCTGGGTTCTTGTTTCCCAGGTGCATTATTCTGCACTCTTTGCATTGAATCCTAGCTGCCATACTTCTGACCATTCCTCCAACCTTACCAAGTCCCTTCTCATCCTTTCCATGCCTCCTTGTGTATCAACCCTGTTGCAGATCTTTGTGTCATCTGCAAGGGCATCCTTTCCTTCCAGTCCCTCTGCAATGTCACTTATGAAGACATTAAAAGGACTGGACCAATACTGAACCCTGTTTTACCCACTAGTAATCCCTCTTTTCTTCAAGTGGACTCCATTTACAATTACCTTCTGTGTCCTGTTGTCCAGCCAATGTTTTACCCAGGCTACCACCCTGGGACTCACTCCCAGGCTGTTTAATTTGACTATTAATCTTTTTGTGTGGGACTGTGTCAAATGCCTTGCTAAAGTATAGGTAGGCCATGTCCACAGCCCCTCCTGGTCTACTACTTTGGTCACCCAGTCAAAGAAATCTATTAGATTCGTCTGACATGACCTTCCACTGTGAACCCATGCTGCCTTGGGTCCTGTGCCCCACTGGCCTCTAGGTACTCAACTATTCTTTCCTTCAGAGTGACTCCATCACTTTTCCCTACCACAGAGGTCAGACTGACAGGTCTGTGGTTTCTGCCTCTGTCTTGCTCCCACTTTTGTGAAGGGAATCACATCTGCCTTCCTCCAGTCCTCGGGTACCACACCATCCTCCCATGATTTATTAAAAAGAGTAGCCAGTGGTTTCACTAGTTCCTCCCTTAATTCTTTTAGAATTCTGGGGTGAATTCCATCAGGCCCCATTGCTTTGTCCACCTTCAGTTTTAGGAGTTCTTGTAGAACCCTTTCTTAAGTGAAAGGACTGGGATCGACCCCCCTATCAAGAGTGCTTCTGTTAATTGGATTAGGTACTTCCTCCTTCTCTTTTGTGAATACTGAGCAGAAATATTCATTCAGTATCCCTGCTTTTTCATTGTCCCCCTCTGCCCACCAACTGTTCATTCTATTCAGCCTCACTATCCCTCCCTTTGTCTTTCTACGCTCACTGATGTACCTATAAAAGGTTTTATCCCCCTTCTTAACCATGTTGGCTATCTTTTCCTCAGTTTGGGCCTTTGCTATTCTTACTTCCCTCCCTGCTTCCTTCTACCTTAACTGGTACAGCTGTTCGTCCTGCTCCTTCTGTGTTTCCTTATACTTCTGGAATGCTATCTTTTTCTTCCTGACTTTCACAGTCACCTCTTTTGAGAACCATAGTGGCTTTTTCTTTCATTTTGATTTGTTTATTTGCTTCACACAAAGGCTTGTTGCCTCTGTGATGGCAGTTTTGATGATTCCTCATTGTTTTTCCACACCTCCTTCTAGCCTGTTTGCTAGTGCTTTTCTAAGGCACTCTCCCATCTTGCCAAAGTCAGCCCTCCTGAAGTTAGGTACCCTCACTTTTGTATGACATGACTCTGTAGCTGAGTTTAATGTGAACCACACTGTTTGATGGTCACTTGTTCCCAGATGGCAGCCCACTTATAGATCTGAGATCCTCTCACTGCTCCCATTTGAGAGTATTAGGTCTAGGATTGCTCCCTCATGAGTGGGTTCCAAAACTAGCTGTCTGAGGCCTGCCACCTGTAGGGCATCAAGAATGGCCCTACCCTTGGATGTGGCTACTGCAAATGTGCTCCAGTTAACATCTGGCATATTCAGGTCTCCATCAACAGTATCTCCCCTTTCTCTGCCATTCTAAGAATACCTTCTATCATATCCTTGTCCATTCCTCCCCTGACATGGGGGTCTGTACCTAACCCTGTGCAGATTGTGGTGCTCTTTCCAGTCTCCAAGGTGACCCAGTGCCTCCTCTCCTCCCTGTTTACTCTTTTGATCAGTTGCTTTTATCCCTTCCTTTACATGAGAGCTACTCCTTCCCTCTTCTCCCTGCCTGTCTCTCCTGTAGGTTATGTACCCTGGTATGTTAACATCCCAGTCATGGTTCTCTGTGTACCATGTTTCTGTGACTGCTACGATAGCCAGGCATCCCTCTTCCATCAAGGCCATCAGCTCAGGGAGCTTGTTGCCCAGACTACGGGCATTGGTACTCATTACCCTTCATTTCCTGATGGCCTTACTCCTTTTTGTCCCATCCATGTCCTTCTTGCCTTTGTCACTTTCTCCATTTACCCCTGCCCTTCTCTCTATCGACACCTCTATGTTGGTGTTTACTGCACTTACTACCGTGATTTTTTTGGGGGGCTAGGATTCCCCTCTTCCTTTCCAGTGCCTACCCCCTTGGCTAGTTTAAATGCTTACCAATGAAGCATTTAAACCTATCACCTAGGATTCTGGTTCCCCTCCTGGACAGATGCAGCCCATCATGCCAGTATAGGCTTGCATCACCCCAGTCCCCAATGAAGCCAAATCCCTGAGCTCCACACCAGTTTTTAAACCACTGATTGAATCCCATGATGCAGAACACCCTAGCCTCTCCTACACCATAGATGGGCAGCACCTCCAAGAAGGTTACCGTGCGTGCTACTTGTCTAAGGCCCCTCCCCAATTCCACAAACTCTTCTTGCACTTTTCTAATCCCTTTCTTAGCCAGGTCATTTGTCCCTAGGTGGACAATGACATCCAGCTCCCTCCCCTGTGTAGCTGCTCTGGCAATCCTGAGGATTCACTCCCTGTCCCTTCAAGCCATGGCACCAGGCAGGCACCTTACCTCCTTCCCCCTTCCTCCCCCATTTCTACCTTCCTAACAATGGAGTCCCCCACCAGGAGTTGTTTCCTTCCCCTGCAGTGTCCCCTGCCACCCTCCTATGGGTCTCCTTTGTGGAGGTTCCCAGCATCCTCCTTTGTCCTCACTGCGGGTGCCTCCATAGAGGAACCACACTTTGCCAGAATGGCATAGGAATTGTGGAGAAGTACAACTGGAAGGATGCACCACTGTTCCACCACCCTCACCCTCCATGAGCCCACTGTGGTCCAACCGCTCCTCTTTCTTGGCAACCTCTGAGGCAACAGCAGTGGCACTGGTGGTCCCTGGATGGAAGAGGAGGTCTCACAAATCCTGGCCAACTCAGCCTGGAGATGGGCAACCTCCTCCCTCAGCCCAGAGAGGTGCCTGCAGATGGGACAACACCGCATCCTCCAGAATGTCACCTGGAAGACTGCTGCTCCACAGCCACTGCACTGCACCACTCCCATCATGTCTTATTTCTGGCCCCTTAACTGTTTGCAATCCTTACTCTTTCTTCTGTTTTTTTCTCTCTCTCCTTACTTTCTGCCTGTGTGCCCTTTAAGCTCCTGATTGTCCTGTCCTGAGACAAGACTATCCTATATTTCTCAGTAGACCCCTTACTTTCTTGGAGGCAGACCTTCAGCAGCTAGAGGGGGCCGGAGAGCTACTCTTACCCTTCCAGGATGGTGGGTCTTTGGTGACTATGTGATCACTCACTTCCTGCAGGTTACACATAGAATCTGAAACATTCATAACATGCTGTATTGTGATTCAATGAACTGATAAATGGAAATTTTGTTATCTTTTACAAATTCATTTTTCCTGACTATGGATATACTAAAACAAACATTTCTCAATAAAATGTTTTTAAATAAAGAGTTTAACTCACAGCAGCAGAAGAAGCATGTTGGCATTGAAAGCTTAGTGGCATGGATGTAGAGAGGATTAATTGTGACTGGGGGGTGAGGGAGGGAGGAAGTGAGTCTTGATATTTGTAGCATAATGGTTTTCTGAAACTTCAACCTTCAATGGGTTAGACTCTGCAGCCATCTGTACAGTATATCACTAAGCTATATGCAGTGTGGTATGGGTAAAATCCAGATCACCAGACCAGGACCAGTGCTGTAAAATCTGCACTGGGCACAGCTTGTGCAAATATTGCTGATCCATTGGATCAAATAAATACTTGCAAATAAATAAATAAATAAATACTCTGCTTCACCTCGTGCTTCAGCCCACCCCAGGAGTGATGTTATTACATGATAACACACGCTCTGTCATGTCTTATTGCTTAAATATGCCCTTTCTCAATGTACTATACCTTGATTCAGTTAGTGTATGCAACAGCCTTCATGTGAACACTCTGGGCTTCTCTTTGACGTCTATTTGCTTTAGCTATTGTGTATTGTTTGAATTGCTTTGGTCTTCTTGATGTGGTGCCTGTGTGCCTAAACTATGTAATCTGTTTATCTACTGCTACCCATGTATCTCCAGTGAATGATTGTTATAACTGTCTGTTGCCTGAGCCATTGTTTTTGGACTTGTTAACTGTGCTGTCTTTGTATTAGTTTTGATGAGGTGCCTTTGTAAATGAGTCTCTGACTTAAAGGTTTGTAAATCTGATATTTAAAATAAATAAATAAATAAATGTTTAAGCCCATGAAACACCCTTCTCTAGTTAATGCATTCACAGTCATAGTGGCTGCGCCAGAGCTTGTTAAATGATGAAACAAACAACATAGAGGATTGTACATGAGCAACCATACTCAACAAGTCTGGTGAGAGGTTTCCATGGCAACAAGAGACCTCAAGAATGCAGCTTGAGTGGTCTCTTACTACTGCAGAAACCTCTAGATTCAAACTCAGCCTTGGATGCATATGTACAGCAGGAAGGTCATGTCAGACTAATCTAATTGATTTCTTTGACTGGGTGACCAAAGTAATAGACCAGGGAGTGGCTGTGGATATGGTCTACCTAGACTTTAGCAAGGCATTTGACACAGTCCTGCACAAAAGATTAATAATCAAGTTAGCCAGCCTGGTGGTGGGTCCCAGGGTGGTAGCCTGGGTAGAAAACTGGCTGCACAACAGGACACATAAGGTAATAGTGAATGGAACACATTCCAAAGAAAGGGGGGTTACTAGTGGAGTACCTCAGGGCTCAGTACTGGGTCCATTCCTCTTTAACATCTTTATAGGTGACATTGCAGAGGGTCTGGAGGAAAAGGTATGCCTCTGTGCAGATGACACAAAGATCTGTAACAGAGTGGATACACAAGAGGGGGTAGAAAAGATGAGAAGGGACTTGGCAAGGTTGGAGGAATGGTCAGACATATGGCAACTTCGACTCAATGCAAAGAAGTGCAAAGTAATGCACCTGGGAAACAAAAACCCAGGAGAAGAGTACACAGTAGCAGGGAAGGTACTAACAACAACAAAAATGGAAAGGGACCTGGGGGTAGTCATATCAGATGACCTAAAGGTGGGTAAGCAATGTGAAAAGTCAGTAAGGAGAGCCAGGGGATACTGGGATGCATAGGAAGGGGCATCACAAGTAGAAAAAGGGAAGTGGTTATCCCTCTATACAGACAGTTGGTGAGACCCCATCTGGAGTACTGTGTGCAGTTTTGGAGAACTCATCTATGCAAGGACATAGACAGGATGGAAGCAGTCCAGAGGAGGGCAACTAAAATGGTGCAGGGTCTGCAGCAGAAACCATATGAAGAGAGACTGAGAAAGCTTAATATGTATACTCTTGATGAAAGGAGGGACTGAGGTACATGATAGAAATGTTCAAGTACCTCAAGGGAATCAACAAAGTCCAGGAGGGTAGCATCCTTCAGAAAAAGAGATGCGTAAGAACAAGGGGGCACAATTTAAAGATAGAGGGGGACTGCTCAGGGGTAATGTGAGGACATTTTTTTTCACGGAGAGAGTGGTGGATACATGGAACAGCCTTCCTGAGGAGGTCGTTGTGTCTAAAACAGTGGGGGAATTCAAACATGCATGGGACAGACACAAGGCAATTATAGTGGGGGGTTGCAGGAAGTAGGCTGTTGGTTAACTAGAATCTACAGCTTATCCAGTAGGTAGGGAAATGGGCAGACTGGGTGGGCCAAGTGGTCCTTATCTGCTATCAAAGTCTATGTTTCTGTGATTCTATGTCTATTTTTGCACATACACTATCTTGTATAGTGTATGGATAACCATTAGTACAAGCCTGTGTCCAGCACATATAAAATGTCTCCCTGTTCTGCTAATGCCCTTACTGTACAGGAGTCACATGCAAGGGACTGAAACAATCTCAACAGTACAATAAGTCTGTGATGGTCCCTTTGTAAATGAAAATTAGCCTTCTTCTGTTTATTCCATATTTAAATCCTTGTTGATAAAGGCCAAGTGTCACCCTCTGATTCTGCTGATCTCCATGGTGGCTACTGTGTTCTCCCCAGAATTCAGTCTCTAGCCATGTTTACATGACTGCTGAGCTTACCACACTCTCTAGCACCACTGCTGTCCACCCCTTCTGTAGTGCTGCCTGTTTCCATTCACACAGCCCCTCTCAGTGGCAATGCAAGACACGTTGGTGAGGGGCAGTGACTCATAGGGGGGACTCTCACCTTCTGACATTGACAGAGACTTATGATAGGCATTTTTAATGAAACAAGAAACCACATCTCTTGGCCTGCTATAACCTCCTAAAACAATCTGGAAAGTGTATGTTACCAAAGTGATTCATACACCTGTTTGTTTTATTTCCAATGGTGCAGCACTGTCACACTGAAAAAGAAAAACTTGCATACTGAGTGAATTCTTATTGGGAGGTGCTTTTTTTAAAAAGCATCTCCAAATAAGGATTCTCGTAGTACAGTATGAGCGGTTTGATTTTTCTATTTTGCTCACTGACCATATACTGAACAAAGGGCAAGCATGCCAAAATACAAATGAAAGACATGGAAGCCTTTGCACCAGAACAACACAAGCGCTCGAGTTGCTCCAGTGCAAAGGCACCCATGTAAATTAACCTTCTGACTCCTAGATGCAACATCTGGGTTTTAAAGGAGACAAACTCATATGCCAGTTTAAAGGCTTAGCACACTTTGTCTGTGTAGTACAGAGTCTGTGTCCATTTTTTAATTTGAGCATTACAGAAGGGAGTGGAGAAAAAAGAAGAAATAAAGAACAACAGATCTGAAGATCAACCATACTGAGACATTTATGCCTAAGATAAGTATACACTCTTCAGTTTATTGCAGTTTAATGCAGTCTTCTCTGGCAAGAGGATTCAGGCAATAGCGATAATGAAAAACACTTTGGTAATGTTTCCAGTTAACTTCAAATGTGTTACTGACTCATTGCTATATGTGCTAGTTGTTCAAAGTTTTTCTCTGGTTCTGAGTCATTCTGCTATAATTGGTATCTTTTAATACACTGGGCATGATTTTCAAAGGTTGACAGCATCAAAACCATTGTCTGGCACCTCTGTGCAAAACTCATTTGGCACAAATACACCCAATTTTAGTACAATAGGTGCAGTTGTGACAGTTTTCCACTTTACAGCAGCTTGCACCAAAGATTTCGCACAAGGCCCATAAAAAGGGTTTTCAAATGGCACAAGTTAGATCAGTGGGAGCTAGTCTAACTTGAGGCATTTGATGCATAGGATGAAAATCCAGATACATGCAGAGATAATGCTGAAGCCACCTGCCACCTGTGTAATATTGCCTGTGCACCAGGGGCTTGTGGCATCTATAGATCTTTGAAAATTGGGCCCAACATGTCACATTTAGAAAAAGAATTTCATTTCAAAGCAGTGAATAATAATAAAGGGAAATGAAACATTTAGAAAAGTGCGATGTGATTATTGTTGTCAGGGATCTACAACTAGGAGACCCACAGTGTGTAGGATTCAATTCTTGGTTTGCAGTCTGTGCATTTCCCCTTCAAGTGTTGATGATTAGGTGACAGTGCCACACACTGTATGTAGTAATGAAAACTTCATGAAGTAATTATCAAGGCAATATTTCTTGGGTCTGTATTTTCAAATGTTTGGACACAGGAATTATCAGCTTAAATGTGTCAGAATATGGTGGCCCACTGGTGTAGCAGTTGGATTTCTGCCTGCAATGCTGACAACCTGGGTTCAGATTCAAGCCCTGGAAGTCTGATGAATTGCTCCCCTCTCCAGATGGAGGTAAAGTGTGGGTAGCACTCAATGGTAGACTGACCCTGATGGAGACCATGGGTTTTGCAGCTGATGCTCCCAGGATCCAGGAAGGTGTGCCAGACATGGGCACTTATGCCCTTAAGTAATTGCACACCACACCTCCTTACAACAACCAGAGAAATATCCAGCTGAGGATAGAGGATGTCCATCTCCTTCATCAAGTCCCATGCAGCTAGCCAAGACACTCTTCCACTGGATCATCCATGTGGTACTGTCTGAGGATTTGTGGGGTTGACTCCCAGATAGCCCCCTGCCGAGGGCAATCCAGGTTGCACTCTGGTCAGCAGCAGATAAGTCCTGAGGGATGGAGTGAGGTTGCAGGGATGGCGGACTGATCAAAGAGGAGCCAACCAGAAGAAAATAAGTAAATAAGTGTGTCAGAATGTTTTGCACCCACTAGTCAAATATATTGATGTATTTCTGGCACTTCATTGCAAAACAAATGATGCAGGTGTTAACATTTTGATGCATACATCATTTTTGTAGTGCATCTTGTGGTTATTGCAACTAGAAGGTTGATCACCTTTTGGTGGTGTAACTGCCTTCTGCTAGTATGTAGCTAAAAGGAAGTGGAATTGTGATGTAGGATTTAAAATGCAGCCATCAGAGTCTTAAATATTATCTATGTAACTAATCTCCACATACTTGTAATGCCAACTGTGTTGCATGTAATTCATTAATTTAAGTGATTTTTCAGTGTTCTGCCAAGCAATCCCAGTTGGTCTCAGCAGAACTCAAATCTCACAATGTTTCAAGATAGTTTTAATTTCAAGACATTTCATTCTATATTACTACTGACATTTGAATTAAGTCAGTATGTATTCTCTTCAGCGCTGTCTGCTCCTGCTGATTTTCCTGCCTTGCAGTCAAGACTGTCTGCTGTGGCATCAAAACCTTTTGCCACTGTAATGATTCCAGTGCTACAACCAGAGGATTGTGATTACAAAGCAACAAAAGTAAAGCAATAAAAGCAGCAGGAACAGATGTGAACAAAAGGGCTAAGAGATTGTTTTTAGACAAGCAAAACAACTTTTATAAATTTAATGCCCAACACCAAGAGCGCTGTGCACTTCAGGCACTTCAAAGACAGTACAATAATAAATAACAGTAGTCAGGGCAATATTTCATAAATAAACTCCAAAAGACATTACATGATTAAACAGGACAAACAAACTAACTACTTGATAAAATAAAACCTCAAAATAGCTGTGGCCAACAACTGCAGAGTACAAGTTTAACTAAGCTTAAGGTCATCTTCAGGTGTTTCATGATCCATGATCAAATTTATCATTTTTTGCCCAGTATGATAATCATCTTATCATTTAAAATCCACAACAAAAACATGAGTTGCCATTCTTGTTTTTAAAGCAGCAGTGCAGAAAATATGACCCTTTTTTAACTATAAAGATTGCAGGCATCTTCCTGTTTCATTTAATGCTAAATGTTGTAGATTCACCAAAAATGGTGCATTTTATAAATGTTTCAGTTTAGTGTTTTGTTTTGTTTTTTGTCACTGTAGACCTGGGAGGGTCAAGATCAAGAGAATTAAAAAAAAACAATTCATGATGTGCAGCATACAAGGTTCCTAGAAAAACCATCTCTTTAATTTCCGCTGCTGTAGGTGCAACTAACCCTGCCCCCCCAATCCTACTGCAGGACATTTCCCTGCCTGGCCCCCCAAATCTCGACAAGGTCCCCTGGACTGCTGATCCATCTTTCCCTCTACCCCCTTAGGTTTATACAAGGATGCATTCCACTGCAACTCCAGAAAAAATGTACATCTTTAATTGTAAACCTGTATTTTATACCAACATATAACTAAGTGTATTCTGTGTTCAATGTCTGCACCTGTAATGTTGTCCAATGTTGTATCTGCACAATGTTCTGTTGTCTTGCCTCCCTGCAATGAGGTGCCTTTGTAAATGAGCCCCTGACTTAAAGGTTGTAAATCCGACTTGTTCAAAAAATTGATTTGGCAGGTATACTTATATTGTTATTAATTGTAGGTAAAACTATTTTTTTTTTCAAAACTTTTTATTGTGCTGCTGCTTTATATTACATGCTGAGACTTAATCTCTCTTTATGGAGAAAGTCTGTAAAGGGTCAGATTGTTTTATGTAGTTATAACATCCATACTTTAGGTATCAATATAAGAGTGAAAGAAAAAGTGAAACAAGGACAAATCATTTGGCATGATGTTTGCTTCATTTGTTCCAAAACGTAAAAATAAAAAGAAAATTGCCAAGACTAACAGCCTCTTGAACAAATATTCCCACATATGGGGAGATATCTGCATGTTTTATGAATAAAACCATTTCAGTCCCATGCCATTGTCATACAATCTTTTAGATAGATGTAAAATATGTTTGTGAATATAGCAAAGAGAACAAAATATAGAGGTTGCCATGCTCTTTTTATTATATCTGTTTTCAAAGTTGCAGTTTCTGAGGTAAAATCCCAATAAAACATATAACTTGCCAGAAAGCTACTCAAACAATTCAAAAGTACATGCAGAATGACAAGGATCCAAATAGGTAACAGGTGTGCACAAGGGAGGTGGTGCTTCTTGAACACAAAACAGTTCCAACACACAGAAAAGATTCAGGCACTCAATCTGCATATAAGAGGCTCCAGCCAGCTTGTCAAAAAAAAAATCAATTTATTAGTGCATCATAGTTAAAGTGCAACATGGGACTCACCCCCAGCACAACAGTGCTGACCTGATGTGTTTCAGACTCCCAATTAGTCCTTTATAAAAGGCTGGGGCTATGGACACATTTTTTTCCAATTATTTAACCAGTTGTAGCACACCAAGCTGAAAGCTTGTTTATAGGTGTGACCTGGGAGCACAGGGAAGTTAAGTGACTTGCTTAGGGTCACACAGTATGCAAGTGAGGGCTGTGGGATTCAAACCCAAGTCTCCAGATTTGCAGCTCAGAGGCTTAAACCACTGCACTATACTGACTCCCAAATGGACAAGAATAAAGAGTCACTTCATGATGATGTTTTAATGACATGTCACCACCCCTGGTTCATTCCACTGGGGTGTCATGCAGACAAAGGCACACTGATGAGTCCTGGTAGGATGAAACATGTGTCTGTGTCTTCTGTTGGCACCCTTTGCAGGCTGTGTGAGAGGCCTTTCAGCACCATGCATTTCTGCTTAAAGTTCAACCAGCATAATATTCTGTGGTGATCTGCATATACAGCCCATGACGCTTGCATTATGGGGTATATGTGATTTTGTACCCTACAACAGTTCATTGAAACATAAATATAAATCATAGACAGTCACATTGCCTTTTATTTCCTTTTAAAGTAATTTGTTTAAATGCCACCATGGGATGTCCCTGTGGAAGTGATCCAGAATAATGTGAACAGGAGATAAAGGAGGAGAAGATGAAGGAGATGTGGTACCTGAGTTTGGGAGCTGAGGCTCAGCGGTGGACTGAGGGCTGACTCTTGGAAAAATACTTAGAGGAGCTGAGGTGTTAGGAGCATGGCTGGTGGATGGAAATGCAATGGGAGCTGATCGATCTGGGACTGGAGTAGGCTGGGCCTGTAAGTGAGCTTCAATAGTCACAATGTGTGATTGCAGATCAGGAACTGAAAAGGTGAGCTGAGCCATGTAGTCTTGGATGTTTGACAAAAGAGCTGGATCCAGCTGAGGAACAGATTGTGAGAGACCCTGAACTGGCTGAGACTGTGAAGTGAGATATAACTCATATAATTCCTGTTTACAGGAGGATGCTCAATGCTGAATACTAGGTTCTTAGAATTTGGCTAAGAGCTGGGAACAACCAATCTTTAATGGATGAGTTTGAAGTGAATGCCCATTGATGAGCTAGGAAGCTTGGGAAGAAATCTTGGAAGCCCTTGCATGGCTGTCTTCTGGGTTTCACGGCAGAGAGTAGGTAGGTGGCGAGGATGCTATAATGCCAATATGCTGCATAAAGCTCTAAGAGTGTGAAGACATCCATGGAAACCTTGCTGAACTTGTTTTGAATATGTAGAAAGAGCAGTCCTCCAAAGCAGTCCCACAAAGGTGCCAAACACCAAGGCATGGTTACGAACTACGGTAGATGCAGAGAGTCATTAGGCTCAGATGCCTAAACGTTGATATGCTGCATATTGCAGTAGATGCAGAGAGTCAGGAGGTGCAGATGCCTAAATGCCAATACACTGCATATTGTGTTAGAAGCAGAGATTCAGTAGGCACAGACACCTAAATGCCAATATGTGCTGCATATTGTGGTAGATGCAGGGTTTTGGTAGTCGCAGATCCCTAAATGCTAATATGCGGCTATGCATTGCAGTAGATGCAGAGGTTATAAATTATTAGCAACAGAACTCCCATCTTTGGTAGGCAGGACAAGCCTACCTGCACTCAAACATCTCAGCAGAGATGAGTTAGAGGTGGAGACTCTATATACTGCTAACAAAACTGCTGGTAAGAGCTAGCAAGGAGTGAGTGGCTGACAACTGCTGAATGAGAAGGAGAGAATCAGGCAGAACTGAATAGCAGGCAAGAGGACAAATAGAAGTGAAGCAGGAAGTGGTGCAAAACAGAAAAGAGGTGCATATGGTATGTGTAGACATGAGCAGTATAAAGAATACTGGCTGGGCAACTGTGCACAACCAGCCTGTGCTGCCACCGAGGGGTTCTGATTCTGTTAGACCTTAAGAGCAAAACTCGAGACGTCACAAGGAATCAGAACCCCGAGGTGGCAGTGCTGACTGGCTGGGCACAGGCCCAGCGTCAGTATTTTTTGTATAGTGACCCTTTGTTCAAAAAAAATAAAATTAAAAAAAAAGGTAAATGATTTCAAGTGATAGTCTTCACTGTCAGCAATTTATGCACCTTTTAGAGCTATTTTAGGAAAACTGTTGCTGCCATCCTGTCAGACAGTTTACTGTTTGGAATTGTGAGATGTAAGTATGTTTTTCTTTAATTCAACTGCTGGCTCATGCATTCTCAAAAACAGCTAAGATGTTGTTATACACAGTGTGGTATTACTGCATCCATGAACTTTGAACTATGGTTCAACAACATTTTGACTATGATTAATTTCTATGCAGAACAAGGGGTCACTATACACTATAATGCAATTATCGCTCACAGATATGCACAAGAAAATGGGCAGTATAGCTTTAGGAAGGGTCTGTGTGACTTATGACCCGAAGCACAGAATAGGAATGGGGTACAGTTCTGAGAAGAACAATGCCCAAAAAGCAATGAAAATACACACAAACACAGGGGAGCACCAGAAAGCACAATGGAGACACTGAAAACTAAGGTAAGCCCTGAGAAACCAGGAGGCAATGGCTAGCAACATGGAGCACAAGTGGAAAAGAGGGGGGACCTGCTAAAGGTGGGAGCTGGAAAGGTAACAGAGAAATGGAAGACTGAGAGAAACAGCAAGGCAGACAAATAGAAATGGGAGGTGGATGGTAAACAACACTCCAGAATACTGTCAATACCTGAGCCTCAAATATCTACCTCTAGTCCAGAATGACTACCAGATGTTTCACCATTGTGGCAGCCAAAATCCTAGAGGAATTGAGCAAAAGCTCTGTACCTATTGGAAGCTGCCCCCCCCCCTTTCAAAGTGGCTTGACCACTAGTACTTTAGTTGTATCAGGATGAAGTCTTAACCAGCTTGATGACATCCAATTCTGGATCTCTGTCAAACATTTTTTTAGCATATCAACCGAACTTGGCATTCTGGGTCTAAATGACACATAGAGCTGGGTGTCATCTGTGTAGCAATGAAACCTAAGTCTATACTGTCTAATCATCCTCCCCAAGGGCAGCATGTACACTGCAAACAATATGAGCAAAAGGACCAAGCCCTCCAGCATACCACAGGTAGTGCCACCAGGAGGGAAAAGACATTTTCCAACATCAACGTCTGTGTCCTGTCCCTGAAGTAGCACCCAAACCAGTAGATTACTTTACCAGTGAGTCCTACATATCCTGAAACTGATACAATGACAGCCCATGGTCCACAATGATAAAATCTGAGGAGAGATCAAGGAGGATGAAAACTGACCACTCTCCTCAATCTCTTCCCTTGACCAGGTCATTATGCACACCAACCAGTGTGGTCCCTAAACCCAGGCAGAAGAGACTTGTAGATGATGACGACAGGGAGGCAAGCCTTGAGCTGAAGCACAACCATCTCCTCAATAACTACCTAAAAAGGGTAGGTTGGAAACAGGTTGGTAATTCACCAGGCATCCAGGTTGAGGGAATTGTTTTTTTCAGAAAGGGTATCACTGGTGCATCTTTCAGTGCAGCTGGGAAGATCACCTTCAGTAAGGAGCATAGGATAATCTCGGTGAGCACAGGGCCCAGCTGCCTGATGCAACTGACTAGTTGTCATTTTGGGCCTGGATGCAGTTCTAAGTGTTGGCCGCAGTTCACAGATCACCCCGCTCACCTAAGAGCCCTCAGGAAGAAATTCTAAGGGACGGAGTCAGCTATCGCAAAGACCCAGTCACCCAAGGATTTCAACCTAGCCCTGGATACAAAGAAGACCATCCTTACTGGAACAGAGATGGTGTGAGGACATGTTATGGTGCAGGAGATCTACCAATTGCCCAGATCCAACCTGTGCTGGGTCTTATAAGTTAGGAAGTTAACTTTAGGAGATATACCACTTTACTAGCAGCCACTGCAGTTCACACAGCATTGAGATGTGACACATCCTTGAAGGCTTCTCAGCAACCTAGCAGCTGCATACTGCTCCAGCTGGAAATGCCACAGCATACTTCCACTGACTCCGAGGTATAAAACATTACAGTAGTCACGCCTCAAAGTCACAAATGCATGTAACATTTATTTTCTTAGTTATTTAAAATTGTTGACCAAGAGAGGCATGCTGAGCTGAAGCTCATTTCCAAGTGCAACCCCGGGGAAAGGGGAGTGGGAAGATTGCAGTACATACATTGAGCTAGTATACAGAGAAAGTATTACAGAGTACAAAATGTGATTGTACAGTATTAAACAGGGTAAGCAAAGGTACAGGTAGTAATAAAATACAGTGAAGACAGCACTATGGACAATGATGGCTGAGAAGGAGTAACAGCAGCCTTAAATCATTAAATTTGTTGGAGGGCAAGAGAAGGAGAAAGTATGAAGGAAGAGAGTAAATGCCAGAAAAGTGGGAGAAGGAGAAAAGAGGAAGGAATAGAGTAAATGCCAGGAGGGCATAAATAGAGAGAGGGACAAGCTGAGATGAAGTGTGAGGGAAGAGCCTGAGTTGTTGAGCAAGGTGTAACTGCTCTGTGGAGGGGGGATTGGAAGAGGTTAGCCTTGGCAGGAGCAGGAGTCAGAAAACACAGTCTGGTGGGATAATGCATGTTTTAGGAGAGAGACAGAAGGGAAGTATTTGATTGAGGCAGGAAGAGTGTTCCAGAGCAAGAGCAGTCTGTAAGAGAATGCTGTTGAGCCAGAACAGGAGCATGGTGGAGGGAGGTAGAAAGTGTGAGTGTCCCAGACTGAACAGGGTAGAAGGTCTCAGGGAAAGTAGATGCAAGTGAGAAGAGGTAAGATGGTAAGACCCAAACCAGTATTTATAGATGAAAAGTGAAGAGTGGAGGAGCCATCTGTGGTGTAGAGAGGTAAGGGAGAGGGACGAGTAGAGGGAGCAGTGAGGAGTGCGAGGAAGGGCATTTAGAGCAAAGTGGCAGAAAACATTGTATAGGGAGTCAAGCCTGGCTAAAGGGGAGGCTAAAGCAGTGCTATAAATTACATTGGCATAGTCAAAGCAGGAGATAATTATCTTTGTAATGATCTGGTGCCGAGTCTTTATGGAGAGGGTGTCCTTCTTTCTCTACAGTGCACCCAGTTTAGGGCAAAGTTTAGTATGAATATATGGAGTCTTTATGGAGAGGGTGTCCTTGTTTCTATACAGTGCACCCAGTTTAGGGCAAAGTTTAGTGTGAATGTTCTCAGTGTGCTTAGAGTAGTCAAGCCATGAGTTGAGCCACACTCCCAGGTATTTATAGTGGGGGACTATGTTGAGTAAGGAGCCATCTAGGGTGGTGAATGTGAAAGAGGAAGGAGGGGCAGCAAGTGTTTGAGGAATACAAATGTCAAGACAACGTTTTATTGTAATTTACCTTGAGGAGGTTTTTGTGGAACGAATGAAGTACTGAGTACACGTCAGCTTGGAGCTGCGATTAGACAGCTGAGGTGGAGAGGCCAGAGGTGAATAGGACAGTGCCATCAGCGTACATCTGTATGCTAGTCACAGAACAAGCAGGCAAGTGATCATGTATTGAAATATAGAATAATACAGGGCCCAAAATGGAGCCTTGTGGGACACCTGCATATATTGGGAGAGGAAGAGAGAGGGTTCCACCAACACGGACTTGTTGGATATGACCAGACAGATAGGAGTTAAACTGATTTACAGATGCAGGAGAGAGGCCAGCAGAGGAAAGCTTGTTTAGTAGAAGGGAATGAGAGACAGAATTGAAAGCCTTAGCAAGGTAAATTAAAATGGTGGCAGTTATGTTGCCTTGGTCCATACCAGATAGGATGGAGATTGTGACACAAAGAAGTGAGGTAGTGGTGGAGTGATTTGACCTAAAACCTGATTGAAAGGTGTAGAGGGAAATCTGAGGAATTAAGAAACTCAGTGAGATGTGAAAGGACTGAAGTTCTTCAAGTTTAGCCAGAGTAAGGAGCAGGGATATGGGCGATAGATTCCTGGAATGACAGGTGTCACCACCTTTGTGCAGGGGTAATATTTGAGTGATCTTCCAGGCCTGTGAGACTGTGCAATGGTAAAATGATCAATTCAGGATGCTGGTGGGAGGGAGGGATATCACAGGAGTGGAGATAAGTAGGAGGCAGGAGTCAAGACAGTCCAAGATAGACTTATTGGGGCCTAAGGAGGTCAGGACTTGTAGGATGACTTGGACAAAGATAGGAGGGAAGGCACAGCCATGCAAGGGTGGGAGTGGGGGGGATGGGGAGGAGGAGGATGTGGTTGAGGGTAGAGCACAAGTTGTAAAGTAGGATTTTACATTAGATTCAACTAAGGCTCTGTCAGTAACAGTAGAGTCATTAATGGATAACGTGGGGGTGTTGGTTTGGGTAGGGGGGATGAGTGGAGAATGCTGGGTAGTCCAAAAATCAGCTGGTTACGTTTGATTTGTGTGTAGAAGAGTACAGAAGTATGCAGCCTTTGCTGACATGATAGCCTTTGTACATGTGTTTCTTCAGGCCCTGTATGTCCCATCTCAAAGTAATAATGCAGCTGCCAATGATTTTTCCATTAATGAATGTGAGGGTTTAATCAAGTAACCAGAATTTTTTTTTTATATTATAGGCAAGTGAGTAGAGAGGAAATAAATTAAACACATGAAATAAAAATTAAAGAAGATAGTGATGGAGTCAGGCTTGTTCTAGTAATTATTCCTGCAGATAAATTGTTTTGCTCTATATTTCAATGTTTTGATGAATAGAGTATGAGGTTAGTAGTGCTTGTGTAACATCGTTTACTTTTTGTCTTTTCTCTATTCCCACTCTGCATAGGGAAACCAGTTAATGAGTAGGGAATGGAAAGCCAGGCACCAAGGGTGAGCAGAGTGCTGGAGAAGGAGGAGGCAGGGGTGGATGTGGGTGTTACACAATGCGCTAAGCAAGAAACTGCTATGAGAGGCTGGCCTTTAAAGTGAATGTGGAGGACTATTCCCCACATTGAACCTCAGACTTTAGCCCTCCCATTCAATGTTTTGGTGAATAGTGTATGAGGTCAGTAGTGCTTGTTTATTTATTGAGATCTTGGATTAACTAGTTGGAGAAGAAAGCTCTTTCATAGGTTCCACATCAAGTATGACACAAGCAAGAATACAGATATGTTCCACAGATACAGATGCAGCAAGAAATAACTGAAAACTGCCACCAGGCATAAATTCTAACAATAGTTACACAATCTAAGCACATACAGGGTGCAGAGTCAAACCAAAGGCTAATGTTTCACTAGGTAATGGTAACATAACATGACGCTTGTTTAAAAACAAGAATTGTACAACTAACAACATATGCAAATAACTGAATTGTGCCTAAGTCAAAGAAAGAAGGAAGGTCTTGTACAAGTAGAGAGGGACAGGGGAGGGAGGGAGGAAGAACGTGTGGGGAGGAAGAAGGCAAGCAGAGATGGGGGTAGGATCGGGATCGATAGAAAGGAAAGGGAAGAATAGTTATGTAGTCAAAGTGGAATAAAGGAGAGGAGGGTGGGGGAAAGGAGGAGTGAAGGAGAGTAGGGAGGAAGAGGTGGTGTAGGTAATGGGGTGATGATGAAGATGTATTAAGGTGGTATGGAGGAAAGAGGTATGAGATGATGGAGGGGAAAAAGGGAAGAGGAGGTGGAGGGAGGTGGGAGGGAAAATAAATAATTTAGGCAGGGGTAGAAAGCCCATGAAAGTGTTAACTTGATAGGGGGCCCAAGAAATGGACATGAAGCATAACATTTTACTATTCCATTGAGATCACAGAGAACTGCAAATGGTAGGAGCAAGGTAAAGGCAAATTAGCTGTAGTAGTCACAAGTTGCCAGTGAGATTAGATGCTGATGCAGTTTCTTCTTAAAGGAGCCAAGCAAAGTGGCATTGGTTATGTCAAGAGGCAGGGAGATGTACCACTGTGGAGCTCTGTATGCAAATGCACATTGTCCAAAGGCATCATGGGATTATGAAAGCCTGTTTGCCAGTGCTTCTGGTACTGCATGGGTTATGTGGGGGAAAGAAGGGCCATTACACAAGGGATAGCAGTCTCAAGGTGACTTTTTTGCAAGCAGGCTTGTTGGTATTTGAGAATGCTGTCAAATTGTTACCAGCTAACCTGGGCATAAAGATCACAGGGTGCATGTCAAGCATGCAGCATCAATAAGAAGGCAGCATCCTTTATTTAAGGCCATTTTAATACATCAGAGGGCAATGTCTATAGCTGCACCGTAAATTACAATACCATAGTCCATGAGAGAGACCACAGAACTGCAGATGTCCGTGTTCAGTGCTTCAGGAGTGAGATTATGTTTGTTCCTGTACAGAACTCCTAAATGCTGGTTAATAGCTTTGGCTGTGTTTGTGTAATGTAATTTACTTTTTAGCTTTTCTGTATTGATACCCTTGGTAGGAAAGCCGGGTAGTGAGAATGGAATAGAAAACCCAAAAGAATTACCGACCATATGTTCAAAAGAGTAAGATTACATCCTCCAACTCATTTTAGAGTATGACCAGTAGCAGGCAGGAGAAAAACTCCCAGGTGGAGAAACTTCTGATGACCCATGGCTACTGACCCACCCATCCTCCAGACAAACTAAGAGGAGATGAACCTAGGTTCTAGTAACCATATTCTAATTTCCATGGAAGGTGAACTGCTTGGAGAGATGACGGTCCATCTTCACAGTCTATTTGATGATGCGTTCTGGAAGGACAATTCTGAAGTTGAAGAGGTGAGTCTATTCTGAAGGAGTGTCCAGATCCTGAAAATGAGTAGGTCCAGTTTAAAAGGGGTGAACACAGTCCAGGATTCCAATGTGATAATGGATGATATGCAATGAGATTACAGAGTCAACGTGTGCATAAAGAGCTTGATTTCATGACTTGTGCTGCCAGACATTGAACAGTGGGAAGCATTGATGGTTTATGAAAGTCATAAGGTAAATGATCTGACTTTGTAGAAGTTTTGACATTCAAGTTAGAGTCTGAATGTTTGGAGTGAAGTGGTGAGCGATAAGTTACAATACAGGCATCCATGAAGAGGATGAAGGAGTCAGACAGAGTCTTTAGGTACCTGGTAGGAGGAGTGACATGGAAGATTTTAGACCAGTGAAGGAAGGTTGGTATATGCAGTAGAGACGGTAACTGAATGTATATAGAAATAACTGGAAGTTTAGTACAATGAATTCAAGAGCTAACTTGGGGTATTGATGCCATAATTATACTTGTATAGGCTGATGATGGTCTGCTGGTGGGAAAAAGTTGATATGGGTATTGCTGTGGTGTAATTGCCTGTGAAATGAGCTGAGGTGGCCATGACAGCTTTGTCTTACGGGTGGATCCAATGTCTGAATGCTGTAGGAAGACCGAGAATGGGTCTTTGAGGAGGCTATAGACTGATGTAGCAATTGGAAGTTGAGAGCGGCTTAGAATGCCAGAAGTACCTAGCATTTTTAGTTGGATATAAGCCTGTTAAGAGGCATGACTGGGATACTGAGACAGCCAGGTTGGTTGTGGATGTGCAGATTGAGGAATCAGTAGAAACCTGCTCTTGGTGAAAGTCTTTGCTGGAGGGAATATGGGAGGTAAATCATTAGGAATGAGCCAGAAGGACTGCTGGATGGGCAGCTGACCTGATTGATGGTATCATGATGGAGTAATGTAGATGACTGTATGAAGTATGGGGACATCAAGGGGCTGGAAAACAGTGGCTCAGATAGAGTAACTTTGGTAAGGCAGCTAGGCACCAGATATTCAAAGATGCCAGTTCTGGGAAATAACTGGGAAGGTGTTAAGACATCCAATTGCTTTTTAGTAAGTAGGAGTCGAGTATCATGATCAAACAGAGTCAGTGCTTATAGAGGAAAGCTACGAAAAGGTAAAACGAATGATGCCTGTACTGCTATGAGGTATGTTCACGGTTCCCTTTACCCATAACAGTGATGATTATTATGGAGTCGGTGCATCTCAGAAGGAATTAGGCTGCCTTTCTAGGTAAAAGATAGAAGTGGAGAGGGCTCCAGTAAATCTTTAGATCCTGTGAAACATGGGAAATAGGGATACCATACCTCTTGAATTGACAGGATGTGTAGGGACATCCTGTAGAGTCGGTTGAGGATTGAGATCTTTCTATAGTCCAGTCAAATGGGTTCCAGAACTGGTCCTGGGGATATGATTGGGAAGGACTGATAAGTTGAGTCTATGGTGATGTAAGAGTCTATAAGGCATGTTGTTCAGAGATGTTTCTAGAAGAAGTTTTCCTCAGGTGAAATGAACAAGTGCTCCACAGATCAGTTGATGGGAGCCAATAGGATGGCCAAGGTAAGAATATGAGATAGATGAATGGAAGGAGTAGTTGACTCTGTAGGAATACTGTCCAGTGATAGGTGTAAAATGCCCAAAAGAAGACCAAGAAAATAGGCAGGAGTCCTGAGCAGCCAGACAGCAAGGAGAAGGCAGCTGTGCAATGATGGAGGAAAAGTCCAGAGTGGATGTCCAAGGACTGGAGGAAGGAGTCCAAGAAGAAGACAGCATAGGCTAAGTCATACTGACATCAGCAGGTGCAGGAAGGAATAGAACTGGGGTCAGTGCCTCAGCAAACTGAATCAGAATGTAGGAAAGTTGCTGCAGGCCACAAGTGGCAGATCCATGCAAGACCAAGAAGCAAATCCAAGTACCAAGTGCAACAAAGTTGAGGTGCAGAGTCCCATCCAAAGTAGATGGTGAGCAACAATTGCAGAGACAGAGGCACTGCAGCGATGAGGCATGGTTTCCCACCTCTGAAGGGAAGTCAAACTCACATGGCTGTCAATAAAGGGCAATCAGCAGCAAGGAAGTCCAGGGGGCAGTCGAACTGAATGGAGGCGGAGACTGATCAAGTCAGCGGAGTCCAAATCCAGAGCATGAGGCCAAGGTGGGGACAAGTATGATGAGTCCATGGAAGTGCAGGATGTAGACTGGTGAGGTAGGATGTTAAAGATGTTAAAGGCAAATTGGGTATAGTGGTTCCATTCCCAAAGGGAATGCAGCAACCAGGTAACAGGTAGAGAATGCATAGGTTGAAACAGTAAATTGCAGACATGGCTCCTATCCTGGTAGTCGGGGTGAGACAACCTTCACTCCGATGCAACCAGGCAGAGATAGGATTGAGGATGTCAGGGTTGTAAGTAGAAGATGGGAACTTACAGAATCCAATCTCTAGTAGACAGGGCTAGCCTACCTTTGCTCAGTGCCTCAAAAGGTCTGAGTTAGGGACAGAGTCCGGAAAAACTGTTGGTATGGCCTGAGCAAGGAAAGGGCAGCTGGCTGCATAATCATAGCTAGGCAAACAGGCAGTGTAAAGGGGAAGGCAGCAAGTCAGAATGAGAGAACGTGAGAAGGAAGTCATCAGGAATGCCAGTAAGGTGGAGTTAGAGTAATCCAGGAAGGAGCATGCTGGTAGCGATGGAATGCAACGAATGACTGAAGGCTGAGTAGGCTGCTGAGGTAATAGATCCATGCAAGGGTAGCAAAAGTCATGTAGGCAGGAGGGCAGGGTAAATCAAATGGCCTGCATAAAGCAGGCTCCTGCTGATCTGAACTACAATGCCCACTATGATGCCACAGTCTCCCACCATGGGGAAAAACAGTGGAGCCACAAGCAGTGCATCTTCAAGATCAAACAGGAATTATGGTAGGGTAGGAACCTGAAATAGGCTTTGGGACAGGCAGGGCCTAGGAAAGGAGAAGCCAAGGCAAAGTAGGGAACAGAAAGAAAACTGTGGTGATCACAGAATGGGTAATTTCGAGCAAAATTATTACTTGAGAGAGCCAATGAGGCGGGCATAGGAGTGCTGCAAGAGACGTGGAAAAGGGGTAAGCGATTATGTTGGTAACTGGAAGCAGAAAGGTGAGAAGCACCAGGGGTAGAACAATGAAACATAGATCTGAAAACTGAGCAGGGTATAGGTGCTGGAAGCAATATGTTAAGGTGCAGTCATCAGACTAGGGTTAGAGGTAGCACTGGTTAGGATGGAAGATGGGGAAAAATGGAGATGGAATGCCATTGTGATTAGCAAAGGATCAAAAAGAAAACAGGGGAGCAAAGAGACAAGGGCAGGAATGGGAACAGGGAAGTAGCATCACAACAGAGATGAGAGTAAATACAGAACAGCTGACATGCAGGAGGTAGCTAGGCAAGTGTGGTTACGGCAGCACCCATCCATCTAAAAGTCAGCAGCAGAAATAAAATACACACACGAGCAAGACAGGGGCAAAACATAATAATAGCAATGGATCAGTAGGTAGGCAGTCTAGGTAGTTAGGGAGCCAGCAAGGGAGCAGTAGTGGGTGATCAGGAAAGCATATGGAGCGATGAAAACTAATGGAGATAATCATCAGAATAAGGAATTGTGTTGTGCAGCATAACATGTGCTATGTACTTATGGAAGGACATCCATGGGAGGAGAACAGAGACTCAGTCATCATCATCCACTGTAGGTGAGAGTCAGAAAGTTGCACGGCAGGACAATAGTGGGCATATCAGGGATGATGTTGCACCCCAGAAAAGGATCGGTGGAGGGGAGGGGTGAAGCAGCAGCCCCTTTACAGAGTTTCAATGAAAGTGCCTGGCAGTGATCAATGAGTTCCCCCCGAGAGGGAGAAGACAAGCGAAGAAAGACGGTGTGCCACACGGAAACCCCAGCAAGAAATCCTGAAAGGAAACAAGTAACTTCATGGCAAAAGAGCTATGGGGTTGGGAGTAGAGGAGAAAAGGGGACAAACATGGACACCAGATGGGAGGCAAGAAACAAGGGGAATGGGGGGAAGGGGCAAACGAGGGTCGAAGTGGATGGGAGGCAAAAGTTGGGGGGTGAAGAAAGGAAAGAAGCAGGAGGAAGCACAGGGGAGAAAAAAAGAAAAAAGATCAGGGAGTAGAATGAGAAGGAGACTCAGCCCACGAGCCACATAGGAGCCCAGAGCGCTGTTGCACAATGTGCTAAGAGGGGAACTGCTATGAGAGGCTGGCCTTTAAAGTGGATGTTTTATTTATTATTTATTGAGAGACTGGAATTACAGCCTTTGAGTTAAGAGCTCATTTACAAAGGATCCTTGTCAAACAGTTTTAGACAGAAAATTTAGTTGCCACAGCATACTTACAATAGACAATTTTGTTTATACATTAGCAACAGAATCTTGTACATTTACATAGGTGAAAAACATATTTCAGGATTCAGTTCACATACATACATAACTGCAACATAACACATGATCAAATTCTTGTATCAGGTACAGATACAGCAACTGGAGGCATTGTTAATCACATTAGTAGGCATAATGAGCATCTAGAGGATAAGCTAAGTCCTGGGACCTGGGAATTTTGGTGAAGCTGGTGGATGATGGGAGGAGATGGGAGTATTGGGGAGGTCGGGATGGGTAGTGGAGAATATAGGGGAAAATAGGAGTGGGACAAGGGGCAGGATAGGGTATGGAAGACAAATTTAAGGCAGGAGGTAGGGTGAGGTAGGTGGGAGGGGAGGGAAGTGGGGATAAGTGCACCCAACAAAGGCCAGGATGGGGTCAATAGGATGCCCAGCTGTCTTTCAGTAGGGGTTAAAATTTGCAGAAGCAGCAGTCTGGTGGGGAAATGAAGTTCCAGAGTTCAGATTTGAAGAGCCCTATTCTTGGGAGGCTAGTGGTGGAATAAGGGAGCTCATGTAGCCAGGTGAGTGCCCTTACAGCAAAGGAACACCTTCTCAGAGCTGTCTTCCTGAAGGGTACAGCCAGGGCATGCCTAGTGATGCTTCTTGTGGCATGTTCACCTGGGGCAGGCCTGAGCAGCCCCTGTAGGGAGGCGGGTGAAAGTCTCAGCAGGGTCTTCTTCCCTAGTAGGCATTTCTGGGTCTTAATTCTATCCATTGGGGGGAGCCATTTCATCCTTATATAGAGTTCACATGTATGTGTGAGGCAATCTGCATCCAAAATGAATCTGCAGGCTTTGTTGAGGATCAAGTGGACTTTGTGAAGGCTGGTGTCCATGGCTGCACCATACACTACTATTCCATAATTCAAGATTGGCAGGATTGTACCACTGACTGCAAGGAGTCTGCTTCAGGTGTGAGGCAGAAACATATTCTATGAGTACCCCAACATCCTATTTGTGGCCATAGTGATATTTCCTATCTGTTCATCAAAGGAAAGGGACTCATCAATAGTGACCCCAGGTACTGAAATGAGTGGACCTGTTCAAGGGCAGAGCCCAAATTGAGGGTAATTGTAAAGGGTGTGGTAGATCTTTTCTGGCAACCTGCAAAGAGCATGGTCTTTGTCTTTTTGACATTGAGAACTAGCAGGCTGAAGTTAAACCATTCCTGTAGTAGATCAAAATTAAGCTGCAGGTTCCTGGTCAATGTTCCTTGACAGGAGCCTCATAGAAATAGTACTGTGTCATCTACAGAGTGCAGAACTTTGTAGGAGGGGCATGCATCTGGGAGGTTGTTTACAAAGAGGCTGAATAGTAGTGGGCCCAGTATGGACCATTGCAGGACCGTTACTATTTCTTTCTTGGCTTCAGATATGAAAAAACTCCATTGATCTTTACCTGTTGTGATCGCCCTGTCAGGTAGCAATAGAACCACCCAACTGTGCCTGAGGACAAGCCAGGACAGGTTAGTCTGTGTAGCAGTAGCTGGTGGTCAACAAGGTGAAAGCCTTCGATAGGTCAATAAAGATTGCCCGACTAAATGACCTGGTCCAGTACCTCATGAGGCGTAGTCTGTGAAGTTGATGAGAGCTGAGTTAGTACTGTGTGACTTGCAGAATCCGTGTTGTTGAGGGCTGAGGATGTTGTGCTTCTGTAGGTGATTAGTAAGCTGGTTAGCAATGATTATTTCCAGCTCCTTGGAGAGAGGGGACAGGATGGAAATGGGCCTATAACTGGACACCAATGAGCGGTCCCCCACTTTTAGCATGGGAGTGACTATGGCGGTTTTCCAAAAAGAAGGGAAGGTTGGCACTTGGAGTGACATATTTAAAATTCTTGGTAATAGGTATGCCCACTTCAGGGAGGGTGATAGAGTTAGCCTTCATACCAACCGCATCTCCTCCCTTCCTTGTTTTGCCCAGGACTCTGATGAGATATTTAGATTTTTTTGGGGGGGTCATCTACCTAAAGTAGAAATTTGTGACTGAACTGGTATGGTGTTGTGAAGGTTCAGAGGTCAGTGTTACCCCATGTGGGCAGAAGGCCTGGGTGGGAGTACTGCACTGTAGTCTGTAAAAGCCTAGATGAAAATATTTGCCATGGAGACATCTTTGAATGTGACTCTATCATAATAATATAATAATAATAATAATAATAATAATAATATTTTTTATTTATATTGCACCTTTCGAATGTCAAGGTGCATTCCAATAAAATAATAATTTAAAAAAAATACAGAATACAAAGACAAGGACATAAGAAAATATAAAAAACACGATTAATAATTAATAAGCAGTGATACCATATGCCCTTTCCCATAGAAAAGATTTAAGAGCTTGTTTAAAACTCCCCACGGACATACACTCCCTTATCCGATGGAGTAGAGAATTCCAAAGGGAGGGGGCCACAAACATAAAAGCCCGGACCCCAGCAGATTTTAATGTAACCCCTGGAATCTCTAGCAACCCCTCGCTGGCTGAGCGGGGCGATCTCACAAGGCGGTAAGGAATCAGGAGTTCTTTCAGGTGTCGGGGCCCAGATCGTGCAGGGCTTTAAAAGTCAGTAATCCAACTTTGAAGGTGATCTGCCACTGAACTGGCAGCCAGTGCAGTTACCGCAGCACTGGAATAACATGGGAAGATCTAGGAGTACCCATCAATACTCGGGCTGCGAAATTCTACACTAGCTGCAGGCAGCGGATATCAACCCCTGGAAGCCCAAGGTAAAGCGAGTTGCAGTAGTCCAGGCATGAGGTCACAAAGGCATGAATCAAAGTTGGCAGATCGCCGGACGGAACGAGGTGCTTGATTCTGGCGATGTTTCTTAGATAGTAAAAGGATGATTTTACCACCGCTGACACCTGGGAGCGAAGTGTCAGCCCCGCATCCAGTATCACCCCCAGATCTCGCACCTGTTCAGAGATCCATAGCTCGACATCCCCACAAAACACTCCAGATGGGTGCTGGCCATAGGTCCCCTATCCAGTGATCGGATCCAATACCAACACCTCCGTCTTTCGAGTTCAACTTCAACCAACTGGACCTCATCAATCCTGGATTTCATTCAGGCAGCTGTTAAATACGAGATAGCTCCTTCCTGGTCGGTGCAAAAGACAGGTACAGCTGGGTATCATCTGCATAACAGTGAAACTTCAGCCATACCATCTCCCAATATCTCAGGGGAAGCATATACACACAAACAACATGGGGGATAATATAGAGCCCTGAGGAACCCCACAAAATAGAGTGATGGGATCAGAGGAAAAAAACCCTGACACCACCCTCTGAGTTCTTCCAGTGAGGTAAGAAGTGAACCATCTGAGAACAATCCCAGTGAGTCCACAAATACATCTCAGGCACTCGAGTAAACCCAATGGTCAACGGTGTCAAATGCTGATGAAAGATCTAATAGTACCAAGATGGACCATTTTCTCTGGTCTCTCGCCATCAGGAGATCATTGAGCACCCGAACCAGAGCAGTCTCGGTACTGTGCTTCTTTCGAAAATCTGACTGGAGAGGCTCGTAGATGCTGTGGATGGTTAAGTGGTTCTCCAACTGGGCTGCCACCACCTTCTCGATCAACTTCCCTACAAATGGGAGGATCGAGATACGTCTGTAGTTAGCAAGACAGTCTGGGTCCAGAGATGCTTTCTTCAACAAGGGTGTCACCACTGCCTCTTTCAAGGAAGAGGGATACTCACCCGAGTCAAGGGAACACCAGACTATCTGTGCTAGAACCAGAAGAATGGATTCCCCACACCCTAAAATTAGGGAAGTAGGGCCTGGATCTAAACTACAGCAGGTAGAATGCAGCCCTTGGACAATCCACATAAAATCCACGATTTCCAGGCGGTCAAAGGTACTCCAGGAAAACAAAGGAGCAGTGACCCGATCCTGGCCACTATCAACCCGCACAGAATGTGTCAAACAGATGTTGGACCTAATGTCAGCCACCTTATCAGCAAAGAACCGAGCAATTTCATCACACTGTAATTGTGAAAACACCCTATGGAGCTGAAGATTGGCTGGGCTGCACAATCTGTCCACAGTTCTGAACAGCTGAACTGGTTGGTTCTGAGCGGCAGAAATTTTCCCGGACAGGAACTCTGCCTTCTTATGAGAGATTTCTGACTGATAGAATTGGTAATGTTCTAACAGTCTAAGGTGGTCGGCATCCAGGCCAGACTTTTGCCAACAACGTTCTAACCTATGTCCAAGTCGCCGCAACTCCCTCAAGACCCCATCAAACCATGGGGCCTGAGGTCAAAGGGAGAGAAGACGCACATGAACTGGAGCAATCAAATCCAGGGCAGAGACAATGGTGGTATTATAAGCCACAACCAACGTCTCTGGATCACTGCACTGCACAGGAAATTGTGATAAGTCAAGAACCGCAGCAAGCCATTGAAAGTAATATTCCTAAGGCGGTGTTTGACCATCTCCACTGGGGTCGGCCTACAGGTGGGGTGCCAAAATTGAATCTCACAGTGTAGTGATCTGACCAACTGATTGGTTCCACTCCCACGCCGGAGGCCTCGATCCCCAGGAGGAAGACCAAATCCAGAGAATGGCCACCTTTATGTGTAGCAGTGGTAACCACCTGTGTTAGGCCCAGTGAATCCATTAACTGGATGAAGTGTTGTCCAAATTGAGAGAGTTCGTCGTCAACCCATGCATTAAAGTTGCCCAGGACCATCAGCCTGGGAGACTCAAAAGTCAAGTCGACAATGAACTCCGCTACTTCCTTAAGGAATTGCTTCTCATCTCTTGGTGGAAGGTAGATGACAGCAATTCGATAGCCCATACCTGCTACAACAGCACATTCAAAAGAGATGGTCTCCTCAACTAGAACACTAGTGAGAGCCAATTCGGTCTTGAAACAGACCGCAACCTCCCCGTGGTCCAACCTCGGGCGATGTATCACCTGTATCCAGCTGGAATTGCTGCCTCGATATAGGGTCCGTCACTGTTATCAGCAGGTCTACAGGTGATGCAGGCCAGATCTGTCGAACCAACAAGATCAGAGATCATAGCAGAGCCTTCCTGAGGAGGTCGTTGTGTCTAAAACAGTGGGGAATTCAAACATGCATGGGACAGACACAAGGCAATTATAGTGGGGGGTTGCAGGAAGTAGGCTGTTGGTTAACTAGAATCTACAGCTTATCCAGTAGGTAGGGAAATGGGCAGACTGGGTGGGCCAAGTGGTCCTTATCTGCTATCAAAGTCTATGTTTCTGTGATTCTATGTCTATTTTTGCACATACACTATCTTGTATAGTGTATGGATAACCATTAGTACAAGCCTGTGTCCAGCACATATAAAAATGTCTCCCTGTTCTGCTAATGCCCTTACTGTACAGGGAGTCACATGCAAGGGACTGAAACAATCTCAACAGTACAATAAGTCTGTGATGGTCCCTTGTAAATGAAAATTAGCCTTCTTCTGTTTATTCCATATTTAAATCCTTGTTGATAAAGGCCAAGTGTCACCCTCTGATTCTGCTGATCTCCATGGTGGCTACTGTGTTCTCCCCAGAATTCAGTCTCTAGCCATGTTTACATGACTGCTGAGCTTACCACACTCTCTAGCACCACTGCTGTCCACCCCTTCTGTAGTGCTGCCTGTTTCCATTCACACAGCCCTCTCAGTGGCAATGCAAGACACGTTGGTGAGGGGCAGTGACTCATAGAGGGACTCTCACCTTCTGACATTGACAGAGACTTATGATAGGCATTTTAATGAAACAAGAAACCACATCTCTTGGCCTGCTATAACCTCCTAAAACAATCTGGAAAGTGTATGTTACCAAAGTGATTCATACACCTGTTTGTTTTATTTCCAATGGTGCAGCACTGTCACACTGAAAAAGAAAAACTTGCATACTGAGTGAATTCTTATTGGGAGGTGCTTTTTTTAAAAAGCATCTCCAAATAAGGATTCTCGCAGTACAGTATGATCGGTTTGATTTTTCTATTTTGCTCACTGACCATATACTGAACAAAGGGCAAGCATGCCAAAATACAAATGAAAGACATGGAAGCCTTTGCACCAGAACAACACAAGCGCTCGAGTTGCTCCAGTGCAAAGGCACCCATGTAAATTAACCTTCTGACTCCTAGATGCAACATCTGGGTTTTAAAGGAGACAAACTCATATGCCAGTTTAAAGGCTTAGCACACTTTGTCTGTGTAGTACAGAGTCTGTGTCCATTTTTGAATTTGAGCATTACAGAAGGGAGTGGAGAAAAAAGAAGAAATAAAGAACAACAGATCTGAAGATCAACCATACTGAGACATTTATGCCTAAGATAAGTATACACTCTTCAGTTTATTGCAGTTTAATGCAGTCTTCTCTGGCAAGAGGGATTCAGGGCAGCCAAGCGATAATGAAAAACACTTTTGGTAATGTTTCCAGTTAACTTCAAATGTGTTACTGACTCATTGCTATATGTGCTAGTTGTTCAAAGTTTTTTCTCTGGTTCTGAGTCATTCTGCTATAATTGGTATCTTTTAATACACTGGGCATGATTTTCAAAGGTTGACAGCATCAAAACCATTGTCTGGCACCTCTGTGCAAAACTCATTTGGCACAAATACACCCAATTTTAGTACAATAGGTGCAGTTGTGACAGTTTTTCCACTTTACAGCAGCTTGCACCAAAGATTTTGCACAAGGCCCATAAAAAGGGTTTTCCAAATGGCACAAGTTAGATCAGTGGGGAGCTAGTCTAACTTGAGGCATTTGATGCATAGGGATGAAAATCCAGATACATGCAGAGATAATGCTACAAGCCACCTGCCACCTGTGTAATATTGCCTGTGCACCAGGGGCTTGTGGCATTCATAGATCTTTTGAAAATTGGGCCCAACATGTCACATTTAGAAAAAGAATTTCATTTCAAAGCAGTGAATAATAATAAAGGGAAATGAAACATTTAGAAAAGTGCGATGTGATTATTGTTGTCAGGGATCTACAACTAGGAGACCCACAGTGTGTAGGATTCAATTCTTGGTTTGCAGTCTGTGCATTTCCCCTCCAAGTGTTGATGATTAGGTGACAGTGCCACACACTGTATGTAGTAATGAAAACTTCATGAAGTAATTATCAAGGCAATATTTCTTGGGTCTGTATTTTCAAATGTTTGGACACAGGAATTATCAGCTTAAATGTGTCAGAATATGGTGGCCCACTGGTGTAGCAGTTGGATTTCTGCCTGCAATGCTGACAACCTGGGTTCAGATTCAAGCCCTGGAAGTCTGATGAATTGCTCCCCTCCTCCAGATGGAGGTAAAGTGTGGGGTAGCACTCAATGGTAGACTGACCCCTGATGGAGACCATGGGTTTTGCAGCTGATGCTCCCAGGATCCAGGAAGGTGTGCCAGACATGGGCACTTATGCCCTTAAGTAATTGCACACCACACCTCCTTACAACAACCAGAGAAATATCCAGCTGAGGGATAGAGGATGTCCATCTCCTTCATCAAGTCCCATGCAGCTAGCCAAGACACTCTTCCACTGGATCATCCATGTGGTACTGTCTGGGGATTTGTGGGGTTGACTCCCAATGGCCCTGCCGGGGCAATCCAGGTTGCACTCTGGTCAGCAGCAGATAAGTCCTGAGGGATGGAGTGAGGTTGCAGGGATGGCGGACTGATCAAAGAGGAGCCAACCAGAAAGAAAATAAGTAAATAAGTGTGTCAGAATGTTTGCACCCACTAGTCAAATATATTGATGTATTTCTGGCACTTCATTGCAAAACAAATGATGCAGGTGTTAACATTTTGATGCATACATCATTTTTGTAGTGCATCTTGTGGTTATTGCAACTAGAAGGTTGATCACCTTTTGGTGGTGTAACTGCCTTGCTGCTAGTATGTAGCTAAAAGGAAGTGGAATTGTGATGTAGGGATTTAAAATGCAGCCATCAGAGTCTTAAATATTATCTATGTAACTAATCTCCACATACTTTGTAATGCCAACTGTGTTGCATGTAATTCATTAATTTAAGTGATTTTTCAGTGTTCTGCCAAGCAATCCCAGTTGGTCTCAGCAGAACTCAAATCTCACAATGTTTCAAGATAGTTTTAATTTCAAGACATTTCATTCTATATTACTACTGACATTTGAATTAAGTCAGTATGTATTCTCTTCAGCGCTGTCTGCTCCTGCTGATTTTCCTGCCTTGCAGTCAAGACTGTCTGCTGTGGCATCAAAACCTTTGCCACTGTAATGATTCCAGTGCTACAACCAGAGGATTGTGATTACAAAGCAACAAAAGTAAAGCAATAAAAGCAGCAGGAACAGATGTGAACAAAAGGCTAAAGATTGTTTTAGACAAGCAAAACAACTTTTATAAATTTAATGCCCAACACCAAGAGCTGCACTTCAGGCACTTCAAAGACAGTACAATAATAAATAACAGTAGTCAGGGCAATATTTCATAAATAAACTCCAAAAGACATTACATGATTAAACAGGACAAACAAACTAACTACTTGATAAAATAAAACCTCAAAATAGCTGTGGCCAACAACTGCAGAGTACAAGTTTAACTAAGCTAAGGTCATCTTCAGGTGTTTCATGATCCATGATCAAATTTATCATTTTTGCCCAGTATGATAATCATCTTATCATTAAAATCCACAACAAAAACATGAGTTGCCATTCTTGTTTTTAAAGCAGCAGTGCAGAAAATATGACCCTTTTTTAACTATAAAGATTGCAGGCATCTTCCTGTTTCATTTAATGCTAAATGTTGTAGATTCACCAAAAATGGTGCATTTTATAAATGTTTCAGTTTAGTGTTTTGTTTTGTTTTTGTCACTGTAGACCTGGGAGGGTCAAGATCAAGAGAATTAAAAAAACAATTCATGATGTGCAGCATACAAGGTTCCTAGAAAAACCATCTCTTTAATTTCGCTGCTGTAGGTGCAACTAACCTGCCCCCCCAATCCTACTGCAGGACATTTCCCTGCCTGGCCCCCCAAATCTCGACAAGGTCCCCTGGACTGCTGATCCATCTTTCCCTCTACCCCCTTAGGTTTATACAAGGATGCATTCCACTGCAACTCCAGAAAAAATGTACATCTTTAATTGTAAACCTGTATTTTATACCAACATATAACTAAGTGTATTCTGTGTTCAATGTCTGCACCTGTAATGTTGTCCAATGTTGTATCTGCACAATGTTCTGTTGTCTTGCCTCCCTGCAATGAGGTGCCTTTGTAAATGAGCCCCTGACTTAAGGTTGTAAATCCGACTTGTTCAAAAATTGATTTGGCAGGTATACTTATATTGTTATTAATTGTAGGTAAAACTATTTTTTTTTCAAAACTTTTTATTGTGCTGCTGCTTTATATTACATGCTGAGACTTAATCTCTCTTTATGGAGAAAGTCTGTAAAGGGTCAGATTGTTTTATGTAGTTATAACATCCATACTTTAGGTATCAATATAAGAGTGAAAGAAAAAGTGAAACAAGGACAAATCATTTGGCATGATGTTTGCTTCATTTGTTCCACAAACGTAAAAAATAAAAAGAAAATTGCCAAGACTATGACAGCCTCTTGAACAAATATTCCCACATATGGGGGAGATATCTGCATGTTTTTATGAATAAAACCATTTCAGTCCCATGCCATTGTCATACAATCTTTTAGATAGATGTAAAATATGTTTGTGAATATAGCAAGAGAACAAAATATAGAGGTTGCCATGCTCTTTTTTATTATATCTGTTTTCAAAGTTGCAGTTTCTGAGGTAAAATCCCAATAAAACATATAACTTGCCAGAAAGCTACTCAAACAATTCAAAAGTACATGCAGAATGACAAGGATCCAAATAGGTAACAGGTGTGCACAAGGGAGGTGGTGCTTCTTGAACACAAAACAGTTCCAACACACAGAAAAGATTCAGGCACTCAATCTGCATATAAGAGGCTCCAGCCAGCTTGTCAAAAAAAAATCAATTTATTAGTGCATCATAGTTAAAGTGCAACATAGGACTCACCCCAGCACAACAGTGCTGACCTGATGTGTTTCAGACTCCCAATTAGTCCTTTATAAAGGCTGGGGCTATGGACACATTTTTTCCAATTATTTAACCAGTTGTAGCACACCGCTGAAAGCTTGTTTATAGGTGTGACCTGGGAGCACAGGAAGTTAAGTGACTTGCTTAGGGTCACACAGTATGCAAGTGAGGGCTGTGGGATTCAAACCCAAGTCTCCAGATTTGCAGCTCAGAGGCTTAAACCACTGCACTATACTGACTCCCAAATGGACAAGAATAAAAGTCACTTCATGATGATGTTTTAATGACATGTCACCACCCTGGTTCATTCCACTGGGGTGTCATGCAGACAAAGGCACACTGATGAGTCCTGGTAGGATGAAACATGTGTCTGTGTCTTCTGTTGGCACCCTTTGCAGGCTGTGTGAGAGGCCTTTCAGCACCATGCATTTCTGCTTAAAGTTCAACCAGCATAATATTCTGTGGTGATCTGCATATACAGCCCATGACGCTTTGCATTATGGGGGTATATGTGATTTTGTACCCCTACAACAGTTCATTGAAACATAAATATAAATCATAGACAGTCACATTGCCTTTTATTTCCTTTTAAAGTAATTTGTTTAAATGCCACCATGGGATGTCCCTGTGGAAGTGATCCAGAATAATGTGAACAGGAGATAAAGGAGGAGAAGATGAAGGAGATGTGGTACCTGAGTTTGGGAGCTGAGGCTCAGCGGTGGACTGAGGGCTGACTCTTGGAAAATACTTAGAGGAAGCTGAGGTGTTAGGAGCATGGCTGGTGGATGGAAATGCAATGGGAGCTGATCGATCTGGGACTGGAGTAGGCTGGGCCTGTAAGTGAGCTTCAATAGTCACAATGTGTGATTGCAGATCAGGAACTGAAAAGGTGAGCTGAGCCATGTAGTCTTGGATGTTTGACAAAAGAGCTGGATCCAGCTGAGGAACAGATTGTGAGAGACCCTGAACTGGCTGAGACTGTGAAGTGAGATATAACTCATATAATTCCTGTTTACAGGAGGATGCTCAATGCTGAATACTAGGTTCTTAGAATTTGGCTAAGAGCTGGGGAACAGCCAATCTTTAATGGATGAGTTTGAAGTGAATGCCCATTGATGAGCTAGGGAAGCTTGGGAAGAAATCTTGGAAGCCCTTGCATGGCTGTCTTCTGGGTTTCACGGCAGAGAGTAGGTAGGTGGCGAGGATGCTATAATGCCAATATGCTGCATAAAGCTCTAAGAGTGTGAAGACATCCATGGAAACCTTGCTGAACTTGTTTTGAATATGTAGAAGAGCAGTCCTCCAAAGCAGTCCCACAAAGGTGCCAAACACCAAGGCATGGTTACTGAACTACGGTAGATGCAGAGAGTCATTAGGCTCAGATGCCTAAGCGTTGATATGCTGCATATTGCAGTAGATGCAGAGAGTCAGGAGGTGCAGATGCCTAAATGCCAATACACTGCATTATGTGTTAGAAGCAGATTCAGTAGGCACAGACACCTAAATGCCAATATGTGCTGCATATTGTGGTAGATGCAGGGTTTTGGTAGTCGCAGATCCCTAAATGCTAATATGCGGCTATGCATTGCAGTAGATGCAGAGGTTATAAATTATTAGCAACAGAACTCCCATCTTTGGTAGGCAGGACAAGCCTACCTGCACTCAAACATCTCAGCAGAGATGAGTTAGAGGTGGAGACTCTATATACTGCTAACAAAACTGCTGGTAAGAGCTAGCAAGGAGTGAGTGGCTGACAACTGCTGAATGAGAAGGAGAGAATCAGGCAGAACTGAATAGCAGGCAAGAGGACAAATAGAAGTGAAGCAGGAAGTGGTGCAAAACAGAAAAGAGGTGCATATGGTATGTGTGAACATGAGCAGTATAAAGAATACTGGCTGGGCAACTGTGCACAACCAGCCTGTGCTGCCACCGAGGGGTTCTGATTCTGTTAGACCTTAAGAGCAAAACTCGAGACGTCACAAGGAATCAGAACCCCGAGGTGGCAGTGCTGACTGGTTGGGCACAGTGGCCCAGTCAGTATTTTTTGTATAGTGACCCTTTGTTCTAAAAAAATAAAATTAAAAAAAAAGGTAAATGATTTCAAGTGACAGTTTCCTGCTGTCAGCAATTTATGCACTCTTTTAGGAGCCATTTTAGGAAAAACTGTTGCTGCCATCCTGTCAGACAGTTTACTGTTTGGAATTGTGAGATGTAAGTGTGGCTGTTTTTCTTTTAATTCAACTGCTGGCTCATGCACTCTCAAAAACAGCCAAGATGTTGTTATACCACAGTGTGGTATTACTGCATCCATGAACTTTGAACTATGGTTCAACAACATTTTGACTATGATTAATTTCTATGCAGAACAAGGGGTCACTATACACTATAATGCAATTATACGCTCACAGATATGCACAAGAAAAATGGGCAGTATAGCTTTAGGAAGGGTCTGGTGTGACTTCATGACCCGGAAGCACAGAATAGGAATGGGGTACAGTTCTGAGAAGAACAATGCCCAAAAAGCAATGAAAATACACACAAACACAGGGGAGCACCAGAAAGCACAATGGAGACACTGAAAACTAAGGTAAGCCCTGGAGAAAACCAGGAGGCAATGGCTAGCAACATGGAGCACAAGTGGAAAAGAGGGGGGGACCTGCTAAAGGTGGGAGCTGGAAAGGGTAACAGAGGAAATGGAAGACTGAGAAACAGCAAGGCAGACAAATAGAAATGGGAGGTGGATGGTAAACAACACTCCAGAATACTGTCAATACCTGAGCCTCAAATATCTACCTCTAGTCCAGAATGACTACCAGATGTTTCACCATTGTGGCAGCCAAAATCCTAGAGGAATTGAGCAAAAGCTCTGTACCTATTGGAAGCTGCCCCCCCTTTCAAAGTGGCTTGACCACTAGTACTTTAGTTGTATCAGGATGAAGTCTTAACCAGCTTGATGACATCCAATTCTGGATCTCTGTCAAACATTTTTTTAGCATATCAACCGAACTTGGCATTCTGGGTCTAAATGACACATAGAGCTGGGTGTCATCTGTGTAGCAATGAAACCTAAGTCTATACTGTCTAATCATCCTCCCAGGGCAGCATGTACACTGCAAACAATATGAGCAAAAGGACCAAGCCTCCAGCATACCACAGGTAGTGCCACCAGGAGGAAAAGACATTTCCAACATCAACGCCTGTGTCCTGTCCCTGAAGTAGCACCCAAACCAGTAGATTACTTTACCAGTGAGTCCTACATATCCTGAAACTGATACAATGACAGCCCATGGTCCACAATGATAAAATCTGAGGAGAGATCAAGGAGGATGAAAAACTGACCACTCTCCTCAATCTCTTCCCTTGACCAGGTCATTATGCACACCAACCAGTGTGGTCCCTAAACCCAGGCAGAAGAGACTTGTAGATGATGACGACAGGGAGGCAAGCCTTGAGCTGAAGCACAACCATCTCCTCAATAACTACCTAAAAAGGGCAGGTTGGTAATTCACCAGGGCATCCAGGTTGAGGGAATTGTTTTTTTCAGAAAGGGTATCACTGGTGCATCTTTCAGTGCAGCTGGGAAGATCACCTTCAGTAAGGAGCATAGGATAATCTCGGTGAGCACAGGGCCCAGCTGCCTGATGCAACTGACTAGTTGTCATTTTGGGCCTGGATGCAGTTCACAAATTGTTGGCCGCAGTTCACAGATCACCCCGCTCACCTAAGAGCCCTCAGGAAGAAATTCTAAGGGACGGAGTCAGCTATCGCAAAGACCCAGTCACCCAAGGATTTCAACCTAGCCCTGGATACAAAAAGAAGACCATCCTTACTGGAACAGAGATGGTGTGAGGACATGTTATGGTGCAGGAGATCTACCAATTAGCCCAGATCCAACCTGTGCTGGGTCTTATAAGTTAGGAAGTTAACTTTAATGGAGATATACCACTTTACTAGCAGCCACTGCAGTTCACACAGCATTGAGATGTGACACATCCTTGAAGGCTTCTCAGCAACCTAGCAGCTGCATACTGCTCCAGCTGGAAATGCCACAGCATACTTCCACTGACTCCGAGGTATAAAACATTACAGTAGTCACGCCTCAAAGTCACAAATGCATGTAACATTTATTTTCTTAGTTATTTAAAATTGTTGACCAAGAGAGGCATGCTGAGCTGAAGCTCATTTCCAAGTGCAACCCCGGGGAAAGGGGAGTGGGAAGATTGCAGTACATACATTGAGCTAGTATACAGAGAAAGTATTACAGAGTACAAAATGTGATTGTACAGTATTAAACAGGGTAAGCAAAGGTACAGGTAGTAATAAAATACAGTGAAGACAGCACTATGGACAATGATGGCTGAGAAGGAGTAACAGCAGCCTTAAATCATTAAATTTGTTGGAGGGCAAGAGAAGGAGAAAGTATGAAGGAAGAGAGTAAATGCCAGAAAAGTGGGAGAAGGAGAAAAGAGGAAGGAATAGAGTAAATGCCAGGAGGGCATAAATAGAGAGGACAAGCTGAGATGAAGTGAGGGAAGAGCCTGAGTTGTTGAGCAAGGTGTAACTGCTCTGTGGAGGGGATTGGAAGAGGTTAGCCTTGGCAGGAGCAGGAGTCAGAAAACACAGTCTGGTGGGATAATGCATGTTTTAGGAGAGAGACAGAAGGGAAGTATTTGATTGAGGCAGGAAGAGTGTTCCAGAGCAAGAGCAGTCTGTAAGAGAATGCTGTTGAGCCAGAACAGGAGCATGGTGGAGGGAGGTAGAAAGTGTGAGTGTCCCTAGACTGAACAGGGTAGAAGGTCTCAGGGAAAGTAGATGCAAGTGAGAAGAGGTAAGATGGTAAAGACCCAAACCAGTATTTATAGATGAAAAGTGAAGAGTGGAGGAGCCATCTGTGGTGTAGAGAGGTAAGGGAGAGGGACGAGTAGAGGGAGCAGTGAGGAGTGCGAGGAAGGGCATTTAGAGCAAAGTGGCAGAAAACATTGTATAGGGAGTCAAGCCTGGCTAAAGGGGAGGCTAAAGCAGTGCTATAAATTACATTGGCATAGTCAAAGCAGGAGATAATTATCTTTGTAATGATCTGGTGCGAGTCTTTATGGAGAGGGTGTCCTTCTTTCTCCTACAGTGCACCCAGTTTAGGGCAAAGTTTAGTATGAATATATGAGTCTTTATGGAGAGGGTGTCCTTGTTTCTATACAGTGCACCCAGTTTAGGGCAAAGTTTAGTGTGAATGTTCTCAGTGTGCTTAGAGTAGTCAAGCCATGAGTTGAGCCACACTCCCAGGTATTTATAGTGGGGGACTATGTTGAGTAAGGAGCCATCTAGGGTGGTGAATGTGAAAGAGGAAGGGAGGGCAGCAAGTGTTTGAGGAATACCAAATGTCATAGACAACGTTTTATTGTAATTTACCTTGAGGAGGTTTTTGTGGAACGAATGAAGTACTGAGTACACGTCAGCTTGGAGCTGCGATTAGACAGCTGAGGTGGAGAGGCCAGAGGTGAATAGGACAGTGCCATCAGCG
The DNA here is from genome assembly GCA_016271365.2 of Neoceratodus forsteri. Taxonomy (NCBI): domain Eukaryota; kingdom Metazoa; phylum Chordata; order Ceratodontiformes; family Ceratodontidae; genus Neoceratodus; species Neoceratodus forsteri. The sequence continues at coordinate 865,467,863 of CM057458.1, read as the reverse complement.
TACATCTGTATGCTAGTCACAGAACAAGCAGGCAAGTGATCATGTATTGAAATATAGAATAATACAGGGCCAAAATGGAGCCTTGTGGGACACCCTACATATTGGGAGAGGGAAGAGAGGGTTCCACCAACACGGACTTGTTGGATATGACCAGACAGATAGGAGTTAAACTGATTTACAGATGCAGGAGAGAGGCCAGCAGAGGAAAGCTTGTTTAGTAGAAGGGAATGAGAGACAGAATTGAAAGCCTTAGCAAGGTAAATTAAAATGGTGGCAGTTATGTTGCCTTGGTCCATACCAGATAGGATGGAGATTGTGACACAAAGAAGTGAGGTAGTGGTGGAGTGATTTGACCTAAAACCTGATTGAAAGGTGTAGAGGGAAATCTGAGGAATTAAGAAACTCAGTGAGATGTGAAAGGACTAGAAGTTCTTCAAGTTTAGCCAGAGTAGGGAGCAGGGATATGGGGCGATAGATTCCTGGAATGACGGTGTCACCACCTTTGTGCAGGGGTAATATTTGAGTGATCTTCCAGGCCTGTGAGACTGTGCAATGGTAAAATGATCAATTCAGGATGCTGGTGGGAGGGAGGGATATCACAGGAGTGGAGATAAGTAGGAGGCAGGAGTCAAGACAGTCCAAGATAGACTTATTGGGGCCTAAGGAGGTCAGGACTTGTAGGATGACTTGGACAAAGATAGGAGGGAAGGCACAGCCATGCAAGGGTGGGAGTGGGAAGGGGATGGGGAGGAGGAGGATGTGGTTGAGGGTAGAGCACAAGTTGTAAAGTAGGATTTTACATTAGATTCAACTAAGGCTCTGTCAGTAACAGTAGAGTCATTAATGGATAACGTGGGGTGTTGGTTTGGGTAGGGGGATGAGTGGAGAATGGTGGGTAGTCCAAAAATCAGCTGGTTACGTTTGATTTGTGTGTAGAAGAGTACAGAAGTATGCAGCCTTTGCTGACATGATAGCCTTTACATGTGTTTCTTCAGGCCCTGTATGTCCCATCTCAAAGTAATAATGCAGCTGCAATGATTTTCCATTAATGAATGTGAGGGTTTAATCAAGTAACCAGAATTTTTTTTTATATTATAGCAAGTGAGTAGAGAGAAATAAATTAAACACATGAAATAAAATTAAAGAAGATAGTGATGGAGTCAGGCTTGTTCTAGTAATTATTCCTGCAGATAAATTGTTTTGCTCTATATTTCAATGTTTTGATGAATAGAGTATGAGGTTAGTAGTGCTTGTGTAACATCGTTTACTTTTTGTCTTTTCTCTATTCCCACTCTGCATAGGGAAACCAGTTAATGAGTAGGGAATGGAAAGCCAGGCACCAAGGGTGAGCAGAGTGCTGGAGAAGGAGGAGGCAGGGGTGGATGTGGGTGTTACACAATGCGCTAAGCAAGAAACTGCTATGAGAGGCTGGCCTTTAAAGTGAATGTGGGAGGAGCTATTCCCCCACATTGAACCTCAGACTTTAGCCCTCCCATTCAATGTTTTGGTGAATAGTGTATGAGGTCAGTAGTGCTTGTTTATTTATTGAGATCTTGGATTAACTAGTTGGAGAAGAAAGCTCTTTCATAGGTTCCACATCAAGTATGACACAAGCAAGAATACAGATATGTTCCACAGATACAGATGCAGCAAGAAATAACTGAAAACTGCCACCAGGCATAAATTCTAACAATAGTTACACAATCTAGCACTTACAGGGTGCAGAGTCAAACCAAAGGCTAATGTTTCACTAGGTAATGGTAACATAACATGGCTTGTTTAAAAACAAGAATTGTACAACTAACAACATATGCAAATAACTGAATTGTGCCTAAGTCAAAGAAAGAAGGAAGGTCTTGTACAAGTAGAGAGGGACAGGGGAGGGAGGGAGGAAGAACGTGTGGGGAGGAAGAAGGCAAGCAGAGATGGGGGTAGGATCGGGATCGATAGAAAGGAAAGGGAAGAATAGTTATGTAGTCAAAGTGGAATAAAGGAGAGGAGGTTGGGGGAAAGGAGGAGTGAAGGAGAGTAGGGAGGAAGAGGTGGTGTAGGTAATGGGGTGATGATGAAGATGTATTAAAGGTGGTATGGAGGAAAGAGGTATGAGATGATGGAGGGGAAAAAGGGAAGAGGAGGTGGAGGGAGGTGGGAGGGAAAATAAATAATTTAGGCAGGGGTAGAAAGCCCATGAAAGTGTTAACTTGATAGGGGGCCCAAGAAATGGACATGAAGCATAACATTTTACTATTCCATTGAGATCACAGAGAACTGCAAATGGTAGGAGCAAGGTAAAGGCAAATTAGCTGTAGTAGTCACAAGTTGCCAGTGAGATTAGATGCTGATGCAGTTTCTTCTTAAAGGAGCCAAGCAAAGTGGCATTGGTTATGTCAAGAGGCAGGGAGATGTACCACTGTGGAGCTCTGTATGCAAATGCACATTGTCCAAAGGCATCATGGGATTATGAAAGCCTGTTTGCCAGTGCTTCTGGTACTGCATGGGTTATGTGCAGGGGAAAGAAGGGCCATTACACCAGGGGATAGCAGTCTCAAGGTGACTTTTTTTGCAAGCAGGCACGATTGGTATTTGAGAATGCTGTCAAATTGTTACCAGCTAACCTGGGCATAAAGATCGCAGGTGCATGTCAAGCATGCAGCATCAATAAGAAGGCAGCATCCTTTATTTAAGGCCATTTTAATACATCAGAGGGCAATGTCTATAGCTGCACCGTAAATTACAATACCATAGTCCATGAGAGAGACCACAGGAACTGCAGATGTCCGTGTTCAGTGCTTCAGGAGTGAGATTATGTTTGTTCCTGTACAGAACTCTAAATGCTGGTTAATAGCTTTGGCTGTGTTTGTGTAATGTAATTTACTTTTTAGCTTTTCTGTATTGATACCCTTGGTAGGAAAGCCGGGTAGTGAGAATGGAATAGAAAACCCAAAAGAATTACCGACCATATGTTCAAAAGAGTAAGATTACATCCTCCAACTCATTTAGAGTATGACCAGTAGCAGGCAGGAGAGAAAAACTCCCCAGGTGGAGGAAACTTCTGATGACCCATGGCTACTGACCCACCCATCCTCCAGACAAACTAAGAGGAGATGAACCTAGGTTCTAGTAACCATATTCTAATTTCCATGGAAGGTGAACTGCTTGGAGAGATGACGGTCCATCTTCACAGTCTATTTGATGATGCGTTCTGGAAGGACAATTCTGAAGTTGAAGAGGTAGGTCTATTCTGAAGGAGTGTCCAGATCCTGAAAATGGAGTAGGTCCAGTTTAAAAGGGGTGAACACAGTCCAGGATTCCAATGTGATAATGGATGATATGCAATGAGATTACAGAGTCAACGTGTGCATAAAGAGCTTGATTTCATGACTTGTGCTGCCAGACATTGAACAGTGGGAAGCATTGATGGTTTATGAAAGTCATAAGGTAAATGATCTGACTTTGTAGAAGTTTTGACATTCAAGTTAGAGTCTGAATGTTTGGGTGAAGTGGTGGCGATAAGTTACAATACAGGCATCCATGAAGAGGATGAGGAGTCAGACAGAGTCTTTAGGTACCTGGTAGGAGGAGTGACATGGAAGATTTTAGACCAGTGAAGGAAGGTTGGTATATGCAGTAGAGACGGTAACTGAATGTATATAGAAATAACTGGAAGTTTAGTACAATGAATTCAAGAGCTAACTTGGGGTATTGATGCCATAATTATACTTGTATAGGCTGATGATGGTCTGCTGGTGGGAAAAAGTTGATATGGGTATTGCTGTGGTGTAATTGCCTGTGAAATGAGCTGAGGTGGCCATGACAGCTTTGTCTTACGGGTGGATCCAATGTCTGAATGCTGTAGGAAGACCGAGAATGGGTCTTTGAGGAGGCTATAGACTGATGTAGCAATTGGAAGTTGAGAGCGGCTTAGAATGCCAGAAGTACCTAGCATTTTTAGTTGGATATAAGCCTGTTAAGAGGCATGACTGGGATACTGAGACAGCCAGGTTGGTTGTGGATGTGCAGATTGAGGAATCAGTAGAAACCTGCTCTTGGTGAAAGTCTTTGCTGGAGGAATATGGGAGGTAAATCATTAGGAATGAGCCAGAAGGACTGCTGGATGGGCAGCTGACCTGATTGATGGTATCATGATGGAGTAATGTAGATGACTGTATGAAGTATGGGGACATCAAGGGGCTGGAAAACAGTGGCTCAGATAGAGTAACTTTGGTAAGGCAGCTAGGCACCAGATATTCAAAGATGCCAGTTCTGGGAAATAACTGGGAAGGTGTTAAGACATCCAATTGCTTTTTAGTAAGTAGGAGTCGAGTATCATGATCAAACAGAGTCAGTGCTTATAGAAGAAAGCTACGAAAAGGTAAAACGAATGATGCCTGTACTGCTATGAGGTATGTTGCGGTTCCCTTTACCCATAACAGTGATGATTATTATGGAGTCGGTGCATCTCAGAAGGAATTAGGCTGCCTTTCTAGGTAAAAGATAGAAGTGGAGAGGGCTCCAGTAAATCTTTAGATCCTGTGAAACATGGGAAATAGGGATACCATACCTCTTGAATTGACAGGATGTGTAGGGACATCCTGTAGAGTCGGTTGAGGATTGAGATCTTTCTATAGTCCAGTCAAATGGGATTCCAGAACTGGTCCTGGGGATATGATTGGGAAGGACTGATAAGTTAGTCTATGGTGATGTAAGAGTCTATAAGGCATGTTGTTCAAGAGATGTTTCTAGAAGAAGTTTTCCTCAGGTGAAATGAACAAGTGCTCCACAGATCAGTTGATGGGAGCCAATAGGATGGCCAAGGTAAGAATATGAGATAGATGAATGGAAGGAGTAGTTGACTCTGTAGGAATACTGTCCAGTGATAGGTGTAAAATGCCCAAAAAGAGCCACAGAAAATAGGCAGGAGTCCTGAGCAGCCAGAGCAGCAAGGAGAAGGCAGCTGTGCAATGATGGAGGAGAAAAGTCCAGAGTGGATGTCCAAGGACTGGAGGAAGGAGTCCAAGAAGAAGACAGCATAGGCTAAGTCATACTGACATCAGCAGGTGCAGGAAGGAATAGAACTGGGGTCAGTGCCTCAGCAAACTGAATCAGAATGTAGGAAAGTTGCTGCAGGCCACAAGTGGCAGATCCATGCAAGACCAAGAAGCAAATCCAAGTACCAAGTGCAACAAAGTTGAGGTGCAAGAGTCCCACATCCAAAGTAGATGGTGAGCAACAATTGCAGAGAACAGAAGGCACTGCAGCGATGAGGCATGAGTTTCCCACCTCTGAAGGGGAAGTCAAACTCACATGGCTGTCAATAAAGGGCAATCAGCAGCAAGGAAGTCCAGGGGGCAGTCGAACTGAATGGAGGCGGAGACTGATCAAGTCAGCGGAGTCCAAATCCAGAGCATGAGGCCAAGGTGGGGACAAGTATGATGAGTCCATGGAAGTGCAGGATGTAGACTGGTGAGGTAGGATGTTAAAGATGTTAAAGGCAAATTGGGTATAGTGGTTCCATTCCCAAAGGGAATGCAGCAACCAGGTAACAGGTAGAGAATGCATAGGTTGAAACAGTAAATTGCAGACATGGCTCCTATCCCTGGTAGTCGGGGTGAGACAACCTTCACTCGATGCAACCAGGCAGAGATAAGGATTGAGGATGTCAGGGTTGTAAGTAGAAGATGGGAACTTTAACAGAATCCAATCTCTAGTAGACAGGGCTAGCCTACCTTTGCTCAGTGCCTCAAAAGGTCTGAGTTAGGGACAGAGTCCGGAAAAACTGTTGGTATGGCCTGAGCAAGGAAAGGGCAGCTGGCTGCATAATCATAGCTAGGCAAACAGGCAGTGTAAAGGGGAAGGCAGCAAGTCAGAATGAGAGAACGTGAGAAGGAAGTCATCAGGAATGCCAGTAAGGTGGAGTTAGAGTAATCCAGGAAGGAGCATGCTGGTAGCGATGGAATGCAACGAATGACTGAAGGCTGAGTAGGCTGCAAGGGTAATGATCCATGCAAGGGTAGCAAAAGTCATGTAGGCAGGAGGGCAGGGTAAATCAAATGGCCTGCATAAAGCAGGCTCCTGCTGATCTGAACTACAATGCCCACTATGATGCCACAGTCTCCCACCATGGGGAAAAACAGTGGAGCCACAAGCAGTGCATCTTCAAGATCAAACAGGAATTATGGTAGGGTAGGAACCTGAAATAGGCTTTGGGACAGGCAGGGCCTAGGAAAGGAGAAGCCAAGGCAAAGTAGGGAACAGAAAGAAAACTGTGGTAGTCACACAGAATGGGTAATTTCTGACAAAATTATTACTTGGAGAGAGCCAATGAGGCGGGCATAGGGAGTGCTGCAAGAGGCGTGGAAAAGGGGGTGGGTGCGATTGATGCAGGTAACTGGCAAGCAGAAAGGTGAGAAGCACCAGGGTAGAACAATGAAACATAGATCTGAAAACTGAGCAGGGTATAGGTGCTGGAAGCAATATGTTAAGGGTGCAGTCATCAGACTAGGGTTAGAGGTAGCACTGGTTAGGATGGAAGATGGGGAAAAAATGGAGATGGAATGCCATTGTGATTAGCAAAAGGATCAAAAAGAAAAACAGGGGAGCAAGAGACAAGGGCAGGAATGGGGAACAGAGGGGGGAAGTAGCATCACAACAGAGATGAAGTCAAATACAGAACAGCTGACATGCAGGAGGTAGCTAGGCAAGTGTGGTTACGGCAGCACCCATCCATCTAAAAGTCAGCAGCAGAAATAAAATACACACACGAGCAAGACAGGGGCAAAACATAATAATAGCAATGGATCAGTAGGTAGGCAGTCTAGGTAGTTAGGGAGCCAGCAAGGGAGCAGTAGTGGGTGATCAGGAAAGCATATGGGCGATGAAAACTAATGGAGATAATCATCAGAATAAGGAATTGTGTTGTGCAGCATAACATGTGCTATGTACTTATGGAAGGACATCCATGGGAGAGAACAGAGACTCAGTCATCATCATCCACTGTGGGGTGAGAGTCAGAAAGTTGCACGGCAGGACAATGATGGGCATATCAGGGATGATGTTGCACCCCAGAAAAGGATCGATTGGAGGAGAGGTGAGCAGCAGCCCCTTTACAGAGTTTCAATGAAAGTGCCTGGCAGTGATCAATGGAGTTCCCCGAGGAGGAAGACAAGCGAAGAAGACGGTGTGCCACCACGGAAACCCCAGCAAGAAATCCTGAAAGGAAACAAGTAACTTCATGGCAAAAGAGCTATGGGGTTGGGAGTAGAGAGAAAAGGGACAAACATGGACACCAGATGGGAGGCAAGAAACAAGGGAATGGGGGAGGGGCAACGAGGGTGAGAAGTGGATGGGAGGCAAAAGTTGGGGGGTGAAGAAAGGAAAGAAGCAGGAGGAAGCACAGGGGAGAAAAAAAGAAAAAAGATCAGGGAGTAGAATGAGAAGGAGACTCAGCCCACGAGCCACATAGGAGCCCAGAGCGCTGTTGCACAATGTGCTAAGAGGGGAACTGCTATGAGAGGCTGGCCTTTAAAGTGGATGTTTTATTTATTATTTATTGAGAGACTGGAATTACAGCCTTTGAGTTAAGAGCTCATTTACAAAGGATCCTTGTCAAACAGTTTTAGACAGAAAATTTAGTTGCCACAGCATACTTACAATAGACAATTTTTGTTTATACATTAGCAACAGAATCTTGTACATTTACATAGGTAGAAAAACATATTTCAGGATTCAGTTCACATAACATACATAACTGCAACATAACACATGATCCAAATTCTTGTATCAGGTACAGATACAGCAACTGGAGGCATTGTTAATCACATTAGTAGGCCTCAATGAGCATCTAGAGGATAAGCTAAGTCCTGGGACCTGGGAATTTTGGTGAAGCTGGTGGATGATGGGAGGGGGGGAGATGGGAGTATTGGGGAGGTCGGGATGGGTAGTGGAGAATATAGGGGAAAATAGGAGTGGGACAAGGGGCAGGATAGGGTATGGAAGACAAATTTAAGGCAGGAGGTAGGGTGAGGTAGGTGGGAGGGAAGGGGGGAAGTGGGGGATAAGTGCACCCAACAAAGGCCAGGATGGGGTCAATAGGATGCCCAGCTGTCTTTCAGTAGGGGTTAAAATTTGCAGAAGCAGCAGTCTGGTGGGGAAATGAAGTTCCAGAGTTCAGATTTGAAGAGCCCTATTCTTGGGAGGCTAGTGGTGGAATAAGGGAGCTCATGTAGCCAGGTGAGTGCCCTTACAGCAAAGGAACACCTTCTCAGAGCTGTCTTCCTGAAGGGTACAGCCAGGGCATGCCTAGTGATGCTTCTTGTGGCATGTTCACCTGGGGCAGGCCTGAGCAGCCCCTGTAGGGAGGCGGGTGAAAGTCTCAGCAGGGTCTTCTTCCCTAGTAGGCATTTCTGGGTCTTAATTCTATCCATTGGGGGGAGCCATTTCATCCTTATATAGAGTTCACATGTATGTGTGAGGCAATCTGCATCCAAAATGAATCTGCAGGCTTTGTTGAGGATCAAGTGGACTTTGTGAAGGCTGGTGTCCATGGCTGCACCATACACTACTATTCCATAATTCAAGATTGGCAGGATTGTACCACTGACTGCAAGGAGTCTGGCTTCAGGTGTGAGGCAGAAACATATTCTATAGAGTACCCCCAACATCCTATTTGTGGCCATAGTGATATTTCCTATCTGTTCATCAAAGGAAAGGGACTCATCAATAGTGACCCCCAGGTACTGAAATGAGTGGACCTGTTCAAGGGCAGAGCCCAAATTGAGGGTAATTGTAAAGGGTGTGGTAGATCTTTTCTGGCAACCTGCAAAGAGCATGGTCTTTGTCTTTTTGACATTGAGAACTAGCAGGCTGAAGTTAAACCATTCCTGTAGTAGATCAAAATTAAGCTGCAGGTTCCTGGTCAATGTTCCTTGACAGGAGCCTCATAGAAAGAGTACTGTGTCATCTACAGAGTGCAGAACTTTGTAGGAGGGGCATGCATCTGGGAGGTTGTTTACAAAGAGGCTGAATAGTAGTGGGCCCAGTATGGACCATTGCAGGACCGTTACTATTTCTTTCTTGGCTTCAGATATGGCTCCATTGATCTTTACCTGTTGTGATCGCCCTGTCAGGTAGCAATAGAACCACCCAACTGTGCCTGAGGACAAGCCAGGACAGGTTAGTCTGTGTAGCAGTAGCTGGTGGTCAACAAGGTCGAAAGCCTTCGATAGGTCAATAAAGATTGCCCCGACTAAATGACCCTGGTCGAGTACCTCATGAGCGTAGTCTGTGAAGTTGATGAGAGCTGAGTTAGTACTGTGTGACTTGCAGAATCCGTGTTGTTGAGGGCTGAGGATGTTGTGCTTCTGTAGGTGATTAGTAAGCTGGTTAGCAATGATTATTTCCAGCTCCTTGGAGAGAGGGACAGGATGGAAATGGGCCTATAACTGGACACCAATAGGTCCCCACTTTTAGCATGGGAGTGACTATGGCGGTTTTCAAAAGAAGGAAGGTTGGCACTTGGGTGACATATTTAAAATTCTTGGTAATAGGTATGCCCACTTCAGGGAGGGTGATAGAGTTAGCCTTCATACCAACGCATCTCCTCCCTTCCTTGTTTTGCCCAGGACTCTGATGAGATATTTAGATTTTTAGGGGTCATCTACCTAAAGTAGAAATTTGTGACTGAACTGGTATGGTGTTGTGAAGGTTCAGAGGTCAGTGTTACCCCATGTGGGCAGAAGGCCTGGGTGGGAGTACTGCACTGTAGTCTGTAAAAGCCTAGATGAAAATATTTGCCATGGAGACATCTTTGAATGTGACTCTATCATAATAATATAATAATAATAATAATAATAATAATAATATTTTTTATTTATATTGCACCTTTCGAATGTCAAGGTGCATTCCAATAAAATAATAATTTAAAAAATACAGAATACAAAGAACAAGGACATAGAAAATATAAAAACACGATTAATAATTAATAAGCAGTGATACCATATGCCCTTTCCCATAGAAAAGATTTAAGAGCTTGTTTAAAACTCCCCACGGACATACACTCCCTTATCCGATGGAGTAGAGAATTCCAAAGGGAGGGGGCCACAAACATAAAAGCCCGGACCCCAGCAGATTTTAATGTAACCCCTGGAATCTCTAGCAACCCCTCGTTGGCTGAGCGGGGCGATCTCACAAGGCGGTAAGGAATCAGGAGTTCTTTCAGGTGATCGGGGCCCAGATCGTGCAGGGCTTTAAAAGTCAGTAATCCAACTTTGAAGGTGATCTGCCACTGAACTGGCAGCCAGTGCAGTTACCGCAGCACTGGAATAACATGGGAAGATCTAGGAGTACCCATCAATACTCGGGCTGCGAAATTCTACACTAGCTGCAGGCAGCGGATATCAACCCCTGGAAGCCCAAGGTAAAGCGAGTTGCAGTAGTCCAGGCATGAGGTCACAAAGGCATGAATCAAAGTTGGCAGATCGCCGGACGGAACGAGGTGCTTGATTCTGGCGATGTTTCTTAGATAGTAAAAGGATGATTTTACCACCGCTGACACCTGGGAGCGAAGTGTCAGCCCCGCATCCAGTATCACCCCCAGATCTCGCACCTGTTCAGAGATCCATAGCTCGACATCCCCACAAAACACTCCAGATGGGGTGCTGGCCATAGGTCCCCCTATCCAGTGATACGGATCCAATACCAACACCTCCGTCTTTCCGGAGTTCAACTTCAACCAACTGGACCTCATCCAATCCTGGATTTCATTCAGGCAGCTGTTAAATACCGAGATAGCTCCTTCCTGGTCGGGTGCAAAAGACAGGTACAGCTGGGTATCATCTGCATAACAGTGAAACTTCAGCCCATACCATCTCACAATATCTCCGAGGGGAAGCATATACACCGCAAACAACATGGGGGATAATATAGAGCCCTGAGGAACCCCACAAAATAGAGTGATGGGATCAGAGGAAAAAAACCCTGACACCACCCTCTGAGTTCTTCCAGTGAGGTAAGAAGTGAACCATCTGAGAACAATCCCAGTGAGTCCACAAATACATCTCAGGCACTCGAGTAAACCCAATGGTCAACGGTGTCAAATGCTGATGAAAGATCTAATAGTACCAAGATGGACCATTTTCTCTGGTCTCTCGCCATCAGGAGATCATTGAGCACCCGAACCAGCGCAGTCTCGGTACTGTGCTTCTTTCGAAAATCTGACTGGAGAGGCTCGTAGATGCTGTGGATGGTTAAGTGGTTCTCCAACTGGGCTGCCACCACCTTCTCGATCAACTTCCCTACAAATGGGAGGATCGAGATACGTCTGTAGTTAGCAAGACAGTCTGGGTCCAGAGATGCTTTCTTCAACAAGGGTGTCACCACTGCCTCTTTCAAGGAAGAGGAATACTCACCCGAGTCAAGGGAACACCAGACTATCTGTGCTAGAACCAGAAGAATGGATTCCCCACACCCTAAAATTAGGGAAGTAGGGCCTGGATCTAAACTACAGCAGGTAGAATGCAGCCCTTGGACAATCCACATAAAATCCACGATTTCCAGGCGGTCAAAGGTACTCCAGGAAAACAAAGGAGCAGTGACCCGATCCTGGCCACTATCAACCCGCACAGAATGTGTCAAACAGATGTTGGACTGATGTCAGCCACCTTATCAGCAAAAGAACCGAGCAATTTCATCACACTGTAATTGTGAAAACACCCTATGGAGCTGAAGATTGGCTGGGCTGCACAATCTGTCCACAGTTCTGAACAGCTGAACTGGTTGGTTCTGACGGCAGAAATTTTCCCGGACAGGAACTCTGCCTTCTTATGAGAGATTTCTGACTGATAGAATTGGTAATGTTCTAACAGTCTAAGGTGGTCGGCATCCAGGCCAGACTTTTGCCAACAACGTTCTAACCTATGTCCAAGTCGCTCAACTCCTCAAGACCCCATCAAACCATGGGGCCTGAGGTCAAAGGGAGAGAAGACGCACATGAACTGGAGCAATCAAATCCAGGGCAGAGACAATGGTGGTATTATAAGCCACAACCAACGTCTCTGGATCACTGCACTGCACAGGAAATTGTGATAAGTCAAGAACCGCAGCAAGCCATTGAAAGTAATATTCGGCAAAGGGCGGTATTTGACCATCTCCACTGGGGTCGGCCTACAAGGTGGGGTGCCAAAATTGAATCTCACAGTGTAGTGATCTGACCAACTGATTGGTTCCACTCCCACGCCGGAGGCCTCGATCCCCAGGAGGAAGACCAAATCCAGAGAATGGCCACCTTTATGTGTAGCAGTGGTAACCACCTGTTAGGCCCAGTGAATCCATTAACTGGATGAAGTGTTGTCCAAATTGAGAGAGTTAAGTCGTCAACCCATGCATTAAAGTTGCCCAGGACCATCAGCCTGGGAGACTCAAAGAGTCAAATGGAGACAATGAACTCCGCTACTTCCTTGAAGAATTGCTTCTCATCTCTTGGTGGAAGGTAGATGACAGCAATTGATAGCCCATACCTGCTACAACAGCACATTCAAAGAGATGGTCTCCTCAACTAGAACACTAGTGAGAGCCAATTCGGTCTTGAAACAGACCGCAACCTCCCCGTGGTCCAACCTCGGGCGATGTATCACCGTGTATCCAGCTGGAATTGCTGCCTCCGATATAGGTCCGTCACTATTATCCAGCCAGGTCTCGGTGATGCAGGCCAGATCTGTCGAACCAACAAGATCAGAGATCATAGCAGTCTTGTTACAGACAGATCTGGCATTGCATTACACCACTCGGGTTGGATAGAACTCCTGGGCTGCCATGACTACCTGCCCATCACTAATGATGATGGTGCCCTTGCGCTGAGGGACACAAACAGGAGGTCCACGCTTCAAGCTCCATTTTAAGCAGGGGTGTCTCCTGGGCTCAATCATCCTAATGGAGGCTTGGCTCCACTCACCTCCACTGTTCACCCCCCCATCCCCCCCTCCTAACAGCAATGCCTAGAGCCCGGCAACATTGGTTGATGGAGAAAACCGGGGGGGGGTATAAAAGGGGTGAAGGGAGTGGAGAGCCGAGGCTGAGTAGCGCATGACCGGGGGGGCAACAGGTAGACACATCACATGAAATACAAATCTTCAGATTTGAATGATTAAAAAACAAAATAATATATACTTAAGAATCAAATCCTTACACAATTAAATTCAACTAACTAAACTATTAAATTCCCATAAATAAAGAAACTACAATAAAAAACAACTAAAATAAACAAATTTCCTCTAATAAATCCTCTCATAAGGTAGAAAAGAAGCAGACACAATGTTAACAAACCAGTTAAAATAATAATAATAATATTAGGCCCTCTCACTGCCAGAAAATTAGATATTTGTCCAAAATCTTGATGATAAGTATGGATTCTGCAAGAGAAAATATATAAAATCAAAATTTGCGATAGTGGGGCTCTCACCCCCACCCAAAATAAAATGTCCAGATGCTGTTCTTTCACCACAGCAGTAACCAGTAAAAGTGGAAGTATAAGACCCGAGCCCCTCTCACTGCCTCACCAGATTAACAGTCAGTTTATCAAATTAATCATCATAAAGTTCCACCGCTTTAGACTCATTCAAAGGCAGTCTCTTTCTATCCCCAGAGAGGGAGCCAATTTATCCGAAGCAGCACTTTAACCGTGGACCTGCTGATGCAGGCTAAAGTTGATGATGGAAAGTCTGCTCCAAACAATGCCTAGGTTGAACAGTCAGCAAACATCTCCAACTCATGCAACATAACAGTATAACTCCTCAATAGGTGATTTTATGGCAACCAAGAAGTCAGGACCCTAAGGTATCAGCCAATTTGCAGCTAGTCCAAACCGAGCCCCCCACCTGGGTCAGAGCCCTGAAACAGAGCAAACCTAAAATCACTCCATACCAGGAGATCTCCGAGATGAGCAGAGACACAACACCCTTGTCATGATTATTGTGCTTGATCATGGTGGGGGTGGGGGTCCTGTCACCCTCCAGAGGAGGTCCTTGATGGATGCCCAGAATTTTTTGCCTTCACTGAAACATTGGGACTGCTGATTTTTGTGATATGAGGCCTTGGCCTGCCTGATTGCCTAAGTGCACCTATTTCTAGCAGCTTTATAGTTCTGGACATTCTCGACTGTCCTTGAGACCCTTGCTTGCTGCCAGAGGAGATCCAATTCTCTCATCATGCCAAGTATTTGGGGAGTAATTCAGGCCATGCTCCTCTCTTTTATCATTTTCTTGTGATAAGGAGCATACTTGTCCACAGCCGAGTTTAAATGGTTAAGGAAGAGCTGGAGGGTGGAGTCAACAGAGGGGCAGTAGTCCAAGAAACTTCAGTCTATACCAGTGAAGTGGTTCTTGAAATTGGTCATAGAGCTATTTCTGATGACTGTATTCCTCACTAGCCTTGGGGGTAGTTTAGGCAGCTTTGAGGACCATTCACATAGTACAGGTGAGTGATCACTCAGAATAGGGAAGCTATTGTGCACTCAGGGCTTCTGGGAGCACCTGGACATTGATGAGCCTTTCAGGATGATAAGCCAGCACACAGTCTATTAAGGTGCTAGTTCCCATTCTATAGTTTGTTCTGGAGCTGTTCTGGACCACCTGTGTTAGATATAGTCCTGTTGTCAGATCCCCTGTGGGAGGAACAGGAGCTGTCTAGCCAGTTGGAGTAAAAATCCCCTAGCACAATAGTTTCCCTATCCTAGCCTGGGAATAGATGTTGGCAAAATCATTTAACCCAGCTTGCTGGCATCCTTGCAGGATGTACACAGCCATGATAATCAGCCCTTTCTGCCCATTGACTAGTATAATTGTTTTGTAAGACATTCACAGTCCTTGCTGGCAGCATTCAGCTGGACTTTGTGACACTGGAGGTGGTTAGGGGTATGGATTATGCATCCACCCCCTCTTTTCTCAGCATGGTCTAGTTTAAACAGGTTGTATCCTGGGAGGGGAGACTACTGAGTCTGCCATTCTAGGCATGAACCAGGTCTCAGTCAGCATGATAACATCCAGCTGAACAAGTGCCACCTATGCTTCAAACTGAGTAAGCTTTGTTAATAGGCTGCCAATGTTCAAAGACACAATCTCTTATTCCCCAGCAGGAGACTGGGTTTGAGTGTTGGTAGACTGGGGGTCAGGGTTGGGGTAAATGATTCCTGAGATCAATAGTGGGATCAGGAGAAGCTTCCTTGATAATTTGTGGAATAAGCGGGTCCGTCCTGCTTGCTGCTAAATACGGGAGTGGGAGGAGCTATGCCCCCTTATTAAACCTCAGGCTTTAGCCCTCCCATAAATAAATTAATATACAGTGAAGCCCACAAGGATGAAGCGCAGTGTCTCAGGTTAACTGCATAACAAAAGGGATTAACTCCCATTGAAATTGCATTGTTTGCTGCAGTAACTCTACTGCAGAATTCTGCAGTGCTGCGCTTCATCCTAGTGGGCTTCATTGTATCCATATTGTGCTAATCAGTAGCTAAAAATCTATCCATATTGTGTTAATCTGTAGCTAAAGCATGAAAGCTGACATTACTGTAATTTGCAAAAGTGTTACTCTTTCTGTTAGTGAAAGTGTAACTACATGCCAGTTCAGTATTCTTCCTCCCCATTATTTAGTAGTGAGGTCATTTGCATGAAAACAGGATCTTTGCTTCAGAAGAGTTCATCTATTCTTGTTGCTTTCTCCTTATCTGAAGTCATAGAGCGCTGCTTGTGACATCACAGTTACTCCCATGGCAACAGACTGTGATGTCACAACAGAGGATTATGACTTGATGTAGGGAGTAAGTCATAGAGGCAGTTTAACTCACAGTGAACTCTCAGAGACAACAGTCATATATTCATACACATTTCTTTAGTAACAATTATGGGGAGGAGAAATACATTATATAAAATATAAATGGAATGCAAGCAGAATTGTACCTAATTATTATGTTTTTAAAGTTTTCTTTGAGGCATCAGTATCTCTTTAACTACTGTGCAAAATGGCTTTCCTACGAACCGTAGTACTATTGTATGCCTGCAGGTGGGGCTCTTTTGATGTTCTTCACAATGCCGTTGGTTGGAGGGGGGGTATGCTGGAGTAATATTTATTGAGTTCCCCAAAACCATTCATCATGTGGATTATAGATTTCCATTAAAGAAAAGTTATAAACCTTTGACTTATTTAGGGAATCATAGATTGGTTTTTTGACTACTTGAAGGATAAGGCCCGTGGTGCTGGACTAGGGAATGTTGCCTCTGCATTTATGCCTGTATGTCTAGAAATACATCAAGCATCGATTTTGGGGTCCTTATTATCCAGCCATAATGTAAATGACAAGCACAGTGTCTGTACTCATTCACACATACATAGAAACATAGAAGTTGATGGCAGATAAGGACAGCAAGGCCCATCCAGTCTGCCCATTTCTTTTTCTACCTTATGAATGTGCCATTGGCCTTTGCTCTTTTAGTGGTCTATCTATTCATACTCATCTGTATTGCTCCCTTATGCCTATCCCATGCCTGCTTGAAGCCCTGCACTGTATTCATGGCCACCACTTCCTGAGGTAGGCCGTTCCATGCATCCACCACCCTTTCTGTGAAAAAGAATTTCCTCCCATTCCCCCTTAATCGGCCTCCCTCTAGTCTCATGCTGTGTCCTCTTGTCCTGCTATTTTTCTTCTATTTAAACAAGTTAGACTCTTTCACCTTGTTAATGCCCTTAAGGTGTTTGAATGTCTCTATCATATCACCTCTCTTCCTCCTTTGCTCAAGGGTATACATATTGAGCTCCATTAATCTGTCCTCATATGCCTTCTGATGCAGTCCCTGCACCATTTTGGTTGCCCTTCTCTGGACTGCCTCAATTTGGTTAATGTCCTTGCATGCAGTACTCCAGATGGGGCCTAACCAGTGTCTTGTAAAGAGGGATTATTACCTCCCTCTTACGACTTGTGTTACCCCTACTAATACACCCCAAATCCCCCTAGCCTTACCTACTGCTTTAGAGGTCTGCTTGGATGATTTCAGGTCATCGGTGATGATGATGCCCAAGTCTCTTTTTTTCTTTTCTGACTGCCAGCAACTCCCCTCCCAGCTGATAGGTGGCTTCAGGGTTTCTCTTCCCTATGTGCATGATCTTGCACTTCTTTGCATTAAATCCCAGTTGCCACTCTTCTGACCATTTTGCTAGTTTATCCAGATCTCTTCTCATTCTGCCCACCCCATCTGGATCATCTACTCTGTTGCAGATCTTGGTGTCATCTGCAAACAGATAAGCCTTACCTTCTAGTCCATCTGCAATGTCACTAATGAAGATATTGAAGAGAACTAGCCCCAGGACTGATCCGTGAGGTACCCCACTTGTGACCTGCATCTCTTCTGACTATATAACATTTACCACCACTCTCTGTTTTCTGCCCATCAACCAGTTTGCCACCCAGTTGACCAACTTCTGACCCACCCTGAGCCTACCCAGCTTATTTATCAATCTTGTATGTGGAACAGTGTCGAAAGCTTTGCTGAAGTTAAGGTAGGTGACATCAACTGCTCCCCCTTGGTCCACCACTCTGGTTACCCAGTCAAAGAAATCTATGAGATTAGTTTGACAGGACCTTCCTTTTGTAAGCCCATGCTGTCTTGGATCCTGTGCCCCTATGGGTTCCTGGTGTTCCTTTCCTTAAGGAGTGCCTCCATAATCTTGCCCACTACTAAGGTAAGACTGACTGGTCTGTAGTTCCCTACCTCCTTCCTGCTACCAGTCTTAAGGAGTGGGATCACATGAGCCCTTCTCCAGTCTTCTTGGACCTGTCCTGTGCTCAGAGACTCACTAAACAGTTCTGCTAATGGCTCTGCTAGTTCACCCTTAGTTCCTTAAGTACCCTGGGATGTATGCCATTAGGTCCCATTACCTTGTCCACCCTGAGCTTGGCGAGCTCTTGTAGGACCCTTTCTTTTGTGAAGGGAGTAGTGCTCACCTTCCCCCCCACCCCCATGTCCATGGTGCTGAGCTGTGGGCCCTGCCCTACCTTATCTTCAGTAAATACTGAGCAAAAGTATCTATTTAGGATAGATGCTTTTACAGGGTCCTCCTCCTCCTCACATGCTCCCTTTTCTCCTTTGAGCTTAGCAATACCCCCTCTGGACTTTCTCCTTTCAATAATGTATCTATAGAAAGTCTTATACACGTAGAGGATTTTCCAGTAACAATATTCAAAAGGATCTGGCTAATAGTTGACAACTAGAATATGTCTAACTTCAAAATCGGTTGCTTCAGATTTAACTTTCAATCAATACTGAAAACTTTTACTCAGTGACTTTTATTAGTAGAAAAAGGCGGATCTGTTCTGATCTCTCACTAAACCTAGCCATGCTTGATAATAAATCAGTGAAGGTACTGTAGCTACTACCTTTTGTTATATACAGTAGGCCTTTTCTTGGATCAGACACTGTCCTATATAGGCAGCATAGACTATTTGATTAAAAAGCCATTATCTGTTTTGGTATCTTGCAGCACAATATACTTAGTTTTATTAAAATAGTAAGGACCTTGTCAATCCACAATAATATATTTCAAATTTTGAATATGGCCTTATAGTCTGTGTGGCCACAATGGACAGCGTACTATCAAGTGCAAGGGTTCCATATAAAAAGACCAAACTGAGAAGCTGGATAACTAGTCAAGGAATACTGACAGCCAAAAAAAAAAACTTTTGGGGAGAAAATGACAACTTTTATTAAAGTAAATACATACCAAACAGTAGCCCTTCCCTACCACTGCCAATGTTTCACACCAAAACATGTGCTTTCCCAAGGCATGACATCATCATTAACAGCCATCTTTTATGCAGACAATTTAAAGAGACTTATTCCAAATATTATCATAAATATATTAAATAAGGCTTTTTCAAAAGGTTACCAATGATAAAACCAACAGCATTAAATAGATAAAAGAAAAGGGGAAGGACTGAAGAAGAAAAAAAAGGAAAGAGGATGTGGGAGGTAAGATAGCCAATTCAGAAGGAAAATACTTCCAAATACTTCCATATAATAAGGCCTATTAATTTGTACTTGAGGCACTGGTTCATTCAGACCTCTTTATTTTTGTTCCTCACCGGACCAGGCCCCGTCAGTCTTACCTCACACCCAGCTCCTTCCCCATCTCCCCGGGACTTACCACTTCCTGGTGTTTCTCCTAAGCTTTACCAGCAGAGCGGGGTCTTCTAGAGTGGGGGTGCATCTCCTGATGGACATTAATCTCAGTTTCTTTGGAGCACCACAGTTTTTAAGGCTTGGGACCTGTGGTGCAAGATGGGTGGCATCCTGAGGTGTCCAGTGTTTTCCCTTGTTTTGTTCCCTGGGAGATGTGGCATGCACCGATGTCAAGGTGCATACACTTACATCAGCCTTGTTTCCTTAACCTCCCAGGGGCTAGTCAAGCTCTGCCCCCCAGAAGAGGAAAGCAGTCATTTGTACATGCTATTGTCCTACACTGACTGGCCCTCCTACAACCCAGGCTCCTTTTCAAACCTGGGTCATCAGCATTGCAAGTGGTAGCACTGCTGCTGTGTCCGCAGGCTTGTGCTTGGTTCAAACACACATCTTTAATTTATACTCTTACCTTAATTGTTTTCTCTTTGACTTGTAAAGTTAATTTTTCAAGTCCAAAATTACCTGGAAGACAACTGAGGACACAAAATTTCATATTTCACTTGTTATGGTAACACAGGTTGAATCAGAACATAGTTTAAAATCAAATGCAGCAAATATAAATCAGATATCTTTCAAGGAAACATCACAGAGCTGTGTGCCTTCTCTTTGCATGGTGCAATCAACTGGAATTCTCTTCCTCCTGATATAGTCTAAATGGTACCTCAATGCACTGTTTTGAAAATATTTAAAATTGCACTTGCTTCATCAGTATAAAGCGACATGTCATATCTGAAACTTTTTATCTTTTTGTCATGCTTGTCTGTATGGTAAGTATGCATTCTATGTACTGTATAAGTTGGCATGTATTGGCATCTGACATTATTTTTTTTTTAAACTTCTTTATTGAGTAGGTCATATAAAAGCCATAATTGTAATTGAGCATCTATATGCTCAAAGATCTATCCGGTTATCAACAACCAAATAAATGAACGTGTTGTGGTAGAAGTGGAAGGGTTTTAGCTCCTCAACTGCTTCCTCTGGTTGTGTGCTTGCGGCAGTGTTTTATTTCCATTTTTAAATGCCTTGGACTGACTGTGTTTGCTCACCATATCATAGTCAATGTTTCATAATCCTAGACAAATACAGTAGCTGACTGCTGTCTCACACAAAAATATATATTTTCTATACTTTTTACTTGAAACAAATGTGCGCTGCTTAAGCACTGAGGTGAATCACATGACAGTTGTTCCATAGTCCTATACAAATGACTGACTGCAGAAGAAGTCACACATTAATCCTGACTATATTTTTGTCCTACTGGAAAAAAATCAGCTCACTTCCAAAATCACAGATATGATGGCCAGTGGGCACTCATAATCTGTGGTCAGCAGAGACCTTCAAAACAAAAAGCTGTATTGGTGAAAACATGTTAAAGGTACTAAACACTGTGGAAAACAACACTAAAAGTGGAAGTTGTGTCCTCCCCTCCCCAGTAGATTCAGCTCAGATTAAATATGAGGCATTCTGAGAATAATAACTGTTAAGCCTGTCAAAATATCTGCTAATTTTAGTTTAATCTCTAAATAAAAACTTTGCATATCCCTTCTACAAAGCCTCAGTACTAAAGCTGAGGTAACATTTTCATGCTCACTATGACTTTTTCAACCTACTAAAACTTATTTTTTGCATCATTCAGTAGTACATCATACATCTTCTGCTCTACTCTAGATCTGTACTCTTTTTAGGGGGTATTCTGTTGAGCTTTCTGCTGCAGCATGCATTATGTGACCATTATTTTGGACACGAAATAGGTTATGCGACCTGCTCTGTGGTACACATTTTTCAAAGTATGATGGACTTTTTTGGCAAAGTTTTGAATCATAGGACTACACAAAGTCCTACCCCTTCATTTAATGGTAAAAACTATGAAAAACTTAATCTTGTTTTTATGTCACTGTGAAGACTATATGAAGTATAGCACTTGAACTTCACCCATTCCTGAGTATCTTCTAATCTATGCTTATGTAAAAAGGGTTTTAAAAAACAGCCCAAGTGCCAGATTTCACAAGTACTTTGCATGTGTGCACTGTATCCAACAATGGTTAATTTATTCTACCAGTTTGTGGGTGATTTTACACAATGATGTAGTATTTTCATTTTTCTTACTTTATATTTCCTTGTGGGAAAAGATTTTCTGCAACCAGCCAGAAACAATACTTAAGGTAGAAATTCTTTGAGCACTGTTGCCAGTAATGTACAGTAATTGAAATATGCACGTGTAACCTCCCCACACCGGCCCCCCCTTGTTCAGCTAGCAGGGCTGCTCCTTTCACACATGGTGCCAATGAGAGGGATGGGGGTAGTCACTATGAACAGTTCTGTTTACCCATACATGTACTTCGTAGCCTGCCATCCTTAGACAGGCAAACCAATTGTGGCAACTACCTGGCTCACACGTTGGGGGACCATTTACCATAGCCATCAACCTGGGGTCCCTGGGAGAAAATGTTTGCTCAGCATTATGCTAGGTTCGTACTTCTGGCTAGGAGCACACAAGTAAACCCAGATACTGGAAGCAATAACTGTACTGTCCAAACCAGGTTGGGATTCTAGAGTGTGGCTTTTATTCACATACACAGAGAATAATACTAAGCGAAGATGAACCCTCACAGGGCTACTCCCACTGGTAATGCAGATTACTGAGGTACAGAGCACACACACACAGTGAACCCTCAGGTTCTGAATGGATCTTGATGCACATGGCCCAAACTGGTACACTTCCCTTGACATGGCACCCTCAGCCAGTACTAGGAGACCTTCCCATATTTCATAAGGAATTTGTGGTGTCTCCCTCGACCACCAATGAGCACACTCCGGCTCACAGAAAATCCAAAATCCCACGTCTGGATATTTTCTTCAGGCACTGGCCAAGTGCACTGAGAGAAAATAAAGGTGCCCAAATCAAACCCAGAGAGGTAAACATGGTTACTCCAGATGGACGGCCTCCCACTTTTTGCTTCCAAATTTATACTTGGACATTCATCTGGTTAATAACAGCTTTCCCTGAAACACTCTTGCAGATGTTGTTTTGAAATGTCTTTCACATTTAAAATTCTACTTCTCACCTCTGAGGTGTCATGAAATTTAAAGTTATGTAATTGGCAATGTCTTTACACTAGACCCCACTTTAGCAAATGCTTTTAAATCAGACATGAACTAAAAGTTCCATACTTGGCAAGTCTCCCTCTGGACCCTATAGTAGGCAGACACTTTTAACAGAAACAGTCCTAAAAGTTCTGTACTTGGCAAGTCTCCCTCTGGACCCTATAGTAGGCAGACACTTTTAACAGAAACAGTCCTAAAAGTTCTGTACTTGGCAAGTCTCCCTCTGGACCCTATAGTAGGCAGACACTTTTAACAGAAACAGTCTTGGTGACAGATTCCCTTTGTCAGAGAAAAACTCACCACAGGAATGCAGGTGCCCCAGGGTTTTTCCACACAAAAGTCTTGGGTATTCACAGAGCAAACGAATCTCAGGCAGCTTTAACACAATCCAGGCTGGACTGGGGGATTGCCCCAGAATCCTGTAATTCCCCCATCCCTCTGGGGATGGGGCACTGGAAAACCCTCTAGGAATGGTCTCTACCACTTCACTTGCAGGTCTTCTGTGTCCTTCTTCTAGGGTGAGAACACACTACCCAATCTCCAGAGATAGCTCTCTGTCAGAGCTAAGTCTGAGGAGCTACCTTCTGCAGCAGTCCTCACTCGACTCTCCACTCTATAGACTACTGAATCTAACTCAACATTCCACTGCTAACCCCTGCAGCTAGCATTCCATAGTGGCTTATGCTGCTGTGACAGTTCTATGATGACATCATCACTCCAGCTCAGCTGACACTGAGAACAGAGTGTGACAGTGTGAAATTCATTTAACTGGCATCTCACAAGCTGCCTCTCCCTGCCTGTCACTGATTGTAAGTTGGATTCTAGTAACCCCCCGGATCAAAGGGGGTTACACCCACCTTCGACCAGGAAAATGACTGTTCGCAGTCATTGCCTACCTGGCACCAGACCATCCTACCCTATGTGCTACCTACAGAGAGGGGTGATCAGGCCCTCTCCTACCATGTGCCAGGCACAGGCAGGCAACACTAAGGGCCCAGAGGCCATTGGCTGATGCATCAGCCCCTACACTATGATCTTACTATAGAAACCAGTGACCCTGGAAGAACTGTACAGAGCATAGCCCCAATAGACCAGCACTGCTGCCCCTACAGCTGGTCGTGACCACAGTCTGTCGATCCCCCTAGCCCTCTAGGTAAACCTATCTGACCAAAACAAACCTACCCAAAACAGGGGAACCTTCTCCCATCCCTGGACACCTGTCAAACAAAACCAAGGAGCTAACACTATACCCAAGCATTACACTCCCACACTCCCCCACAACTACACCAGTGGAAGGAAAAGTTAACACATGTTAACAGCTACACAGTACTTTAAACACAGCACTTTAAAGAACTGAGGAACTCCAATGAGTCACTTCAATCCTCTTCTTGTCTTCTCTTCTGTCTTCATCAGGATCCACCTGAAAGAGAAAAGACAAAAACACACCCCAAATCTACAAACACAGTACATGACCATAGCCCTTACCATCAAAACACTGGAGAATCCCAAAAAAATATTTTTTAGAAAAAAATAGAAAAGTAGAAAACAGTAGAAAATATCAACATTATGTACAATATACCTTTTGGGGGACGGAATGCCCTAAATGTCCCAATTAGTGACAACAGTGCCCGAAGGCATGGCCCAAGAAAGAGTCTCTCCTGGGCCGGAGCCCGGTGCAGCACAGTTCTTGATGTACTGTAGTCCCAAAGGAGAGAGTATTTTTGGACAGTCCAACAGTCTGAAGTCTGCCAGTTGTAGGAAGTGTATTGCAAAGTCAATAAAGTAATAAAAGTCTGGACTTACCAGTCCCTTGAAGAACAAAAAAATGAAACAGTACCTGGATCTCCAGCCAAAGACTCTCCCTGGCAGCATTTGTCAGATACAGCTGGGCGGAAATCTTCTGGAAATGACAGGATGGCATGTCTGAAAACTGCTGGGTGGATGTCATCTGGAGATGGAACCTTTGAACAGGAAAGGAACAGCTGGACTGAAGTCATCTGAAATCACAGGTGATGAATCAGGAAACAGCTGGGCTGATATCATCTCTGGCTAATGTCATCTGGAAGGCCAGGTGATGGAACTGGAAGGCACACTGCAAGGCTGATGAATCTGGATGCACCTTTGGATCCTGGAATACCAGACTGGTGGAATAACATGGGTACGGTAACAGCTGGATGGCAGCACTGGCTACCACTGCTTTGCTTTCCATTTGGTAGGCATGGGCACATTCATAGGAAGCTGGTTACATTGAGGGTAGTACCACAATGTGTCAGGTACAAGAATTATTACCCTGTCTGGGCTCTCGTTATTCACATTATAGAAAGTCTCATTGCCCTTTCTGTCCACAGTACGTACAATGTCTATGAACAGTGTCCTGCCCACTCTCCAATACTGCAATTTGTCTCTTATTACTTTGTTTCTGACAAAATGATTTGCACCTGGATGCAGGTCTTTAGTTGCCCCTTCCACTAGCCAGGCTGTCCTGTTTTTCTCAATCTCCTCCAAGACTCTCCAAGGAAAAGTAGGAAAGGACATTCCATAGATCTTATCTGCCTTCCTATGAACCAATCTTTCCTCCTTACTACTCTTGGTCAGTTCAAGACCACCGGCCTTGTTTGGGAGTGGCCAGTCCTGGTTCTGCCAGTGTAGCATACTCAAAGCTATGTAGAACGGATCCCTAACCCCTCCTTCTGGGGGCAGGGCTGTGGAGTCACCAACTTCTTCCTCTGGTTCCTCCAAGGCAAGAGCTTGAGGCTGTGGACTAGCACCTTCATCATAAGGATACATAGCTCCCTCCTGCTCCTCTTCCTCACTTAGGACCTGGGTCCAGGAGTGAGCAGTCGTCCTCACTCCTGAGACTGTCCACTCTTCACTGGGTGCAGAGGTAGACACCTCCCAATCTAGGGTCTCTCAAACTTCATCCTCTCCAATGAGGCTAGGACTTGGACCCTCTCTCCATGGATCCACTGATTCTCCCTCCACACTGTCCATCTGTGACACAGGTGTGGAGACATCACAAGGACTCTGCTCTGCCAGTACATCCACACCCTCTTCCTTTGTGCCACACTCTGCTGGGCCCCCAACAGGTTCCACTTGGTGCTGTGTGCTGCTACTTGCAGGATCTTGAAGCTTTATCCACGTGGTAGCCAAATGAATCTTGGTTGCACTAGTTAGGCCTTGTTTCTCTAAGCACCCTGAACAGTGAGGAATCATGAAAACAACCCTTCCAGCCTTGAGTCATATTATGCATACTCTCACAGGGTATCCGGGAATAGCAACATGAGGAGGAAAACTTCCACTGTAGAAACACTCCTCTATTTCTTTCAGATTGGTAACTTCTTCCACTATCATAACCTGGGCATGATCCAGGTAGCGAGATGATCCTGAAGCCATGACTGTAGAAAATACACAAAAGTTTACTGTCATCACTGAGTTCACTTTACTTTGAACAGTCCCACAAAATGGCTCCCTGCTGCTGTGTTTACTTTACTACCCCACCCTGTAATGGTGGCAGAAGCACTCCTGGCACATCAACATTCTGCATCTGACTCAAGCCACTGCACATCCGATTTACTGCATACTGATAAATTTGACTCAAACTGCACAAACTACACTGTTTTGCTTCCTCAGCACGTCTATATGATTTTCTAGGACTTTACATTAGCTTTCAATCACTTTTACTTGCCTAAAGTCACTAAAGTCACAGTATTTCATGAACAGGATTGCCTGTTTGTTGCAGCCTCTCATACAACACACAGTCTCTCTTGTTTGCTCAGAAAATTACACTGTTGCTGTATCCGTAATACATGCTCACAGTCTAATGCTCAGAATTCTTTCTTGGGTTTGATTACTTTACACGGTCCTTCTTTGCAAAAACAATCACACTGTTTACACACAGATCCAGCTGGCTTTAGAAAAATCACGCACAGTTTGAGCTCAGTTTTGCTGAATGGTACTCACTGAATCAGTAGCTAGCTTTTTGATGGAAATTCTCAGCCTATAGCTGATCCTGGAAGCCTCTGGGTTGAAACGGGCTAGCTGTCTTGCCGACTGTCCCTACAAACACCACACTTTCTCCCCAGTTGATCGGAATACCTATTGAGCCTGATTTAACACAGAAAAGTCTGATATTTTAACTTTTAGAACATTTTCAGTCACCTCGACTCTGCTACTGGCTAACCAGCTCACACACCACTCACTGTCTCCCTCTCGAACACTGGACGGCACTCTGAAGCTGGCTTGGGGGCAGGACTGATTGCAGTCTCTCCAATCACTCGATGCCATTCAAATGAGCCTCTCTCTCTTCTCGTGTTCTCCTCCACGGCGATCATCTAGCAGGCAAAATTTAAACTGCAAAACAACTTTTTTTTCTTTTCAACTGTAACTCCACAGCAGAAGCACCATTTTAACCATTTCTCATGGCAATTTCTCTAGCGACTCCCTCAGTCCACACAGCAAGCATTTCAAACTTTCAGGGCACAAATGTCTCTTTGTTTTCCATAGTTCCCCATAATGTTTCTTGTCACAACTTGAAAATTAAAGCTGGCAAACATTCTTTTTGATGCAGGACAAGGGGCACACACAATCCGGCTTTACAGCTCCTTGGTAAATGTTGGCACAAACACAGCAGCACGTGAACAGCAGTCACTCAACGGCACATATGGATGGCACTTCTCTGGTGAATCCCTTATGTGCAAAGCTTCTGATTTTTTGGACTACCTACTGCCAGACAGACAAAACACCAGCCACAACCTGAGTAAACATCTATTGTTCTCCCCCAAATTCCTAACAAATCCTCAGCAGTGCCTCCATTTTGTAACCTCCCGCCATCAGTCCCCCTTGTTCAACTAGCAGGGCTGCTCCACTCACACAAGGCACCAATGAGAGGGATGGGGGTAGTCACTATGAACAGTAATGTTTACCCATACATGTACTTCATAGCCTGCCATCCTTAAACAGGCAAACCAAGTGTGGCAATTACCTGGCTCACACCTGGGAGACCATTTAGCATGGCCATCAACTTGATCCCTGGGAGAAAACATTTGCTCAGCATTATGCTAGGTTTGTACTTCTGGCTAGGGGCACCCATGTAAATCCAGACACTGGAAGCAATAACTGTACTGTCCAAACCAGGTCGGGATACTAGAATGTGGCTTTTATTCACATACACAGAAAATAATATAAAGCAAAGATGGACCCCTACAGGGCTACTCCCACTGGTAATGCAGATTACTGAGGAACAGAGCACACACACAGTGAACCCTCAGGTTCTGAATGGATCTTGGCACACATGGCCCAAACTGGTACACTTTCCTTGACTTGGCACCCTCAGCCAGTACTAGGAGACCTTCTCATATTTCATGAGGAATTCTTGGTGGCTCCCTCGACCACCAATGAGCACATTCCAGCTCACAGAAAATCCAAATTCCCAGATCTGAGTATTTTCTTCAGGCACCGGCCAAGTGCACTGAGAGAAAATAAAGGTGCATAAACCGAACCCAGAGAGGTAAACATGGTTACTCCAGATGGGGGGTCTCCCACCTTTTGCTTCAAAATTTATACTCAGCCATACATCTGATTAATAACACCTTTCTCTGAAACACTCTTGTAGATGCTATCTTGAAATGACTTTTCACAATTAACATTCTACTTCTCACACCTCTAAGGTGTCATGAAATTAAAAGTTCTGTAATTGGCAATGTCTTTACACTAGACCCCCACTTTAGCAGATGCTTTTAAATCAGACATGAACTAAAAGTTCTGTACTTGGCAAGTCTCCCTCTGGACCCCATAGTAGGCAGACACTTTTAACAGAAACAGTCCTAAAAGTTCTGTACTTGGCTAGTCTCCCTCTGCACCCCATAGTAGGCAGACACATTTAACAGAACAGTCCTAAAAGTTCTGTGCTTGGCTAGTCTCTCTCTGGACCCCACAGTATGCAGACACTATTAACAGAAACAGTCTTGGTGACAGATTCCTTTTGTCAGAGAAAAACTCACCACAGGAATGCAGGTGCCCCAGGGCTTTTTCCATACAAAGGTCTCGGGTACTTACAGAGCAAATGAATTTCAGGCAGCTTCAACGCAATCCAGGCTGGGCCACAGGATTGCCCCTAAATCCTGGAATTCCCCCCCCCATCCCTCCGGGGATGGGGCACTGGAAAACCCTCTAGAAACGGCCTCTACCACTTTATTCACAGGTCTTCTGTGCCCTTCTTCTAGGGTGAGAACACACTACCCAATCTCAACAGGTAGTTCTCTGTCAGAGCTAAGTCTGAGGAGCTGCCTTCAGCAGCACTCCTCACTCTACTCTCCACTCTACAGGCTATCGACTCTAACTCAAAATTGCACTGCTAACCCCTGCAGCTAACATTCCATAATGGCTTATGCTGCTGTGACAGTTCTATGGTGATATCATCACTCCAGCTCAGCTGACACTGAAAACGGAGTGTGACAGTGTGGAATCCATTTAACTGGCATCTCACAAGCTGCCTCTCCCTGCTTGCCACTGATTCTAAGTAGGATTCTAGTAACCCCTGGGAACAATGGGGGTTACACCAGTTCAGACTTTCATCACTAAATGTAGATGCACTGTCCCTCAGAAATGTGAAATAATATGCGAACACGGAACATGGTCATCTTAGTGACAGAAACACAAAACACTTTGGATAACTGCTGCTATGTTAATATTAATTTATTTGGAACATTGCACACCATGATAGCCTGATTTATGTGCAACACCTATTTCCTGGAAGACATCACAGCAGCAAAACATTGCTTATTAGGGTAACATTTCATGACTCATATTTAAAGAGTAGGATAACTTATAAATATATACTATGGAGTTGTCTCTACACAGAATCAAATTGCAGTCTAAAATACAATATCTACAAAGGGACCTCTAGTCTCAGTGGGCTTACCTGGTTACCAAAATGCTAAAAGAAATTCCCAATACTATATGTAGCGGCAATAAGGTAGATCAAGTGCAATGGTGAGCAGAGGACAAGAGCTATGTTGTAGGGGGAAGCAATAATGGAAGGGGACAGCAAGACAAGAAGTGATTGTTTTCATCAAAGATGGATAAGCAGTTGCATGGGCTAGTGAGTAGTTGTGCACCACCCTTTAAAAACAGATAATGGTTTTAGAGGATTTGATACGATCTGGTAGCTGAGTGCAATGGAGCAAAGGCATGATCCACAATGGTTTTACATATTCTGGGGAGATTAAGTACTGTAGGTACATAGAATGGGGTCTGAGCTAACATGATGTGTTTGACATGGTTAGCAAGTTACTTAGAAAATCAGAATAAATGCCATGGATACAGTTACAAATCAATGAGACAGATTTTATCTCCCTTATCTTGTCATGTGAGAGAATGTTTACATTGCTGTATAATGCTCTGGAGTCCCAATCATGGGATAGCACTGATAGAACAGAATATCTTGAAGGGATTACAGGGGAGGGGTACAAGTGAGTCACCAAGAAACATAGCCATCTGAAATAGGAATTCTTAATACCGAATGTAAAATATCCCTTTTCTTCCTATTATTCTTATTTTTATTTTTTTTTGTAAGACTCGACTTTTATTCACCATTAGATCCTCATACAATACAGACAGGTCAGTAAATACATACATCACATCAATCTCTTGCACAGTCATCAGCCAATAGTAAAATGTAATAAATGTGTGTGTCATGGTGACAATTTCCCATTATTCCCATATATGGTGAATTAGCCTTTGCACTAGCTCCCAAAATGGTTGAATTTTAGGACAGTGCCAATAATATTCCAGAAACATACTAACAAAGAATTATAGAACATAGAAATTAACGTCAGATAAGGACCATTTGACCCACCCAGTCTGCCTATTTTTTCTGCGTGCTGCAAAAACCACAGACCCTACTTGATCTATAGCTTTGTTCCCCTATGCCTATCCCACGCATTTTTGCCAGTGGCTTTCTACTTCACTACATGCTGTCCAACACTATGCTGTGTTGGCACTCGATAATGATTCATTATGGTTGGGGTCCAAAAAATCTAATCAGCACTTTCCAATAGAATTCTCTCCAAACTGGTGTCATTGTAACCTGCCAGCCCATTTTTAATCTAGCTTCCCAATCTCTCTCTTGAAATGTACAGGATGCTTCCCTCTCCTACGCTTCCCAGACTGAGTCGATGATGGCCTCCTGCATCTTTTGCAACAGCTTGTAGATACCCAAAATATACCTCTGTAGCTCAGATAGGGTTGCCACCCAATACATGTAATCTTCCCACTCTGTTAAGGGCCTGGCTAATTTTTCTTCATTCCTGAGTGTATTTATAAAATGTTGTACCTGTAGATACCTCATAAACTCAGAATTACCCCAGCCAGACTTTTCCTTTCACTATTAAACATGATACATTGCCCTTGTTCTAGGAATTGTGTGAATTGGGTTACTTGTCCTCTCTCCCACCTGTCATAACCTCCTTCTAGTCTCATGAGTAAACGTTTTCCTTCATACCTGATCAAAGATATAGGACCCATGTCCTGGAGTATATGTGTAAGCTTTCAAATCTTCTGTAGCATCCCAAGACTATGTTTCATTCATCTATTGTGTATATTTGTTTTGTAGTAAGGTATAAATTTCACTAAAGCTAGGGCAAACAACCGATGACATCCAACCAAAAAGTTCTTTATATCATACCATCCTGACTCTCTTCTTTGTTTAGTCCAGGAGCAAACTGCTGTAATCTGTGCTGTTAGATGATATTTTTTTTTAAATCCAGGATAGCCAACCCCACTTGATCTTGGGAAAAAATGCAGCATATTCTTCTCTAGCCTTGGGTGTTTACTTCACCAGGCAAACATCTGTAGCATGGCAGTGATCTTATTCCAAAAGAAGTTTAGTATACCAATCGGGAGGGATTGAAAGAGAAGCAACAAGCATTTGTCAATGCCGAACGTTCGCTTGCAGGTATTTGCAGTGGTGTTTGGCATGTATGGTGCTTTACCCTAATGCCCTGTGCGATTGCTGGTATTTGCACAATAAATTGTCAGCATGACCTGTTTGTTACCCCCATTGTGCGCTACATAGGCGGAAACACGTTTGGGCAGGATGTGAAAAATGACAGCTGTACTGCTCATAAGGAAGTGTGGTAAAATACCAATGTTGAAAATCTGGAGTGGAAATATTGAAAATTGGCAAACCAACGAGCGTGCGTGGCAACTGTGCAATGCACGCTCATAAAACAGTCATTTTTAGGAATTGTTTCACCAAATTTTCAACATTGCCATTTTAAAACCTGTGCTAATGAACAGTATCACTGTGATTTTCTTACTGTGTCCCATACATTGATTTCGCACATGGACTGCGCCATTGTGCACTACATGGGGGGAAGATGTTTTGGGCAGGATGTGAAAAATGACAGCTGTACTTCTCATGAGGAGGTGTGGTAAAATGGCAATGTTTAAAATCTGGAGTGAAAATATTGGAAGTCGCAAACTTACGAGCGTGCATAGGAACTGCATAGCATGCGCTAGTAAAACAATGATCATTTAGAATCTTTTCACAAATTTTCAACATAGCCATTTTAAGACCTGTGCTATGAACAGTGTCACTGTGATTTTCTTAATGTGTTCCATACATTGATTTTGCACACCGACTGCGCCATTGTGTGCTACATGGGCAGAAACACGTTTTGGGTGAGATGTGAAAAATGACAGCTGTACAGCTCATAAGAAGGTGTGATAAAATGGCAATTTTGAAAATCTGGAGTGAAAATATTGAAAATTCGCAAACTTACGAGTCTGCGTAGGAACTGCGCAATACACGCTCGTAAAACAGTCATTTTTTGGAATTTTAGCACCAAATTCTCAACATGGGGTTTTTGTGACCCCTTCTCATGAATGATGTCACTGTCATGGTGTTATCCAAGGCCAAAGGGTGATTTCACACAGTGACTGAGCAGTGTCTGCGAAATCACCCTTCAGGCCTGAATAACGCCATGACAGTGACATCATTCATGAGAAGGGGTCCCAAAAACCCCATGTTGGAAATTTGGTGCAAAAATTCCAAAAAAATGACTGAGATATGAAATAAAGTTGAAACCCCCTTATCTAGCCCATTATAGAGCTTACCGGCATTTCCTCAGTTCGCGGTCGGCTGCGGAGAGTGCAGACGTGTTCCCGGTACACGGAAGATCGTCGTGCCAGAGTCCAGAGGTAAGTATGGGGTGTGGGGGGTGTGGGGAGGCTGGGTGCACAGTGGGTGGGTGCGGGTTGTGGTAGGGGAGCTGGGAGATTGCGCGTGGGACCGTTTTGTTTACAGGTTAAAAAGAAAAAAAGACTACGAGGGATGTTTGCCACGCTGGGGTGGGCTCCCAGCATGGCAGAAGATGTGGGGGGGCGAGGGCCGACAGGGGATTGGGCACCCCGTCGTCCAAACTACGTGGGGGGCAGGAGCCGACTGGGGATTGAGGCACCCCGATCGGCAATCCAAACAAGCGGTTTGCCATGCTGGGGTGGGCTCCCAGCATGGCAGCAGTATGTAACTTTGGGGGTCATGGGCCAACAGAGATTGGGCACTCCCATCAGCAAACAATGTTTGCCACGCTGGGGTGGGCTCCCAGCATGGCACAAAGCTTTGGGGGGGCAGTGTGACGGATGTGCGGGGGGGGTGGAGGTAGCGCATGATGTGAGGGGGGGCAGCACTCAGTATGGCAGCGGTGTTTTTCTTTGAAGTGAAGACCACCACTGTCATACTGAGCTGCTGCACCCATTGGTGCAGGACCACCACACCTGCTCAACTGAGCAGTGCATTGGGTGGGAGAGGCACACTTCCAAGTGTGCTACTCTCCCAATACGTTCCTTGAGCATGCACATAAGCGAACGTAAAAATCATGGTAATATGTTAATTTTTACTGCATCTATTCTCCCTATCAGAGAAAGGGGCAGCAAATGCCACCTCATAAAGTCCAAACTGATGTTCTCCTAGAGATTACCATTGTTAAGAGTGAATAGATTCTGTAAGTCAGTAGAAATCTGTATTCACAGATACCTGATTGTTTTCTGTGTGGCCCAACTAAACTGAAAGGAGTCTGGAAATTGTTGTGCAGACTTACCCTCCACAATAATGACCTCTGATTTTGTGAATTTAATTTTATATCCTAAAATCAGTCCAAACCTGTGAAGATGAGATATCAGCCCTAGGACTGACTCTTCTGGTCTACTCAAGAAAAAATGGCATCATCAGCATACAGTGAAATCTTATGTTCCACTTCTCTACTCTTATTATGACTACATTAATATCCTGGCATATTTTTGCAACCAATGGTTCCAGGCTAATGGCAAATAAAATAGGAGACAGGGGGATCCCTAGCATGTGCCTCGGGTCAAAGTGAAAAATGAGGAATTGATTCCATTAACTCTCACCAAAGCTTGTGGTGCAGTATGCAGAGCCAAATTTCATCCTCTCCATGGCTTTTGCAAGAAATGTCCAATTAACCCTATCAAATGCTTTTTAATTATCTGTGGAGATTGCTATTTGAAAAGCCCCCCTCCCCATTCCCTCTCCACCAGTATGTTCAAGAGCCAACTTATTTTATCTTGCAAATATCTACCAGTTGTGAAAACTGTTCGATCTTTATGTATCACCCTCCTTATTACCTGTTGTATTCATTCTGTAAGTATGCCCATTAAAAATTTTAAGTCTGTATTCAGGAGTAGAACTGGCCTATAGGAACTGTGGTGTCTTTGCCCAGTTTTGGTAAATATGGTGATTTGCGCATACCTCCAGGAGTCTGGGATTCCACCTTATGTCTGTATTTCCCCATATACCTTTTGTAGTAAGGATGCAAATTGTTTAGCAAAAGCCTTAAAAACTTACCAGTAGGCCATCTATGTCTGGTGATTTCCCACTGTTAAGCCTTTGAATTTTATTCAGTATCACCTGTTCCCCATGCCTTCTTCCAGAGTTGTTGTCTCTTATTCCATTAGTTGAGGGAGCACAAGGTCAGAAAGGAAGTCCTCTACCTGGGTCTCAGAAGAGTCAGTCAGCTCCAGAGCATATTATTGCTTATAACATTCTGCAAATATGTTAATGATTTCCCATGGGTCCCCTGTTAAGGATCCCCATGCTTGGGGGTTACGCATCCTTAGTATTGCCCTACTGCTTAGTTGTTTTCTAAGGATACACTATATATCAGGAGTTTCCCTGCCCAATTGCTCCCTTCATAATACTTTTGCTGCACGCCGTGATAACCCCCTTCTTTCTTAACTGTCAACAATGCTGTAAAATCCCTTCTGTGTTTTTCTTGGGATTACTTAACCTATGCAATCAAAGTGATCTGATGCTGGAATTCTAGTTCCTTAATTTGTTATTCTGGTAATTTTACTTTTCCATTTCCTATATTTTCTTCTTGGAAGAGTAAACAATAATTACCCCCTAATGACCATTTCTAATGCATCCTAGCATACACAGTGATAGGTGACCCTTTCAGGATTATTTAATAAAAAATCTTGAATTGTGCTCTCTATTAACGCCAGGAAGTCTGGAAGATTCAGAAGCCCCACATTCATCCACCAATTGGATTTTCTCACAGAGGGTAATACTTCCAGCAATAATTAAACTGGGATATCATTGGAAACTGTTCTGGTTAAAATATGATATTTAGTAATTACTAATATCTAATGCATGGCTATAAAGAACATATCAATCTGAGTGTGAAATTTATGCTGGTCAGAATAATGGGTATAGTCTTGAGCAGACCATTTCATACCACACAAGATTTCTGTGAGGCCTAGTTCAGCCACCATTCTGCCAAGAACTTAACCCAGTTTATTCTCTGCTTTTGGATTTCTCCGTTTCATCTTTTTAGGTCGACATAACTGTGCTGAACTCCCCTTCAATAATACACAGCTGGTACGGTTCAGTATACATGTCCAGGAGTATTTTTTTTTAACAACACCATATTATCATTTGCACCATTTGGAGCATACTGGTTTAAAAAAATGCATCTAATATCCATATAGAGGCCATGTAACCAGACATATCTACCAGTAGGGGCAGTGGCATGATAGAGCTATATCTTATTGTTTTGGTCATATTTCATATCATTTTATGTGTATAATACACCAAGGAAGCCCATAAAAAGCCAGGTCAAGCTGCAAGGAAGTATGGGTCCAAAGTACATGGGCCCTAGAATTATGTGGTCTCCTGGTGCTAGCAGAAAAGCTGTTTGCTTTTAGTCAGGGACTAGGGTTTTATTTTTTTTTTTTTTATTTTAGTCTTTGGTAACTGGTTAAGGCCCACTAGGCACAAGTGCCTGTTTTCAGGGGTGACCTGGGAGCACTGGGTGGTTAATTGACATGCTCAAAGTCACACAGTATGCAAGTGGAGGTTGTGAGAATTAAACCAAGGTCTGGACTGCTGGATGTACCAAGGTTGTTCAGTTCATTACTCTAATCTCTAGACTATACTGCCATCTATGTAAACAATTAAATCATTTAAAAGGAAACAAACGGGGCTAATTAAGCAGGGCTGGAACACCAGATATACATTTGTGTCTGAATAGTCCTCAGCATCCACTGGTACAATTTCAACTGGATCCCTTTTGTCTCTGTAAATATATCCTGAGCTAATCTAGTTACAGCTAAGTGGACTAACATACTAAATAAATGATTCTACTGAGTGTAGCTTAATTATAGCCATTTCAAAGGAGGGAGGCTGGATGGTTTCCTGAAATTTTGGTTTAGACTAGCTGATCACTGAACCCTTCTTCTCTCATATTCAGAGATGAACATTTGTTGTTAGTAAGAAAATACTTCACTGTTTTTGCTGATTGGTTGTGTAGCCATGGAGATGGAATGCTAGCTATTTGCAGGGCAAGTCAATATTTACTGGACTAGCCTTTTGAGAAGCCCATAAAACAAGGGTGAAAGACTGTATCAATGCCTTTTTAGCCCTTATCTGTTTGCTTTTGCCTTTTGCCATTTTATCCTTTGACTTTGGTGAAAGAATATTGCACTTGGGACCCTGTCTTGCTAAAAGAGCAGAGACATTTTCTTTTCAAGAATTCTTCTGGACCAAGAGCCAACATTTTCAACTACTTTTCTAATGATACTTTGCATTTCAAATTCAGCAACCAAGGACTTGTGGTAGAACTTTAAAACCAAAATTTCACAGTTTAGGTTTTAGTGTATATTTTCATTTTCTTTTCCATATCCTGTAACCTGTGTCTAAAATTATCTGTCTTTAAATTATGTACTGTTTTTTAGTAATTAATTAGTAAAGCTTTTGGCTTACTTTAAGATAATTATGCCAGTGTTGTATGTGTGTGTTTGTGTTTGTGTGTGTGTGTTGGTAAGAGTTTGTTCAAACTATACTATACCTGTTTAACTTCTATATAGATAGATAAAAAACTTTTATTTTTTAACAGGATTGTGACTTTTAGGACTGCAAAGCCCTGTTTATCAAAGTTGTCCTGTAAAAGATTACGGTTTCACAAAAGTACAAATGGCTTATAATACAATGTCACAGTAACATTTTTGAATGTTAGCACACAGGAATTACATTGAATACATACAAATACATTATAGACCATAGTTGACAAACAGTATGTAGAGAAAAGATCTTTATGAATTTTAACCCAGGTAACAGACTAAGGAAAAATTACACTCATAGAATATACAGTAAAACATGAAGAACAGCTCTCTATAAGTTTTAACCCCAAGGAATGGACTAGGGATAGATGAATTCTGAAAATATATACTAGAACTGTGCTCACCGGTAACTATATGTTTTAAAAAAGGATGAGGGGAAAATGGAATAACAAATCTCATGGTCTAAGGGCCTTACTTTACCAAAGTAAAGTACCACAAGGGACTCTGTGGAGGCAAAGAAGGGAAGAAAATGAAAAGTATCAGGAGGAGTCTGTGAGGGTTTGAACCGGTCTCTGTATTTCTGGGGAAAGACATATCAAGGGTGTTATAGGGCATTCCCTAAAGGCCTATACACTGCCTGTGGCTTTCTGGTTTCTTGCGCAGTGGTCAATAGGGTTCTCTCCCAGGAACACAGACTCAAGACTGTGCTCTGCACCCCTTACCCAGAGAGAGGGTACCCAGGGATCATCTGGTGTATTTCAGTTGTGAGACAGTGAGCATACTAAAGGAACAGAGGAGGGGTATCCCTGACCCTGATCACAAAGGGATTCACTGTATCACAGGGAATTCCAGCCCCCACGGGAGTGGGCTTGTGACAGATTTGGTGAGCAGTGGTGCAATTGGTGAACTGTTTGAACAAACCAAACACAAAGAGGGCAGAAAGTGGAAAAGGGAAAATTGGTTATAAGATATAGTTCCCTATCCTCTTTTTTTTTGCTGCAAGTGAAGGTAGACTAGTGGTAGTGTAGGGAAGAAATATGATTTCCAAGTACAGCAACTATACTGTAGAAGAGCTGAAGCAGCTTTGCCAGGAGAAAGGGGTTCATTATGAGGAGTGAAGCAAAAAGAACCTCATGGAGGATTTTGTGACAGCCAATGAGCAAATGACTGCCCAGGACCTCAAATCACAGCTGGTGACTCAGAGGGACCACACCTTGAGCGTGGGGGTGCCAAGGGACATCACAATGTCCAGTCCCAGGGAGGAGGACAGAGAGAGACCAGAAAGGACCTGGAACTGCAGCACCCAGTGGAGTCCACAACAGATCCTGAGCTAGAGAGGCTAAAGCTACAATTTGAGCTGAGGAAATTGGAGCTTACAGAAAAGTGGCAAGAAAGGGAACTGGAGCTGGAACAGAGAAAGTTTGAAATGGAGATTCGGGAAAAGCAGCACCAGAAAGAATTTGAACTGGAAAGGATAAGTCTCCAATGACCAGCACCAGAGGAGGTAAGTGGCAGGAGTGAACATGAAACTCCAGGGCTGGGCTATAAATTAAATTCCAAATTAAAAGCTGAATTTAAAGAGGGGGAGGGTATGGATGCATTTTTGAATTTGTTTGAAAAGGTATGTATCCATGCCAAGAAACAAAGGGAGGCCTGGAGCTTTCAGCCATCCCCACTGCTTACTAGAAAAGGATGTGAGGCACTAGGACAAAAGGACAATGAGGACAACAGAGACTATGAGAAACTTAAAACTGCTTTACTTAAAAAGTATGAACTAACTCCTGAGGCCTACAGGGTTAAATTCTGTAAACTCCAAAAAAGCCCTGACATGAGGTTTGAGGAACTCGCCACAAAGCATTGTCAGTTTTTGAAATGTTGGTGGGAGGGGGTGGAAGCAAACTCTGTGGAGAAAATTGAGGAGGTTGTGTTATTAGAGTGGTTCATTTGAGCTTGTCCAGCAGAGCTGAAAACCTGGCTAGAGGGCTGGGATCCATAAACAGCACAGGAAATGACTGAGCTCTCAGATCGCAATGCCAGGAGCAAGCCTGCTCTAAAAGGAAGTTGGGGAGCAGGTGCTACATGGCAAAAAGGGAAAAGCATGCCTTCAGGGCAGCTGTGACAGGGTTGAATAAGGCCCAGTCCTAATTGTTATGCAGAAAAAGTTTAAAAATGCAAGGGCCTATTTTATCCACTCCTTTTCTGTCTCTTCTCTGTCTGATTGCACAACCAAATTTTCTTGTGAGACCTAGGAACTGATTACTCCAATGGTTTCATGATTCTCTGCCTCGTTATCACTCTGCCTTTCCTTGCTGTTTCTGTCTTTTCTCCCTCCTTGCATATCTACAGTCATAAAACAACTATATGTGAATCTCTGTGTAAAATTGTATGATACTGGGATCCTTTTGTTTAAAACTATATATAGATATATTGTTGAAATGATTGCAAAGCTATTTGAAACTCAAAGAGTTAACCTGAGTTGCAGTTTTTAAGCCCTTTGCAGAGCTGTAAACAAGATGCCAGATCAGGATCACTATGTTCTTTTTGCTGCACCTGCATCAAAACTGACAAACATTCTGTAAACTTACAAGAACATTCTGTGAGAAGCAGGCTCTCTTAATGAGTTCCCAGACAAAGACTTTTAAAAAGAGCAAGACTACAACTTGGAATTAGAGATAACCTCAGAAGAAAGACTTTGTGTTTGTTCTGCCTTTGTAAATAGTTATACTGATTTTTTTCTGTTTTTCATTTTACTGTTATTGGGAAAAATAAAATGCTATTTGTGAATTTTGAAACTGGTCCTGGTTTCCCTATACTTCCTTACCTGTGCCTCAATGACAGCAGCTAAAACCCTCAGTGTCTCTGCTGAAATGGGGAATCCCCAACTTATCAGAAAGGGATTTCCTGGATAAAAAAAAATGGATGAATGTTAGTTTTGTAAGCAGCCAGAGCATCTTGCTAGGCAGTGTCCTAAAAAGCCACAGAGTGGACAGTGTCCCTTGAAATGAGGTGGGTGCACTGTGTATCCCTGAGAGTATGCCTGTGATTATGAGGGAGAACATACACCCAGTTACTGTAAATAGGGTGCAGACCAATAGGCTAAGGAACACAGGGGCATCTCTTACCCTGGTAAAGGGGGATTTGGATGAGCTTGAACAATTAATACCTAATCAGTTTGTAACTGTGAGAGGATTTACTGGGGATGAGAAAATCCTGCCACTAGCTAGTGTTTTCCGGGATTGAGGCGAGACAGGAAAGAGGGTGCAAAAAGTGGCAGTGGTTGACAACCTCACCCTGGATGTGATTATAGGGAATAAGCTACAGCAGGGGGTGGTATGTACAGTTACCTGCAGTCAGACAGCAAAGGCTGCTTGTAATTTCCTGAACCCCACAGAAGCCCCAGTGGAAAACAATAGGAGGCTGGTTCTCCAGCCTGTGTCTCTTGGCATGGAGACTAGTAAAAGGAAGGTAGGACTTCCCAAATAGCCATTCACCAGGCAGTTACAGAAGGTTTCTCTGTGGAGGGAGGAGTAACAAGTGATCAGAAGGTTAGGGATGGCAGTGACTCTGAATGCCTTGACACTAGAACTATGGACCCCAGTTGAGGATATAAGGAGGGGGGATGTCCTGTGCTTTGGGAAAATGTGAAGATTTTGCAGCCGCTCAGAGAATGACCCTAGTTTGGAGAGGCTGAGGGCTTGTGCAGAATCTGATGGAACACAGAGAGATGACATGAGACATAGGATATTTTGGGACAACAGACTGTTGTTTACACAGGCTGTGAGGACAGAGGGAGGGGTGATGGGCAGGCAGCTTGTCATTCCCCAGGGATATCATGAGCAGTTGCTCAAGGTCACTCATTATATCCCCATGTCCAGACATCTGGGCATTGCTCGCACCATGCAACAATTAGCCCAAAATTTCTATTGCCCAACTTCACCCATCAGGTGAAGGAATATTGCAGGTCTTGTCACTGGTGCCAACAGATACAGAAGGCAGGCAGTAAAACAAAAGCTGCTCTAATTCCCTTGCCCATTTTGGAGGAGCCATTCCAGAGGGTATGAATGGATATTTTGGGACTCTTGAATACCTCAAGCTCCTTTGAATAAAGGTTTGTCCTGACAGTGATCGATTACATCACCCAATACCCAGAAGCTGTTGCTGTCTCCTCCATTAAGGCCACCAAGGTGGCAAATGCCTTGCTAGGGATTTTCTTCCATGCCAGCTTTCCACAGGAGGTTATGTCTGATCAAGAGTGTAACTTCATGTTGAACCTGATGAAGTGTTTGTGGGAGAAGTGCAAGATGGTGCAGAGATGCACAATGCCTTATCACCCACAAGCCAATGGGCTTGTGGAATGTTTTAATGGTATCCTAAAAATGATGCTCCAAGCGTTTGCTGAACAGCATGGGAGGGACAGGGAGAAATACCTTCCCCCCCTGTTGTTTGCATACAGGGAGGTGCCCCAAGAGTTGACAGGGTTCTCCCCTTTCAAACTCTTATACAGACATAGGGTGCATTGACCCCAAGACTTGATCCAGGAAGACTGAGAAGGTAAGTACGTCACCCAGGGAACTCCCATAATGGAGTATGTCCTTAAGATTAGGGAGAAGCTGAAGGAGCTTATGGGGGTTGCCCAAAGCAACCTGACAGCTGCCAAGCAGAAGCAAAAAGTCTGGTACAACCACAGAGCCAGAGCTCACTTGTACAGTGCAGGCCAGGAAGTAATGGTTCAAATCCCAGTCTGGAAGAACAAGCTGAAGGGTGAGTGGGCAGGACCATATATGGTAGTCCAGCAGGTCAGTGACGTGAACTGTATTGTAGAACTGCCTGACAGGAGACATACCCATAGAATGTAGCATGTCATTGTGATGAAGCCATATATAAATAGGGCCAACATAGCGTTTACAGTGTGTAGTCCTGGGGAGAGGCAGATGAGGAAGACCCCCTCCTGGACATGCTAGAGGAAAGCAAGCGGGAGTTCTCTGTGGGAACAATCAAGCTGCCACCCCAGTTTGA
This sequence comes from Neoceratodus forsteri, assembly GCA_016271365.2. Taxonomy (NCBI): domain Eukaryota; kingdom Metazoa; phylum Chordata; order Ceratodontiformes; family Ceratodontidae; genus Neoceratodus; species Neoceratodus forsteri. Next base: position 865,426,167 of record CM057458.1, on the reverse strand, counting down.
AGAAGAAGAAGTTAGTTTATTGTTAATTGTTAACATACCATTACAACATAAATACATAAAAGGATCTCAATACAATACTCATTAGCACATAGGAGTATATAGTAAGATCTACTATAAAGTAATAAAAATAAACATCAAGCATTACAGTGAGTAGCAATTAGGTAATGAAGTCAGAAACATTTTATGAAATCAAACAGACTTAATTCAGAATGGCATCAGCTTAGTTTTAGTCAATTTCCCTTTATGTAGTTCCTAGTTAAGATTTTACTCTGGGTTAACCATACTCTACAATTTATTCCTTCAACAGAATGATAAAATTACAGATATAACTGCCCCTTCCATCTGTGGCAATCTATCAGAACCTAGAAGGTAACAAAAAATACCTATCTTAGGGCGGGGCAACCTAGTAGAACCATCACTGTATAACAAATACAGATAGACTTTTCAGGCATTATCTGGGGGGCATTCTATACCCCTGTCCTTATATGCATCACTTGGACTTCACCCATTAAGTCCCAGTATGTGCTGACAAATAAAAAATCTCTTTATGGGTTCCTTTTCTACTGAGTATCACTTTACCACTTGGAACTGTAGTCCTAAGAAGCTATAATGACAACTAAATGTAGGATACAAAAACAGGTCCTTTCACAGTACATATTTCTAAACCACTGGTCAGTATGTTCCCAGTAACCCCTACTAAGTAAATTGTAATTTGAGGCCAGTAATAGTAACTGCAGTGTACCACCTCCCCTTCCAAGCATGATTAACTAGTCATGACCAGGTAAAGAAATTATCCCTTAACATGGGGGGAAAACTTGTTAATAGAATACCTCAGATCAATAGATTCAATGATATGAAAATAAGGGCCTATCAGGTATCCTAGCCTGCACACCCAAAATTAATTACTTTTGCACAGTAATAAGAATTTAGCACCTATTTGGAGTGCCTAATTTAAGCTTTTACATGATATGATCTCACCTGCATGTAATCATCGCATTGAGTAATTAAAACAGCTTTGTTACAAAAGTTAATTTAAAATGTAACATCGAGAGAAGAAATAAAAAAAATAAAAATAAAAGATCAATTATGTCCAATACCAGGTTTTATGACAATTTAATCATAAACGCAGCACTCAAGCTCATTCTAAAAAGTTACTAAAACTACCATACAGAACAAAATTGTTGCCTTGAGCAATGTCCAAAGGCTCCCTATAACCACAAACTTCCATACCTACAGTACATAGACAAGGACTGGAGGCACCACAATTCTCAGGAGTCCACACTTCAAACAAACTTTTAAGTAGCGTTCAGTATACCATATTTATTTATTTATTTTATTTATTTATTTCTAGGAAGTACTTTTGAGCCAAAGGCTCTTTTATAGAGGTTCCACATCATAGTAATACATGAGCATAACATCATTTACAATGGTTACAAGGACATACACAGATACAAGAAGGTTCCATGCCTTAGAAATACTTGAGTTCATCAGATTACAGAGGTTACATAATTACAATAACAGGGATTACATAAGTAAAAAATATACAGATACATAGTTTATAGCAGGCTAGGTTGAGAAGAAGTTTAAGTGAACAACTTGAGAAACTACAGGATGTAGAGCAAATCAAGTAGGGAACAGAGGATGATATAGTCTGTAAAATAATTAACTAATACTATATGCAAGGAGGCGAGAACTTGATGGGCAGCAGTTCATTTGTCTTAAGTGCTAAAGAATGTAGTCATAGGGGGAGGGCTGGACTCATTGGGGGAGGTGCTGAGGCAGAGACCTGGAGCCTACTAGGGGAGTGTTAGTTAGCAAGAGGAGAGGAGAAGACAAGGGGCAGGTTAGAATGAGGGTAGCAGGAAAGAGGAGGGAAGAGTGTGTGTCACAAGTTACAGTTTGTGGCAAGGGCCACTCACAGTTTATCTTTAAAGGGGCCTATTTTGTCCTCTTTTGTGATGTCTAGGTCAAGCTCATTAAGTCAAAGTGGCACCCGGAATTTGTAGGACCATTGGTCTTGTGTGGTTCTTATGGAAAGGGATGCAGAGGGCTAAGTTGTTTGTACCCCTAGTGCATCTGATGGAATTAGGTTGGCTAAGAAGGCTTTGCAGGCCTGGGGTGGTAAGTCCTAGCATAGACTTTGTGGTGATAAGGCATACTTGATACTGGAGGCAGATGTCAAGGTTTAGCCAGTTCGTTTGAGTGTACAACTAATAGGTGTGAGTGAGATGGGGTACACCCGAAGACTAAACAACATTCTTTGTTTAGTATTGTTTTGATACATTTCAAAGTGGTTTGGGAGGCAGCCTCATATACTACTACACCATAGTCTATCACTGAGAGGATCAAGCTATTTACAGCAGTTTTTAGTGCCTCAGAAGTCAGGCATTTGAGGTGTCTGTACACTAATCCTAGTTTTGCATTTGACGACTTTGCGACTGCGTCTATGTGTTGGTTAAACGAGAGGGTGCAGTCCAATGTCAATCCTAGGTATTTAAATGTTTGAACCATCTCCAGGGAAGTGTTCTGATTGTTACGAATGCAAAGTTGGTGGGTGTGGTGTTTGTTATGTGATGATGCAAATAACAGTCTTGTTTTTTTTTATAATTGAGGAGCAGTTTTGATTGAAAGAACCAGTGCTCAGCCACGGTGAAATTAGCCTGCATTTGCTTTTCCAGTAGGTTGGGGTCAGCATTACATGAATAGAGGACCACATCATCTGCATATAGTAGTAGTTGATCATTTATCAATTAAGGGAGGTTGTTTAAGAACAGGCTGAACAGTAGAGGGCCAAGGATAAAGCCTTGAGGAACCCCTATGTTAACACTAAGGTTGTTGGAGAAGGTGTCCAGGATTTTCACTTTTTGGACCCTCCCAGCGAGGTAGCTTCTGAACCATTCTACTATTGCAGGGGAGAGGCTGGTACTGGACAGCTGATCCAGGAGCAGATTTTGATTGATGGAGTCGAAGGCCTTGGTGAGATCAATATATGTTGCCCCCTCATATAGCACATTATGGATAAAGCTGGTTAACTCCACTAGAGCAGTTTTGGTTCTGTATTGTTTTCAAAATCCATGTTGTTGCTGACATTGTAAATGATGCTTGTCTAGATATTCCATCAGTTGGTTGGTTAAGATTCACTCCAGGGCCTTGGAGAGTAGAGGAAGGATAGATATTGGGTGGTAATTTGTAGAGTTGACCCTGTCACCATTTTTGTAAACAGGGGTAACCACTGCCACCTTCCAGATCCATGGGAATTCACCTGATACCAAGGAGAGATTTAAGATTTTGGTGAGGGGTTTGAGAGTTATGTCCAGGGTGAGCCTAACTAGTTTTAGGTCAAGTTGATCAGAGCTAGTTCTGGAATTACCTAGCGCTTTTAGGATGTACTTTTTTTTGCTTCCATAAAGATGATAGATTTCTTTGACTGGGTGACCAAAGTAGTAGATCAGGGATGGGCTGTGGACATGCCTACCTAGACTTTAGCAAGGCATTTGATACAGTCTCACACAAAAGATTAATATACAAGTTAGCCAGCCTGGGAGTGGGTCCCAAGATGACAGCCTGGGTAAAGAATTGGCTGGAGAATAGGACACAGAGAGTAATAGTAAATGGAGTCCACTCAGAAGAAAGGAGGGTTACTAGTTGGGTACTGCAGGGTTCAGTATTAGGACCCGGTACTCTTCAATGTCTTTATAAGCGACATTGCAGAAGGAGTGGAAGGAAAAGTATGTCTCTTTGCAGATGACACAAAGATCTGCAACAGAGTTGATGCACAGGGTGGGGTGGAAAGGATGAGAAGGGACTTGGCAAGGTTAGAGGAATGGTCAAATGTATGGCAGCTTAGATTCAGTGCTAAGAAGTGCAAAGTAATGCACCTGGGAAACAAACCCAGGAAGAGTACACAATGGGGGGTGAGATACTAACAACAACAAAATGGAAAGGGACCTGGGGGTAGTCATATCAGATGACCTAAAGGTGGGCAAGCAATGTGAGAGGGCAGCAAGGAGGGCTGGAAGGATACTGGGATGCATAGGGAGAGGCATCACCAGTAGAAAACAGGAAGTTATTTTCCCTCTGTACAGACAGCTGGTGAGACTCCATCTGGAGTACTCTGTGCAGTTCTGGAGACCCAATCTCTGCAAAGACATAGACAGGATGGAAGCTGTCCAGAGGAGGCAACTAAAATGGTGCAGTGTCTGCACCAGAAGACATATGAAGAGAGATGAAAGGAGCCTAATATGTATAGCCTCGAGGAAAGGAGAGAGAGGGGGGACATGATAGAAATGTTCAAGTACCTCAAGGGAATCAACAAAGTCCAAGAGGGTAGCATCTTTCAAAAAAGAGGTGTGCAAGAACAAGAGGGCACAATTTGAAGATAGAGGGGCAGCTCAGAGTAATTTAAAGAGTATTTTTTCACAGAGAGGGTTGTGGATGCATGGAACAGCCTTCCAGAGGAGGTTGTGGAGTCAAAATCAGTGGTGGAATTCAAGCATGCATGGGACAGTCATAAGGCAATTCTAAGGGGTGGGGGTAGGAAGAAGTAGGCTGCTGGTTAACTAGGATCTGCAGCTTATCCAGTAGGTAGAGAAATGGGCAGAATGGGTGGGCCAAGCGGTCCTTATCTGCCGTCAAATTCTATGTTTCTATATGTTTCTATGATAGCTCTGAAGTAGAAAGGTGGATGGGAGTTTGTCTCCAGCTTTCATGGAATCCTCATTCATCCAAACACAGAGACAGGCTCCAGGGTCCCACGAGCTCAGGGCTTGGCTCCACAAGCACCACATACCTGAAAAGGCATTCAATATCTAGGCTCCTCAAACAGGAGCTCCATTAGGCATGTAACTGACTTTAAGACAGCAACGATTTTTAAGTCAGAGTCCTACAACCCAGGCAACCAAGAGCCTTCACAATTAGACTGTTTTGCTAGTAACATGCAACTGCACAAGAGTACTTGTTTCCTTGATTGTGGATATAAGCCAGCAATAACACATGACAAGGTGTGGGTTACATGCTGATAAGAGCACGCCAGAGGTGTATTAAGGCACACGAGGGCACTTGCGCCGAGGTGCCTTATGCCTGGGCATGCTCTTAATACGTAACCCACACTCGGAGTGTGTTATTGCGCTATAAAATGGGCTTATAAGTAATTATTTTATGGTAAAAAAAAAATTTCAGAAATTCAGGAGTGACGTGTATAAAAAAAAGTTTAAATACTTCAAATAGTAAACAAATAGTTCCTTTAATATGTGAATTTGAATAGTGTTGCATTGGCAGCACAGCATTGTAAGTTATGAGGCCCCTTATGTTGTTATAAGTTATTTATTTTTGTTACTTGTGGCTTTTTACTGTGGTGCCTGGTTTTAAATGTGAGAGATGGTTTGTTTCAGAGCTCCGTTATGTGACACGGATCATCGACTGAGACGAGTGCACCCCCCGCAGTGCACCCCCCGCTTGCCCGCTCTGTCCGTGTCTTGTTTATTGTTTTTAGTTTTGGTGTGTTAACTTTTATATTGTAAGTGTGCTGATGGTTGGTATTTGGAGATATTTTATAGATTCATTTTCTTTGCTGTATTGTCGCGTGAGCCGATCAGTTAAGGATCACTTCCGTTTTTTCTTTGGTGGGATTACTCATCACATCGCGGTCAGTAAAAAAAAATTTTTTTCTGACAGGACACAAGGAAAACAGTTTTATTTATGTGTAGGTTTGGAACGACTAAAACTGTTTCTGTAATGATTATCAGAATGTATGAATTTACAGATGAGTTATGAGTCAGCTTAATCGGGTGGGAAGAAGAAAGACAAGATCAGAGAGATTTTTTCATTACAAAAAAAAAAGTCAGAGATTCTGTTGAAATTGTGTTAGGTGAGGGGACAGTGTAACACCAGGGAGTGCTTTGCATGTTTCAGGAGTACCATGCACAGTGGTTGCACATTTGGTTAGCGTGGCACAGAGCTGCAAGCTGTTTCTTTACAGAGGATGGTGTTGTGGACAGGGATATTTTTCTGTGTTATGGCTCAGCTTGGCAGAATTAGTGCCAGTTGGCACAATACATACTGATAAGGACACAGCTGAAACTACGTTTTAGCCAATCAGCATTCTGGATTGTATTTGCCCATTTCATAATGCACATTAAAGCTCAATAAGATGCTTTCAAACAATACCAATGGCACTCTGTAAAACAGTGCAAACGTACCTCAAAAATGGCCCCATAAATCAGCAACTATTATCGCAGAATTAGCATTCTTTATACTCTGATATAAATCAAAGTTACCTTAAACTTTTGTTAACAGCCTTCTACTTTTATTCAGGAGTCTCTCCAGCTAATGAATTCTAAGTCCTTACTCCAGGGCCTAGTGCTCATCTCAGCATTTTAGCATATCAGCATTCCTGTTAATTTAACCATTTTTTTGGTCATATATCTCCTTCTCCTATTTCTCCACAGCAGAACATCTTTAGACTGAAAGCACTTAGGAAAAGGGAAAGAAAAATAAATGCTCCACTGAGCGCAATAAATGTAGCATGTCAGAATATAAAGGAAGACTCCCGAGCCCTAGCCAACAGTAGTCTATCTCTTCAAGGTAAATTCAAGCATTTCAGTACAAGCTGTGTGGCTACAGCATTCCTCTTTTCCACAAGCCATTACATTAAACCCTCCAAGTACATCTTCTCCATGGTCTCCAACTACACTCCAAGTCAGAGATCTTCTACAACAATCAATTCTATCTGCATCTCACTGAGCATCACGAGGCATTTAAATCTAATAATTCAATGGTTCAATGGTTCAGAACGCCAACAGGATGTCAATTACCAACTGCTGACTCTGTATTGGAGTTTCAAATACAACAAATCAGTGCCATTTTATGCTAATAGAGCTAAGATTCCCACAAGTTTCATTCACTGTTTCTAAGTTAAAATAAAGACAATGCTAGTTTCAGCAGTGAATAAACTAAAAATGCTACTCATGGATGGAGCTGGAGGGAGTGGAGCAGCACTACGGCCATCTTGTTGCTCCGCCCCTCCACTCTGTCATCCCAGTTGACACAGGAACAGACCCCGGAAGTGAGGAAGGATTTTGAAGACTTTGCCCCTTTATTTATGGCCAACCCTGGATGAACCCCTTAGCAACCTATGACGTAGAAACAGGAACACAAGTGCTCATTCGATTGACAGCCTACCGGGAGTCAGAGGCCATCCTACAGGACATTAGGAGGGAGGTGGAGGAAATGCTGGATTTAGGGGTAATCCAGAAAAGCCACAGTCCCTGGGCCTCACCCATGGTCCTAGTCCCCAAGACAGATGGGTCTACTCGCTTCTCTGTGGACTATCATGGACTTAACTCAGTCACGGAGTCTAAAGCTCACCCAATGCCATGGACAGATGAGCTACTAGACATGTTTGGTGGGGCGACATACCTAACCACAACTGACTTAACAAAAGGGTAATGGCAGGTAGAGCTAACTGCCAGAGCTAGAGAATGGTCAGCCTTCATCACTCCAATCAGATTATTCGAATTCCAGGCAATGCCTTTTGGAATGAAAAACATACCTTCCACCTTCCAAGGGTAGGTAAATCAGGTGCTACAGTGTACGGAAGAGTACACAATGGCCTACCTGGATGATATTGCAGTTTTCAGTAATAGCTGGAAAGAGCTCCTGACCCATCTGAGGGAAGCATTGGGCAGGATACAGGAGGCAGGATTAACTGTCAAAGCCAAAAAGTGCCATGGCTGAGATGTCATATTTGGTACATGTAGTAGGGAGGGGGCAACTATATCCAAACCAGACCAAGACAGAGGCCATTGAGTGTGGCCCATGCCAGAAACCCATAAGCAGGTCAGGAGCTTCTTTGGGACTGCATGGTACTATAGAAAATTTGTACCAGATTAAAGCACCCTGGCAACTTTTCTATCTATCTTGTTAAAGAAAAAACAACCTAAGAAAGTAAAACGGGACCCAACGTATAACAAGGTCTTCACACAGCTACAAGTTGCACTGTGCAGCGCCCCTGTGCTGGCCAGTCCAGACTAGACTAGGCCATTTGTGGTGCAGATGGATGCCTCAGATGTGGAGATTGGAGCCATCCTCAGCCAGACATCCCAACAGGGGTAAGATCACCCCATTGTGTACCTAAGTAGGAAGCTACTTCCCTGGGAGCAGGCGTACTCCACTGTGGAAATCATTGCCTTGCCTGGTGTGGCTGCTTAAGAAGTTAGAGCCATACCTCTGCTGTACAATGCCAGTTTGACAACTATCTTGCCAACTGACATCACAGAGACAGATTTATGTTGACCACATTTTGCAGTAGACAAAAATCTGAATGGAGACCCTGGTCTTTTTTCTATCGGGGGCTTTGCCCCCGAACCCCTCAATCAGGGCACTTTGTCCCCTGCACCCCTGAACTAAAAGATCCCAACTCCAAGTTGGAGTTGTTTTGGGGAAGGGGTGCAGGACCGGGAGAGAGTGTGCCAGGGTCTCAGGTGGACCATTATGGGTGGACCATTACAGTGAACTGTCAATGTTGTCGGCATCGACGTGTTTGCTGTAATGGTGTCACCATATGGTCAACATACCTGTACCTCTATGGGAGGTGCTCTGAGGTACAGACAGACCACAACCCTCTGGTGTTGCTAAACCAAATGGGAAATACAAATGGGAGGCTCCTTAGATGGAGCATTGTACTACAAGCCTATGATATGGATATTAAACATAAACCAGGATCTGCTAATGCCAATGCAGGTGGCCTATCCCACCAATCTGAGTAAGGGACAGAACTGATGGAAACCCATATTAAAAGGAGTGTGTTCCCCAAGTTCTGTTAAAGAGGAGGACTGTGGCATGATAGCACTGTACCTTATTATTTTGGTCAAATTTCATATAATTTTATATATATAATTCACCAGGGAAGCCCCATAAAAAGGCAGGTCAAGTTGCAAGGTAGCATGGGTACAAAGTACTTGGGCCCTAGAATGATGTGGTTTCTTGTTATTAGGCAGAGAAGCTGTTTGCTGCTAGTCAGGGACTAGGGTTTGATTAAACCATTTAAAAGGAAACAAAAGGAACTAATTAAGCAGGGCTGGAAGGCCAGGCACACATTTGTGTCTGAATAACCCTCAGCATCTATTAGTGCCATTTTGTCTGGAGCCCTCTTGTCTGGAAGTCTACCCTGAGCTAATCTAATTACAGCTAAATGGACTAACATTTTAAGTAAATGACTGTACTGAGTGTAGCTTAATTACAGCAATTTCAAAGGGAGGGAGGCTGGATGGTCTCCTAAAATTCTGGTTTAGACTAGCTGACCTCTGAGTACATTTTCTCTCATATTCAGAGATGCACATTTGTTGTTTGTAAGAAAATACTAAAAGCCAATTGGTTGTGTAGCCATGGAGATGGAATGCTAGCCAATTGCAGGGCTAGTCAATATTTACTGGACCTGCCCTTTGAGAAGCCCACAAAACAAAGGTGCAAGACTGTATCAACGTCTTTTAGCCTTCTCTGTTTGCTTGCTGCCTTTTGCTATTTTACCCTTTGACTTTGGTGAAAGAACATTGCGCTTGGGATCCTGTCTTGCTAAGAGAGCAGAGACATTGGGGGTCACAAAACAATCTGAAGGTGCAAAACCTTCCCTGAGTCCCCAAAAGTTCTGTAGCTGTGGAAAAAAAGGGAACTTGCTCCGAGTGCTATACACTAAACATCCGCAGCTGCGGAAAAATTACACTGAGGACTGTGGAAAAAAGTGCAGCTATGGAAGTTCCTGAGGAAAACAAGCCATTGAAAAGTATGGCATATCCCCTTAGAGGCTATTCACAGCCAGTGTTTGTCCACAGTTGGGGGAAAAATGTTGCACACATGCTGCACCACAAAGAGTGAGGTGTAACTCTCCCCTGAGCCAAGTGCAGTGTTCTAACAACTGATATACAATTATAGTCAAGGTGTAGGCACAAGTAATAGCAAACCTACAGTAATGTCAGTTGTTACAACAAAAATAGCACACATTTTCATTGAAATACAACAAACTACAACCACTAGACCCAGTGCAGTCAATAAAGGAGAGCCACAGGCAGTAGAGGCAGAGCTGGTAACAGCCTGCAGTGAGTGCTACTGAAGCAGACAACATAAACACTCCAGGGAGAGACACAACCATCAGTTCCACCAACAGTTACAGACAGCCACTGTGGTGCATGGCCCTGCTGGTATCAGTGGTGCTGGAGTGGCATCAGTTGAGGGACTGGCTGCTGGTTTCTCTGTGAGTACTTACTGCTGCATCTATGGCAAGACTATCAAAGTCTGCTGCTCCAGTTAATATGTCGTGCCTGCTGAGCTTTTTACTCAGATAAGAAAAGAACGTTAGGGAGATATCAGCACTTGTAGCTTCCTTAACTTGCCTGTTTTATGGATTTCCACAACTGTGGAAATTTTCTTTGTGAATATATATAGCACAACTAGATTTCCGCAGTGCTACAAGCCATTTTTCCACAGCTATGGACATTTTTGCTCTCTTTGTGCATCCAGACCCTTTTCTTTTCAAGAATTCTTTTGGACCAAGAGCCACAATGTTCAGTTACTTTTCTAAGGATACTTTGCACTTCAGATTCAGCAACCAAGGACTTGAGATAGAAGAACTTTAAAATCAGAATTTCACAGTTTAGGTTTTATTGTGTATTTCCATTTTCTTTTCCATATCCTGTAACATATATATATAAAATGATTTGTCTTTAAGTTATGTACTGTTTTTTAGTAATTAATTAGTAAAGCTTTTGGTTTACTTTAAGATAATTCTGCCAGTGACTTCTGTGTGTGTGTGTGTGTGTGTGTGTGTGTCTTGGGAAGAGTTTGTTCAAACTATACTACACCTGTCTGACTGCTAATAGTCATACACTACCAAAATAAAGTACCACAAGGGACTCTGTGGACGCAAGGAGGGGAAGAACATGAAAGTTCTCAGGAGGGTCTGTGAGGGTTTTACCCGGTCTCTGCATTTCTGGGGAAAAGACACATATAGGGTGTTATAGGGCATTCCCCGAAGGCCTATACATGCCTGTGTTTTTCTGATTCATTTTGCATTGGCTGAGGTAGTTTTCTCCCAGGAGCACAGACTCTAGACTGTATTCTGCACCCCCTCACTGGGAGGGAGGGAGGGTGCCCTAGGATCCTCTTGCATACGTTCAGTTGTTAGTGAGCGTACTAAACGGACAGAGGAGGGGCATCCTTGACCCTAATCACAAGAGGATTCACTGTTGCCCAGGGAATTCCAGCCCAACAGAAGTGGGCTTGTGACAGGGGCCACATCTACTTTTTCAATATGCATTGGGCTATGCTTTCTGATCAATATTGCTGTGCCCTATCTATGTGGATGATCCCCCCCCAAGAGTCTGTGTACATGTCTCCCACCCATTTACATTTTACTTTTTCATGCTCAGGTGGTATGAGTTTTGTTTCTTGAAGGTAGGCTAGAAGTGCCTGTCTTTCTGATTTCCTGTATTACCCTAGCCCTTTTTTGGTTGGACTGTGGAGGCCCTGAACATTGTAGGTGAGTACAGTATATTTAGGTCATCCATCTCCCCAATAAGCTATTGAAAATTTGGTGTAGTACCCCACAGGTGTATTTTTTAGCTTGCATATAAGCAGCATTAACAAGTTTCACATTCCAGGTATGCTTTTCCAATATTTGCTTGGGTAATAGCCCAACTTTTTAACACAGCTATAAACCATAAACCAGTAAAAACTTAATGTCTCTCTGACAGAACAAGAAACTTGATCAACCTACCTCAGATGGGGCTGCCCCATCCATCTCACCCCTTCCATTTGTGGTTCTCTAGTCCTATTACCTGTTAAAATGAAAAGTGGTAATAGATAGTACATCAAGTCACAGCTGTACCATTCTTCCATAGGGAATTCCCATGGTCAGCAATGAGTACTAGTCGGCTGTGCAATGAGAATGCAACACCCATCCTTCAAGCCCTAAGTTAGAAATACGTAAAGCCTGCCCTTTCATCCCCAAGTATCCTCTCTCAATGGAGGCAGAGTGATGTAGCTTGTTCCCATGCTCCTAGCGGGGGCAGGCTCCCCTTATGTAATGCTTGGAATCCACCTCCCACCCCCTCCACCCCCACCATTGTATAACATAGTGCAGCAGGACCTTGATATCTGATCTGGAGGTCTATGCAAAATTTTAACACAATTGAGGAAAATGTCCCCAAACTCCCCAGCATTTGAGAAATGACCCCTCAAGGCACTTCTTTAGTAAATAACATAGAGTCTGATGCCTTTCTGACCCTGTCTCCCCTTTCCATCAATTGTCCCATAGTGGAATTCCCAGGCAAACTGCCGACTCCCCATCAGCAATTAATATGCTTACATTAGTGGGATTAAAATGTGTCCAACTGTCATATACTGTCCAGGTTTCAGTGACTTCAGCCAGATTGCTCTCCCAATGTCTCCTGATCTCTGTCTGTTGTCCGCTTTCTGGATCCCTGTTTCTCCAATTGCTGGGGTATATAAGCAATGGTAGCTGTGGTCCAGAACTTGTATAATGTCACTATCTTAGCCCATGGGATGCTGACTGGTGATGTCGTCATCATTGCAGAGTCTTTCTACTTTCCACTTTTTGGTGTCCACCTGCGTTGTTTTTCCAGCTCCTTTAGTTTCTGTGCACTCAAAAGACCCTCAGCTATGATGATCCCCAGCTTTGTAAGACATCCCTGGCGTCACTCAAACTCTCAAATTCTTTTGTGCCCACATCAGACACAATCCACAGTTTCACTAGGTAATCAATCTTTGCTTTCAGACTCTTTGTTCTTAGCTCTTTAAGGACGGGAATTAACTGTTTTCTCCTATCCATTGTGAATGGTGCATAATCATGTTCAAAAAACATTCTGTGACCACCAGAGTTTCCTTCTTTTCCCAAGCCCTTTGATACACTGCTTCTGTTGTCCGATAGTCCAAAAAAGCAATATTAACAGATCTTGGTCATGCTTTTGGGCCAGTGGGAGGTGCCAGTAAAAATCTGTGGTCTCTGATTATATCCATGGGATAGTCTGGTTCCAGATTTAACATCTCCCTGATAAAGCTTTCCATAAATTGAATCATTCCCAATTCTGTCCATTCTGGTATGCCATGTATTTGAATGATGATCCGCCTGGACCTATTTTCCAAGTCTTCTAGTTTTTACTGGAGGAGCACCTTCCTGTCATGAAGCTGCAAGATCACTTTATTTTGCAGGTTGGTAGTGTCTGTTAGTATGGAAATTTGCTTCTCAAGTTTAGATGTTTTTTGTTCTTGCTTCTGAATACTTTTTTGGTTCTCTGCCCTGTCCTTTTGTATTCAACCCAAAGTGGTTTCCAAGCAGCAGAACTCCACAAACAGTTTGCGAGAAGTTATGGAGAAAGTCTACTCCTCTCCCTCCTCATCACTGGCTGTGAGCAGATCTGGAGAGTCTGCATATCTCAAGGAGGAACAGCTCTGGCTCTGGGCCCTGTCTGCCAGAGCTATTTTCTACTGCTTGGAGCCCTCAACTGTGAATGCTTTTAAGTTCTGCTGAGTTGCCATGCCACTGGTATGCAGTTTCTCCTGAGGGAAATGAAGTACCATGTCTCAAAGGTGGATTTATTAACTTTTTAAATCTGGGCTAGAGAGAGCTCTATTCTCCAACTCCCTCATCACATGGCAACGTCACCGGAAGTCTTCTTCTGACTTTTCAACCTACAGTACTTTCTAACTTCCATTCAATTAAAAGGCTGATTCTGCACACAATTTGTTGACTTTCTGGTCATTACAGCTGTTTGGAGTGGCAGCTGCTATATAGTGGGGAAGTCAATTCCTTGAAGGCTAGTATAGCCATTAACCCAAGCCTAGGAACACAAAAGTCCAGCAAATGAAAACAAGTTCAGCACTCTCCTAAGTGACATGAGCAAGAACAAATTATTTTCAGAGTACTATAGTCTAGGCACAGGTCAGGAAGCACAGGAAAATCAGGAGCAGTTTCAAAATTCCCAAATAGCATTTTATTATTATCAACAACAGTAAAATAAAAAAATAAAAACTGGTCAGTATAACTATTTACAAAGGCAGTACAAGCAGAGAAAACAAAGTCCTTCATCTGAGGGTATCTCTAATTCCAAGTTTCAGTCTCTCAGTATCTCCTCTTGCAAAAGTATTGTTGTTCTTTTTATAAGTCTTTGCCTGGGAAGTCATTAAGAGACATCCTGTTTCTCACAAAGAATTCTTGTCAGTTTTTTTGCAAAGCAGGCTTGCAAATAGAACAGGGTCCCACGTTGGCCTCCTGCTGACAGCTCTGCAAAAGAGTCTTCAAACAAGCCTGAGAGAAGCTCAAACTTCATCTCAGGTTAACCCCCTCAATTCCAAATAGCTTTTTGCAATCATTTTAATGGTATATACACTATGGGGGAGATAGTCAGATATGCGCCAAAGTCCGGGAAAAAGTCCGGCGCAGCACAAGTCAGATGCACCGTGGTCATCATAAGATGGGCCACCGGAATTGTGCCAGTACAAGCAGGCAGAATATGGCAAAGATGCGCCATGGCACAAGCATGTATGTGTGGAGCCGACCTGAGCACAAACCCAGCGAGCAGGGCAAGAGCAACAGGCCCAGGGACACATAGACAAGGAAGCACAGGGAGAGGGGGCAGAGGACCCCACCAGCAGGGCACACCTGGGTACACAGAAGCACTGACCTGGAGGGAACACAGGGCACCAGGGAATGGTGCACAGACAACCCCAGTCCACCAACCATGGAAGAAGCACCTGTCCAAAACCCTGCCACCACAGCAATGCCAATGGCAGGGACATGCAGTAGACACCCACCAGGCAGGCCCACAGGGCACCATGTGCATGGTGCCAGGAGAAGGGGCAAACACAAAGAGCCCTGGGGCAAGCTAGGCACAGGCCACAGAGGGCCACACAGGGTACTGGCTGTAGGGGGAGGGGCACCGCAGTGCCACCCACAGTGGACATGAGCAGCCTCACAGGCAGATGGCAGGCAAGGGAGACAGGTACACAAGGTGCAGGGGCAGACACAGGCCACCATGGGACACATGACACAGGGCCATGCACAGGACAGGGATATGGCCCACATGCACAGTGATCACAGGAGCAATGGCTCAGGGGACGTTGGAGGTCTACCAGAGATATGGCAATGCACAACGGAACAGATACAGGAACAGTGAAACACAGGAACATAGACACATGATGGCAAAGAAGCATCACCAGGCACAGCAGATCTGCCCAAGGTGCCTAGCAGAAGGCTAGGATATCCGTAACAACCCACCCATCTCTGTGGCAACCAGCCCACCACACCTCCCAACACCAGACCCAAGTGTCCTTCCCATGCCACAGAAAGCCATGTATGGTGACCCCCCCAGCCCTGCCTCTGGGAACACAAACCAGAAGACCACCATCATGTCAGTGGAAAGGTTCCACCTGGTGTGTCCCCTAAACCCACCACCAACCACCAGTGCCATACACCCCCTGGGCCCCTCATTACCCCATGGGCTAGGAAGGTGGTTCCCTGTCCATCCCCGTCATTCAGTGAAACAATCCTGTCAGAAACCCCCATCCTGTCTGTGGTCCAGTAAGCACAAACCCAGTCCGCCCAAGCTAGGCCTGGACATCAGGTAAGAGAATGCAGCCACTATCATAGGCGCTGCACACTATACCTTCCCCAGCTGGTCCATGTCCATGTGTCAGGAATGGTCTCCACACTTGCACACCAGAATCCAAATGTGACCTGACCACCTGGCAACATAAGGGGATAATGGCAATTGCCATCTTGCTTGTGAATCCCCCCCATGCAGCCCAGCCTCCTACTAGCCATGGCCAACACCTTCTCGCTGTGGTTGGCTACCCCTAAGTCCCTGGATACAATATAACCAAGGTCCTCACCCCCACAGACACCACCAGTGCCAGAACCCCCAAGTTGTGAGGCCCAGTCAGGCATCCCCTCCCCGTGTGACTGGAATTGCACCAGTGTACACTGATGTCCAAATGCCATCAGGTGGACCAGGCCTCCAGTACACCTAGGTCCATATACATATTCCCCTCCCTACCTGGCTGCCCACCCCTGTACAAATCCCCATTCTGTCTGCAAAGAGACACACCAAACCCTTCTGACCCTCAATTATATCTGCCATGACCATGTGAAACACCACTGGAAATAACACAGACCCCTCTGGAACCCTACACATGATCCCCCTTTCAGTCAACCCATGGACTAGCACCTGATATCTGCAGTATGGCTCCCCACACCACCTGCAAAACAGACACAGGGATGTAGTAAAATAAACACTTTATAGAAACAGCAGCAACCATAGAAAAGTCAAAAACCAGGGGCAGGGACGGGGGAGGGTGAATGAAAGATGGGGACAGGAAATAGGGGCTTTACAATGGGATGGGGGGCTGCAGGGAAACAGAGTAAGCTAGGCTAAAGGGGGCTATGTACAGAAATGGCCTATTGCTGTCCACTGCCTGACATCCCCTGCTGCTCAATGGCCCATCACACATCAGTTGTCTCCCTCAGCTGGCGGCACTGGATTGCAAGTATCCTCATCTGCACCCCCAGGATCCTCAGCAGGGTCTGCAATAGGGGCCTAGCCCTCCTCTGGCCCACCATCTGTCATCCACCTAGGGGAAGGGACAGGACTGGCAATTAGTGCAATACCCCAAAGACCCCAGCCCACCCACAGTGTGCAGTGGACGGGGGGCACACACCCCTGGAGAGACCACAATGGACCATCACACAGAGGACCACACCAGCCAGCCACACAGCACACCACAGTGGAGTATCATGAGAATAACACTGTGTCATCTGCATATAGCAGGATCATGGGGCAGGCATCAGGGAGGTGGGTCACAAAGATGCTGAAGAGGAGAGGGCCCAGTATAGACCCCTGGGGTACACCTACTGACACCACACATGTGTTGGAGGTAGCACCGTTAATTCTGACTTTTTGAGATTGCTTGGATAAATACAGTAGTAGCCACAGACACTGCCAGCTATTTCCCCAAATTTCTGTGATATTTCCAGAAATATCTGATGCTTTTTGCATTTAAACAGTAGGGGCAGAAGAGAGAAACTCTTCGTAAATTTCACGAAATATCTGGAAATAGCTGGCAATGTCTGTGGCTACCATTGTAGCTGGAGAACCATTTGTCTGAGCCAGGGGACAGCCCTAGACTTCTTAACCTGTGAAGCAGTAGCTGGTGGTCCATGAGGTCAAAGGCTTTGGTTAGGTCTATAAAGATTGCCCCAACCAGCTGACCCCGGTCGAGTGCCTCATGTACATATCCAGTGAAATTAATAAGGGCGGTATTAGTACTGTGCAGTCTGTGAAAGCCATGCTGTTGGTGGGAGAGGAGATCGTATTTGTGCAGATGGTCCATGAGTTGGTCAGCTACAATTCTCTCCAGAGCTTTTGAGAGTGGCAAGAGAATTGAGATGGACCTATAATTCGAGAATAGTGACCGGTCACCCCCTTTGTGCACAGGTGTGACCAAGGAGGTTTTTCATGTAGAAGGGAAGGTAGTCAGTTGGAGTGACAGGTTGAATAGCTTTTTGTTGGGTCCAATGAACTTGGGAAGGGCTAGAGAGCAGTTTCATGTCTATACCATCACCACCAATTCTAGTTTTGCCAAGGACTCTGGTAAGGCATTTTTTGTTTCATTGATAGTTACCTTTCTGAAGTAAAAGGCTGGGGAGGTCCTGGTATTGGAGGAAGAGGGTGAGTGGTCAGAAGCTGCTGTTCCATCTGGGTACATAGCCAGTTTTAGGGGAAGGATGGCACTGTAATCTGTAAAAGCCTTGTTAGCCATATGTTAGCCATAATGTCTGCATCAAGTATTACTTCATCATTGTGGTGAAGCATGGAAGGGGGAGATCTGTCGCTGCTTCCGATTAAGTTTTTTATAGATGCCCAGAATTTCTTGCCATCACCCCAGCATTGAGATTGAAGGTTTACATAGAAACACAGAAACATAGAATTTGACGACAGATAAGGACTGCTTGGCCCACCTAGTCTGCCCATTTTCCTACCTAACAGATAAGCTGCAGATCCTAGTTAACCAACAGTTTACTTTCTCCTACCCCCCACTAGGACTGCCTTATGTCTGTCCCATGCATTCTTGAAATCCCCCACTGTTCTTGACTCCATGACCTCCTCAGGGAGGCTGTTCCATGCATCCACAACCCTCTCTGTAAAAAAATACTTATTCACATTACCTCTGAGCCGTCCCCCCTCTATCTTCAAATTGTGACCCCTTGTTCTTGCACATCTCTTTTTCTGAAAGATGCTACCCTCTTGGACTTTGTTGATTCCCTTGAGGTACTTGAAAGTTTAAATCATGTCCCCTCTGTCCCTTCTTTCCTCAAGGGTATACCTATTAAGCTCCTTTAGTCTTTCTTCGTATGTCTT
Organism: Neoceratodus forsteri; assembly: GCA_016271365.2. Lineage (NCBI taxonomy): Eukaryota > Metazoa > Chordata > Ceratodontiformes > Ceratodontidae > Neoceratodus > Neoceratodus forsteri. The sequence continues at coordinate 865,407,742 of CM057458.1, read as the reverse complement.
CTGGTGCAGACCCTGCACCATTTTGGTTGTCCTCCTCTGGACAGCCTCCACTCTGTCTATGTCTTTGCGGAGATGGGGTCTCCAGAACTACACACAGTACTCCAGATGGTTTCTCACCAACTGTCTGTACAGATGGATAACAACTTCCTGTTTTCTACTATTGATGCCTCTTCCTATGCATCCCAGTATCCCCCTAGCATTCCTTACTGCCTTCTCACATTGCTTACCCACCTTTAGGTCATCTGATATAATTACCCCCTGGTCCCTTTCCATTTTTACTGTTGTCAGTACCTCTCTCCCCATTGTGTACTCTTCCCATGGGTTTTTGTTTGCCATGTGCATTACCTTGCACTTCTTTGCATTGAATCTGAGCTGCCATACATTTGACCATTCCTCCAACCTTGCCAAGTCCCTTCTCATCCTTTCCACTCCATCTTGTGTATCAACCCTGTTGCAGATCTTTGTGTCATCTGCAAAGAGACATACTTTTCCTTCCAGTTCCTCTGCAATGTCACTTATAAAGACATTAAAAAGGACCGGTCCCAGTATTGAACCATGCGGTACCCCGCTAGTAACCCTCCTTTCTTCACTGTGTACTCCATTTACTACTACCCTTTGCGTCCTGTTGTCTAGCCAATTTTTTATCCAGGCTACCACCTTGGGGCCCACTCCAAGGCTTGCTAACTTGTGCATGAATCTTTTGTGTGGGACTGTATCAAATGCCTTGCTAAAATCTAGATAGGCCATGTCCACAGCCCCTCCCTGATCTACTACTTTAGTCACCCAAAGAAATCTATTAGATTCGTCTGACACGACCTCCCATAGTGAATCCATGCTGCCTTGGGTCCTGTGCCCCATTGGCTTCTAGGTACTCAACAATTCTTTCCTTCAGAAGTGATTCCATCATTTTCTCTACCACTGAGGTCAAACTAACTGGTCTGTAGTTTCCTGCCTCTGTCCTGCTCCCACTTTTGTGAAGAGGAATCACATCTGCCCTCCTCCAGTCCTCAGGTACCACCCCATCCTCCCATGATTTGTTAAAGAGAGTAGTCAGCAGTGTCACTAGTTCTAACCTTAGTTCTTTTAGAATTCTTGGGTGTATCCCATCAGGCCCTATTGCTTTGTTCACCTTCAATCTTATTAGTTCTTTCAGAACTCATTCTTCTGTAAATGGACTGGTATTGACCCCCATCTTCAGAGTGTTTCTCTTGTTTGGTTTAGGTACCTCCCCCTCCTCTTCCTTTGTGAATACTGAGCAGAAATATTCGTTCAATATCCCTGCTTTTTCACTGTCCCCCTCTACCCACATTCCCTCCCCTTTATTAAGCCTCAGTATCCTTTCTTTGGTCTTTCTTCGCTCCCTAATGTACCTATAAAAGGTCTTATCCCCCTTCTTAACAGAATTGGCTATCCTTTCCTCGGTTTGGGCCTTTGCTATTCTGACTGCCTTCCCAGCCTCTTTCTGCTTTAACTGATAAAGTTCTCTGTCTTGCTCCTTCTGTGTTTCCTTATATTTCCTGAATGCTATCCTTTTCTCCTTAACCTTCCCTGCCACCTCTTTTGAGAACCATAGCTTTTTTCCTTCGTTGTGTTTTATTGATTTGCTTTACACAAAGGCTTGTTGGCTCTGTGATGGCTGTTTTGATTACTCCCCCATTGTTCCTCCACCCCTCCTTCTTGCCTGTTTGCTAGTGCTTTTCTAAGGCACTCTCTCATTTTCCCAAAGTCAGCTCTCCTAAAGTCCAATACTCTTGCTTTTGTATGCTTGATTGTATGGCTGTGTTTATCATGAACCACACTGTTTGGTGGTCGCTTGTTCCCAGATGGCTACCCACATCTAAATCTGAGATTCTTTCTCCATCCCCATTTGAGAGTACCAGGCCTAAGATTGCTCCCTCCCGAGTGGGTTCCAATACTAGTTGTCTGAGGCATGCCCCCTGTAGGGCATCAAGAATGACCCTGCTCTTGGATGTGCCTGCAGCAAAGGTGCTCCAGTTAACATCTGGCATATTCAGGTCCCCCATCAACAATATCTCCCCTTTTTCTGCCATTCTAAGGAAGCCTTCCATCATTTCCTTGTCCATTCCCTCCCCCTGAGATGGGGGTCTGTATACAACCCCCGTGCGGATTGTGGTGCCATTTCCTGTCTCTAGGGTGACCCAGAGTGCCTCATCTACTCCCTGTTTACTTTTTAGTTCTGTTGCTTTGATCCCTTCCTTTACATAGAGGCTACTCCTCCTCCTCTTTTACCCTTCCTGTCCCTCCTATAGATTGTGTATCCTGGTATGTTGACATCCCAGTCATGGTTCTCTGTGTACCATGTTTCTGTGACTGCCATAATATCCTGGCAATCATCTTCTATCAAGGCCACTAGTTCAGGGAGCTTGTTACACAGACTACAGGTGTTGGTATTCATCACCCTCCACTTTTTGATAGCCTTACCCCTTTTAGCCCCATTCCTGTCCTTACTGCCTTTGCCTTTTTTTACATTTACTTCTGTTCTGCTCCCTAATAACTTCTCTACCTTGGTGTTTACCTCACTAATTAGCATGTTTTGTGGGGGGAGGCTTGGATTTCCCTGCTCCTTTTCAGTGCCTCCTCCCTTGGCTAGTTTAAATGCTTGCCAGTGAAGCATTGAAACCTCTCACCTAGGATCCTGGTTCCCTCCCTGGACAGATGCAGACCATCGCACCAATATAGGTCTGCATCCCTCCAGGTGGCTCCCCAGTCCCCAATGAAGCCAAAACCCTGAGCTCCACACCAGTTTTTCAACCAGTCATTGAATTACCTGGTGAGGTGTGCCCTAGCATCACCCTTGCCATAGACAGGCAGCACCTCCGAGAAGGTTACCATATGCGCTACTTGTCTAAAGCCTCTCCCCAACTCAACAAACTCCTCTTGCACTGCTCTCATCCCATTTCTAGCCAAGTCATTTGTCCCTAGGTGGACAATGACATCCAGCTCCCTCCCTCATGCAGCTCCTCCCACGATCCTGAGGATTCGCTTCCTGTCTCTCCAAGCCATGGCACCAGGAAGGCACCTTACCCCTCTCTCCCCTTCCCCCCCATTTCTACCCCCCAATGATTGAGTCCCCCACCAGAGTTGTTTCCTTCCCCTGTGGGGTCCCATGCCACCCTCCTGTGGGTCTCCTTTGTGAAGGTTCCCAGCATCCTCCTTGGTCTCCACTGCAGGTACCTCCATAAAGGAACCACTATCCACCAGAAGAGCAAATGAATTGTGGAGAGGTACAGCTGGAGTGATGCAACTCTGTTCCACCACCCTCTCCCTCCCTGAGCCTACCCCTGGTCCAGCCTCTCCTCTTTCTTGGCAACCTCTGAGGTAGTGGCATTTGCCCTGGTGGTCCCTGGATGGGGGAGGAGGTTTCACAAAGCCTAGCCAGGTCAGCCTGGAGACAGGCCACCTCCTCTCTCAGACCAGAGAGGTGCCTGCAAGTAGGGCAGCATTGCAGCCTCCAGAATGTCTCCCGGAACCCTGGTGCCCCACAGCCATTGCAATGCACCACTCCTGTCATATCTTATTTTGTGTCCCCTCTCCTGTTTCTCTGCATGCTTACTCTCTCCTCTCCTTAAAACTCTCACCCTTCCTGTTCTGGGACAGCAACTTCCTATCTTCTTTAGTAGCCTCCCTCTTCCTTGCTCAATGTCAGACCACCAGCAGCTGGGGGGGAGAGTAAGCTACTTTTTTCCTTTAGGGTTGACAAAACCAATGTTTCTCTATGATCCTTCCCTTCCTACTGCCAAACAGGAGGTTCCTGTTGACAGTCAGATCCAGTGGCTATAAAAGTAGAACTGGCTTAGGGTGGGATGGAGGGCAATTAGTAAGAAAAAAGGCTAGCAACAGGAAGTTGTAATTTGGGTCACCTGCTTTTATAGTGTCTAAGCCACACCCCCAATTAAGCTCTCTCTCCTCCTACTGGCTTAGCAAAGTCAGCTAATACAATACCCTTCCCAGCACAGAACACATACTGACTGACTTTCTTTTCTTTCTTTTTTTCTAACCCTAAATAAGACCCCTTCTACTTCTAATAAAGTATCTGTCTACTTAATCTCAACAGACACTGACTCCTGCTGAGATATAAGTTTTAAATTAATAAGAAAATGTAGCTTTTTTAGTTAGCTGCTTTCTGCTCTACAAGCAAGGCTTTTGTGCTAAGTAGCCTTATCCTGTTGGATAGCCCAAGTGTACCTGTTTTGGGCCACTTTGTAGCTTTGGATATCAGTTGCAGTCCCAGTTGCTCTAGCCTGGTGCCAAAGTAGATCACGCTGTCGAATCAGGCTTAGGATTTGTGGGGTGGCCCAGTCCATGATGCAGCCTTTAATCAGTTTCTTTTGAAATGGGGCAAATTTGTCCACTGCTACGTGGAAGTGGTTGAGGAAGAACTCCAGGGCTGTGTTAACAGAGGGGCATGAGTCAAGGAAACTCCAATCTATCCCTTTTAGGTAATCCCTAAAGCCATCCATTGCAGAATTTTTTATGACTCGGTTCCTCACCATTCTGAGGGGGACTTAGTCTGTTTAGTCGTCCACTCACATTGGACAGGTGAGTGGTCGCTGAGGGTTTCAGGGAGCACCTTGACATTCTTTAGCCACTCTAGGTGCGTTGTCAGCACCCAGTCAATCAGTGTGCTAGAGCCTGTGCGGTAATTTGTGCAGGTGCAGCTTTTGACCATCTGAGTTGGATATCCTAGCTATCTCAGATATCGAAGAGCTGAGCTTAAAAGCCGTAGTTAAAGTTCCAAGCACAATTTGTTTCTTTATTCTGGCAAGCTCTGGTGTAGAGGTTAGTAAGGCTTCTGGCCCCACTCTGCTGCCACCCTGGTGGGATGTATACAGCAATAACAATCAGACCTTAACCCCCTTTGCCTATCAGGATTTTTATAGCTAGGCATTCACAGTCATTATTAGTTGCTGACAATTGGACTCTGTAGCATTGCAGATTGTTGCAGGTATAGATTAAACATCCACCTTCTTTTCTCCTTGTGCAGTCCAGTTTATGCAGGTTGTAGCCAGATATGGAGACTGCTGAGTCGTGTGTACGTTATGAGCGAAATCTCTGTTAACACAATGATGTCAGGCTGGGTAAGTGTTACCCAAGCCTCAAGCTATGTCATTTTGGCTAGGGGGCTGCATATATTCATAGCCACAATCCTTATTTGTCCATTATTAGCTGGGGTCTGGGCTGATGAAGTCAGTGGGCCTGGGTTGTGGTGGATGTTTCCAGACTTCAACAGTAGTATTAAAATGAGTTTCCTGCTTATTTTTGGGAAGATGAACTTTACTTTAGACTTCTGGTGATCTTGTGAGTTACAATTAACAGCTGGGGTTCTAATTGCTGTGCTTAGACTGGGGAACAGCCATAAGGTCGAGAATGAGATCCCTGCAATAGTGGCAATAATGGTGGACCAAGACAGTTGTTGCAAGGGGTGAGCTTGTGGGGGCACTCTGATGCTAGTCTCCCACTGTGATGGCTTTTTACTCTGTAGGACAGGATAGTCAGTGCGGCAAGTGGCATTAGTAAAATCATGGTGTTTTTGTCCCAGGATAATCACCAGGAGAAGGATCAGCTGCAAGGGGGTACCCCTTGGAATGCAGTGAATGCTCCCTTTGATGGTCATTATTAGGAGAAATAATATGTAGCCTTCCTTGCTGTGGGAGCTTTACAGTCTTGAGCTGCTAGAAATTTGTGCCGTGCAGGGTGGTGGACCTTTTTATATAGACTCCTTATGCTTTTGAGCTCCTGACAGCTCCACCTTATTAATGAGGTGAGCCTCCAGAAGCTCTTCTGTTATGGCTTGGACCTTGTTAATTTATAGTGAGGAGGGCAGCCTAGTCCTGAGCAGATAATATTGGGAGTGACAGAAAAGCCCACAAGCAGGAGAGAACTGTTGAGTTGAAAATTGTGTTTTAAGGGCTATTTAACTCTCAGTTTATTTAGTAAGGGAAGAATTGTCCTCAAGCTGGCGGGCACTAGGGAAAGGTTACCGAAGTCATGATTGGTAGGAGGGGAAAGTCTAAGATTAGTACTGCTGTACTCTAGAAAAATGCAAGGACTAAAGGACTGATAGAGGTAAGGCAGCAGCAATGTTTGTAAAATTGGAGCACGAGAGAGAATCACCCCTTTAAGAGGTTGTAATTGACTAGTGTGAGGCCTCAGGGGGCAGGGATCACTGGGAAGTGTATTTAATAAAGGAGGGGGGATAGGGGGTCAGCAAAAATAATATCCATTGAGTAGTACAGCAAGGCAGTGGCTGAGCTGTGATTTGAAAAAAGTACCTTGGGCGCTTTCTTTCTCAATGGGGATCTGCAGCATCCAATCGGGAAGTGGTCACAGTCCCCAGGAGCCAGTCCAGTTATGGGGATTGAAGCCTGGCAGCTCCTAGCTAGGAGCTGACAAATTGTACATGCTTTCATTGGTCAGGGGGTGGTGGGCTGGATGCAGAGGGCCGGCCTCCAGCAGTTAGTAGCGCCAGGGCCACTCGGCAGAAGTGGAGATCCTGATTTAGGCTTGTGGTTGCTTTCCTTGGTCAGGGGGTGGTGGGCTGGATGCTGAGGTCCAGCCACCAGCAGGTAGCAGGTTCACTGTAATAATGGCATGAGAGGGCAGACCTGGTGGAGGGTTAGGATGTTCCATGACCTATGTCTTTATTCTTGTATACCAAAACTAGCCTAGATGCAATGAAATAGCTTGCAGTACATGACATGTCATAAAACAATGCAAGACAAAAGGACTTAATTGCCATTTCATTTAACTGTTCACTGCTGCATACTGCAGCATTTTGTAAGAATACTGCAAGGCATTGCATGCCATAGTGGCTAGAGCTGCTGTATTTGCAATTTGAAATCTTTTTATATTCTTCTTTTTGTTTGTTATTGCAGTACTGTACTTTTGGTTTTTTTGTACACAAACATCCCTCTGTGAACCACATCAATAAATGCTTTATACACTATATCTCTCATGCCACTTTTCTTCCAGGTTCATGCAGCTTACGCAGCTCTGATCAGCAGGTAGGAAAAACCCCAGCAGATTTTTTCCTCCTGTAACATATCCATCTCGGGCAGTTGTTAGGGCACAGAGGCAGGTGACGAGGACTATGTTGAGTAATCTCATTCCTTGTACTCTAACTATTGTCCCATGGCAGATGTCAAGATAAATTTTGTGTCCTGGACCATTAAAGGCATTACCACCTCAATCAAATGTAAAAGGGTTCTAACTGACCACCACTGTCTTTAGACAAAAGCAGCTTTCTTACAAAAAGTGCAATTGTCTAGTTTCAACGCATGTGGCTGGGGGGTGGGAATGCACAATTTATCATGATACCAAAATGTGGGAGTTACAGTCATTTTACACAAGACTATAGGTGGGCAAACTCAGACAAGGTGATGCACAGAAGGCTGACAAGTGCTTGCTTAGGTTACCAAGGCTGCCTGCCCTTTGCTCCTGTGTAATGTCATGCCCTGAACAATTTGCGGATCTGAGACCATATCTGACTTTAACACAGACACTGCACCACTGAGTTCTGCAGGGGACCTTAATTTGTTTCTCAAACATACTTAGGGCTATAGCTTTGGATGGCTTGACAGTAACTTATGGGCAGGAACAGTGCTCCAGCACTTCATAAAGGAGCATGCTCCCTTAGGTAGATGGTGGCTACTGCATCAAGATGGGAGAGGCTATTCCCCTACATCCCTGTACAGTCTTCAGATAGCAGAATGCACTTCTGTCTTACACCTTCAAATGTTATACAGTCCACTACAGAGGCCCCTACTGGGCAGATTATTATCTCAAATCACACCCTAATAACCTTCTTGATGCTGCAGAGCCCACCTACCCCAAGATCAACCTCTGGAAATCGGATAATTTTCTCTTTAGTAATGAAAAATGTTGCCAGTAGGTTGAAATAGGATCCAAGCTTTTGTTTAAACTTAATGAGACAAAAAAGGTGGTCTTAGGTACCATCTGGAATGTGTTCAAAGAATAAACTCTATTCAGTGTAGGATTACTGAATGCACTATACATATGACCAGGGAGAGAAAAGGGGAGCTCAAGGATCTCAAAACCCAGTTAGCTAATAGGGGAATAGAATACAAGATATTGCAGATAGGTCAGCAGACAACCTAGCCAAAACCAGTGGCTTAAGATTCCAAATTAATTATCTCTTCATCCATAAGACTGAGCTTAACTTTCTTTGGCAAAAGCAAAGACGCTGGGAAGGGTGAGCGAAAGCTTGGGAAATCTTCACACACCATTTCTAAAGGCAGGCAAGCATATTGTGGGGTTGTGCTACATGGACAGTAACCAGCAACCTTCTCTTGCTGCCTTCAATGTTGCAATGAGCCACTCTTCTAAGCTCTGGTATATGTCACCAGATTCTCCAGTGCCTGACCAAATGCAGACTACCTTGGCACACTGACAATTTCTTTACTAGGAGAGAAACAGATAGCTGCACTAGAGGCTCCACTATCCCTGGATGAAATTGCCCATAGTCAGGGCCCTGTCTCCTTAAAAATCACCAGTGGATGATGCTGCCCTTGTGGACATGTAAAGTCACCTGTCCAAGAAGGTCAGAAGAGCTGATCAAAAGGTGGCTTTCCAATGATGGAATTTGTGAGGAATGGTAATTCCACTTCTGAAATGCTTTTCAGAATTTATTTTTTAATTCCTCAGAATTCTAAAAAGAATTTCTGTATAGTCCATGAAATATTTCTGTAGAGTCTGTAATCCATAGAATATTATTCTGTGGGTTTGTCAAAAATAAGTCCAAAGTTTATTTTAACTGCACAATACCATTCCTTAGGTTATGTAAACCATGTATTACTAATCTGTTGGGAACTATTTAGCAGGAGTAAAGATTCAAGAACCCATGGTTAAGAGTGGAAACTCATGATGGAAGGTTTAAGGAGGAGGCAAGACAGTTCTATTGTACAGAATGAGTGGCGGAACCATGGATTTGTCTATCAGTGGATGTGGTGGGTGCCAAGACCATATGCATGGCTGGGAAAGAGTTATGGGTTTGGTGGTTACTCAGGTCAGTAACAGTGGTGGGGGGCATGGAGGTAGACATGGAGGGATAAAATTCCATATGCACTGTAGGTTCTGGGGCAGATAGGGAACTAGACGCAGACTAGATGGATGATTGGTCTTTTTTTACTTATTTATTTTTGGTGTCATTGTCCATATTTCTATGTTTCTAATCCACAGTTAACAAAAATAATATGTTTTAGAATTTCTGAATCCTGCTTTCAAAGAAATTCCATGGAATTATGTAGAATTTCCAAAATGCCACAGAAATATTTTGGCATCTTTCATTTTTATCCCATGGTTGCTCAACCTTCCCCTATCAGCTTCTTCTCCCCTAGCCCACCATCCATGGGACTAATCCTTGCAGTGCCCCACCATTTACCCTCTGTGGTACAGCCTCCCAGGATGCCCCATTTCTGGGAGAAGTTTCTCTTGGTCAAGGGAAGGTGCGGAGCCTATGAGGAAAGGAAGCATCATCCTGCAGATCAAGGTGTTTTCCACTTTTTTCCAGGTCCCCAACCCTCAGACACTCTTGGAGTGTTCTGGATTGATGTATGCATATCAGTGGATTCGTTGATGACTTCAGCCAGGAGTGACCAGTTCCTGAACTGTTACTCCTAGACTGCACCTCAACCTATGGTCACCTAGGTGGTGATAATACAGCACAGCAGGCTACCCTTCCACCCTGAGGGAGGACAGAATCCATCAGGATGCTCAGTTCTCCTTCCCTGACTGCCCTTGAGCAACCTATGCTTGTTCCCAAATCCAGGTAACCAGTATGATGGCAGGTCAGGCATAGGTGTCTCAGCCCTCCATGCCAAAGGACTGGCTAGAATTGTTTTATATAGGAAGTGGAATTCAAAAATTCTGTACATCTCTGCTTGTCTGTGTCAAGCATCAAACAGTGTTTCTAAAGACTCATCATATGTGTACGGTGTCCCACTTCTTAAGAGGGCTTGTCATCATGGTGTTGCCCAAGAAAGGTAAGTATAGAAGACATCCAGCACAGTCAACCTCAGAAGAGAAACACAACTCAGTCATGGTGTAGCCTGTTCCAATCTGGGCAAAAGGAACATAGGAACATAGAAATCATGTCGACATATAGAGACTGCATGATCCATATAGTCTGCCCATGTTACTGCCCACCTCCTTATATAGACTGCACCCTGATGTGTCCACAGTGTCTGTACCATGCGAGTCTGAATTCATATACTATCTTGGATTTCACCACCTCCTGAGGTAGGCTGTTCCATGAGTCTATGACCCTTTCTGTAAAGAACTTCTTCCTGAGGTTGCTTTTGAGCCTGCCTCCCAACAGACGCAAGTTCTACCCCCTTGTACGTGCATCACTGTTTTGCTGGAAGAGGTTTCCTACGTGTGTTGTGTTGATTCCCTTAATGTACTTAAAAGTTTTGATCATGTCCCTTCTGTTTCTTCTCTGCTTACGCTTGTACAGATTTAGTTCTTTGAGTCTTGCTTCGTATGGCTCACGATGCAGTCCATGCACCATCTTTGTAGCCCTTCTTTGTACTGTCTCCAGACAGTCTATGTCTTTTTAAGGTGGGGCCTCCAAAACTGTCTGCAGTACTCTAAATGTGGCCTCACCAAGGATCTGTAGAGAAGAATGATAACCTTGTTCTTTCTACTTGTAGTTCCCCTACCAATGCAGCCAAGGATGCCACTCACCCTCTGTGCCGTCTTTTCACACTGTTTTCCAACCTTTAAATTATCCATGATGACTACTTTGAGGTCTCTTTCTACCTTTGTCTCCTCTAACTGATGCCATCCCAGTGTGTACTTTATCCCTTGGTTTCTTTTTCCTATGTGCATAACCTTGCACTTCTTGGCATTGATCTTCAAGTGCCAATTCCTGGACCATTCCTCAATTTTTTTCGGGTCTGTTTCCATACCTTTCACTCCCTCCTGCATGACTACTCTGTTGCAGAGTTTTGTGTCATCTGCAAACAGGCGAACCTTCCCATTCAAGTCATTTGCATTATCCCCAATAAATATGTTAAAGAAGATTGGTCCCAGCACAGACCCTTGTGGAAAGAAAATGTATAGTACAAACTGGAAAAAGTAGGCCACCCTCCCAGAATATATTTAAATAATTTATTCTTAAATTTTTCGGGAGAAAGAACAACCAGCGTGTTAGTCACAGCTAACTTGCTTCAACATTCCAAAGACACTCTCCTTCATCAGGATAACACCGGTGTACTGTTTAAAAATGCATAACTGTATTATATAAGGTATCATAAATAAATATTTGGATTAATATGACTGTAGTATAAGGTATTATAAATAAAAAATTTGGATTAATAGGTGAGATGTTATGAAATGTCCAAAGTTACATATACTTACACCTAGTTCATGAATTAACCATCATTATCAGTTCCTTTCTCCCACAGACACCTATTTGTTAACCATCAAAATTAGTATTGCCAGACACCATTATAATAATATTTAATATCTGCTGTAAATACTGTAAATTAAAGGTGTGCTACCTTTAATTTATGCTGCAGATTCATTCATGCAAACTTTTTTTGTCCACAATTTAGATATCTATAAAGAAAAAGAATATTCATATAGTTTTCATAGTACCATCTTTGAACACTCTCCCTATTTTATTAGTGGTAATGAATGCTCCTGCATACCACCTTAAATGTTTTTATGTGTGTCTTTCTTTAACAATAGTTGGTTAATGTCTCCTTTCAGATGTAAGATTTCATGACACTGTAGACATTTTATAGCGATGCTAAATTCTTTAATATTAAATGCCTCTTTAAATAAATTTCAGCCTTGAAGTTTCATTTACCTTAACAAGTGCTTCACTACATAGTTGGTGCCTAGATGGGAGCGAACCAAAACAAATATAAATACCAGTTTGGTCTTTTAGCATTTTAGAAAAATGTTTTTCAGAAGTACACATTTACTTTTCAAGACTCACCTGTTAAAAAATGATATTGCAGCATGGCCCACTGCTCTCTCTCTTTGGGAAAGCAGCATGCCGTCACCTTTTTATAGTGAAAGGAGAAAGGGAATCAAGAGCAGAAATGCACACTGGCTCACATGACATAACAACACCATGTGACAAGCGCTTGAGCACCGGAGTGCTCAGTTGCACTCCAGACCTGCAGGAATGTGGCACCTAGCCCATATTAAACAAACAAGGCTAGGTGTTCCAAATGCATGTATGACCATATTGAAATAAAATACAAAATAGCTACATTTTTCAAAGTTTTTTTAATTCTATTGCTGTATACTGTCTCAGTTTCCTTTATTGGTCATTCGCAGTTTTTATATGGCCTCTTAATTAACCAATGGGCTTAGGACAATCACAGCTCATCTCGGAGCCTCCACCATTACCTGCACATACTGATCCCCTGTTAAATATACAGATGTGTCAAGCCAGGATAAATGGCAGAAATGCTGCAGAATATCACAGAATTCTGCAGTTTACTGAAGGGGCCATTGTAAGTCAATGGCAATTAAGGCCTTTTGTCATGCAGGTTTTTGTGACATGTCATTACTGCAAGTTACTGTGCTTCATCATGGCGGACACATCTGTAGATTCGCAGATGATTAATTGCTGACCAAAAAATATAAACAAAAAAAAATGAGGATAAGAAAGGTCTAAATGAAATGGATCCGAAGTTGGAAATGTGAAGGGGGGGTTGGACCTCAACTTAAATGTTTATGTAGTAACACTCATATTAATACCCCACAGTTCAAGAAGTACTGTACAGTGCCTTATTTTCAATGGTCCTAAATATTTGCTATATTAGCTTAGGAGCCATTATCAGCGAAAATGTAGGACCAGTGAAACTTTCAGTGCCACGATCAAGGTCCTACTTCTGACTACCAGAATCATAAAATCAGTTGTATTTTCTGAATCTAGTGCCCCCCCCCCACATCCAGTTCTTTATCAGTATAGCCTATGTTCATGTATATCTACAGTAAGTAGCTTATACTGGTATTTCTCTTTGTTTAACAGGGTTACTTTGTGTTACAGTACTTTTGATTTGTTTAACTTAAGCTGTCAAATTAAAATTCGTACCACTGCATGCTCACGCACTCACTCGCTCATTCACTTGGTGTTTTCCACTTGAGCGCTCAGTCACTCACTCACTCACCCAGCATTCACTCTAGTTTCAAGTAAGGGATCCACAAATGCTGTTGCAACTTTAATTCCTTTTATTTATTTTTTCTCAAAAAGAAACAAAAAAAAATAAGAAAACCGAAATCTAAAGACAGAAATCCCAAAAAGTAAAATGATGTTCTTCTGCATCCGTTATCACATCTTCCTCAGCATGTGGTCATTTGTGGGCATTGCTCTTGCCATTGTTCATTCATCCTCTGGTAATGCACCTGAAGAAAAAACAAACAACAATAAATGAATGTATGAATGGAGAACCTTAGAGTGATTACTCTAAAAGGGACATAAACACTTACACGGGTTGAGGCAATTTTCATGTGCGTCAGCAATTCAGGACTACAAAAACCCTCTTATGCGGTTCTCTTTCCTTCCACTCAGCTCGCTAAAGGTTGCCTCAAGCTACTGGGATGCTTTTCTTTAAGATTTTGTAATTTATGCCAACCTTTATTTTTGTCTTACCATCTGAAATCTGCTCAGCAACTTGTCCTGCATACTAATTTGTGAACCACTTTTTATTCACGTCTTTGAAGATCTTGTACACTGATATGTTCAGAGGCTGGAGCGAATCAATGCAGGCAGCAGGTATGAATATGGGTATAAAATTGCATTCAGCTAAAGTGTCCAAAACTGTGGTGGTTGTATGCACTCAAAAAAGATCCAACAGGACTAGAGCTTTTTGTTCTTGTGGTAGGCTGTGCTGCTCTTGCACATTAGCAAAACAGGGGAAAAGCACCTTGTGCATGTACTCTAGGAAAGTGTACTCATTCACCCAGTGTTAATTGAATGGCTTATGCTCCAGTCATTAGAATTTTTGTGAGCTGGTTGGCACACAGTGGTTTTCCCCTTATAGATGACTTGTGGGGGTAAGGAGTCACTGGCGAATGTGCATGCTAACAGCAGTGAAATCTGCCGCTTGTTCCCCAGTCCTTTAAGGGCCACCTGCTTGGAACCAGCTGCTGCCATTGTCCACTGGGACACTGGGACCATGGCAACACTGGTTTCGTCAAGGTTGATAACAAGCTCCTTGGGGATTAACTCTTGGGCACAGGCATTTGAAATTCTTTTAAGAAAGCCAGCTTTTAACATGGTAAAATTGGAAGGTGTCTTCCTTCCAGCCTTTGTCCCCTTGTGCTTACTAAACCCTATACACCGCAAGAATTTCCAGGCACACTTTAGGGTGAGATTGAGGTGACCACCATTCTCAATAAGGAGTTGTGGGCCACTGGTTCTAACAATTCCTAGTGCTACAGATTGAACAACCCTCGCATTCACTACTGCACCTTCACATCTCAAGCTGTGCACCACCTTTTTCAATTGCTCTTCTAAGTCTGTTAGGAGCATTGTGGGGCAACCTCTTGACTTGTGGGGTAATACCAGAGGAAGTCTTATTTGGTCTGGGATTGTCTGCAAATGAAGCAGGTAGTCTGCCTTGAACTTGCAGATGGTGCTTTCATTTATGGTGCCACTGTACTTTGAAAAGTAATGCCTTACTGCTGACATGACACCATTTTCACATGCGTATTGCCCAAGTTCATAACGCACCTCGGTGCAGTATGTTTGGTACATGGATGTCTGTTTTCTTTTTGCTGGTGGTGTGCTTATTAATTCCCGAGCAAATGTGGCAGAAACATGCAGCTGTATGTCAGAGCTGGACATAATAGCTTCAGCACCCAGATCATTAACATCTGTAGGATACTGCCATTTTCTTTTGCTACTTGTCAGCCATGTAAATATTGACATCTTGTTGGCAGCAGAAACAGCAGAAACAAAAGGCACAGCATTTTTTTAAGTCAGAACACTGGCATCGCGGAGGGGAAAAGGGGAGTGAAAGCTACCATTTATCAGTTGATCATCAGAATGCTAATTCAAAATGGGGCCAATGTGGATGATCAGCTGATAATGCAAAAAAAGTAAACATGAATACATGGTACTATACAGAATATTTTACATACAAGAGGGAACAGAGATGATCCTAACCAGAGGGAATGTGAATAACCTGACTAGATATATATAATCACATAAATACACAATTTTCCTACTCAGTTCTGTTGCCTTCATTCAGTTCTGTTACCTACAGTACTGGTTGCCAATCTATAGCATCATTTAGTCCATATTTTGGATTGATGGATTGAAACCTATCTATACAAAAGGCTTCCCTAAGCAATCATTTTCTGCTATAGTCCCCTCCCCTAGGGTTTAGTTCTAATTTTTTCAATCCCCAAAAATTGTATGCTACAGTAGATAGCTGATGTTGTGATTCAAGAAAATGTCTTACTAGTGGTGAGGTGATATATTGTCTGTGAATAGCGCTTTTGTGTTTTCCTACTTTAGTTTTTAATGCTCTCTCTGTTTTTAAAATATAGATCTTATCACAAGAGCATTTATGTAGATATATGACTCCTGTGGTTTGGCACTTGATAAAATGTTTAATTTAGATCTCCTCACCCTGGGCAATATCCTTGATTTCTTTGACTTTGTACTTATTATTGCAATGAGTGCAATGTCCACATGAATAATTACCTCTTAAATCAAGGTCTGAAAGGAAATTCTCTTGTTGTTTTTCTGGTACCTGATGTTCTGTATGTACAACTCTATTTCCTATTGACTTATTCTGTTCTGCTACCACCAATGGCCTATTTTAAAACACATGTTCTCCCATGTTGGTGGCCTGTAATACATCCAAGTGTTTGTTCACAATTGTTTTAATGGAAAAGAAGGCATCATTGCACCTTGTAGTTAACATAACCTTGTCTTCCTTGTTCACTCCTCTCCTGTATATGCCCCATGTAATAAAGTTCCTTGCTATTGTGATTCAGTTCATGTTAGAGCTGTTTGAAAGACTGACCTCTGATAATCCTTCTTCTCAAACTTGTATGTCATCTCATTTGCTGTGACTTGAAATTCTGCATCTGCAGAACAGTTCCTTCTTGCTCTTAAAAATTGACCATATGGAATTGATTATTTTAGTTTCTTAGGATGTAGCTATCTGCCCTCAACATGGCATTGTGATTTGTTGGTTTACTGCACAATTCAGTTGACAATTGTCACTTTTTTTTATAAATTAGGAGATCTAGAAATGGAATCTATGTTTCACTGGCATTCTGAACAAAAATGAAATGGTCTGCTCTACTAATTAGATAAGTGTGAAAGGAATCTGACTGTTGTTTGGTGTTTTTCCAGATGACAATTATGTCATCAGTAAAGCACTTCTATCTGCATATTTCTTGTTTGTATGGGTTCACTTCATTGAAAACATATTTCCATTCAAACGAGCACATATACTGTATAAATTGGCATATAAAGGGGCCATGCTGGACTCCATCAATGTTCTCCTTATTTGTAAAAAGTACTGTTTCTCAAATTTAAAATTGCTTAGCTGGTTAACAAAGAATAAATTAAATTAAATGGTCTGCTCTAGTAATATAGTAGAAAATGGTCAGCTCTAGCTAAAAGCCTTTATCTAAGGGGTCTACAGGACCACAACCTGTGTAATACTAAGAAATTCTGGACTCACATTAATGCTTTGCTGAAAGGTGGCACCAGTTCTCAAGACGGTGCTATTCTGGTCGATGGCCAGTTGTTAGATGACCCTTCCATGATAGCTGAGGCCTTCAATGCCTTCTTTATAGACTAGAAAGATATAAGCCCAATACTCCTACTCCCCCTCCTGCTACACAAGACTCCACTACCGGTGATTCCCTCCGCTCCCAATTTCACCTTATGCTAGTCAAAGTATCAGAAGTACTGCCCCTTACGAAGCAGATAAAGCCCGACTCTTCCCCTAGTATTGACCAACTTGAACCATGACTACTTAGAGCAGCTGCCCTGACAATTGCCCTGCCTGCCACTGGACTAGTTAACAGGACCTTCATCAAGTGGTGTGTCCCTCGCAAATGGAAAGTAGCCGTGATAGTCCCTGTACACAAAACAGGGCCATGTGGAAATGTACAGAATTAAAGGCCGATATCCATTCTCTTCCCCTATCTAAGATTCAGGAAAGGCTGGTTTGCAGCCAGCTGCAGAATTATCTAGAACATAACTGCCTCCTAGCTGACAATCAGCATGGCTTCAGAAAGGGCCATGGCACTAGTACAGCCTTGATTAAGTTCACAGCGGATACACTGAGTGAAATGGATAATGAATCCTCCACTAGGTCCATATTTATAAACTTGACAAAGGCATTTGACCCTGTCTGTCATGGGCTGCTATTAAATAAATTACAGTTCCTTGGTCTAGACCAGCTCTTGCACACCTGGTTCTCAAGCTATTTAATGAACAGGATGCAGAAGGTCAAGTGGAGGGGAGTGTATTCTGGCTGCCACCCGGTTACTGCTGGCATAACCCAGGGCTCTATTTTAGGTCCGTTACTATTTACCCTTTTCATCAATAACTTTGGTCTAAATTGTGGCTCAGGGAATTTAATACTGTACTTGAATGACACAGTGGTTTACTGGAGTGATCCCAAACCTAGCACCATTGCTGCAAACTTAGCAGCCACTTTGAACTCCCTTGAGAACTGGTTTGCATCCAACCTACTAGTTATGAATGTCAAAAATACTAAGGATGTCCTTTTTGGGACCAGTTCTCTGGGTGTGCATGGGCAACTCTTGCTTCTGCTCTACACATCATCTGGGTCACGGATAGAAGTAGTACACAGAGATCAAATATCTTGGCGTTTATCTGGACCAAGACATGAACTTCAGGCCTCACGTAGAGCACATAACTAAGACCATACACCAGAAACTAGGCCTTCTCTACAGGCTTGGCAATTCACTAACTGATGACTCCAGGATTGCAATTGTTAAAAGCACCCTACTCCCCAACCTACTTATGATGCCCCATTATTGCACTTCCTTAGGGAAACTGAAAACCAGAGCTGACTGTTCTTTATAATAAGATAAGTTGCTTTGCCACCCTCTTCCCTCCTCGGAGACACCATTGCAAAGTTCTTGCTGAATTTAACTGGCCTCCTCTGGAACTCATACTCTCTTATTCCTTACTGTGCCTCACCTTCAAACTCTCCAATGTCTACTCCCCCCTCCACCCTCAAATTGGTAGGCCTGCTTAGCTCCAAGGTTTCCAGATGAAACCTTCACTCCTCAGGTAGCAATCTACTTGAAATTCCTCAGGAATGTACCAGGCAAGGCAAGACAAGGCAAGGCAAAATGTATTTAAAAAACGCCCAATCCCAGAGGCTTTGGATGCTGCACAAATAAATAAACAATTCAATAGACAATTACATACAAATTCATGACAATAAAACCCAAAAAAGAAATAATGTATTACTTAACTCTAAGCAAATCAGAAAATAAATTATTAATAAATTAGTCCAAAAATGCCTTAGCAAATAGGAGGGCCTTAAGGTGATCCTTAAATACCTTCAACGTGGGAGCCCCTTTAACCCCAAGGTGTAACGAATTCCAGAGGATGGGGGCGGCAACACTGAATGCCCTGTAGCCAGCTGATCTCAATCTTGTCCTAGGTATCACCAGGGGACCTCCACAGGAGGAGCAAAGGGAGTGAACAGAGAGAGCAGAAACAAGAAGGTCTGACAGGTAACCAGGGCCCTGACTATGTAGGGCCTTATAGATGAGAATACCCATTTTAAAGAGGATCATCCACCTGACCGGCAGCTAGTGCAACTCACGCAACACCACTGCAATATGGCCAAACTTAGGCTGCCCAGTAAGTAACTGGGCAGCTGCATTCTGCACTAACTGCAGTCTGCAGAGAGATTCTCCCATGACCCCGAGGTAGAGAGCATTACAGTAGTCAAGCCTAGATGTGACTAAGGCATGTACCAACACTGGTAAAAGGTCTTTCAGGTACTCGGCATCCTATTACTTGGGACCTAAAAACTGAAACTGACCAATAAAGTATACTTATAGAGTATACAGCAATGGGGGGGTGGCAGCAGATTGGTGTACCCAACCAGGTGTTGGTAGTATGTGGGGTCACTAGACACCATAGAATCATAAATACAGGCAGCAGGGGGAGCTATCAGAACATGGGGGTGCCACTAGACACTAGGGAAACATAAACACAGGCAGCAGCTGAGCAATCAGAGGGTGGCGGTGCCACTAGGTACCAGAAAAACATAAACACAGGTGATGGGTGAGTGACTAGTGGGTGGGAGATGTCGCTAGACATCAGGGAAACATAAATATGGGCAGCAGATGAGTGATCAGAGGGTGGGGTGCTGCTGGACATCAGGGAAACATAAATACAGATGGTGGGTGAGTGATTGGAGGATGGGGGGTGCCACTAGACACCAAGAAAACAAACATAGGGCAGTGGGTAAACAATCAGAGGGTGGTGTTGTCACTAGACATCAGGGCAACATACTTATGGGCAGCTGGCAAGGAAGTGGAGGGTGGGGGTGCCACTAGACACCAGGGAAACATAGCAGATGACAAGCAAGTGTCAGAGGGTGGGTGTGACACTAGAAACCAGGGAAACATATCAGGTGACAAACACCTGACTGGAGGGTGGGGGTGCCACTAGACACCAGGGAAAAATAAATAGGAGGTGAGTAATTTGAGTGGGGGGTGCCACTGGCCCACTGGACACCAGGTAAGTTTGTTTTCTTCTATGGGGAAAGTGCAGTACTGTTCACTAAACTGAGCAATATTCACATGAATTGTGGATTAATGTATTAGTTCCACAGTTCATATGTTTTATCTCACAGTCCAGTGAGAAAATTCCAGAGAACAGAGTGAAAATTCACTAAACACTTTTGAAAGATTTCAGATTTCGCCAAAGGTGAAAGTTCAGAAAATTCTGTGAAAGTTCTGCTAAAGCAGAATACTTAGCTTTTGTCCAGCCCTTCTAAACATGCTGGATGTGATATAATCTCAAAGTTCAAAAAGGGTCAGCACACACAACTACACTTCTTTGATCCTGCCAAATAATTCAGGAAATTTCTTTGGTGATGTCAGCAGGAAGCAAAAGATCAGTACATTTGTTTGACAATTTGGCAAATATGTCAATGACTTCATCTAGATTTATTAGTTTTGTTGCCCCACCCTCAGTTGCTAATGCGGCAAGATCACTTAGTCTGTCCTGACCAGTTGTGCTTCTCAGGTATGGCTTTGTTTTAGGGCACTGAAGGATTGTTCACATGAACCAGTAGTGATTGGTATAGCAAGTGCAGTGCTACTCAGTTGGTGAATACCAGGAAACATAGCCAGTGGCAGTGATTTAAGCAATGAAGAGATGAACCAAGGAAGGTTTTCAGAAGGCAGACAGTTCAATAAACCTTTGTGCAACAATCAGTTCTTCAGGAAGTTGTACTCCATAGTGTCGCATATAACATTTAGTTTTGAATACAAAGTTCGGGCTGCACCTGGAATGTTGTGCCTTGCTCACAAGAAGGTGGAAACAGTTTAGTACAAATTTAGCCAGCACCAGCTACTTACTAGGAACCTCAGTGAGTAAATGAATGGTGCGGAGTCTTGTTTCTTCGAAAGTAAAGTGCTTAATTTTTTTCAAAGTGCCACACAATGTGCAAACAGCTCAACTCCAGCATACCCCCTCTCTCATCTCTGATGGTAAACCAGGTTTCCAAATGTGTTTCACACCCCCTGGTGCTTAGTCATGGGATAACAGGTTCCTGGTACCATACCAATAAATAATATGCCATTTAAAGAGACAGTGTGCTAAACCGCAAAGTGCAACTTGCATAATATTAAAAGGTTAAAAACATTGATTTTGCACTCTTGCTAAACATAATAATTCATCATCCATTTGATCAAGAAGGCAATAAGTTACAATACTGCTGAATCAAAAAATGTTAAATGTATTAACAATGTGCAACTATGCTTGGTTAAAATTGGCTCCTAATACATCATTACTTACGGAACATTCAAAGAAACATGACTGACTGTATTCTCTATGTTCTTACTGATTTTAACCACTCGTAGTGTCCTTTGTTTCCACAAGGTTTCCCTGAAGAATCCATTACAGTGTGCTAGTTCATATAATTTGCACAACATAATCTGGAAAAAATACATAAGGAATATTTGATTAAACTTGCATTTATAAAAAAAAAAACTATTTCAGCTTACTTCAATGGCACAACAAAGCCAAGTGGAGCAGTTCCCTGTAACAGCAACAGAACAAACCTTACTTTCAAATACAACAGCTAGGATGGGGGGGGGGTATAGCTCAAAAAGCTTTATTTTCTAAGGAATGGTTTAAGTTCAATCCTTTCATTGAGTTCAGGTTTCTCAAAGCCCCCTAACAAAACAATCCAATATTGTTCTCTTTTTAACAAAACGTTGCCATAATTTCCCTCTCTTGGACTGTTTATAGGTTTCTCTATACCCACAAAGGAAATGTCATGTCTTCCCCTACTGCTAGCTGCATTGATACGGAAGGCTAAAGCATTTTTGTATCTTTATTCTCAATAGCTCTTAGGTGTTCTCCAATTCTTTGCTTAAACTGTCTTCATTTTTCCTATGCAGTAACAACCACAGGAACATGTTGCCATATAGATAACACCTTCGGTAGCACATATTATGAACTCTTTTACCTTGACATCCTTTTTAATTTTAGGATTTTTGAAAGTTTGGTGATGTTAACATTTACACAGAATTTGCAGTTGCCACATTTGTGGCAACCATCTGTTTTTTTTTGAGGAGCCACATCCTGGGATTTTCTTTTGTGGGTTGTACAGGATCCTAGATCCTGGATTCTCCTACCTCTCTTGTGTACCATTCTGGGTCTAGTATCTTTGAGGTCCTTTAAACCTGGATCTAGGATCACTATGTGCCAATATATTTCTGTATGATATCACTCACTTCTGGATTGTGCATTGTATGTAGAAACAAAATTAATACTAAGGTCCCCTTTCTCTCTTGTTCTCATGACCTCTGATCTCTGCATGTTGTCTACTTCTGTTCTGGCTTTGCTGACCATATGTTCAAGGTATCTGCAGGCCTGTAATCTATCTTCCAGTTCATTTGCTCTCTGTTCATAGATTTTCCTTTATCTACGGTTTCTTTTGATCCTTATTAACTGGCCTTTTGATATCTGTGCAATTGTGTGGTGGGGTGACTTCCCCTTTGCCTGTAAAAGGGTGTTTCTGTCTACTGATTTTCTAACTAGGTCAGTTTTAACACCCACTTGCTCATTCTTAGCAATAATCAGTTCTATGAAGCTTATCTGAGACTTACTGAATGATATTGAAAACCTTAGATTGCTGTTGCTTTTTGCAAAATATCTGACAAAATCAAATAAATCCTCTTCTGTTCCAGTCCAGATTATTAACATATCATCAATAAATCTCCTATAGAGATCAATATGGTGATAAAAAGGATGTTGTCAGATGTACGGATCACTTTCTCCTCCCATTTACCTACGTACATATTGACAAAATTGGGGGCCAAACTTGCCCCCATTGCAGTTCCCTTCTGCTATATATACTGCTTGTCGAGATAGGAAAAGGTGTTAAATATCAGAACAAATTCTGTTAACTGCATTAAAAATTCAGTTGGGGGGGGCCCTTGTTTTCCCTCTGTTCCAGATAATACTTCATTGATTCTAGACCCTCCCTTTGGGGAATATTTGAATACAAAGATTCTATGTCCAGTGTTACAAACATACTGTCTACCTGGATTTCTAGATCATTTAAAACATTCAGAATATCCCCAATATCCTGCATATATGAGGAAATTATTTTTGCCAAATCACACATGTAATGGTCCGCCAGTTTAGACAGGGGTTCAGTGAGTGAATCATTACCCTATACTATCGGGTAGCCTGGTGGATTAACCAGGCATTTGTGTGTTTTGGAAAGGTAGTAAAAACAGGCCCTTATTGGGTGATCAACAGTTAAGTATGCAATAGTGTCATCCGAAACCCAATCTTCCATTTTGACTTTTTCCAGAAATTCATCAATTCTCTGGTCAAATACTGCAGCAGGGTCACTACTTAGTTTTTCATAAAACATTTCATTATCAAGCTGTCTGCATACTTCTGAATGGTACATTTTGATATCCATAACTACTATAGATCCTCACTTATCAGCTGGTTTGATAGTTAATACAGTGTTGGAACCCAGCTGACCTAATGCTATTTTTTCTGTTTTACTCAGATTTTGGTAGTGGATTTTCCCTAATTAACATCATTATCCAAAATCTGTAAGTCTTGTTGACAGCTTTTGAGGAATGTTTGTAAAGCTGGTGTCAATGGTGGACAGAATGTGGATTTGGGTTTGAATACATTATTGGTATTCACCTTTAGTTCTACATCACTAATTTCAATTACATCAGGAGATTGACTTACCCTGCCTGTGCCACCTTAGGTTCAGCTTCATTTCTCCTGGCAAAAAATGACATTAGGCTTAAACTCCTCACAAACTGATTACAATCCACAATCGTGTCAAAAAGGTTGCATTTTCAGGACAGCACAAATGAAAGTCCTTTGCTGAGAAGGGTTAATTCCATTTCTGAAAGTTCATAGCTCCATATGTATATGACATTCCCTATTGGTATCAGTTCTTGTGATGTCCTCATTGGTTCCATCTCCTTCATGTTTTGCCCTTTCCTCAACCTCTGTTGCCTCCTCCTCTTCCTGCCCCCCCACCCTTGTCTGTTTTTGGGGCTGGGAAAATTGAGTCTCTGGTTTCTTCTGGGGACTTCTGGGGTATTATGTAGTGGTAGATTAGGGTTTGTCGAGTATTCCTCTTCTCCTAGGCAAATATCCTCAGAGTTGCTGATCTCCTGATTCTTTCTCCCCTGATCTGCATTTGTTGTTGTTCTCAGAATTGGCATTAATGTTGTGCTTCCATTGTTGTTATCAGAGGGGCATTTGCTCCACTCAGAAATGGTGCATTTTTATAATCATTAATGTCTCTTTCAAAATGCATTTATTTAATTTCCTGTATTTTTCTATCATACTTAATCAGATTATTTTTAAACTTGTCCATCAGTTCCTCGTATAAGGGATGGCTTGAAAATTCTTGCAAGGCTTCTTCCCTTTTTTTAATTTCTATCTCAGGTTCCCTTTGTACCTCCACATTTTCTTTTAAGATGAGCTCTATATATTCTTTACTTGTATTGTAACTAATATAATGCCAGTTCTTGAGAAAACCTTTTCTCTGCAGTCCAAAGGTATTTTTTTTTCAAAACTCGCAAACCACAAGGCACTCGCTCAACCTCCAAGTGAGCATGCAAGGATACATGCTCCCAATGCAGTCTTTTTAATTGGAAAGCAACTTTTTCAAATTGACTGAAAGCCTGATTGATATTAAAAGGCCCATGAGGGACAGTGGGCTCTTTATTTAATAGCTCTGTGAAGTTATCATTTGTAGGAGTGGTGTGTAAAACAAAATTGAGGGGGGGTCCCGTGCTTCCGTGTTGTTTGTCAGCTCTCCGGTTCCACTCAAGGCTTTACTACCACTCCTCCTACTTGCTATTCATTTACTGGGTTGGGTTTTTCTTACAACATGGAGATAAACACATAGCAAAATATCTTATACCTGAAAGAGGCAAACTATTTATCCAGTTACAAGCTTCTTTTGACCCATGCAAATGCCCAAAGTGAAACAGATAAATTTGAAAACAAAGAAAGTTCGGGCTGCATCTGGGATGCCATGCCTTGCTCACAAGAAGGTAGAAACAATTTAGTACAAATAAAGCCTGCACCAGCTACTTACTTTGGAAACTCAGTGAGTAAATGAATGGTGCGGAGTCCTGTTTCTTCGAAAGTAAAGTGCTTAATTTTATTCAAAGTGCCACACAATGTGCAAACAGCTCAACTCCAGCATAGCCCCTCTCTCATCTCTGATGGTAAACCAGGTTTCTAAACATGTTTCACACCCCCTGTTGCTTAGCCATAGGATAGTAGGTTTCTGGTACAATACCAAGAAATAATATGCCATTTAAAGAGACAGTGTGCTAAACCACAAAGTGCAATGTTCATAATATTAAAAGGTTAAAAACATTGATTTTACACTCTTGCTATATACAATAATTCATCATCCATTTGATGAAGAAGACAATAAGTTACAATACTGCTGAATCAAAACATTTTAATTGGGCCTGCCCAGTGGCACTGAGGGCTGAGGTGCTGGTCACCTTACCTTGTGCAACGCCGGTGACTCATGTTCGGGAATGAGCATGGACCGCCGGGGGTCGGCAGGGGCAGGAAAGGATTGAGCATCTGATGGGCTGCTCTCCTTCTTGGGGAAGGGGGGCTTCTGCTGTGGGTGCCCGGTTGCCCACTAGCAGAGGCTGGGGGACAGAGATGCTGCACTGCAGACAAGGGAGGAGCTAGGGCAGATGCTTGGAGAGGAGCGCATGCATGCACGCTCCACTCCGCAGGTGTCATTGCACACCCTGACCCCTAGGGGAAGGAAAAAGGAAAAAACACTTGCTGTAGCAGTGTGATGGAGGGCACCACACAGGCTCTGCTCCCAGTCAGCCATGGCACTGGCCCCTTGAATCTGGTCTCTGGTGGGGTGTTGGGGAATCCCGCCAGCCCCGCTAGGGGGGGCAAGCCCTGGGGCCAGGTCAATGCCGGATTGTGGATATCAGAGGGATGGGGCTGGGGGCACCCTCTGGATGTTGGCCAGAAGCAAAAAACTAATAGTTGCAAAACAAACAAAATTTTAATGTATTAACAATGTGCAACTATGCTTGGTTAGCGTTTCCTATGCTACCTGGCACAACTGATGGCAAATCAATTTTTCCACTTCACCTTTCCATTTGACAGTGCCCTTCTGGCAGCTCTAATTCATGTAAATATTGTTTGCTGTAACTCATCATTCTTAAATGTATGCCTGGTTGTATTGTTCTAACTGTTAATTATATTACCTGTAGCTTGTAGACCATGTATACTTTATACTGAAAGTTGTATTCCAACTGCTTGCTGCTAATCTCACACAAATTGTAATTTCTATTCTTTGTATACTGACATAGAACCTTTGTAAAAGAGCCATTGGCTCAAAGGTATTTATCCGAAATTCTAATACATAAGAGTGCAAAATCAGCGTTTTTAACCTTTTAATATTGTGCACATTGCACTTTGTGGTTTAGCACACTGTCTCTTTAAATGGCACATCATTCATTGGTATGGTGCCAGGAACCTGTTATTTTTATTTATTTATTTATTTATTGAATTGATTCACCAGGAAAGGCACACTGAGCAAAAAGATGCTTGTCTCCCGGTGCGACCTGGAGGAAGGGTTACAAAGGGAGGATAACATGCAGGTTATCACAATACAAATTAATCAGATATACAGAGGAAAATGGAACAACTAGTTGCAACATTGGTTAAAGTCAGCTAAAAGCATATACCCTGATCCTATGACTATGCTATCCTATGCTAATATGCTATGCTATGCTACAGTATATGTTATCCCATGACTAAGCACCTGGGGGCGTGAAACACATTAGGAAACCTGGTTTACCATCAGAGATGACAGAGGGGTATGTTGGAGCTGAACTGTTTGCACATTATGTGGCTCATCGAATAAAATTAAGCACTTTACTTTTAAAGAGACAGGACTCCATACCATTCATTTACTCACTGAGGTTCCCAGTAATTAGCCAGTGCCGTGTATAACATTTAGTACTGTCTTATCTAAAAACTAACTCTGGCCAGTGCTGATAGGGCTACAGCTGAGGAATGTGGAATAAAAATATTGAAAATTACCAAAGTGACAGTGCGAGCCTGCGATAGCAAAATGTAACTTATGCTCATAAATTTGTTATTTTGTAATATTTTTAGACCACATTTTCAACATAGCCTTATGACGAAGGGCAGAGCAAATATTCAACTTTTCCCTGAAAGGTGATTTCATGCAGGAACTGCAAAATCAACTTTCGTGACACAAAAATGCATTCTGGGCAGGAGTTGAAAAATGACAGCTATCACATTCATGAGGTGCATAAAGAAATGGCTATGTTGAACATTTGTGGTAAAAATATTGAGTATTACCAAACTTACAAGCCTGCTTTTGCAAAATTCAACATAGCCACATAACATTCTTTTATTTAATATTTTTACACCAAATTTAGAGTATTGACTTCTTTTGACCCCACCTCGTGAACAATGGCAGAGAAAATTTTCAACTCCTGCTCGAAAGGTAATTTTGTACAGGGACAGCAAAATCACCTTTTGGGATGTAAAAAAAAAATCATTTTGGTCAGGATCTGAAAAATGACATCTGTCACATGCATGAGGTGCTCTACAGATATGGCTATGTTGTAAATTTGTGGTAAAAATATTGAAAATTACCAAAGTAAAGAGCCTGCATTCACAAATTCAATGTAGGCTCATAATTTTATACTATATATATATATATATATATATATATATATATGGCAAAAACTCCATTTAATGCATCAGTTAGGGTTGTTCCACAGTGACAAAAGTGAGGAAATTCGGTGTTAGGGTTGAAAACCCACCTTGGACCCACCCACCCCCAACCGGCATTGGGGTGTGCATTGGGTCGTCGGCCCTAACTCTCACCTCATCACATGTGTAAAGAAGCAGAGGTATAGGAGAATGGGGTTAGAGTTGGGACCAACACCCAATGTGCACCCCAGTGCCGGTTGAGGGTGGGGGGGTCAAGGGGTTTTCAACCTAACACCGAGCTCTCACTTTGTTGCTGTGGAACAACCCTAACTGATGCATTAAATGGAGTTTTTTGCCTCTAATTTCCCTTCTTTTTGAGAATGATAATGAGAAATACTGAATGTAATGTGGCGGCAGGAGTGCGGGGCCCATCTTGTGACATAGTAACAGGAACAGCAACACAAACAGAAGCACTAACAGTAGTGCACATGGTAATGCAAGTGCAAATAAGAACAGAAAGGGTAATGCACACAGTGGCATGGACGGAAACTGTCTGCCAAGTGATGTCTCGTCACATAGTAAGATGGTGCCCGCAAATGGAAATGGCACTGGGCATGGTGATGCAAAGCAAAACAGAAAGAGAAACAGTACTGTAGACACAAATGGAAAAAAATAACGGAAAAGCTAGCGCAAATGGAAATGCAAAGGATAACGCAGATGGTGGCGTAGACATGAACGGTAAGTGAAACGGGTACGGAACCGCAAGCGGAAAGGGCAACGGTAACAGTTATGTAAGCACACAGGCTGGTTTTCCCCAAAAGCTGCATAGAGAAAGACAGTGAGTACAAAGAATGTATGCATAATAATGTGTCTCGGAGCAGAAAATGAGGAGTTGGAATACTAAATTGCTTATATCTCAGGAACCGTACAACGTAGGAAAAAAATTTAAAAGTCATATGATTTAAGACTTTCCTGGCTAGTTTTGTACTTAGCCCTGATTAGGGAGCTAAGTATTTTTCCAATGAAAAGTCCGTATCTTGCACCATTTCTGAGATACGGGCCCTAAAAGGCGCGGTGAATGCCGTAATGTTATCCTATGGGAAAAAAGAGAAGTTCAGAGTGGCATAACTTTGGCTCCCTGTAATATTTTTTTCACCAAACCATGGAAAGGCACATCTGTGGCATGTTGGCTGTCTTCCCTCCAAATTTCAGCCCAAAAGACCAAGCCGTTATTTTGCAGCAGGGCACCAAAGGATTGCTGCAATGCGTCGGATGACGTAATGTTATCCTATGGGAAAAAGCGTCAGATTTGGAGTGCCGTCACTTTGCTGCCATGTAATATTTTTTCAATGCAATACTGAAAGGCATATCTATGAGATGTTGGCTGCATTCCCTCCAAATTTCAGGCCAAAGCACCAAACCGTTCTTTTGCAGCAGGGTGCCAAAGAATTGCTGTCATTTTCCCACAGCCTAGAAAAGTACTGTCGCAATTTGCGAAAGTTTTCGCAAAAATTTGCAACACTTTCATGAGTGTGACACTACTTTGCGAAAGTACTTTTTCCAGAAATCTGAAAAACAGATTTCTGGGGTGTTTTACCCCAAAATAAAGACATAGCTAGCACCCTCAGGGCCCGACTAGGTGAATATAAAAAGAATTAGTTTGCTAGATGGTCTCAATTTTAAATGCCAAGCATTTTTCTGATCACTAACTGAAAACAAAATGGTGGATTTGCGACAGTAAAAGGGCCATTTGCGACAGTAAAAATGCATTTGCGAAAGTGTTGAACTTTTTGTTAACTTTTCCCATTGACTTAAAATGGGAACTTGTTTTTTGAATAACTTTTGAACCGTTTAATATTTTTTCACGAAATCTTCAAAAGGCACATTGGGGACCCTGGCTGCTTGTTCCCTGAAGATTTTGGACTGGTCATGCAAACCGTGTGACCTGTAGGCGCGACCATAGAATTCTAAAAAAAGTGTAAATGTACGCGTAGATCACGCTTAATAACTCTGCAGCCGTATATCCAACTGGTACGAAACTTGGCAGATCCCAAGGCGTATGGGTCTTTATTCTGTATGCTAAATTTCAGGCAAATTTGTTGAACAGTTGCAAAGTTATTAAGGTGAAAAATTTGGGGTATAACATGTAAATGGCTCCTCAACCCTAACTATGGTAGCACTACCGTGCTACCATAATATATATATATATATATTAGAGGCAAAAAACTCCATTTAATGCATTAGTTAGGGTTGTTCCACAGCGACAAAAGTGAG
The DNA here is from genome assembly GCA_016271365.2 of Neoceratodus forsteri. Classification (NCBI taxonomy): domain Eukaryota; kingdom Metazoa; phylum Chordata; order Ceratodontiformes; family Ceratodontidae; genus Neoceratodus; species Neoceratodus forsteri. The sequence continues at coordinate 865,377,969 of CM057458.1, read as the reverse complement.
GAAATTCGCTGTTAGGGTTGAAAACCCTAACTCCAAATTCACCCTCCCCAGCACCACACACACACACACACACACACACATATGCAAGTATGGAGGAGGACCAAGTCAACACAACCAATGACAGACATCCAGCGGCAGGTGACAGAAATAACAAACAAATGTCTAAATGTACTACGAGACATCCCCACCCACCTGACCAGGTACTGCATGCTCAGTGGAGATCAACAGCAAAACTGAGGCCATGTACACCAAATGTACACATCCCTGATTGCAGCTGCACACAACGTACCACACTTAGTAGTTGCATGGCCTTACCTGCCAATGCCCCACACCACACCACAACTGGTACTGTTCCGTTAGTCAATATAAATGCTGAAGGTGCATGATGACAGTTGTAGAAAGGTTTTAACACTAGTGAGTATACATTAATTTAGAGAAGTACATAAATTAACTACAAAACACTAGCATGCTCAAGATAAAAGTAGTGTTACATTTAGTATGTGATTTACATAGTAGTACATTTACTGCAACGGTTTGCTCAATATAGAGAGGATGATGTAAACGTATGGAAAAGCATTGCCTGTTCAATGCTGTGAAATTCCTACTGCCAGTATCAGATGCATTCTTACTGATGAAAGTGTACTGCTGATGTACATACATAGACCTTCAGTGTGTTTCAATACTAAAGATGCAGTAAGTATTCTTTGTAAGAAACAATGTAATTGCATGGATCAGGCCAAGCAACTTCTAAATATCATAGCACTACTGAGCCAACAATGACGTACCTGTATCAGAGATGTCTATAGGATAGATTTTCCTGTAGGCACTTACTGAGTATGTTGTACCTGAGAAAGACAATCTCATTGCATCTGTGATGACTAACTTATTCAAACAGTGATACATTTACTATTGTTGCAATGAGTGATCTATGCCACTTATGGACACAGTGTAATTTTTTTAACAGTTGTTTCATACTCAGGCTGTGTGCCTAGTGTTTGGGTTTGCCACACTTCTGTCACTGATGCTATCAAAGTGATAACTATGTTAATTGTGGTACAACAGGAATCAAGTAGGTATAGTGTAGATATAAACAGAATGTCTTTTAGTATTGATTTAACTCACAATGTGGTAAGTGTACCAGGACAGCAGGGGTTATTCTCTATCACTGACTCTGTCAGTTATAATCACAATAAGGTTTCGATGACTGTAATGATCAAGTTACACTGTTCATCTTCATGAGTTCATATTCACAGCCATTCTCCAGCAACTAGACAGTGTATGGTGTAACTGGGTGGGACACTGTGTTGCAAAGCTGCTGCAGTGCCTAGCAGAGGGAGAGTATCTACTCATAAAGACAATTAAGCAATAAGGCATGACCAACAGTTATGTTAAATGGTCTATTAATCACCCTGTAGGGGTTTAATGTTGAACGAGGCGTAGCCGAGTGCCACATGTCGCTAGACAGTGATAAACTGACCATTAGCATAATACCTGGGAGTGGCTTATTGCTATCATAATAAAACTGTTTTTTTAAACAACATTAAACCATGTTCATCATATGGTTAGGCTCTACATGTATGATTATAAAAACTAAACATAAGGCTGTTACAATGTTTACAGTCAATTAGAAAGCTGCATTTCTCAAACCCTTGTTATAATCAGAGATATTATACCTGTACAACTCCTTGGTTTTGCTCAACTCTATTGCTCAGGTGGCCCACCACATGTGGTGTGGTCTGGTGTGGGGCATCGGTAGGTAAGGCCATGCAACTACTCAGTGTGGTACGTTGTGTGCAGCTGCAATCAGGGACGTGTACGTTTGGTGTACATGGCCTCAGTTTTGCTGTTGATCTCCAATGAGCATGCAGTACCTGGTCAGGTGGGTGGGGTTGTCTCGTAGTACATTTAGACAACTGTTTGTTATTTCTGTCACCTGCTGCTGGATGTCTGTCATTGGTTGTGTTGACTTGGTCCTCCCCCATACTTGCGTGTGTGTGTGTGTGTGTGTGTGTGGTGCTGGGGGTGAATTCGGAGTTAGGGTTTTCAACCCTAACAGTGAATTTCCTCACTTTTGTCGCTGTGGAACAACCCTAACTAATGCATTAAACATATTTTTGCCTCAATTTCCCTTCTTTTTGAGAATGATAACGAGAAATAGTGAATGTAATGCGGCGGCTGGGGAAGCGCTCCCACCACATGATGTCTTGTGGTATAGTAACAGTAAGAGCAACACAAACAGAAGCACTAACAGTGGCGCACATGGTAACACAAGCGTGAATGAGAACAGAAAGGGTAACGCACATGGTGGCGTAGAAGGGAACAGTCTGTCACGTGATGTGTTGTCACATACTAACATGGTGCCTGCAAATGGAAATGTCAATGGGCATGGTAACATAAAGTGAAACAGAAAGAGAAACAGTACTGTAGACACAAATGGCAAAAATTAACAGAAACACAAGCGCAAATGAAAGCGCAAAGGATAAGCACATGGTGGCATAGACGCTCAACGGTAAGTGAACGGGTAACGAAATCCAAGCGAAAGGGCAATGGTAACAGTAATGGAAGTGCACAGGCTGGTTTTCCCCAAAAGCTGAATAGAGAAAGACAGTGCGTACAAAGAATGTATGCATAATAATGGGTATCGGAGCAGAAAATGAGGACTTGGAATACTAAATAGGTTATATCTCAGGAACCGTACGATGTAGAAAAAAAATTTAAAAGTCATATGATTTATGACTGGCCTGGCTAGTTTTGTACTTAGCCCTGATTAGGGGGCAAAGAATTTTTCCTATGAATAGTCTGTATCTCACACCGTTTCCGAGATACGGGTCCTGAAAGGCACGGCGAACGCCGTAATGTTATCCTATGGGAAAAAAAGAGAAGTTTGGAGCACCATAACTTTGCCTCCCTGTAATATTTTTTCACAAAACCACTGAAAGGCACATCTGTGGGCTGTTGGCTGTCTTCCTTCCAAATTTTAGGAAAAAAGACCAAACCGTTATTTTGCAGCAGGGTGCCAAAGGATTCCTGTAATGCGTCGGGCGCTGTAATGTTATCCTATGGGAAAAACCGTCAACTTTGGAGTGTTGTAACTTTGCTGCCGTGTAATATTTTTTCAATACAATACTGAAAGGCACATCTGTGAGGTGTTGGTTGCGTTCCCTCCAATTTCAGCCCAAAACTCCCAACCGTTCTTTTGCAGTGCAGTGCCAAAGAATTACTGTCATTTTCCCACAGTCTAGAAAACTACTGTCGCAATTTGCGAAAGATTTCGCAAACATTTGGGACACTTTCGTGAGCATGAAAGTACTTTGTGAAAGTACTTTTTCCAGAAATTTGAAAAACATATTTCTGGGGTGTTTTACCCCAAAATAAAGACATGGCTCGTATCCTCAGGGTCCGACTAGGTGAATACAAAAAGAATTAGGTTGCTAGAGGGTCCCAAATTTAAATGCCAAGCATTTTTCTGATCACCAACTGAAAACAAAATGGCCAATTTGCTAAAGTAACAGGCCCATTTGCGAAAGTAAAAATGCATTTGCGAAAGTGTTGAACTTTTTAACTTTTCCCATTGACTTATAATGGAAATTGTTTATGAATAACTTTTGAACCGCTTAATATTTTTCATCAAATCTTTGAAAGGCACATTAGGGACCGGCCGCACATGTTCCTAATTTGGGCTAGTCGCACAAACCGTACGACCTGTCTATGTGACATAAATAGAATTCCAGAAAAAGCGTAAATGCACGCGCAATTCACGCTTAATAACTCCACAGCCGTGTATCTGACCAGTACAAAACTTGTCAGATGTCAAGACCTATGGCTCTTGATCATGTATTCCAAATTTCAGCCAAATCCGTCAAATGATTGCAAAGTTATTAAGGTGCAAAATTTGGGGGTTTAACATAGAAATGGCTCCTCAACCCTAAGTTTGGTAGCACTACCGTGCTACCATAATATATATATTTACAACAAATTCTCAATATAGCCTTCTAATGAGCCCAACTCATGACCAAGGGCAGTGACAATTTTCAACTCCTGCCTAAACGGAGATTTCGGGCAGGGACCGCAAAATCACCTTTCAGGACAGATGTGCCTAATGTCAATGCAATTGTTCATGAAGTGGAGTCCCAAAGAAGACATGTTCAAAATGTGGGCCAAAAATATGCAAAAAAATTGCAAAGTTATGGCACTGAGTTCAAAACACCACATTGAAATACATTGATCTGCATACCTGTGTCTTCAGTTTGCAGTCCAGCTTTGAAGAGTAAAGATGTGTCTGTGGTTCAGAGAGGATAACGGTATTGGACCCCTGATGGGTAAATAAGGGCCTGGGGGAAGTGCAGGGTGGTGGGTGCTGAGTGGGAGGGTCAGGTGGGAGGAAAGAAACAGCTGCAAAAGACATTGATAAATGGTTTTATTTTTACATAGTTTAATAAAAAAAAAAACAGAAAACTGTATGGTGACACTGAGGGATTGGGCACCCCCTAGTGTCACTCTTATGTTTCTGGGAGGGGGTGATGGGCGCTGAGAGGGAGGGTCAGGTGAAGGAATATGAATAAGAAAAAATGAGGATTCTGGATGGCAACACTGGGGGATTGGGCACCCCAAGTGTCACTCTTATGCTTCTGGGGGTGGCTGTGGGGTGGTGGGCACTGAGTGGAAGGGTGGGGTGGAGAAATATGAAAAAAAAAACATGGCAGCATCCTGATCACAACAATGGGGGACTGGGCACCCCAAGTGTCACTCTTCTATTTGTGAGGTGGGGGTTAGGGTGGTGGGTGCTGAGAGGGGGAGTGAGGTGGGGGATTTCTCTAATTAAAAAAGAAAACAGCAGTCACAGAGGAACATGGCACACTCTGCCATGTCCAAGATGGCCTCCACACTTTACTGCATATGTGCCAGTAGGTACACATGTGCAGTAGAGTGTATTGGCCATCCTGGACTCAACGAAGTGTGCCGTAACCGCCAATTTTTTTAATTAGAGATATCCCCCCACCTGACCCTAACTCACCCATCAGCCCCCCAAGAAACATAAGAGTGATACTGGGGGTGCCCAGTTCCTCAGTTTTGTGATCAGGACACCACTGATTTTTTTTTAAGTAAAAAATAGTTCTGTGTGAGCAGAGTGCTCCATGGACACAGAGGCGACTGTGGTGCAACTCCAACATGTTGTTCAGTCGGAAGGAATGCTGAGTCCTTTTTTGATAGCAAGAGGTCTGCAGATCTGTGAACTATGCCCATTGCAGCCTTAACAAAGGACTTGTTGGTTTCAAAGCCTGAACTCCCTTCAGTAGGTCTATCCCGTCTTTTGAAAATAGTTGTCACAATTCTTCAACCATGTTGTCTGCAACAGGGTAAAAATGTTAGTTAGGAAATCTGCTTCTGAGGTAACTAGTTGCTGTTTCCTAAGTCTCATGTCAGCTACAGTATATATGCATCAAAATGAGCAGCCAAGTGATGGGTACTTTGTGTGTGTGGGTCCTTTCTTTTGTTACACCATCAGAAGCTATGTTAAGAGCGAATGCTGTTGCTTCATAGAGTAAGTCCTATCTTCATTTCTGAATGAAACCAGAGTATGAATAAATGCTTATATTACAATGCAGGCATTGGCTAAATCTAGATTTTCAATCTGTAGTAGATGGAGGATTCCTTCTGTGAATCTAAGAATGAGATCAAGGAGGAAAAGACAAAATATTGTGTTGAAAGAAAACATGAAATTGTAAAGGCCACAATCTTTGGGTGCATTTCTGTTGTCACAGTGAGACAGATAAGGGATTATAGACTTATATGTATGCTTCGGTGCTCTCAGTGCTCTTTACCTACACCCACACCTAGTGTTGCTCAAAGCTGTAACTTTATATGTCCTGCCAAGCCCCATGTCTTGCTGTATTTGTTTTAGTCTGTCGCTGTATGCCATTTGTGCAAATGGTCGAAGTCTGGACAACAAGATAGCGACCTAGGGGCTACTATGGTAGCAGGAGACTTGGACATAGTAGCAATAACAGAGACCTGGTGCAATGAAAACCAGGACTGGGAGGAAGTCATATCAAGGTATGCACTATTCAGGAGGGACAGGTCAGGAAAAAAGGAAGGGGGTGGCTCTTTACATGAGTGAGAACATAAAGGCAATGAAAATACATGGGGGACAGGGTAACGCTGAGGTACTGTAGATCACCCTGTAGATGGGGGGGGGCCGCTATTAGGATAGGGGTGAGCTACAGACCTCCAGCACAGGGGGAGGAGGGAGATAAGAATATGACAGAGGAAATCCAAGGGATGGCTAATAAAGGTGAGGTACTGCTAATGGGGGACTTCAATCTACCAGATGTGGATGGGAGCCTTTCTGCTGCAGCATCATTTAGAAGTTGGGAAGGCCTAGATTTTCTACAGGGGGCATTCCTCTGGCAGCTAGTTAAGGAACACTCTTTTGAGGGGGCATTACTATACCTGGTACTGTCAAACAGGGACAGTGTCGCTAATGTCACATTGGGAAGCCACCTGGGGGCTACAGATGTTGTAAATTTAAACTTCATCCACAAATTTCTCACAAAGCCCCGAAAATTTGCGCCTCATGGAATTTGTGGTGTTTTGGGTGGTGGCCTGAAATTCAATTCACATGATTTTGGTGAATTTTGCAGTGAAATTCTGTTTTTTTTTTTGCTATGAAAGGCAAAATTTGTGGACAAAATGTCATACTCCATGGCGAATTTTCATAATTGGCAGTCCTCAAATTGGGATCCACAATGAGTATTCGACGAAACTTTTGTCGAACACCCCAACAGCAAAACCGGCAGGTCAACCTCATTTTGCAGTCAGCTGCCGGTTTCCACTTGCACTAAGTGTTTTCTTAGGGGGGCTTCACCACCCGAACCCCCCACGTGGGGGGCTGTGCCCCCTCCCCCATCCCCCCACTTAGGATTATCAACTCTGGGTCAGAGCTGATTGTGGGGGTACAAGATCCCCGACAGTCAGAACCGGATTCCAGTTGGTTCCCTACAGCGACGTGACGCTGCAGTCGCTGTAGGGAACCTTGCTGTTGAAAAATCACTGTCATGTGGGTTTACCTTTGAATTGTGCTAGTATGCTCTTCGATATCCACGAAATCCATGAATTGCTTCACTGAGCGAATTTTGCAGAGTTCGCACATCTCTACTGCAGACCAGTGATCATCGTATGATGTGGTTCAATATAAAGTCCAGGCCAGAACCTAACCACACTAAAATGAGAGACCTGCGCTTCAGGAGGGTTGATTTCAAGAAAAGGGGAGAGTGCCTTAAGGAAGCCCTAGCAGGAATAGGATATAAGGATGGGGGTAGAGGAACATTGGGCAAATATAAGGAAGAACTTTGAGAAGGCAATACACTTTTGTGTCAGTCAGGTTAAGAACAGCAAGAGGAGAAAGAGACTGCTATGGTTCTCCAAGGAAGTAGCAGGGAAGATAAAGGAAAATAAGCAGGCTTTCAAATGGTACAAGATGACACAGAAGAAAGAGGATAGCGAAAGTTATAAGGAGATGCAAAAAAAACGCAGGGAAGGCAGTTAGGAGAGCTAAGGCACAAATAGAGGAAAAAACTGCAAAATCAGCAAAAAATGGGAATAAAACATTCTTTAAGCACAAAGAAGAAAAGTAAGGCAGGGAAAGTAAAACTAAAAGGGGAAGGGGGAAGTGTATAAGAGGACCAGAAAAAAGCTGACATACTAAATAAGTACTTTTGTTTGGTATTCACAAAGAAAGAGGTAGATGACAGGCCACAGATAGTGGAGAAGGGCATTAGGGGAAGGGAGGTGGATACTAGCTGTTTTTTTATGGAGCAGAAAGTCCTCAGGGAACTAGCAAAACTAAAATCAGACAAGGCAATGGGGCCAGATGTTGTTCACCCCAGGACACCGAAGAAACTAAGGGAGGAAATGTCTGCACTTCTGGCAGCCCTGTTCAATCTTTCACTAGATAATGAGGAAGTTCTCAGGGACTGGAGGAGGGAGGATGTGGTTCCACTACACAAAAGTGGGAATAGTAAGGAGGCAGAAAACTACAGACATGTCTGTCTGACTTTGGTGGTGGGCAAGGTTATGGAAACACTACTTAAGGAAAGGATTGTGGAATATGTACAAACAAGTGGATTGCAGGATCTGAGGCTGCACAGGTTAACTGGAGAGATCTTGTCAAACAAACCTGATAGGGTTTTCTGACTGGGTTACCAGGGAGGAGAGGTGGATGTAGCCTACCTTGTTTTTAATTAGGCTTTCGACACTGGTCCACACAGAAGACTGGTAAACAAGTAAGTAGCCTGGGAGTGGGTCTAAAGATAGTAAAATGGGTATGAAGTTGATTTAGTAACAGAAAACATAAGAGTGGTGGTAAATGGAGTTCACTCCGAGGAGGGTAAGGTAACCAGCAGGGTGCCTCAAAGGTCGGTACTGGGACAGATCCTCTGCAATGTCTTTATTAACGACATCGCACAGGGGCAGAAAGAAAAGTATGCCTGTTTGCGGATAACACAAAAATCTTAACAGGTTGGACACACCGGTGGAGGGGGGAGGATAAAGGAAGATCAAAAAAGCTGGAAGGCTGATCAAGGGTCTGGCAAATGGGCTTCAATGCCCCAAAATATCAAATTACTCACATGGGGCACAGAAAGCCAAGGGCAACATATTATTTGGGGGGGGGGTGTTAACAACCACACAACAGGAAAGGGATCTGGGGGGGTCATCATATCTGATGACCTGAAGGTAGCAAAGCAGTGTGATATGGCAGTGGGAAAGGCTAGTATGATGCTGGGGTGCATAGGGAAGGATATTACCAGCAGAAAAAGGGAGGTAGTGTTACCATCATATAGAGCAATGGTGAGGCCACATCTGGAGTAATGTGTCCAGCTCTTGAGGTCCCATCTCAGGAAGGACATAGATTGGGAGGAGGTGATACAGAGAAGGGCAACCAAAACGTTGCATGGCCTGCATCAGAAGCCCTGTGAGGAAAGACTCAGAAAGTTAATTATGTACTCACTGGAGGAAAGGAGAGATAGGAGAGACATAATAGAGACATTCAAATACCTCAGTGATATCAATAAGGTGCAGGAGGGTGGCATATTGTACAGAAAGAGATGTTAAAGGACAGGGGCTTGATATGAAGCTGGAATGGAGGTGACTTAGAGGGAATGTGAGGAAATATATTTTCATTAAAAGTGTAGTGGATGCTTGGAACAACCTCCCAGCAGAGGTTGTGGGAGCCAAAATGTTAACAGGTTCCAAACATGCATGGGATAGATGCAAGAGGACCTTAGTAACAGGGCTGGTGGGGGGGGGGGTAAGGCTGAAGATGAACTAGAGTCTACAGTAGGTAGGGATTTTAGGGCAGACTTGGTGGGCTAGAAGGTCCTTTTCTGATGGCATATTATGTCTTTCTAAGTTTCTATGATATGCACTACAGATGTTGAAAAGAATTTTGCACACATTGTACAAAATCAGAATTTTTTTTTTTACTTCTGAAATGCACTGGTATGAATCTACAAGAGTGAGATTTAACTTATGTGCACAACACTGAACACAGACAGCATGAGGATGGTCCTTTCTGAAAAGCTTCTGAATGCCATTAAGGTGGCCACTCATGACATTTGCTCATCATATGCTTGGGCAACAGAAGCAAAATCTGGCTAAAAATTAGGGCTGTGAAAATACCTTTTTTCTAATATTTGGTATTCGGTACCCGAACTGCCGAATATTTGGTTGAATATTCGTATTCGGTGATTGTTTAACTGCTCCCACCCCCACCCTCAGATAGTACCCAAAACCCCCTCCCCCAAGCCCCTAAACTTGCAAACCAGTTTTACAAAAAAAAGAAGTCAGCAATTTCTTTTGGGATTGACCAGCACAACTCCACTCACCTCCACGGATCGGACGCCTGCCAGGTTTTCATACATTTATCTCCCCCGGTAGCCAGCAGCAGCCCCCTGCCTCCCCTCCAAACCCTGCCTGCACGTAAGAGAATAAAAAAAATCTAAGTGCAAGAGAACCGGCACAGCCCGCCCTCCTTCATGGCTGGCTGCCTTCTTATGAATGAAACTGCGCTTGCTTATTCTTATATAGAGAATGAGCTGATCACGTGACATGACGTGATCAGATTGTTCTCTATTTAAGAGTAAGCATGTACGGTTTCATTCATAAGAAGGCAGCTGGCCGTGGAAGAGGGCGGGCTGTGCCGGCTGCCTTGTGCTTAGCTTTGTTTTATTCTTCTACATGCAGGCAGGGTTTGGAGGGGAGGCAGGGGTCTACCGGGAGGGAGGAGGGGATGAATGTATGAAACCTGGCAGGCGGACAGCCATGGAGGTGGGTGGAGTTGTGCTGGTCGCCCCCAAAAGAAATTGCTGACTTTTTTTTTATTTTAAAACTGTTTTGCCAGCTTAGGGGCTTGGGGGGGAGTAGTGGGTTTTGGGAGCTATCTGAGAGTGGGGGGGAAAGGGTGTTGTATTATTCCCCGAATACCACATGAATAGTGAGCTAGTCATTATTCGGATTCCGAATAACGATTAGCTCATTATTTGTGGTATTCAGGAAATAATATTCGGTATTAGCACAGCCCTACTAAAAATATCAACATTTTTCAGTGTTTCATTAATGGTACAGCACAAATCCCATGCATCCAGTTCTGACACTTTAACAAAGCACAGAAAATGTTTAGTGGGTTTATTGCTATGAACATAGTTCACACAGTTGCTCATTTGTTCCTGACATGAAATGTCTCTACTGTCATCAGATAAAACTGATACGAATTTAGCAGTTTTTACTTCTTGCACAATTGCATCAGTAATACAGGATGCAGCAGACTGAATCAGACCATTTTATTACTCTGTTGAGATATATGTTGCAAATGATTGGATGGATTCATTTACTTGAAGCACTCTGTCAAACTTTTGAATCAAGTCTAAAGTCTCCCTGAAATTTCCTTTTAACACTCTGCTCATCTTCATTGTGACCACAGAAAGGTATCCCTAGCTGACCCAAATGCAGAGTGACTTCAACCAGTCTCTTCATGTATTATCTTCTTTATAGGATTTCCTTAAACTTGCTCTTGTCTACTTGTATAACTATGTTACCCATTTCATTTGTGCACGTATATGCAGACAAGGATGCCATTGCACTTCTATGAGTGTGAGCAGATGTGTGCATTCTGAATTTTTCCAATGCATTTTTCCAGTTTTGAAACCCACAAATTGTAAATGCTTCATCAGCACACCCATGCCCATGCATGAAACATCTACATGTGAAGAAGAATGCACTCTGTGTTTCACAGCTATATTTCAACCAACAGAAACATTTGTACCAGTGAAGATACTGCAAGGGACTGGGACAAGTCTGATTCAATAGCAGTATAAGACTGATCAATCAGTTCAGTTGCTGTACTGCTGCTAGTACTGAGGCCTTCACCCTGACATACTGTGTCACATGTTTGATCATTAAAAGATGTAACTGTATCAGTTGTGCACGTGCAGGGGTATAATTATTGGGCGGGACATTGAACAGGTCCCCCACCAACATTTCATCATTGCTGTCTTGAATAACTTATTGTAAAATCCTCTTATGGTTGTGTCCCCCCAACTATTACACCAAAGTTACTTTACTGTGCACATGGTCTTATTTACAGTAGATAATGATGCTGATGAAGAAATCTTCACTTTTTGCCAACTGTTCCCACATGACTCGTTGCCTCTTACTCTCTTTTCTTGCTCTTTACTTCTAGTTTAGTTCAGTTGCATGCCAAAATAATAAAAATATTGGTTTATTATTTTATGGTACCTATGTACATAGGCTAGATCACCTGAGACTGGTGAAGACAGCAAACCTTGCCTTCACCTGGACCCAGAAGAAATGATGCACCCAGAATGTAGAGGCAATGACACAATTAGTGATGACAATAAACCTGGTCTTATTTCATTCTTTATTTTTTTTTTAGAGAAAAATTCTCTAGTCTGAGACTGTATACAAAAAAGAAGTTAGCAATTCAAACACTGATTTTATATTATTTTCTGAAGATATACCCCAAGGCAATAAAACACTTGGTTATGGCAAATCTTACCCTTATGATTTTCTGGAGACAGAAGAAATACCCCAAGACTCAGACTGTAGGCAGTAAACAAACTGATGACTGAAAACCCAGCCTTCTTTATGATTTACTAAGGACAGAAGACATACCTGTACTCTAAGAATGTAGGCGATAAAAATATAGAAATTAGTGACCATGGGGAAACAGACACAACCATACCTTTGCTATATTACTTTCTGAGGATATACCCCAAAGACTGTAGGCATTAAAGGGAAAGGGGAAATTGTTTAACCAGGAAAGGTGCACTAAGCCAGAGCTTGTTTCCAGGTGCGACCTGGGAGCACAAGGAAGTTAAATGACTTGTTCAGGGTCACACAGTATGCAAGTGGAAGCTGTGGGATTCAAACCCAGGTCTGGTCTGCTGGATGTCACCAGATTTGCAGCTCACAGCCATAGACCACTGCGCTATACTGCCTCTAAGAAACTGGTGCTGGCAAACTCTGCCTTCTTTATTATTTTCAAAGGATAGAAAGTATACTCTGAGAATGTAGGCAATAACAATATAGAGGATAATGGCTGGGGATTGGGTGATTACCATGCTGTAATCACCTCAAGTGGTTGCTAGGGCAACATGGTAAACCTCGAGAGTGCAGTTCGAGAGGTTTACTTTAGCCCTAGGAACCACGAGGGGTGACTTCAGTGTGGTTGCCACCCGATCCCCAGCTATCATCTTTTACAGTGTATGGTCAAAAAAACAGTTTGCATTCTATGTGTGAGAATTATGGAACTCTGGTGCATTCTTTTTTGTTTTGCCACTGTTTGGAAGTTCCAAAGTGTGGTTAACAACTTTTAAAATTCTAAACAGTGCATAACAAAGCTATGTGACTGTTGATTATGGTAGTTAATAGGCACTTGCCATACATTGTAAAGAAATTAGTGATGGCAGGAAAACAAACCCGACCCTGCCTTTTGTGTATTACTTTCTTGGGATATACTCCAAAGACTTTAGGCCGTAAAGAACTTATTGACAGCAAACCCTGCTGTCCTTCCTTATTATGTACTGAGGGCAGAAGATATACTCTAAGAATGTAGTCAATAAAAAAAAAAAGAAATTATGGGAAAGTGGGAGGAGGAAGGATATGAGCGGTCTTCTCTTTTAAAGACAGCAGAACAAAAACATCCAGTGTCTAAGATATACCATGAATTCCAGACTAGAGATGAATGGACTTCCACCAAGATTGGTGCATATTGGAGACAGAGATTAAAGATTGAAGAGGAAAGAGTATGGGCGCAAGAATGGGAGAATAATAGTAGATATATTAGACAGGATCGATATAAGTTGCAGCAATTCAGTATTATACATAGCTTGTATTACACCCCCCGTTAAACTACACAAAATGGGCAAATTAGAGTCACCCAGATGTAGCAGATGTGGGACCGGAGAGGGTGACTTATACCATGTATTATGGAGCTGTGCCAAGGTTCGCCCTTTCTGGAGCTCTATCTGTACCTCTGTACAATCAGTATTCAGACTAGAGCCCTTTTTCATATCCGAAATACGCCTACTAAATGTTTTCTCCTGTGACATGGGTACACAGAGGAAGGCATTTATGGCCATTATATCAGCAGCTGCAAAAGCAGTTATTCTCAGACACTGGAAAGAGGCTAAGATACCATCGGTGGTTGAATGGTATAGCGAGATTCTGATGGCACTGCAATTAGAATTACATATAGCAAAAATGAACAATAAGGTACAATCATATAATGCTAAATGGGGGCCGCTAGAGGCAGTCCTGACCGCCTGGAAACCTTAGTTTTTATGACCTTCTGAACCACTAAGACTGGAACTTATAGCACTTCCCGAGCCCCTACCTTAAGGCAATTGAGTGGCTCATCCAAATTGGGTAGATGCTGGGAAGGGGGGAAAGGGAAAAATCCCTTATGGGAGTGGGTTAATGGGGTTTTGTTGTTTGAAAGTTAAAAGGCCTTCCCGGGATTGCTAATTTTACCGTTATTATATCAAACTATGATTAAGTGTAATTTGATGTTATGTATACATAGATCTGTCAAAGCTATGTTTTCTCTGTAAAGTCAATAAAATATATTGAATAAAAAAAAAAAGAAATTAGTGATGGGTATGGCAGGCAAAAACAAACCCTGCCTTTATAATACTTACATTACTTTCTGCACAGAGTGTCTATATCCCATATCCCCCCTGCTTGTTTGTCTGTTTGTTTTGCCCTGATTTGGGTGGGGGGGGGGTAATGCAAAGAAGCTTTAGGCTTAGCTGATTAGCAAGTATGTTTATTGTGGGGGGAGCCTGGCATATATCACTTAAAAAATGAAATTCAAACCTCACCCAAGGAAGGATAGACAGGCCTGGAATGAGGGGAAACAAAAAACACAGCAGCTGTGAGGCAGCTCTCCTACTAATGCTGCATGCTGAATGTCTCAGTCACCCTCTCTTACTCAGCAGCTCAGCCCAGGCGCTATTTAATTTCAGCTTAGCTGTTTGTTAATAAATGTATTTTTTTATGCTGTGTTTAATGTTTACAGTGTGCTATTCCCAATAGGCAAGACAGCAAAGAACAAAGTAACAAATATGGACTGCAGGGCAGGCAGACTGCTCAGCTACTGCTGCTGCTGCACTGACTGCACTCACTTCCTCTGTCTGCCTCTGTCTCCTCTCCCTCCCTGAGCTCCCTCTCTCCTTATTTCCAATCTTTTTTTTTCGAACCTTACTCAAACGTGACCTGCAGGGCAGGATGCTCAGCTCTTGCTGCTACTGCTGCTGCTGCTGCTGCTGCACTGACTGCACTCACTCCCTCTCTCAGTCTGTCTCTATCTCCTCTCCCTACAAGCTCCCTCTCTCCTTATTCTCAATCCATTTTTAATTTATTTAATGTTATTTATTTCTGTCAGATCTTACACAAATATAGCCTGCAGAGCCGGACAGGCTGCTCAGTTCCTGCTGCTCCAAGTCTCCTCTCCCCTTCCCCTCCCCTCCTCAGCAGCTCCTGCTTGCTCCCTTTTGTTATTCTGGAATGATTTTTTTTTTAAATGAAGATCTTAAATTTTTTTTACTACAGTACATACTGTGTGTGTTTGGGTAGCAGGCTGTGGCAGGAAAGGAAGGAGCACTGACTACAGCTACTCTGCCTTTGCCTGTATTGTCTCTTCCATCTCTGTTTCACAAAGAACTGCCTCACCATTGGGGGGCACTTGCCCCCATTTTTTTGGGTTAACAATGCTCCAGTAAATGTTCTTCAACCTCTCTGGTCTCAAGATTAGCAGAAGAAAGATGAATGCATTTCCCCATTCAGTAAGCTGCTGCTGCTGCTGCTCAACAAAATGATGACCATGCCCTACAGCTAGTGTAAAGAAATTGTCCAGCTTCAGCCCCATCTCACACCTGCTCCAGTCAAAGCTATTTGCCTTCCCACACCTCCGAGATGGCTGTAGATGATTGGAGCATGGGACCACCTCCTCACATGATTTTCTGCTGAGAGAGTTGGGCCCACCTGATGTGAGGCTTGTTTACACCAGCAGATTCCCTCAGCAGCAGCACACAGGTCAAGGGTCACAGCAGCAGCAGCAGTCTGATCACACGCACACAGGGAGGACAGAGTGAACGAGACTGTGCATGACTGCAGCAGGGCAGGCTATTGGCACATCAGGGTGGAGCAGTTCAGCTCACTATCCAGATCAATCATTTACAGTATGCACTGCCTGTCCTTGTAGGAGGAGGAAGAGGGGAGGCTTGACTGGAGGGAGGAAGAAGGGTTTGCCATTGATCTGACTAATGCCTGCCCTACAGTACAATAGATTATCATTGTGATGGAATGTGTAAGCCTTTAAAATTCATTCAAGGGTAGGAAAAAGAGTGGTGGGACACTAGACTAAACTGGGGGGGCACTTACCCCCATTTTTTTGGGTTAACGATGCTCCAGTAAATGTTCTTCAACGTCTCTGGTCTCAAGATTAGCAGAAGAAAGATGAATGCATTTCCCCTTCCTGATGCATGCATCCCATTTATCTTTAGTAACAGAGGTGGTGTCAGCCAACATTTACAAGAAGATAAGAGCAGAGTTTCCCACACCTCTTATCCCTGCTCAAGCCAAGTAGGAGCAAGAGTTGTTGATTTACATCTTGGACTCTGAGTGAGAGGAATGCTGGCTCTGAGGACACCAGAAATACTGTGATACAAGGAGACATATATTCATTCAAGACAACATATTTCACTAATGGTGCAAGACTCCTAGTAAACTTTATAGGGTGGGGGAATTCAGATGATTATAGGTGCTCAAGATTGTCTCAGAATGAGGCACATTAACACATGGTGCTTTTTTATGTTCATTGTTGAAGCATTTCTGGGAGAGGGTAATGAGTGCTTGTCAAATAGTGCTGGGGGTACAGATCGCACTGCAGGGGGAGAGCCTGATCATTAGTCATCTAACTCAGGTGGCAGGTCAGGTTCCCACTGCAAGAATCTGGTTAACTGTAGATGCAACAGAAGTAAAATGACAAATTTTTTGTAAGTGAAGGTCCCCCGTGGTGGGACCAGTACAGGAGTGGAACCTGGTGCTTAGCAAGTTGATAAAGCCTTGACTCATGAAGCGCCGGGGCACTACCTCCCAGGTGATTGGCTAGAATTTAGCTGTTTATACTTATGTCTAGCAAAGGCAAAAAAAAAAATATTAGCATTTTGAACACTTAAGTCTAAACTTGTTTTTGGTTTGTGGAAGGAGTGCAGCACCATTCTGGACTCTGTGCTTAGTAGGTTTGCCAAGTACTAGAAAATTAGCCACTTTGCAGTCCATACAATAGAGTTTTGTGGTCACTTGGGGCCACTATTTCCAATTTTATTTTCTGTGCACACTGTTGTGATACACCAGACACGGATGATGACATTAATGCAAGTTACCTTGAAGTACTCCAGTACATAGTGCCAAAAGAGGATAATGCAGCCAACCCCATTGATGATGATTCATGTGGGCAGTAGGGTGTAAAAAAGTAAGATTGCATGAGCTTAACTATATACCCTGCTGTTAATGAATTGTAAATCTGCTGTTTGCACTGCTGATAGTTATAAACAACCAATAAAATATTTAAACAACCAGTAAATTGCTGTATAGCAAGTGGTGATTAGTCATCCTGCCTGTCACAACATAAGACGAATCTACATGCAATGTTGAATGCTAGATCACTTTGTGCAGCTCAGTGAATTGTGCTGATCTATAATGTTTGCTTATATATTCTGGTGCTGGCTGAAATGATTGGTAGACAATGAACTTTCTAGTTTTGTAATCAAAGCAGTAAAGGTCTTCCAAGGTTTTTTGTTTATTAAGCAGTATAGTACTATGAACAGCAGTTCTATGTGAAGAAAGCATGCTTCTTCATGCTGAAATGAGAGCATGCTCCTCAAAATATAGGATAAGTGAGAGACATGGATAAAAATATAGAAGTGTTCTAAATTAGACCTGTCAACTTTTTCTTTCAAACCCATCATTTTGCTCTTTCATAATGTTTAAAACCTTCCATCAATATGTCATATTTGATTTATAACAAATTCTAATTACTGAAAATTGTTTTAGTAACATGGTTATTTCTGTTCACTCACAGTTTAAAATAAAGTGAAATTTTCTTACATAAATTTGCATTTCATGAAACATGGCTCTCAATAAACACCCCTGACTCTGCAGTTACTCTAAATGGGTACTCATTATCCAGGGCAGACAGGCTTGGCAAAAAAGGGGGTGGGGTGCGCGATCTATATAAAAGACACCATACAAGCTCTCCCAGTCCCTCCTCCCTCTCTGTGCCAAGAAGCACAAACCCTCACAGTCAAACTCTTTCTGGGTAATCCAAGCAAGACCCTTTATCTTATGGTCTCCTATATCACCCCTCGTAACCAAACAATGGCTTTCATAGAAATCTTAACCCACATATCGCTAATACCCTCCAATAGCAAAATTATAGTAGCCAGGGACTTCAATATTAACTGACTGTCTCCCTCATCTGCTGCCTATAAAGACTCAGCTGCAGCTCAAGCCCTATCCCAGGTTGTCCAGACTCTGACCAGGATCAATGATAAAAGAGGCCCCTCCTCCTTTATTGATCTGATATTCACCAACTGCCCCCAGAATGTGTCGCAGTTCAAAGTTCTTCCGGATACCCTCAGCGACCACTCCCATCACATGCTGCTGGTCACAAAAGTCTCACCTCACCCCACCCCACTAGTAATCTCATACCAAAGACATCTCAAAAAAGGATATCTCATGGACCTTAAGTCCTACCTCAGTGCCTGTGACTGGTTCCCCATCGACTTGGCCCAAGATATAGACATCACCCTTACCTATTTTATTGACACCTTTAACTTCACCTGTGACATCTTTGCCCCCTTCTCTAAACAAAATTCCAAAAATAAGAACACAAATTGGATCTCATAAACTCTACTTGACCTGATGCGTCACCAGATAACCTATGGCATACAGCCCTTGACTCTTGTCATCCCCTAGATAGGCAACTATATAAAGGAGCCAGGAATAAATGCACCTGAGCCATCCACCAAACAAAAGCCTCCCACTACCGCCAAGCCCTTATGTCCACATGGAGCTCTAGGAGGGATTTCTGGAAAAGTATTAAAGTGCTTAGTGGAAAGATGGTATCCCCCCAGCCCAAGTTAATATCAATGACACCAGTGTCCAGGATCCCTAAGTCATCTCGAATATCCTAAACAAAACCTTCTCAGACCTTAGTAGCATTCTCCCCCACCTGACTTCTTCGAATCCCTCCCCGTGAACAACACTGAGCAACACCTGCTTAACAACAGTCCCCCCTTTCACCTTCGGATCATCTCCACAAGCAATGCCGGAAGATACCTATCCAATTTCCTGAACAAATCTGGAAACAGAGGTGACACCCTGGACCTAAAACTCATCCACCTCACACTAGATTGATTTTGATTGATTGATTACTTTATTTTCAAAAAGCATCTTTCCAAAACCAAGGCACTTGTACAATCCAAGTAACAAAACAACATACTTAAAACAAAACATCAATATTTAAAATGACAATAAAATTCAATTCAAATGTGGCATAAATATTTTAAAATACTGCACAGGCCATCAATTTTACCCTAAATCAGGACAAGCTAGCTGAAACAAATATGTTTTTAATGCTGATTTAAAACTGCTGGTGGTCAGGCACTCTCATATCCAATGAGGTAGAGAGTTCCACAGGGTCGAGGCCACATAAGCAAAAGATCGAGCCCCAGATGTTTTCAAACCGACCCTGGGAACCTCTAGAAATCCCTTGTCAGTGGATTGGAGGGGGCGAAGAGGGCAGTAGGGACAGAGGAGATTTTGCAAGTAGTGGGGTCCCTGATCATGTAGGGCCTTGTAGGTCAGTAAACCAATCTTAAAGGTGATCTGCCACTGTACTGGCAGCCAGTGCAGTCCGCACAGCACAGGCATTATATGACTGGCCCTGGAGGTACCAGTCAGCAACCTGGCTGCAGCATTCTGCACTAGCTGCAAGAAGCAGATATCAAGCCCTAGGTAAAGAGCATTGCAGTAGTCAAGGTGGGAGGTGACAAAAGCATAGACCAGGGTTGGAAGATCATCAGGAGGAACCAGGTGCTTCACCCAGGTGATATTTCTCAGATGGTAAAATGAGGATTTTACAACGGCGGACACCTCTGACTTTAGGGTCAAACCATCATCAAAAATAATGCCCAGGTTTTGCACCCGATCTGAAGCAGTCAGCTGAGCACCCCCGAGCTAAAGCCATGATGATTTCCCAGCCGACAAATTTGCCTCCCGTCAGTCTTGGTCCACGACCAGCACCTCAGTTTTATCTGAGTTCAGGTGCAACCAGCTGGCCTTCATTCAGTCTTGGATCTTGGACAGACAGCTATTAAACACCGAGAGGATCACATCCTGTCCGGGCACAAAGGACATGTGTAGCTGAGTATCATCCGCATAGCAGTGAAAACTCAGACTGTACTGCCTAATGATCTCTCCTAACGACAGCATATACACTGCAAACAACATGGGCGCCAAAATGGAACCCTGCAGAGCTCCACAGAGCAGGAGGAGAGGGGCCAAGGAATAAATCCCGGACACCACTCTCTGAGTTCTATCCTCGAGAAAAGATTGAAACCATCTGTGGACCGTCCCAGATAGGCCACAGATAACCTGCAGGTGCTCCAATAGCACACCATGGTCCACAGCGTCAAATGCTGCAGAGAGATCAAGTAGGACCAAAATGGAACAAGTCATATGATCTCTCGCTATTAGAAGGTCATTTAGTACCCGGACAAGGGTCATCTTGGTACTGTATTTTTTCCTAAATCCCAGCTGGAGAGAATCATAGACTTCATGGCTAGACAAATGGTCATCCAGCTGCAGTGCATCCACCTTCTCAATAATCTTCCCCACAAAGGGAAGGTTAGAGACAGGTCTGTTGTTAGCCAGACAGTCCGTGTCAAGGGAGAGCTTCTTAAGGAGGGGATGGACAATTGCCTCCCTAAGGTGGTTAGGAAAAAACCCACTCTCCAGAGACCTCCAGATAATCTCAGCTAAGACTGGTCTGATAACACCTACGCACCCACTAGGAGGGGCATAGGGCCTGGGTCCAAACCACAGCTGGTTGGTCACATAGTCTGGACAGTCCTCACAATGTCCATGATTTCGGGCCGGATGAAGTCAGACCAGACAAACTGGACACCCACTACCTCCCGCTGACCTCTGCCATACCCACTAGAGGGAGCTGGATGGATCTCTGACCTGATAGTGGCAACCTTATCTGTGAAGAACCGAGCAAACTCATCACACTTCACCTGTGAAAAAACTCTCCAGTCTGGAAGAGCTGAGCAGGTCGGTTCTGCGCAGCAGCAATCTCCCTGGACAGGAATTCTGCATTCTTATGGGTGACTGCTGATAGATAGACCATATAGTGGTCCATCAACCTAAGTCTGTCAATCTCCAGTCTGGATTTCTCCAGCCCCTCTCCAGCATTCGCCCCTCCCTTCTCAACTCCTTCAAGGTCTCATCAAACCACGGGGACCTTGGATGAAGAGTGAGTGGGCGGACACAAACAGGTGCTATGGAATCCAGGGCCTTATTATAGGCAAGTACTAGATCCCCTGGATTCAAGCATTCACTTGAAATACCCTATAGATCCAGTACCACTATTAGACCTTCTGGGGTCACTCCCCTCAAAGGCAGTACCAGACCATTTCCATAGGGGCTGGTCTATTAGAGTGGGCCTTGAAACTGAACCTCATGGTATGATGGTCAGACCATCCAACTGGCTCCACCACCAAGTCAGATACCTCCATCCCCAGGAGGAATGCCAAGTCCAGTGAATGACCACCAGTATGGGTAGCAGAGGTAAGAACCTGTGTAAGGCCCACAAACCCATTAATTAGACAAAGTCCTTACCGAATTGTGAGATGAGGTCCTCTCCCCAATAACCAAAATCCTAAACAAGTCCCTATGCAAGCCCCTATACCTCCGACAATTCCCCATGCCCTGAAAATGAGCAGTCATAACCACAGTACTTAAAGGTGGGGACCTCACCTCTCCAAATAACTACTGACCCATCTCAATCCCCCCCCCCCAGGAAAAATAATCTCGAATCAGTTAACAGATTACCTCAGTAATCACAACCTGCTGTCACCCACACAGCATGGCTTCTGACTGGAACACAGCACCACCACTGCACACCTCGAATATACATCTTTCAATTACACGGCGCCCTCAACAAAGGACACCTGGTAGGATCGGTCTATATCAAACTCACCAAGGCATTTGACACCATTAGTCACAATTTGCTTCTTGACACTCTCCCCTCCCTGAGCCTCTCACAAGACTCATGGTTCTCTAGCTATCTAACCGGTGGGACCCAACAGGTTAAGACTGGCACCACACTCTCCACCAATTGCCCGGTTCTCTCTGGCATTCCCCTAGGCTCAATTCTCAGTCCTCTCCTTTTCAGCATCTTCTTAAACTCACTCCCAAACTCGTGTCCCAGTAACCTACTCCTCTACGCAGATGATGCTGTCATATATATGAGTCACCCCCACCCCTCTACATTCCAGCGCAACCTACAAGACCTTTTCATGGTCATTGAAAAATGGAATTCGTTCCACAGGATAATCCTAAACTACAATAAAACCAAATCTATGCTTTTCTCCCACGGCCAGAACACAAACAGTGATTACCACCTGAACATCTAAAACTCTGCAAATGCCCCCCTTGAGCAAGTATCCACCTTTAAGTACCTTGGTATCTTTCTCAACAAATCACTCACTCACTTTCTGCCCTTAGATTCAGCATCTGTCCATGGCCCTTAACACCAGGATTGGCTTTCTGTACCACAACAAGCATTACTTCATCTCTGAAGCCCTCCGCTCAGCATTTACCTCATCAGTCATCTTCCTCCTGGACTATGGCATTGTAATATATGGCACTGCTGACCAGACTACATTTCTTCACATTAAATCCACACTTAACAAACCTGCCAGCTTGTCACAGGGTGCAGAAGGCTCTCACGTACCTGTGAGCTCTACAAAGCTGCAAACTAGCTCTACTTTGATGCGAGACTAAAATATCACACTTGCCTCTTGGCAAAAAAAGTCCTACTCAGACAAGCCCCACTTATTTATTTATTTATTTATTAAATTTTGGTGACCAGGTAGGCCCACTGAGCCCTGAAGGTCCCTTTTTCAGGGGCGACCCTGACTCGGTCATAGAAACATAGAAACATAGAATTTGACGGCAGATAAGGATCGCTTGGCCCACCCAGTCTGCCCATTTCCCTACCTAACGGATAAACTGCAGATCCTAGTTAACCAGCAACCTACTTCTTTCTACCCCCACCCACTAGAATTGCCTTATGACTATCCCATGCATGCTTGAATTCAACCACTGTTTTTGACTCCACAACCTCCTCCGGAAGGCTGTTCCATGCATCCACAACCCTCTCTGTGAAAAAATACTTCCTTACATTACCTCTGAGCCTCCCCTCTATCTTCAAATTGTGCCCCCTTGTTCTTGCACACCTCTTTTTTTGAAAGATGCTACCCTCTTGGACTTTGTTGATTCCCTTGAGGTACTTGAAAGTTTCTATCATGTCCCCCATCTCCCTCCTTTCCTCGAGGCTATACATATTAAGCTCCTTTAGTCTCTCCTCATATGTCTTCCGGTGCAGACCCTGCACCATTTTAGTTGCCCTTCACTGGACAGCTTCCATCCTGTCTATGTCCTTGCGGAGACTGGGTCTCCAGAACTGCACGCAGTACTCCAGATAGGGTCTCACCAGCTGTCTGTACAGAGGGATAACAACTTCCTGTTTTCTACTGGTGATGCCTCTCCCTATGCATCCCAGTATCTCCCCAGCCCTCCTAACTGCTCTTTCACATTGCTTGCCCACCTTTAAGTCATCTGATATAACTACCACCAGGTCCCTTTCCATTTTTGTTGTTGTTAGTATCTCACCCCCCATTGTGTACTCTTCCCCTGGGTTTTTGTTACCCAGGTGCATTACCTTGCACTTCTTAGCATTGAATCTAAGCTGCCATACATTTGACCATTCCTCTAACCTTGCCAAGTCCCTTCTCATCCTTTCCACCCCACCTTGTGCATCAACTCTGTTGCAGATCTTTGTGTCATCTGCAAAGAGACATACTTTTCCTTCCAGTCCCTCTGCAATGTCGCTTATAAAGACATTGAAGAGGACCGGTCCTAATACTGAACCCTGCGGTACCCCACTAGTAACCCCTCTTTCTTCAGAGTGGACTACATTTACTATTACACTCTGTATCCTATTCTCCAGCCAATTCTTTACCCAGGCTAGCATCTTGGGACCCACACCCAGGCTGGCTAACTTGTATATTAATCTTTTGTGTGGGACTGTGTCAAATGCCTTGCTAAAGTCGAGGTAGGCCATGTCCACAGCCCCTTCCTGATCTACTACTTTGGTCACCCAGTCAAATAAATCTATTTGATTCATCTGGCATGACCTTCCCACTGTGAATCCATGCTGCCTTGGGTCCTGTGCCCCTCTGGCCTCTAGGTTCTTGACAGTTCTTTCCTTCAGAAGTGATTCCATCATTTTCCCTATCACTGAGGTTAAACTAACAGGTCTGTAGTTTCCTGCTTCTGCCTTGCTCCCACTTTTGTGAAAGGAGAATCACATCTGCCATCCTCCAGTTCTCAGGTACCACCTCATCCTCCCATGATTTGTTAAAGAGGGTAGTCAGTGATGTCACTAGTTCTACCCTTAGTTCTTTTAGAATTCTGGGATGAATCCCATCAGGCCCCATTGCTTTGTCCACCTTCAGTTTTAAAAGTACTTTCAGAACCCTTTCTTCTGTAAATGGGCTGGTATCAACTTCTGTATCGAGAGTGTTTCTATTGTTTGTTTTAGGTACCTCCCCCTCTTCATTTGTAAATACTGAGTGAAAATATTTGTTTTGTATCTCTGCCTTTTCACCGCCACCCTCTTCCCACCCCCCTTCCCCTTTATTAAGCCTCACTATCCCTCACTTGGTCTTCCTTTGCTCCCTGATGTACCTAAAAAAAGGTTTCACCCCCCCCTTCTTAACTGAGTTGGCTATCTTTTCCTTGGTTCAGGCCTTTGCTGTTCTGAATGCCTTCCCAGCTTCCTTTTGCTTTAACTGATACAATTCTCTGTCCTGCTCCTTCTGTGATTCCTTGTACTTCCTGAATGCTTTCTTTTTCTCTTGAGCCTTGACTGCCACCTCCTTTGAGAACCATAGTGGTTTCTTACATCGTTTTGTTTTGTTTATTTGCTTCACACAAAGGCTTGGTACCTCTGTGATGGCAGTTTTTATTATTCCCCATTGTTCTTCCACCCTTCCTTCCTGCCCATTTGCTAGTGCATTCCTTAGGCACTCACCCATTTTGGCAAAGTCAGCCCTCTTGAAGTCCAGTACTTTTGCCTTTGTATGGCTTGACTCTATTGCTGTGTTTATTGTGAACCATACTGTTCGATGGTTGCTAGTTACAAGATGGCTACCCACTTCTACATCTGTGACCCTCTCTCCATCTCCATTTGAGAGAACCAGGTCTAAGATTGCTCCCTCTCGAGTGGGTTCCAATACTAGTTGTCTAAGGCATGCTCCCTGTAGGGCATCTAGAATAACCCCACTCTTAAAAGTGGCTGCTGCAGCTGCACTCCAGTTAACATCTGGCATATTCAGATCACCCATCAGCAATATCTCCCCTTTTTCTGCCATTCTAAGTATACTTTCTATCATTTCCTTGTCCATTTCCTCCTCCTGAGAGGGGGGTCTGTATACAACCCCTGTGGGGATTGTGGTGCCATCGCCTGTCTCCAAATTGACCCACAGTGCTTCTTCTTCTCACTGTTTACCCTTTTGTTCTGTTGCTTTGATTCCTTCCCTTATTTAGAGAGCTACTTCTCATCCTCTTTTACCCTCCCTGTCCCTCCTGTAGATAGTGTATTCTGGTATGTTTATGTCCCAGTCATGGTTCTGTGTGTACCAGGTTTCTGTGACTGCCACAATATCTAGATGTTCCTCCTCCATCAAGGCCACATATTCAGGAAGCTTGTTACCCAGACTACGGGCATTGGTACTCATTGCTCTCCATTTTTTTATGGCTTTACCTTCTGTAGCAGCATCTCCCACTGACCTTTCTACCTTGGTCTTTTTCTCATTTAGTAACCTGCTTTGTAGGGGGAGGCTAGGATTTTCCTGCTGCTTATCAGTGCCTCCCCCCTTGACTAGTTTAAAAGCTTGCCAATGAAACATTTAAACATATTGCCCAACAGACTTGTTCCCTTCTTGGACAGATGCAGACCATCCGGCCAGTATAGGCTGGTGTCCCTCCAGGTAGAACCCTAGTCCCCAATGAAGCCAAACCCCTGTGCTCCACACCATTTTTTCAACCATTCGTTAAACTGCGTGGTGCAAAGTACCCTCGCCTCACCCATGCCACTGACAGGCAGCACCTCTGAGAAGGATACTGTGTGTGCTACTTGTCTTAGGCCCCTCCCCAACTCTACAAAGTCCTTCTGCACTGCTCTAATCTCATGATCAGCCAAGTCATTTGTCCCTAGGTGGACAATGACATCCAGCTCAGACTCCCGTGCAACTGTTCTCGTGATCCTAAGGATGCACTTCCTGTCCCTCCAAGCCATGGCACCAGGCAGGCACTTTGCTTCAGTTTTCCTTGCTCCCCCCAGTTCTATCCTCCTAATAATTGAGTCCCCCACCAGGAGCTGCTTCCTTTCCCTGTGGTGTCCTCTGCCTCCTTCCTGAGGGCCTCCCTTGTGACAGTTGTCTGTAACCTCCTTAGTCTCCTCTGAGGGTGCATCCATAAGGGGAACTATGCTCCCCCAGAATGGTGTATGGATTGTGGAGTGGAACAACTGACTGGGTGTGCCTTTGTTCCACCACCCTTACCCTCCCCAAGCCCACTTTGGTCCAACTGCTGTGCTTTCTTAACAACCTCTGAGGTAGTGGTGGTGGCTGTGGTGCTACCTGGATGGGGGAGGTTCCCTTACTGCTGTCCAGTGTGGCCTGGGGGAAGGTTCCCTTACTACTGTCCAGTGTGGCCTGAAGATGGGCAACTTCCTCCCTCAGGGCAGAGAGTTGTCTGCAAACAGGGCAGCATCTCAGCTTCAAGAAAGACTCTCGGAAGACTGCTGCCCCACTGCCATTGCATTGCACTACTCCCCACATGTCTATCTACTTTCTTGTTTATTTTTTTTTTTTTGTGTGTGTGTGTGTGTGTATGATTCATTTCTTATATGGAAATATGTATATTACATGATGTGTATGCTTATATTGTCAGTGCAGTGTGCTAGAGAGGATATGACAGTGATATGTTCCTTGCCCTCTTGAGGAAATGATGTCAGAACCCCTGGTATAAAGGAACTATTTCCAGGGATGAGGGGTTGGAAATGTTTGGGCCTAAACTATGCCCTCACGAAACAATCAGCTAAAAGCTCTGACCTTCCGCTGCGATGAGTGCCTTCCTGTCAGCAAGATGCCCTACACGACAATTTGACAGAGAAAACACCCTGCTAATCAAACAGAGAAAAATCCAAACATCTAAGTCAGACACAGGTAAACCTCCCCAGCCCCAAAACAGCCTGGTGACTTGTGCTCTGAAAGCAGTCAGCCCCAAAACACGTCAGCTGTGCACAAGAACAGACACAGTAAACAGTATTCAGTCCCTCTGGGTTTAAACTCTTCCTGCACTGAAAATCTTAACAATTGTAACAAAAGTAAAGCAAGGTCCACCTCCCTCTGTTGATTGAAAGACTGCCTTTTCTGAGAATTCTAAGTTCCTTATTTCATCTTTCAGTTAGAAGTAGCCTCCACCTGAAGAATATTAACTTTCCTAAGGAATCTGCTACAAACCAAAGACAACTGTAAATTGTAAGATTCACCTCCCTCTGTTGTGAGCACAACTCACTTTCTTGCAGATCCTAAGTCCAGTGTTGCAGTTTCCAGCCAGCGGTAGCTTCACCTGAAGAATATTAGGTTTTCTCCTGGTCTCAGCCCAATAGTCAAGCAAGCACCTGCCTCTAGAGTATCTAGGAGCAATTCCTCTTCTGGACCTCCATATGCCAAAAAGCTTTCCTTTACTGGGCTCCAAATTGGCTAAAGAACCTCCCCACTGCCATCACCTTGGAAATTAAGCTGGGCCTTTTAAACTTGCACTGAAAAGCCACCTCCTAAGGGATACCTCGAGTGACTACCCCCAGGCCACCCAGGTCACCTGACCCCCCCCCCAAACTTTGCCTTTTATCTTTTGCTTCAGTATGGATTTCGAGTCAATGTCACTATACAGGGTACCTACTTTCTTTTTTGATGATGGATAATTTATCCATCCTAGTTAATGTTCTCTGCTCATTGTTAAGCCTGACGCCTGGTCTGTATGACCAAAGATTACTTGATTGTTGCCCTATTACTCACCTGTTGTATCCTGTATTTCCTCACTCCTATGTATCTATATGAATTTGTTAAAACCTCTGTATCACCTTGTACAACCTCTGTATTGTTGATGTAGAGCCTTTGCAAAGGAGTCTGTGACTCAAAGGTGTAATTCTGAATATGTGTAAATCAATAAATAAAATAAATTTCAAATGTAAACACATTGGGACTGATTTTCAAATGCCCTCGTAGTCCGGTGCACTGTGTGCTGAACCCCCACATGTTGCAAATTCGGGTGTACTGGGGACCCTGTGCCAGATTTTAGTAGAACTGGGGTCCTAGTTCCAAAGTTCCCCACGTTGCTGCAAGCCATCCCATGTACTGAACAAAAAGAACATGGGATGGGAATGCCGCAAGACGTGGGATGGTCATGTGGCAGTCTTCCAAGGGCCAGAACCTGACAGCCATGTGCCCAGGAGAGTGGCAGAGGCTGTGGCAGTGCCATGGGTCAGCTGGATGTTGGGATTAGCACGGCTCCAGAGGATGGAAGGATGGATAGGGTAGGCAATCTTGGAGGATGGAAAGCACTCTGGCCTGCACCATGGGGGGCACCTGAGGACACTGCCAACATGAGTGGCACCAGAGACTGTGGCCACCTGTTTCCCGTGTCTGTGTTGTCTGGCAGTGTTCAACCAGCTGTTCAGACCCCCACATGCAGTTGCCTGCCTAGTTGCCCCCTTCACACTGCTGCCCTATTGCTGATGATCTGTTAGACCAGCTCTGGGTTGGTTTAACTCCCTGCGGGTTCTGCGGACTTTGGGGGCAATGAAAATCTCACTTAAGGGTATATGGCAGCAACGTTGTGAAACATGGCCCACTCCACCATGGCGTAACTCTATGTTGGGCATAGGGCTGGCACAGGGCCAGTCTGGTGCAAGGACACCTGACTGCAACACAGTCTGGATTTGAAAACTGGGATTTCCATAACTTTTGATGAAACGTGCCCTTGCATTAATTCTACTTGATACAAGCACTTTGTGTCAATTTTGGGGCTTTGAAAATTAAACCCATTGTGTAATCTACTCTTTGCATGAAATCTAAGCAAGCAATAATACCTGACATGGTGGGTGGTATTGGCAATACCTGACTGACTAGGGGTGTAATGAGGCCCGGTGCCATAGGCGGAGGGCCTTATTCCCCTGGAAGGTCTTGTACTGCCCATACTGCCCACACTGAAGGCTATTATTGTGTTTATAAAATGGACATCTCTGTACATTTTAATTAAATAATAAAATAAGACAGGAAATTAGTTTATAAATAAATACAAAGATGAGAAAAACCTTTTTTTGTAAAATAGTCCCTGCCTATTAGTCCTGTTCCATCTCCTGCCCCTCCACCCAAAGAGCCATTCCCTTCTACTTACCCCCCCACACACACACACATTACCAGCTCAAAAGATGCAGTTTCTTATGAAGAATATGTTTTGATAAACTTTGTATTTTTTTTGTGCTTTGAAAAAGAGTAGTGTTCCTTTGCTGCAAGCCTTTTTTTTTTGGTTGGAAGATGTGGCTGTTCAGCAAGCAACCTCGCTTGACTCCATTTATGAAAACTAGGAAGTGAAAACTTCAATGTAGGATGGCAGTTGTGTAAATCATTTATCTGTTTATTTATTTATTTATTTATTTATTTATTTATTTATTTAATTTAGCCAGCATTGCTCTTCATTTGGTAGTTTAACCCTGGTGGATTTGTGGGGGTGGGGGTGACTATGATTGCTGAATTCACATGGGGAGGAAAACACAGGAATGGAGTAAAGCAGGCTGTACTGCTTATGGGTGGCTGACAGAGAGGCGTACGATGCTGGCCCAGAGAGTGTGATCAGGAGTGCTACAGCAGTAAAGAGAGAGGATTTGGAGGTTTTATTTAATTCAGTAACTATTGTCTGTGAAGTCAATTGTTTTCCTCAAGCAGAGAATCACGATGGACTTTCTTCGAGCCAGGCAGTCTCGCAGTACCGCTTTGCATGTGACGTGCTAACAGCTAATGCTACTACTTGAAACTGAAAAAAAAAGTGTTTAAAATACTAACGCTTAGTACCTGACATGCTAGCGCTAATATTTTAAAGTAAAACAATTGTTTTTCTTTTGAAGGAAAAGAAAAATGATGGTGTGCAAGCTGCGCTGGGGGGAGGGGAGTCTCTTGCTAAGCATCAGGTAAGAAATGGCAGCCTCTGCCTTTGAAAATTTGGGATGCCCATGAATATTCTCAGCAATGGGGCACCCCGAATTTGCACTTGTTTTGAAGCAGGTATCTATCGTAAGTTAATGAACCCACCCCCCGTAGTGCCTCTCAGCCAATGAGAGACATCTTAGTATCTAGCTAATTTTCTAAAAGTGCATGTATAAACTTGGAAACATGTCAATACAGATTTAAAATGTCATCGGCAAAAAAAATATTATCCATAATGTTTAATACAGTGACAACATTTCATTTGTATAGCATTTGTTACTTTATCTTACAGTGATATAAATAATCTTATAAATGTTCTGTAGTGCACACCTGTTTAATCACATTCATACAATAACCTTTCTGTATCTCTTCCATATTATTATGCCTTTAAAAGCAAGAATATCATACAGTATTTCAATGAAATTATATCTGCAATCTGATGTATGGCAAATGTCTTTTAGGAGTCATGGTCTGAAGTCTATATCAGTGGCATAATTTCTTTCATAGGCTACAAACAGTAAAAGTCATCTTTCAAAGAAAAATGTCTGCCTTCCTGGGATGTTGGAAAATGCATCTTTCAGCAAAAATGTATTGTTCATGTCTGAGTTCATTTCCTGTTGGCTTTCGGTGAGATGCTGCCTGTCTACAACAAAGGGGAGGAGAGAGATCTTCGAACAAAGACCTTCAACTCATGGTTGAAGAAATGATGCAGAGCAGAGGGGTTTGGCTACATTAGAATCTGAGAATCTACCTGGAGAGATAATGGCCTTTACAGGGTTGTTGGTCTGCATCCATCCAGGAGGGGAAATGCATAGCTCGGGGTGGTGGAAGAAATTGGGGAGACAGTAACTGCCCCCTCCCCCCACAAGATGAAGTAGAAAGTAAGGAGAATCCAAGGGAAATAGAATCCTCAATAGTGATAGGCAAAGTGCCTAAAATTCTTTACATGTAGTATTTCACATAGAACCTGAATTTCACTTACTACTCTGCAAAGTGAAGTGAATAACTACACATCTAAAAGTAATATAAAGTTCTCATTGTTCTCTATGGACTTCACATTACTTTGCCTTGTTTTCTGTTGACTTTGTGTTACTTCGTCTTGCTTTTGTGCTCTTTAAGGCAAATTTTGCAGTGAATCATGGGATATAAGGTCACATGGGCTCTATATTGTCTTGCACAGCCTCAGTTCATTGTAGTTGTGTTGTAGTGGAAAGCTGGAGATGGTTTGCTGTCACAGATCTAAGATTCAAACCCTCTAAAAACCTTTAAAAATGCCTTTTTGCCACAGAATTTTATGACAAAATCTAGTAGATTGATTGTAGTAAACCCTGATGTGGTTATATCATCTAGCATTTATTGATGTTTTGTGAATATTGAATGTTAATGCAATTGATTTAGTCTCTGTACTGAGAGACACTGTAGAAGTGTGCTTCGGGGAAGGGGCTAATCTGTGGTATAGAAGGGAGAGTAGTGAGAAAGGCATTTTTTCCAGCCATTGTTGGCTTTGTTTTATTATTTTTCTGTTCAGGTAGACAAAGTCCAGCTTCACTGATAAATATTTTCTGTTTGCTGGACAGTTTTTCAGTCTTTTTACAGAACTGTCTGTGCTGTACTGTACTGAACAGTTAAAGTTTCTGTGCCTGACCTTTAATCTGTGTGCGTGCTGTCAATTGATATGCATTTCACTGTGGCACCACAATAGCAGTACTCTGAATTTCTAAGCCTGTCTGCAATTTATTTCCCTGCTTCTGTGTAGCTAGGTACTGCATCCCCCCCCCCACCATCAAAACAAGGTATTGTTTTTTGACTGTCAGCTTTTTGAAGATTGGTTAAGGATTCAAGGACTGGTAATGTGTTGTGCCTGTGCAGCTGCATTTAGTGTTTTGCTTCCCAGCCACCCAAAAGTGCCAAAATATCAAGTTGTTCTAAATTGCCTGTGTCATCTGAAAAAATGCCCTCAGAGAGATGGTCAGGCAAAGCAGGTTCTGGCTGTGGTGCTGCTGCCATGAAGATTATTAGCAGTAGAAGTTGTTGTGAAGATGAATCAGGTTCATCAGGGGCTACCAATGGTAGTAGTGTTAAGAGTGGTTGTGGCCGTGGTAGAACACAGAAGGGAAAGGTAGTAGTTGGTACAAATAAAGGGATTTGTCCAACTATGTTTTTTCACAGCGAAATCAGTTGCTTCAGTGCTGGTTGGAGATGGTGTTATCCCTGCTTTTAGTAAAGTTAGTGAGGGCAAGGTTGATAACAACATGAGTGCTGCTACAGGTTCAACCCTGTTAAACTTATCATGTGGGAAAAATATTGATAAATCCGCAGACTTGAGTTCAGTTGATGTCCCATTGCCTACAGTACTTGAACATGAGTCTGATCACGATGATGATGATGATGATGATGACTCACAGTCTCATGTTTCCACTGATGTTGAGGACAGGCCATCCAAACATTCTGACATTGATGAAAAAAGTGAGGCTGATTATATTGAGGCTGCTGTTGAACTTGGAATAGCTCCACTGGAGGACAGCTTCCAAAGTGAATTAGTGGATGATGATTATGATGATGATGCTAGCGACCTCATTTGGGAACCAGAAAAAAAGAAAGTGAAGGTGGCTGTTTGTAAACAGTCTGCTTCTCAAATGCCCCCTCCTCAGAGTTCTGCTGTAGCTGTGTCTGTAGATGATGACCTTGAATTAATAGTCATAGATTGTGATGTTCAGCCAAAGTCCAATTGTGCACAACAGCAGAAACCATGCATTACAACCCCCCATTTCATCACCACCAAAAGTGCAGTTACATATACAGCAGCAGCACCAGCAGCGACATGTGAAGAGTAGAGCATCCAAATTCCTAGTTTGGGATATGCATAGTGTAGCAGGGTTGCATACAGGTGAACACATGCTAAACTTGCTACTGACAGAAACTGATGAGTAGCTGCACCCCCCCGTCCCTAAAATATGGCTTCATAGTTAGTGGTAATTGATCAAATGTTGTGAAATGTGTCAGTAATGGTGGCTTTGTGCAGGTTCCCTGTATGGCCCACTGTTTAAATCTGGTGGTACAGGAGTTTCTGCAGCACCCTGAAATAAAGCAAATCCTGACTGTTGCTCATTGCATCTGTGCCCACTTTGCATTTTGAACACTGACTTCCTGCCTATTTAACTGTCTCCCTGAATCATGCGACCTGCAGACCTGCAGAGACAGTCAGGCATGTGATCAGTGGCCTGCTTTTTAATTACTTTGTCTTTTCAAACTGTAACTTAAAGTGAACTTGAAATGGACAGTGTGAAGTAAGGCGAATTTCAAGTTTTTAATGGACAATTAGCATAGTGCTATGTGAATTAGAATTGGGCTACTTTGGGTTCACTTTGCCGTGAATTAAAACTTTGCTGCATCTCTAATCCTCAAAGGTGGAAATTAATAAAAGAAGCATAGCTGTAGAAATGAATGGGGATGAGAACTGAAGCATTAATAAGAGATGAGCAAAGAAGACAGGGCAAAAAGGAAAGAAAGGGGTAAAAAGCAGAGTGATAAAAAAAAATCTGGAAGGCCATGTGTACCAATGTCAGAAGTCTAGGAAATTAGATTACAGACCCAGAGGCCATTATGGCAGAGGCTGACCTGTATAGTGTAGCCATTAAAGAGTCATCATCCTCTGAAAACCATGACTGGGACATGTCCATACCAGTCTATACTGTGTTCAGGATGGACAGGGTGGGAAGGAAAGGAGGGGTGTATGGTGCTTTATGTGAGGAAAGGCTTAATGGAAACAGAGAGACTGGGAATGCAGAGGGAGCTGAGGTACTGTGGGTCACCCTAAAGATGGTGAATGAAGCCTATTTTCACAATGGCATGATCTACAGACTTCCAGCACAGGGGGAGGCGTTAGATAAAGTACTGGTGGAAGCTATCAGAAAGACGGCAGAGAAGGGGGGAGGTGCTACAGGTGTGGAACTTCAATCTGCCAAATGTAAAGTGGAACCTCCCACTTTAACTTTAGTTAGAAGCAGGGACTTTCTGGACTCCCTGCAGGGGGCATTCCTCAGGCAACTAGTCAGTGAACCCACTCATGATGGGGCAATATTGGACCTGGTACTCTCTAACAGTGACAGTGTTGCAGACATCAGTGTAAGAGATCACCTTTGGAACAATGATCACCTTTGAGTATGGTTCAATATAAGGACAGCAGTGGAACTGAACCACACAAGACAGAGGGCCCAAATTTCAGGAGAGCAGATATTAAAAAGATGGGCAAATGCTTAAGGCATGACCAGGGACCAGGTGAGTGGGGAGGGAACTGGGTAGGGTGGAGGAACAGAGGGTGAAGCTAAAAAGGGAAATATAGAAGGCAACAAACCTCTGCAACAAGCAATTGAGAAAAAGCTGAAGGAAACAAAGACTGTTATGGTTCTCAAATGAGGTGGTGGAAAAGGTAAAGACTAAAAGGGTAGCATTCAAAAGGTATACAGAGACGTAGAATGAGGAAGATAGAGAGGTGTATCAGGGGAAACATAAGGAAGCAGGACGAGCAGTGAGTATCACAAAGGTGCAAACTGAAGAGAAAATAGCCCAGGCAGTGATGAAGGGGGGGGGCATTTGTTAGGTATGTATGCAAAAGGAGGAAGTCCAGGAGTGGGATCCTAAGTTTAAAAAAGGAAGGGGGGCTATGCAGAGGAAGACCAGGAAAGGAGAGGCATCCTGAATAAATACTTTTGTTCAGTGTTCACAGAGGAAGGAGAATGGAAGGGACCACAAAAAAGTAACAGGAGCACAGGAGGGTTTGGACACTAGTCCATTTTTTTAGATGACAGTGCCCTGAAGGGACTCATTGGACAAACCAATGGATGCAGATAGGGTGCATCTGATGGTATTGAGGGAGCTCAAGAAAGTACTGGTTGCACCTCTGACAATCCTGTTTAACAGCATATTGGAAACAGGAGTGGTTTCTGAGGACTTGAGGAGAACAGATGTAGTCCCACTTCACAAAAGTGGTAGCAAGAAAGAGGCTGACAGTTATAAGCCAGACAGCCTGACTTCAGTGATGGGAAAGTTAATGGAGTCACTGCTGAAGTAAAGGATTATGGAATATCTTGAATCCAGTGGGTTACAAGACCCAGGACCACATGGATTTATCAGGGAGAGGGGGATATATGTCATGTCAGATTAATCTGATAGATTTGTTTGACTGCATGACCAAGGAATTAGGTCATGGTGGAGCACTGGACACAGACTACCTAGATTTCAGTAAGTCTTTCAACACTGTTCCACATAGGAGGCTAGTAAGCAAGCTGGGTATCTTAGGAGTGGATCCAAAGGTGATAAACTGGATGAGAAACTGGTTAGGGGATAAGTGACAGAATGTGGTGGTAATGGAGTTCTCTTAAAGCAAGGGAGGGTGACCAGCGGGGTGCCTCAGGGATCAGTGCTGGGAAAGGTCCACTTTAATGTCTTTATAAGTGACATTACAGAGCAGCTGAAATGGAAGGTGTGGCTCTTTGCAAAGGACACCAAAATCTGCAACAGAGTGGACACTCTGCATGTGTGCGTGGAAAGGATAAACAGAGACCTGAAAAAACCTGAGGAGTGGTAAAGGGTATGGCAACTGGGTTTCAATGTGAAAAAGTGAAAAGTAATGCACTTGGGGCACAGAAACCCAGAAGCAGAGTACAGAATGGGGGGAGTTGTACTGACGATCACCAAATAGGACAGAGACCTGAGGGTGATCATATCAGATGGCCTAAAGATGGCCAGGCAGTGTGACAAGGCAGTTCAGAGGGCTAGGAAGATACTAGGGTGCATAGGGAGGAATATCACCAGCAGAAAGAGGGAGGTAGTATTGCCTCTGTATAGATTGCTAGAAAGACCCCACCTAGAGTACTGTCCAGTTCTGGAGACCACATCTCCAGAAGTACATAGACAGAGTGGTGGCGGTCAAGAGGACAGCAACCAAAATGGTACAGGGGCTGCATCAGAAGCCCTAAGAAGAGTGACTTAAGGACTTAAATATGTACACCCTGGAAGGAAGGAAAGAGAGAGGGGGAATATGATAGAGACCTTTAAATACCTCATGGGGTAAATTAGGTACAGCAAGAAAGTATTTAAAAAAAAGGTGCTCAAGGACAGGGAGGCATGTTGAGAAGTTGGAGTGGGGTAGATTCAGGAGAAATGTGAAGAAGTATTTTTTTGCAGAAAGAGTGGTGTCCTGGAACAGTCTTCTGGCAAAGGTGCTGGGAATGAAAAGAGTGGTGGGGTTCAAGAATACAAGGGATAGGCATAAGGGAATCTTTGGGAAATTGAAGGTGGGCTGGGTTAAAGAGCTGGAGATCATGTAGGATCTGCTGTGATACTATAGGCAAGGAAAAATAGGAAGACTTGGTTGGTCAAGTGGTCCTTATCTGCCAGGAAATTCTATTTTTGTATGTTTATATGTTGTCATGCTCTGTTAGTCTCCCAATTTTTACATTTTCTCTAAGTTACATGTCTTTTGGCAATAATAGCCTGGCATACAGGTTTTAAAGCTGTGCACAGTCAGCCCCCTTTGGAATTCAGTTGCTTGTTTCTTTTTCCTATCCAGGCATTGAAGCCATGACACATGTCATAAAGATTACTTCTTCCCATTAAACCATACTTTACAACCTTGGGCTGTTCCTATTGGGAAAGATCAAACACCTGCTTCATCTTTAAGTTTACTTAAGTATAATTACTTGTGACCCCCATTATCACATTGTTTTCAAGTAGTCTCAAAAGCTATAACAACCTGCTAATGCCATAATAACTAGTTATTGGGACAACGCATGAAAAGGGGCTACCAATGGAGGCCCTAATTTCTAAATGATGACAAACATAGGGAAATCCCTGCAATATACTGGTTGATGTGGCCTTTTATTATAGCCCATGTAAAGAGATAAATATAAAAAAAATGAATGTGATTAGATGCTTGTGTGCTAGTAAACTGGACTTTTTCCCATCAAAATCTATCAATAATACAAACATATGAAAATTGCCAGCAGAAATTAGGCCTCTAGGTCTATCTAGTCTGCTTGAGTGTGTGGCTAATTCCTATTTTGCAGCTGCCCCTCCCCCCTCCTCCACCTTCCCAAATACCCCCCTCTCTCCCTGTCCCAACCCCTTTTGAAACTACCCACCATCCTACAGGATACCAACTCCTCCAGCAAAGCATTCCAAACTGCCACTACTCTCTCTGTGAAAAAGTGTCTCCTCATTTCCCTCTTATACCTACCTCTTCCAATCTAAGTCTATGCCCTCTCGTGTCCCTCTCCTTCCAGAGCTTGAATATCTCTTCAGTACCAGATTTATTTATTCCCTTTAAGTACTTAAAGGCCTCAGTCATATCCCCCGATCCCTCCTCTCTTCCAGTGAATACATGTTTAATTCCCTTAATCTCTCCTAATAGGACATATCCTGTAATCCCTGAATCAACTTTGTCTCCCTTGTCTGTACCGCCTCCAACAATCTCTTTTCAGATAAGGGTGCCAAAATTGCACACAGTATTACAGGTGTGGTCTGACTAATGACTTGTAGAGTAGTAGAATTACATCCCTGCTTCTGGAGGAGATGCCCCTCGCTGAACAACCCAGCATACACTTGGCCTTCGCTGCTGCCCTCCTGCACTGCTCTAAATTGTTCATATTCACCCTTATCACCACTCCTATATCCTTTTCCTCTTCAGTGGTACATAACTGCACCCCCCCCAGTTGGTAACCCTTTCTAGGATTCTTTGCACCAAAGTGTAATACTTTGCACTTTTTCACATTGAACCCCAACTACCATACCTCTGACCACTCCACCAACTTAGTCAGATCATCCTGCAACCCCTGCTAACCTTCTATATCATCCACCACCACCCCAAACCTGGAGTCATCAGTGAACAGACTGATCTTATTCTTGACATCATGTAAGATGTCCACAATGAAAATTCCAAACAACACTGGTCCCAACACCGATCCCTGTGGTACCCCACTCGTCTTGGAGATGAGAGTTCCCCCCTCACTACTACTCTTTGCTGTCTGTCTTGCAGCCAGTTCACAATCAAAGTAACCAATTTAGTGCCCACCCCAAAATTACTTAGCTCACTACCCAATCTCCAATGGGGAACTGAATCAAAGGCCTTGCTGAAGTCCAAATAAATGACATCCACAGCATGACCCTTGTCCAGCTCCCTCGTAACCCAGTCATAATACTCAACAAGGTTAGTCAGACAGGATCTTCTGGAGATAAACCCATTCTGAAGAGCATCTTGGAGGCCATAGACATCCAAGGAGGAAACCAAACTCTCCTTAAGTATTGTCTCCATCAGCTTTCCCACAATAGATGTTAGGCTTACTGGTCTGTAATTACCTGGTTCATTCTTTGGACCACTTTTATGGAGAGGCACTAAGTGGGCCATTCTCCAGTCTTGTGGCACACACTCCGTTTTCTTGGAAGTATTGAATAGATCCATCAGTGGTGCAGCCAATACATCTGCCATTTCTTTAAGCACCTGCAGATGTATGCCGTCCAGACCCGGTGCTTTATCCACCCTCAATAATGGTGACCCTTTTTGTGACATAGCAAAGGATTTGTTGAAAAACTTTCTGTGATGACTGTTATTATATTGTAATTGTTTCCCTAAATAAAGTGTCCTGCAAGACAGTATTGTGTCCTGTTATTTCCAAAGCCCTTTTCTGGGTGCTACTGCAATCATTCCCCCCCCAGAGAGCCCTAATGATTAGGGCTTGACTATAACCACTCATGTCCCACCCTGTTGCATTTACATTTTTCCTTGAAACTTGGTTCATGTTGTGATTTAAGCAGATTTTCTGGTTTTACACACTAGCTCCATTTCTGTTGGAGTCCGTTTCCCTCTAAGTTCTTTTCCTCACCATGCCATGATCACTATATGCCCTATGATGGGGGATGGGTGAGCAGCATCGCAATCCCAAGCAGAACCAGGCAAGGTGTCAAAAGTAGGCTGCCCTTGGGGGAGTACAAAGAGCAGTCTCACAGTTGCCAGGCCCTTCATTTGCCAGCCAGCTGCCTTAGAACTGTTTCTGTCCCTTAGAGTTGCCTTGATTACATGTTGACCTGGTTGAGTTGAGTGCCAGAGTTACATATCATTCTTGATTAAGGTAAACCGCTCTATTACTGGCGTTCCATTCTTCACATACAGTACAGCTATGCCAGTAAATAAGGTCCTGTTTTTAAAAAAAAAAAAAAAGGACAAAAAAGAAAAAAAAAACAACAGAGATTTTATTTGGCCCCTTTAGCCTTGGCCCCCTCTGTCCCTGATCAGCCACTACATGCCTGTACAGTAGGTACTCTGCCTGTAAAACCCTTGACATTTGCTCAATGTTCAATAAAGTGTTTGAGTGCTGGCTTAGTATGCCACGTGTTGCTGCTGTTTGGTTTGGCAAGTGGGGTGCTGGGTAGCGTTTTCTGACTTTGGGGTCTGATCCATGTTCAGGTTCTTGATCACTTCCCAGCACATGGTCCCTTTGTTTGGCCTACCTGGTGGCAACCTGTGCTTGTTGTCCTGTGCCACACTATGTTCTGCTGAGGATATGTTAATTATTATTAATCTTATTGGGTGTTTTTTTTTGTTTGTTTTTTTAATAATTATTTTAATATTTTGTGTGCATTGTATTTAAAGGGCTTTGCACCTGTCCCTTCATACACAGGTAGCACTTGTAAGCTTGTGTCTTAATGGGGGGACAGGTATGCAGATATGAGAAATGTATTTCTGATGGTTTTAAACTGGTAACCCATGCATGTGGTACTGGTCATTTTGGGATGATGCACCATCCAGTAAGTGTTGATTATATTGTTGTAAACAAAAGCGGCTGGCAGTGTGCATCTCATGCCCCCAAAGAAACAAATTTTTCCTTTGTTGCATACTGGGATTTTTGTGGGGGATTACTCATCTAGAGTGTGCTAGTATAGCTTGTGAGGCCTTTGGGCCTACCCCTTGACTCAGTATGTAACTAAGATCCATAATTGTTTGGGGGGGAGTAAATGATGCACATTGGCTGCTGAATTTAAAAGATTGCACTTCTAGTGTTTGAAAACTGCTAGCCCAAGTGCATTCAGTCCTATAAATTTTTGTTTAATGGTTTAAAATCAGCAGCATCTGGTACTTTTTTGGGTAGATTGTTTGTTTGAGCTAGCTAAACTGGCTGGCCTTATGCGTCTCCACCACCAAACAAAATGTTAATTGTTCTTTGTTGCATACTGAACATTCATGGAGGAATTAGTCTTGAGTGTGCTGGTATCACTTGTGAGGCCTTTGGGCCTACCCCTTGACATAGTATGTAACAAAGAGCCACAATTGTTTTTTTTTTGGGGGGGTGGGCATGGGCTCCAACTTCACATGATCATGTGATAAAATATTTGCATTGGTTTATTAACTGGCTTTTATTGTAATTAACATTGTAGCATGTTGTATGTGTCTAGTAGTACCTCACAGCCTGGTAGAGGTGTGCCTCCATTTGTCTGGAGCCCGGTGGAGGTGTGCCTCCATTTTGTTTGCAGCTGGGTTGAGGTGTTCCTCCATTTTGTGTAGCCCCCGCCTTCCCAAATGTCTAGGGGACAGAGTGTTCTGGGAAAGGGGGACACACCAAGCATTTCTTACAGCAGTAACAGAACTTAAAATAGGTTTTCTTACCTTGAGTTGTCTTCTATCTCACTGTCTCAGTGCCCCAGAAATGATATTTCATCTCTCCAGCTGCTTGGACCAGTGAGTTGGCCATGAAACAGTTCATCTTCAGGCTTCTTGGTTCTGCCACTCACTGGTCCCGGAACAAGAGGGTGCAGGATAAACATAAAACAGCTTCAAGACCCCAGGGAAACCATGGAACCCCGAAAAGCTGAAAGACTGGTTATTTCATTTAATCACTCTAGACTCCGGTTTCTCCCCAAAACAAATCAGGTTTATTCTCCTGAGCCCATAAATGATTACAGGGCTCAGTGCCACAAGTGCTTAATGGAATAATGATTGCACAGCTCCATGGGGCAACATTTTTATATAAACAGATTACTGAGAGAGACTTTTTTGGACATTCTAAGGCTCAAACACTCCTCAAATACAGAATCAGAAGCAAACACTTTATTCAGGACAAAGGATTACTCTTTTTCTTTGCCAGAAGTGTCACACTCCCAAATGACCAGTGGCACTGGTAAGTACCTGAACTTTGTTACTGTCTCACTGTGCACAGAGCTTCAACCCAAAACTGGTCTCTTTCTGAAACATTCTATTCTTTTGCCTAGCACCTCTACCAGGGGACCGACGTGCTTCTCTGATGCCACCAAGCTATTTCATATTCAGGGCTTAAGTTCCACGCCTGCTAATTCCACAGCTGCCTCTTTACAAAACAGTGGTTCACTTTCCCTTAAAATCCTTGTCTTGGGGGTGTGGCTAGGCTCCTAAGGTAATGGCTGCCTAATTCTTTGGCTCTACTACCCGGGGATTTAACTTGCATATTTACACCATCTTAAGTGGAAAATACATACTGTGTAGCAGATCCCTACATTTCTGTTGTGCTCTGGAGCAGATTGACATATTTTTTAAAGTGCTAAATGCATTCGGGAGCACTGAATGCTGAACATTAAATCTCTCATCAGGCATGGTGCATCACCGCAATCCAAATCCAGCAGCAGGCCTCAACGGGCAGCAAATTAATGATATGTTTGCTGCACTAATGCAAAGTATGGCCGAGGTTAAACATGCTTCTAACACAACCAGTGCCATTCAACAGATTAGCACCAGGGTCAATACCGTGGAAAAAAGGTATCTATCAATACAGCCGCTATTGACTCTCTGAATGCCACGGTTCGAGAACAGGAGTGAGTCATTCAATCCTTAGAGGCCAAAATAGACAACACAGAAAATCATGGTCGCCATAACAATCTCAGAATACTGGGCCTCCCTGAACACATGGAATGAGGGAATGTTTTGGACTTTTTATACAGTGCCCTACCAGAGATCCTTAAACATGACCTTCCTCCAGGCTTCATAATCGAGTGAGCACATAGAATGCTGAGCCCCACTCCTAAACCTGGGGAGCGGTTCAGATCTGTAATGGCCAGGATCTTAAACTTTGCACATAAAGAATGAGTGTCAAGCCGAGCTCGGGAACTGGGTGCACTGTCATGGCATGGTCACAGAATTATGATCTTTCAGGATTACTCCCACCAGCTCGCCAATCGGAGAAAAGCCTTTACTGAAACCCAATGAATGATGCACTCCTTAGACCTCTGATTTTCCCTTTGCTACCCAGCTACAATGCAGCTAGAAGTTAATGATACCTGGCTGTCGTTCTCAACACCTGATGCTCTGTCGGAGTACCTTCATAGAAACTGGCCTATCACTATAAAGAAAACTACATAGGAACAGAACAGCTCAGCAGAACAATCCGGATTATCGAATGACAACTCTTCTCTATGAGCTCAATACCAAATGAGTTATCGCTTTGAAGGAACCATGGAAGGCCTCCCCGCTAGTTCCCGTAAGACACAGCAATCAGGCCAGCACACAAAAAGAATTCACCCTCAGGAACGTATTTCTGAAACAGCTCAACATGTCACCACTCAGACTTTGCCACTCACTAAAGATGCAGATCCTGTTTCAGAACTCACAGACACTCATGCAAGTATGTTTGCCACCCTAAATTGGTTTGCGCTTTTGCATGATGAAAGCCAGGCCGAAGCCGTAGTATTTCCTGAATACCCAGAGCAGGAGATGGCACTTGAAGCCTCCATATTGGAACAGGAGGTACAGGCTGGAAGGGTCACATATCTCTCAAGTGCGGCCTCCACCCCGGGCCCTCTTGTACCTACACTGCTTGCATTATGACCTGATTAGGGTTACCACCTGTCTTGATTATCACAAGACAGTCCTGATTTGGGCAGCCGTGTCCTGCAGAAAAATATGAAAAATACTACATGTTCTGACTTTATAGTAGAAAAATTATTTTCTAACTTTCCACTAAATGTTGTAGAAAACTATATCTTAACTAAAATACCTTAAAATGATAAGAAACAATAGAAGCAATTATGAAACTATAATATTTAGCCTTGATTCTGATTATGTAGAGAAAACAAGTCTGTTGCACTGGTCTAGGTTACGTACCGTCCTGCGAAAAATCATGTTTCAGTAAGAAATGCCCCACTTTGAGCTTTTTAAAAGGTAACCCTAGCCCTGATCGACCGCCTTCCCGAACTGAAACACAAGAATCAGATCAGCAGTCAACAACAACTCAGACTCTCACTTAGATAAGCGTCTTTTTTTCTGCATATTGTTATATTAAC
Organism: Neoceratodus forsteri; assembly: GCA_016271365.2. NCBI lineage: Eukaryota > Metazoa > Chordata > Ceratodontiformes > Ceratodontidae > Neoceratodus > Neoceratodus forsteri. The sequence continues at coordinate 865,334,464 of CM057458.1, read as the reverse complement.
AGTCAAAGACTTGATATAATGTGATTATGTTTTGGTTGCTACCTGAAGCATAGTACACACTGCTGAATTAGAACTTTGGCTATCTTGTAAGTCCTGGTGGGTACAGTTCCACTATAGCTTCGACTCGTGGTGTAGCAAACTCACCCTCAGATTTATAGCAGAAATGGGTTGAGGAGCCCTAACCTCTTCCCCATCCCCCCTGCACAAAGGTTGTCACGGGGGGAGGGGGAGAGAGGGCCCACATACTTAGGACAAATTTAAATTCTGCCTTGTTAACAATGCTCCTTTGTGCTGTCTCTAATCTATATTTGATCCTATGGCTTAAATCCATTGACTTGAATCTGAGGACAGATATTTTTTTCAGATAAGAGATGTCGCTGCATTAATATATGTCCTTTCTACCAAAGCTCCCTCTCTATGCTAATTCAGCACAGTTTGAAAAGTTAAGGATGCTGGTGGATTAGATAGTCAACATCACTGGCTCTCTGCTGGCTCCCTGGGTCAGAGACCATTATGTTAGTTGAGCCAGTTATGCTGTAAGTTTATTACAACCAAGTGGTGCTCTTAGATAGCACATACAATACCGTCCAGACCCCTTTTTCTCACTACCAGTCTGGTGGGTTGGATCTTAGAGGCTTTCCTCAATCTCATACCTACACTATGACCATAATGCATGGTTGCGTAATTAGTCTTAATAATTGTTGCATTTTGTTGTATATATGTTTTCTACTGTCTACAAATACTGTAAAAAGCTCTGTAAACTTCCTACTGCAATCTCATATGCTTATTTCTAGACACCGCTGCTCAGACCTCCCCTGGATCATCTGCCCTTGGGATTTTCTACATATAATTACATGTGGGATTATAATGCCTGGGTTCTCACCCCCTCCAGCTGCTCACATTACCTGTTACATGGCTTTTTGGTACCTGTTTGATTATGGCTAACACGACTCTTATTACCTGGAAAGTAAGGGGACTTAACTCTCCTTGGAAGCGTAAACATGTATTCACTCAGTTGAAGAGGCTGGGAGCCCAGGTTGCCTTCTTGCAAGAAACTAAACTAATTAAACAAGACCATTCCTATTTGGTAAAAGACTGGGTGGGTAAAGTTATACATGCCAGTGCACCCACAAAGGAAAGAGGAGTATCTCTTCTCTTTCATAAATCTCTCTCCTGGACTATATCCCAGAACAAAGCTGACCCACAAGGAAGATGGGTATTAGCTATGGTAGATACTCCTATGGGCCCAACCCTGTTTGTTAATTTTTATGCCCCTAATGAAGATAGGTCATCTTTCTTTCTTGACCTCTCTATCAAGATAGAGGGGATGATAACAGAACATACTCCCATAATTATTGGAGGAGACTTTACTCTTACATCAGTCCCAATTCTGGACAGAAGCAATCAAGGGAGGGAAATGCATATGAAGGGGGCGCAATCTCTTTCACGAGTTAGTGAGGAACTAAAGCTAATTGATATTTGATGTATAATACACTCTATAGATCGGGACTATACATTCCAATCAGGAGTACATGGAACATTTGGTAGACTGGATTTCTGGCTTATCTCCCAATCACTAGCCCAATGCACTCTCAATTCACATATTCTCCCCACTGTTATTTCTGATCACTCTCTGGTTAAACTACCACTTTCTTTCGGTAACCAATTATTTTGTTCCCCACTTGGAGGCTTGACCCTCTCCTCATGCAAGACTTGATGTTTTTGGAATGGGCCAAACATGAAACTAAACTGTTTATGCACGATAATACTATATCAGAGAATTCTGCTCAAGTTACATGGGAAGCTTATAAAGCCACCATGAGAGGTAAAATTATTGGGTATGCCAATCACAGGCGGAAGTTGAGGGAGGAGTAAATGACACAATTGGAGAGTGCCTTAGCTAATGCAGAACAAAATCTTAAGCAAATGTCATCCCCATCTCTTCTGTCCATTCAGGGTAGACGTGTCCTTACACTTTGTTTACAACTTAATAAACCTATATCCAGAAAAACTGACTTGGCACTTCTTAAGGCAAGACACTCATATTGGGAAGGTGGAGAAAAAAGTGGCAAAATATTACCATATCAGCTACATAAGCAGCAAGTGAACAGATATATAGCTGGACTCAAAGACCTTCTGTCTGGGACAGTAAAAACTAACCTCAAGATGTCAATCACATTATGGCTGATTTCTTTTCTCAATTATATACTTCCTTGAAAGTACCCCCCACTCAACATTCTAAAGCTTCTGGAAAAAATACATACTCCCAATCTTTCCCATACTCAGAGAGACACTTTGGAAAGTTCTCTTACTCATAAGGAGATTGCTGATGCCCAGAAATCCATGAAAACAGGGAAAGTTTCTGGGGGTGATGGCTTCCCAGCAGAATTCCTACAGGCACTGGCCCCCCTTATCATACCCCTCTTATCCCAGGTTTTTAATGAATCTGAGAGTCAAGGTGTACTTCCCCGTACTCTTCAAGAGGCAATCATAACAGTAATCCCAAAAAAAGGTAAGGACATCACACTGGCAGCGAGCTATCGTCCTATATCCTTAATTAACTCTGATAGCAAAATATATGCTAAGGCTTTGGCAAATAGGTTGAATCCACTATTACCCTGTTTGATTCACCCTTCGCAAGTCGGTTTTGTAAAGGTATGGTACAGTGCAGACCACCTAAGGACTCTGATCAGCCTTGTCCATAAAGCACAACAGATTACATCTCCCACAGCAGCCCTGGACATAGACTTCAAGAAGACATTTGATTCCATAGAATGGGATTACCATCTCAGCACTTTGGAACACTTCGAATTTGGTCCCCATTTTACATCAGCTATAGCAACCTTATATACTTCTTCCCTTGTCAGAGTTCTAATGAATTCTCTTCTATCGGATCCCTTCCCTCTTCACAGAGGCACTCATCAAGGTTGCCTCTCTCCCATTTACTTTTTGTTCTGGCAGTTGAACCTCTCACAGCAGTGATCCGTCAACACCCTTACATAACAGGTGTAAAAATAGGACAATCTGAATACTCAACTCTTATGTATGCTGACGATCTGTTGGTCACGCTTGCAGATGCGAGTCACTCAATCCCCCTGCTACTTAACCTCCTTAATCACTTTACCACTTTCTTTGGTTTGAAAATCAACTTTTCAAATACAGAAATCCTGTCTCTTAATGCACTCTAATCCCCTCAAACTATACCATATTCTAGCCTTATGTGGGCTAGAGACAGCATCACATATCTGGGCATAAAAGTGGGGCAAAGTTAGATAAATTGTGGGATAATAATTTGGGCCCTTTGATACATGACTGCAAGGGAGAACTGGAACACTGGGCCAAATTACATCTGACTATGGCTGGTAAGATTTCAGTTTTTAAAATGTCTATGGCCCCTAAATTATTTTATCTGATGGCCCACATCCCTATATTCCTCCACTCACTATGGTACCAAAAAATAGATAGGAAGATAGGGTATTTTCTAAGGGGGTCAAAAAGACCACAATATAGTTTTAATACTCTTAGAAGCCACTGGACTCAAGGTGGATGTGGCATACCATGGATGGAAGGTTACAAAATAAATAGCATATCAATGTTCTCAGACATTGCAATGGTTTAGCCTGTCCTCACGATCACATCCCCAATGGGTGGAAATAGAACAAAACATTGCAGATGTACCCATCTTGCCAGTCTTTCTTAACTCGGGCCTAACTCCTCAGTTGAAATTGCACCCAACCTTGAGCTCCTCCCATAGATACTGGAATGCTCTTCATAAGAAAACAGGAATTCCTCTTTTACCTATCTCTCTCACCCCTCTCTGGCAATACCCAAATATTATAATAGATAAACAACCAGTCTTGTGGCCTAAGTGGAAGGAGGCAGGCATTTTATATGTAGGAGACCTTATAGCCCCCACCACTTACACTGTTGATACCTTCCCTAAATTACTTAGTAGCTGGACCATATCGAGGACAGATCTCTGGAAATACTTCCAGATTAGAAGTGCACTAAAACCATTTTTTTCACACTGTACAGATGAGGGTTTCTCTCCAGCTCCCATTCATAATTGGCTGAAACAACCCACTGGGACCGCTGGGAAAATATATGCAACTTTCAGGGACACCTTACCAGCCTCTGCATTGTCTTCAAAAACTAAATGGGAAACAGCCATGAATTTTCAGATTTTGGATAAACAATGGGGACAATGCTGGCGAGCAGGGCAACTAACACATAAAGATACCCGTAGCCACCTTATTCAAAATAAAATACTTCATTCATGGTATAGAACCCCAGCAGTACTTAAGAAAGCTGGAATAAGCCCTCATGATAAGTGCTGGAGATGTCAACAATTTGGTAGGGACTCTGTACTACATACTTTGGCAGTGTCCATTGATAACTCAGTTATAGGCCAAGATAGTGACAGAGGCTGGTACGATTTTGGGGATTAACATCCCATACCATGCCCCTTCCTTTGTTCCTGTTGGGTTTGGAAAATACAGCTTTACACCTTGCTCCCCATCAATTTCGGTGGCTAATGCTGCTTAGTATGCAAGTTTAACGTACACTTCTGAGAAACTGGAGGAACCCCACAGTCCCCTCTATGGAAGAAATATTTTCAGCTCTAACTTGGATACATGAGCTGGAAAGATGTTCCTATTTGGCATCAGGACACTTTGAACAATTCTAGACATGTTGGGCACCCTATATGGCCTATCTGGACCCCAGAGCTGAGATAGGCTGAGCAGTGGGTCAGAGTTCTGCTTGTTTTTTCCCCTGTATCTGATGTATTGCTAGAACCTAGGATATTTCTAATATCACGTTGCTTGTTTTGTATGTATGACAGTAAGTTAATTTTTGTCTTTCTTTTTGTATAATGTTGTTTACTATTCATTATACTGCATTCCCCTGAGCAGCTCAGTATATAATCTATTAACATGATCAGATTAGTCAACTTAAATTAAGACACAATATCAGTGGTTGTTCTGTGTGTTGTTTTTATTTTTATTTCTAGAGGCACGGTCCAGAAGAGACCACTGGAAGGTACATCTTTCTGGTTATATGAAGCCATGGCATTCAGCAGCGGTACCTCCTACTTGGTCCTTGGAGCCCATCTTTTCTTTTATACAGGTATGTACATAACTCTTTCATATTTTGTTTCTCTGGTCTAAGGGGTGAGTACCTATTTAATTCAAACCTTACCTGCACGGTTTAATATAGGACTCATATACACACTAGGTATGTGCTAACTGCTAATTACTTATAATAGTACTTGCTCAAAAGGGAAGCTTCTCTGACAATCTATATGTGTGCTTCCTTTGCTGACTATTAATGCTGCTTCTGTAACAAGTTGTAATAATGTGTTTGTGTATGTTGTTAAAAAATTAATAAAACATTTAACTGAAAATAAAATCCTTGTCCTGGAACATCCTGGTCCTTGAAGTTTATTTCTCTCTGTCTCTCTCTCACTCTCTCTCCTCTCTCTCTCACCTGGCTTCCGTACTCTTTATGGAGCTGAAACTTCCACACAACAGTCACAGTGGCTCCATTACTTTACTGTTTCTTTAACCCGAGTTGAGCCATGGCCTAAAAGGACTCAGGGTTAAATATGGGACTCTAACCCCAAACCTGAGGACATGCTCTGGGGCTCTTACCCAAGGCATCAGGACCTACCTTTCCAAGCAGTCCCATGCGATTAACGGCTGCCACCAGCTCCCAGCTGCTAGGCCACGAGCCGAACTGCCACATTGGGAAAAGAATCAGGGAACGCTGCCACTGCCCCCGACCCCCTGGAGAGGCAAGGCAAGGCAAAGTTTATTTGTAGAGTGCCCAATCCTAGAGGGTCTGGGTACTTAACACACAAAAAGGCATGTAAAATAAAACCAAAACACAAAACAATACAAGAAAAAGTAATAAATATCAGTAAAAAACCTTTCTAACAGTAGATACAGTTAAACTCTGGTCTTAAAGTTGGTTGAATCCCATCATCTGGGAAGGCCAATGAAAACAGATGGGCCTTGAGACCACTCTTGAAACACTTGACTGATGGGGCCTCCCTAATGTAGGGTGGAAGAGCATTCCACAGGGCCGGTGATACTAAAAGCCCAATCACCGGCAGTTTTAAGTTGGGTCCTGGGAACCACAAGGAGGCCCCTGGTCGAGGACTGGAGGAATCGGACTGAGACAGCTGGCGTCATAATGTCAGCCAGATAGCCAGGGCCTAGTCCATGTAGGGCCTTGTAGGTGAGTAACTCACCTTGAAAATAACCCTCCACCTAACCAGCAGCCTGTGTAGAGGCCACAAAACTGTAGCAGCATTCTGCACCAGCTGCAGCCAGCAGAGGGTACCTCCAGAGACCCTGAAGTAAAGAGTGTTACAGTAATCAAGCCTAGATATCACAAAGGCATGAACTAGTGTGGGCAGGTCTTCAGGTGGAACTAGGGGTTTGATCCTGGCAATATTCCTCAAGTGGTAAAAACCACTTGGGACAACAGATGACACCTGAGCTTCAAATGTCAACCTGTCATCCAGCATCATACCAAGATCTCGCACCCTAGAGGAGGCTATCAATGCCATAGGTCCCAGGAAAAGACCTGTGGCCCCACTGGAAGCACTCCCATCATGCCCTCAGCCTGGCTCAACCACCAGAACCTCTGTCCTATCAGGGTTCAGTCACAACCAGCTGGAGGACATCCAGTCATTGATCTCAACCTGGCAGATGTTAAGCACTTCCACAGCATCTGATGTTCTGGGGAAAAAGACAAATACAACTGGATATCATCTGCATAGCAGTGAAAATCCACATTGTATCACCTAATGAGCTCTCCCAGGGGCAGCATATACACTGCAAATAGCATCAGCGACAAGATCGACCCTTGAGGTGCTCCACATGCAGGAGCCTCGGGCTGGAGGAGAAATTCTCCATCACTACCCACTGCTTCCTGCCAGGGAGGTAGGACTCAATCCAGCTGATGACAGTGCCAGTGAGTCCACAAAACTCGGAGGTGATCAAGAAGTACAATGTGATCTACAGTGTCAAAGCTGAAGAGAGATCAAAGAGAACAAGAACTGACCTGTCTCCTCTATCCCTAGCCCTGAGGAGGTCACTGTGCACCCTACCGCCATTTTGGTGCTGTGCCTGTCTCTGAAACCTGACTGCAGTGGCTCATAGATGTCAAAATCTATGAGGTGCTCCTCAAGCTGTTATGCCACAATCTTCTCAACAACCTTAGCCAGAAAGGGAAGGTTGGAGATAGAATGGTAATTTGCCAAGATATCCGGGTCGAGAAATGGCTTCTTCAGCAGGGGCTTCACTAGAGCCTCTTTCAAGGAATCCAGAAAAATGCTCTCCTACAATGAACACCGGACAATCAAGGTGCACACTGAGCCAATGGAACCAATACATCTCATTAAAAAAACATGTTGGAACTGGGTCCAGCTCACAATATGTGTGCTTCAGCTTTAAGATAACCTCAATGACCTCAGCAACCTCCGCTGGTTTAAACTCAACCCAGACCAGTGGATCACCTCCGTGACCCCCAAGATGATCACTGCGAGTTGCAATGCGACTCATTGACAGGATCCCCTGATGGACAGAAGACATCTGTCAGGGAAGAACTGAGCAAACTCATCACATAAAGTAATTGAAAAGACTTTTCTCGGCTTGCAGACAGGCCAGATGAAGAAGTCTGTCTATAGTTCAAAAAGCTGAGATGGTCAGTTCTTCCCTGCAGCAATCTCCCTGGACAGGAACTCTGCCTTCTTACGGTTGATTGCTCCCTGGTACTCAACATAGTGATCACACAAGGCCATTTTGTCCACATCCAACTGGGTCCTTTGCTAGCAATACTCCAATTTTTGACCCCTGATCTTCATTACCTTGGGGTTACCATCAAACCATGGAGAGTTCAAGTGAGAAGATCTGGGTCATACATGGACTGGTGCGAGGGTATCAAGAGCCCAGGAAACCATCTATTGTATGCAGCAAATGCTTCACCCATACCCATCGCACATGCAGCGTCTACACTAAATAAATCAGCTACCTCCAATAGTCCTTCCGGGGACAATCCCCATAAAGAGTGATAGCTGACCATCTCAACCGGGGGGGAGGGACTCTTGGGGGTAGCCCCAAATGAGAACTTCACCATGCAATGATCAGATCATGCAACCTGATCAGTCCTCAAGCCCCAGTGAGAACACCAGGTCCAACATGTGGCCATGGTGGTGGGTCATGGAAGTAACTTCTTGTGCCAGGCCCAGTAATGAAATCAAATGGAGGAGGCTGGACCCAAACTGCGAGGATTCATCATTGACTCAGGCATTGAAGTCCCCAGAACTAAACATCTGGGGGACTCCAACACCTCACTGATGACGAAATCCACAACCTCCTGCAGGAAATCTCCTCCCTCCCCAGGAGGGTGGTAAATAAGGAGAATCCTGCAGCCTACACCCAGGCCACACACACTGCCACACACTCAAAGGACACAGTAGTTCCCACCGAACACACAGTGAATCTCAAGTCAGATCTAAAACAGATGGCTACTCCCCCACCCCTGCATTCCCACCTCGGGCAGTACACCATGGAGTACCCAGTGGGGATGGCTGCCTCCAAAACTGGACCAGCATCATCACCCAACCAGGTCTCCATAATGCAAGCCAGACCAACCAAGGAAATCCAGTCCACCATAACTGCAGTCTTGTTCCTCACTGATCTGGCATTGCTCAGCACTGCCTGAAGAGGACTGGTAGACATTGCAGCCCCTCTGGCTACCTGCCCACTCAGTCCAGCGGGAACTCTGAGGATGGAAATCAAACATGTCTAGTCTCTCTATTGGATCCATCTAAACCCAGGGTGCCTCCTGCACCTGACTACCTCGATACCTCTCACCTCCACTATATCTTCAGCACCTTGCCTACGCCAGCCCCTCCATTTCCTCATAATGCCGACCTCTCAACAGCACCTCGCTGTCATAGCTGACACAGGGAGGTCAGCAAAGGGGTGGAGGTCATGCAGCTGGGATGCATTATAGGTAGTTTGTGAGGGTCCCTAACCCTAGCACATCCCACACTAACCAGTCAACTGCTAGACTTTCTAGCTACAAAACCAAATCCTTAATCACACACACACACACCACAACCATACACTACTACAATATCAAAATCTTTACCACAATCACACTACTAACTAAACAATAATTATCACCCTCCCAACCCTCACCCTCCCACCAACACCAAATATAATCAAACAATATAATATGAGAGAGTCCAACAGCATGCGATGTGCTGTGATACAAGGATTTACTACTGAAGGAGTCACAAATGTTCAAAACAGCTCAAGTGGTAAGGAGAAACCACAAAACTCCAACAGCCAGTTCAATCATTAATCTGGTTTTAGCTCAACACAGTTCCAGAAGTCATAAGGAAAGAAAGGGGAGAGAATGGCACTCAACCACCACCCTTTTCAGGTAAAATGATTAGACTGCTGGGACCAATATATAACAGTATGGAAGAAGAGTTCACCTTGGCACAGCACAATTTGGCACTACTCTCACTAGTACAAATGCACTGTAGGCTGTGATTGGTCAGTTAACATCCATGAAATAAAACCCTTACCATCTGCAGGGCCACCATCAGTTCTATTAGTTAACAGAAAAACACTGCTCTCACCAGTGCTTAGGAAGTCTGTTCTGCAATTTGCTTGAGAGCAGGTGTAATGAGATAGCACCAGGACCCAGGTTCATTGGGACTGCACAGTTCAAACAATCGGCCTGGTGAAAGAAAAGTATTTGGCTCACACGGAGCCAACCAGGAGATTCTGGTCACAGTCAAACCATTCCCTTGCGGGACCAGCACTTGGCACCAATCTCATTGAGGCAGCGGCAAACAACAGGGGTTTTCACAGGAAAGCAGCAAAGCTCTCACCTTCACACCCCAATGGTTACCCCCAGCATTCACCAACATTCTGCTCCCCAGCAGCTGTCCCTGGCTTGTCAACTTGCTTCTTCCTGCAACCTCTCCCTGGGCGATGACTTCAGTGCTCTCCAGTTTTCACTTCTCCTATCTTCTGATCTTCTGACCAGGCTCTCAAACAACACCAGGTATCACAGGTGCAGTCCACAGCAAAGGTAGGATTATTCGATGGTTTCCAGCTATTTTACAGGCTTCACTCTTCATTCCATACTCAATGCATTCAGAAAAGTTCACAGCACAGCATGCTACAAGGTCATCTCTAAAAAATAAAAACACTGTCTCCTGTGCTAACTCACTGTCCTGGCCCTAACTGACCACTTTTTTTCCATATACCTTGCTTCTAAGTAAAAATGTATTAAAAGCAGCTTAAAACTCTCCCAAACTAAAAAACAAAACACCCATGGGTAGAGGAACACAAGCTCACTTCAAATCACTCACAAGTGGCAGCCCAGTATGGCTGCCATCTTGCCTCCCCTCAGCCTAGCAAGACGCAATGCAGTATCTCGGGTTACTGCCACAGCCTCTACAGCCACGATGGATGGAAAAAATCACTCCTGAAACTGGGCCCAGTGACCCCATGGTCCTTCACTACCTGCCCTCCAAACGCTTCCTGGATGCTCTCACCCCCCACGTCCCAAGGGACCCAGGACCCAAACGACCACAAACTGCCTTTCTGCTCATGTCCCTCCGATGACCTACCCAGGGACCTGGCTCAGCCCAGCTGAAACTGATGTCCTGCATACAGGGGGTATCCCACCTCAAAACTGCCCTGATGTCAGCTCGCTAATCTCTCTTTAACTATCTCTCAGCTCCCTCTAGCTATAGAAAATACTTTCTGCTGCCGTCAAGTGGCTGAAAGTGGGAAATACACCCCCAGTGCCCCAAAATCTCCTACACACTGTGGGAGGGGGGTACCTAAAGGTGAGCAATAAGCTCTCCCAAATGAGGTGGCTTACACTCTCCCACCACCCAAGAAACTATTCCCTCCTGGGAATGGATGCAGAGGTCTAAGCAGGCCCCAAACCAAGAAACAAAGTATACACACTCCCTGGCCTGCAGAAGAGATACCCACAAACACTGATTCAAAGGGAAACCCTCCCTGACACCACTATCACCCTAACCATAAATACCCTACCTTACCTGTTCCAGAGGTTCTAAGTTTTAAACTACCCAAAATTGAAAATGTTGAAAACATTTTTAAACATTAAAAACAGGTTTTGATTAAGTTTCTATATACATACTGAGGTAGACTGAGTCGCAGTTTTCCTTATTCCCCTTTATGCCACCCACCGAGTTGAAAAAACTCTTAAACTGTAACATCAATAGATTCTTAATTTTCAGTCTTACTCACAAGAACTCTCACAGTCACAAAGACACTCTTAACTATCACACAAGGCAGAGGTTAAACACATCAGCCTTACATTAGTAAGAAACGGATCTATGATATTGGTTCAACAACTATGTTGTCAACTGACATCACAGCGATGAATTTATGTCTACTGCAAGTTGCGGTAGACATAAATATAACAGGATACCCCGGTTGCATTTCTATCGGGGAGCTTTGCCCCCGAATCCCCCAAACTTAAGGATTATCATCTCCAAGTCAGAGTTGATTTGGGGAGCAGGTGCAGGACCAGGGGGCAGAGTGCTGGGGTCTCGGCGGACTATTACAGTGAACTGTCGATGTAATGGTGTCGCCATACAGAGGGCATACCAGTAGAAACAAGTTAAATGTAATTTAAAAAAAAATCTGGAATTGCTGTTATTCATGCTTGCTTTAAAGATATTGAATTTAAAAGAGAAAACCTGGAAAACATTACAGCCTTAAGGCATACTCCTGCTCCGATAAGCAGTCTTCCTGGCACAGTCCATAAATCTCTCTGGGTGCTTAAATGTCAGGACCTCTACCTTGTGGAAAATAGAAGTCAGGATCTGGCTTTGTCATAATGTCTCTGAATGAGTCTTTGGCAATAATATAATATTTCATTTGGCATCCTGCCAAGTCCTGAACTAGAGCAAAGTTCTTAAACAAAGTTAAACCAGACTAAGGCACAGTATGGAGCATAGCCCATGCTTTTTGGAATAACTCCTGAGATGGTTGTCCTCCATGTCCAGGCCTGGATCATAGTTTTGGTAGCTGTTCATTGTATACCCATTCTTCTCTCATTTCCTTGATCTCTTCTCACACTCTTTCAGACATATAAGGGTAGTCAGATGAAGGATATTCCATATGGATCCCCTGACAGATCTAACTATCCACCTGGGACCATTCGGTTGCTCTCTCATGCTAGTCCTCTGGGCCAGTCCTGACTCCAACCATGTTCCATTCCTGTAGGCGACATTAAGAGGGTCATTTCTCATTAAACCATCCTTTCTGATGCTTATGGCTTTAGAATGGGCAGGTAAACATGGGGTTCTGTCAACTAGGGTAACCACAGGGTGGAGATTAGGCTGGAGAATGGCTCGCTGCATTTTGTAATCAGCGAGCTGAAATCTTTTATAAAGCAGCTTTTCTTCATTGAACTCAGTCTCCCCAGGTATCTCTTCTCTTTCAATAGACACTCCTGCCACTCCCAGCTTAATTATAGGCAAGGCCCCTAGAATTCTGCGGCTGCAGAATTTTGTGCAGAACTTGCAATCTACCGCAGAACTTCTGCAGGCGCAGAATTCACTCTTCTTGTTGAGTTTTTATTAATATTTCTGTTTTTCCATAGAATCTGGTTCCCTTCCCCTCTTTTTATATCCTAAACTCCCTATATGCTCAGAATGTGATGTTATCATTGCTATAACATCATACATTAGCTAATGAAATGTATGCAATCTGCAACAGAAATGAACAGTCACTTATCTACCACAGCTCCCACTGCCAGAGACGGTGGCACAGCACATCAGGCATGGTGATATTTGCTCAACCTACACTATAAAGCCAATAGGCAATTATGCCCTGAGAAGTTGCAAATCTCTCCTACTGATTGTTCCCAAAGTTAACTCTCGGTTTGGCAGGGCTGCTATAAGCTTTACACTGTCCTACTTGTGGAATAAATTGCAAAAAAACCTGAAATTGAGGTCACCCATCGGCATCTCATCTTTCAAGCTCTTATATTCACGTCTCAGAAATGATCAGTGCAATTGTTTCCCATGACCATGAATTGTCATCATGCTAACCTGTACCATTTAACCATGAATGAATTACTTCTAGTGCATGTCTCCTCCTTGGCCCTGGTCTGTCATCATGATTTCATGTAACACCTTGATGCCTCTGTCATCCCTTTGAAACTGGTCTATCTTCCCGCTTTCACCAGCCTTCTTTTCACAACTCTATACTGCACTCATTCACAATCTACATGCAATCATACTATAAAAGCCTAACTCCCCTTTCCCATTCCCTGTAGACCCCCCACCACCACATCAGTTCTACCAACCTATCCTTGGGACTTCACTTCTCACAATGTTTATCCTTCGCTAAATATTACATACCCCTCCTGGTACCCCATCTGCCATTGGTTGGTGGTTCTCCAAGCAATTTTCATGGCTAGTACTGCCCCTAGTAAATGAACTAACTGGTACTTCTATACAGAGAACATGGTTTATATACAGTTGCATGGTTCAATGGTTCATAGCCAGATACAATTTTCAGTCTTACATTATTGCACTAGGGCCAACTTAAACAAAACCTTGTCAATAGCACAAACCTGTTAAGTTCATACCTCACTTTGTACAAACCTATTTGTGCCTTTAAGGTATAGAGATGCCATCTGAAATGAATAACTGATAAAATGATCTTAACTGTCATTTTTAAGAAAAATAAAGTAATTATGCCCAGAAAAGTGGAATATAATAGTGTGTAGACCTGTTGAAAGAATAGGCCTGTTAAATAAATAATTGCACTGTACGCATTTTTGCCAGGGTTATTGATTACATCTTGTCATTGGTTGATAGAATCACCTAAAAGTTATGGAGAAATGTTGTGTGCAGGGACACCTGTTGGGCCAGAGGGTAGCATGCTGTTTTTCTGTGCCGGCATCTCAGGTTCAGAGATTAGCTCTTGGAGCTGGCTGGGCAGCACAAGGATTGGTGGAACACATCATTGCTCAGAGTCTGGGAAGGTATGGTGCAGTGTTCTGTCACATGGTGGACACATTGTGCTGGTCTGGAGAGCTGTATCTCACAATCGGTTCACATGCATGTCATGGCCTAATGGTGTTACGCAGTGTGTCAGGGAAAGCAGGTTGACATCAAAAATGGGTTTTGCAATAACTCCTCTATTCCATTTCTAATGGGACCTGTATGAATGAGCATGCAAGTTCATGGAAATAAAAAATACATATATATATATATATATATATATATATATATATATATATATATATATGCTAGCACGGTAGTGCTACCATGAATTAAGGATGAGGAGCCATTTCTATGTTAAACCAAAATTTTGAACCTTAATAACTTTGCAACCATTTGACATATTTGCCTGAAATTTGGAATACATGATCAGAACCATAGGTCTTGGGATCTGCCAAGTTTCGTACCAGTCAGATATACAGCTGCGGAGTTATTAAGCACGATCTGCGTGCACGTTTACGCTTTTTCTGGAATTCTACGGTCGCGCCTACAGGTCGCACGGTTTGCATGACCAGCCCGAAATCTTCAGGGAACATGTGGTCAGGGTCCTCGATGTGCCTTTCGAAGATTTGGTGAAAAAATATTAAACGGTTCAAAAGTTATTCAAAAAACAATTTCCCATTGTAAGTCAATGGGAAAAGTTAACAAAAAGTTCAACACTTTCGCAAATGCATTTTTACTTTTACAAATGGCCCTGTTACTTTCGCAAATCCGCCATTTTGTTTTCAGTTAGTGATCAGAAAAATGCTTGGCATTTAAATTTGGGACCCTCTAGCAACCTAATTCTTTTTGTATTCACCTAGTCGGACCCTGAGGATGCTAGCCATGTCTTTATTTTGGGGTAAAACACCCCAGAAATATGTTTTTAAAATTTCTGGAAAAAGTACTTTCGCAAAGGAAATACTTTCATGCTCACTGAAAGTGTCGCAAATGTTCAGCAGCTTTAGCAAATAAAGTAGTTTTCTAGTCTGTGGGAAAATGACAGCATCCTTTGGCACTACGCTGCAAAAGAACGGTTGGGAGTTTTGGGCTGAAATTTGGAGGGAATGCAGCCGACATCTCACAGATGTGCCTTTCAATATTGTGTTGAAAAAATATTACATGGCGGCAAAGTTACAGCACTCCAAAGTTGATGTTTTTTCCCATAGGATAACATTACGGCGCCCGACGCATTACAGGAATCCTTTGGCACCCTGCTGCAAAATACCGGTTTGGTCTTTTTTCCTGAAATTTGGAGTGAAAACAGTCAACAGCCCACAGATGTGCCTTTCAGTGGTTTGGTGAAAAAATATTACAGGGAGGCAAAGTTATGGCACTCCAAACTTCTCTTTTTTTCCCATAGGATAACATTACGGCGTTCGCTGCGCCTTTCAGGGCACGTATCTCGGAAATGGTGCAAGATACGGACTTTTCATCAGAAAAATGCTTAGCCCATGCACAAAACTAGCCAGGACAGTCATAAATCATATGACTTTTAAATTTTTTTTCTACGTCGTACGGTTCCTGAGATATAACCTATTTAGTATTCCAAGTCCTCATTTTCTGCTCCGATACCTATTATTATGCATACATTCTTTGTACTCACTGTCTTTCTCTATGCAGGTTTTGGGGAAAACCAGCCTGTGCGCTTACATTACTGTTACCATTGCCCTTTCCGCTTGTGGTTCTGTACCCGTTCACTTACCGTTGGCGTCTACGCCACCATGTGCGTTATCCTTTGCGTTTTCATTTGTGCTTGCGTTTCTGTTATTTTTTGCCATTTGTGTCTACAGTACTGTTTCTCTTTCTGTTTCACTTTGCTTCACCATGCCCATTGACATTTCCGTTTGCAGGCACCATGTTACCATGTGACAACACATCATGTGGCAGACCGTTCCCGTCTACGCCACCGTGTGCGTTACGCTTTCTGTTCTCATTCGCGTTTGCATTACCATGTGCGCCACTGCTAGCGCTTCTGTTTACATTGCTGTTCCTGTTACTATGCCACAAGACATCACGTGACGGGAGCTTGGGGCCCAAATGGCCCCGCGCTCCCGCCGCTGCATTACATTCACTATTTCTCGTTCTCATTCTCGAAAAGAAGAATTAGAGGCAAAAACTCTGTTTAATGCATTAGTTAGGGTTGTTCCACAGCGACAAAAGTGAGGAGATCCGATTGTTGGGTTGAAAACCCCCTTGGACCCTCACCCACCAACCGGCATTGGGCTGTGCATTGTGGTCATCGGTCCTAACTCTCACCCCATTCTCCTATACTTCTGCTGTTTTACACATGTGATGGGGTGAGATTAGCTGATGACCCCAATGCACACCCCAATGCCAGTTGGGGGTGGGCGGGGTCCAAAATAGGGTTTTCAACCCTAACACTGAATTTCCTCACTTTTGTCACTGTGGAACAACCCTAACTAATGCATTAAACAGTTTTTCCTCTAATATATATATATCTATATATAGATATATATATATATATATATCTATATATAGATATATATATATATATACATACACACACACACACACACACACACACAGTATCTCTGTCTCTCTCACACACACACACACACACACACACACACACAAACACACACACATTTGTATATATGGTACAGATTGCATATAAATATATAAGTGATACACAGTGGGAACCTCATGAGTGGTGTAGAAAGCATATACAAATATATAAGTGATAGACAGTGGAAACCTTATTAGAGGGATAGATAGCATGCATATAGAAATACCTTATTTATCACATAAGATCTCCTCTGCATGTGTCATTTATTTAACAGGCTAGGACCTTAAGGGAGAGACATTTGTTTTGCCTTTTTAGGCATAAAATTATTTTTATAATTCTGTTTTTTTTTTTAACTAGTGTTACCGTGCTTTCCACCATCCTGATTGCTATAGCCACTGCCATGAAAGTGAAGTCAGGATGACAAGCTGTCACTGTGATGTGGTAGTTTGTTAGTGTCGCAGAACTTCCGCAGAAATTACAAACCACCGCCACAGAACTTGTTCCCACTGTGCCACAGAAAAGTAGGGGCCCTGATTATAGGACAGGTTTTTACAGAGGCAGATGCTTCTGATTTCATTGAAGGGGCCGGTGGGCTGCCGCTGGTCAGGGATGTTGGCAGGGACCCCCATGGCCCTTGGTGGTCACCCAATGGACTTCTCAGGCCCCTTCCCCTCCCTCTGCCATGGGGATGGTGGGTAGCCAGTGGTGAGGAGCTGGGCAGTTGTCAGTGCTACCCCCCCCAGTTACCTCCTCTTCAACTGCTTCTACTACCACATCAGGGGAAGGATCTCTGGGCTTTTTCCCCTTGCCTCCTTGGTCCTACAAAGTAAGCTTTTCAAGGGCCTCGGTACTTCATTGAGATCATACAGATGCACATCCCCCAAGCACTAGAGGGATATTCCCAATGGAAAGTGGGAGGAGCTTGATAAAAGATTATTTCAGGGACAGAGCTGAGCAAATCGAACACACAGGCAGTCTAATTTCACCTTCTCCCCTATATCCACAACAAAAGCACCTCTCATCTGCTTAACCTCTTCCTCCTGAGTTCCACAGCCATGTCAGAAGCGAAGCAGGAACTGTAGCCTGTGGTTCCTCTGGGAGAGTAACTTCCGCAGTTTTAAAGCCTCTGCCAGCCATCCTTTAAGTACGAGTCATCAGATCACCTCCCAGCCTCTTTCTCTTTAGGTCTCCAGCAAAGGGGAGCAACAGAATTATTTTTCAGCACAGCCTTCTAGCTCACTAAGGCTCCGATAGAAGTTTCAACCAGCTGCCACTCTCTCAAAATGTCTCCACAAAATGGCACTGAGCTCTCCATCCTTCTTCCTCCTAACTTACACCCAACCAATCGGAAGGCTGGAATATGGGCACGTGACCCACAAGTCACACATGGGCACCGCACCAGAGAGAGAATTGAGACCTAACATCTGTTTAGGCCTACACCACACCACCACTCTTGTAAAACTGTGTCACATGGCCTTGGGCTAAGGCAATCGGTCCCACCAGCTCCTCCCACTCCAGAATGGAGCACATTCTCCTGCAGGGGCTGAGAAAAAGATCCCTGATGAGCCCCTACAATCTGTAGTCCCCCTTCCCAACTGTCTAGGGGCCAGAGTGTTCCGGGGAAGGAAGTCTCACACTTAGAACCTCTCAAAGCATTTCTTACAGCAGTAACAGCACTGAAAATAGGGTTTCTTACCTTCAGACATCTTCTATCTCACTGTCTCAGTGCCCCAGAAATGATATTTCATTTCCCCAGCAGGTTGGACGAGCAAACTGATCCTGAAACAGTTCATCTTCAGGCTTCTTGGCCCTGCCACTCACCGGTCCCAGAACAAGAGGCACAGGATAAACATAATACAGCTTCAAGACCCCAAGGAAACCATGGAACCCCTAAAAATTAAAGGATTGGTTATTTCATTTAATTCTTCATTGGAATTAATCACCCTGGTTTCCAGTTTCTCCCAAAAACAAATCAGGTTTATTCTCCTGAGCCCATAAATGATTATAGGGCCCAGGGTCACAATTGCTTAAAGGAATAAAGATTGCACAGCTCCATGGGGCTAACTTTTTTACATAAACGGATTACTGAGAGAGACATTTTCAGGCATTCTTAGGTTCAGACTTTCCTCAAACACATAATCAGCAGCAAACACTTTACTCAAAACCAAAGATTACCCTTTTTCTTTGCCAGAAGCGTGAAGCTCCCAAATGACCAGCAGCACTGGTAAGTACCTGAACATTGTTACTGTCTCACTGTGCACAGAGCTTCAACCCAAAACTGGGCTCTTTCTGAAACATTCACTTCTTCTCCCTAAGCACCTCTACCATGGGAGCGATGTGCTCCTCTGATGCCACTGAGCTTTTCCATGCTCAGGGCGCAAGTTCCACAGCCTGCTAATTCCACAGCTGCCTCTTTGCAAAGCAATGGCTCACTCTCTCTTAAAAATTCTTGTCCTGTACCAGCCTGGTCCCTGAAGCTTCTCTCTCTCTATCTCTCTAATGTGGCTTCCGATACTCTCAGTGGAGCTGAAACTCTCACACAGCGGTTACAGTGGCTCCATTACTTTACTATTTCTTTAACCCGAGCTGAGCCACAGCATAAAAGGCCTCAGAGGTAAACATGGGACTCTAACCCAAAGCCTGAGGACCCACCCTGGGGCTCTAACCCAAGGCCCCTGGACCTTACCCTACAAGCAGGCCCCATGCAAATAAAGGCCACCACCCACCTCCAGCTGCTAGGCCATGAGCCACCCTGCCAAGTGGGGAAAAGAATCAGGGAATGTTGCCACCACCCCTGACTCCTTGCATAGGCCCTGCCACAGCCTCTACAGCCCCAATGGCTCAAGAAAATCACTCCTGAAACTGATACCGGTAACACCGGGGTTCTTCACTCCCTGCCAGCCAAACACTCCATGGATGCTCTCACCCCCACGTCCCAAGGGACCCAGAACTCAAATGACTGCAAACTGCCTTGCTGCACACCCCTCAGATGCCCCAATCAGGGACCTGGTGCAAGGCCTCCAAAACTGCCATCCTGCCTACGAGAGAGAGGGAACCCCCATCAAAACTGCCCTAATGCCAGTCCACTGATCTCTCTCTCCAACTCTCTCCCAGATCCCTCTATCTATAGAAACTAATCTCTACTGATGTAAGTAGCGGCAAACAGAAAATACACCACCAGTGCACCAAAATCCCATACACACTGGGGGAAGGGGTCCCCAAAGGTGAGCAATAAGCCCTTCCAAATGAGGTGGACTTACATTTGAAGCCAGGTGGATGTGTGCCTTCAAACTGTTTGCAACAGGGTGGATTTTTGCCTTAATTTTGTTTGCAGCTTGAGGGAGGTGTGCCACCATTTTATTTGCAGTCAGGTGGATGCATGCCTCCATTTTGTTTGCAGCTGGATGGATGTGTGCCTCCATTTTGTTTGCAGTTAGACTGATGTGTACCTTTATTTTGTCTGCAGCTGTGTTGAGGTGTGACTTCATTTTTTTTGCAGCCGGGTGGAGGTGTATCTCCATTTTGTTTCAGTCAGGTGGATGTGTACCTTCATTTTGTTTGTAGCCAGGTGGAGATGTGCCTCCATTTTGTTGTCTTGGTCTTTTCTGCTGTTAACCACTACTTATATCATGTCTTGGCCTTTTGTGCTCTTAATCCTTCTTGTGTCATGTCTTGGCCTTTTGAGCCATTATCCACTTCTTGCATCATATGTCTTCTCCTTTTGTGCCATCAATCACTTCTTGTATTATATGTTTTGGCCATTGCACCATTAACCACTTCTTTTTTTTTTTTTACATTTCTTTTTCTGGCTCCGCTTGGCACTGGAGAACTCTCTCGGGCATCCACACACCCTCAGCTCTACCTCTGAGCCTGAAACTAACATACTAACATACTATTTGCCAGCAGATTAGGCCTTACGGTCTATCGAGTCTGCTCGAACCTAGATCCTTAGTTGGATGCCGAGACCCTCCCATCCCTTGTTCTCCAGAAACCCCTATCATCCATCCCCACCCCACCGGGACAGGCCATCATCTGATACATCCACTTTCTGTGTCTGTCCCACCCTCTCTTGAAGCCCTCCACTGTGGATCTCTAAACCAGCTCACCAGGCAGTGCATTCCAAGGGTCCACCACCCTCTCGGTGAAAAACCTCCTCCTCTTTCCCCCCTCACCCTTCCACCTTCCAACTTCAAACCATGCCCTCTGGTGATACCTCCCTGCTTTAGTCTAAAGGTCTCCTCCATGTTTACCCTATTTATTCCATTGAGGTACTTGAAGACCTCAATCATGTCCCCCCTGTCTCTCCTCTCCTCCAATGAAAACAGGCAGAGCTCCTCAAGTCTGTCCTCATACGTCAAATCCCCTAGCCCTCGTATCATCTTTGTTGCCCTCCTCTGTACCCTCTCCAGGAGCTGTATGTCCCTCTTCAAGTGTGGTCTCCAGTACTGTACACAGTACTCAAGGTGTGGTCTAACCAGTCCATTGTACAGCGGCATAATCACTTCCTTGCTCCTAGAGGTGATCCCCCTTACGATGCATCCCAACATCCTGTTTGCCTTGCTTGCTGCTCTCCTGCACTGCTCAGAGTTATTCATACATGTATCCACCATGACCCCTAGGTCTTTTTCCCCTATTGAGGCCTCCAGCGCCTCCCCTCCCAGGGTGTACCTGTGTTTAGGGTTTCCCGACCAAGATGCAACACCTTGCACTTGGTGATATTGAAATTTAATTTCCATATGTGAGCCCAGCTTTCCAGGGTGTCCAGGTCCCCTTGCAGGGCCACCCTCCCCTCTTCTCCCTCAACTACTGCTCCCATCTTGGAGTCATCCGTGAAGAGACTCATTTCACACCCTATACCCTCCCTGATGTCCGATATGTATGGATTAAACAGGATCGGACCCAGGACCGAGCCCTGTGGTACCCCACTACCAACCTCTCTAGGGTTCGAGAGCTCCCCACAGACCACTACTCACTGAGTGCGTCCAGCTAGCCAGTTTTCAATCCATCTGACCATCAAAGGGCCTACTCCTAACCCCATCAGTTTCTCCACCAGACCATTGTGGGGGACAGAGTCAAACGCCTTGCTGAAGTCCAAGAATAATACATCCACAGGCTTACCCCTGTCCAGTTCTGATGTTACCCATTCATAGAACTCCACAAGGTTGGTTTGACATGATCTATCTGGCACAAACCCATGTTGCCGACTATCCAGACTCCTCATTTTCTGGCACCAGCCCGGTTATCCCCTCGGCTCTGAGCCCCCACCCCCGAGGTGAGGACACCCTATCCGTCAAGGGCGCTCTATCTTTGAATTCAGGACAGGCTGGGCTCAGCCCAGGATTTGAGTGAGTCTGGCCAGTGGAGTGTGGTTGAGGGTGGTGGTGCCGTAGCCTATCTATGGGAGCTGGGATTTTCTTGGTTGCATCCCTCCCCTCCACCCCACCGGCAGAGCTCAGACATGCAATGGTGCCAGGTATGCCTGCCGCAGCTCTGCATTCCCTCTAATGTGCCCTGTGTGTTGCAGTGCTGCCACTGACCACCGGGGGCCACTGCGATGCCGGGCAAGTGCCTGGATCCCCTCCCGAGAGAGGTGAGCAGTCCTCCTGATGCTTGATCCTCTCTTTCCTCTGCTGACCCCCGGTGGTCCAGGCTCATTCCCGAACCCGGGTCGCTGATATGGCACGAGGTGTGGTATCCAGTGCCTCAACCCTCAGCGCCACTGGGACGGCACTGTTAACCACTTCTTGAGATATATGTCTTGGACTTTTATGTCATTAACTACTTCTTGCATGGTATGTCTCATTTTGTGCTGATAAACACTTCGTCCATCTTACCATCTGAGGTCCAGTAACAGAAGCACATTAGTAACCCTCTGTTTTTTAAATTAGCTTCTGTTCTTACAGTATACTTTTTGTAAAGAAATGAATCAAGAATAGTATCAAGACAATGACCCTGTGAGTCTGCAGCAGCATTGCTCAGTAAGGCATTGCGTAGTACTGCTTATCCTCAATCGAGCAAGGAAAAAAGCCAGCTTTACAGAGATGACATTAAGAAGGACGATGCCCCCTATCAGCCATATTTGGAGAAAAATGCTGCACTTGTGTGGAAATACAGACAGAACATGAATGATGAGCAGCGCAAATATTATAATGGGATGGCTAAGGAGAGAATGAGAAGGTACAAAGAAGTGCAAAAACTAAAGAAACAATCAATGATTGAAAGAAGTAGTGGCCTGACAAAACAAACAAGGACTGAAGAACAGAACGCATTGGCACAGAGGTAATACTGAAGGGAGAAAAAGGTAATACTGAAGGGAGAAAAAAGGCAACAACAGGCCAACATGACAAGTAAAGAAGACGAAGATTTAATGAGAAATAATGATGACAATACCACAAAAAATGAGCTGCTGCCACTGCTGCTGCTGTCTCCACCACCAATACCACCACCACCACCTCCTCACCAGTGGTCATGCCAAAAACAGAACTGTGTGTGACAACAATGGACCAATATAATGCCACTGTAAGAAAGACAGTTCAAAGAGCATGAAAAGCATTACCTATATTGCCTACTAGATTTGGTATCACAGTCGTGAAGATTTTGTCCTTTTGTTCACCATCAAAGAAAGCCACCCTGTCCAAGTGCAATGTGCTTCCACAATCAACCTAGAAAACAAACTTATGTCTCTTGTGACAGAAAAGTTGTCACAGCTCAAAAACCATGGCAAGAAAAGTGAAAGACAAATCAGTAATGAAGGCTTAAAAACAGTTGTATTAAAAAAATACAAGCTGCATAGAACTATGAGCTCAACATTGGGGATCAGCTGGAAGAGGCTCATGAGGATATCTCATGATGAAAGCAAACAGACAAATGGCACAAATCTGCCCTGCCACAGGAAACTGCAACCAGAGTTGAGAAATTCTTTGAAGAGTATGCCACACCTCTGCCACACAAAAAATGCTTTATCAAAAAGGTCCAGCAAGGCCAGCCCAGTGGTGTGGAGGGCTGACACATCATGCCTTACCTCCTACCATGCCAGCAACCCGGCAGCCAGGGGGTCGGCCAGGGTGGGAGAGGATCGAGCATGTGAAGGAGAGCTCTCCTCTCCTGAGGAGGGAGGGACACAGAGAATGGCACATTTCTGACACCTGGGTCCTGCATGTAGGGGATGGGGGGGAGTAGTCAGCTGGAATGCTGTGGGTGGAAGCACATACAGCTTGGCCATTGCTGGCACCAACATTGCTCCACCTCCAGGAGGTAAAAAAAGTAGGAGAAAACCTGGGTGCAGCTGGATGATGCCGACCCCCGCAGGTGCCACTCCCATGAATGGCAGGCACCTCCTAAACCAGATCCATGTTTGGTGGGTTGAGGTACCCCCGCCATCCCGCCATGGGGTGGTAAGCCTTGGAGGAAGAATGGAGGTGTTCTGTGAGTGAGGGATGGAGCTGTGGGGTCAGTGAGATAGTGGGCCACCCAGGAGGAGCAAAAAGCAAGTATAAAAATAAAAAAGGTCCAGCAAAACACAGTTGTACCTCGATAAACCCATTCACTGGGCCTGATTCACAGAAGGGGATGCATGGCTTTGAGCCAAGTCTGCATCTGCCTGGTGCTGTGCCATCCACTGTGGCACACCGTGCATCCTGTTCACAACGGTCATGTGTGTTTTTAACCTTTTACCCCATTTATGGCAGCTTGCACCAGGCATGTGGCACAAATCCTGTTAGGAGGGTGGCAGAAGTAGACCAGTGAAAAGCTGGTCTAACATAGGGAAGGGGACACACCAACTGTGAATCCCACCATACGGCTGTGGACCACCATAAGCCCCATGCTCCCTGTGTTCGATGCACCCAGGGCTTGCAGCAGTCCAAACGGTTTGTGAGTTGGTACCACTGTCTTCACCAGGAATTCATCCAACAGAACCCAGACACATAACTAGGAGCTAGGAAATTTGGAACTCAATGCCTAAAGCACATGAAACTGTCAGGGGACCAAAAACTTGACCAATGCCTGTGTGAATATTACACAAATACTTCACTGAAGCTTAAGGCACTAAATCTTATTGCTGATAAATGTCAACTAACAGGCTGCAAAGTCACAAATCTGTACCAGGCAGTAGAGCTGACTGTATGTCCAAAAGCCCCATTTGAAAAGTTCTACTGGTTGGACTGTGTAGAAAAAAACATGCAGCAAGGTAGCAAAGGCAATTTTGGGAACACAGTGGATGAGCTAGTCAAGGAATATGGACAAGAATAAGCAACATAGCAGCAATAGGACAGCATCAATGTAATGCACAATGCTGATGGCACACAAGTGCAACAAATGAAGAAAGTATCAAAAAATAAATACTAAATAGTCCAGCAGCTGGTAGAAGTAATAAAAGAAGAACTTTTGTTACTAGGGCAGCATCTGCATGTGGCGGCATGACAGCAGCATCAGTTTGCCAGGAATAAAGAATTCATACCCAAGGCATAGTTTGTGATGGTGCTGGACTTTGTTGAGAACTACACCTGCAAACTGCATGATGAAGTGCCTGGCAGCCCACTGGCATCATAAACAAACAATAGTTCACCCTGTGGTAACCTATTATAGGTGTGATCACTGTGAAACCACCATTACTGAGTCACTGGTGTTCATCTACAGCGATCTGAAGCATGATCATAATGCGCTGCTTCATTCTGTGCAAATTGCAAATTCACACCTCATGAATGTCAGATCCTTGAACATCATTAAACAAGTATACTTCATGGATGGCTGTGGGAGCAATACAAGTAAAAATGGTCATTTTAAGACATTTTCTTGGCAAACAGCAAGCATGGCTTTCCAATCAAGCATGCTTTTTATAACTCATGACATGGAAAGGGGCCATCATATGGTGAAAGTGCAGTTGTGAAGTCTGCAGCATGCTGGGCAGTACAATCATGGTAGGCCATGATTAGGAAAGCAAAAGACTTGTACAAATGCTGTTGCAATCAACTGATGAGAGATCCTGTTAATGAAGGGATCAGTCACTTCAGGCAATCATTTTTCTGGTAGGTGAAAACAAGATAAAAAGAGAGTCAAGAGGAGAGATCAAAACAGTATCCAGGACATGCCAGATACTAAGTGTGAAGTCGGTGGCGGCTGGTGTGGTGGCCACAAGAAACTTAACATGTTTCTGCACACCCTCTGTTAATGAAGATGGACCCAGTGAGAATTGGAGTCACATGGAAGCTTGGAAGACAAAGACTCTAATGGATTCAGCTGCAATTCTGCCAGCTGCAAAAGATCCCAGCACAACAATTCCCACTGATGCTCCTGCTTACTCCACAGCTGTGAATGCTGTGTCAAGCCAGGCACACTCCACAGCCTTCCAAGCCAATCCTTATCCTGGTGATATCACTGCTTCCAGTACTCATTCAGCTCCTGATGCCACAACAGTAACCACCACAGCAAACAATTCTGAAACTTTGCCTTTCACAGGTATGCCAAATGATGCTCACATATCAGCTGAGTATGCAGCTCCACACTCTGATGGCATGTCTGCTCCATCATCAGTCAGCATCCCTACAGTTCCTAAAAAGACAAGAACATTTTTAGACTCAGAAATTATACAGCTCAATAATTGCTATGCTATGTACTATTCCAAGGAATTTTATATTGAGCAAGTAACTGCAGTGGATACCATGAGAAATGGTATTCCATGAAGTTCCTACTGAAGTGCGGGTGTGTTTTTACTTGGCCATGGTGGCAGAACAATGACTGCATGACGAGAAAAATAATTTTTCATGGATCAATATCATTTGCGGGAGGAGATGACCCCTATGTTATGCAGTCTGAAGAAGTAAAGATGATCTTAGAAAAGTTCAGAAAGCTGCAACAGAGATATAATTAAGGACACATTCAACTTGTGTTGTACTGATCTTGTAATGTTAAGGTGGACTTTGGTGAAAATATATTTGTATTGCATATTACAATATACAGTTTTTGTAATGTATATACATAGTTTAGTCTGTAGTTATAGTTTAGTCTGTAGGTATAATTTAGAATATAGGTATAGCTGATGCATTAGCAAAAAATGTTTTTATAAATGTCATACTTTTTGGTAAATACAGTATGTATATTTTTTTTAGTCTGTAGTTATGCTTTAGTCTGTAGTGTAGTTATAGTTTAGGCTGTATTACAGTAGACCTAGTTGATGCATTACAAAAAAGTCATGTTATTGTAAACTGAGTACTTTTTTGTATAACCCATTTTACTGTAAATGATAAACTTTAATTTATTTATTTATTTGTTTTTGCTAACCAGGTAGGTGCACTAGACATAAGATGCCTATTTTCAGACATGACTCGGGATAGTACAAGATGGATTACAGTCAGTAAATTTCAAAATTGACAGTACTGTATAGGAAACCTACAGATTACAACAAGGATTACAGTGAAAATAGATCTGTACATCAGTATAGTACATTAAATCATCAGAGAAAAATTCACACTAGGTTGTGAGGACTGGGAATACAGAGTCATAGTTTCAAAACAACATCAGCTTGGCAGACAGCATAGCAACAAAACATAACATCAGGTATTACAAATTGAACAATTTAGCATTTCAGAATTTAAAAGTGTGAGCAGTGTTGGAGCAGGTATAGCAGAAAGGTAGAGAGAGAGAGGTGAGAACAAAAGAACAGGTTGGATAGCGGGGGAGTAGAGATACATTATGTCTGCAAAGAGATGCAGTAGGGGAAGTTGAAAGAGTGGGATTCATAGGAGAGAGTTCAAATGGCAGAAATCTCACAGGGGATGAAAACAGTTCCAGGGTTCAGAGGCTAGGAGGTGAGTATGAAGCATCCACTTGAAACAATTATGAGTAAGGGAATGATGGATGGTTAGTCGAATATAGTTCCAACATTGAGGAGTCATGTGGGAAAAAGCCTGGTATCTCATATTTGTTTTGTGTCTAGGGACATGTAGGAGGCTTTTATCCCTCGACCGCAGGTTATAATGAAGGTTGGGATGGTTTAGCATGCAAGCAGAGGAAGAGACACCTGAGCAAATTATGCCATCAGTCACGGTGCCAAGGGAAATGAGGCAATTAACTGCAAGACAGGACCAGTTTAGATCCTTGTATAGTTGACAATGATGGGTGAGATGGTACAAGGCTAAGACAAAATGGCAGATGCTGTTGTAAGTAGAGTCCCATTTAAGAAGACAGGTTTTGGCAGTTCCAAAGTAAGTAACAGAGCTGTAGGTAAGAGCTGGCAGCAGAATGCCCTGAGTGAAGCCAGCTCTAGCAGAGGGTATAAGGGCATAGCTGGTTTTGCTGAGCAGGTTAGCAAGGGGAAAAGGAAGAGGAGGCCATTATGGTTTTCCAAGGAGGTAGCGGAGAAAGTGAAAGCTGAAAAGATCACATTCAGGCAATACAAAAAGACACAGGCTGAAGGGGATAGGAAGAAGTACCAGGAGAAGCAAAGGGAGGCAGGGAGGTCAGTAAAGGGAAGCCAAATCTCAGACAGAAAAGTGCATTGCAAAATCAGTGGTTGGGGGGACAAAACCTTTTACAGGTACATAGGTGAAAAAAGAAGGGTGAAGGGAGGAATTGTGAGACTGAAGGGGGTAGACGGGGCAGCTTTGAGGATGACAACAGTAAAGCTGACATATTGTGCTGAACAGGTATTTCTGCTCAGTCTTTACTGAGGAAGGGGAGAGTAATGGGCCTGAATGGAGTACAAGGGGTCGGAATGGCAAGGAAATGGACAAAAGTGCCTTTACACGGGAAAGGGTCCTAAAGGAATTGGAAGGAATCAGAGTTGATAAAGCAATGGGGCCAGATGGGGTGCACCCCTGGGTCCTAAAGGAACTAGGAAAGGTGATGGCTGAACCTCTGGCAATCCTGTTTAGTCAATCGCTGGAAACAGGAGAGGTACCCAAAGACTGGAGAACAGCAGATATAGTCCTCTTATACAAAAGTGGGAACAAAGAGGAAGCAGGGAACTACAGACCAGTCAGCCTAACCTCAGTAGTGGGGAAGATCATGGAAGCAATACTGAAGGAGATATTGGTGGAACAACTGGTTGCCAACAGACTACAGGACCCAAGGCAGCATGGTTTTACTTGGGGGAGGTCATGCCAGACCAACGTAATTGAATTTTTCACTGGGTAACAAGGGAGGTGGATCAGGGGAGGGCAGTTGATGTCTCCTATCTGGACTTCAGCAAGGCCTTTGACACTGTGCTGCATAGAAGGCTGTTAAACAAACTGGGGAATATGGGAGTGGGCAGGACAGCAGTGCGGTGGGTGGATAATTGGTGGGGTGGCAGGACACAGACAGTGGTGGTAAATGGCTGTCACTCCACAGAGGAAAGAGTAACCAGTGGGTTGTCGCAGGGATCAGTGCTGGGATCAGTTCTATTTAACATCTTCATTAGTGACATTGAGCAGGACCTAGATGGCAGAATGTCCCTGTTTGCTGATGACACGATGCTCTGTAACAGAGTGAACATGCCAGAGGGTGTAGACAGAATGAGGAGGGACCTGCAGAAGCTTGAAGAATGGTGAAGAGTTTTCCAGTTGAAATTTAATGCAAAAAAGTGCAAAGAATGTATATGGGGCACAAAAACCCTGGAACAACATATCAGTTGGGGGGGTGAGGATATAGCATACACCAAGCAGGAAAGGGACCTTAGGGTTATCTCTGATGACCTCAAGATAGGGAATCAGTGTGACAAGGTGGCAGGTAAAGCAAATAGGATGCTGGGATGCATAGGCAGGGGCATCACCAGCAGGAAAATGGAGGTCATAAGTCCTCTATACAAGACACTAGTGAGGCCCCACCTGGAATACAGTGTCCAGTTCTGGACACCTTACCTACATAAGGACACAGACAGCATGGACAAGATTCAGAGGAGGGCAACAAAGATGGTACAGGGATTGCATCACAAGTCCTATGAGGACAGGCTGAAGGATTTGACTATGTACTCCCCTTGCAGAGATAAGGTAGAGAGGGGATATGCTAGAGACATACAAGTACGTTACAGGGAGGAACAGGTTGCAGGAAAATACTATTTTCTAGCAAAAAAAGATGTTCTAGGACTAGAGGGCATGGGATGAAGTTTGAGGGAGGGTGATTCAGAAGAAATGTGAGGAAGAATTTCTTCACAGAAAGGGTGGTGGACAAGTGGAACACCCTGCCTGAGGAAGTGGTGGGGGCTGAAACAATCATGGGATTTAAGAATGCATGGGATAAACATAAGGGAATCATGGGGGACAGGGGTATGGTGTACCAGACTTCTAGAAAACTTAAAGTGAGCTTATGAGCTCAAATGGGCAGACTGGGTGGGCCATAGGTCCTTATCTGCTGACAGTATTGATGTATCTATGTATCTACATAGGAAAGGCCTATTTTGGAATTAATGAATTTACAAGTGGTAGAAATATGAAGGTCAAAATCAAGAGAGGGATCAAGCAACACCCCAAGATATTTGAATCTACAAACATTTTCAAGGAAGAAGCCATCATAACAAGGGACAGTATTTTAATCTAGTTGCATAGCCAAATAGCATGGACTGTGACTTGCTTTCATTGAGGACCAATTTGTTTTGCAAGAGCCAAGTTTGGATTTTGACAAAGTCAGCAGAGAGTGTAGAGTTGAGGTCAGCAATGGCCTTAGAGCTATGGTAAAGGACAAGATCATCTGCATAAAGTAAGGATGAACAATTCATTGCATTGACAGTGATATCATTGATGAAAATGGTAAATAGAATCAACCATTGAGGAACCCCAATGTTTATCATGGCAGGCTCAGAGACAGCAGAGTTAAATTTAATGAATGGAAATTATGGAACTTCAGTCGCTGTTTCCTGTCTCTTATTGCATGTTCTGTGGTAACTCAAGGTCCCTTGTTACATTGCAACAGTAGAGTAAAGTCCCCTGTTACATATGCATCCAGAGTTTTATGTCCCCTCTTACCTGCATATCCAGAGTTTTCTATCCCTTGTTACATGTGCATCTCCAGTGTTATATCCCCAGTTACACGTATCACTTTGTGAATGCTTTTTCTTAGGATCCTGTAAGGGAGTTATCTTGCACCATAAAAAAATTTCATTAGGTTAGTCACAGTATACAAAAAAAAATCTAAATATTTGATTAATTATGCATTTTAAAAAATGACACCAATGCCACAGTTTGGTAGCCATTTTTCATGCATGGTTTCTGCTATGGATTTTGAAAGTTTGAGCTCCACTGTTCCAAACTCCACAGTTGGAAGCCACAGTCATGAGCCCCGTGACAGAGTAAAATCACTTAGCCCCACACATTCTCTCCCGATCATCCAGTATAGTGCACTTCACAAACTTAGCAGTTTCCTGACATAAAATTAAAAAAAAATGCCATGTTTGCGTTCCATGTGCATTTTTTTCTGAACAAAAAAAAAATCATACCAATAATTACAAAAAATAAAGCCTATTTAGGTGTGTGTTGATGATGTTGCTTTTACATACCCTTGATGAGTGATGAGCCATACACCTCTCAAGTGAAGCTTCACACTAGAGATTTATGGCTCATCACTTACCACGGTGTGTAAAAAAACATTATAACACACACCTGACTAGGCATTATTCTCCATTTATACAACCTTAGGATGCATTCACAAAATGTATTTTCCAATGTCAATGATGATCAGAGCTTCCAAATGGAATAATTTATATGTCTGTTACTCAAAATTTGGAATTTAATATGTCCTCCAATAGCAAACAAACAGAACAAAAACAGGAGAGTATAACTTTGATGGTCATAAACTTTGGAACACTTTCATCAAATGTAAAAGCATGTAAAAGCATTTTAAAGAATTTTAATTTTTCTTTGCTAAGCTTTCTTGCAGAGTTGCTTGTGATGCATCACTGATTCCAAAAAGTCTGATATGCATACCTACATTATGTCCACTGGGTCCCTTGATTTAGTGCCCATTAATCTGTTGGAGTCTGGTAGAGACAGTACCAGATAACAGAGTAAAGTGAAGTTAATGAACTGAATCTACATGTCTTGTATTTTCTTTCCTTGTTTGCACACTCATAATCTTTGTATATGTGTGTTTTAAAATAAATCTTTTTGTTCTATTGCCTGCAATAATATAATAGCAACTTTTGCACATGATTTGCCAGGCAAAACAATCCTGTGTTTTTCCATGTATTCATTCATCTCAAATAACTTTTGGTATGACATTATAATAACATAATAAAGCCTTGGATACTGCTTATAATTAATAATAATTATTGTGTATGTTTAATCTATTGTTCCTACGTGTCTGGTGTCCATTATTTGTTTTTCATTTAGAAATAATTTATTATAATTAACTAAGATCCTTAATAAAACTTGCGTGAATAAGTTGTGCTCCTGCTGTGGGTGTTGTGGTTTCACTGAACAAGATGCAGAGAAAATGTCACATACAGTAACTACTGAGACATAACATCTTTGAACAACTATTCCAAAGCTTTCCCATATATATGGGGAAGGGGGGAGTCAAGTGTCTTAAAGGCAGAACATTTAAGAATCACAGTGACTCCATAACTTAACTTTTAGCCAAATGAACATTAACTAAAGAAACAGCAGGGCAGCAAACAAAAATGACATCCTTCAATTTATACTAAAGAAAATCACAAAGAGTGTGCCTTTGGATTCAGGATTCAATGGCAATGTTAACATCAGAAACAGGATGGTGAATACTCTTCAAGATAACCAAAACACAAATATCAACAACCTCCCAAGGGAGAGGTGTTATCAGTTCATGGTTTTTTTTTTCCCGTTGGAAGACTTCCGTTTATTGACTGTGATCCTGCTGTATGAAACAAGAGTCTGACATTTGTGCCTCCTGATTTACACAGTGAGATCAAACACAAATCCCTTAACTTTTAAAGACACAAATAATTAAACATATAGGCACAAGTGTTTTATCTTTACCAGATCCTTGCTCTTCCCAGTTCTTTAAGAACTATGCTTGAAATATTAAAAGAAACATCATTTTAATTATTTAGCATCAGCGCCAGGAACTGTTCTTAATTATTGTGCTGTCCATCACTAAAGATCCCTGGCTCAACACTGATAACATCTCATAGGTACACCAGCTGTATTATAAATTAAAGTAATCATCCCCCAGCTCATTATCAATTAATATGAAATGTTTGCACATTTCGTAATTGGTTTTCTGCAGTACTACAGCTTAATGTGAATCCAATGCAAATCATGCACTACTAGCACAAACAACACATGATAAAAAAGGTCACATCACTGAAGTCACTAATGAAATGCATTTAGGCTGATGACACATACTATGCTTCACAGAAAGTTTTTTAGTTATTCTTTTTTTTGTATATAATTGTATAAAATTGTTGCAGGAAAACAAAAACATCAAACATAATGGAGTGAAACCTTTTATTGGACTATCAAAATAGTTTGTTAGGCTATTCCATCAGTTAACTAATTGACAGAATACTGAAATGTAATTTCAAATGTACTAAGGAATGACATGCATTTTAATTGAAATTAATCTGTTTGACACTAAAGAAACATGGTTTAGTAAAGATTTTGTCTTTCTGGCCTATTACCAGAGAATGATTCATATACAATCACAAAAAGAAAAAAAAAACGGATATTTTTTTTTTTTTATCTTTTAGCCTTAAACCAACTTTTCTGGAAAGACATCAGGACTATTATGTTAATCTTGATAGCTGCCTCAAACAGCAAAAATGCTTACAGTACTTTCTTCATGACAGTGGGACATTGTGCAGCTTTTCTGCCTGCCTTTTAGTAAAAAGATATTTTATCCATATTAGTCCTCAGAAAACAGATGTCACTGGATAGTTTGATAACTTTTATTGGACCAACATGTGACTCAATCAAAGAAGATATAGTACAAAAGCTTTTGGGGCCCCCACAGGTCCTAATTTTGTTTTTTACATTTGCTTGTGCATGCAATATGAAGTGAAAATCCTGCTAAAATACACCCATTTCAGAGGTGTGTCACTGTCACGTCCACTGTAGTTCAGGCTGTAATGGGCATGACAGTGACAACCCAATGATCAGTGATGCTGATCATGACAAAGATCTGCTGGGCAGAAACTTTGTGCACATCAAAAGAGTGAGCCATGCCTATCACTGACCTGCAAGCAGAGAACATCCCCCTACCCTACACAAATAATATTGCCTGCAAGGTGCACGGGTACCAGACTGTGCTGGGTAGGATCTTTTTCATTAACTGTGATATCTGCTGAAATTGTGTGAGCCCTGTTATGCCGACGAGGCAGGAAACAGGAAGAGAGCTGGTAACCAGCACAACTGTTAACAGTCCTGAAACCAGCTACAGTGGACTTTTTTAAGCAAACCAAATGTTGTACTGCACTTCAAAAGTGTTGCACTGTGTCAAGTATAGGCTGCATTGTTTAAACTCTCTTTTACATAGATTTTCTCTGTGTTGCACACAGCAAGGACTCTGTGACCCCTAGCTGTACTTCTGGGACATCACTCGCGTTAAAAGCTTGCCCCTGCAGCGAGCACAGCACAAATAATATTGCCTGCAAGGTGCATGGATGCCAGACTGTGCCTGGTAGGATCTTTTTCATTAACTGTGATATCTGCTGAAATTGTGTGAGCCCTGCTACACTGCCGACGAGGCAGGAAACAGGAAGAGAGCTGGTAACCAGGACAACTGTAAACAGTCCTGAAACCAGCTACAATGGGCTTTTTTTAAGCAAACCAAATGTTGTACTGCACTTCAAAGGTGTTGCACTGTGTCAAGTATAGGCTGCATTGTTTAAACTCGCTTTTACATAGATTTTCTCTGCGTTGCATGCCGTGAGGACTCTGTGACCCCTAGCTGTACTTCCGGGTCATCACTCACGTTAAAAGCTTGCCCCTGCAGCGAGCAGGGCGAGCGCGTGCAGGGCGCAAGGCAAAGCGCGCAGAGACGCGCGCGTCGTGCGTGTCTGCCATATCCGCCGGGACAGCAGGGACCAGGGCCCCGAAACCGTAAGTAAACTATTATTGCTGTAGTAAACATTACATAGCCTGGTGTCCTGCCTGACATATTAACATGGAGGCTCCAAACAACTATTGCATGTCATGCGCTATGTATGCCACTGGTCCCCAGACTACCAACTTTGTATGTAATAAATGTTTAATGGTAGAAACCCTCCAAGAAGAAATCAACCGTTTACTGGCTTCCACAACAGTTGGTCCTGAGATTGAAGCATTGGGAGGACTATATTGACTCTATGTTGGGTCAGTCTGTATCTGCTGATGAGACAGCAACTGTTATAAGTACTAATGTCATTACCTCCTCTACTCCTGCTGTATTTCAAGAGGATTCTGACAGTTGGGCAAAGGTACCCAAGGGTAAATCAAAACGTAGGGGGGGACAAATTGGATGCAATGTTTCACCCCTACCCTTATTCAATAAATATGATGCCCTCAAGCAGGACATAAATGTTTCATCCCATGATGTTACTATCAATACCACCTGCAGTGACCCCCTAGTCAGTAGTCCACCCCGCAGGAGAGAGAATAACTGTACTGTGTTCCCCACACCCAAACAAAATAAATCCCTAACAAAAGACCAAAATCATAATTCAGTTATTTTACCATTGACTTCTAGCAATATGGATTCTCACCCATTAACTAAACAAATATTTGTTCTTGGTGACTCAATTATTAAACACCTGGATCGCCCTATATGTAATGTGAACAAATTCAACTGTACCTGCTCTAGCTTGTGAGGTGCTCGTGTATCCGACATCACTAATACTGTAAAAAACATATTGAAAGGGGTTGGTGAAAATCAATTGTTCATAGTACACGCAGGTACAAATGATATAAATAGAGGTAGTACTGACGAACTCAAACAGGACATTATAGCTCTCAATAATGTACTAGTGGAAAAAAATAGCATAGCATGCTTCTCAGAGATTCTACCCGTACCAAGAGCGCCTGATATTATTAATACAAAGATTAAGGCCTTTAATGACTGGCTCAGATGATGGTGTTTTCGACAGAACATTCTCTGTCTCACTCATTGGGAAACTTCCTATCTAAAAGACTCACTGTACTGCTGGGATGGACTCCACCTCAGTCGTAGGGGTAGCTCGCTCCTGGGTAAAAGCTTTACAACAGCCATTAATAAACTTTTAAACTAAAACCCGGGGGTGAGATCAGTGACAAAAGATCCTGTTCTCTAAAGAGGCCTACTACGGACATTTCTGAGTGTGAGGTACTCAGTCTAAATGCCGGATCTTTAAACCAGGTTAAAATAGCTGAACTAGAAGCTATGTGCCAACTGAATAAATATGGACTCATCTCTATTACAGAAACTTGGTGAGATCCTGATACTTCTTGGATCCAGCACATCCCAGGGTATAAACTATATCATAAGGACCGCCAGGGATAAATGGGGGGGGGTATGTCTCTATGTTAGAGACGACATATCCTCATTCCAAATTCCCACAACGAGTGATACTGAAACAATCTGGGTCAACATCCAGCTCAAGGGTTACCCACAACTGATGGTAGGGACATGATACAGGCCCCCGACATCTAATAAAGAATATTCTTCATGCCTAAATAATGAAATTTTAGATATGGCCTCCAAAGGAACAATCCTTATACTGGGTGACTTCAACTTGCCTACTATAAATTGGTATTCTTTAACTGGAAGTACGCAGGCTGAGAAAGACTTAATCACACTCATGGTTGATATGGGCCTTGAACAAATCGTTACAGAACCAACTCGAGGTGACAATATACTGGACTTGGTTATTACAAATATAGGGAATCTAATATCCAAAGTTATAATTGGTGCCCCACTAGGATCAAGTGATCATTACACCATTTCCCTTACACTGTCATTTTGTCAACACATCACCAACTGCACTGAATTGAAAAATTATAAAAAAGCTAATTTCAATGCTATTAATAACCAAGTAAACTCAATTTCTTGGGACACAGCGCTATCCTCTCTTTCCATGGAAGATTCTTGGGACTTTCTCAAATCTACCATTTATTATTCAGAAAAATTATATGTTCCTATAACAAAAAAATATAATAAAAAGGGGAAAATACCCCTGTGGTTTAACAATACTATCAAAGCCTTAATTAAGAACAAGCAGAGGCTATTTACATGAGTTAAAAACAGCAAGGGAGACACCAAAAAACTATGGTTCACTCAATACAGGGAAACCCTACAATCACTAAAACAAGCCATTCTGCAATCTAAAAAAAAACTTGAGTTTCGTCTGGCCCATACCAAAGGTAACTATAAATCACTATTTTCCTAACTTAACAATAAAAAAATAAATAATAGACACATGGGGCCCTTATGCATACACAACACAATTATATCTACAGACAGAGATATGGCAGACACCTTTAACAAGCAATTCTGCTCAGTATTTACCAAGAAAGAGGTTCCTAAGTGCTTCAAACATGCAAACAATGTTACCCTCTCTTACATCATCACCGAGGATGCTACACTAAAAGCAATTTTATCCCTAAAACCTAATTCCAGTCCAGGCCCTGATAACATCAGCCCCCAATTTCTAATAGAGACAGCTGCTGCTATTGCAAAACCACTTTCAATTATATTCAATAAATCCTTATATGAAGGAACTATCCCTCAGGACTGGACAATGGCTACTGTAGTCCCAATCTTTAAGAAGGGTAATCATTCCAGACCAGAAAATTATCGTCTGATAAGTCTGACTTCCGTTATATGTAAGATCATGGAGAAAGTTATTAAGAAACTACTGGAGTATGAATCTACTGGGGGTAAAATGACTGACACTACACAACATGGCTTTAGACAGGGATACTCCTGTACTACTAACTTGATTTCCTTCTATAATCATGTCAGTACGGCATTGGATAATGGCATTTCTGTGGATGTGATGCTTCTCGACTACAGTAGAACATTCGACAAAGTCCCTCAAGACATCCTACTTGACAAAATGAATGATATGGGATTTTCTTACTACATAATTAACTGGTGTCAGGTTGGCTGAATGGAAGATATCAGCAAGTCAGAATTAATGGCACACTTTCCCACTTGCTGAGTGTGACCAGTGGGGTCCCACAGGGGTCTGTGTTGGGACCCACCCTGTTTAACATCTTTAATAGTGACCTGCAGGCTAGCCCCGAGAACGTTCTCTCAAAATTTGCTGATGACACCAAGCTGTGTGGCTCTGTTCTTACATCGATAAATAGAGAATCCATGAGGAATAACTTAAAATCTTCGAAGAATGGGCAGTTTTAAACAAAATGACACTCAACTCAGACAAGTGTCATGTTGTACACTTTGGTAAGAACAACCCTAGGCAGACATATTTTCTGAACAGTGTTGCCCTTCATGTGTCACCTTTAGAATGAGATCTTGGGGTAATCATTAACAGTAAATTATCATCTAGTGATCATTGCAGGATGATAGCTAGGAAATCTAATGCCTTGCTCACTCGGATCCAACGTTCGTTTGTGTCTAGGACACAGGAATGCATAATCCCCTTGTACAGAGCTTATGTCAGGCCCCATCTGGACTATGGATCCCCCTGCTGGAATCCCTACTTGGGGCAGGACATTGACAGAATTGAGAGGGTGCAGAGAAGAGCCACAAAAAAGGTCCCTTATTTATCCAAACTTGACTACGAGGAAAGATTAAGAGTTACAGGATTACACTCTCTATGCACAAGACGTACCAGAGGTGACCTTCTCCTATTATACAAAATCCAGAATTCTCAGGAGTTAATGCACCATTGTGGCTTACATTTCTCTACCAGTTGGACTTCACCACGGTATCATCACAACCAGATATTTGTATCTAAAGCTAAAACAACAAAAAGGTTAAACTACTTTACAGTAAGAACTCCCAAACTGTGGAATCTCCTTCCACAATACTTAGTGGACAGTAGCTCTAATATAGCCTTCAAAAAAGGGCTGGATTGTTGGCTCGAGTTTAACAACTTCAAGGTATAATTATCCCACTAATGTGGTGGGGGACAATCTCGATGGGCAGTAGCCTTCTTTGTCCTTTGAAACCAAGTAAACCCTCCAAGCCAGCTCAGCTGCTTGCCCACCAGACATACTATTCTGCCTCTCCTTGTCCTCAGGAGGAAACATAAAGGTTCACTGTTTGTAACCTAATGTGCTGCTACACGCAGTAGTATACTGTACATACAGCTACACACTTAACACTATCTGACTAGCTGTGGCTGATAAGCTAAGAGCACCACCAAACTTGCCCATGGCATCCCTGATAGGAGTTGCTATTGTAATCTTCTTCTAGTTCTGTGGGGTTGAGCGTGTGGGGTGGGGTAATTGATAATCTCCACAACTGAATCTCAAGTTCTGACAGCAGCCACAGCTACCACAGCAGCAATGCTAGAATGAAGATGAGAAGGTGCACCCTGTCCCCTCCTTCTTGACTCATTGACCCATAGAAGATTGAGCTGATCACTGTATCAGACTCCAGACTTGATGGAGAGAGACCAGAGGGATTTTTCACCAGGTAGAAACTTTGCACTGTGAGACTGGAGACTAACCCCTGGATCAGATTAAGATACTTTGAGCAATATGTACATTGTCACAGACTGCAATCAGGCAATAGACAGGTGGCAGCAGCAGTTGAAAATATTCTAGCATCTGTGTATATTCACACAATGAGCCTTGAACATTCCCCCTATGAAATTGTGCTGTGGAGGTAAACAGAATCAGCAGGCTGGCAGCGCTAGCATCTAGAATCCCAGGGTATCATAACAAATGAGCCTTGAATGTCCTCAGTACCGGGGGGGAGGGGGGGAGGTTGAGCAGCAGCATTGGCAACTGCAGTCAGAAATCTGGATGTGGTAACAAACTGGCCTGGGATATCCCTTTCCAATACAATAGAGCTCTTAAGCAGTGATAGCAGCCCCTACCACAGCAGCATCAATGCTAGAGTACAGACAAGCTAATCTGAAAACAATTTTACATCCATAACAAAACTGCTTGTCTCAGTAGTTAAGCAGCATTGAAATAGCATGCAATTTTGTTTGCTGTAGCACCTGCCCCTTCCCCCACTTCCTTTCAGAGCAGGCAGGCTAATGGCATAGCAATCTGAGAGCTCAGCAGCTTGCTGTGTTGTTTTGGGATTCCAGTCCTACAGCCAGGTTTTCAGCTCCACTGAGCAAGCCCAAAAGATCTGTTCTGAGAGAATAACCTCCTCAGTTTTCCCCAGAGAGTTCGCTTCAACCCTCTCCCACCAACACTTTAAAAACTGCTGTTGCTTTGTGGCTAGTTCTTCAAACCTCATGTCAGGGCTTTTTCAGAGATTATGGATTATAACCCTGTAGGCCTCAGGAGTCAGTTCATGCTTTTTAAGTCAAGCAGTTTTAAGTTTCTCATAGTCTCTGCTGTTCTCATTATACATTTGGCCGAACACCTCACACCCTTTACCAGTAAGCAGCTGGGATAGCTGGAAACTCCAGGACTCCATGAATATTTTGGCCTGGATACGGACCTTTTCAAACAAATTCAAAAATGCATCCATATCCTCCAGCTCTTTAAATTCAGCTATTAATTTTGGAGTTCAACTTATACCCCAGCCCTGGTGTTTCAGGTTCACCCCTGCCACTTACCTCCTCTGCCACCGATCATTGGAGTCTTAGCTTCTCCAGTTCAAACTCTATCTCTGGCATTGTCTTTCCTTTTCCTTGGTCTCTCTCTGAAGCTGCTTTTCTTTTTCCTCAGTCTCTATCTGGCTGTTTTGTCTGCATCTCCATTTCAAACTTTATCTGCTCGAATTCTCTTTGCTGCTGGGCTTAAACTTTTTCTGCTTGAATTCCAGCTCCAGTTTCCTCAACTCCAGCCTGATCCCTTCCAGTTGCACCTTTGTGATGGCCTTCCCTGGTGCTGTGGCCCTGGGTTCCCATGAGGTTCTTTTTGCTTTTTGCTCTTCTAGAGTGTAGTTGCTGTACTTGGAAGTTATCTTTCTTCCCTAAACAACCACTAGTCTGTATTTTACTTGCATCAAAAAAATAAATCGGGTGGGAACCATATCTTATAACCAATTTGCCCTTTTTCCAATTTTCTGCCCTCTTTGTGTGTGGTTGTTCAAACAGTTCACCAATCATACCACTGCTCATCAAATATATCACCAGCCCACTCCCATGGGGCAGGATATCTCTCTGCATCACAGCAAATCCCTCCGGTGATAGGGTGGTCAGGGATACTCTTTCTCTGAACTTTCAGCACATTCACTGTTTCACTACTGAACGTGCACTAGAGAGGCCCAGTTCACCCTCTCTTCATGCGAGGGGATATAACTACAGTCTCAAGTCTATATTACTGGGGTAGAACCCATTTACCCACTGCACCACAAACCAGAAAGCAGCAGCTATGTATAGGCTTTGGGGAGCCCTATATACCCTATTATGTGTCTTTCCCCAGAAATGCAGAGCTCAGTTCAAACCCCCAGAGGCTTCTCTTGAGACCCTACATATTTTCTCACCTCCTTTTGTCACAAATTCCCTAGTAGTACTTCACTTTTGGTAGTGTTTAGCCTCAAAATAGTCACACAAGCATTTTATCATTTCAAAAACTTTTACCAAGGCATCACACACACACACGATATGGGCAGAATTATTTTTAAAATAAGCCAAAGGCTTTATTATTTAAATAAGAAAACAATAAATAACATAAAGACAAATAATTTTTAGATGTTGGTTACAGGATATTGCAAATAAAATGGAAAGTACACATAAAAACCTACACTTTAAAACTCAGAGATTTAAAGTTCTACCTTGAGTCTTTAGTTGTCGAAGTTTGAAAGTGCAAAGTGTCCTTAGAAGTGTGGTGGTTGAAGTTTTGGCTCTCAGTGATCCAGGAGAAATTGACTCTGCTCAAAACAGGCAGGGTCCCAAATGCAACAATGGCAAACAGCTTCAAGCAAAGAGGCAAAAGCTAAAAGGCTCATATACCCATCTGCTTGTTAGTTTTAAAAGGGCAGGTCAAGTGAATAGTGGCTGGCCCTGTGACTGGCTAGCATTCTTTTTTTAAGGTTACCCAACCAATCAGATTTTAGAATTTTATTACAAAACACAGATATGCAGTTCTGAATATAAGAAAAAAACTGAGAGGTCAAAGAGTTGAAGCCAGAATCCTAGGGGAGCATCCAGCCCCCACCCCCCGGTGGTATGGGTAAATAAGTTATACTCAGTACAGCCATTTACTTAAATAGTAGCCCATTCAGCTGGTAACAAGCTTAAGTCAGTGCAGACCTCTCAAACCAATGGGTGTCCAGACATTCTGACTCCTCATGTGGTTCTGGCCTTTCACAAGCAAATTGGCCTACCTGGACTCCCAGCTAGGCTTAATTGTTCTTTTGTCTCATTTTAAATAATTTAATTAACTCTAGTCACTGGTTAGTAGCAAATATTTTTTCTGCCCAATAGCAAGAAAATCACATCATTCTACATGGCCCATGTACTTGTACCACTGATCCCTTCCACTAACACTGGCCACTATGGGTGTCTCCGATGCATTATACACATAATATTATATAAAACATGACCAAAACAATAAGATATGTCCTCATCTCACCACACTCCTCCTTCCTTAACAGAACCTTGGGGGGGGGGGTATGCCCCTTTTTAGTAAGAGTTTCCACCAGTTCTACCTCTTACTCTGATTGGTGGTATATGCCATATGCATTAACATTAGTAGATCTATGGTACATGTCCCACATATGACACCTCAGCCATGGTCACTTGGCACCTTTCACACTTTTCAGTGAGTCCTGTCTTCTGTATCCTGCCTAACATTTCCCACAGTTGTGACAGATGCTCCTTCCAGCTGGTATAGAAGATGGCAATAGCATCTTGATAAGCCACTGCATACTGTTCAGTACCATGTAACACCTGTTTGACCAATCTTTGGAATGTAGCAGGGGCATTTTTTATCCCCAAAGGCATCACATTAAATTCAAAGAGGCCTATTGGGGTGACAAAGGCTGGTCATTCCCTGCCTCTGGCAGTTAACTTTACCTGACAATACCCCTTTGTCAGGTCTATGGTTGTTAGGTAGGTCGCCCCTCCTAACTTGTCCAGCAACTCATATGTGCAGGGCATTGGGAGGGCATCAGATTTTGTGACTACGTTGAGTCCCGATAGTCCACACAAAAGTGGGTAGCCCCATCCAGCTTGGGGAACGAGGTCTACGGATGAGTCCCAGGGACTGTGGGACTTCAGGATTACCCCTAACTCCAGCATTTCCTCCACCTGCCTCCTAATGTCCTTTATGATGGCCTCAGACATCTGGTAAACTGTCCATCATATGGGCACTTGCATCCTCATGTCCACATCATGGGTCGCTAAGGGGGTCCATCTGTGCTTGACTGTAAATAAAGGGGCAAAGCTCAACAGCTTACTGTGCTGTTTTGGTATCCAGGTCCTCCAGCCAGGTTTTCAGCTTCACTTGGGCAAGCCCAAAAGATCTATTCTGAGAGAATAACCTCCTCAATTTTCCCCAGAGAGTTTGCTTCCACCCTTCCCACCAACACTTTAAAAACTGCTATTGCTTTGTGACTAGTTCTTCAAACCTCATGTCAGAGCTTTTTCAGAGATTACAGAATTTAACCCTGTAGGCCTCAGGAGTCAGTTCATGCTTTTTAAGTCAAGCAGTTTTAAGTTTTTCATAGTCTCTGCTGTTCTTATTATACATTTGGCTGAGCACCTCACACCCTTTACCAGTAAGTAGCTGGGATAGCTGGAAACTCCAGGACTCCCTGGATATTTTGGCCTGGAAACAGACCTTTTCATACAAATTCAAAAATGCATCCATATCCTCCCCTTCTTTAAATTCAACTATGAATTTGGAGTTAAACTTATATACCAGCCCTGGAGTTTCAGGTTCACCCCTGCCACTTATCTCCTCTAGCACTGGTTGTTGGAGTCTTAGCTTCTCCAATTCAAACTCTCTCTAGCAGTGCCTTTCTTTTTTCCTTGGCCTCTCTCTGGCTCTGTT
This sequence comes from Neoceratodus forsteri, assembly GCA_016271365.2. Lineage (NCBI taxonomy): Eukaryota > Metazoa > Chordata > Ceratodontiformes > Ceratodontidae > Neoceratodus > Neoceratodus forsteri. The sequence goes on along the minus strand of CM057458.1, from coordinate 865,290,867 downwards.
TTTCCTGCATCTCCATTTTAAACTTTTTCTGCTCAAATTCCCTTTGCTGCTGGGCTTCAAAATTTTTCTGATCAAATTCCATCTCCAATTTCCTCAACTCCAGCTGAAGACTGATCCCTTCTAGCTCCAGCTTAGTGTGGCCCTGGGTTCCCTCTGGTTTTGCTCTCCTCCCCCCCTGGGACTGGACACTGCAACATCCCTTGGCAACCCCACACCCGAGGTCTGGTCCTTCTCAGTCACTGGCTATGACTTGAGGTCCTAGACACTCACTTGTTCACTGGTTGCCACAAGATCCTCCATGAGATTCTTTTTGCTTCACCTCTCATAATGGATCCCTCTCTCCTGGCACAGCTGCTTCACCTCTTCTACAGTGTAGTCACTGTTCATGGAAGTCATCTGTCTTCCCTGCACAGCCACAAGTCTATCTTTTAATTACAGGGGAAAAAAAGAAACAGGGTAGGAACTATATCTTGTAACCAATTTGTCCTTTTTCCCAATTTTCTGCCCTCTTTTTGTGTGGTTGTTCAAACAGTTCACCAATCACACCGCTGCTTACCAAATATGTCACCAGCCCACTCCCATGGGGCAGGATTTCTCTCTGCATCACAGCAAATCCCTCCGGTGATGGGGGGCCAGGGATACCCTTTCTCTGTCCTTCCAGCACACTCACTGTATCACAACTGACTTTGCACCAGAGAAGCCCAGGACACCCGCTCTTTGTGTGAGAGGATACAAACAGAGTCTCAAGTCTGGGTTCTTGGGGTAGAACTCTTTCCGCCACTGCACCACAAACAAGTAAGCCACAGACATGTATAGGCTTCATGGGCCCTACATACCCTATTATGTGTCTTTCCCCAGAAATGCAGAGCTCAGTTCAACCCCAACAGGCTCCTCTTGAGACCCTACATATTTTCTCACCTCCTTTTGTCACAAAGTCCCTTGTGGTACTTCAGTTGTGGTAGTGTTTAGCCTTAAAACAGTCACACAAGTGTGGTATCATTTGTAAAACCTTTACCAAGGCAGAACACATACAAACAACATAGGCAGAATTATTTTTAAATAAGGTAAAGGCTTTACTAATTAAATTAATAAGAAACAATAAATAACATAAAGACAAATATGTTTTAGATGGTGATTATAGGATATTGAAAATAAAATGGAAAGTATACATAAAAACCTACACTTTAAAACTCAGAGATTTAAAGTTCTACCTGGAGTCCTTGGTTGTTGAAGTTTGAAAGTGCAAAGTGTCCTTAGAAGTGTGGTGGTTAAAGTTCTGGCTCTCAGTGATCCAGGAGAAATTGTCTCTGCTCAAGACAGGCCGGGTCCCAAATGCAACAATGTCAAACAGCTTCAAGCAAAGAGGCAAAAGCTAAAAGGCTCATATACCCCTCTGCTTCCTAGTTTTAAAAGGACAGGTCAAGTGAATAGTGGCTGGCCCTGTGACTGGCTAACATTCTTTTTTTAAGGTTACCCAACCGATCCGATTTTAGAATTATATTACAAAACACAGATATGCATTTCTAAATATAAGAAAGAAAACTCAGAAGTCAAAGAGTTGAAACCAGAATCCTTGGGGAACATCCAGTCCCCCTGGTGGGATGGCTAATTAAGCTATACTCAGTACAGTCATTTACTTAAATGGTAGCCCATTTGGCTGGTAACAAGCTTAAGTCAGTGCAGACCTCTCAAAACAAGGGGTGTCCTGACATTCTGATTCCTCATGAGGTCCTGGCCTTTCACAAGCAAACTGGTCTATTTGGCCTCCCACCTAGGATTAATTATTCTTTTGTCTCCTTTTACATAATTTAGTTAACTCTAGTCACTGGTTAGCAGCAAACAGTTTTTCTGCCCATTAGCAAGAAAATCACATCATTATGCAGGGTCCATGTACTTGTACCCATGATCCCTTCCACTTATACTGGCCACTGTGGGCATCTTTGATGCATTATATACATAAAACTATATAAAACATGACCAAACATATAAGATATGGCCTTATCTCACCACATGGTGCTTCAGAAATAATCCTCAGGTAATCAATAAAAGCAACGTACTATTTACATGATAAGTTTGTTCAAAAATAAAAGTAAAAAGAACATTTAAAAACAACTAAATGCTTACCCTTTTCTTTATGGTTAATTCCTGAAGAAGACTTCTGGCCACAACATAGAGAATAATGAATATTGACTCATTGATAACAAGCTGATTAGTACATTCAGCGGTTGCCATGACAACAGTAAGACCCTCGAGAGCGAAGCTTGTTACTGATGAGTAGAGATCCATTGTTTTTTATAGTGTATGATGCTACTGGCTGCCATACATCTTGCAGAAAAAATGGCAGACACAAATCATTAGCTTTTACTTACTTCTCCAACAGACTAGCTCTTGCTGCCGAGTAGGGAGAAGATGCGTGATTATGTTTTAAGTTGTTATACTGCACTAGCTACATAGCTAGTATAGCATAACAATGTTTTTAAAATGATGGAATTCAGTGCATAACAACATTCCATCATACACTATATTGATTTTAGAAAATGGGCTTCTTACTTGCTGCAATCTGATTGGTCAGTACCCTCAAGATAGGGGTACATTAAGTTTCAATAGATGACCAGCAAGTAAGAAGTACCAGCCTATACTGCCCCTTAACCACTCTAGTATCCTAGTACCCACCTCGGCTCCTAATTGGCCAAAATACTTCATTTCCATTTCAAATTAACGCCATTTTTTTCTACTGGCTTAGCGAGACATCCTGCCCCTACCCTCCTCAATTCAGTGCCACCTGCCACATGAACCCAGACCTGGCCACATCCAGAAAGTATCACAATTAAAAAAATAATTTTTTAAATAAAACTCAAGCTGTCCGTCTCCACATCACCGCAGTCACCAACGAGTAATTCAAAACTGCAGCGTCACTACATAAAGCTGCCTCTTCCGCATGCCAACAGAAAACGCTCCATTTTAAAATAAAAAAATCTAACATTACGGAACTCATCGCACTGCTGACTCTCCGCCTCGCCGTCTTCTTAGCTTCCTCCCGTCCCGGTATCGCAACCACACCAGCAGAGCCCGACACAAACTGCACACCAACCCCCACGGACTCTCAAGCTTCCTCTTTACTCCGATATCGCAACAACGATACTTCCGTCACAACTGCACACCAACCCCCACGGAATCTGCAATAGGACAAAATCCATACTGGAGGAGGAACTACTTTACTAAAAAATGACTACAAAACTTTAAACAATTTTTTTTTTAATGAAACTTTTTCTTTGCAGTGCCCATTTCTAAACACAATAATGCCCTCCAGGGTGGGCGGTATAGGCAATACCGACCGGCCAAGGCTATAAGACCCTCCGCCTGCGGCGTCGGGCCTCATTACGCCCCTGGCCGGTCCGGTATTGCCCAATACCGCCCACCCTGTCGGGCATTATTGCTTACTTAACTTCATTTTTATTCAGATGTGTGTGTGTGCTTAATTTAACGCATTTTAATTATTTGGAAGATGTTGTCTTACATGTGCAACTAAACATTAATTGAGCCTTAATTATGTTAAAACTGAATTTACTACTCTTTATGTATTCATATTTTACTCTACCTTTCCTATCTACTTTGTGTAAGGCTAACACTGTAATTTTATGCAACAAACTATTATGCAGTCATTTATCAGGTAGGAGCCCCAAAAGCTGCAGGTCATCACCAGCATTACAGCATGAAAATATGGTAGTATTAATATTGAAGTAATACACAACATACAGTACAATGGGTTGGATTCAGCATTGCTTCTTCGAAAAGCACTTGTACTGCAAATCTTGTTGGATAATTTGGTAATTTCTGCCTTGAGTATAAAGAGTATGATTGCATCCCTGTTAAGGTCACTGCTATAAGATTGGTACTGGGGGATGGCCCTAATTCATGGCCCCAAGAAGGAGGAGCAAGTAATATTTTAGCAAATGCAAGCACATTTTGTCCATGAGTTTAGTCCCAATAGGAGCTACAGTTCTAATTTAAGGTGTCATGACAAACTACAACGGATATTTGTCTTTCAGGAAGGTTTCATCAGGGAAACTGACTCTGGGGACTGTGTACCCCAGTGATGGACTCTTTGGGTGGTGTTGCAGTAGCAGCCATAATTGGGTACCCTAATGTTAGACTGTGATGGGAAGTATTGTTCTGTAGCAGCACTGGGGACTGGGCATGCTGGTGTTGGGCTGTGACAGAGGGAGTGTGTCATGTTACACCACTAGCGAATGGTCAACTTGGTGTCAGACTGTGTGTTTGGTGGGGCATGTAGTGACACTGTGGATTGGGCACCCTGGTGTCAGACTCTGCAGGCCCACAGAAAAAGCCATGCTAGGTGGTGAATCCACCCTGTGGGATTCCTGCTCCTTGGGAACACTGACAAAAAAAGGCACAGGGTGGTGAAATTTGTGTACAATCCCCATTTCTCTGACCAGACTGCCAATTTTAATAATGTTGGGCAGCCAGAATGGAGAGGTTGTGTTTTAGGGGCCCTTACCAACAAGTAGATTGCCAGGAATCAGTACTCACAATATTCATGGCACTCACTAGCCATAGCAACAAAGACTCCTCCGTTTCTATAGTTTTACTTCATTTATTGAGTAAAAGTAAGAAAAGTGACCACAAGGTATGGATTTATGCTTGACACATTTGAGATCACCAGTGGACCCTTAATCAAAGAGCTTTTGATAAAGGGTCCACTGGTGATCCGAAACACATCAAGCGTAAATCCATACCTCATGGTCACTTTTCTCACTTTTACTCAATAAATGAAATAAAACTATAGAAATGGTGGAGTCTTTGTTGCAATGGCTGGTGAGTGCCCTGTCACTGAGTGTGGAATTTCACAATAACTTAAACAGGCAGTCAAAGATTCAGTTGCATAAAAAATGCCAGAAAGCTTTTAGCATTTTATTTTCCTGTAAAGTAAAATAGGCAAAATTCAGAAAAAAATAAAGAAATATGAATCTAGAAATCCTCAACACAGCATGACTTAGCTTCAGCCTCTCTTCAGGTACTCATACAGTGCTTGTTCAAGCACACCCAGAAGGTTTTATACCTTCCATGGCCAGGAAGCAACTGGCCTCCCTATCTAAAAACTATGCACCTAGAGGTGGTCCTTTTATATCATGCTAGGGGTGACCTCACAGACATGTGATCCAGCCACATTTCATAATTAGGCTCTCTAAGGAAAACAACCAGGCCTATACAGAAGAGAACAGGTTGTTCTTAGCCTTAATATGTTAAGCAATCTTAGTCCTTTAAAACAAGTAATACATAATACAGCCCTGGTCAGTAAATGAGCTCTGCATCCTTAATTAGCACTAATGACTGGTAGCGCCTCCCGCTGCACAGTATAACTTGTGTTTTGTGCAGTATAAAAATAGGCCACCAGGGGCCACTGTCTCCCTATAGGAAAAATCATTCACCTTTAGGCAACGGGTAGGCCCAGTTCTGGCCTAGAAGGGTGGAGGAAATGGAAACAAGAAAACAAAACAGGTAACCCTTCCTGTTACTTTTATCCAGGTATTTAAACACTTTGCAGAATTGCAGTAGTTTTATTTTAAGTCTTTCCCTTAGTTACAGTTTTTAATGAGCCTATTTTTAAATTAGAAATGGGGGTGCAGTATTAACTTATAACAAAAAATGGGCCCTCTCTGGGACAAACACTGCCTGGGGCTAAATTACAGACTGGCCCCATTTAGAAATTGTCCTTTGTCACCTAATGTTTGTATTTGTAACCTTGACCCTTTTCTTATTTCTGCAAAAGCTCTTATTACTGTTTTTATTTTATCTGACCTTGGTTTAAAGTAACCACTTTAATAACTTATTCAGTTTAAACATACATTTCTATTTAAGCATGCTGCATCTTAACCAATATACAAGCTCTGCAGGCTTTGAGGAACAGATTTTTAACATCAATTTATTTTTCCTTTAAGCACCTATTCATTATTTATTATAGCACAGCTATTCATGTTTCTTTTTTTTTTTTTTATACTTTTCTTTTTTCCTCCTGATTTTTCCTACCCTCTTGATCCTCTCCTTCAGGTCTTTCAATGTTCACTGCCAGATCCCGGACCCATGGTCTGCCCCTAGAGTGCCTCCTCCTCTTCTCTGCACAGTGGGGTCTGTCTGGTGCCGGTGGTCTGAGGTGTGCGGAGAGGTCATCATCCAGGACCACGAGGTTGATTTTTCCTTGTTTCTATTTTTGTCCCCCTGTCCCATCCCCCTGAGACACCAGTGCTTGGGACTCAGTTCTGAGAGGTGACGTGCTGATGCATGTCTAGCCTCTCATGTGCCGTACGATGACCCCCTTCCCCGACTCCTATTATCGGAGCCACCCATCCCTTCAAGGACCAGTGCTTCCACCAACTCTCTACGGGAGTGTCAGACACTGGTGCATCCCGGGTATCCCACCCCTGAGGGAGGAGAGCATTTGAAGGGACACTTGATCCTCCCTCCCCCTGCCAGCCCCTGGCTACCTGGGTCCATTTCTGAACCCGGGTCACTGGTGTAGCGCGAGGTGTGGTGTCTAGCACCTCAATCCTCAGCGCCGCCAGGCCAGCCCTCAGCTATTCATGTTTCAGTATATTCTGCCTGCCAATATATTCATTACCTATGGTTTCTTTTTCAGCACTGCAGGCACTTTTTATTTTAACTTGATCTGTCTGCCCATTAATTCTGGCAGCCCTTTCTAGTAATATCTAAAGCATTTTATTCCTTTAAAACCTGCCTGCATTTTATTTCTTAAGCACCAGACTCGCGCTTTCAGTCAGCCAATGCGGTACCCTTATCTCTTCTTTCAAACACTTGGGCTGTTTCACATAACAGTCAATTATGTGCAATAAATATGCAGCTGAATTTGATTAAAGTTTCCCTCGGTCCCCTTATTTTTCTTTATTATTTCTTCTCCACACTTAGTGCTGAAGGAGATGGGGGAAGGGGGATGCCACTAATGGAGCTGCTGAATCAGAATATTGAAAGAAGGTATGCCCCTCAACCCCCAGGAACAGAAGACAGACTTCCATTAGTAAATATCCATTCATGATTTAATGTTGTATTCACTTCTTCAACAGAATGTTTTCAGTTCAAATATATAAAGTTTTCTCATTTTCTCAAAACTTTTTTGCACAGTACCAGCCTCTTTTAATTTTTCTCAAAAGGATTAGATTTCAGGACCAGCATGTCCCTTCATCACACCTCTGAGTAGCTCGATATGCTGACTGTGAAATTAATTAGAACAAAATATTATTATTCCTGTCTCTGTTAGTCTCTGAATAGAAAAGTAAATTATGATTATTACATTATAGTGTGCTAAAATATTCTAGGTGGGGTCAAACCTCCATGAAAACTAGAATCCTGACTTGGTTTCAGCTCAGTGGATCCAAAAGAGAAAACTGTCTGACTCAATCCCTAAAAAACAAACATCGCACTATCAACCAATATAGTGAGTCTCCTCAGTTAGTTTTACTAACACAGCCTACTTGACTTAAATTGTCAGCTTCACTCTATATACTTTTATATCATATTGTTCATGCCTTAGAAAACTCTACTTTAAATCATTTGAATGCCTGTTCAAAAGAGTGCCACGTCTTTTATCAGATACACATATTTCAAAACAGTAATGTGGAGTGGTACACTTACTGCTACGTTGGAAGAGTCGGCTTAAAGGTGGGTATAAAATCCTTTTAGTATACTTTCAAAAATGTTACCTGTGCCATTGAATAGAACACCACCACATTCAGGTGATCTCAACCTTCTTCCCAATAGGCATGGAAGGGGCCAGGCTGTCTAAGGAGTATGCACAGATCATGGGGAAATCACACCCATGCATGCACCCTTTGCAGCCTAGTCAGTTATGAAACTACCAGCTGACTCTGAAAGGAGTCAAATAGGCAGTCCCCCTTATCATCTTAGTTTACCATCTACAACCTCTAAACAGCAATTTCCATAATGTTCAATTTATTTTCTCAGTCATAGGATTAGAGAAACTTAATTTACAAGGTCCACTTTGATACAGGACAGTACTTTTCAGGGATATGGACATTTAAACAAAATGTGTGTTGGATCATTTTTTTGAATAACTGAACTCAAGTTTCACAAATATTTCTTTTGACTAAATCACAATTGGAACAAAAGCTTATTTTCTCTAATATCTACTCATCTCTGATCAATAACAATTTTAACCTCCTGATGTTTATACTTAAAATTAACTTGGAAGTCACAGCCTCCTGCAAAAGGTCAAATGTATTGATCTTAGACTTATTTATTTATTAAATTTTGTTAACCGGGTAGGCCCGCTGGGCTCCGAAGATCCCTTTCCAGGGGCGACTAAGGGAATTGGTACATAAGGATTGAACATACAGACAGGTATCACAGAGTCATACGGATCATACAGAGTTGCTAAGACAGTATACAATATCCCAGATTTGTGCAAGAGGGCATGAGGTACATTGTATTAGTTGGTACAGTCGTAATACATTGCAGTGTAATTGTTACAAGATATAGCAATTCAGGGCAGTACATGAAAGGTCCGCTGATGCGCAGAGAGTAGTACAAATAATACAGGGTTATGAATACACCATATAGTTTCTGTGGACATATAATAGGGGTTATGAATACACCGTACAGTTTCTGTGGACGCGGGCAACAAATACATTGTAGTATGGAATACAGCAGTGACGTCAGGTGGGGAGGTGAATAAGTGCTTCTGTGTCTACAGGAGGTTCTGTACGGGGTAGTGAGCCAGCTCAAACCAACGTTAGTTGTTGCTCTTATAGGGAAGCAGTGTCTAGTTGGTATGGACTGATATTAGGTGTGATTGTCTTAGTTGTTGGGTCAGTTGCAGGGACTTGGTTTGTTAATGTGAGCACGTAGCCCCCTTTGAAAGATGGCTTGTGTTGGTGCCTCCTGAAGATGCCTGGGGAGATTGTTCCATGACTCCGGGGCTAGGTGAGTAAAGGATTTTCTCCCTGCAACTGTAAAGGTCCGGGGAGTCTCCAGGAGTTTTTGTTCGAGGAGCGAAGCGATCGTCTGAGCGGCTTTGGGGCAAGTAGTCCATTCAGGCCTGCCGGTGGAAGGGCTTCATGGAGTTTATAGGTCCAGTTTAGTAGGGGGTGCTGCAGCCTATTGTCCAGGGATGGCCAGTTGAGGGCAGTGAGGGCATCACAATGGTGGGTCCTCGAATAGGATTTTGAAGCAAAGCGAGCTATTTTGTGATATAGGGTCATGAGTCTGCTCCGGTCCATTTTAGTGGTGCCGAGTAAGATGGGAGCGGCATAGGTTAAGGTCGGGAGAAGGATAGTTTGTGAGATGGCTAGTCTAGTCTCTGGTATCATGTTGTGGCTAAGGCGATAGAGAAAGGCCCAGTTTTTGATGTATGTTTTTGGTTACAGCATCCACTTGGGGCTTGAGGGTGAGGCCCTGGTCTAATATGAGACCAAGGTATTTGACTGATTGTACCACCTCTATGTTGGAGCCAGCCAAGGTAGTGAGTGGCAGGAGATGGTCCCTGGAGAGGCCCAGGGGATTTTGGCCCAAACAGCACGGCCTTGGTCTTAGTGGGGTTGAGAACAAGGCAATTCTCCTTCAGCCAAGTCTCAGCCTTGGTGAAGTTGTTTTGGAGCCCAGGTCCTATATCAGATGGGCGATCCCCAGTTCTGTAGAGTACCGCATCATCTGCGTACTGTACTAAGGAGCTTCCACCGCAGTGCTCATGGAGGTCATTTGTGAATAGGGAGAAAATAAGTGGACCTAAGATTGAACCCTGAGGGACTCCCTCAGTTAAGGGTAGGGGTTGTGAGGTGGCCCCTTTCCACTTGACCTGCTGAGTGCGGCTCACGAGGTAATTGCAGATCCAATTGAGGGAGTGTTGGTCCATTCCTAGTTGGCTAAGTTTTGATAGCAAGAGTGAGTGATCCACCAGGTTGAAGGCCTTAGAGAGGTCTATGAATACAGCCCCAGTTGGGTTGCCCTTGTCCCAGGCTGTTAGGACACCAGAGGTAAATTTGATGAGGGTGGTATCAGTCCCATGCTTTGGTCTAAAGCCATGTTGTGTGGGTGCCAGTAATCTGTTGGCTTCCAGGTAATCTCTGAGTTGGCCATAAACTAGCCGCTCTTGGATTTTGGCCAAGTGACAGAGGATGGAGATGGGCCTGTAGTTTCCTATAGGTTCCCTTGCTCCACCCTTGTGTATAGGCACTACATGTGCCCTTTTCCATATTAAGGGGACTGCACCTTCCTGCAGGGATCTGTTTATTAATTTCGTCACGGGCAGTGCGATGACCGGGGCGGCAGCCCTAAGCAACCTTGGGTCCAGCCCATCAGGTCCCGGAGACCCATTGTGTTTTAAGCATTGAAGGAGGGTCAGCACGTCTTTGGTACGCACCATCCGTAGATGGAAGTTGGTGATTGTAGGGTCCTGTGTTTCATTGACCATTGGGCTCTGAGAGCAGCAGGAGGTGTTGGGTCTGAGCGCACCCAGGTCGGTAAAAAAGTGATTGAAGGCTGTAGTGACCTCCTCTCCATCGTTGAGAGAAATTCCATTGTGTGTTATGTTACCCTGCTGAGGCGGCTTAGTGCCTTTTATCAGTGAGTTGATACTTGTCCAAAAGGACTTTGGGTCAGTTAGAGTTTGCCTCTGCAGGGATTTTAAGTAGTCCCTTTTGGCAGTCTTGGACTTTCTTTGGCACTGATTCCTCAGGGATCTATAGGCAGAGTGATCAGCAGGGGAGGTGGAGCTCCTTGCTCTTTTCCAGGCTTTGTCACGGGCTGTCATCAGTGCCTTCAGTTCACGTGATATCCACTTGTGGCAATGGCCCTTGGCTCGTCTGGTACTAATTGGGGCATGCATATTAGCCACAGCAGAGAACGGGCTCTGGAAAAAGTGCGCTGCATCGTCTATGCTCCCTAGGTGTCTCACCAGAGACCAGTCTATGTTTCTTAGGGACCTCTGGAGTGCTTCCCCTGAGAATCCAGAGAAGTCCCTGGCTACTATGAGTTTGGGCGGGATCCTGGGAGGCCGGTTTTTCCATATGCAAAAAGGTGGGTGAGTGGTCGCTTAGGGCATCCGACATCACACCAGCCACTTGTAGGTTGGTGGGTTTTGATGTGAGTATCCAGTCCAGGATAGAGTGATTCCCTGTTTTGTGGTTATGCCTTGTGACCTCGGTGATGACCTGGGTCAGGTTAGCATCTAGGAGTATTGCCTTATGTTTTTGCTCAGTGGTAGGATCCCACCTTAGGCTGAAGTCCCCAAGGACCAACAGCTCTGTGGGTCGTGCCCCAGTTATTGGGCTAATGAGGCTTTGGAGTGCGGCAGTACCCCCCGACGGAGGGTTGTAGATACATCCTATGGTCAGGTGTTTAGCATTGCCCAGGACAAGTTGGACGAATATAGTTTCTAGTCCGGCTGTGTTTGGAGTCTCCACAGGGGACAAGGAAGCCGTCAGGGATGAGATCACATAGACAAGAACTCCCCCTCCTCCTTTTTTCCCTTCCCTGTCCTTTCGGAAGGAGTTGTAATGGGCTAGTTCCACTTCATGAGGGAGTATGTAGGGCTTCAGCCAAGTTTCTGAAATGGCTAGCACATCTGGTTTATAGATGTCTACCCAAGATTGTACCTCCGGCATCTTCGGTCGAAGGCTACAGATGTTCATGTGAGCCACCCTTAGTCCCCTGGTGTGACACCATGTGGGGTCCCCGGATGATCCGAGTACGGAGTTTGGGGGCAGGGGCCCAGGATTAGGGTGGATGTCACCAGCCCTTAGTATTAGTGTAAGTAGGATGAGGCACAAAAGACTTCCTACCCAGACTTAAACATTTTTTTTATAACTTTAGAATTGACTTCAACTAAATAATTTCTACTGTTTATAAGTGTTTCAGAATGATTTTGAGGTGAAAAACAACTTCTACATTCACCATTTCAAATTTTATGAGAACAAGATGGAACCTTTACATCTACTGGTAACACTGATTCAACTTGATGGGAATTAATAACTCTCCCAAAGAGGAGAAGAGAACCAATTCCTTATTGCAATGTTTTATTCATATAGTATAACCCTATGTGCCAATGATACATTTATACTGGGAGGTCAGCCTTATTAGCCCAAGGTCAACTACTGTATATGGGCAACAGTACCTGAACTTGCTGACCATTCTAAATTTCGGGATAGACTACCTGATAATCCACATGTATGAGTTAGAAATCAGGAGAAACCTGACAACAAAAAAGAGGTGGAAAACATAAGCCAGGACACAAAAGAAAATATAAAGAAAAAAATGGAAAAGGAAAAGAAGGGAATAGAGAGGGAAGGGAAAAGAATGGATATAGAGATGGCAAAAGGGGGAATAAAAAGGAGAACGTTAGTTTAGAAAAAAGAGAGGGGAGCTATAATAGTGGAGAAACAAAAATATATTTGTGGTGATTCTGTCCATGCATGAAATCGCTTATTTAAAGGTAGTCCACCCCAATGGAGTTTGCCCTTTAAGGGGCAGACCAAGTTGTCCTGGTGCACCTCTTCCCTTTACCCGAAGATGGTGTGCTCAGAGGGAAGGGGGGATGGGAAGGGGAGGGGCAGAGGAAGTCAGAACAATAGGCAGGCAACAGGAAGGGGAGGGCCTAAAAGAGGTACAAAAGGGTCAGCTCAGTGGTGGTTCAGCCACTTTTGCTGAAGTTTCGATATATTTGGAACTACAGCACGTCAGATTGGCATTGATTGGAGGTTAGAGAAAATCAGGTGAGAAACAAAACAGCTACATTTAACCAAGAATAATATATCTAAATGTTTGTGTGGGGGATTTGGTTTTTAAGGTGCCTGCCTTAGGATGTTTCAGTGGGTGGAAAGAACTTTGAACATGGGAGCCAGAGGAAAAGCTTATTAGAAGTTATAAAAAAAAAATTTACAGCAAGACATGCATAGAGTTTTGGTGGCATGGAATTAATGGAAGCTATATGCGGTGTTTGTTGGTTCGTGGGGCCTAATAATCAGAGGGGAAAAGCGCGGGGTGGAGGAGAGAGTAGATGACCAGGAGAAGGGGATATATCAGCACACTTGGGGTTCTCTGGCCAACGGGGCCTAGGAACAGGGCTGGAAGAGCTCTGTGAGGCAAGTGACTGGGACAGAATAAAAAAAAAAGTAAAAACATTGCCAGGAGGAGATGGCTAGCATGGACTTTAGGACTAATGCATAGGGAACACAGGACACAAAGCAAGTAAGCAGAGACTTGGCCCATTGAGAGTGGAGGGGGCAAGAAGCCTTAATCTTTGGCCTGAAGCTGTACTGTGTTGTGGTGAGTGCGGGGGCAAAGTGTTTGGCTGGAAAGACATGAGAAAAGAGGATAGCAGGGGGCCAACAGAAGTGGCTACATGGCATGACATCACACACCATGCCTTGATTTTGGAAGTGAAAAAGGGGCTTGATTTTGGGGAGAACAGGGTTGGGGCCATCCAGAGTTACCTCCTGTGAAGGCGGGACAAGTGTGGGGGCTGAAAGGCTGGTGGAAAAGCCTAGTGAGGAGGCCAAAACAGACAGCCATGGGGAGTGTCATCACATACCATTTTTTCCAGGGCGGGGGGAAGTGGAAGAGGGGAAAAAGGGGGAATCATGATTGGGGCCAGGTAATTTTATCCTGGGAACACGGAACAAGGCATTTTATTAGACAGTCAGCAAAACGGCTTAGGGGGGCAGGCAGGGACAACCACGTGGCATGACATCACACACCATGGGTAGACTGTGCGGTGAAATAAATCGAGATGTGGGGGGGGTCTACTGAGGGCACCAGACACATAGGATATTACATCATGTTTTCAGGGACAGGGGAAGACCCTAGGGCAAGTGATGGTGAAGTGAGCCACAAGGGAAAGAAGGGCAGGTGGAGGCCTGGGCGAAAGGATGGGGCCTACCGAAGAGGCTTCTGCCATGAGGCGTGATATCACACACCCTGAGGAGTGTACGGAAAGATGGCAACCGAACAGGTGACATCTTTTCAAGGAATAAGGAGTGTGTTATGGAGGGAGGTGAAAATAGGGCCCCCAAGAAAAGGGAAGTTAGTGCGAGCAAGTAGGTGATATCCTGTGGATGGCAGCAGGAGGGGAAGCATTGGACACCGAGTGCTGGACTGAGATGCCATGCAGCAAAAACTGGGGGCAAGAAGGCAAGTCATCTGTGGGGGGGTGATGGATGAACCAGGGAGCGGGTTTGGATGCTGATTGCCGCCATTAGGGCACAGACTGGGCCAAATGAGAGGCACAGGGCCAGAACTGCTGCAAGCCATGACGGGATCAAAAAAAAAAGGAGAGAAGAGAGAAGGGAAGGGGGGCACCTAACAATACAAGGCCTAGTTTTTTGGCAGATGATTAATTAAGACTTTTATTTTCTTTTCTGTTAGTCAGTTGTCTCCACAGCTTTCACAGATGAACACGAAGAATTGGCACCAAAAAGGAACAGACCATCTAAAAAGGACACCTACAAGGCCATTGTGGAGCTCGCTGAGAAGGCCAACAGAATGTGGCAGATGGTGGAAGGAGAGGAGCCAGGGAGATCCAGGGAGAAGCGGAAAGAGGGGAAGGGAAAAGGGGGTGATGGAAAACTGCTGGCAGAGAGGTCACACAGCCCAAATGGGGTGCAGCCACTGCCGGGGATACTTCCATGAGCAGTCAGCCCAGTACCACTGCAGCCCTATGTCCCAGACCCATCAGTACCTCCCCAAGACCAGGTGGTGGTTCCCACAGCAGAAGCCAGACCAGATCCCGCAAGAACACCGTTTCTGCCACAGATAGTAGTACAACCAGCCTTTCTACCACAAGGGGACTTGCCAGAGCAGCCCGATGACAGCAGGTTGCAAGGACTGGATAAGGTCCCAGGTAAGGTATCAGGAGTGGTTGGAGAAAGCATAAAAGAATACATAAGGCAAATCATTTCAGCACTCAGAACAGGGGGGTTGGGGCAGATGGAGTCAGCGTTGGCTGAGATTAGGTCAGATACAGTGACAGAAAAGGAGGGGGAAAGGTTCAGAGAGCACAGAAAAGGGAACAAAGGTGATAGGAACCCCAGGAATGAGAATAGGGGAGCACATACCGCTGGCCACAATAGAGAAAATATGGAAGGCGGAATACGTAGACAGTTTTGCATTAGTGAGCATGGAAACAGTAGCAAAATACGAGGAAACAGAGAGCATCGGGAACAGTGAAATGGCAGCGGCAGTGATTTTGTTAGGCAAGAAAGAGGAGGACAAATTTACTAAAGGAAAGACTTGGGACAGGTGGTTTGTAGGCTTCGCCATATATGCTGCAATAGTACTGGAAAAGAAACCCAACTGGGCATTCCACTTATCACTTATTCCCTGATAATAAGACAGGCAAAGGTGGAGTGGGGTGGATATACTATGACAAATTCTTTCAGCAAAGAATGGCAACTTATGGGGATGTAAGATGGGACATGAAACAGTTAGACCTGTGGGCTGACTATGTAACTAACCAGTCCACGCCAGAAGGGGAAATGGGGAAGAGGGGTGGAGCACCCTAGAGGTGTTGGGGTTACAATAGGGCATTTTGCTCCTGGCTCCAATGCCGATTCAGGCACACCTGCTCAAAGTGTGGGGGAACACACCCAGCGAGTAGATGCAGAATGACATGGGCCCAAGGGACCCAAGGGCCAGGGGTGTAAGGGACAGGTCAGCAGGTTTTTGGGAAGGGCAGGGATATAGGGGACAGTCATGGAGTAGAGGGGGGAGAGGTAGAGGGCATACAGGTAAGGGGAACCAGAATTATTAGCTGCAATGAACAAGAAAGGGACAGGGAGGCTGGGTTTAGTAGAAAGGGTGGGAAGGGGGCAGGAGATCAGTTCCTGGGAAGCAAGAACACCCATCGAAATCGAAAGGTGGGATAAGTGGCTAGAAAAATATCCAGATCAGGAGGTGGCAAAGTCAATTAAGAAAGGGTTTAAGACTGGGTTCCCATTAAAATGTGAAGGCCCAAGGCGAGCGAGAGAGGAGAACAATTTGGGTTCAGTTAAAAGGAAGGAGGACATTTTAAGACAAAAAATAGAGAAGGAGAAGGCAGGAGGTAGAGTAGAAGGGTCATACTCTTCCCCTCCACTGCATAGTATGAGAATTTCTCCATTGGGTTTGGTTCCCAAAAAACAGCAGGGAGAATACAAGGTGATTCACCACCTGTCATTCCTAGAAGGGGACTCGGTGAATGATTTTAAAAGCAAGGAACATGGTAAAGTGACCTATGCCACATTAGAAGAGGTGTTGCAGATTATCTGTGTGACTACTGATGCGTGGATGGCCAAAATGGATATAGAATCTGCTATCAGATTGCTTCCGGTCAGGAGGGAAGATTGGGACTTAGTAGATTTTAAGACTGGGGATCAATACTATTTTGACAAAGCAATGCCCATGGTGTGCTCCATAGCATGTGCCACATTTGAAGCATTCAGCACATGCTTGCAGTGGATATTTCAGGAAAAAAAAACTAATACAAGACTGTCATACACTACCTGGATGATTTCCTTTTAATAGGCAGCAGGAAGAGGGAGACAGAAAGAATGTTGGCCAGTTTCCAGAAGCTGTGCAGAGAGTTAGGGGTTCCATTGGCACCTGGGAAAACAAAGGAGCCCAGTAAGGTTTTGGAATTCTTAGGTATTGAAATAGATGCCCTGGGGGAGGTTTTTAGGTTGCTGGACAGCAAAGTGATGAAGCTAAAGGAGCTGATTAGAGGGCATACAAGTAGGAGACGAGTGCAGTTAAAGCAGGTGCAACAGGTCTTGGGACACCTGAACTTTGCATGCAGAGCAATTGGACCAGGGAGAGCTTTCACAAAAAGACTAGCAAGGGCCCCAGCTGGAGTAACCAGACCACACCATTGGGTGGACATGAAAAAGGAGTTAAGGAAGATTTCAGGGTGTGGGAGGAGTTCCTCAGCACCTATAATGGCTGTTCATTTCGGCAAGAGGACTGAGTGTATAACACAAATCTCGAACTCTACACAGATGCGGCAGGAGGTTTAGGAATGGGGGTCTATTTGAAGGGAAGATGGTTTTACAGAACCATGGCCTGCAAATTGGGTGAGGGACAGGAAAGTAAAAGATATCACACTGTTGGAGATCATGCCCATTTGGGCCTGCATCCTGGTTTGGGAAGAAGAGCTGCAGAATCAGAAGGTTACATTTTGGTGTGATAACAAGGCAGTGGTAGACATCTTAAACAGCAAGGGAGCCAGATCAGAAACGATCATGCAGGTTTTGAGACAATTGGTTTTAAGGGCCTTGCAATTGAATATGTCATTCAGGGCAAAACACATAGAAGGGTTAAAAAATATACTAGCTGACAGCCTTTCCCAACTGCAGCTGGACCATTTCTGGATGCTGGCACCAACAGCAGAGGATCGGAAAACGCCCACAACAACGAACGTCTGGGATGTTGGCAAGAGGGATCAGAACTGCTGTTTCATAGCTCAGGGCACCGACCTTGAGGGCCTATGAAGGGGCTTGGCAGGTGTTCCAAACATTCAGGGCAACACACCACATGGAAGTAAGTATGGGACTCACGGAGGAACAGTTAGGGAGGTTCACAGTAGATCGATGGCAGAGAGGAACAGTTCACACCACGATGGGGGTATATCTAGCAGGGATTAGTTTAATTTGCAGCCTAAAGAAATAGAAGGACCCAACGAAGTCAATGTTGATTTGGAGAATGATGCAGGGATGGGGTAGGTTGAAGCAGAGGGCCACAGACAGTAGACGACCAGTAGGGGAGCAGTGGCTTGCTAAGCTACAAAGGGTACTACCGGCAATTTGCAGATCAAAAGACGAGGTGCAGCTTTTTCACACAGTTTATTTGGTAATGTTTGCAGGGGCTATGAGAGTGAGCAAGGCAGTGGGGCATGGCAGAAAAGATGAAGAAGGAGGGTTGGAATGAGAAGACATAATCTAGGGGATAAAAGAGATACAAATCATAATTAAAAAATCAAAAAACGGACCAAGGGGGAAAAGGTTGTACGGTAACCCTGAAGGCTCAGGTAGATGGCACAGTGTGCCCAGTGAAGGCTTTGTGGGCTTATGCTATAGAGAGTGTGGGTGTAGGACAGGGAGATTATTTGTGCATGAAGATGAAAAAAAAGGTCACTAGCTATCAAGTCACAGCCAGGCTCAAGAAGGGCATGCATTTCCTGGGGGAGGACCCAGGCAATTACTCATCCCACTCTTTTTGACTAGGGGCTGCTTCACAACAGGCAGCAGTACAGGAGATGGTGACTACCATGTAAGAGAAAGGGTGCTGGTGGTCTGCCAGTTACAAGAGGTACATTCGAGTGTTACAATATGGAGACTAACATATCACCTGTGTTTTGTTTTTCAGATAAAGAAACACTTTGGGGGGGAGGGGGCATAGAATTGGGTGATATGGTAAGGAAGCTAAGAACATATTTAAGATACATATTTTGCTTAAACCCTATAGGAACAGGGAGAAGCACAGAAGTATGGATCTGCAGTCACTCCTACATTTATTGGGCGGAAAAGAGAGTGGAGAGAAAGGCTGGGGGGGGAAAACAGCTGTACCAGGATGTGAGACAATGTAGGTTGGTTTGGAGTGGCATCTGAGGGATGAGATGAGCACAGGTACTTCCTACCCTGAAAGAGATGAAGGAGCAGTGACCCATTCCAGATTTAATAATTTTACACCTAGGGGTAACGACATTGGGGGAAAGCCATGTGTGGACCCATATATGCAGGTAAAAAGAGACTTGGAGAAAAAACAGGAGTGATGGCCAAGGGTAAGCCTTGTCTAGTCGGACATGATCCCCAGAAGGGAGTGAAGACATGAACACAGACATACAGCTTTAGATAGGGCCAGGAGGAAGATGAATAGAAGGTTGAGAACACTGATAAGAACAAGCATTTGTCAATGCCGAATGTTGCTTGCTTCTATGTGCTGTTTAGGAATTTGGAAGTCATTGGAGTGCAAATATTGAAAATTCGCGAACTTACGAGAGTGCATAGGAACTGCACAATGCACGCTCGTAAAACAGTCATTTTTAGGAATTTTTTCACCAAATTTTCAACATAGCCATTTTAAGACCTCTGCTCATGAACAGTGTCACTGTGATTTTCTTAATGTGTCCCATACATTGAGTTCGCACACCGACTGTGCCATTGTGCGCTACATGGGTGGAAACACGTTTTGGGCGAGATGTGAAAAATGACAGCTGCACTGCTCATAAGGAGGTGTGGTAAAATGGCAATGTTGAAAATCTGGAGGGAAAATATTGAAAATTCGTGAACTTATGAATGTGAGTAAGAACTGCGCAACGCACACTCATAATACAGTCATTTTTTGGAATTTTTATACCAGATTTTCAAAATAGGCTTTTTGAGAGCCCACCTTATGAACACTGGCAGTGTTGTTTCGTTAATCATTCTGGAAAGGTGATTTCATGCAGTGGCTGCGAAATCACCCATTGGGCTCAAATAATGCCATGACAGTGACAGCATTCATGAGAAGGGGTCCCAAAAACCCCATGTTGAAAATTTGGTGAAAAAATTCCAAATAAAATGCCTGAGATATGCAATAAAGTTGAAAAAAACCCTATCTATTCCATTATACAGCTTACCGGCATTTCCTCAGTTCGCGGTCGGCTTTGAAGAGTGCAGACGTGTTCCCGGTCTGCCAAAGATCATCGCGCTGAGCTCCGGAGGTAAGTATGAGGTGAGTGGAGGGTGTGGGGAGGCAGGGTGCGCAGTGGGTGGGTGCGGGTTGTGGGAGGGGGCAGGAAGAAGTGCAGAGGGACAGTTTTTCTATTTACAGGTGTGTTTTCTTTTTATTTAGAGATGATGATGGATGTTTGCCACGCTGGGGTGGGCTCCCAGCGTGGCAGCTGAAAGGCTGTTGGGGGGGCTGGAGCCGACAGGATTGGGCACCCCTGCCGCTATAACACATTTTGCCATGCTGGGGTGGGCTCCCCAGTGTGGCACCTGGATGCTTGGGGAGAGAGACAGTGGAGCTGATGGGGATTGGGCACCCCGTTGGCAACAGCATGGGGGAAGAGACAGGGAGCTGATGGGGATTGGGCACCCCAGTCAGCCATAACATCATTTTTCCATGCTGGGGTGGGCTCCCAGCGTGGCACCTGGATGCTTTGTGGGGCATGGAGCCAGTGGGGGATTGGGCACCCCCATCGGCTGTACAGTGTGGGGGTGGGGGAAGGCATATGAGCACGCAGTGTGCGTGAGTGCGCGTGCGTGTGTGTGGGGGGGGAGAGCTCTGCTCACTCAAGTGGAGTTCTCCCTTTCAACTGTATGCCACTGCATTTTCAGCTTGTCATAGACAGCTGCAGCAGTGATTGGGGAACTGGGGCCGTGCCTGCAAACACACTGACTGCATTGGAAGACGGGCTGACACACCTCTGAAAACTCGGATGATGGCACTATGTTTCTTGCACATATGTGCAAGCAACATAAAAATGGGGGGACATGTAATACTGCGGGGTGTGGAAGAGTGGGTAGAGGAATTCTACAGGTCAGATGGAGTGCACCTGTTAGATTTAGCTGTAGATATGTTTAATACAGAAAAGATGGGTTTTATAGAAGAATGGAGGAGACAGACTTGGAAGAGAATATAAAAAAAAGGGAAAAGAGGAGAAAGAAAAATAAAAGAGGTACCCTAAGTAGGGGGGGAATGATACCCTAAATGGTGGGGGAGCCAATTATCCAACACAAGCTGGAGAATGGCTAATGGGGAAAAAAAGGGGGGGAAGGAGAGGAGGGGGGAAGGAAAAAGGAATATGATGAAAAGAAGAAGAAGAAGCTGAAGGAAGAAAAGCGGTCTCGGTTCTCACTGTTACCTATCAGGAAAAGAGAAGAAGAAGGTACCCAGGTTTTCACCTGGGAGAGCGAGAAGAGGAAGAAAAGAGGGATGATCAGAGATTGATATTTAGATGCAATAAATTCAATTGAGAAAGAGACAATAAAAATGATGATGAGATTGTAAATGGAAGTATAATATATAATAAATTAATTGTCAATCTGAGCACAACAGCAACATACAATGGTTCTGTCTTTTGTGGGGGAAAAGCGGGGAATCCGGGACAATGCTTAGTTCAGACCATACTTTTTTTTTATGTATCTTCAAAGTGAATATCCACCATGCTTCTCTTCTTGCCAATATACTGTTTTTATCTTCTCCTTGGGCAGGTTCATGTATCTTTTTAATGCCAAAAAATTTTAAGGTAGAGACTTGACATTGTCTTTCTTTAAAATGTCTCACTAGGGAGGACTTCTCATCCTCTCTCCTTATGCAGCTTTTGTGTTCAGTTATTCTTTCTTTCAAGGGTCTGGTAGTTTGTCCTATATAATACAGACCACAAGGGCATGTGATACATTAGACCACATAATCATTGCTACATGTGATGAAAGTTCTGATTTTGTATTTTTGATCTTTACTCGTGCTTCTTAGGACTTTAGTATTTATCCCATTATTGCAGTGGGTACAGTTTCTGCATGGAAAGAAACCTTACAAACTTCAGAAATTTGCCAGCAGATAAAGGCCTAGAGGTCTATCAAGTCTGCTCGAATGTGCAGCTAGCACCCCTTATTCTGCAGCTGCCCCTCCCTTCCACCCTTCCTCTTCATTGACCCTCCCCCTTGTCCTGTCCCATCCCCTTTTGAAGCAGTCCACTGTTCTACTGGATACCACTTCTGCAGGTAACACATTACACCCAGCCACCACCCTCTCTGTAAAAAAGTGTCTCCTCATCTCCCTCCTGAACCTTCCTTCCTCCAGTATAATATCATGGCCCCTGGAGTCCCTCCTCCCTTTCTTTGAACAGCCCCTCTGTACCTGTCTTGTTTATTCCTTTCATGTACTTAAAGGTTTCAGTCATGTCCCCTCCGTCCCTCCTCTCCTCCAGTGAGTACATGTTCAACTCCCTCGGCCTCCTCTCATATGATAAGTCCCCCAGCCCCTTGATCATCTTTGTTGCCCTGTGCTGCACCGTCTCCAGTAACTTAATGTCCCTCTACAGATACGGGCACCAGTACTGCACACAGTACTCCAGGTGCGGTCTAACTAATGACCTGTACAGTGGCAGAATCACCTCCTCCCTACTAGAGGATATACCCCTTGCAATACAACCCAGCATTTTGTTGGCCTTTGCAGCTGCCTTCCTACATTGTGCCGAGTTGTTCATTGACCCTGTAATGAGCACCCCCAGATCCTTCTCCTCCTCTGTCTGGGCTAGCTGCACTCCCCCCAGCTGGTAACTTCTCCTTGGGTTCTTCATCCCAAAATGCAGCACCTTGCACTTTTGGGCATTAAACCCCAGTTGCCAGGTGTTTGACCAGGTTTTAAGTTTTGCCAGATCATCCTGCAATCCCTGCCATCCCCCTAGGCCATCCACCACCGCTCCTACCTTGATATCATCAGCAAACAGACTGATCTTGCTCTTGATGTCCAATGATTTGTCAGAAATGAATATCCCAAACAACACTGGCCCCAACACCGAGCCCTGTGGAACACCGCTCATCACTACCCTTGGGTGAGAGAGCTCCCCGCCCACCACCACCCTCTGTTGCCTTCCTTGAAGCCAATTCCCTACCCATCTCACCAGCGTTGCACCTGCCCCTGTGCCTACTAACTTACTTCCCAGCCTTCCATGCAGCACTGAGTTGAATGCCTTACTGAAGTCCAGATACAGGACATCCACTGCATGGCTCCTGTCCAGTTGCCTAGTTACCTAGTCATAGAACTCCACCAGGTTGGTTTGGCAGGATCTGCCCCATATGAAGCCATGCTGTCTGCTGTCCTGTAGTCCTTTGACCTCTAAGAGGGCCACTAGCCTCTCCTTCAGGAAAGTGTCCATTAGCTTACCCACATTGGATGTGAAGCTCACTGGTCTGTAGTTTCCCGGTTCATCCTTGGGGCCACTCTTGTGGAGGGGCACCACATGAGCCACCCTCCAGTCCTGAGGTACACACCCCAAATGTAATGAGGCATTAAATAGGTCTGCCAAAGGTCCTGCAAGGACCTCTGCCAGCTTCTTTAGTATACTGGGGTGGATGTCATCCAGGCCCGGCACCTTATTCACCCTCAGTGCCTTCATACCCTCCCAAACTCTGCCCTCCATGATTTCCCCATCTGTCACCCTCTACCCCTGGTTTCTGACATTTCTCCCCCCTTGGGTGTCAACCCCCTCTTCTCTTTAGTAAATACTGAGCAGAAGTACTCATTTAGTGCTTCTGCCTTATTGCACCCTGCTTCCACCCACCCCCCCTTCTCAATCCTTACTATGTGGTCCTTACAGCTCCTTTTCTCCATGATGTACCTAAAGAAGTCTTTCTCCCCATTCTTAATGCCTCATGCCAGCCTGAGTTCCATAGATGCCTTGGCTCCCCTTACTGCCCTTGTCACCTCCTTTGATTCCAACAAGTACTCCTCCCTGTCCTCCCCTACCTGTTTTCTTGTACTTCCTAAAGGCAGATCTTTTCCTCCTTACCTTTTCCATGACCTCCTTGCTCAACCAGCTCAGTTTCTTAGCCCTAGCCTTCTTGCTCTGGGCCTTGCAGCAGGTTTTGGTTGCCTCCACTATCCCCAGCTTTATGAGCTCCCATCTCTGGTTAGTGTCCATAGTAGATTGAGTTCTGGCAAGGCCTAAGACAAAGAGAAAAAGAATGAGACACAGTAGGTCCAGTCAGAAGAGGGAACAACAAGGTACACAACACCAGATCAAAGACAACACAGACCTGATTGTGTATAATCTATCCACACGAGTTTTAACAGAAACCGAGAAGGACGTTTTGGGCAGAGGTTTGTTCTATAGCCTTACAGAAAAAATTAAACCATTCCAGCTCCGCTTAGATCTAAAGAATCTTTTTTATAAAACTTCGATTAAGGCATTTTTTCTTCTTGAAAGGGAGCAACTTATATGGTGCAGTGAGCCAACAAGAAAACTATAAACTTAAACAAGCTTTGGGCACCACTTCAACCTTTGACTCAATTTGTTTCTGTCCCCGTAATATAAGATCCTATATGGAAAAAGTGAATAGGAAAGTTGAAAATATACTTACAAAAGATAACAAAACACAAATGTTTTACAACCTTAAAAAAAAAAGAAAGAGAAGCTTTGGAATCTCTAGCAAATGACAAACAAATCATAATAAAACTGGCAGATAAAGAAGGGGCCATAGTGGTACAAAATTATGATGATTATCAATCAGAATGCTTAAGACAGCTAAATGATGAACAAACATGTGAAAAGGTGAGATCAATACCCTTTAATACTTTGAAGAATAAAATACAGGAAATCATTACAGAGGCAACAGACAGAGGGTTGATAGAAGAATGGGTCAAACCAGAACTGATAAATCAACATCCTAAATTACCATTGTTTTATTGTCTTCCTAAAATATGTAAAAACATGAATAAACCTTCTGGAAGACCCATTATATCTGGTATTGAATCCATTACTGAGCCATTATCCATTTTTGTGGACCACTATTGAAAAGATCTGGTTCCAAATACTTTATCATATATTAAAGACAGTAAACACTGTATACAAATTCTGGAAGAATTAAACCAGGAAATAGATATGGAAATGTGTATTCTGATCACCTTAGATGTTAAAAGTTTATATACCTCTATTCCACATCCAGAAGGACTTTCAGCTCTTATGTCTGCTTTAGAAAGAAGAGAGAACAAACCAGATATGGAACTGTTGATATCTTTAACAGGTCTTGTTTTGAAAAACAACAGTTTTAAATTCAAAGATATACTGTATGTTACAGACAGCTCAGAGGAACAGTTATGGGTGTAACATTAGCACCAACGTATGCAAATCTGTTCATGTCTGATTTTGAAAATCAATATGTGTGCTCCACTAGAAATCATTATAACATTCATTTTAAACTATACAAACATTTTATTGATGACATTTTAATTATATGGGATGGAACTGAAGAAGATTTAAACAAGTTCTGCAAATATTTAAATGAGGCCTCACCATACTTTCAGTTTACCATGAACCATCAAGAGAAGGAAATTCCATATCTGGATTTATTATTAATTAAAGAAGGGAAAAAGATTACAACTGACTTATATCGAAAAGATTCAGACAGAAACACGATTTTGCATGCAAGGAGTTTTCACCCCTCATGGTTAAAGAACAGCATCCCATATAGCCAAATGTTGTGTGTTAAAATAAACAGTGGAGATGAAGAGAGATATAAAGAAAATGTGGCAGTGATGTGAAACAGGTTTAAAAACAGGGGTTACCATGACATGATTCTAAATGAAGTCAAAAGAAAATGTAATGAAAAGAGTAGACAGGAACTTTTACAAGAAAGATCAAAGAATATCCATACTGGAAGTAAAATCACTATGTCTACACAATATTCCAGACATTTTGGTAAAATAAAAAGCACCATATTAAGAAACTGGGATATACTACGTGCAACAGATCAAGAACGTATAGTGCTCCATGGGAAGCCATGGGTTACAGCTAAAAAAACAACAACTATAAGAAACAAATTAGTTAAAACCCAACACTGGACCCCAACCCTCCACCTACAACTTGGCTGCAAAGAGATGTTAAAGGTTTCTTTCCATGCGGAAACTGCACCCACTGCAATAATGGGATAAAAACTGAAGTCCTAAGAAGCACGTGTAAAGATCAAAAATACAAAATCAGAACTTTCACCACATGTAGCAGTGATTATGTGGTCTACTGTATCACATGCCGTTGTTGTCTGTATTATATAGGACAAACTACCAGACCCTTGGAACAGAGGATAACTGAACTAAACTGAAGAGAATCAACAAAGTCCAAGAGGGTAGCATCTTTCAAAAAAAGAGGTGTGCAAGAACAAGGGAGCTCAATTTGAAGATGAGGGGCAGCTCAGAGGTAATATAAGGAAGTATTTTTTCACAGAGAGGGTTGTGGATGCATGGAAAGGCCTTCTGGAGGAGGTTGTGGAGTCAAAAACAATGGTTGAATTCAAGCATGCATGGGACAGTCATAAGGCAATTCTAGGGGTTGGGGGTAAAAAGAAGTAGGCTGCTGGTTAACTAGGATCTGCAGCTTATCCATTAGGTAGGGAAATGGGCAGACTGGGTGGGCCAAGCGGTCCTTATCTGCCATCAAATTCTATGTTTCTATGTTTCTGTGAACACAAAAGCTGCATAAGGAGAGAGGATGAGAAGTCATCCCTAGCAAGACATTTTAAAGAAAGATTCCACCTTAAAATTTTGTTGCACAGAAAAGATCTATGAACCTGCCCAAGGAGGAGATTGAAACAGTGTATTGGCAAGAAGAGAAGCATGGTGGATAATCACCTTGAAGACACATCAAAAAAAATGTGGACTGAACAAAGCATTGGTGTGACCACCTTTAAATAAGTGATTTCATGCATGGACAGGATCACCACAAATATATTTTTGTTTCTCCACTATTGTAGTTCCCCTCTTTTTTCTAAACTAACTCTTTCCTTTTTATTCCCCCTTTGCCATATCTATAATCATTCTTTTCCCTTCCATCTCTGCACCCTTCTTTTTCTTTTCCTTTTTTTTCTTTATATTTTCTTTTGTTTCCTGGCTTATGTTTTCCACCTCTCTTTTTTGTTGTCAGGTTTCTCCAGATTTCTAACTCATACATGTGGATTATCAGGTAGTCTATCCCGAAATTTAGAATGGTCAGCAAGTTCAGGTACTGTTGCCCATATACAGTATTTGACCTTGGGCTAATAAGGCTGACCTCCCAGTATAAATGTATCATTGGTACAAATAATTATACAATATGAGTAAAACATTGCAATAAGGAATTGGTTCTCTTCCCCTCTTTGGGAGACTTATTAATTCCCATCAAGTCGAATCAGTGTTACCAGTAGATATAAAGGTTCCATCTTTTTCACATAAAATTTGAAACGGTGAATGTAAAAGTTGTTTTTCACCACAAACTGGTTTTGAAACTCTTATAAATGGAAGAAATTATTTAGTTGAAGTCAATTCTAAAATTATAAAAAAAGTTTAAGTCCGGGTAGGAAGTCTAAAATCGATACATTTGACCTTTTGCAGGAGGCTGTGACCTCTGAGTTAATTTTAAGTATAAATGTCAGGAGGTTAGAAATTGTTACTGATCAGAGATGAATAGATATTAGAGAAAATAAGCTTTTGTTCCAATTACGATTTAGTCAAAAGAAATATTTTTGAAACTTGAGTTAAGTTATTCAAAAAAATGATCTAACACACATTTTGTTTAAATGTCCATATCCCTGAAAAGCACTGTCCTGTATCAAAGTGGACCTTGTAAATTAAGTTTCTCTAACCCTATGACTGAGAAAATAAATCAAACATTATGGAAATTGCTGTTTAGATGTTGTAGATAGTAAACTAAGATGGTAAGGGGGACTGCCGATTTGACTCCTTTCAGAGTCAGCTGGTAGTTTCATAACTGACCAGGCTGCAAAGGGTGCATGCATGGGTGTGATTTCACCATGCTCTGTGCATATTCCTTAGACAGCCTGGCCCCTTCCATGCCTTTTGGGAAGAAGATTCAGCTCACCTGAGTGTGGTGGCATTCTGTTCAATGGCACAGGTAACATTTTTGAAACTATACTAAAAGGATGTTTTGCCCACCTTTAAACTGACTCTCCTGACGTAGCTGTAAGTGTACCACTCCACATTACTGTTTTGAAATATGTGTATCTGATAAAAGACGTGGCACTCTTTTGAACAGTCATTCAAATCATTTAAAGTAGAGTTTTCTAAGGCATGAAAAATATGATATAAAAGTATATGGAATGAACCTGTCGATTTAAGTCAAGTAGGCTGTGTTGGTAAAACTGAGGAGACTCACTATATTGGTTGATAGTGCGATGTTTGTTTTTTAGGGATTGAGTCAGACAGTTTTCTCTTTTGGATCCACTGAGCTGAAACCAAGTCAGGATTCTAGTTTTCATGGAGGTTTGACCCCACCTAGAATATTTTAGCACACTATAATGTAATAATTATAATGTACCTTTCTATTCAGAGACTAACAGAGACAGGGCTAATAATATTTTGTTCTAATTAATTTCACAGTCAGCATATCGAGCTACTCTGTGGTGTGATGAAGGGACATGTTGATCCTGAAACGTAATCCTTTTGAGAAAAATTAAAAGAGAGCTAGAAAATATTAAAAGAGGTTGGTACTGTGCAAAAAAAGTTTTGAGAACATGAGAAACCTTTATATATTTGAACTGAAAGCATTCTGTTGAAGAATAGAATACAGCATTAAATCATGAATGGATATTTACTAATGGAAGTCTGTCTTCTGTTCCTGGGGGTTGAGAGCCACACCTTCTTTCAATTATCTATAAATATGCAGCTCATAAATGGGGAACAAGAAAAGTATAAAGGGATAGCACAGGATAAGATGGTGGTGTGGGTGGCCAGTCCAACAGCGAAAATTAAGAAAGAGAGAGAGAGAGAAGAATTAATAGGGGGAGATAGCAAAGGGTAAAAGGTATGGGGGGATTCAGACTACTTACAAAGGTACTTTTCCTAAGACAGTGGTCACCTTGTCACATGCCTGAATATTGTGAGTACTGTCTTCTGAGTTTTTCGAGGAGCACCTCCATCCCAGTGCAAACTTTCTTGCTGTGAGATTGCCAGGAAAATCTGTGTCTATCTTGAGGGACATAGTTCCATGAATGGAGCTTTTTACAAAACAGATGATGCCCCTTCCCTTAGAGCCATCAATGCTGACCACAGTGCAGGGGTTGGTGGGTGAAAGAGCTTCTGTTCAGCTCCTGTCCTCAGAGCTTGCATTTAAATTTAAATTATATGTATGGGGATCTCCAAATGAGAAGCCGCAAAAGGGAAAGTATGGACTCAGGCTGGCTGTCTGCCAAATCCAACTGGCAGCCTGCTTAGTTGCCCTGCCACAGGGGTTTCTGCAGCTGTCGAACCTGCAGCATCCTTCTCTTGACTGAAGACACAATAGTGCTGGTGTCCCTTCACAACCATGGTCACCCAGTTGCTGGGTCTCAAACTTGGGCAGGCAGCACTGGGGCATGACTTGCTACCACTTGACCACTGGCCAACCTGAGTCTTCGAATCATATCCTATGGTAGGTGAAAAGGTAGGCATGAGCACTGATGGCACCTAAAGGACATGTTGGCAAAGCGACCTAGAATATTCTGTATCCCTAGAAGGATGCCCTGTCAAAAAAAGAGTGGTTGTTAGAGTGAGTGATTTAGGTAAAAATCAAACATTTTATGAAAGAGAACTAGATTGTAAATGTTGCCTTTTTTAGCCAGTGTACCTTCAGTCCCACAGTTGGCAGAACACCTCCAGTGGGACTTTGAGAATGTGCAGTGCAAGTTTTATGCTGACCAACACACCTTAAATAATAAAAGAAATGATCTCCATGACCATGCTGCAGTTATCATCAGTCTTCTTGACCCTGAATGACTCCCAAGTGGAGAGAGTTCCAACCATTTAGTACTGGGGTGTTGGGCTAGATTGTCACTATGACTGCTCCAGTCAAATAAATACCAGTTACAAGAAACCTGAGCACAAGCTGAGTGTGTAGTGGATAAAAGGCTTGTACCACCCTCTCTGTCCATTATGAGGTTATTTTAACAAGCATTTGTCAATGCCGAATGTTTGCTTGCTGGCACTGGCATTGGTAGTGTAGAAGTTACAGAGCTGCATAATAGGAATGACAGTGAAGTATTGAACTGAAACCAACCCCACCACCACCCTGCAGAGAGTGGCAGGCATTGGGGTGTGCCTTTGGGTCATCAGGCATAATGACCACACCATTTCACCACACCCTACCCTGCAGACACTGACAAGTGTCACGGTGTGCCTTGGGGTCTTTGGCCCTTATGCGCACCCCATTCCATCAGGAAATACGGTGAGATGGGTGCGGTATAGGAGAATGGGGTGAAGTTTGGGCCCAAAGAGTCCAAGGCACACCTTGATGCCTCTCACTGGCTGCAGGGTGTGGGTGGGGTGGAATGGTATGGAGCATGACAGGCAAGAATCCCAAGTCACACCCCGATGCCTGTCATACTTACAGGGTGGGCATTATGGTCAGAAACCCTAATGCCTCAGGCATTCGTTGGTATTTTCACTCCAAATTTTCAACATGTTTTTTTGTGACCCCCACCTCATGAACAGTGGCAATATCAGTATGTTAGCGGAAAACTGCTTTTGCACAGCGACTATGGCATTTGGCACCACAGGTGCAAAAACACATTCCGAACAGGATGTGAAAAATGACAGCTGTACTGTTCATGGGGAGGTGTAGTAAAAAATGGCAATGTTGAAAATCTGCTGTGAAAATCTTA
Organism: Neoceratodus forsteri; assembly: GCA_016271365.2. Classification (NCBI taxonomy): domain Eukaryota; kingdom Metazoa; phylum Chordata; order Ceratodontiformes; family Ceratodontidae; genus Neoceratodus; species Neoceratodus forsteri. The sequence continues at coordinate 865,260,520 of CM057458.1, read as the reverse complement.
AAAAAACTGGTGAAGTCACCAGCGTGCGTAGAAACTGTACAACGCACACCCATAATATAACTAGTTTGGGGATTTTTGTACAGCAGATTGTTAACACAGGCATTTTGGGACCTCCGATCATGAACAGTGGCAGTGTGATTTTCTTTTTCTGTGCCGATCAATGATTTCCCACAGCGACCACGCATCTCTGAGCTGAAAGTGTGAAAACACATTTCGGCCATGTTGTGGAAAATGACAGCTGTACTGTTCATAAGGAGGTGTGGAAAAATGCCACTGGTGAAAATCTGGACTGAAAATATTACAAATTCATGAACCTACGAGGGTGCGTGGAAACTGCGCAATGCTCACTCATAACAGAGTCATTTTATGGAGTTTTGTCACCAAATTTTCAACATAGCCATTTTAAGACCTCTGCTCATGACCAGTGTCAATGTGATTTTCTTAATCTGTCCCAAACATTGTTTTCTGCACACCGACTGTACCATTGTGCGCTACATGAGTGGAAACACATTTTGGGCAAGATGTGAAAAATGGTAGCTGCACTGCTCATAAGGAAGTGTGGTAAAATGGCACTGTTGAAAATCTGGTGTGCAAATATTACAAATTCACAAACTTGCCAGCGTGCGTAGGAACTGCGCAACATGCGCTCCTAAAATAGTCATTTTTAGGAATTTTTTCACCAAATGTTCAACATAGCCATTTTAACACCTCTGCTCATGACCAGTGTCACTGTGACTTTCTTAACGTGTCCCATACATTGATTTCGCACACTGACTGCGCCATTGTGCGCTACATGGGGCAGAAACAAGTTGTGGGTGAGATGTGAAAAATGACAACTATACTGCTCATAAGGAGGTGTGATAAAATGGCAATGTTGAAAATCTGGAGTGAAAATATTGAAAATTTGCGAACTTAGGAGTGTGCATACGAACTCTGCAACGCAAGCTAGTAAAACGGTCATTTTTAGGAATTTTTTCACCAAATTTTCAAAATAGGCATTTTAAGACCTCTGCTCATGAACAGCGTCACTGTGATTTTCTTAATGTGTCCCATACATTGATTTTGCACACTGACCGTGCCATTGTGCCCTACATGGGCGGAAACATGTTTTGGGTGAGATGTGAAAAATGACAACTGTACTGCTCATAAGAAGGTGTTGTAAAATGGAAATGTTGAAAATCTGGAGTGAAAATATTGAAAATTCACGAACTTACGAGCGTGCGTAGGAACTGCGCAATGCACACTCGTAAAACCGTCATTTTTAGGAATTTTTCCACCAAATTTTCAAAATAGGCTTTTTGAGAGCCCACCTTATGAACACTGGCAGTGTCATTTCATTAATTGTTCCAGAAAGGTGATTTTGTGCAGTGGCTGCGAAATCACCCTTAGGGCCCAAGTAATGCCATGACAGTGCAAGAATTCATGAGGAGGGGCCCCAAAAACTCCATGTTGAAAATTGTGTGCAAAAATTCCAAAAAATGCCTGAGATATGCAACAAAGTTGAAAAACAGCTTACCGGCATTTTCTCAGTTCGCGGTCGGCTTTGAAGAGTGCAGACATGTTCCCGGTCCACCGAAGATCGTCGCGCCAGACTCCGGAGGTAAGTATGGGGTGAGTGGAGGGTGTGTTGAGGCAGGGTGCGCAGTGGGTGGGTGTGGGTTGTGGGGGGGCAGGGAGACTGCGAGGGACCATTTTTTCTTTACAGGTTTTTTTGGTTGTAAAAGATGACGCGGGACGTTTACCACACTGGAGTGGGCTCCCAGCATGGCAGAAGGACAGCTGGGGGGGCGTGGAGCTGATGGGGGATTGGGCAACCCATTGGCCATGGCATCTGTTGCCACGCTGGGGTGGCTCCCAGCATGGCACCCTGTACTCGGGGGACACAGTGGAGCCGACGGGGGATTGGGCACTCCCATCAGTGACAGCATGGGGGGAGAGACAGTGGAGCCGATGGGGGATTGGGCACCCCTGTCATGCCATAACATCATTTTGCCATGCTGGGGTGGGCTCCCAGCATGGCACCTGGATGCTTTGGGGGGGCGTGCAGCCGATGGGGGATTAGGCACCCCCGTCAGCCATAAAACATTTTTCCAGGCTGGGGTAGGCTCCCAGCATGGCACCTGAATGCTTTGGGGCATGGAGCTGACGGGGATTGTCCACCCCATCAACCCGTACAGTGTGGGGGAGGCACATGAGCACGTGAGTGTGCGTGCGTGCGCGTCGCGCTGCGTGTGTGTGGGGGAGGCTCTGCTCATTCAAGCGGAGCTCTCCCTTTCAACTGTATGCTACTGCATTTTCAGCTGTCATAGACAGCTGGAGCAGTGATTGGTGCTCTGCGACCGCGCCTGCAAATACACTGACTGAATTGGAAGAGGCTGACACACCTCTGGAAAACTCTTATGATGGCACTATGTTTCTTGCACATGCGTGCAAGAAAACATAAAAATGATCCCCATGTTCTTTGACTATTTATTTATTTAAGAGTTTCACCAGGAAGGACACACTGAACAACAAGTTGCTTATCTCACGGTGCATCCTGGGAGAAAGAGAACTGAGATAAGACATACTAGCAATTACAGCAACAAGTAATGACGTTTCAATTAGTATAAGCATTTCTGCATACAGCAACAATAAACATTTCAAATAGTACACAGTATTTTGTAAATACATAAGGCAGGTGAGTAGCAATCTGAAAAAGAACTTAAAGATCATGTGCAACAGTTTCTACATATTTTTTACAAAAGCTTGAAAAGCTAAAATTCAAGTCATTGTGTCATGATTAGTGTTTCCTAAAAATTTTCTAAAAAGGTTGCTAGCCTTTGGAAGACAAATCTTGCTTGTAGAGCAGAAAGCAGCTAACTAACAGAAGCTACCGTTTTCTTACTAATTTAACACTTCTATCTCAGCAGGAGTCAGTGTCTGTTGAGGTTAAGCAGACAGATACTTTATTAGAAGTGGAAGGGGTCTTATTTAGGGTTAAAAAAAGAAAAGAAAGAAAGTCATTGTGTGTCCTGGGCTGGGAAGGGTACTGTATCAACTTACTTTGCTAAATCAGTAGGAGGAGAGAGAGCTTAATTGGGGGTGTGGCTTAGACAATATAAAAGCAGGTGACTCCAATTACAACTTCCTGTTGCTAGCCTTTTTTCTTACTAATTGCCCTTCATCCCACCCATCCACACACCCACCCTAAGCCAGTTCTACTTTTATAACCACTGGATTTGACTGACAACAGGAACTTCCTGTTTGGCAGTAGGAAAGGAAGGATCATAGAGAAACATTAGTTTTGTCAACCCTAAAGGAAAAAAGTAGCTTGCCCCCCAGCTGCTGGTGGTCTGACACTGAGCAAGGAAGAAGGAGGCTACTGAAGAATATAGGAAGTTGCTGTCCCAGAACAGGAAAGATAAGAGTTGTAAGGAGAGGAGAGAATAAGCATACAGAGAAACAGGAGAGGGGACACAAAATAAGACATGATAGGAGTGGTGCAGTGCAATGGCTGTGGGGTGGCAGTGTTCTGGGAGACATTCTGGAGGCTGCAATGCTGCCCTACTTGCAGGTACCTCTCTGGTCTGAGGGAGGAGGTTGCCTATCTCCAGGCTGGCCTGGCTAGGATTCATGAAACCTCCTCCCCCACTCAGGGACCACCAGGGCCAATGCCACTACCTCAGAGGTTGCCAAGAAAGAGGAGAGGGTGGACCAGGTTGGGCTCAGGAAGGGAGAGGGTGGTGGAATAGAGCTGCAACCCTCCAGCTGTACTTCTCCACAATTCACACACTCTTCTGGTGGATAGTGGTTCCTCTATGGAGGCTCCTGCAGTGGAGACCAAGGAGGATGCTGGGAACCTTCACAAAGGAGACCCACAGGAGGGTGGGATGGGATCCCACAGGAGAAGGAAACAACTTCTGGTGGGGGACTCAATCATTAGGGGGAGGAAGGGGAGAGGGAGGTAAGGTGCCTGCCTGGCACCATGGCTTGGAGAGACAGGAAGCGAATCCTCAGGATCGTGGGAGCAGCTGCATGGGGGAGGGAGCTGGATGTCATTGTCCACATAGGGACAAATGACCTGGCTAGGAATGGGATCAAAGCAGTGCAAGAGGAGTTTGTAGAGTGGGGGAGGGGCCTTAGACAAGTAGCGCATATGGTAACCTTCTCGGAGGTGCTGCCTGTCTATGGCAAGGGTGATGCTAGGGTACTCCTCAGCAGGGAGTTCAATAAATGGTTGAAAAACTGGTGTGGAGCTCAGGGTTTTGGCTTCATTGGAGACTGGGGAGCCACCTGGATGGATGCAGACCTACACTGGTACGATGGTCTGCATCTGGCCACGGGGGAACCAGGATCCTAGGTGAGAGATTTAAATGCTTCATTGGCAAGCATTTAAACTAGCCAAGGGGGGATGCACTGAAAAGAAGCAGGGAAATCCCAGCTTCCCCTCACAAAATATGGTAATTAGTGAGGTAAAGACCAAGGTAGAGAAGTTATTAGGGAGCAGGACAGAGGTAAATGTGAAAAAAGGCAAAGGCAGTAAGGACAAGGGTGGGGCTAAAAGGGGTAAGGCCATCAAAAAGTGGAGGGTGATAAGTACCAATGCCCATAGTTTGTGTAACAAGCTCCCTGAACTAGTGGCCTTGATGGAAGAGGGTTGCCTGGATATTGTGGCAGTCACAGAAAGATGGTACACATAGAACCATGACTGGGATGTCAACATACCAGGATACACAATCTACAGGAGGGCCAGGGAGGGTAAAAGAGGAGGAGGAGCTCTCTATGTAAAGGAAGGGATCAAAGCAACAGAACTAAAGAGTAAACAGGGAGCAGATGAGGCACTCTGGGTCACCCTGAAGACAAGAAATAGCACCACAATCCACATGGGGGTTGTATACAGACCCCTATCTCAGGGGGAGGGAATGGACAAGGAAATGATAGAAGGCATCCTTAGAATGGCAGGAAAAGGGGAGATGTTGTTAATGGGGTACCTGAATATGCCAGATGTTAACAAGAGCACCTTTGCTGCAGGCACATCCAAGAGCAGGGTAATTTTTGATGCCCTACAAGAGGCATGCCTCAGACAGCTATTATTGGAACCCACTTGGGGAGAGCAATCTTAGACCTGGTACTCTCAAATGGGGATGGAGACAGAATCACAGATTTAGAAGTGGGTAGACATCTGGGAACAAGCAACCACCAAACAGTGTGGTTCACGATAAACACAGCCATACAATCAAGCCATACAAAAGCAAGAGTATTGGATGTTAGGAGGGCTGACTTTGGGAAAATGAGAGAGTGCCTCAGAAAAGCACTAGCAAACAGGCAAGAAGGAGGGGTGGAGGAAAAATGGGGAGTAATCAAAACAGTCATCACAGAGGCAACAAGCCTTTGTGTAAAGCAAATCAACAAAACACAACAAAGTAAAAAAATGCTATTATTCTCAAAAGAGGTGGCAGGGAAGGTTAAGGAGAAAAGGATAGCATTTGGGAAATATAAGGAAACACAGAAGGAAAAGGACAGAGAACTTTATCAGCTAAAGCAGAAAGAGGCAGAGAAGGCAGTCAGAATAGCAAAGGAACAATCCAAGGAAAGGATAGCCAACTCTGTTAAGAAAGGGGATAAGACCTTTTATAGGTACATTAGGGAGTGAAGAAAGACCAAAGGTGGAATACTGAGGCTAAATAAAGTGGAGGGAATGTGGGCAAAGGGTGACAGTGAAAAAGCAGGGATACTGAATGAATATTTCTGCTCAGTATTCACAAAGGAAGAGGAGGGGGAGGTACCTAAACCAAACAAGAGAAACACTCTGAAGATGGGGGTCAATACCAGTCCATTTACAGAAGAATGAGTTCTGAAAGAACTAATAAAATCAAAGGTGGACAAAGCAATGGGGCCTGATGGGATTTACCCAAGAATTCTAAAAGAACTAAGCATAGAACTAGTGACACTGCTGACTACTCTCTTTAACAAATCATGGGAGGATGGGGTGGTACCTGAAGACTGGAGGAGGGTGGATGTGATTCCTCTTCACAAAAGTGGGAGCAGGACAGAGGCAAGAAATTACAGCCCAGTTAGTTTGACCTCAGTGGTAGGGAAAATGATGGAATCACTTCCAAAGGAAGGAACTGTTGAGTACCTAGAGGCCAGTGGGACACAGAACCCAAGGCAGCATGGATTCACAATGTTGTGTCAGATGAATCTAATAGATTTCTTTGACTGGGTGACCAAGGTAGTAGACCAGGGAGGGGCTGTGGACATGGCCTATCTATATTTTAGCAAGGCATTTGATACAGTCCCACACAAAAGATTAATACACAAGTTAGCCAGCCTTGGAGTGGGTCCAAAGGTGGTAGCCTGGATAATAAATTGGCTAGACAACAGGACGCAAAGGGTAGTAGTAAATGGAGTCCACAGTGAAGAAGGGAGGGTTACTAGTGGGGTACCGCAGGGTTCAGTACTGGGACCAGTCCTTTTTAATGTCTTTATAAGTGACATTGCAGAGGAACTGGAAGGAAAAGTACGTCTCTTTGCAGATGACACAAAGATCTGCAACAGGGTTGATACACAAGATGGAGTGGAAAGGATGAGAAGGGACTTGGCAAGGTTGGAGGAATAGCCAAAGGTATGGCAGCTCAGATTCAATGCAAAGAAGTGCAAAGTAATGCACCTGGGAAACAAAAACCCAGAGGAAGAGTACACGATTGGGGGGGGGGGTGAGATACTGACAACAGTAAAAATGGAAAGGGATCTGGGGGTAATTATATCAGATGACCTAAGGCGGGCAAGCAATGTGAGAAGGCAGTAAGGAAGGCTAGGGGGATACTGGGATGCATAGGGAGAAACATCAATAGTAGAAAACAGGAAGTTGTTATCCCTCTGTACAGACAGTTGGTGAGACCCCATCTGGAGTACTGTGTGCAGTTCTGGAGACCCCATCTCTGCAAAGACACAGACAGAGTGGAGGCTGTCCAGAGGAGGGCAACCAAAATGGTGCAGGGTCTGCACCAGAAGACCTACGAAGAAAGACTAGAGGAGCTTAATTTGTATAACCTTGAGGAAGGAAGGGAGAGAGAGGGGACATGATAGAAACTTTCAAGTACCTCAAGGGAATCAACAAAGTCCAAGAGGGTAGCATCTTTCAGAAGAAGAGATGTGCAAGAACAAGGAAGCACAATTTGAAGATAGAGGGGGGACGGCTCACAGGTAATATGAGGAAGTATTTTTTCACACAGAGGGTTGTGGATGCATGGAACAGCCTCCCTGAGGAGGTTGTGGAGTCAAGAACAGTGGGGGGAATTCAAGAATGCATGGGACAGACATAAGGCAGTCCTAGTGGGATGTAGGAGGAAGTAAGCTGTTGGTTAACTAGGATCTGCAGCTTATCTGTTAGGTAGGAAAATGGGCAGACTAGGTGGGCCAAGCGGTCCTTATCTGCTGTCATATTCTATATTTCTATGTTTCATGCTGTTTGGTTTTGTGGTTTTCTTTAAATCAACATTTGTTAACTTGCTCTACAATGACTGAAAACAGTGGAGTTATTTATGTCCTCTCAGTCATACTTAAGAGTGTGATGACATCAATTTAGAGTAGCTTGCTGTTTCAGATTCCCAATCAGAGCAGCACTCTTTATGGTTTGCTGAGTTCTCCAAGTTTTCTTGCAAACCCAGTCTCTGGTTTGTGCTTAGATAGATCAGCTTAAAATATATCATTCTCTTCCTTTAAAAAACTGATCATTTCAGTTTCACGCCTGAATTGAAGTAGTGGAAATATTTTTCTGTGAGAAGTCATCTTGTCTGTATCACAGCTCTGTTATTTCTAATTAAACCTCAATTTTTTTTCCAACTATATAACACAAGACTGCTTAATAAACATAAAATAAATCAAAATTTTGCTCATTCATGGAAACAGTTTGACATAGCCTTCATAAATACAGTCACGTAAGAACATTTTTATTCGGAGGAGTCACGTGATGCGGTGCACGGGGTAGCAGCGTTCCCGGGGAGCTCCGTCTGCCTCCTCCCAATTTTGCTGTTTTGTGGGCACACTTTTGGGATTCTGGACCAGATTTCCTCGCCTAACAGCCTCAGGAGCTTGCCGACTGTTGTTTGGTGCCGTATGGAGGAGGAGATGCCGAAACCTCCCCCCCCCGAGGCACACACCTCCTCACCTGAAAAGGCCCGGAAAAAAGCAAGGGCCTCAGGTGCGCAACACCACAGGGCTCAGCGAAGGAGGAGTTGGAGTATGAGGTATTGACTTTGGCTAGATTTTTAGAAGAGTTCAGACCGTTTCAACTGGAGATCAAGGAATTGGCCACAGACATAAAACATTTGTCCACCACGATGGAGGATATCGCTAAAAGAGTATCTGATAATGAAGTGAGAATTAAATCTTTAGAAGGGCACATGGAAAGGGTGGAAGAGGGGTCTGTTTTATCTTGGCAAAGGCTTGCTAAGCTAGAAAAAAAGGTCGAGGACCTTGAAGGGAGGTCTCGCCGTAACAATGCTGTCATTTTGGGGCTGCCCGAAAAAGAAGAAGGCTCTGATCCTGTGAAGTTCGTGCAGAAGTTTGTAGAGAAGATAGTGGGTCCTTCCCCTTAAGGCCAGGCATACGTAATTGAGAGGGCTCATCGGGCCTTAAGGCCTATCCCCCCGCCTAACTCTCCACCTCGGCACTTAATCTTCCATTTTCTTAATTACTTGGAGCGTCAGCTTTTTCTCACTAAAGCAAGGGAGAACAAGGATCTTTATTGGGAAGGTACTAAAATAAGAGTCACGCAAGACATCCCGGCGACAGTCAGACAGAGAAGAGCCACTTTCAATTCCTTGATTAACAGGCTGATTGTGGCCGGGGTCCATTTTAAAATGATTTACCCAGCCAAACTCCAAGTTATAATTAAGGGGGAATGGATGCAGTTTGATACGGCGGAGGCCGCTCGTGGCATTAAAGGCTGCATTACCTAACCTTTTAAGGATCCATGAAAGGGAATGGAAGGATCCTGGTGTGTGGTCACTTTGCTGTGGACTGCGGTTTGTGAAGGGATGTTATGCTGTGATGACATCTCTTGTACTATCTGGCTCTGGTTTATTATTACCTCAGTGGGAAAAATTAAAAATGACTTTCATGTTGGATGGACTGGTGCTGGTTGACTCTTTGTGTTAATCAATGGAATCCTAAGATGGGCTGCAACGCGGATTTTACTTTGGATTTTATTCTGGACTATGCTCTCTGGATTACGGCAATTGGGGACCTACTAAAGGAGCGGAGTGGAGGGGGGTTTTAGACCCAATCCCTCTTCTCTCATTTCCTTTCTCCCTCCCCCTTTTTTTTTTATATGTATCGCAGAATGATGGTGGTACTCTGAATTGTGTAACATCCTTGTTTACTACCTTGTATTGCTACGCGGTAGTAGGATGATGATTGGTTATGTTTGGGGGGGGTGGGGACTGGTGGCCTTTTTTTGGTTGGCTAAATCTGGCCCTATACTCAATGCTGAGCCTGATACTCTAGGGGGGTGTTAACATTAACTTTGTTTCTCTGTTTAAATGGTACAGGTCTGCTTATCGAGTCTGGACTTTTAGGGGTTTTGGTGAATTGATTTCAATGTCTGGTACTATCAGAGAGAATGCCTGTGGGGACATCTTATGGAATGGGGACATTGATAATTGGGAGGAGGCGGGGAACGAGGTTGAGCAAAGCTATGATGTGCGGTGTTCACGGGCCAATGGAGTGGGAGGGGGTGGTATTGGGGGCTGGGTGGGAGATAGTTGGTATGTTCGGATCGGGTGTAGGGGAAGGTGTTTGGGGTGGCTGTGGGGAGGGGTTATAGTAAGATCTATCTATCAGATGTTTGTTTTGACAAGTGGGCCGGGGAGGGGGTAGGAGATTTGGCGGATCAGAGGTTGTATGTTTTCTCTGGCTTTTGAGGGATGGGGGAGGGGGCACAAGTCTGCTTTATAGGGGATGGGGTGTATCACGCTACTGTGCATACCTTATTTTATATGATAGTGGTGTATGACATTGTTGGGGGCCTTTAAGGTCACTACATGGAATGTAAAGGGTGCACGCCAGAAACATAAACAGTACTGTCTCTTGAAACACCTGGAGATTCTTAGAGCAAATATCGTATTCCTACAGGAGACGCATTTACTACATTCGAAGCTAATACTATGAGAGCGAGACAGTTCGGTCAGTTTTTCTCACAGGGTAACACTCAGAGTAAGGGAGTAATGATATGGTGGGTAGAGCTGTACCTTTTGTTCCACTGCAAGTTGCTCAGGATGATGATGGGAGAATTGTATTGGTAAGGGAAAACTTCAAAATATAGATGTCTTACTTGGGGCGATCTATGGCCCAATATGGACTCGCAGGAATTTTTGTTAAACTTTCTGGAATGCTTGCCCCTTTGTGAGGGTACCCATGATATTAGGTGGAGATTTAACTTGGTGTTAGATCCTCATGGATAAATCTAGGGTGAGAGGCTTAGGTCATCGCCTGCCTGTGGGCCTTCCATGAGGTGCTGGAACAATATGGTCTGGTTGATGTGGAGAGTCCTTCATCCCAAGATAGACAGTTTACTTTTACTTCCACAGTGCATGGATCCCAATCTCATTTGGATTATATCTTAGTTTCTAAGGACCTCCTTCCTGGGGTATTGGATGCAGAAATTATGCGGGTCCTCCTTCTGACCATGCAGCGGTTGTTGTTTCCATCTTGGTGTCAGCTCTGCCTAAAAAAGGAAGAAGATGGAGAATCAACAATCAGCTGCTTCGTAACCCACGGGTCATCAAGTCCCTTTCAGATCAGATATCTGAGTTTATAGCCAATAATGCTGGGGCTGAGGCTAGGCCGGATATGGTATGGGGGGCATTTAAGGCCTATATTAGGGGAATGTTGATTGCACAGGCATCCTATTGTAAGAGGGAGCGAACGCCGGTTTTCACCGAACTGCTAGAATGGATTAAGGATTTAGAAAGCAAGATAGAGGAGTTGGGGGATGAGAAGGACGAGATGGAGTTGATAGGGTGAGGGACCTTATCTTAAGCTGCTGGGGAACAGGCGGGAGCTGGCTTTAATAAAACTAAGGCTAAATATCAGGATCAAGGGAAAAGCCGGGTCATTACTGGCCAGGAGGGTTAAGCAAATAGAGTCATCACGGATTGTCTCAGGGATTCAGTCTGGGGTGGATGGGACGATCAAGACTTCTCCAGGGGAAATTGTTTTGGAGTTTAGAAACTACTTTAAGTCTTTATATAACAAAATGGCTTCTCCCCCTTCTAGACAGGAGATTCTTACCTTTCTTGATAGGATTGATATTCCCCGTCTTTCGGAGATTCAGCAAGAATTGTTGCTGAGGGAGATTACTCAAAGTGAAATTGAAAGGGTGATAGAAAGTCTCCCTTTAGATAAAATGCCAGGTCCGGATGGACTTTCGGCTAATTTTTACAAGAAATTTGCTAGGCTGATATCCCCCTTGCTCTTGAGTCTCTTCCAATCTATTCTGTCCCAGCAGGCCCAAGATCAGTCCATATTTGAGGCATTGATTGTATTGATCCCCAAACAGGGCAAACCTCCGGAACACCCCTCGAGTTACAGACCTATTTCGTTGCTAAATTATGACATTAAAATACTGGCCAAGTTACTGGCAGAGAGGATAAGTGTGGTCCTTCCATACCTCATTGGTCCAGAGCAAGTGGGTTTTATGAGGGGAAGATCCTCTGCAGACCATGTCCGGACCTTGGCCCATGTTTTCTCGGTTTCTGAGGACAGCGGGGCGCCTATGGCCCTGCTGTCCTTGGACGCCAAGAAGGCTTTTGATAGGGTACACTGGGAGTTTTTACTTATGGTGCTGGAGAGTTGGGTTTCCGAGTTGTTCAGGACCTGATTCGCCCCTTTACTCTTGCCCTACTGCAAGGATTGGTTGTAATGGTGCATTTCCGAACCCTTCCCTTTACATGTTGGCACTAGGCAAGGATGCCCTCATCTCCTCTCCTCTTTAATCTATACTTGGAGCCTTTTATAAGATCTGTGGTAGCCAATCAACAATACAAGGTATTACTATTAAGAACCATACTATTAAGGTCACAGCTTATGCGGATGACCTGTTGATCTATTTAACTAACCCAGGTACTTCTATACGAGCACTGTTGGAAGTTATTAAACAGTTCGGGAAACTGGCTAACTATAGACTAAATTTGGATAAATCGGTGGTATTTCCCCTTAATAATTTGGTCTTCAGACATGAAGTGGCGGATTTAGGTCTCTCCTGGAAGCCGAATTTTATTAGGTACTTGGGCCTCAACATAGCTAGGGGGGACCTCAAGACTTTTCAATTGAATTTTGATCCGTTACTAAGGAATATTGCCTTGGACTTGGATCGATGGGTGAAACTCCCAATTTCCCTATGGGGAAGAGTCAATCTTGTTAAAATGAATATATTTCCTAGATTGTTTTACCCCCTGAGTATGTTGAATGTTGTTATACCATCCAAATGGTTTAAGAAAGTAATACATGATTGCTAATTTCAGATGGGGTCAGAAGAAATCGCAATGGCCTACGCAACTGGTGCTACCCAAGGAGCTGGGGACTAGACTTCCACATTTTGCCTTATATTTCTGGGCAGCCCAAACCAGTAAATATGTGAGATGGGCAAAGAGTAGCGAGGATTTGATTAACCAGAGTTATATACCACTTTGGTTGCTGGATTGAATTAGCCTTGATTAAGGAAGCCGGTCTAAGACTGGATGCCCTATATTATATTAAGCTTCTAAATGGTTGCCCGTGGGTTACTCAATTCCCCATTGGTGTTGCAGTGAAGAATCATACCCAGCTTGCTGGTTTTCTAAGATATGATCATCTAAGAGATTGGGATCAACCCTTATGGGGGAACCCCCGTTTTGTTTTGGGTGGTAAAACATTGGAGCACACATGGTTACCCTTACCCGAGATATGTCTCGTAAGGGATCTGCTCTCCGCAGAAGGTGTGGTATTACCCTGGAATATTATGATGGGTAAATTTGGGTTACCCAATAGGGCTAATTTTAAGATCTACTAGGTCAGGCATCTCTTAATTGTGCAACTGGGAAAGATGGTAGTGCAGAAACCGAGTCTGGAGTTTTTGGACGGCTTATCCCCTTTAGTGGGGCTAAGACATGCGATCTCTAAAATTTACCAGGTATTGATTGCTTGGGCCTATGCCTCTGACCCGGTGCAGGTTATACTGGAATTCAGTATTCCGAATTCAAAGTTTAACTGGAAGGAGCTTGTGGAAGAATTGTCATAGATTTCATTGCAGGACGGATTGAGGCTCATGCAATTCAAAATTCTTCACAATATTTTTTATTCCCCATGGAAGTTAGAGAAAATTAGGTTGGCTAGAGATTCGAGGTGTTTCAGATGTCAGGGGGAGGAAGGAGACTTGGTACACATTTTCTGGAAATGTCCGAAGGTAGCTCCGTTATGGGAGGACATTAGGAAGAGGGTTAACCCTCTGTTGGGTCTCGAAGACCTGTTTACGCCAGAGATATGCCTTTTGGGAGATGTCTCGAGCATTCCTGTGCTGAATAGGAGGTTTTATATGGCTCTGATTGCTGCCACGCTTAAGAGAGTGGTAATTAGGCACTGGAAAGACCCAGTGGTCTTAGGATATAAGGAGTGGTTGGAGGAATTACTTGCTTGTTTGAGAACTGAAAGGATGTCGGCTATCCTTCAGAATAAACTCTCCAGGTTTGACAAAATCTGGGGCCCTTTTCACTTGCTATTCTGTTCGTGAGAATTAATGCTGTCTATTGATATCACCCTGTCTCCTCAGACTTGTGCCAGGTGGGTGGGAGAGGGATGGGAGGGCTGGAGGGGGTGGGGAGGGGGAGGGTCTGTTACAGGGTCATGATTGTGGATTGTGCAAACTTTATATATAAGGCCGACTGTATGGCTGCATGTACCCTGTAACTTAAAATGAATAAAATGTTAATTGAAAAAAAAAAAAAAGAACATTTTTATTCATGTCAGATTGACAAACAGGTGCTTGTCACACTCTGCTATGGTATTTCAAGCACATGTTCTGTCAGAACTTACAAATTTCAGTTCTTTGGATGTTTCTGTGTAAAAATACATCATGTTCATGTATAACTAGAAACACTATGTGGCATCCCGATGTACTGTGTCTCTGCCTCACAGCTGAGGCAGCTGCAGTCCACTGCCGCCATCCCCCTGCCCCATAAGTCCCCTGCCTTCTGCTTCACATTCTAGGCTGCTGCACCCTGCTGCCCACTGTCTTCACCCACACAGTCAGGGATTGTGCACCATGCTACCTCCATCTCCTGCCTAAAGGATCAGGACTACTGTACCCTGCCACCCCCTGCCCAAACAATTGGGGTTGCAACACCCTGCTACCCTCTCTCCCCACCCTCACAGTTAGGGATTCTGCACCTGTTGCCCCCTATTCCTGTCTCCACATTCAGGGCTTCTGTGCTAAGCCCTAGAGTGCCAGGTTCGCTGCCTCCACAGCAGGGGCTGCTGCACCATGTTGACCTAGCCACCAGAGGTGGGGCTTTTGCTGCACCCTGCTACCCACTTCTATTGCCCCAAATGGTCAGTGCTGCTGCAACATGTGTACCCTATCTCAGTCAGGGCTGCTATACCCTGATGCCCCATGTGTCCTGCCCCACAGTCGAGGTTTCTGTACCATGCTGTCTTCTATCCCCTGTCACTACAGACAGAGCTGCTACACCCTGCTCCTTTCTAGACAGTTGGGGTTGCTGTGGCCAGCTGTGCTCTAGAGCCCCGTACCTCTGTAATTTGGGCTGCTGCACCACACCGCCACTTGCAAGAAGATTCAGGGCATTTGCTGCACCCTGTTGCATGCTTCCATAGTTGAGGCAGTTGCACCCTGCTGTCCCCCTACCACCAGAGTCAGATCCTTTGCTATACCCTGCTGAGACAGGAACAGTCAGCAACACATGCAGTGTCCCTGTGAAGGTGAGAGAGAGAGAGAGAGGTAGCAGGGTGCAGCAACTGCAACTGTTCAGGAAGGGTGCAGTACAAGAGTAAGGGTATTTGCTGCACCCTGTCCTCTGCCTGCTGAGGCTCTGTGGTGTAGCAGGGCACAGTAGTGGCAGGGGACAGAGGACAGTATGGTGCAGAAGCCCTGACTGTGGGACAGGACACAGGTGGGCATCAGGGTTTATCAGCCTTGACACTAACACAGGGTGCACATTGTGCAGCAGCCCAGCCCATTTGGGGAAATGGAAGTGCATAGAAGGGTTCAGCAGCCTCAAATGTGGATGCAGGTGATATGAGACTCTATGATGTAGCACAGCACAGCAGTCCTGACTGTGTAGATAGGAACAGGGGGTAACAGAGTGCCATGGTCCTGACTGTGGGGGTGGGGACAGAGGGCAGCAGGGTGCAGCAGCCCTGAATGTTCAGGCAGGAGATAGGGGTGGCATCAGGATACAGCAGCCCAAACTGTGGGACAGGGTGCAGCAGCCATGCTTGTTTGGGACAAGAGACATGGGCAGCCAGGTGTAGCAAAGGATCTGACTCTAATGGCAGGGGGATAGCAGGGTGCAACTGCCTCAACTGTGGAGGCATGCAGCAGGGTGCAGCAAATGCCCTGAATCTTGTGGCAAGTGGCAGCATGGTACAGCAGCCCAAACTGCAGATACATGGGGCTCTAGAGCACAGCAGGCCATCACATCCCCAACTGTCTAGAAAAGAGCAGGGTGCAGCAGCCCTGTCTCTTGTGACAGGGGATAGAGTACAGCATGATGCAGAAGTCTCAACTGTGGTGTAGAACACAAGGGACATCAGGATACAGCAGCCCTGACTGTGACATGGGGTACAGGTGCTGCAGCAGCTCTGCCCATTTGGAGCAATGGAAGTGGGTAGCAGGGTGCAGCAAAAGCTACACCTCTGGTGGCTAGGGCAGTATGGTACAACAGCCCCAGTTGTGGAGGCATGGAACTTGGCACTCTAGGGCTTAGAACAGCACAGCAGCCCTGACTGTGGAGACAGGAACAGGCAAAAGGTGCAGCATCCCTAACTGTGAGGGTGGGGGAGAGAGGGCAGCAGGGTGCAGCAACCCCATCTGTTTGGGCAGGGGGTGGTAGGGTGCATCAGCAGTGATTCTTTAGGCAGGGAATGAAGACAGCAGGGTGCACAATCCCTGACTGTGTGGGAGAAGACAGTGGACAGCAGGATGCAGCAGCCTCAAATGTGGAGCAGAAGGTAGGGGGCTTATGGAGCAGGGACAGGTGGCAGTAGACTACAGCTGCTTCAACTGTGGGGCAGAGACACAGTGCATGGGGATGCCACATAGTGTTTCTAGTTGTACACATACATGATGTATTTTCACACAGAAACCAGCAAAGAACTGACATTTGTGAGTTCAGACAGATGCCTGTCACACTCTGCTGCAGTATTTGAAGGATATGTACTGTTTGTCAATCTGACATGAAAAAATGTTCTTATATGAATGCATTTGTGAAGGATACATTAAAGACAAACTGTTTCTGTGACTGAACAAAATTGAAATTTATTTTATATTCATTAAATAGCCTGCATTAGATAGCTAGAAAAAAAATCAGAGTTTTGATTGGAAAGACATGAGAGCTGTGATACAGACAAGCTAATTTCTCACAGTGAAAGATTTTCACTACTTCAGTTCAGCATTGAAACTGAAATGATAAGCTTTTTATGAGAAGATTATGATATGTTTAAGTTGATCTATCTAAACACAAACCAGAGACTGGCACTGGAAAGGAGCAGGGAAATCCTAGCCCCCCAAAAACATCATGGTAGTACATGCGGTAAACACCAACATAGAGGTGTCGATAGGGGGAAAGGCAGGGGTAAATGGAGAAAGTGACAAAGGCAAGAAGGACAGGGATGGGGCAAAAAGGAGTAAGGCCATCAGGAAATGGAGAGTAATGAGTACCAATGCTCGTAGTCTGGGCAACAAGCTCCCTGAGCTGGTGGCCTTGATGGAAGAGGGATGCCTGGATATCGTAGCAGACACAGAAACATGGTATACAGAGAACCATGACTGGGATGTTAACATACCAGGGTACATAACCTACAGGAGAGACAGGCAGGGGAGAAGAGGGGGAGGAGTAGCTCTCTATGTAAAGGAAGGGATAAAAGCAACTGAACAAAAGAGTAAACATGGAGGAGAGGAGGCACTGAGGGTCACCTTGGAGACTGGAAAGGGCACCACAATCCGCACAGGGGTTGTGTACAGACCCCCATGTCAGGGGGAGGGAATGGACAAGGATATGATAGGAGGCATTCTTAGAATGGCATAGAAAGGGGAGATACTGTTGATGGGAGACCTGAATATGCCAGATGTTAACTGGAGCACATTTGCTGCAGCCACATCCAAGAGCAGGACCATTCTTGATGCCCTACAGGTGGCAGGCCTCAGACAGCTAGTTTCGAACCCACTGTGAGGAGCAATCTTAGATCTCGTACTCTCAAATGGGGGCAGTGAGGATCTCAGATCTAGAAGTGGGTTGCCATCTGGGAACAAGTGACCATCAAACAGTGTGGTTCACGTTAAACTCAGCTACAGAGTCAAGCATTCACAAAAGTGAGGGTACTGGACTTCAGGTGGGCTGACTTTGACAAGATGGAGAGTGCCTCAGAAAAGCACTAGCAAACAGGCAAGAAGGAGGTATGGAGCAACAATGGAAATCATCAGAACTGCCATCACAGAGGCAACAAGCCTTTGTGAAGCAAATAAACAAATCAAAAGAAAAGAAAAGCCACTATGATTCTCAAAAGAGGTGCTGTGAAATGTCAGGAAGAAAAGATAGCAGTATCTGGAAGTATGAGAAAACATAGAAAGAGCAGGACAGAGAGCGTACAGTTAAGGCAGAAGGAAGCAGGAAGGAAGTCAGAATAGCAAAGGCCCAAACTGAGGAAAGATAGCCAACTCAGTTAAGAAGGGGATAAAACCTTTATAGGTACATCAGCGAACGAGAAAGACAAAGGGAGGGAGTAGTGAGGCTGAATAGAATGAACGGGGTGGGCAGAGGGGACAGTGAAAAGCAGGGATACTGAAGGAATATTTCTGCTCAGTATTCACGAAAGAGGAGGGAAGTGCCTAATCCAATTAATAGAAGCACTTTGATAGGGGGTCGATCCCAGTCCTTTCACAGAAGAAAGGGTTCTGCAAGAACTCCTAAAACTGAAGGTGGACAAAGCAATGGAGCCTGATGGAATTCACCCCAGAATTCTAAAAGAATTAAGGGGAACTAGTGAAACCACTGGCAACTCTTTTAATAAATCATGGGAGGATGGTGGTACCCGAGGACTGAGAGAAGGCAGATGTGATTCCCTTCACAAGAGGGACCAAGACAGAGGCAGGAAACTACAGACCTGTCAGTCTGACCTCTGTTGTAGGAAAAGTGATGGAGTCACTTCTGAAGGAAAGAATAGTTAAGTACCTAGAGGCCAGTGGGGCACAGGACCCAAGGCAGCATGGGTTCACAGCAGGAAGGTCATGTCAGACGAATCTAATAGATTTCTTTGACTGGGTGACCAAAGTAGTAGACCAGGGAGGGACTGCGGACATAGCCTACCTAGACTTTAGCAAGGCATTCGACACAGTCCCACTCAAAAGATTAATAGTCAAATTAACCAGCCTGGGAGTGGGTCCCAGGGTGGTAGCCTGGGTAAAACATTGGCTGGAGAACAGGACACAGAAGGTAATTGTAAATGGAGTCCACTCTGAAGAAAGAGGGGGTTACTAGGGGTACCGTGAGGGTTCAGTATTGGTCCAGTCCTTTAATGTCTTCATAAGTGACATTGCAGAAGGACTGAAGGAAAAGTATGCCTTTGCAGATGACACACAGATCTGCAACAGGGTTGATACACAAAGAGACGTGAAAGGATGAGAAGGGACTTGGCAAGGTTGGAGGAATGGTCAGAAGTATGGCAGCTAGGATTCAATGCAAAGAAGTGCAAAATAATGCACCTGGGAAACAAGAACCCAGGGAAGAATACACAGTGGGGGAGGTAGTAACAACAACAAAAAGGAAAGGGACCTGGGGGTAATCATATCAGATGACCTTAAGGTTAGCAAGCAATGTGAGAAGGCAGTATGGAGGGCTGGGGTATACTGGGATGCATAGGAGAGGCATCAGAGCAGGAAACAGGAAGTTGTTATCCTCTGTACAGACAGTTGGTGGGACCCCATCTGGAGTACTGTGTCCAGTTCTGAGACACCATCTCTGCAAGGACATAGACAGGATAGAGGCAGTCCAGAGGAGGGCAACTAAAATGGTGCAGGGTCTGCAAGAGTAGTCAGATGAGGAGAGACTAAAGGAGCTTAATATGTATACCCTTGAGGAAAGAAGGAGAGGGGACATGATAGAAACTTTTAAGTACCTCAGTGGAATCAACAAAGTCCAAGAGGGTAGCATCTTTCAGAAAAAGAGACTTGCAAGAACAAGGGGACACAATTTAAAGATAGAGGGGGGGCAGTTCGGGGCAATGTGAGGAAGTATTATTTCACAGAGAGGGTAGTGGATGCATTGAACAGCCTTCCTGAGGTTGTGGGGTCTAAAACTGTGGGAGAATTCAAGAATGCATGGGACAGACATAAGGCAATTCTTGTGGGGAGTAGGAAGAAATAGGCTGTTGGTTAACTAGGATCTGCGGCCTATCCTGTAGGTAGGGAAATGGGCACACTAGATGGGCTAAGCAGTCCTTCTCTGCTGTCAAAGTCTATGTTTCTATGGGGGGCAGGATTCAGAAAGCGGTTTGGGACTAAGTACCACACCGCAACCCCAGTGGCACTCTGAAAACACCAATGCTGCGGAACATCCAATTCACAGCCGCAACAGTTGTGGAGGGTGCTATGGTGGGTTCCACTGTCCGTAGCAGCCTCCCGCAGCTGCGGTGCTGTCCCTGGCAACAGCACCTGACTGCTGCTGTAATCCGTGGAGCCGGTCGTAATCCGGCTCCATCTTTGTGAATACCTGCCGCTGCAGGTAACCTGCGGATTCGCAAGTGGCAACCCCCATGCACCGAGGTTTTCCTGCAGCTGCGGGACCTTCCCCATGGTTAATGAATCCTGCCCTGGATTTGTAAGAAACTTGGGAGAGCTCAGCAAAACATTAACTCTACAAACTGTTGCTCTGATTGTTAATCTGAAACAGCAAGATACTCCAAAATGATGTCAACATACTCTGAGTTTGTCTGAGAGGACAGAAATAACTCCACTGCTTTCAGCCACAGTAGAGCAAGTTAACAAATGCTGATTTAAAGAAAACCACAAAACCAAATAGCATGACATTTTCAGGAAACAGTAATCATGACAACAGGGACTGGAATTTCAGCTTTTCAAGCTTTTATAAAAAATATGTAAAAAACATTGCACATGATCTTTAAAGTAATAAAAATGATAATATTTGGTGTCAGAGATATAGTGGACAAGGACTACAAGTGTGAATAGATGGGGTAACAAATAAAGACATGAGGTGTAGCAAGGTGAGATCAGCTACAGCTGCAGTTTACAGAGAGGAAATTATGCAGGGCTGAGGAAATGGATGAGTTGGAGGAACAGTGGCGAATCTTGGTTGGGGGGGAGTGAATTTCACAGTTTAGGGAAATGGTATGTGAAGGCAGCTTGACCTACAGAAGACAAGCAGCGAAGGACAGTTAGGGTATAGGAGTCATAGGACCTAAGTGAATGGGCAGAGGAACACGGGACTGTAAGGGAAAAGATGAGATAGGTATGGAGTGAGCAAAACCAAGAGTGTGCCTCTTCCCTCCCTTCCTCAGGGGTAGACTATGGTGATGGGATTTATACAGTTACCCTTAAATCTACCCAGAGTGGACCCCCCCTCCACCCTAAAATTTCACCTCTTTAAGATAGCTTATTGCCTGTATTGATTTCATTTTATTATTTTGATCTAATTTATTGAACTGTAACTAATGGGAATGTCTTGTTCTGTGGCACTATTATTTTAAGCTGATTATTTTACCTTGTAATGCAGTTTGTATTTACTTTAGTTTGTATGGCACCCTGTGTCCCAGGGAAAGGGTGACTATAAATAAAATTGCCTTGCCTTCATTCTTTCTGTCACTTTGCTCCAACTGTCCATCCCATACCCACCAATGCTCCTTCTATCCCATCCTTTTCCCTCCCTTCCTCAGGGAAAGATGCCTTTCTCACTGCATGTCTTTTACTTATGTATTCTCCTCCACATGCTGCTTACTGAGTGAGTGAATACCATAGCAGTGAACATATTGAACCATATTTGCACAAGGAGGGCACAGTCGTGTCAAAAGGCTTCTGCTTTCAAATGGAACTAGCTTCCAGAAAAGGCAATGTTTTGTAAATTTGTAATACCTCTTCAAATCTACCTGCAAATGCCCCAACCCTGACCTCCATACTTCTACTCCTTGAGCTTTACCATCCAGAAATCCTAGACTACAGTCAGAACCCTATTTATACCCTCTGACATACGTAGTTATTCCAGCTCTTGTTAGTTGCTCTGTATCATTCACTAGACTGCAGTATTGTATTCAAATAAAGTAACGCTTCCTAGACTGTTTTATTGTATATGTTGAGGTAGTATTTTCTGCTGCACTGTATGTACTACTACACCATTGTATCTTACGCTACTTAAGTTTTATCTTGCTGAACTGTTAAGTTTTTCACTCTGTTGTATTGTTTATTAATACTCATATAATACTTTCCATTTAATTGTTATGTGCCATCTTTATGCCCTGGGTCATACCTGAAAACAGTCCATGGGATCAGTGTACCTAAAGGTTAACAAATGTATAACTATGTAAGTAACTAAATAAATAAATACTATATCCATTACCATGCAGTTCAGGGGTATGCTGTCCTGACGTCTAAACCCCGACAGGGAGTCCCACAGGCTGAGAACAACACAGTGACATCCTGCAGCTCGACAAGTCAGGTACAGCGACATGGAGTCCAGCGCGATGTCCACCAAGGCAGCAACAGCCACAGTGCCTTTGGCTATCCAGCACAGTACTATGCATCACTGCAGCACTCTTCAAGGTGGGTGTGGGAAGCAAGTAGGGTGTGCATCCACTACTGTGCAGGTCAGCACAGCGATGCATAGGTATGCCACCATACAGGTGCACCTGTGCGAGAACAGTGAGATTGGCTGGGGAAGTGGAGTGACAGCTACCTGTGTCCAGGGGGGTGGGCGCACACAGTGCCGCATCTTAATAGGCGGACAAGGGATTGGGGCAAGCCGCTAACATGGAAACAGGGGAACGCCATTGAGATGCCACTGAAATATATGAAAAGTGCCCAGGGCAACAACCTGCTGTCTTTCAGAGGATTCCTGTACCAGTGGGAACAGACACGTAGTGCGGCTACCTACTGGAAATGCATTGAATACCACTTGGGCCAGTGCCACAGGCAGGTGTGCATGATTGATGTGTCATTGACGGGCTGGCACAACCACGTGCTTAATGGTGCAGAGGTCATGTTGTGGTAGGTGTTGGTGGCGGTGAATCGCTGGGCTTGCAAAATGATGGAGAGCAGCCAACAGGTCATAGTCGCATGTTGCAATGGACTGGCCGACATGGTGGGTGTCCATCTTTCTCCAGTGGGTACTCTGAAGTGAGCCATCCAGAGGGCCCAGAGGAGCATGCACAGGTTACCTGTGGAGCCAACAACACTCTCCACACTAATGATCCCAGTGGAATACACCACCACCGATGCAGGGGACCCAGTACTTCTGCATGATTCAGGCGGCAGCATGGGCAGGTTCCTGCTATTTAGCACCCACAGGAACCTGGAGTACCTGACATGTTGTGGAGCCTGGTATGCCAATGGGACATTTTTCAGCAGCCTGTGGCTCTTCCTACAGCTATATAGTCTCCATGGTGTGGAGACAGATGCAGAGCTGCTGGCCGTGTATGCCCTGATGGGCAGCAGGACAGAGGACTATTACACCACCATGCTGCACAAGCTCATGGAGTTGTGCCCAGATCTGAGCCCAATGTCCATAATGATTGATTACAAGTTGGCAGCATACAAGGCTCTGCAGGCAGTCTTTCCCCAAACACAGCTATGTGGATGCTACTTCCACTTCACACAGTGCCTGTGGAGGAAGCTACAACAGCACGGTGACCTGGCACAGCTGTACCTCACCAACGATGAATTTGCCCTCCACATCTGTATGCTTACCGCACTTGCCTACATGTCACCGCTGGACATCATCAGCACATATGAGGAGCTGTAGTTGTGGCCCTTCTTCGAGCACTTTGAGGAGACCCTGGCATTGTACCTTGACTACTTTGAGGACACCTGGCTGGGGCACCCAGTCCGTAGCAGGGTACGGTGCTAGCCTACGTACGTGGTGGACTTCTGGAATGCATACGCAGCAATACGTGAAGGGCTGCCCAGGACTACAAATGCACTGGAAAGGTAGCACAGGGAATTCAATTCCCTCATGAGTGCAGCCCACCAAACCATATGGCGATTCGCTGAGGTGCTGCGTGGTCAACAAAGGCTGAAGGAGCTCAAACAGCAGCAGATATTGTGGGGCATGGACATGGGCACATCCTGCAGGAATACAAGGGATGCCAGCAAAAGATTTGCAGCAGATCGTGGAGCAGTACAATTCGAGGTCCCTGAGGGATTACTTACTTGGCATCACACTCAGTATCCATTTGCAGGTCTGATGGATGCCATGGCATTGCAGTGGCAACTGGGGATCGATCTAAGAATGTGCACATGTGTGCTGTTGGTGGTGGTGTGGGGTGTGGGCATGGCTGTGTGCTACCATACTGGATACGTGTAGCCACAATAAACATGTTTCTGGAGAGTACTGTCCCCTTGTATTCCATGTGGTGCTTGCCTTGTTGCCTTGGGGGGGCATTACTAAAGATGGGTGTGGGTGTTCACAGCCATGTGACACAGGGGTGGTGGCTGTACATCTGGGGGGACCTGCCTGCCATGATCCTCAGGACTGGGGCAGTTGGGCCATCCTGCAGCCTGCTGTCAGCGGGGTTTGAGGGTCCTCCTGGTGTGCCATCTTGCAGCCCGCTCTTGTCTTTGGGGGGCTGCCATGCTGCTGAGGGGGAGCACTGGTTTACTGGTGGGGGTAGGTCAAGGTTGGCAGTGCTGGAATGGGGTTGGATGTATTCATGCCCTGTGGGTGTGGGCCATAGTGCTCATGCTGGCAGAAGTCTCAGGGCACTCTGCAGGGGTGCTACTGGGGGGACATTCCCACACAGGTGCTTGGGGCCATTCGCTGTTGTGGCCATCACCATCGGGGATTGCTCTGCAGTGTCTTCTCACTCTGTTGGTCAACGCAGTGTTACTGTGGAGGACTTCTCTGCATTTCTCATCGAGCCGCCATTGTAGATCCCAGTTCAGGCAACACTACATGATAGCTGTGTACCTCAGATGGACTAGATGACGTCCCCACTGCAGAATGGTTTTATCTCTGTCTGTTCAAACACAAAGAGCAGAGTATGTGGTAGAACTGAAAAGGAACCCTGTGAGCTGTCATGGTTGGGTGATTAGGGAGCTGTGTGAGCATGCAAGTATCCTGGGGGATTATTAGTGCTGGAAATTGCCACTTTGCATTACAGGTACAGTACCATTCCTTCCATTTTATTTTGACTTTTTAAGAGTAGCAAAGTTACCCTCTGCCAGGCTGTGATACTTAAAAGAGAGACTGTCAACACCAGGGGAGTAGCAGCCAGTGATTTCTTAGTACCAGCTGCTGTGTAATAAAGTGTACTGCAGGCAGGAGCAAGGAAATGTTGGGTATAATTTAATTTTATGACACACTTATAATTTAATTGTGGGACAGTCCTATACTGGAGAAGCAAGGGGAGAGCAGCAACTCTGCTCAAATAATTCAGCAGGCAATTGCCCACTTTGCTTTCCCCACAGTGGGGGTGCTGTTTGCACTATGAAACATATTTTTTATTTTGTTTGTGTGCTGTAGCTATTTGCTTTGTTGGCTATTTTATCTCATTAACCTGTGCTTGCAAGTTAACCCCAGAGGGGATGTTGTGTTTGGATTATTATCAGTATGTCATTCATTTTAAGGTTCCAAAAACTAAGGCATCTGACACACTGAGGACCTGCATAGATAAATGGAACAATGTGATTGGTCTACATTAACAGAGATCATATTCATACTGTATGATCATGCAGAAATTTCACTCACAAAACACACCCTGAATTTTGTTCCTTTTTTTGTTATCATTTTTAATTAAAAAACTGAAATATTTTAAAGTCATTTTATAAGCACATAATCATACCCCTTGGAGGGTATCATGCTAAATTGATGTACTTTTTTTGTGACTGAAAGCACTCTGCTATGCCTCATGCCTCCCAATGCCTCTGGAGTGGACGTTGATTAAGCTCAATGAAAGCCCTGCTAGGCTATTGCTTACATGAAAATAAGAATATATGAAACTGCCAGCAGATTTAGGCCAAATGGTCTATCAAGTCTACTTAAATGTGCAGCTAGCAATCTGGGTTCATTGATATTTTTATTTTTGTTTTGGAAAAATACTGTTAAGATTGCTGCTGAAGTTGTTTTCTTCACAAATGTGTGAACATGATGGCATATTAATTGATCTAAAAAAATGCTTTTTTATGCCCCCTGTTATGATACAGTATTTTGTTTTACGAGGTACGTGGCATCTTCAGTTGAAGAAGTAAGTCTTGCAGACATAGCAGTCAATGTGGTGGTCATTTTCAGTTGTGAGCTTTTGTTTTTTGTTATGTTGAGCTTTTCACAGCTTGTTCTGGGGGACTGAGTTCAGGATTTATGTATTGGTTGCACATTCTGTCTTGAAAGTATGTCTGAGATAGAAAGTCCATTGCCACTGTGGTAAGGTTACCACTAACAATGCCAGAGACCTTCGTTTAGAAACAAGCTAATGTCATCATGGATGGCTCAGGGGAGGAGGATCCAGCATATTACAGGACACTGTCCTCCTCTAGGCAGGGAGGATCACTTCCTGCCCTGCAGCACTGCCACCAGGTTTACCACAGGTTGTAGTGTTGTGGAGGCACTGCTGTGGATCAGGAGGATGCCAATGGGAATCTGAGCTGCCACACTTTGCAGGCACTTGGGTTTTCAAGAATGTCGGCATCTTCAGGAGCCTAGAGGAATGAACAAGAAAACCACCCCAGTGTGCAGCAGAATGATGGAGCACTAACTGGCCTGCTGGTGCAGCAGAAGCACTACCGCTCATGAGGCCAATGACCTGGGTTCAGGAACAAGCCTGGGTCATTGGATGACTAGTTGGGGGGAAGATAGTTAATAGTCCCATGGGCACTCACCTCCTCGGTGGGGGCGATAGTCTGTTCTAATATCAATACTGGGGTGACCGCAGAGTTGGAGACATGGATTGAGGAGGATGTTGGCAGCATGATACTGCGCATCTTCAAGGCACTCGTGACATTGGCGGAGGGTGATAAAACTAGAAGAAAGCCCTGACTGAACTCAGGATGCCAACTGCCACCCACCACAGGCCCTTCACTGTCAGCTGGGTTCTACATGTTATGAACTGAAGCTTCAACTCTGCCGAGGGAGTAAGGGTCCATCTCCCAGCAGCCCTTCCTTTGAGGGGGGTTATCCATGGTGGAACAAGCGAGGTTGAGGTAAGTCCCAGAGATGGTGGGTGACACAGCTGGGAAGGGTGATGGGACTGATGGGTTCCTGTCAGGGATATAGGGGGACAAAGTATAGTAAATAAAAAAAAAAGACGATGGTGCACTCTCTGACCCTAACCTGACTGACAAGCCAGCCTTCCTTTGAGGTTCTTAAGGGAGGGCCAACATTTTGTCAGTTGTGGTTAGTCATGCATGCCCTACCTTGTGGCTACTTTAAACAGAATACAGACAGAAAGGTGTGCCTCACTACTCTGTGTGCTGCTTTCAGAAAAATGCTCTACGGCAGACAGAATAGTGCCACCTTGTCTAGTCCCAGTGCTACTGGTAATGCCAGACAAAAAAGCAATAAGAGACTTGTAATATCCAAGTAAAAATAACTATTTATTAAAGGCAATATCTGATATAAAATGGTCAAAACCCTTTGCAGAGATGTGGGCAGACAGACACCATAAAAACTCCAACCAGTTTCGCTAAGGCATCATCAGGGAGTGAAATTAGCAGCCCTGTTCCACCTGAGTTTGGTAGCCCCCTCTATATTATTTCTGTAATTTTTCACATGTGGTCACTGCCTCTCACATTGATGATTGTGCCACTATTTCTATCTGCCAATGGCTACTGGGTAACAGCATAAATAATCACTTGCCGAATGGACTCCTATTTACAAAAATGGCCTTATATCTATGTTATCATTCAGTGCTGCTACTCAGTAGCCATTGGCAGTTAGAAACAGTGGCACAATTAATAAACGTGAAAAGCAGTAAGCAACTCTGATAGTCTATAGGAAATCCCTTTAAGTTTTATTCCTTTAATGTACTAAGAAAAAGCACAAACGGTGCACCGCCCTTCCCTAAGTTCCATATGCACTATGCGCAATATCTATAGCTAAAAATAGACCAGCACGTTCACCACAAAATGTAATCAACAAAAATGATTTAATCACAAAACTTCTAATGGCAAACACAGAAAAATATGCATACTGTTATATTTAAAAGCTGGTACATTGGCACACTCGTGAGAGAGGTGAAAAACAGCAGTCCACATACAGTAGCAGTTATGCTGGGAAATACTGGAGACTAAACCTTACATTTCACCTTGACTAGGTGGGGCTTCTTTAGAGGTATCTACCTGGGTGTCCTGCAATCATTTTTATCATTCTAGAAACTATGACAACCCAAAAGTGCACATGCAGATTAAGTACTAAAAATACATATAATTATAAACCAATACTGCATATTACAACAACCTAACAATCACACCTATATCTATACAATCAAAACACTACATAGTGCAACAACACATGTATAAAAAGATGCACCTTGTGCTATCTGATTGCAGTAGTATACAATAATCTTTAATCCTATTGCTTAAAATGTTATTCTTTTTTTTACATTCCCTTTATCAATGATCCTCAGCCTCTCTCCAGTGTGAGACACACAACGTGACATGATCCCTCCCACCTGAAGCTCCAGTCCCTACCTGTCTGGCACAAACCTCCTCCTCGCAACCTCTGACAATCTGGCCACCCAGATCTAAGCATCCCGGGGCAGGAGCACCAGCTCCTCCTTTGACATTTCTGAAAACTAGACAGGCTGCTGAGGAGTAGGGGGGGGGCACGAGGACAGGCTGTAGGCCCAGCACTGGGAGTAGAGGTTGGCCACTGGTCCCCACCCTCACCTACAGAGGATCAGGGTTTTTTCCTGTGATGTTTCCTCCCCCTAGATTTGGACATGCAATGCATCCAGCACAGGTGCGTATGCTCCCGCGCATGCCCACAGGATAGCCGCAGCAGCCAGTCCCCGTGGTTGCTGGATCGCAAGCTTGCTGTGCCACCAGCCACTGCCAGGAGCCACCAGAGCCTGGGATCAATACCTCCCTCCCAGGACAGGAAGGCAGTCCTCCAGATGCTTGATCCTGTCCTGTCCATGCTGACCCCTGGTGGCCCAAGTTTGCTCCCAAACCCAGGTCACTGGCGTAGCATGATGTGTGGTGTCCAGCTCCTCAACCCTCAGCACCACCAGGCCAGCTTAAACTGTTATTCTTAAATGTATTAAGTATCAGTTCTTGTTAATCATGAAGCATGTTTTCCAACTTTTTTTTCTTTTCTTATGTAGGCTTTAGTCCATGGCTTTAACATTGAACCACAGGAATTCATTTCTCACAAAAATTTCACTATACTTTGAATATCGATTCATTGCAGAAAAGCAAATGAACATAAATGGAAAACCCATATGAAGTATCTATAATAATGGGGGGAAGGGGAAACCAGAAATATGTGCCAACAATTAATTCAAATTTGGGATACAGTGCACCTCACCAGAGATAGCAAATATTTCTGTCTAACCATAAGTACTAACTGAAAATCATAACACGTGGGCATGGAAGATGCTTAAAGCAAGGGGGGATGGGAGTATTAGAAAAAAGGGTGAATTAACTATGAAAAGCATTTACATTTTAAATAATACTATACTTTATAAAACATTCCAAGATAATCATAATAAGTGTACTAAATGCACATAATCATTCAGACCTAGAGCGTAATATTCCCAGGTCTGAAATATCCTTCTTGATTCACAAAAACTTCTTGTTTTTCCAAGTCACCCCCTCTAATATTCCTATTCACCTTTTGTATGGCAAAAAAACTCAATATTATGCTCATTTCTATTTTTCCCAAAAATGTTCTATCCAATAACATATTTTATATTACCATCTTTCCATACCTTACACGTTCTCCAATACATGTTTTAAAACTTCTAATGGTTTGTCCAAAATAAAATGCTTGGCATTGGCATATTAACACATAAACAACATCTTCAGTTGAACAGTTCATAAAGGTATTAAAATAAATATTCTTTTTGTCTCTCGGATATGTTTTTGAAGGACCCTATATAACATAGTCACAACAGGTGTACTGTCCATATTTCTTATTGATCTTTGGTACTTGCCAAAACACATATATTTATCTGTGACCTGTAAGTGGTTTTTACCACTGTATTGTTAATTTTCCAGCCTTTTCCAGTCCATCTATACACAAACCTTGGATTCTCCGTTAGTATATGCCTCAGTTTAGCATCACTAAATGGAAATGACCAACACTTTTGAACAGTTTCTTTCAATTTGCCTACCCCATATGTGTAGGTAATAATCAACCTTGGAAAATTCTATTGTTTTGCTGTCTGCCAGATCGGGAATACATATTAAATAGTAATACAGTTCTAGTCACATATTCAGTTTCTATTGCTACTCTCTTAACATTTTAAATTTTATAGCACCTTGACACAAACCTTTGAACTTAAAATTTCTCTTGTTCTCTCTAAATCACTGAGTCAGTACAATAACGTTTTACTCTCAAAAGTTATCCTTTCAGAATTGCCTGTATCATATGCTGAGGATGGCAACTACTAGCCAATAACAATGTATTTTTGTCAGTATTTTTTACAAACAAATCAGACAAATAATTTCCACAGTTATCCCTATAAAGGCAAACATCTCAGAAATTGATTCAATCCTTCCCCACCATCAATTTAAATTTTAAAGCGAAGTTCGTATCTTCCAAATACAGGAGAAACTGTTTCAGTTCTGACACTGTTCCCTTCCAGATAATCAGTACATCATCAATGCAGTGCTGTCGCAAATCTAATCCCTTTAAATCAGGGTTTGTGGTGGCACTACATATGAATTCTTCTTCTCATGTTGCTAAATATAGGTTTGTAAAATTCATCACAGAGGTTGCGCCCATAGCCGTGCTGCATACCTGCAAAAGAAAATATGCCCTTACACACAAACATATACTTCGGTACCATTTCAACTAATTGCACTAAAATCTCTGTAGGGATGTCATCCAACTCAGTTCTCTGTTCAAGGTAATAATAAATTACATCAAGGCTCTCCTCTGAGTTAATGAAGTATACTAAGACTGAATATCCAAGGTTGAAAAAAACAATCCTGATGCATATCAACAAATTGAACTGTGCTTAGAATATCAGCTGTGTCCCTAATATACAAAGGGAATGTTTGAACAACAGGGGCCTGATTCTCAAAACTCATCGCAAGCTGCACCAAAGGCAACTTGCACTGATTGTTGGTGTGCCAGGCACTCTGCTCCCAGTTCTCTATCGGGTAGGATCCTGGTGGAAAAGTCCCACAGCTTGCAGCAATCATGTCCATGCACCAAACAAACTGCACATCTAGATGGGTTGCTGTAAGCTGCAGGGCAGCCATACACCACTCTAAGACATCTCTGGTGGCTAGAGCCCCCATCCCTTTGTTATAAATAGTAATCCTGACCTAGGTGGCTAGCAGATCCGCCCCCCACAGCCCTGATCCTCTTTTCATATAGTACACATGTCCCCTGGGGTCTAGCAGACCCCCCCCCTTAGCCCCAATCTGCATGAATAATAAAATATATGTCCTTGGTGGTCTAATGGACCCCCCAGCCTCAATCCCCTTATCATTAAAATAATCAGTTCCCTGGTGGTTTAGCAGATGCCTCCAGACCCGATCTCCTTATTAATAAAATAATTAGGTCTCTGGTGGTCTACCGGACCCCCCCACCCTAAGCTGCCAGAATAATATAATTGTTCTTCCATGGTGGTCTCGTGGAGCCCCTGCCCCAATCTGTCTGAGTAATAAAATATCTTTCAGTGGTGATCTAGCAGTCCCTTCCAGCCCTGATACCCTTATCATTAAAATAATCAGGTCCCTGGTGGTCTAGCAGAGCCCCTCACCCCAATCTGCATGAATAATAAATAATTTTTCCCTGGTGGTCTAGCAGACCCCAGCCCCAATCTACCAGAACAGTAAAATGTTCTTTCCCTTCCTTTCTCAGATCAGCCCATGTAATATGAATATATATTTCCCTGGTGGTCTAGTGGCCCCCCCCACTCCCCCAACCCCAGCAGGCGGTGCCTCAACACCTCACTTCCCCATCACATCCCCAAGCTGGCAACTGGCCCAACCCTCTATTCTCCACCATGGCCAGCCACCGTCTGAACTAAAAGGAATATGTGCTGCATATAGTACATACTCATTGACTGATGGAGCTGTCATTCAATGAGCACATACTGTATAAGTATACGCTTCTTGACAGTTCACTTGGCAGCTGGCTATGTTAGAGAGCAGTCAGCTGTGCCAGTCACTGGCTTGGGCATGGGACTGGGGGTGTGGGGTAATGGGGCACTGTCTGCTGGGGTGGGTGGGGTGGTGGTCCACTTCACCTGCAGGGAAATATATATTCCAATCAGTCAATCAATCAATCAATTTTTTTTATACTAGAGAGTACGTGAGCAAAAATGCCAGTCACAAACTTTCGGTTGTACATGAAATTACAAAGATACAAGTGAAACAATTTACAATATACACTGTACATAAAGGCTGAGGTAATATCTTATACACAGGAACTTATTAACAGGCATGAGAGAACAAAAGTGAATACTAAAATAATAATTTACAGGACATAATTTACAAAAGTGATTAATCCCTTAGCATACACCTTTTCCACCCCACTGGCTTAAACACAGTCCAAACAGGAGGATTGCCATTATTAATTACCATTTCTCCACTGTGGGGTTGAAACAGCCCAATTGGGGCAATCCCAAACCTGACAGAGGGCAATCTGTCAGAGAAGAACAGGGTGAACTCTTTGCACCTGGTGGCTGACATTGTTCTAACCTGTTGAAGACAGGCAGCATGAAGTAGCCTGTCCACTGTCTGGAAGAGATGAGCTAGTCTGTTCCTCCCTGCAACAATCTCTGCAACAATCTCTCAAGACAAGAAATTTGCCTTCTTATAAGAAAGTGCCCTTTGGTACTCACCATAGTTAGTCCTAAAAGCCATTCTGTCCTCCTCAGTCCCAGATTTCTGCTAACAATGCTGCTAGCTCTGACCCCTGGTCTTCATCTCCATGAGCTCCTCGTCAATCCATGGGGATCTCAAGTGAGAAGATCTGGGCTGTGCATGGACAGGTTTGAAAGAGTTGAGAGCTGAGGTGAGAGGCAATGGCCCTATAATAAGCCACCACAGCTGTTCATGTACCTGTCCCATAAGCAGCCATCACACCTGAGAGGTCAAACACTGCCTGAACTCCTTTCTTAAGGACTGTATTTGGCCATCTACATAGGGGGTGGACTACTAGGGGCCCCCAAATGAGAACTTTACTGTGCAGTGTTCCAACCACCTGACTAGATCAATCTCAAGGCTGTCTACCTCGATCACAAGTTAGAATACCAAGTCTAAGGAAAGACCATGTCTGTGGGTTGCAATAGTAACAACCTGTGCTAGGCTCAGTAAATGAATTGTCTGGAGGAAGTCTCTCCCAAACGGTGAGAGTTAATTGAAAATCCAAGCACTGAAATTGCCCAGAACCAATCATCTGGGCGATTCCAACACTCTCTCTGTGATGAAGTCTGACTCTTACTGCAGAAATTCACTCTCATGCTCTGGAGGCAAGTACACCAGAAGGATTCTACTACCTGCACCTGGAGCTTCCTGTATAGCCACACATTATAACAATGTGGTAGACTCCACTGAGTGCACCAAAAAGTTCAGGTTGGTTCTAAAACAGATGGCCATATCTCCACCCCTGCAGTCCCTCCTTGAGTTGTGAACCACAAAGAACCTGGCCGGGACAAGCAACTCTGAAACTAGACCTATGTCATCACTCAATTAGGTCTTTGTAATACAGATGAGATCAGCTGGACCTGGTGCATGCCCCATTTTTTGCAGTTTTCAGTTCTGCACTCCAGATTTTACCAAGTCCCCATTCAGTGTAGGGCTATAACAGATTCAAAATATTAGCTGGTCCAGTGCCATGGCAGGCAGGGTTGCTGTCTAACACAATGGTGAACTGGGCTTGAGAATGGACCAGGCTCACAAGGGGTCTGGGAGGGTGAAGGAGGACTAAGCATCCGCTGATTGCTCTCCTCCTTCAAGGAGGGGGGATGGTTCATTGTTTGCAGCATGGCAAATGGTGGTTTGTAACTACATGGGGTAAATCCTGTAATAGTGGGTGATGGGGCTGTGGGTCCCCATCAGATGGGAGTCAGTTGTGTTTTAGCAACTGAAAAAAAGGCCACTGATTTTTGTTTTTTACTGGAAAATCCAGTAAAATTATGGAATTTAGACTACTGCACACTGGTAAAAACAAAGAATTTCATGGATCAATAAATCTATAGAAGTTGCATTTTTCTTATAATTGCTTCTTGTGCTAATTTTAGTTTGCTTCATTTAATGCTTTTTATATTAAGCCTTATTTTATTTTGATTATTAAGAATGACAGTAGAATCCCGGTAAATGCTAGACTAACAAATACTGGTGCAATTCTTGGAATTTCAAGTCTTGAAAGTGGAATTTCATTCTTTAAATCATCAGAAATCAATAATATGACCCATGCTTGGATTAAGATCTAGGTCTTAAATTCAGACATACATGCTTTGCTAATGTTTTGGTAGTATGGTTCACTGTAACATGTAGGCTCCTGTTTCTTCATCTTAGATGCTGACATTTATCAGGGAATCCCCAAGGCACTACAATGAGAAATATATGCCATTTTAGATAATCAATATAGTAAATCATGTAATCAGTCCACACAGCCAATATACTGTACCTCGTATCCTACATAAAGTAGTCTCTCATGCAGAAATGTTAAGAAAGGAGAATTCTTCTTTAGAACTGGGAGAGGTTGGCTTTATTTAAATTTTGAAATAGGAAACATTCTTAAAACTATGTAACTCGACCTTCTCGGGATGTCTCTTATGATTTAAGAGACACTTCTTGTAAAATCTGGGCAACCAGAACAGCTCAGCTTTGTTTTGTGGTCCTAGTAACATAGAAACATAGACTTCGATGGCAGATGAGGACCGCTTGGTCCACTCCATCTGCCCATTTCCCTATCTAATGGATAAGCTGCACATCCTAATTAACCAACAGCTGTCAAAGAGTCCTTATTCACAAAGTCTCCTATACCATGAGAGACACCCTGTCATTGCCCTATTATTGCATAATATAGAAACTGCATGCGAAGGCAAATCTAAAGTCATTATGGTACACATGTACATTATGCTGCCAAAAAAGGATGTTAAGGTTATCATCCCAATAAAAACATTAACATTTGCCTCTTGTATAGACAAGAAAGTCAGTATAAAAAATAAAGTCTCTTATAGTTTGAATCCTCATGGCAAAATTGATTACTGCAAGTTCTAAGACCATAGTAGAGATATCTCTAATATGTGCAGCAAAAGCAAAAAAAAAAAAAAAAATTAGAGTTCATTAATTGAATTGGCCATCGTTTTATGTTTAGCCATTCTTTTTCCTTTTATCTATTTATATAGTACATAAGTAAAATCCCTTTTAGGACTTAAAAGCTGCTTTGAACTAATTAATCAATTAATCTGTGCCTGCTATAGTTATTTTTTACTTTATATAGCTACTACAGCACTGCAGGAGTGTACTGTAAAAGTGTACTGTGCTCTAAGTATTCAGTGGAAATGAAAAAAAAATAAAGACATGTCTAAAATATATATTTTTTGCAATGTAGAATAACTCCACTACTAAACTTATTATCTTCCATTGCACTTACACACTTTATACAGACATATTTTTATCTTACCATTTTTTACACAGACTAGCCCAATCAATATACAACCTGTTTTTTTCAGTGGATTCTGCTTCTATCTACTTTTACAACTAGAAAAACTAATAGACTGGAAATGTCATGAGGCTTTCTAATGCTGACAAAGTGAGCCAGTGGCTTAAAGATAAGAAATGATTATGGGATAATTTTACCTGGAAAATAAATCCTTAATACATAAAAATGGCCTTTGTGTGTCTTTTTATATTAAGTAAATGTTCTCTTTATGCTCCTTCATCTTTTGAACTGTTTACTGGCTTGAAACCATCTTTGTTTGTATTGGGAGTCAGCACATGTCAAGCCTTTGCATGCTTACATCATAGACTCCTGCTACAGAAAGCAGTCCTCTGTAACTGTTACAGTAATTCATTTAAATGCTGATGCTAGACAACACCATTGAACTAAATGCTGGATCCCACTTGAAAAAAAATTACACCTGTAAGGCGACTGGCTCTCGCACCTACCCCCCCCCTCAACCATTTGCATTCCAAATACTGGAAACATATACATCATTCTGTTTATTTTTAAATTATACCATTTTTGTTTTATTTATTCACTTTTGTCCAGTGGGCCTTCCCCATCCTACCCTCTTGCTATAGTCTAAGTTAAGTGCTGTAACTTACTATGTTACTTACAGTACTGTTCATATTGTTCGGTGACTGACTTAGGAGGAGAGAGGAGGGCTATGTCAGTTGCCGAGTATTTACTGGTGATACAATTGAGTTTTTAGTTATTTGTGGATTCTGCCACCCTCATAGAGTTTTTTAGTTATTTGTTGATTCTCCCCCCCCCCACCCCACCATTGGGTGTTCACCTATGGCTCCATAGCACTGTCAGTTTCCCCAAAATTCCTCTTATTTATGGCTGGCAGCCACTGTGGTCTTTGCTCTCCCTGCCCTCAGATCAGTGTGCATCTGTGATGGGTGTGTTGAAGTGATGGAAGAATGGCTGGTGTTCCCCATCCCTGGAATGTCCTTGTGGCCAAGGGAGGGAAAAAACCTGCTACTTTTTGGCAGCAAGGAAGAGGTGACAATTTGCAAGTTCATTTGTTCCCATTTCAGGCATTTTGTAAAATGGGGGAATTGGCACAAGAATGGACCCCCTGAGTGGCTTGTTGGCTGAAGATGGAATTAATGTACTGAGGTTCTCCTACTCTTGATTCAGTTCAGGAGTGAGCCGGGGAATGAAGACCAGCAGTGGCTGTCAACCGTATATAAGAGAGGAGTTCAGGGGATACTGATGCTGCGACAGAGCCATAGGTTATCACTTATTTGGGTGGGTGCAATAACATTTACAGAGGACTGCATTCTGTATTGGGAGTCTGTGATGTAAGCATGCAAAGGCTTGACTTGCGCTGACTCCCGATATAGAAAAAGACCGGGTCAAACCATTAGACAGTTTAAAAGATGAAAGGAGCATACAAGTACTGTATGCTTTTGAACATTTATTAAGTAAAAAAAAAGACACACAAAGGCCATTTATTGCTATTAATGACTTATTCACTGGGTAAAATTTCACAGAAACATTTCCAATCTCCTTTAAGTGATGCTCGTGTTCATCTTGGGATTCTGTGCTCACTCAGTGTGCATATTCAGCCAGCAACTTCTGCACAGCACTTGCCCTTGCTGTGCACTAGTTATAGTGCCTGTACACTGCCACCAAGATATTCAGACAAATTACCCCATCACTAACACCATTTAATATTGGGGGTGTGCATGCTGTGCACATGCAGTGCAAATGCCTAGTAGTGGCACAGCACAGCATAGAGCTAGTGCAGCACAGTGCACTTCCACAGCCCTGAATATTGCACTGGAATGGTAACATGAAATGCATGAATTCTGAATTCTACAATATTCTATTAGTGTATGTGATGCTTTGCCATCTGGTTACGATTAGTGTATGATATTTGTAATATAAAATATAGTATGTGATTGTCTCACATAAGACAGCCTGTGCTTCCATGGGTGACCCCCCTCCCCCCCTCCAGTTTCAGTGAAGCTACAGGATATATAAACTGACCAGGAACCATTTCATTAACTGACTTTCTTCAAAAAGGCATTTTATTATCATTTTATGACATGCCTAAGCTTTTTGAAGTGCAAACCAAATGTGACTTTATGACTTCAGAAACAGGACACAATTAGGTTGATTCCTGTTAGCATTTTAACACATTGGTGCCAGTGTGGGATTGCTAAGTTCAAAAGAAATATGTGTAATTAGGGACTTATATACAGGAAATGTATTTTTCTTCAGATTGCAATTTATTAAAAATACCTCCTGATAGGAAATCATTTGTTGTAATTTTATACTGTAAAATGAGGAGCTAGATGACTCACAGAAGGCGTGTGGAGAATCATTTTGGGACTCTAGACAGCCACAGCTCTCTGATCTAACTTTAAAACACACTTCCAGAGGTAATACTTTAGATAGCAAAAATCTAAATGTATTGTGGTAGGAGTTTTGCTTTGTAATTTTCCCTTGTTCTTTTATGGGATTGTGAGTTCTTTGATATATTGTGTGTTTACATTTTTCATATTTTTAGCATCTTTTAGTAAAGTACATTTTCTTAAGATACTGCCTGGGTGTGTCTTCCAAGTTCTTTTTGCATGTGATGTATACGTGATTAAGTCTGACAGCTGATTGAAGGACTTGATAGTGAAACTAAACTGGTAAAAGGAAAGAATATACCTAAGGTCTCTTATACAGTTTAAAGGGTTCATTTTGGAACCCTGGATGGGTGCCCCTGGTGAAAGACTGTACCGCAATCCCCAAAGAGGGTACATATCTGAGCCTGTTCACTGGGTATGCTTACATAAGGTTCACAGTTTGAATCCCCCCAGAACTTGAGGCTAAAGATGATTTGAACCCAAAAGCAAACAGGTTGATTACCCTGTATGTTACCTGTTCACACTATTGCACTCAGGTTGGCACCGTGGGAGCAGAGGCCCTGACCTGCGGAGTGCGTTTGTGACAGATTTGGTTAGCAGCAGTGTGATAAATTTGGTAACACAAGCTTACAAGGTCATTGACAGTGTAAAGGTGTGTGGCACATTCATAAGGTAGAAACAATGGGCAGACTGGATGGGCCTTATGGGCCTTATCTGCCTTCAACCTCTATGTTTCTATGTTAACTGTTCAGTGTGTCAGCTTAATACTGTACAGCTCACTTGAAAAATAAGGCAGTGATTTATTTTTTAGGAAGAAACAGAACTATATAATTTTGCTTACAGTCTAAGTTCCTACCTGCTTTATTTTTTTTTTCTCTCTAAAGTGCAAGTTAGAGTAACCATAGTTAGGGAAGAAGATGGCTTCCAACTACAGTGGGTACATTGCAGACTACTTGAGGCAGTTGTGCCAGGACAGAGGAGTCCAGTATGAGGGGAACCAGCAAGCAGAACTTCATGGATGACCTGATGGCAGCATATGCCCAGAGAATAGAGTCACAGACTGTGACTGAAAAGGACCAGATCTTGGGCATGGAGGGGCCAGTGGCCAGTGCAGTGTCCAGATCTGGAGAGGAAGACAGCAGAGCCAGTGCAAGTGAAGGGCTACAGCAGCAGGGGAAGGTCACCAGCATTCTGGAGCCAGAAGCAATCAGGCTGCAGATTGAATTACGCCAATGGAGCTGGAGTTCCAAAGCAACAACTTCAGTGAGAAGCAGAGTGAAAGTGGCAAGAAGCAGAGTGTGAAGAGAGTGAGAGCCTGAGGTAACATGAACTGGAGAAGCTATGACTCCAACCACCAGCACCAGAGCAGGTAAGTGGCTTGGGTTTAACTGGAACTACAGGACTGGGTTACAAATTAAATTCCAAATGAATAGCTGAATTTAAAGAGGGGAAGGATATGGATGCCTTTTTAAATTCCTTTGAAAACATTTGTATTCAGACAAAGGTTCATAGAGGGCCCTGGAGCTTCCAGCTATCCCTGCTACTTACCTGGAAAGCTCGGGATTGGGTCAAATGGACAATGTGGGCAGTAATGATTACAGAAAACTTAAAGCTACACTTTAAAAAAAAAGTTTGATTTAACTGCAGAAGCATACAGAGCTAAATTGTGTAACCTCAGGAGAAGCCCTGACATGAGCAACGAGGAGCTAGCCACAAAATGATGTCAGTTTTTAAAATGTTGGTGGGAAGGAATTGAAGCAAACTCTGTAGATAAAATGGAAAATGCTATATTGTTAGAGCAGTTTTTTGGGGCATGCCTAGAAGAGCTGAAAACCTGGCTGGAGGATCGAGATCCAAAAACAGTGTAAGTGGCTGCTGAACTCTTGGACCACTATGCCAAGAGTAGACCTTCTCTGTGAGCAAATGGGGCAGGCATAGCAGTGCAGAATGGGAAAAGCACACCTTCAGGGCAGCTAAAACCCTCACTGCCTCCACTGAAACCAGTTAGCCTCAGGTTTTAAAGTAAAGATCTTTCTGAGAAAAGAAATGAATGTTGGGCTTGCAAAGAAACTGGGCATATTGCCAGACAGTGTCCCAAAAGGATGAGCAATGCACAGAATTGGGTCAGGAAAGAAGTAGGTTGTCTGTGTGTCCCTGGAAGCATGCCTGTGAACATGAGGGAACACAGGTACCCAGTTACGGTGAATGGTGTACAGACACAAGGGTTAAGGGACACAGGGGCATCCCTGATGCTGGTAAAAGGGGATCAGATAGAGCCTGGTCAGATTATACCCAATAAATTTGCAACTGTACAAGGATTCACTAGTGAGGAGAAAACATTGCCACTCACTAGTGTTCTCCTAGAATCAGAGGGAAATAGGGGGAACTGTACAACAGGTGGCAGTAGCCAAAACTTTAGCATTTGACATCATCCTGGGCACCAAGCTCAAACAAGGGATGGTGTGTGCAATTACCCATAGCCAAGCAGCAAGGGGAAATTGTAGTTCCCTGGACCCCACAGATGCTATTGTGGAAACCACTGGGTGACTGATTCCCCAGCCTGTGTCTCCTGATTTGGAGACTAATGTAAGGGGGTAGAAATTTCCCCAGTAGCAGTTAACCCAACAGCTATGGAGGGTTATGCCGAAGAAGGAGGGGTGACCAGTTGGCAGAGGGTTAGGGATGACAGTGATCCTGAGTGCCCTGATGCTAGAGCTAGGGACCCTAGTTTAGATACTAATGGGGACATGTCCCAGGCCTTGGGAATGTGTAAGAAGTTTACAGCTGCTAAGAAAAGTGTCCATAGTCAAGAGAAGCTGAAGGCTTTGGCAGACTCTGATGGAGCACAGGGAGGTGACGGAAAACATAAAGTGTATTGGGAAAATGGACTGATGTATACTCGGGATGCTATGGCAGAGGAAGGGGTGATAGGCAGGCTGCTTGTCATTCCCCAAGGGTTTCATGAGCAGTTGCTCAAGATTACACATGATATTCCCTTGTCTGTTCATCTGGGAATTGTGCCCAATATACAGCGGTTGGCCAAGAATTTCTATTGGCCCAACTTCACCCAGCAGGTGAAAGAGTATTGCAAGTCTTGTTACCAGTGCCAAGAAATAGGGAAGGTGGGTAAGAAAACCCAAGCTGCCCTAATTCCATTGCCCATAGTGGAGGAGCCATTTCCTCGGGTGGGGATGGATATTGTGGGGCCTTTAAATACCCCAGCACCTCCGGGACGAGGTTCATCCTAACTGTGGTGGATTATGCCATGCAGTATCCAGAGGCAGTTGCCCTAGCCTTACTTGGGATTTTCTCCTGTGTTGGGTTTCTGCAGGAAGTTATCACCGATCAAGGGTGTTCCTTCATTTTGGACCTGATAAAATGTTTGTGGGAGAACTGTGGGGTGGTGCAGAGAAACACAACACCTTATCACCTGCAAGCCAATGGGCCTGTGGAAAGATTTAATGGTACCCTGAAGTCAATGCTCCAAGTGTTTGCTGAATAGCATGGGAGGAACTGGGAGAAACACCTTCCCCACCCGTCGTTTGCATACAGGGAGGTGCCCTAAGAGTCAACAGAGTTTCCCTCCTTTGAGTTCTTATATGGATGCTGGGTATGTGGGCCCCGAGACTTGATCTGGGAAGACTGGGAAGCCAAGTACACCACCCAGGGAACTCCCATAGTGG
Organism: Neoceratodus forsteri; assembly: GCA_016271365.2. Classification (NCBI taxonomy): domain Eukaryota; kingdom Metazoa; phylum Chordata; order Ceratodontiformes; family Ceratodontidae; genus Neoceratodus; species Neoceratodus forsteri. The sequence continues at coordinate 865,219,204 of CM057458.1, read as the reverse complement.
ATTATGTCCTTAGGTTTAGGGAAAGGCTGAAGGAGGATATGGGGATAGCCCAGAGCAACCTGGCAGCTGCCCAACAGAAACAAAATGTATGGTATGAGTGCAGAGCCAGAGCTCACTCATACACAGTGGGTCAGGAAGTCATGATCCTTATCCTGGTCTGGAAAGACAAGCTGCAGGCTGAGTGGACAGGATTGTACAAAAGTAGTTAGAAAGGTAAATGACATAAACTATGTCATAGAATTACTTGACAGAAGACATACAGAAAGAATGTACCATGTCAACATGATGAAGCCATATGCTAATAGGGCTGACATGGTGTTTGCAGTATGTAGTCTTGAGGAGGGGATGGACAAAGGAGACCCCCTTCTGGACTTGCTGGAAGAAAGCAAGCAGGAGTCCTCTGTGGAGGCAGTTAAATTGTCACTCCAGCTGGCCTCGGACAAGATCCAGGAAGTTAGGGAGGTTTTAGCAGAATTTGTCCCACTGTTTATCACCAAGCCTGGAATAACCCCCTCCATGATGCACAATGTAGAGACAGGGGCACAGACCCCAATACGGCAGACAGCATATCGGGTGTCAGAGGCTGTCCAAAAGGACATTAGGAGGGAGGTGGAGGAAATGCTAGATTTAGGGGTAACCCAGTGATCTCACAACCCTTGGGCCTCACCCGTAGTTCTTGAGACCAACCCAGATGGCTCAACTCATTTCTGTGTGTGCTATTGTGGACTGAATGCAGTCATGAAGTCAAATGCCCACCCGATGCCCCAGACTGATGAACTCCTGGACAAGTTGGGAGGGATGACATACCTTATGACTATTGACCTGACAAAGGGGTATTGGCAGGTAGAGTTAACTGACAGAGCTAGGGAGAGGTCAGCCTTCAACACTCCAATAGACTTATTTGAATTTAAAGTAATGCCTTTTGGAATGAAGAACACCCCGGCCACTTTCCAAAGGTTGGTGAACCAGGTGTTAAATGGTGCTGAGGAGTATGCCGTGGCAAACCTGGATGACATTACCATCTTTAGTACCAGCTGGGAGGAACACCTTTCCCACCTTAGAGAAGTGCTGAGCAGGATACAGAGGGCCAGGCTCACTGTCAAAGCTGAGAAGTGCCAGGTGGCCATGGCTGAAGTGACATACCTCACGCATGTTATAGGCTGGGGACAGATCTGTCCCAACCAAGTAAAAATAGAGGTGATCAAGGCATGGCCCAGACCAGAAATGCAGAAGCAGGTCAGGAGTTTTCAAGGGACAGCAGGGTACTATAGGAAATTTGTACCCAGTTACAGTACCCTGGCTGCTCCCCTATCTGACCTGGTAAAGAAAAAAACACCTAAGAAAATTACCTGGGAATCAACCTATGAAAAAGCCATTACCAGGCTAAATGAGGCACTGTGCAGTGCTCCAGTGTTGACAAGTCCTGACTACAGCAGATCCTTTATAGTCCAGACTCACACCTCAGATGTGAGTATCGGGGCAGTACTGAGTCAGACATCTAACCAAGGGAAAGATCACCCCATAGTGTACCTGAGTAAAAAGTTACTTCCCAGGAAGCAGACTTACTCTACTGTGGAAAAAGAGTGTCTTGCCTTAGTGTGGGCCCTAAAGAAGTTAGAGCCATATTCATATGGGCAGCATTTTAAGGTACAAACTGACCACAACCCCCTGGTTTGGCTGACACAAATGGGAACAACTAATGGTAGACTATTAAGATGGAGTCTTGCCTTGCAAGGGTATGACATGACAATCTTGCATAGGGCTAGAGTGACCAATCAGAACTCAGATGGCTTGTTGTGTCTCTATGAGGAGTGAACTGACTTAGGAAGCTTATCCCAGGCAGGGGATAGAGCCCCCAAATTCAGTCTAGGTGGGGAGGATTGTGATGTTTGGCCAGCTGGTTATGATTATTGTATGATATCTGTAATAAAAAATATAGTATGTGATTGTCTCACATAAGACAGCCTGAGCTTCCATAGGTGTCCCCCCCCCAGGTTTCAGTGAAGCTACAGGATATGTAAACTGACCAGAAACCATTTAATTAACTGACTTCCTTCAGAAGGGCATTTTATTACCATTTTATGACATGCCTAGGCATTTTGAAGTGCAAACCAAATGTGACTTTGTGACTTCAGAAACAGGATGTCATTAGGCTGATTCCTGTTAGCTTTTTAACACATTGGTGCCAGTGTGGGATTGCTAAGTTCAAAGGAAACATGTGTAATTAAGGAGTTATATATAGGAAATGTCTTTTTTTCTTCTGATTGCACCTTATTTAAAATACCTCCTGATAGGAAATCATTTTGTTGTAATTTTATATTGTAAAAGGAGGAGCTAGATGACTCACAGATGGGGTGTGGAGACACAGAGTTTAAAGTGATACTTGTGTCTGAAATGTATGTCATATCATTTTGGTACTCTAGAGAGACACAGCTCGCTGATCTAACTTTAAAACACACTTCCAGAGGTAATACCTTAGATAGCAAAAATGTAAATGCATTGTGGTAGGAATTTTGCTTTGTAATTTTCCCTTGTTCTTTTATGTGATTGTGAGCTCTTTGATATGTTTATTTATTTATTTGCTTTTGTTAATCGGATAAGCACACTAGATAGCCAAGTGCCTATTTTTAGGTGTGATCCGGAAGGGTTACAGGGAGAGTGAGTAGAAGTACAGTAAGGAAATCAAAGTAGCATACAGAGATTAACAGGTATCGCGGGGATTACATTAGGTTGTTAACAGTATTTGAGAACTAAATGGCACAAGAACAATACAGTAATGGTACATACAGGGAGGATTTGAACAGTAAAGAATTCAAGGAAAGCCTACAGAGAATAACAGGCTTCATAGGGATAACATTAGGTACCTAAACAGCATTTTAGAACTATATGGGACATGATCAATGCAGTAAAAGTACATACAGGGTGGATTTGAGTATGCATAACAGGTACGATCAGAGTAAAAAGGACTAAGAATAAGTGCCCGCAGGAGGAGGGTGCACAAGGGAGGGTAGACAAGTACTAGTTACTCAATGAAGTACATGAGGATAAGTGCAGTTAGCGCTGAGGCCCCCACCCTAATTAGCCTGGGGTGGAAGTGGGCTATGCTAGTTGGCTACTAGGTGCAGGAACACACTGAAGAAGATTTTAAAAAGTTCCAAAGGGAGGCCTTAAAGCTGGGATGGGAGGGGGAGGACCATGTTAGTGCAGGGAGTGAGTTCCACATTTTTGGGGCATAGGTGTGAAAGGCCCGATCTCCCACAAGGGAACGGGTTCTTGGGACCAGGCGATCCAGTGACACCCTAGATCTTAGGCGATAGGAAGGGGTGCCGGGTTTGAGGGGAAGGGCAAGGGCAGAAGGGGTGGCTGATCGGATAATGTTGTCAATGAGGTTTCCGAGTACAAAGGTACAGTGCTTCTCCAGGGGGAGCCACTCCAGATGCATGTAGCGATCACAGAGGTGTGTGAGGGGAGGGGCGGAGAGTGCAGATCAATATATATTGTTATAGGCCGTGTCCCATTTCGAGAGGCTGGATTTGGGTACTGAGGCAAAGGTGATGAGCCCATAGCAGAGTGTAGGGAGGAGGACCCCCCCTGGCTATGGCCATACTAGCAGCTGGAGTGAGGCAGCTTTTGGCTCAATAGGCTAGGACAATCTGACCATTGGTAGCCTTACAAACATTCCAGATGTGGAGGGTAAGATCCAACTGCAGGTCCAACATGACGCCCAGGTACTTGGCGGTGGCTACTGTCTGTAGGGGAGAGCCGTCAGCCTCATAGATTTGCAGGGGAGCAGGGCAGGATTGTATTCTGTTCAAGGAACCAAAAAGCATGGCTTGGGTTTTCTTGAGATTCAGGGTAAGCCTATGGTCACCTAGCCAGGTTTGGATGTGCTTGAAGTCAGAGTTTAAATGGGAGTTTATTGTGGAGATGTTGTGGGAGCTGGCCAGGACGATGAGGTCATCCGCATACAGGGTGGTGAGTCCGTGGGCAGAGACGTATGGCAGTTCGTTGATGAAGAGTGAGAACAGTGTGGGACCCAGAACGGATCCCTGTGGGATGCCACGGAGGACTGGTGAGGGGTTGGAGAGGGTCCAATTGAAGCTAGTATACTGCTGCCTACTGGAGAGGTAGTTTAGGAACCAGGCATGGGCAGTGGGGGGAGAACTCAAGAGATTGGAGCATGGAGCAGAGGAGGGAGTTATCGACCCTATCAAAGGCTTTGGAGAGGTCCACGAAGATAGCTCCGGTAAGTTTGCCTTGGTCAGCAGCAGTCCTAATCTGTGAGGTGACTACAGCAAGGGCAGTGGACGTGCTGTGTCCTTTCCTGAAACCGTGTTGTGCGGGAGAGAGGATATTGTAGTTCTGGATATATTGGGACAGTTGAGAGGCAACAGCTTTCTCCAGAAGTTTGCTAGTGGCAGACAGAATGGCGATGGGACGGTAGTTAGTGGGATCTTTGGGGTTACCCTGTTTTAAGATGGGGACAACCTTAGCCACTTTCCATAAAGGGATGATCCTGGTCTCGAGGGAGGTGTTGAAGATGTGCGTGATGGGCCTGGCAAGAAGGTGGGCCCCTAGTCTGAGCAGTTTGGGCTCGAGACTATCATGCCCAGCCCCGCTGTGAGGGGAGAGGCCAGCGAGTAGCTTCTGAGTCTCGATTGCTGAGATTTGTTGAAGGTAGAAGGGGGACTGGGGGTAGAGACTGTACAGGGGATGCTGGGGGACTTAGGGGCTGAGGATTGGGAGGGGGCAGATAGTTCAGAAAACATGGAGTTAAAGGAGTTTGCAATGGTATGGGGGTTATTACAACTGACCCCACCAATGAGTAGGTCAGTGACCTGCACTCTAGCGGACCCACCAACCTCATTCTTGATATTTTGCCAGAAGCTCCTCAGATTGTTGGCAGGGGCAAGAAGGGTGGATTGGCAGAACTCGCTTTTTGCTGAGCGGATTGCCCTTTTGCAGGAGTTTCTAAGGTGTCTGTATGCAAGCAGGTCATTGTATTTTTGGGAGGCCTTGTAGGTTTCCCAGCATTTGTCCCTGACCTTTATGAGGGAGAATAGGCCCCCATGAAGCCATTTGGTGACGGTACCCCTCACCCTCCTTCTGGTGAGGGGAGCGTGTCTATTCTGAAGGGGGATAAACTCTGCTAAGAATGAGTCCAGGGCAAGTGCTGGGTCACTGGTGGCAGTGACCCCTGACCAGTCAATTAATAAGAGGTCAGAAAGGAAATATTGAATGTTAAATTTGGAATAATCCCTCAGCTCAATCGCCTTACTGGGAATTTTGGGCTGTGAGATGCCCCATATGCAATAGATGGGAGAGTGGTCGGAGATAACATCTGGGAGAATCCCTGATGATGTGATTCTGTCAGGTCTGTTGGACAGGACCCAGTCAATAAGGGACCCTTCCCCCCCCGTGAGGAGAGCCTTGTGGGTTCAGTTATTAGTTGGTTTAGGGCAAGGCCCGAGAGCAGGGGCTCATATTGTTTACAATTGGAGCCCATCCAGTTAAGGTTGAAGTCACCTATAACAAGGAGCTCATTGGGGCCGGTTTTATCACCAATGCAGTTAAGCAGGGAGGAGAGTCCAAGCAGACCAGCCTTTGGGGGTTGTATGCACAGATTAGGTGGATTTTCTTTGTGTGACCAAGCAGAAGAAGGGCATGCAGGAACTCACAGACAGGAGGAGGAGTTGGTGAGTGAAAGATGGGAGACACATTTAAGTGCACCTTATAATAGAGGAGCATCCCGCCTCCCCTCTTATTCCCCGCTCTGTCTCGTCTAATGAGGTTGTAGCCCGGGAGGGTGCACATAGCATCAGAAATGTGAGGCTTAAGCCAGATTTCTGAGAGACCCAAGATATCAGGCTTGTGGTGGGTGACCCAGGCAGTGAGCTCGTTAAGGTTGTGTAGGAGGCTGCGCACATTCAGGTGAGCTATTTTGAGCCCTTTAGTGGAGAGCCATGGGGGGAGGACTTGAGAGGGGCTCGGGTGGTTTGCTGACTAAGCAAAGAGGTTGTGCCCCTGGTAGGTCTGGGGGGCACTGGGGGGACTGTCATACTAGCTGCAGGTAGCTGTACGAAAGCTAGGGCTATATGGTGAATGGAAGCAGCAGAGGTTGAATTGTAAAACGCAGCAAAAGGGAGTATAATGAGCTAGGCTATGAGGGTGGCCACTAGTGGTGGGTGAAAATAAGCTGCAGATGGGAAACAGGGCTGATGGGTTATTTTCAGCCTCATGTGATCTTCTGCAGCCTATATAAGGAGGAGTCGACCAAGGGTGGTGGTGGGGGCGGTGGGGAGCTGAACGTGTAGCGTTCGGCAGGGCTAGAATGTCCACGCCAACTGGAGAGCAGCTGCAGTTTCAAATAAAGAGCGCCAAGCAGTAGCAGCAGTCTGAGGTCAGTAAACACAGCTGGGAAGCGCCACCGAGCCAGAGACTATCGGTAAGGCACCACAGGAGTAATTTAAATTCAAAGAAAAAGTTCTGCAGGGCTGGGCTGGTTCATTACCTGGCGAAATTAGGGATCCTTTGAGGCAGCTGGGGGAGGGCAGCTTATGATCCCTCATGACCTCCGTGACTCCGGGGGATGTGGTGAAATTAGGGATCCTTCGGGGCAGCTGGGGGAGGGCAGCTTACGAGCCCTCATGCCCTCCGTGACACCGGGGGGTCTGGCGGAATTAGGGATCCTTCAGGGCAGCTGGGTTACCATCTTTAAGTAAAGTACATTTTCTTAAGATACTGCCTGGGTGTGTCTTCCACATTCTTTTTGTATGTGATGCATACGTGGTTAAGTCTGACAGCTGTTTGAAGGGCTTGATGGTGTTACTAAACTGGGAATAGGTAAGAATATACCTAAGGTCTCTTATAGAGTTTAAAGGGTTCATTTTGGAACCCTGGCTGGGTGCCCCTGATGAAAGATTGTACCACAGTCCATGAAGAGGGTAGGTATCTGAGCCTTTCATTGGGTATGCTAGCATAAGGTTCAAAGTTTGAATCCCCCTCAGAACTTGAGATTAAAGGTGATTTGGACCCAAAAGCAGACAGGAGGGTTACCCTGTCTGTTACCTGTTCACACTATTGCACTCTGAGGTTGGCACTGGGGGAGCAGAGGGCCTGACCTGCAGAATGCATTTGTAACAGTGTACACTCACAGATGCATAAACATAAGCCTCATATGAAGCCAGGGCCTCAATTTTATCTGTGGCAGGGTTAGCAGTAAAGATTTTCCTTTCATGCTGGTTAGGATATAAGGGTATTATTTCATGGTCATCAAAGAAACACCAGGGCCACATATTCAAAACTTTGCCCATGGGTAAAGTGAGTACACCCTGCTTGCCGGAGCCCAATATTCAATGGGAGCTGTGGTATGTGCTAAAGTGGTTAGTACACATGCTAACAAATAATGTAAACAGTAGGCAAAGGAGGGGCGGTGAGAGGAATCCTGGTGCAGTGCAACATTCAGCATGGTAGTGCTGCACAAAGGGAATACTGCAGATGGTAAAACGTCAAGAGATCGACTGAGTAGCGTCAACTCATCAGATGGGTAATGAAATAATAGTGCTGACAATTTGGGCAACATGGACTTGCACCCTTCCCCGAGTTATGTCCCCCCACAAAGTAGGAATCTATAGTAAGGGGATCACCCTGGGGGTCTGTTGCCCTTCCGATGAGTCACTGTTTTTTGTTCGCCCATATGACATGGAACCATTGTGGACCACCTTGCATAATTACCACTGAGAAGAAGCTTGACTTACTCTTGGCAACCTTTGTGGCTGGGCAGAGCCACTACAGCTAACAACCACATTGGCAACTGGGAGAACATACCTGTTCCCAGGTGGCTTGTGACACCCACACCCACCCACTGATCCCTGTCCACAGAAAAACTAAAAACATTTCCCTGGTGCTCAGTGGTCTGCCTGCCATCTGATTGCTGTCCCATATAATGTACAAAACTTCCCTAGTGCCTGGTAGTCCCGTCTACCCGCCAATTGTAGTCCTGTATAATTTACAAAATCTCACTGGTGCCTAGTGGTCCCCCACCCTCCAATCACCATCCAGTATAATGTACAAAATTTCTCTGGAGCCTAGTGGTCCCCCCATCCTTCAATCACCATCCAGTATAGTGTACACAATTTCTTTGTTGCCTAGTGGTCTCCTCGCCCTCCAATCACCATCCAGTATAATACAGAACATTTCTCTGATGCCTAGTGGTCCCCCAACCCTCTGATCACCATCCTGTATAATATTAAATATTTCCCTTTTGTCCAGTGGTCCCCAAATTCTCTCAGATTACCAGCCCCATATTATAACACTTATTCTCTGGAATATAGTGGCACCCCCAAAACATAAATACCCTGTTCCTGTATTAGCAAAAGTTTTTTCTGGCATCTAGTAGTCCTCCCTGCACCACGAGCACTGACCAACCCACTCTGCACCCCCCTTACCGTCATTGACAGTGCCACTGGAAACCCTACGGCAACTGACACAGCCTTCCTCTCACCATCTCAGCTGGCCACCATATGCGATGACAGAGCATGAACTCCTACACTGTAAAGGGAGCACACATACTGTCTACTGTAGACAGTACAAGTATTCCATTTACAGAACAGGGGACGCACAATCCCTGTCATTGCATATGGTGGCTGGTCGAAGTGGTGAGTGAAGTGGTGGGCTGGTCACCATATGGGCTCCAATGACACTGTCAATGAAGGTAAAGGAGGAGTTGCAGGGTGGGTTGGTCAGAGCCCACAATGTGAGGGGAGTCACTAGGCAGCAGGGAAAACTTTTGCTAGTACAGTGACAGGTTTCACGGATGGCGGGGTGCCACTAGATGCCAGGGAGTAAATGTTATAATATGGGGCTGGTGATCAGAGAGCGGGGTGACCACTGGACACCAGGGACATTTTTTACATTATACAGGATGGTGATCAGAAAGTAGAGGAGATCACTAAACACCAAGGAAATTTTTTACATTATATGGCATGGCGCTCGGAGGGTGAGGGTGCTACTAGACATCAGGGAATATGTTCACTTTTATGGGACACAGCAATCAGGGTGGGGGTGCAAACCTGTCACTGCTTCCCATACAAATGTGCTCATAATGGCATGCAAATGGTCCTTAGTGCCTTGCATGCCTAATAGGTTCATTTACATGGTGCCCTCTAAATATCATGTTGGGAGCTAGCAGTGATATCAGGTCTGGGGTGCTGTTCCTTGCACTGCCAGGATCCATGTTGAGGCAGTGCACTTGTCTTAGCACTCTGCTGGCATGCCCCTATATTCAGTTGGATAGTACCAGGGTGCTATCAAAAATGAATGCAGCATCCTCAAGGTTGTGGGCAACGGGAAAGCGCAGCTCAATCCTTTGCACTCTGCTTTGCCCATTTTTCAATATAAATACTCCAAATAGTGCTTTACTTTGTTTAGAAATTTGTTTATGTGTGTAAGGAGGGGTTCTAAGGCCCATATTCAGCCTGCCATGCTTGCGCTGCACTAGCACTAGCACCAGTACACTGCCAGCAGGATATTCAGATAAATTGCCATGGTGTTAACACCTTTGAATATATGGCTCGAGTGCAGTGTACACATGCAGCACAAATGCATCGCACTGGCCCAGCACTGCATACCACTTGTGCAGCACAATTTTGCATTTTTGCACCACTGAGTATAGCACTGAACACAGTGGGAAGATGTGGGTGTGAGAGGAGGGCACTAATGAAAGACACACAACATAGAAGCAAAGGTATAAAAAGCAAGCTTTACTAATAATAATGGCCAATGGCACATGACAGAAACCAAAAGAAAAATACATAAAAAGCAAGTGGACCTGTCCATAGAAAATCGCGGGACGGGGACAAAGGAATAAAGGCACCTGCCATCAGAGAAAAGGGGAAGACAAAATAATAAGGGAACCAGCCTGTCAAGGGGAGAACAAAGGCATAAGGGCACTCTCCTATATAAGGGGGGGGGGAACAATGTGAACGCTCCCATATAAAGAAGGGAGGAACAAAAGACAACAGTCACCTGCCAGCATAAATGGGAGGAGAGGGACAAAAGACAATGGGCACCCATCTGTATAAAGGGGTGTGTGGGAAACAAAATAAAATGGGCACCTCCGCATGAAAATAAAACAACAAGGCATCCACCCATCAATAAGTGCTAAAACATAAAGGGCACATGCAGATCAACAATAACTAATAAATGAAAGGCACACACCCATTACGAAACAGAACAATAAAATCTCCACTGCTGTTGTGGTGGTGGTAGGTGATCTTACAGTTACCATGCCAGTGTGCTGGCAGTCCTTGAATGGTGCTAGTGCAATTGCAATTGTGCAGGTATGGTCTCCCAGCTACCACCACAGTAGCAGTCACAGTAGGTAGACCTGCCATCACAGGAGGTCATCCTGGCCCTCAGTCAGGCTGTGTCTCACTGAACCATGCAGGCTCCTGCATCCCTCTGGGCAGCCATGGAAAGAAATACACTAAACAATGAGTGTGCTGTGCTGCAGTGGAGAATGACTGAGCCATGCAAGGGACATGTGACACTGACAGGCATGCCACATGTGGAAGCAGCACATGCAACAGAAATGCCAAGTCAGAGCTCACTAGGTAATGTAACGGCCCAAGTGGCAAGGAGTTGCACCAGCTTACCCAGAGCCCTGCAAACCAGCAATCCTGCACAAAGGCCAACACAGGTGTGGAGACAACAGACATGCATGAACTACCATGGTCTGCAGCAGGGGCACACCGAGGCACACACATGTGGTGCACACAGCACAGCTGTATACAGACAGCGCCATAATGCAGCACTGTATGTAGCAGCTGGCTAACATGCAAGTGCAGCACTGTTGTACACAAGTGGGCACTTTACACACTGTACCATGTTCAGAACAACACTGTGTGAGATGCTGAGCTGCCTGGAGGCACCCCCTTCCCAGCAGATGCTGTCTCACCCTAGGAAGAGGGTTTCCCGTTATATAAATTTAGTATAAGACTTTGGCTCTGCAAAGACCCAGTGGTATCCGAATGTATGCAGGCCCTCCCCATGGTATAATCATACTCTGGACATCACTGTGTTGGTTAAACACTACCGACTATGTGTCACAATGTTAATCAAATATGGTTCAGTGTGCTTACACAACTGGATATGATATGATAATGCTTGTGTAACTTGAGTAACTTGAATTTTATGTGGCTTTCTGCATCTCTATCCGTGGGATATACCTCCTGTAGGGGTACAATGCAAAGAACCCTAGTGAGGGTCCCCCCACAGGTGCTGGAAATTAATGAGTCGGCTAAAGGTAGGTTAAGAAGAAGCCCTTGGATAAGAGAGGATAGCCGCAGGAGGAGGAGGGGTGGATGGTGGGCAACAAAAATGAATCCTGGGGTGTCCAGGAAAAGTGATGTATTTAAGCTCAATGGGAGAGTGACGTTGTTGCTCCGCCCATTGAACCTTGGGCTTAAAGCCCTCCCATTCAAGTGCTTTCGCAACTGGATATGATATGATAATGCTTGTGTAACTTGAGTAATTTGAATTTTATGTGGCTTTCCACCTCTCTATCCATGGGATATACCTCCCGTGAGGGTATGACGCAAGGAACCCTAGTGAGGGTCCCCCCCACAAATGACAGAAATGAATGAGTCGGCTAAAGGTAGGTTAGGAAGAAGCCCAAAAAGAATACCTGAATTGTCAAGCATCGAAGAGAGAAATGATTAATGCATTCTGTGAGAAGGGCTAACTTTCTGAGATGAGAGGGGAAAGCCAGGCCACCATCTGCCTCCTCCAACAGCGGAACCTAACTAGCTAAGAAGAAAATCAGTAATTCTAACTAATATTAAGACTATTGGCATGGAGGAGAGGAAAAACCTCCCTTTGAGGAGGAAACCTCTGGGGATCCAAGGCCTAGGTCACCTTCCCTCCAGGCTGATGCCGTTTGAATTGAGGATATATATTTTTAGAAAGAAAGGGTTCGGTAACTAGAGGGATATGAGTAGTGAAGATGATGATGGAATATGGAAGATTCTTAAAAGAAAGTCCAGATCAAAGATGGAACATGAGGCTGCATGCAGGTTGAATGTGAATATGAGGTGAAATTAATACTGATGATTATGATGATCGCTGCAGAAAGTCAGCGGGTCAATGAGAAAGCATAATATCAATAATAGGTATGATTGATTGAGTGAGGCGAGGAAGTAGATATTGAGGTCAATAAGGCATGAATATGCGATGTGAACAATTAGATCCTGTTGTTGTGGTCAATGAGTAGCATCGCAGTCAATGATAGAACGCTCTAGGGAACGATGAAACTAAATAAATGAACCTTGCTAGATGTAGGTAGGGTATGCTCGAGTAGTCGATGAGAGATAGTAGATCAGGGAGCAAGGATGGGAGCAAATCCATGTATGAGTTAGAGCAGCAATGGGTATTTATATGAGCTCACGAGGATATTCCAGATGAGTTGAAGAGGAGACAAATGATACTACAGACTGGCTTGATGGAGTGATGCACTTGATTGAGCGATGCAAGTGAGCAGGCACTGAGGTTGAAGAGGCATGCTTGATTATACAATGTAAACGATTAGATCCTGAATGATTAGACACTGAGGTTGTAGTCAATGAGGTAGTATGGAATTGAATGATAGGAATGTTAGGGCAAACGATGTAAATAGATAAGATTTGAGGTAACGCTGAGTAAACGATGACTGGATTATGAATTTGATATGACTGTAGTTATGAATTTAATACATGCAACAGGATTGCCATGGCTGATAGGTGGCATAGGAATTATGGTAGGTATGCCCAAAAGGAATATTGAGAGCATGCCAATAGCGGAGGGAAGCCTGGAAACCAAAACTGAACTGGGAGAGGAAGATACAGGAAAGAACTAAAAATGAACTGGTGCGGAGGAAGTAAAGGAATCTGGCACTTTGAAAGGAGGCAGATTTCGAGATCAGGAAGGAAGATCCAGAACTGGAGGCAACTCAAGTGAAGCGATCAAGGATCAAAACAGAACGAGGACCGATGAGGAGTGAGCAAAAATGGACGAAGAAAGATGAGTGAATCGAAGAGAAGATGGAAGCCATGACAGCTAAATCCTGGAGAACCGGTTCAGAACTGAAAGAATAGAAGATGGGAATGAACAGGAAAAGAACTAGAAAGAAGGTATCAGGCTTTATTGAAAGGAGACAGACACCAAGGCCATGAAGGCACATTAGGAACCAGAGGGTCAGCGATCCAGAGGGCAAGCGCAGGACTGCGATCGAGCGGAGTCAAATTGGATGAAATACAAGGAGGAGGGAAGCCAAGAGCGGAAGAATTGATGACATTCAGGATGAGAAGAAGCGCTAGGCTGAGAGAGGGAACAGGAACTGATGAGGTATGATGACTGATGGAAGCCAGGAAGACGGGTACTGGAGAGCGAGTTATGAGAGGATGAAGAACAATAAGGTGGGCAATAGGGTAGCATAAGACCCAACCAGTATGGGAGGAGAACTGCACAGGAGCAAGTCAGAATAGGTGGTACACGATTCAGGAGAGGCATGGCCAGACGGAGCAAGGGAACAGCGCAGACAGGGCAGTAAACTATGCTAAGGCATGCCTAGAGAGGGATTAAATGAGATGAGGGGGCAAAGGTGATGAAGGATCACTTGACGAAGGGATAGACAATGGATGACATTGAGCAAGTAGACTCTGTGAAGGAGGAAGACTCTGCAAAGGGGCAGGAGGGCAAGCTGGATGAGGTGGCACAGAGGCCCGGGTCGATGGAAGGTCGGATGGGGTCAGCCATGTAAGGCCAGATGATAGGGATGGCAAGGCAAACAAACAGAGAAATCATGGTACGAAAAGATAGAAGCCATGACTGGATTGAAACCAGGATGGCGCAGATTGCTGAAAAAGCTGATGAGAGGGAGCAGAGCGAAGGCACACTGAAGCAGGAGTGGTAGATGGGGAAAGTGAGGTAGGAAAATGAAGCTCCGAGCCGAAGGAGGTAGAGGAGTAAGGGGATGACAAAGCCGATTGGCTGCAGAGGGAACAAGAGCCATACAGAGCACTGGAGATATACAAATTATGGAATCTAGTAAAGAGAAGGGCAAGGAGAAACTAGGGCAAAAAGGTTCGAATACCACAAGGCATATACAGGGGAAGGTACATACCCGTTAAAGCTGGTGAATGCTAGCAGAACTACTGGGCACATCCTCAGAGTGGAGAGTGGAGATAAGGGGAAACAGCAGAAAGCACCAAGATACGCAGAAGGCAATAATCAGCATGTGGCGCAGTCTACTAGCTGAGAGCGTGGAAACTAAGAAGGGTGAGTCCTGCAGTGCAGAAGGAGACAGACTCCCAAGGGAGACTATTACTGAGGATAACACAGAAGGACGCAGCTGGTAGCAGTCAGTTCCTAACGGTGCGGGAAGATAAGTTAGCAAAAGGGGGAGAAAATAGGGGCAGCATCCAAAAGCTGGCAAGCTGCCCAGTTGGAAAGATCAGAGAGGTGACTGTGGTGGAATATCCCAAGGATTCGAAACAGTTCGGTCTGGGAGAAGGCGTGCCTGTGCTCTGGGGGTTGCAGAGCCGTGCGGTGGTCGGAGGAGCCGGGACCACAGCTGCCATCATATGAGGTGCCATGAAATCTGAAGCAGGGAGCATAAGATCAAGGGAGAGGTATGCCTAATTGAGCCAGGCAAGGAAGTAGACACTGAGTCCAAAAAGGCATGAACAGGTGATATGAATGAGTAGATCAGGATGTGTGAGTGATGAGAGATCGGAGAATTGAATAGAGTGATGCAAGTAATGGAGCTTCTGAAACAGAGACATACTCCGAGGCCAAGAAGGCATGTCTGGGACCAGAGGGTATTCGAGCTAGATGGGTAAGATGCTTGATAGAGCAATGTGACTAAGGAGACTTCCGGAAAGGAAGTAGAGTCAAGAATGAATAGAGCAAAAAGATGAAGTGAGCTCCTTGAAATGTGGTAGATTCTGAAATGAATTGAAAGAAGAAAATCACTTTCCCACTCTGCTAATAAAATCCCCCAGGAAGGGAGGCTCAGTGAGATAACGCATGGGTAATTGAGGACTTGTGTGAGGAACCAAATACATGGCATATGGAATGAGCGAAGGAGATAGAGGGGTAGCTAGCACGGCCATACAGAGTCTGCTGAGGTAGACAGATTGGTCAGCCAAGGCAGACCGAGTGCGAGAACTGCATCACGCAGTAGAAAAGGGAAACCCTGAATGAAATACACAGAACAATAAGTTTTTTTTTAATGTATACGAACTCCACAAGGCGACAGGTGCTCTAGCTGCTTGCCTGCAACTGGCAGTATCGTCTACGGGTCAAGAGAATGTGGAACACTAAGATGCCCTGCAAAAGAGTAAGATGGTAATGAATGATGAGAGGTGCAGACTAGAAGCCAAACCTTGTGTAGCAAGGGATCAAGAAGGGATAAGCCAAAGAGCAAAAGAGGAAAGGCAACGGTGGAACCGGATTAAACACCCAACTTCCACGACTATCACATAGCACTATGATACGCATCCAAAGCCAACCATGCTCTGCAGACACACGTGAGTATCCTAATAATAAGAGTGCCAATACTGGACATGCGAACTAGGAAAGGAGAGAACGAAGGCGACAGAGCTCACCTCAGCACAAACCACATAGGGCCTGTAATGGAGATATGAACGTTACATTAATATATTATTTTTTTTATTTTTTTTTAAACTGACACACCACTTATAGTTCATAGAAAGAATACTGAGAAGATTTAAAGTATGCACCACCCAAGCACACGCAGTACAGGGTACAGTGGCATGAGTCGTGAGATGCTATATATGCAAAGACACGGAGTCAGTAGCCTGCCATCATAGGGGAAGGAAACTTTCCACACGCAATCCATTAAAGGAATTGCTGACATCAGAACTGTTAGGAAAAACACAACATGGTTTGCCGGATTCCATTAGGAACAGTACAGAACACAAAACATTACCACCCTCAAGCACATAATGGACACGCAAGGTGTAAGTCATAATAACAGTATAATATAAAAAATAAAAGAAAGATCATTTTATGTCTGAGGCATCCTCGATAAGAAGAACAAGACACGCCGAACATGTGATGAAATCCAAGAACCAGAAGGCAAGATACTTGTCAAAACAGCATATGTGGCTACCATCGCCATGTCAGAAGATAGAACACTGTATGAACTGGTTTCAACTCAATACATTCTATCGACACCTAATGGGTACATGATATAGGAGAATTCATGTATGTATGGAGTAATTCAAAACACAGAACTGTTAACTTCAAATAGCACGGGCTACGCATGGGCACTCCGAACACAGACTGGCAATTGAGCCCCGCAAAGTTTGAACTCACCAGAAAAGTTCAGCAGAGAATGATTCCCAAGAAGCAGAGGACCCAGCAAGTACCTTACCAGAGTAGGGGGAAATCAAAACAACTACAAAGGGCAGGGAACCTACTGAGAGAAGGAGAGAACAAACAGAAACATTCCGGGGGATACAGCCACTGAAAGTGGATCACGGCCGAAGATAACGCACCCAGAAGCATCGTTGAGGAATTGAGTAGATGTAAACAGTAACAGCTGGAGGATAGCTTGAGAAAAGAGAAAGAGAAAGAAATGGCCAAAGGGCAAGTCAGTGCAGGGGAAGGCGGACGTAATGCAGACCGCCCTGGGCAAAAAGAGCAGGCTGCTGAGGACGATTGGGAGCAAGCAGAGACAAAGTCAGAGAAGGAGCCAGGAGATAGGGGACTGGAGCAATGGGAGGTAGGACAAAGATGGAGAAAGGTACTAGGAAAAGGGGCCAGCAATGGAGAATGAGGTAGCAACAAAAACGAATCCTGAAGGCATCCAGGAAAAGTGACATATTTAAGCTCAATGGGGGAGTGACATTGGTGCTCCGCCCATTGAATTTCGGGCTTAAAGCCCTCCCATAATGCACATTCAGCGCCCACCAGTATCTCTCCCTGCCCTTATCCCCATGCCACACAAGCCCGACTCTGTTGATATTCAATGGTGCAACACTCCATGCAAATGGAACTTGAGATGGCACTGATGCAGGCAAACTGCTACAGCTGCTGTATGATGCACACAGCATATCACAGTGGTGTACTGGTACAACAGGGGCCCATTCCTACCTCAGCCAGAGAGATGTTCATACCTAGTCCTAACCATGTTGCACAACAGACTCCATTGACAATGACAGGGGTAACGACTGCTGCTGTGATCATTATCACAAATGCTCTTGTGTATTAGGTTGGTGACACATGGGACATGCCACCTCATGGTGTAATGCATACTAAGACACAGTACACACACACACACACACACACAGGGCAACATGCCTATCACAGTAGACTGCACAGACTCTGATACACCACAATGTTGGTGATGGGACAATGCCTCAAAGTCCTGTTGAGTGTCCTTATCTGCATAGGTGCTGCCCCCACATGCATGCATGCATGCAGCCTGGTGAGGCACACAGAAGACATCCATCTCCAAACACAGAAGCATGCAGCATTGTGCAGACATGCAACCCAGGTGGCGAAACATACAATGCAGCATACCTATGTGGATACGTGTCCAAAGACCATCCCTCTGCAGGCTGACCACACCAGGCTCATCACAGCCTGGCATCTATCTCACCACTGCTGGTCTTGGAAACCCCACTCCTGCTCCCTTACCCTGACTTGGCCTTGCTGGGCCCTGATGTCTGTGGAGGAGGACAAAGGAGATGTGGTCAATAGCATGCAGTGGAACACATGACACAGGACCCTAAACACAACAAATGTCTATGTACCAGTATTGTTCAACAGCAGCCATGTGTGCATGATGTGAATGAACAGCACTGCACAGGGCCATGTCTTACCATTGTACACAGCTATGGCACCCCACACAGAGGTGTGCCATGGCCATGAAAAGTTGGAATGCTACATACCACTTTTGTAGCTATGGCCTAGCATTGTATACACAAGGTCTGTGTAGTGCCCCTGTCCAGACATTCTCAACACCACTGTTGAACATTGCCATACATGTCAACAACAGGCCATGTATGCCTTATAGTATATCTAGGATGCATGTAGCACCAGGTGGCAGGCAACAGGGGAATAGGAAGCATACCAGTGCAACAGTAGGGTAGGACATTATACTGTACGTGTAGCCCAACACAATGGCAGGACCAAGAATGGCATACCCAATAGAATATGATAGTATGCTATGTATTACATGGCATGTGCATACCCCCACCTATTCTACATAACATGGACAGAGTACACAGAATTGACAGTCATTTCTGTGAAGTGCCATTTGGTACACCTGCCACCATGGATACATATCAACCGCATGTCATATGACATACTCCTCCACCCTGACACTAAGTCCATGTCACTGTGTCAGCACACACCCTTGGTACCATGGCATGTGCATGGTTCAGAGTCCCACAGTGGGTCCTGTAATGTACATGCACTGGGGACATCTGTAAAGACAGTGGTCCCATGTACATGCATTTGTATGATCAAGCTATACAGTAGAGCAGGTCCCAAAAAACAGAAGGGACACAACAGGGACACACAGGTACAGTACACATTCCCTCAGGGACAGTAACATAGAAGTTCATTAGCATGGAAACAGTACTGCACACTGGACACAACACAAACCATGTATACAGGTGCCTGTACTCACCTGGCAATGGTACAGTGGCACTCTCAACCATTTCCCTCAGCTGCTGCAGACACTATGGTTCCCTGTAGAACAAGTCATTAAATCTGCATCTGCACTGGTCCCCCATCTAAGTAACCCCAGTACACCATGCCAAACAACTCACCACAGAGGCTCACATCTCGCACCTTGGCCAACAGCAGCCTCAGATCCCTTGACCATGAGCTGTATTCCCTGACCACCAATAGGTCAACGAGGTTGGCCATCTCTGTGGGTGTCTACTGGGTGTATTTCTGTTGAACAACCCTCCTCCTCCTTCTATTTGCCATTTTGAACAGTTCCTATTACCATCCCTCACACCAAGTTAATGACAAGTCCCTGGCACTATGATTGTGGTCTTCCATTTGCATAAACATTTTGGCATTAGCACAGTGCTATGCATATTTCTGGTGGGGGCCATCCACATGTAGCAGGAACAGAGTGGCACATGCACATGGTGCACATGTGCTGGATAGTGCTGCACACGTGCAATACCATAGTGTAACATCATACTGTGTATGCCACAGCGGCATCATGTCTCAATGGACATGTGTTGTCATGTAAACTTTGCATGGGGACGTAGTGCTAGCACTATTTCAGCACCAGCACTATCGCTCATATGATAGCTCTTGGCCAAACCAGAAATATTCAAATGTTGTATGCAAATGAGCTAATTTCACAGACAGAGGACAAATTCAACATTTCCATGTCATTACTGGAATGTACTCATTTGTTTTTATGCCTCATTGCACCTAGAGCATATAAATGGAGGGAAGGGCACCACACAGATTCCACAGAGGAACTGCAGGAGGCTAGAGGTAAATGTATTGTGGAATAGCCTACAACAGGAACATGGTTGATTATCATAGCACTGTCTTTATACTGTATAAGTACTAGACTATTGGTGTACCTTCACATGGTCAAGGGCTGTGTTAGGCAGGCAGCTTTCTGTGTGTTGGGCCTGGCTATGCAGAAACATGTATGTGTCTCTGCCAGGGGGCTCTGAGACCTTCATGCCATTGTACCTTTCCTTTGTGCTCTGCTGTGTGTAAGCAGCGCTCAATGCTGATTGTCCTTGTCATTTTCAACATGGACTTGGGATGATTCTGAATGCCAGAGAAAGAGAACTTTTGAGGAGGAAGAAGTGCTGACCTTGGTCCAGGCATACACAGCTCAGGAGAGCATTCTATCCAAAAGGAGGGGGACTAGGGCCAAATGTAGACTACATTGGAACACATCATGGAGGCAGTCAAAGCCATCAGTGGACAAGCACTACTTCAGTAAGGTGAAAAAATAACTGACAGTCATGAAAAGGTGAAAGAAGCAGGTCCCAGGAGGGGGACTAGGGCTGAATACAGAGATACTGTGGGTTAAGCTGGAAAGGAAAATTGGGCCAGCCATCCACATGGGGTGGTCTGTAGACCATCAGCTAAGGAAGAGGAAATAGATAGGTAGCTGATGCTAGCCATCCAAAGGATGGCAGACAAGGGTGAGGTGGTGCTGGCTGGAGATGTCAGTATTCCAGATGTGGACTGGAGCCTCCCAGCAGCAGCATCAACCAGGAGCAGATTTATCTTGGACTCCCTTCAAGGTGCTTTTCTCAAGCAACTGGTCATGGAACCAACTCGGCACAATGCAGTACTGGACCTTGGGCTCGCAAACAGGGACAGTGTGATGGGGGTAACAGTGGGGGAGCACCTGGGGAACAGTAACCACTAGTCACTGTGGTTTGACATCACAGAAGGAGCAGAACCAAACTGCAAAAAAATACGTATCCTGGATTTTAGGTGGGCAGACTTTGGGAAAATGGAGTGATGCTTGACAGAGACATTAATGGAAATGGGGCAAGACTCAGGGGTTGAGGAACAGTGGGCAATTATTAAAATGGGGATTACAAGAGCAACAGAATTATGCGTTAAGCAGGTTAGCAAGGGGAAAAGGCCATTATGGTTTTCCAAGGAGATAGTGGAGAAAGTGAATGCCAAAAAGACTGCATTCAGGCAATACAAAAAGATGCAGGTAGAAGGGGATAGGGAGAAATAGCAGAAGAAGCAGAGGGAGGCAGGGAGGTCAGTAAGAGAAGCCAAAGCTCAGACAGAAGAGTGCATTGCAAACTCAGTAGGTAGAGGGCACAAAACCTTTTATAGGTACATAAGTGAAAAAAGAAAGGCAAAGGGAGGGATAATGAGACTGAAAGGGGAGGATAGGGGCTGCGTGGAGGAAGACAACAGTAAAGCTGACATACTGAACAGGTATTTCTGCTGAGTCTTTACTGAAGAAGATGATGGTAATGGGCCTGAAGGGAGTACAAGGGTTGGGGATGGAGCAGAAATGGATACAATTCCCATTACACGAGAAAGGGTCCTGAAGAACTGGAAGGAATAAGAGCTGATAAAGCAATGGGGCCAAATGGGGTGCACCCCAGGATCCTAAAAGAACTAAGAGAGGTGGTGGCTGAGCCTCTGGCAATCCTGTTTAGCTGATCACTGGAAACCGGGGAGGTACCCAAAGACTGGAGGACAGCATACGAACATACGAAATTTGCCAGCAGATAAAGGCCTAGAGGTCTATCAAGTCTGCTTGAATGTGCAGCTAGCACCCCTTATTCTGCAGCTGCCCTTCCCTTCCACCCTTCTCCTTCATTGACTCTCCTCCTTGTCCTGTCCCATCCCCTTTTTAAGCAGTCCACTGTTCTACTGCATACCATTTCTGCAGGTAATGCATTCCACCTAGCCACCACCCTCTCTGTAAAAAAGTGTCTCCTCATATCCCTCCTGAACCTTCCTCCCTCCAGTCTCATATCATGGCCCCTGGTGTCCCTCCTCTTCATTACTTTGAACAGCCTCCCTGTACCTGTCTTGTTTATTCCTTTCAGGTACTTAAAGGTTTCAATCATGTCCCCACTGTCCCTCCTCTCCTCCAGCGTGGAAGCACTACTGAAGGAGAGATTGGTGGAACATTTGGTTGCCAATGGACTACAGGACCCAAGGCAGGATGGTTTCACAAGGGGAGGTCATGCCAGGCCAACCTCACTGAAGTTTTTGACTGGGTGACAAGGGAAGTGAATCCAGGGAGGGAAGTGGACGTGGCCTATCTGGACTTCAGCAAGGCCTTTGACACTGTGTCACACAGAAGGCTATTAAACAAACTAGGGAATATGGGAGTGGGCAGGAAAGTAGTGCAGTGAGTAGGTAACGGGCTGGGTGGCAGAACACAGAGGGTGGTGGTAAATGGCTGTCACTTCACAGAGGAAAGAGTGACCAGTAGGGTACCACAGGGGTCAGTGCTGGGACCGGTCCTATTCAACATCTTCATCAGTGAAATTGCGCAGGACCTAGAAGGCAGAATTTCCCTGTTCACTGATGAAACAAAGCTCTGTAACAGAGTAGACATGCCAGAGGGTGTAGCCAGAATGAGAAGGGACCTGCAGAAACTTAAAGAATGGCCAAGGGATTGGCAGTTGAAATTCAATGCAAAGAAGTGCAAGATAATGCATATGGGGTGCAAAAACCCTGGAACAACATATTAGTTGGGGGGTGAGGATATAGCATGCACCAAGCAGGAAAGAGATCTTGGGTTATCATCTCTGATGACCTCAAGGTAGGGAAACAGTGTAAAAAGGCAGCAGGTAAAGCAAATAGGATGCTGGGATGAATAGGCAGGGGCACCACCAGCAGGAAAAGGGAGGTCATAATTCCACTATACAAGACACTAGTGAGGCCCCACCTAGAGTACAGTGTACAGTTCTGGAGACCTTACCAGGGATAGAGAAGGTTCAGAGGAGGGCAAAAAAAATGGTACACAGATTGCATCACAAGTCCTATGAGGACAGGTTGAAGGACTTGAATATGCACTCCCTTGAGGAGAGGAGGGATAGACGGGATATGACACAGAGACATACAAGTATCTTATAAGGAGGAACAGAGTACAGGAATAGACTATTTTTCAGGGAA
The DNA here is from genome assembly GCA_016271365.2 of Neoceratodus forsteri. Classification (NCBI taxonomy): domain Eukaryota; kingdom Metazoa; phylum Chordata; order Ceratodontiformes; family Ceratodontidae; genus Neoceratodus; species Neoceratodus forsteri. Next base: position 865,196,536 of record CM057458.1, on the reverse strand, counting down.
AAAGACGTTCTAAGACTAGATGGCATGGGATGAAGTTGGAGGGAGGGCGATTCAGAGGAAACTTGAGGAAGAATTCTTCACCAAATGGGTGGTGGACAAGTGGAACACCCTGCCAGAGGAAGTAGTGGGGGCTGAAACAATAATGGGATTTAAGAATGCATGGGACAGACATAAAGGAATTCTGGAGGTCAGAGGTAAGAGGCAACAGACTTCTAGGAAAACAAAAAGTGAACTTACAAGCTCAAATGGGCAGACTGTGTGAGTCGTAGGCTCTTATCTGCCAACAGTGTCTATGTATCTATGTACATGGGGGCACATCATGGAAGCAGTCAACACCATCAGTGGAGAGGCACTCCATCAGTAAGGTGAAGAAATATTTGACAGACATGAAGAGGTGGATGAAGCAGGTCCCAGCATATTCCTGAAGAGACCTTGAGGCCATAGGTGTTGGCCTAAGCTCAGCTATCCCCCTATCCCCCACAGAAAATGTGATAGCTACCACCTTGTGACATTTTGAGGAGATGGACATCACAGGAGGTGGCAATAAGAGCAAGGCTGGACCAGCACAGCCATGTGTGTGTGACCGTGTTAGCCCCATCACATTGGGGGTTGTATGAGCATACCCCAGTGGTGTTGGGATGTGCAGGGGTAGGAAGGGAAAGTTCTGATAGTAGTGAGGAAATATGTAGAAAACAAGCCAACTTCATAGCATTTGTTTTTATTTTAGTTTATTTTATTGAGTGTTGCTCACAGATCACCAAGTCCCGGGCAAGGATCCCTGACATTTCACACTCATAGGGGCTTCTACAGGGTGACATGGTGTGCCTATTCATATGGTTAGACAAAATAAACATATATTAAATTACTGACCTATAAGACCCTACAAGGTTGGGGACCAGTCGACCTGCAAGATCTCCTTGTGCCCTAACGCCCATCCCTGACCCTCTGTTCTGCCGAGGGTTGCCTACTCAGTGTTCCTTGGATGAGGTTGCGGAACTCTGGTGATGGAGCCTTTTCAGTGGACAAACCCACCCTTTGAAACTCTCTTCCTCAACAACTTTGGGAGGCACCCTTGGTGGAATCCTTTAAAAAGGGGTTAAAAACCTTGTTATTTCACCAGGCATTCAGTGATTTTTAATTATCAGGTTGTATGACAATAGGTTTTCTTTGTATTTTGCTGCTTGTCCTGTATTGGATCTGTGTATTGTTAATGTTTTATTGTGTTTTTAAATTGTATTGTAAAGCATTCTAAATCCCTGGAGAGGGGCGCTATATAAATAAAATGTATGTCTGTCTGTCTATCTATCCATCCATCTAAATTATCTGTATTGTAGGGTACTACTGCCATCAGCACTCTAGCCCACAGATATAACATTTACAAATCATATTATAAATAAAGCATTCATTTGGTATTTCATTATGGTCTCATGACCCCTCTGGCTATGAACAGTCCCCCATATAAGCATTATTTTAAGTAAACAGCAGAATATTGTCTTAGAGCAATATGACATAGATAAGCACATAAATTCTGGACTGAATCTTCTATTGTAATTATTTGTACTGCAACAAGATGTAAGAAGTATTGCATCAGCCTATTGCCACCACACATACAGCCCACAGGGAGCCATGGTCACCCCCATGATTCTTCTAGCAACTCCTTTTGGCTTTGTATATGTTCATCCTAATTTCTTATTTTTAAATATCCCCTGAATTGTCTCCTCATGTGCTCTTTTCAAGCCTCAGCAGATAAGACAAGCTGGCGCCCTGTCTCCCAACTGACAAACACGAGGCTGCCCAGAGGGAAGTGGAGTGCACACTTCCATCTTGAGTCTCATTTCAGTGTTATTTCAGTCCAGACTGACAAAGCACTGCTTTTCATCAGTGCACTGTTAATACACTGCATTGACTTTCTGCTACACTGTTGTACCACTGCTTAATCTTTCTTATTTTTTGCTGCAGACTGTAAGAGCAGTGCAAATAATTATTATATTTTCATGTACACTTCTTTAGCACTGTATTTCCTTCACTAATTTTTGATGCACACTGCAGTAGTACTGGCAACACTTTATAATTTTTATCACACTTCTTTAGCACTGCATTGTCTCAGCAATCTGGTTACCCTTACTGAATTTGTCACAATGGTATTACAGTGGTATAGCAATGGCAATACTGTGGTCAGCTGAAAAATCCACAATGGTACTACCCAGTGGTACTCTGGTATCACAGTGGTAGGTGATATATAGATTTTCATCTGTGCATTGGTAGTGCGCTGGTAGAATGGTATCCCTATGACATTTTTTACCATTTTCTCTGTCTCTCACACATACACTGGTAATACAATGGTATCACGAAATTTTAGATTTTTGTCAGCTCCCACAAATACTGGTACACTGGTAGCACAATGGTACTGCGTTCTTTTGACATTTCAGTATTTGGTACCTCTCACAGCAACCCTAGACTCATGTGGTAGCACAGTGGTACCAGTATTAATCTCATTATACGTTGTACTCTCACGCATTGTTAAAATAAATTACATTATCAACCTCAAGGAGAACAGCTCTCAATTCCATATTTTAATTTGTTCACTTGTCTTTATCTTACTGGTAATGGACTGTTATTGTTCACATTGACCAGAACATTCAAAGAGTATTTGCGATCGCTAAATGGGTAAGTGACTCTTAAACAACACTTTGCACCCCAAAAACAGGGTAGGATCACAAAATGATATCTTGAATAGCATACTTAGTGAGCTTCTGACCAGTTGGTGAATGGCTGTAAAAGATGTTGCCTCCCTAAACCAGGTATTATCACCTCTACCTCTTACCGTGCCCCTTTGAGCTCCCACCATAAGTAATATCACACATCCCCTGGAGTTCGGTGGTGCTGCTGTCCATTCCGTACATCGGAAACTGCCAATACCTACCTGCCCACCCAGTCCCACCACTTCCACCATTCATGGCCCCTACCATATGGTTACGCACTCTTCCCACGGTGGCAATTGGCAGAGACACTCTGCTAACCTCTGTGACCAACTGAGGACAGAATGCCAGTTTTGCATTCATGTGCCTACTACTGTATAAACAGCTGTGTACAGTTAGCACATGATTGTGAACTATCATCCATTTTGTGCCCGATCGAGGAGCTGCGAGGATGGTCTGTGCCAAATGTGGAAGGGTGTCAAATATTTAGTAAGCCTGGGGACCAGGGGGTAGTATTTGCTATAAGAACTAACTGGGTCATGGTGGGGACTTTGGATATATAGGGGGCAAGGGTTTTCACTCAACACACCACCGCTCGCTCTATCAGGCCCTGGGCTGGCTTCCCCCATCAGCCCAACTGACCTATCTCCTGGCCAGCACAGTCAATAAGGCCATCCAAAACCGAGCTACCTCTCCACAATCCCACCTCCTTTGGCCAAAAGTGTTAGTTCGAGAGCTTTGCCTCACTGCTGGCCTCATGCTTGAGTGTCCCCTAGTCTCCACCTGTATAGGTAAATGTGCATTCTCATCTGCAGCTCCTTTCCTTTGGAACAACTTGCCCACTCTACTTAGCACCACTGACTCTCCAGGACTCTTCCACTCTCTCTCCTTGGATCTCACCTTCTGTCCTCTATGCCTTGCTTCTGCCCTCCCAACTTATTATCATGCCTCTACTTCCCTTCCCTCCTTTTTCTTCTTGGTCCATACCTACACTGCCATGATGCACTTTTTACTTTACTGAAGGGAAAGGGAAAGGGAACATCGTTTAACCAGGAGTAGCACACTAAGCCTAAGCTTGTTTCCAGATGCGACCTAGGAGCACAAGGAAGTTAAGTGACTTGCTCAGGATCACACAGTATGCACCTAGGCAGCTGTGGAATTCAAACCCAGGTCTCCAGATCTGCAGCTTAGATCCTTAACCCACTGTGCTATACTACCTCCTACTCATCTCAGATCATGCCTAATTTGTATTACAACTTATCTACTACTGTACCTGCTATTGTCATAAATGTTATTTATCCATTGTGCTGCAAGTTTATATATATCTTCATATAAATATCCTGTATATTTTTATTACTGTCTATTGTATGCCTTGTCCCAGCCTCCTTTGTACTTGCTTGTATTCCTGTGCCATCCTCAATGGCCCAGGTCATGCCTGAAAATGGTTCTCGGACCAGTGCACCTACTGGGTAAACAAATGAATGAATAAATATATAAATGGGAACCACTAGACATCAGGGATAGTAACAATCTACTGTATACCTGCAGGGTGATTGTAGGATGGGGTAGGAATGGAGAACAGGTAAATTAAGAACCTGGACCTGTGGGATAATTAGGGGAGGGGGCCCAATGGAGACTGTTTCCCAGGAGGGTGCTTTGGTGATGTAACTCCCAGGATAAGTTATGCCTGGTGCTGTAATGTGGCCTGTGCTGTAATTGGCATCAACAACATGGCTGTCACACCAGCATGGCTGAACCCTTTCTCCACACCCTCCAGAGTGTCCACCCTATAACAGGTTTTGGTGGCATCTGCAAATAGGACATACCTTCCCATTCAGTTCTTCTGCAATTTCACTTATGAAGACATTGAAGTGGCCCACTCCTAGTACTGAGCCCCACCCCGCACCATGCCTTTAACCAACTTCTGAAAGCCGGTGTGGAGAGTACTATCTTCTCCCCAGATGTATATAGGCAACCTTTTGGCAAAATCCACCATGCATGCTTGAGGAAACTCCACCTGTCCCTGAAATTTCCATGCACTACCCCTACCCCGTCCCTTGCTAGGTCATTTGTCCCCAGGTGGACAATGACATCCAGCTCCCTCTCATCTCCTGCTGCCTAATGATCCACTGTATCTGCTCTCATCCCTCCAAGCCAAAGTACCTCTCAGGTATTTCATCTCCCTCTCCTTTACCCCACCCTGCTTGCAAGACTAGCCCCCTAATTAAGTCCCCCACCAGCAGTTGCTTTCTACTCAGCTGGGGGCCTCTTGCTCCCTCCTTATAACTGTGAAATGGTCCATGGACAGTGCTTTCCTTGGGGAAGGTTTCTCCAGGGGCCAAAAGGGTGGTTCAGCAGCAGTGAGAGTGGCTGGCTGGGCAGGGCCCATTTCAGATGCAGGGAGAGTGGTTAGTAAACAAAGCAGGTGAACTGGAACTCTGACAAACAATCCAGCACAGGGGCAGAAAATGCAAGCCCAATAGGAAAGAGCACAGTGAGAGCTACAATAGGTCATTTACCACAGAAGTCACAGGTCAGGGAACTACAGCTGAAGAGAACATGGAGAACAGGCAGGTATCAGAAAATGATGCATGGGGGCAGCGGACGGATGTGCTCTCATGACGGCATGCATGGGAACTACAGATACCAGGATGCCAATGCTGGGGGTGCAAAGGCCAGCTTAGGTAGGTGGACACTGACCTGTAGGTAGAGTGCACAACACACAGGGACCCCTGCATGCTGGACAGCAGGGAAGTGTACCATGGAGCATAGCCCCGCTGCAACACAGTAGCTGATGGGGGCCCAGGACACTGTGGACACAGAACTTGAATGTGACCATGGTGCACTGCACAGCCATGAAGCACTGGGACTGTGGGCAGACATTGGCACTACAGTGCTGGTACAAACCACCCACAGACAAGTAGCAGCTGTCACAGGTGTGGCCCATGGAGTGTGATGTGCAAACGAAGTGCAATCACACCCACATGCCTGAGCTGGAACCAAAGCCGGTCAGTGTTGCACAGTCCTCTGGCACAATGAAGGACAGTGTGGAAGCCATGGAGGGGCCAGGGTGCTCAACTGCAACTCCAACAACAGGGACAATTTGTGAGGTGGTACCATCCAGGAAGGGAAAGTCCAAGCTGAATGTGAATGGCTACCTCCTGGTACATGAATGGACATGCAATGAGATGGTGTACTGTTTTTTTTATCATATCAAATTTTTCACCTGCTGCGGCACACACTCCAGCTTGGGGCATCCAGCCACCAGCTCCACCCACCCGGAGAGCTGGGTAGCTCAAACTGCACCCAGGAGGATCAGGGACAGTCATCATGCCATACTGCTGGAGGGCTCCCCCTCTGCCTCTACCAGCCAGAACAGCCCTGGACCCTCCTCAACAGGACTCAACCAAAGTCCTCCAGGTGGCTCGGAGCACAGCTATCAAGCTGCAGGGTCATGCCCAGCCATTTTCCTTCGATTGGCCCCAGTAGCATGGGCATACAATTATGTCCCGGTGCAACGTGCCAACATCTGCTGTGCTCCCCATCTAGTGTCACTGACACTAGTAGTGCCCCTGGACATCCCCAGGAGGCTGCTACAGCACAGTGAAATTCCCCAGCCCACCCCAGGACTGGGAGAGCAGTCTATGGCTGTTCGATCCCAGTCCTCCCCTGCCGACCCCCGACAGCCCGGGCTCAATACTGAACCTGGGCCACTGGCATGGCACAATGTGTGGCATCCAGTACCTCAACCCTCAGCACCACCAGGCTGGCCTGAGACAGTGTAATGGTGCTGCCAGCACCATAAGTCCAAGTTCTGCCTTGGCCAGGCCATCACACTGCTCCAGGATGGCCAGCACCATCTAAAGAAAAAGAATGAGCACAATCATGATCTGGAGGTGACAGATGCTCTACCAGCACAGGCACTGGCTGGCATCAAGTAGAAGGCACACAGCACCATGGCTAGCCCCGCATAGCTACTGCAGGGTGAGGCAACTGCGATGACCATTGAGCTGCGGCAACAGTTGCCAAGCAAGAGGACCCTGCAGCAGATTGTGAACAGGACCCGCTGCAAGGAACTCTCACCAGAACCAGTGACACTGGCTGACCTCACTGTCCCAAGCAGCTACAAACGGTGACTGGTTGGCCATGGTACAGCAGGATCACCAGCAGCACCACCCACCAGGTCCTTCTACTCACCACAGAGGACAACATCAGGGACCTGGCACAGGTGCCCTTCTGGGTGATGGATGGTACATTCAAGACTGTGCCACACCTGTTCACTCATTGTACACCATCCATGCACCCATGGGGACGGGCCCTAACAACCTCATCATGTCATTGGTGTATACACTGATGATGACAAAGAGCTTGCAATGTTACTGCACCTTGTTCCAGGACCTGAATAAATATGCCAGTATACAGTCCTACACCCTCAAACCACCTACGATCATCACTGACTTTGAGCAGGCAGCAATCAATGCCTGTAAGATGGAATTTCTGCAAGCCATAAACAAGGGTTGCCTGTTCCACTCTGGGCAGATTGTGTGTGGTGGAAGGTCCAGAGCTTTGGCCTTGCACCACAATATGGAAGTGACCCAGACTTCAGCCTGAAGATCCATGAACTCATGGCCCTCACCCATCTCCTGGCACAGGATATTCAAGCAGCATTCAGCCTCCTGAAGCCAACCATTCCACCTAATGCCATCACACTCCTCTATTGTTTTGAGCAGACACTTGTGCTGGGCAGGATATGGCTGTACAGTAGGGTGGCCAAGGTGCCCAGGAGATACAACCCCATGTTCCCACCTCAGCTGTGGTTGGTTGCGGATCTCAACTAGCGAGGTATACCGTGGACCCAAAGCAATGTCGAGACCTGGCACCACCATCTCCATGCCCTGCTTGGGAAGGTGCATGTAGGGGTCATGACAATGCTAGCAGAGCTCCACAGGGAACAGCAATGGACCTATGTCACCAGGGAAGGCATTTGTTGTGGACTGCCATGGACACCACCCAAGAAGAGCTATGAGGAGTGGATAAGGATGGTACTGGCATCCAAGGACAAGGGCAAGCTGCTGAAGTTCCTCTGTGGCATGGCACACAACACCACCCTGTAGGGTTTCCATGGTGACATGGCACCTGACAGTTGTACACTCACAGTACACATCATGCACAGCCACCAGGTTGCCACTGTGGCCCCCTACTGTTGAATAAAGTTTCACCCCCCACATTTCACATGCACCCCAACTTGGTGGTGATGTCTCATCACAACACTGCTGGGTATCGCCAAGCAGCCCACTGCACACAGCCATGTCTGCACTATGTGTCACATGTTACACAGGCCTGACTCTGTGTGAGTCCCCCCAAAATCCTTTTAGCTGTTCATGTGTGCCACATGTTGCACAGGCCTGAAGCTGTGTGAGTGCCCCCCAATCCTTCCAGCTGTGCAACTGTGTGGTAACAGCATTCCAGCAATGGACCCTTGTGGAAACTCCCACAACACACCTGGCAGCCTTCATGCCACAATGAGCTCCTGTGGCACAGCTCCCCCAAACACCACCAGACTTTTTTCTGTGTGGTTACTGCAAGCCCCAAAGTGGGCTAGCATGACACGGCCACATGCACACATTGCACGGTTGATGCAATGGCATGCTACTCTGTGTCCTGGCATCCACATATGGTGTTGCTGTGGACCATTTCCTGGTGAAGCTATCCATGCTCTCGCTGTGCCACTCTGCTGTGTGCCTGCAGTGTCATGCATGCACCAACCAACAGGCATGGTACTCCAGTTCCTTCATGCATGCCCAGCTGGCTGGCTGTCAGCTGACATCATCATGCATGCAGGCATGCACAGACAGTTTGCCATGCTTCCTGGGATGGCTGGTCAACACACTGGGGCATGCATGGCTATTTGTTTCAACCCTGTCTCACAGATGGTGAGACAGTCATCCTTACCGGGGGTCTGTTATCAGGTCAGTGTGTCCTTGGAGGGTGCACCACATGGTGGGGGTGTTTTCACATCATCTGTGCTGTTCAGTAGTGGCTCAGGTCCTGGGATGGATGGCATAGGTCAGGATCAGGTAATTCATGTGTTTGTGGAAAATCCACTCAACAGCTGCACAGCATCCCAACCTCCTCTGGCCTGACAGTGTGTCAGGTGCTGCCACTGTGTGTTGGGCTGCTGGGGCTGTTGGGTTGTCGTGTGTGGGATGCAGCATGTTAGACTAGTAAGCACTGGTATTATAAAAGGGTACCTAGCAGGGTGGGATTTTCTATGTGCAAGGAGAGTGGTCAGTGGTGGGATGGGCAACTGGTACGTGGGCAAGATGGGTAGTCTGGGTGGGTCCAGCTGCAGAAAGAGTTGTTATCTAGGGGGTGCTGGTCGAGTTCTAAGGAGAGTGCTTTGTTTGGTGAGGCTGGGAGGCTGGTCCTGCTGCAGGGAAGGTGGTCTACTGAGGTGGGGAGGCAGGTCTGGGGGGGCTCCATCTGCAGGGGGATCTTGTCTTAAGGTAGGAAGGATGGCCTGGAGCAGCCAGCTACAGGGAGGTTGATAGTTGATGGGGAGAGGCTGGTTTGGGGCTTGTAGGGTGGATTAGCTGTAGGCAAGGTACACAGCTTGGGAGAGGTCTATTGGGATGTTGATATGGTTGTCCAGCTGGGTGGTCATCTGGGCAGGGGGTGTTCAAGATGTGAGTGGTCATGGGGGTGCAGGCCTAAAGGGCTGTACGTAGGGACCCTCACTGAAGTCAAATATTAAATTTAGTATTAAAGCATTCATTAATTTGCCTTCAAAGACTAATTTTAGTCATTTTTAATAATCTTTAATCATCATTCAAAAATACAACTGCTAAGAATACTAAATTCTAAGAAGTATTTCAGCAGACTAGTTGTTCAAGAGTAAGTTATTGCTAAATGGGGATTAGAAATAGATCGGCAATGCTCTTAAAAGTACAATTTTTTTTTAATACAACTGAATCATAAATGAAGATTACAGTCAGCGGAGTAGTTTTAGGATTTAAATTAGCCAGTCAAGGCTGGGTACATTACCGTGCATTTCAATACTACTAAGCAAGGAAACAGGATAAAACAACCAGCAACACCAATGAATTTTAGAGAAGGTAAGCAATCATAAAATGTGGGTTTTTACCTGGAAATAATATGGTGCAAAAAAAGTTGGCAGTGTCCCTTTAAAAGTCTTTTCTAAACTACATTTCGCATAAGTCTACTCAGTCAGAGACCTACATTTCCCAGGTCTCTTCTTGTCTGTGTCCAGCCTGATGAAACTGCATGAGCACTTTGTGGTCTCCATTTTTGAACAACTGGGGTTTCCTACAGCTAAGATTTACATGTTAAGGCAAGAGCTTATGTTTAAAAAGTACATCTTTTTAATGCCCTGAAATGTTAAATTCAGTATAGGAATTATCACTCAGGTGTTTTTTTTTTCTAAATGAAATGCTGTGCAGGTTTCGCTATCAATGTTTTGTCTTGAAAACATTTTCTCTTCTCTGAACTCGTTGCTAACCTTTGAAATACACATTTTATTTTCAATCAACCCCAAAGTGTCTTGGATGCATTGTGCCTCTAGATTACTTGTTAATTGTGGAATTTATGCTGATTTAGTTACTTTAAAGTAGTATTGGTGGTGGGGGCAGGAGAATGAACAGCAGGAAGATTGTATAACTGAGCAAATTCAAAATGCATTTTCTGTGTGTATCAATTTAGTAACCTATTTAACTAAATTTACAGAAAACAGATTATAACTTTTTTAATTTGAGAAAATCTGGAGTTACCTGCAGATAAAGGAAGAATTATTTACTGCAGATATTTGAGTGTGTTTGTGGGGGAACTGTTTTTTTGCATTTAATACTTGTATTTAACAGTTGTATGCGTTAATCCATTTTGTAATCTGTGGATCAGTGTATTTTTTTTTCTTTTGCTGAAGACTGCATTAATTTATACTTATTTAATTTCATTTTTGTTGACCAGCTAAGTGCACTAGACAGATTCTTGTCTATTTTCAGGCACAACCCGGAGGGAGGGGGATACAGATGAAAGCCAACTGACCTTGAACCAGATTAAGCTGTTGGTGGTATTTTTAGTGAATTGGGGGGAAATTTGGCCAGGGCACTGGAGAAAATTCCCCTGCTTTTTCCGAGAAGTGCCATGGGATCTTTAACATCCACCTGAACTAATACCAGAACAGGCAGATGGGACCTTGGTTTAACATCTCTTCTGAAAGGCAGTGCCTCAGGAGTGCAGCCATCCCCCTCATGCTGCACTACAGCATCAGTATTGGGATATTAAACCAAGTGCCTGGTATGGGAATAGAACCCACTGCCTTCTGATCTCCCTTGCTTCTGAGGTGAATGTGCTACCTGCTGAGCTACTGACACTGCAAATGCAATATGCTATATGTTAGTGTCACGTATTAATTTTTTTTAATACTACTTTGAGAAGTATGGGGTCCATGGTTGAGGAAGGGTGATTGGGGGGGTCTAGGTGTAGGGAGGTTCTGCTCTGGATGGAGGGTGTGTCCAGCTTTTGGAAAAGGTGTCCAGCTCTGGGGGGTTACTCAACCTGCAGAGGGGAGGGGAGCTGGTCTGTGGGTGGGAATGAACACGGGGTTCCAGCTGCAGGGAGGATTGCCAGCTGGGGGAGGCTAGTCCAGGGCACGAAAGAGTGAGCCAGCAGCAGGGAGGGTGGCTTGTGGTGGGGCTAGTTCAAGGTTGGAAGTGAGGTCCAGCTGCAGGGTGGGTGGTTGGATGGTGAGGCTGGTATGGGGCTTCTGGTGGATCTAGCTGTAGGTTGAGTGGTTGGGTGGGGGACTGCTGGTCCAGGGGCTTGGAGGCACCACTTCAGATATGTGGTCTGTTACAGTGGAGGTTTAGGGTGGTGCTCCAGCTACATGGAGGTTGTATAGGATGTAGTTGGAGGCTGGTCCAGATGTAGGGAGGGTGGCTGGCTTGGTAAGCGGTTGGCCCAGAGCCTGTGTGGTGCTCTAGCTCCAGTGGTCATTATGTGAAAGGCTGGGGCTAGAAGGGTTGTCCAGGTGCATGGAGGATAGTCTGGTGCCTGAAAGGGTGATCTAGCAGAAAGGAGGGTGGTTGACTATTTTGGGGGGGTGGGCGAGGCTAAAGAGATTGATCAGCCTAGGAGGGATCCAAAGTGGTGAAATTAATTAGAAACTGGTTAACATGTGTGCCCTTCAGCTTAACAGTAACACTATGACCTGCGGTGGAGGTGACCTTAGTTCAGGAATGAGCTTGCTTCGGGTGTTCTCTGGGGAGAAGAGGAGGAGGGGGATCAACTGTTATACAAGAGGCTCTCTTCTGGGGAAGGAGGATAGCCAGCTCAGCTGCAGTACTGCGAACTGAGTGACCACAAGTGGCAGTGCAGGTGGGAGCAGCCCATGGGTGGGAAGACATTGATTGGTGCTGTGCCACACATCTGTGCACATGTTTGTGCACCCTTGCCGCTTATGTCCTAGGGGATAAAAGAACATGCAAATGTATCCTGACTACCTAGGCAGCTGCTCCACATATTGGATTCATTCTACAGTGGAGCAAGTCCTGGTGGATGCCAGAGTGATGGTGTTGTGGTAGCTGAACAGAAGGGGGGGCAACCAGAGATGCAGGTTAGAAAACAGAGTAGTAGCTGGGGTGGGGGTTAAGGTGTCAGAGGGTGATGGTTAATGGCACTCATTACAGTGATGGGACAGTGAGTAGCTCAGCTCAGTACTGGCGCAGATCCTCTTCAGTGTCTTTATAAGTGACATTGCAGAAAAACTGGCAAAGAAGAGAATGCTTTTTTGCAGACAACACCAAAATTTGTAGGGTGGGCACTAAGAAGGGAGCAGAGAGCATGCACATGCCTCTTGGAGAAACTTGAAAAGTGGTCAAGATTGGGGCAGTTGGGGTTCAATGACAAAGTGCAGAATCATGCACCTAAGGTATAGGAAACCAGGAGCTGCTTTATAGGGTTGGGGGTGGTACTGATGATCACTAAGCAGGGGGGAGCCTTGGAGTTATTATGATCTTAAAGAGACTCACCAAGATACTGCCCTGCACCATACCCATTGGTGCCTTGCCACCAGAAGACCCCGAGGAAGTTAATATGTCCCTAAATTTATAAGCCATTAAAAAGTTCTGTCCTTCATAAAAATATACAGACCTGGTCCCAAGGACTTCCTGTTTTTTTTTTCTGCTACACCAGCTCCACCTCCATGCTCTCTAGCAGGATGACGAGATGCCAGTAAGGGTGTGGGGGCACACTCCATTATATGTAATGGGTGATAGCATTTCTATTGATTTTAAATGATATAGTGGCTACCTGGCAATAAAATGTGGGCACCGTTCAACTAACAAGTGCCTTGTTACTTGACTGATGCCCACGTTTCATTGCCAGGTGGCCACTAGATCATTTAAAATCAATAGAAAAGCTGCCGCCCATTACAGATAAAGAAGAGCGCCCGCGTGCTCCTCACTGGCATCTCGTCATCCTGCTAGTGAGCATGGGAGTGGAGCTGGGGTGGTAGCAAGCAACTGGGAAGTCCTTGGGATCTGGTTTGTATATTTGTACGAGGGACAGAACTTTTTAAAGGATTAAAAATTTGGGGACATATTAACTTCCTTGGGGTCCTCTGGCAGCAAGGCACTGATGGGTATAGTACAGGGGCCGACTCAGTTACCTTGGTGAGTCTCTTTAAAGTTGCTGGGCTGTGTGACAGAGCAGTGGGTAGGGCTAGGAGGATGCTGGGGCTGCATAGGGAGGGGTATCTTCAGCAGGAGGAGGGAGGTGGTGGAGTTGCAAGTAATCCATTATTAGTGAGATCCGGCTTAGAGTACTGTGTCTAGGTTTGGAGGCTGCACCTTAGAAAGGCCATAGGGTGGAGGCAGTATAAAGGGCAACTAATATTGTACATGGGCTGTGGCAAAAGCCCTGTGAGGAGACTGGGATCTCAACATATAAACCTTGAAAGAGAGGACACATGATGGAGACCCACAAGTACCTTACATGGATGAACAGGGTGCTGGAGGGGGCTCCTTCAAATAGGAAAAAGGACCATGGGGCATGTGATGAAGCTTATGGTGGGGGTAAGATGGATGTGAGGAATTACTACTTCACTGAAAGGGTAGTAGACACCTGGAACAGACTGACAGCATTGTAGTGTTGGAGGTCAGGAGTGAAAAAATGGTAGGGGGGGCTTAAAACGTGTGGTATATAGACATGGGGAAATATCAGTAAATAAGCAAGGAAGAGGGAGGGAGGGCCATAAGGGCTACAAGAGACTATTTAGAGTTTGCAGAGAAGGAATTCACAGGAGCCTATGGTTGCAGTTGTAGCGAGGTCTGGAAACCAGAGCAGAAGTGTGACCTAGGGTGAGGGCTCATCAGCAATGGGGTTTGTGACCATGCAGTTTAAGGAAAAAAATATGACGGTCTCTATGTGCTGGGGGAGCTATGGTGGCAGCTGTAGCGAGGTTGGGAAACCAGAATAGAAGAGTAAGAGTGAGGGCTTATCAGTTTTTGAGGAAGCAGTAAAAAAAAGTCTGTTTTGTATATCAAGAGGTGTGGCGAAGACACGGCAGCATCATGCAGAGGAGTGTGACAGCTGGAGTGCAGCTTGGAGCAGCCAGTTGAAAAAGGTTTGGTAAAAAAGCAAAAAACTAAAACTGTTAAACAGAAACAAATGATCACTGTATGATAGTGGGAAGAATGGGGAGAAGTATGACTAAATGGCAGATGGCGTGGCTGAGGGACGGTCAACCTAGAAGAAACAAAACTAAAAGCAAGATACCAGTAAGCAGTGCCAAACAACAGGGGTGAGGAATGGGGATGTTTGATGCAGTCCACTATGCACATAAATCGAGGATGATGTAATAACTATATGTATAAATTTAACATTCTGCATGTATACACGTACACGCTCAGATAAAATGGATTTATCACACTCCATTTATGTCCACCCCATTGCATAAATTTACTTAATATTTATCACACATGCCCCCACGATGCAAAGCATCACGGGCTGCATATGCAAAGTTGGACCAGCATAACATTCTGTGGTGATTTGCATATGCAGCCCGTGATGCTTTGCATTGTGGGGGCATGTGTGATTTTGTATTTTCTTGAAACTTGGCTTCCCAGCCAAATGCCCTTTGGGGTAACCCTTGCCTCAGTGTTTACGCACAGAGGTTCTTTGTCTTTTAATATTTATAACCCATTAGGGCTCTTTCTCTTTACTGCTCTGTGTTATTAATTGTAAGCTGTCCTGGATCTTATGCTGTTCTTTTCCTCCCCCAAATCCTTTTGTTAGCCCCTGGTACTTTGACATTAGCTGCTGTGCAACTCTATTGTATGCAGTGCTTGCTGCTTTCATGGCCCCTCAGGGAGCCCACTGATTTCCCCTGTTTGCCTCCCACACATAGCTACTTTTAAGTCAATTTCAGGCATTGCCCTTCAGCTGCACTGTGGATTTTGCTTTGTGGCCCCTATCTTGTGCATTTGCTCTCCTAGTCCCTTTCTACCAGGTCCCTCAGGGCACCTACAGTCTGCCACCATGCAGCTTAGCTAAAGGTTCCTACCACCTACTGCTGGTTGCCCACCCTCCAGACCCTCTTAACCTGCCCCATGGGGGCTCTTCACATGCCACTTTGTGGCTGATGGGTAGAGGGAGGCATATTTGCTCTAGCCTCCTCCCCCTCCCAAAAATATCCCATCTTCATTCCCACACACATGGAGCAGGCTACATCCTGAGATCTGTGGGCTGAATCATAGACACATAGACCTTAATGGCAGATAAGAACTGCTTGGCCCATTCAGTCGGCCTATTTCCCTATCTAGTGGATAAGCAGCAGATGCTAGTTATCCAACAGCTGACTTCCTCCTACCCACCAATAGAATTGGTTCATGTCTGTCCCATGTATTCTTGAAGTCCCCCACTATTTTTGGCCCCACAACCTCCTCAGGAAGGCCATTCCATGCATTCACCACCCTTTCTGTGAAAAAATACGTCTTCATGTTGCCCCTGAGAGTCCCCTCTATCTTCAGATTCTACCCCTTGTTCTTGTGCATCTCTTTTTCTGAAAGATGCTACTCTCTTGGACTTTGTTGATTCCCTTGAGGTGCTTGAAATTTTCTATCCTGTCCCCCGGCCCCTTTTCCTCAAGAGCATACATATTCAGCTCGTCTTTCTTTGTATGGCTTCTGGTGCAGACCCTTTGCTATTTTAGTTGCCCTCCTCTGGGCTGGCATTTGAAAGTGCCTGCCATTACTGTCACTGTAGTTCAATAGCACTAAACTGGCTGCCTAGCAACAGCCGCAGCATTTCTGGCCAACAGTTTTCTGAACAGCCTCCTGCCTGCTACATACAGTCTGGGCCCAAGGACATCGCCCCCCCACACTAGATTCCAGGGAAAGATAATACAAAAATAAAAATAATTGCCACTGTCCATGAGGGAGTGACCCATTATATCACCAGAGCTATACCATTCAAACCACTGGCCTCCTGGGACATCTCAAGACTCCTGAACCACCAGTGTCCCCTTTTTTAAATAATGTAGGGACCACTAGCCCAAATGCATTCCCACCTGCCCATCTGGACTACTTCTTAAATTTATTGGCTACCTGCAGGTCACCTAGGGGCACTAAGGGGGGGTTTTGTCGAGTCCAAAATACCACTTTATTCTCTGTTCTTAGCTGTCTGCATTTTTTATTCCATCTCTAGTTTCCTTACTTTGACCTAGTTTGTCTTTTCCTCTAAAACTCCCCTTCCTTTACTCCTGTGCTATATACCCTTTTTGTATCTCTCTACTCTTGCTACTATAACTTCCCCATACTGATCTATTTTTCCCTTTATTTCTACAGGTCTGGCCAAACATACCAATCAGATAAGAATATTTGTTTTTTTTGTATGATACACTGGCCCCCACTCCTTCAGGCTCCACAAGCTCCCACCGACCCCACTGACCTTTATCCAGCCCTCTTCAGGTCCTCATATCGCAGCTGATCCCCGGGATATCCCGGCGTATCCCTATCACCGGGCGGGTCCCCCTCCTTCGAGGAGGAAGGGAACCGGAGCGGAAGGGAAGACCCCGGCACACACTACATTAGGGCCCGGGGATACTGCTGAGGAGCTGGAGGCCCTGGATAGGCACTGGAGGTGCTCGGGAATGGGGAGCCATCATCTAGGCAACCAGCAAGCAGTTTTTCCGGTTTTCTGCCGGGGAGGCAGTGTGGTGATGTCAAGGCATACGCCGGCGTCCACTCCTCGCCCAGGTAACTCGGGCCGTATGGCTTGCGATGCTCCCAGCCTCCACTAGGAACCAGCAGGCACCGGACCTATCTCCTGCCCTCCCCCCAGAGAAGGAGAGCTGTCGAGGACGCCAAGCCTTTCTCTCCTGCCGCCTTCCAGTGACCGGGCCTGCCTCAACCCGGTCGCTGGAGTCGCAAGCAGGAATCCAACTGCTGCGCTGGCAGGCCGGCCCTATAAGTATCTTTGTTTAATTCTAACACTCTAATTTCTCCTCTAGCACCTCCGACCCTTTGTGTCCCTTCAACCTTCTCTGCTCTTCCCTTTCAGGTCCTACCAGAATACCCCGAACAAAGGACACCCCAACTCTGGGAATCCCCTACTCTGATGGAGCAGGTAAGTCCTAATTACTTAACTGCCTTCGAATCATAGAAATCTGGTGACAGAAAAGGACCATTTTGGCCAATCGAGTCTGCCCCATACCCCCACAATCATCATCTTTGTCAAGAGACACCCCACTCTGCCCACTGGTCAGCTCCTGGTGTCTGTCCCATGCCCCTTGAATCCTTTCACCATTTTTGTGCACACCACCTCTTCCGGTAGTCTGTTCCAGGACTTCACCACCCTTTCAGTTATGTAATGCCCCCTCACACTGCCCCCTAAACCTTCCTTCTTCTAATCTTAGTTTATGATCCCTAGTTCTAGCACTTATTTTCCTTGCAAATAAGCTTCCCACTCTCACCTTACTAGTCTCCAGCGGGTACAGATCTGATTCCCTCCACCTTTCCTCATAGGGCTTCCTATGCATAGCGTGCACCATCTTGGTTGCCCTTGTCTGAACCCTTTCAATCCTGTCTTATGTCCTTGTGTAGGTGAGGCCTCCAGAACTAAACCCCATACTCCAGGTGAGGCCTCACCATGGATTTATAAAGGCACATCAGCACCTCCCTCTTTCTGTTTTATACCCCCCCCATTGCACACCAGCATTCTATTCACTTTGCCCACCACTGTGCTGCACTGGTTCTCTGCCTTAAGGTTATCTGAAATTATAATACCCAGATCTCTCTCCTGCTGAGTTTCCTTACCCGCCCCCGTGTATAAATGGTTTGCGGGTTATTACACCCATGTGCATTACTGTACACTTTTTGGCATTAAATTTCAGCTGCCAAGTTTCCGACCCCCTCTCCAAAATCTTTAGGCCCTCCCTCACTGCCTCCACCTCCCCTACCAGGGTGTCTACCCTATTACAGATCTTCATATCCTCTACAAATAGGCACACCTTCCCCTGCAGTCCTTCTGCTATATCTAACATACTAAAAGCCAGCAGAATAGGCCTGATGGTCTGTTGTGTCTGCTCGGTAGCCAGCCTCCTAATGGGTGCTTTCTTTCCCCACCCAGCCCCAGAGAGGGTCATCCTCTGCTTCAGTTTACCCTTGTACCTATCCCACTCCCTCTTGAAGCCCTCCACTGTGCCCTACTCCACCAAACTCCTGGACAGTGCATTCCAGGGCTCCGCCACCCTCTCAATGAAGTAATGTCTCCTGCATTCCCCCTGTAATTTCCCCCCTCTAGCTTCCACTAATGTCACCTGATTGTTCCCCACCTTCTTTAGTCTGCACAACCCTTTGGCACCGCCCCTGTTTGTTCCTTTTACATATCTGAAGACCCCTATCATGTCCCCCCTGTCTTTCCTCTCCTCTCCTCCAGCAAGTACAGCCCAAGCTCTTCCAGCCTTTCCTCATAGGGCCTTCCTCCCATGCTCTGAAGCATCCTGGTTGCCCTCCTCTGGACACTGTCCAGCAGTGTTATGTCCTTCTTGAGGTGAGGTCTCCAGAACTGCATGCAGTACTCGAGATGTGGTCTGACCAAGGCATTATACAGGGGGAGAATCACCTCCCTCCTCCTGGATGTAATCCCCCTGGCTATGCAATATGCAGTTTGCTTTGTCCACAGTTCTTCTGCAATTTTCAGTGTTATTCATTTTGACATCTACCACCACCCCTAGATTCCTCTCACTTGTTGTGGCTTGCAGTATGACCCCCCTCAGGTGTATACATGGTCTGGGTTTCTGACCCTCAGATGCAGTATGCTACATTTCCCTGCATTCAACCTCAGTCCCAGTCGGCCCATTGGTGCAGCGGTAGGGCTACCGCTTGCGGTGCCAGCGACCCGGGTTCGGGAGTGGACTCGGGCAGCTGGAGGGCCGCCTGGGGGGAGGGGGATTGAGCGCCCAGGGGCTGCTCTCCTCCTCCAGGTGGGAACAATGCGGGTCCCGCTGCGATACCGCCACCTGGGTGACCATGGGTGGAGGTGCAGCGAGATAGCATATAAGGGGAGGAAGGACGTCTGCCAGGAGCCAGAGCATTAGCACGTCACGACGTGTGTCGCTCCATGGCCCCCCTTGCGTGCAGACGTCCTGTGGGCTGGGACCAGGAAAATGGAAAAAACCTGTGCTGGGCTCCTGTAGACGGGACCCGGCTGTCCCGAGATAACCCTTAACCAGGCTCCATAGATGGGGCTGGTGACACCTTCTGATGCATACTTGAGGTGTGAGAGGGGGACTAAAGGGGAGGTTCCTCTCCTCCCTGCCCGGGGAGGGGGGTAAACCAAGGCAGGATGGGGAAAAGGCTAACCAGCACCTGAGGGAGGTACCTGGGGCGGGACTACGGGATTACATAGCCTAGGGATCCCCGAAGAAAGGAATCGAGTACAGCGAGAAGGGGGCATAAAGAGAAAGTATAAAAAATTAAAAAAAAAACTCAGTCCCCACCTCCTTGACCACCCCTCCAGGGTATCCAGATCCCTCTGCACTGTCTCTCTCACTTCGTCCCCATCCGCCAATGCTCCCAGGTTAAGTCATCTGCAAAGAGACTCATTCTACTCTTAACCGCCCTCCCCATATCCAAGAAATAGGCATTGAACAGGAGTGGCCCCAGTACCAAACCTTGGGGGACCCCACTGGTGACCTTCGTGGGGAAGGAGACTACCCACCACTACCCTCTGTATTCGCTCTGTTTGCCAGTTTTCTACCCATCTGAGCAACTGTCCTCCCACCCCAACCCCCATCCCCCCAGCTTTATTAGCAGCCCATTTTGGGATACCTAATCAAACGCCTTACTTAAATCCAGGTATGGGAGGTCCTCCGGTCTATGCCGGTCCAGGGTCCCAGTCATAAAAATCTTTTGGGTTGGTCTAACACGATCTCCCCAGGATGAAACCATATTGTTTGTCATCCAGTTGCCCCAACCTTTCCTGCTGCCTCCTGAGCCTATCCTTGATAATGCCCTCCATTACTTTGCCCACCACAGACGTTAGGCTGACAGGCCTATAATTCCCCATCTCCTCTCTAGAATTCCCCATTTGTGGATAGGCACCACATGAGCCACCCTCCAGTCTTGAAGCACCCATCCTATCAGCAGAGATGTGTTAAAGAGTGCTGCCAGTGGTGCTGCTAGCTCATCCGCCAATTCCTTCATAACCCTCGGATACAGCCCATCCAGCCCCGGTGCCTTAACAGTTTTTAGTGTCCAAAGGGCCTCCCTTACCCTTTCCACTGTGATTTCTCCTCCCAGCCCACCCCTCATTTAACCACCCATCCCCTTCTAGACTTGGTCCAGCCTGTACCCCAACTTCTTTCAGTCCTCTAGACTCCATCTGACCTCTCGACTCTGCTGGCTCCCTTTCCCTCCCCACTGGGCTGGAGGGATCCCCTTCCTCCCCCCATAAATATCAAGGCCAAGTACTCATTTAGCATGCCTGCCTGATTCCCCCGCCTCCTGAGTCCATCTCTCCTCAGTCCTAATCATGCTGATCTGTGCCCTCCCTTTTCTCTTCTCCCTTGTGTATCTATAGAATCCCTTTTCCCCCCTCAGGATCTCCCTAGAAAGGTTTTGCTCCCTCCTCACCTTGGCTCCCCTCACCACTGTGGTGACCCTTCTAGCCATCAACTCATACCCCTCTCCCTATTCCCCTAGAGCACTTAAAACATGCATAGGCCGCCTTTTTATCCTTCACTGCCTCCTGCACCTCCCTGGTCCACCAAAACGGCTTGTTGGCTCTACCATGCTTACGCCTTACCTTTGTACAGGAGTTAGTAGTCTCCTGTGCCCCCTTCTTAATGGCCTCCCACTAGCTGCCAGCATCCATGTCCAGCCTAATCTTGTCCAAGCTCCCCTGTAGAATCCTGCCCATGCCCACGAAGTCCACCCCCCTGAAGTCCACTACTACTGTATTAGAATGGTTATCCCCCCCCCAGATACAGCAGAAACCAGACCATAGTGTGGTCACCACCTGCCAGCGTGTTGCACACCTCCAGGCCCTTTATCTGGTCACTGTCTGCTAAGACAACATCCAGTATCTGATTCTCCCTAATAGGTTCCCCCACCTGCTGGACCAGGAAGGCATTCTGGAACACATCCATCAGTCTCTGTTCCATGGCCACAGAGGATGCCATAGTGTCCCAGCCTGTCCCCGGCATATTAAGGTCACCCATGATCACCACCATACCCTTTCCATGGACACAGTGCCCCTTGATGTTCTCAACTAGTTTGTCCTCCAGGGCCTCTTCCATCGTTGGGGGGTCTATACACCACCCCTATTTTCAATCTTTTACCTCCCCTCATTTGTAGGGTTATGCAGATCTCCTCCATCCCCCCCATAGTCTCCTCCACTCCACTAACTATTATGTCATTTTTGACTATCAGCGCTACACCCCCTCCTCTTCCCTCTCCTCTATACTTCCTGAATATTTTGTAGCCCACCAAATTTAGGTCCCAGTCTTTTTTCTGAATGGCCCATGTCTCAA
The DNA here is from genome assembly GCA_016271365.2 of Neoceratodus forsteri. NCBI lineage: Eukaryota > Metazoa > Chordata > Ceratodontiformes > Ceratodontidae > Neoceratodus > Neoceratodus forsteri. Next base: position 865,174,786 of record CM057458.1, on the reverse strand, counting down.
TAATTACTGCCACATCCAATGATCCCTCAACCAGCATCGCCTGGAGCTTGGGCATTTTGTTGCCCATGCTCCTGGCATTGATCAGGGCCATCCTCCACCCCGACCCCTCTCCCTTCTCCAGTCATCTCGGCACTGAGCAGTCCCTAGATGCCCTTTCTTGCACAGCTCTGGATGGATTTACATCGCAGTCACTTGCCTTCTTTTCATGCCCTAGACCGTCGAGCAGCCTCCTGGAGCCACTCTTTTACTTAACCCCCCCTTTACAAGTTTAAACTCCACTCTCAACTATGAATCCAGCAAGTTTTAGTTTCAAGATCTCCTTCCCCTCCAAGTTGAGGTGTAGCCTATCGCTGGCATATATCCCCTTGTCCTCCCCATGTATTCCCCCGGTGCCCCACCAGCCCATACCCTTCTGCCCTGCACCAGTCCTTGAGCCACTGGTTCACACCTCTAAGTTTATGTTTGGTCTCCCCAGACACCCTAGGTACTGGCAGAATCTCAAAGAAGGAGATTGCACTTCCTATAGAGTGGTAAACCCTGGCCAGTTCCCAGAATCTCGCCTGGATTTCAAGTTCACTGTTCCCCTCTGTCATTTGTTCCCAGATGTTTAAGGAAGTCTGGGGATTCCCTGCATTCCAATGCTATCGAGTATAGCTGGAATTTGGCCTTGTACATGGATAGGCCTGGGATACATTTAGCCTTGACTGAGCTGCTTTTTACCTCTTCCACCCCCTCCCACTGGATGCCCTAGGTCATGGAGTCACCCAGCAGGATCACCTTCACCCCCACTTTACTGGCCTGTTTGATTCTGTCCAGGCTCTACTTCTCCATCAACCCCAGCTTACTTCTCTTGCCCCCCTCAGCCTGGGGATCACAAGCCTGTGCTTGCCCTACCATGCTCATTCTTCTACCTATAGCTCCCAGCTTGCTCCTTGCCCCCAACCTCCTGGGTGGCACAGATTGCCCCCAGATCTCCCCGGACTCTTTTTGGGCTGGTATCCTCAGATCCCCAACCCAGGCTCCCTTCTACTGCTTCCCTCCTTCCCCCCCAAGTTCTTCATCCTTCAGCCCTTCTTCTGTGTTTCTCCCTAACCCCCATCTTCCTCCCTCCTCTCCACCTCATCTGATTTCTCCCACCCTGAAGCTGGCCTATCTAGAGTACTCCTTATCCTTGGCTGACTTGCCTAACCTGGATGCTTGCCCGACCCTAGTCCTCCCTCCTCCCACCCTGGTTTCACTCTGCACTCTCCCCTCCCTCCCACCTAGGCTAATGTCTCTTACCCCCCTTCTGTGAATCTGGTTATCTCTCCTGCCCCATACCCCCCAGCTTACTGACCAAACCCTCTCTATCTGCCTGCTCCCGCCAGCCTCTCCACCGCATCTCCTGGATATAGCAGGGTGAATCGATTAATAAGTGTGATACTTGCCCCCGACTTGCTCTCTCCTGTCTCCCCTCCTTCTGGTCAGCCACCTCCCTATGAAGTGATTTTTGTACATTGCTTGTTTCGTGCCCCACCCCTCCTGAGTAACCATGTGATCCTTGTCCACCTATTCCCTGGGTTATGACATATTGCCGTCGTCTACTCTCATGAGGTCCTTTCCACACCTTTCCTCCCCACCCCTCTCGCCTTCCAGCAGCCTTCTGATCCCCTCTACTTCCTCCCTAAGACCTGCCAACTGAAAACACACTGGGCACCCTCTGAATCTCCATGCCCAATTTAATATTTTTGCTGCCCTGCACCCTGTTACACCCAATCACTCTACCGAAGGCGCCCGCTTTGGCCACCCCAAGTCTACCCTCATTATGGTGAGCAATGCGTCCCTCTAACAGAAATAATTCAGTCAGTATTATACTAAAACCCAAGCAGTTTGCTCCCTCTGATTACAGCAGTTTTCCCTCTTTCTTGACAGTAGCCAGTTTTCTAGCCCTAGCAGTAGACAGTTCACAAGCAAAATTAGTCCACCACAACACTAGCCAGCTCAGAGGCCCTAGCAGTAATCAGTTCACACACAGTTTGCCTACTCCTTCAGATGTAGTTGGCATACACAGTCATTTATACATTCTGCTTCATTATGCCCCTTCCAGGTAGTAGTCAGTGTTGCCCAAGCAGCACAGTGTGCATGACCCTTTTCCCCCAATCAATAACAATCCAGCTTCCTAGTGTTCCAGTTCACCCAATCTCGACTTTCCCCCTTCCAAGGCTCCACCCTCACTGGCCATTTAATAGAGGTCTGGGCCAGGGTGGGTGGTGTGGAACAAAGAACAGCTCTCCTCCTCTGATTGCGACTGGACTATTTGCCTTTTTGCCCAGTCACTGTTCAGTTGTCTGCGCCTATTCGCTGATTGGCCACTCCTTCCTGAGTCACCGGCTTGCAAAGTTGTGGCCGATGTGGCCCCGCTATGCATGGCCTGTCCCCTGCCAACAAGAGCTTCCTTGTCAATCACCGATGTGATCCCATCCTCTCCTACTGCCGATGCAGCCCCAGAATGCCTGCCCCGACCCCTTCCAGCGACAAGCCCCAGTCTGGAAAGAACAGCTCTCCTCCCCTGATTGCAACTGAGCTAATCAATGCTATAGATACTAAAAAAGGATGGGTCCCAGCACTGACCCCAGGGGCACACCACCTCCACCCTGGAATGCACCCAATTTGCTTTACCACCACCCTCTGGTTTCAGTCTTTCAACCAGTTCTCCACCCACCTTGTTATTTTCTGTCCCACCCCTAAGCCTTCCAGCTCATGTACCAGCCTTCTATGTGGCAAAGTGTCAAAGGCCTTGCTGAAATCTGGGTAGGCCACATCCTCCCCCATCCACCTTCCTTGTTACCCAGTCAAAACACTCAGTTAAGTTTGTCGGGCACAACCTCTCTCCCATACAACCAAACTGCCTTGGGTCCTGGAGGCAGTCTAGCACATTAGGTAAAGGCTCTGAGCTACAGATCTGGAGACCTGGGTTTGAGTCCAACAGCCATCTAAGTGCATACCGTGTGATCCTGAGCAAGTTACTTAACTTCCTTGTGCTCCAGGTTGCATCTGGAAACAAGCTTCAGCTTAGTGTGCTACTCCTGGTTAAACAATGTTCCCTTTCTCCACTTTCCCTGTAGACCATTAACAACCAGGTGTTCCACTATTCTTTCCTTCAGCAGTATTTCCATTACTTTTCCCACTGTTGTGGTCAGGCTGACCGGTATGTATTTCCTGCATCCTCCCTGTTAACACTTTTGCATAGTGGGACCACATCAGCCATCCTCCAATCCCTGGGCATGTCACCAGTTTACAAAGACAGGGTGAACAGGGTAGTCGGAGGCCCTACTAACACCTCCCTTAGCTCCCTCAGTGTACAGGGGTGCATCTATCTGGCCCATAGCCTTATTGCTGCCAGTTCCATGAGGATCTTTTCTTTTGCAAAGGGACCTGTGTCCTTTTCTGTGATCTCTCCATCCTTATTAGTTTAATGCTGGCCCATTTCCTGCCCCCTTCCTTTGTAAAAACAGAGCAGAAGTATTTGTTCAGTATTTCTGCTTTTTAGTGGTCATCTTTTACCCTCCCTCTATCCACCCTTTTCAGACATTCAATATCTCCCCTTGCCTTCCTTTTCTCCCTGATGTACCTGCATGTACAATACCCACTGGCTGGCTTGTGTCAAGGGTCCCACACAAGTGTGGATCTAATGCCAATGTGCACTTTGCATGTGGAGCCATTTTGGTTTGTCTGTTGTGTAGTGGATTATGATTAACTGGTTTTGCTTGATTCTTAACTGACAGCTTCATTTGCAGCAGATACTGGAGTCCTTTGCGGTGGGAGATTGTCCTACAGTGCATGTTAAGAGTTTATATAGGCTCTCATCTTTTGTTTACTGGCCCCACTGTACTCCCTGGGCTAAGTTCCGTCACGGACTGACTTATCCCCTGGAGAAGAGCAGAAGTGGAAAACATCTGATCAGAGATTGTGGAAGCTCAAATGTACACTGCAGGCTATTGGAACTTCTATTGCCTGTTGCTCTGGTGCCAGCTGCAGGGAGTTCTGGGACTGGTTGTGGCTGTGGATGTCTGCCTAAAGATGGTCACAGTTGGCCTGCTGCGGTGTGCTATACTGCAATGGATGGTAGTTGGAAATTCCAAATCGATGGGGGGTTTAGAGGAAGGATTAGGAAGTACTTCTTCACTGAGAGGGTGGTGGACAACTGGAATGGGCTGCTGAGGGAAATGGTGGGAGGGTTCACAAGATCATGGGATAAGCACAGATGGCAACTGGCACAGGGGGGAGGACTACAGAAAAGGTCTAGTGGATATCTAGGCAAATTGGGCAGACTAGATGGGCTTGCGGTCCCTTTCTGCTGTCACATACCTATGTTCCTATGTATTCTACAGGCAGATTGGGAAAAAGGAGGGGGGATCCACTACACCACCAGAGAAGCATTCATTGTGCCTTGAATAGCTGCCCCTTGGTGTCTTTATCCTGCCCTCTGTTAGTTGATGTGTGGAGCAACATGACCTCCTACCCCCAAAAAAGATCAGTTCTAGGGGCACAGGGACAAGGAGTCTTCCTCCCTCCCTCAACCATGACATCCCCTGAGTGACCAAGTCCATTCTAAAAGCCAGGTTGATGGTGTGGTACAGGTCTAGTATCCCTCCCCCAACCCACTTTTTTTTATTTTAACCTCTACAGAGCTTTCTCAACTGACCCAACTGATCAGTATTTTTATTTTTCATACTGACCCATTTTCCCTTTTATATCTACAGGTCTGACATTGACCAGGAGTAGGAGGATACTGATCATATGTATCAGATAAGTATTGTTTTTTTGTTTACCCTACATTGTTTGTCATGTAATAGTTCATAACGAGCTGCAGATCCTTTGTGAGCCCATTGCTGTTCTTGTTTTACAGGTACGAATGGCTGCTACGGGAGGCACTGGGTTGGAGTTGTACCTTGTGCTTTAGAAAGGAGGCTATGGACTGGGGGGTATGGGATGGGCACTAAGGTTTGGAACTCCAGGGAACACCACACAACCAATTTGCTAAGACTCATGAGGCTCAAACCCTGTTTTTCGTTTTCTTGCTTTGTGTGCATCACATTCTAATGCCTGCATTAGTGTAGTGCTTTTGTTTTGCAACAAGTACTATCTCATATATGTGTGTGTGTATGTGTAATAGATAACCCACTGTAGGGTGTGCGGTCACGCTCTGATATATGCATGCCTTGGTATGCATTGTTACACATGAGGCCGCAGGCCGAGTGCATCAACCACCCAAGCTGTGTGTATATCATTGTGCAACTGCGCACCCCACAGTGGGTTATCTATCTTATAAAATGGCAAAATTGTTTTGAAGGGGAGTAAAAGTGCAGGTGTGTGGTGGCACTCTGATATTCGCACGGTCACCTAAAGGTGTTTGTCCAATGCGATTGATAATCCCATTATAGATATAATACACACACACACACACACACACACACACACACACACACACACACACAATTTCACTGGAACAGCCCCTTGATACCGAAAATCATTTTCCTCACCGTACATGTGCTCCCAATCAGAAGAGGCTCTCTTCTCCTTTTGAAGATAAACCTGGAAATACTGGTGAGGCCCTGCATATCAGGGAGGCTCCCATACCATTTTCTGTAGACCAGAACCATCAATTTTTAACAAATCCATTTTCTGCAAACCAGAACCATTGGTGGTCATTCCTTTAACTAAATGTCCACCCCTTTCATTGTGACTTTGAGTCAACATGGGGTAACAGACTTTAGTACCTCCTATAGACATAGTCCCCAAGATCTCAATCTTCTTTGAAATTCACAGATGACTTTCTCACTCAGGAACCCTTAAGCAAAGCTACCTCTGCTGAGGTTGCAGATACTTGCAGATGAATACTTGTGTTTTTGTTGAATTTTATGTGATGCCATCTTTAATGCAGCCTAATACGCTGAAACAGAACTGCAACACTGCTGACAGGAGTGCTACTAAAATCACACTGCATGCTGAAGTGCACTACAGGTGTTGATGCAGTGCTAATTAACATAATTCGCACACACTGAAAAAGCAATGCAACACTGCTTCAGGCAGTATTGCTACACGAACACTGCTTCAGGCAGTGTTGATGACAAAACACTGCTAATTGCAGTACTTTTGCAGTGTGATTGCAGTGCTAATTAACATAATTCGCACACACTGTATCAGCACTGCATGTACACCAACAGAGACCTGAAGATGCACTAATTAAACACTGATGGACTGCATTATGAAATGAAGTGTGCAGGAAGTGTACACTGCTACTGTAACACTGAAATAACACCATATAGTGACTATTTGAACACTTCACTTCCCTCTGGGTGGGAACATTTAAAAACAAGAAATTAGGATGAGTTTATGCAAAATGGTTCACTTTGCTCAGAAAACAATTTGGCCATTAACTGTTGCCCTGAGGAAGAATGATTTTTCCTTGCAAAGATTGGCAGGCAACTTTAACAGTACTGTGACAAATTGTTATTAAATAACAATCGTGAAAATTGAAGAATGTAAGTGGTGAGTGAGTCTATTTCTCTAAAAATGGTGGACATTGTATATAGTGGTTCAACATAAGGATGGCTGTGGAAATGAACCACACAAAGGTGAGGGTCCTGAACTTCAGAAGTGCAGTTTTATAAAGATGGCTGAGTGCGTCAGGCATGAACTGGTGGGGGGCCTGCCTGGGTATGGTGGAGGAACAGTGGGTGAAGCTGAAAGGGGGCATAGAGAAGGCGACAAACCTCTGCTGCAAGCAAAAGAGAAAATTCAGGAGGGAAAAAAAGTCTGCTATGATTCTTGAAGAGGTGCCTGAAAATTTACAGGCCAAAAGGATTGCATTCAGAAGGTTTAAGGCATCGCAGAGGAAAAAGGATAGGGAGCTGTGTAAGGGAAACAGAGGGAAGCAGGGAAAGCAGTAAGGAGCATGAAGGAGCAAGCTGAAGAGAGAATAGCCCAGGCAGTAAAAAAAGTGAACACAAGGTTTTTTTTGGTATTTAAGTGAAAAGAGAAAATCTGGGGAGGAATTGTAAGGCTAAAAAGAGAAGATGGGACTGTGCTGTGGGGGACCTGGAAAAGGCAGATATCCTGAGTAAGTGTTTTTGGTCAGTGTTCACAAAGAAAGGAGAAGGGAGGGGCCATAAAAAATTAACATGAGCTTTGCAGAGGGTACTTGGACACTATCCTTTTTACAGATGACAGGGTACTGAAGGGACTTGTTAATCAGAAAGTGGACAAATCAATTGAGTCTGACAGGGTGCATCCAGTGGTATTGAGGTAGTTAAGAGAGTTACTGACCTCTCCTCTGACAGCCTTATTTAACTGTTCAATGGAAACAGGATGTTTTCCATTAGACTGGAGGTGGGCAGACTTAGTCCCATTTTTCAAAAGTGGCAGCAAGGAGCAGGTTGGCAACTGCAGACCAGTCAGCCTGACATTGGTGGTGGGAAAGGTAAAAGAATCTGTGCTGAAGGAAAGGACTGTGGAATGTTTTCAACCTAGTGAGTTACAAGACCCAAGGCAGCATGGATTCCTGGGGGTCATGTCAAATGAATCTGATAGATTTGTTTTACTGGGTGACCAAGGAATTATATCAGGGTAGAGCAGTGCATGTGGCCTACCTAGATTTCAGCATGGCTTTTAACGCTATTTCTCATAGGAGAATAGTAAGCAGGCTGGGTATCTTAGGAGTATGTCCAAAAGTGGTAAACTTGGTACACAATTGGTCAGGGAAAAGGTGACAGAGAGTGGTGTTAAATGGAGTTCACTCCAAGGAAGGGAGACTGACCAGTGAGGTGCCTCAGGGATCAGTGCTGGGACCAGTCCTCTTTAATTCATTTATAAGTGGCATTGCAAAGGAGCTGGAAGGAAAGGCCTGCCTCTTTGTAGAACACACCTAAATCTACAATATGGTGGAAACTCTGGGGGTATGTGTGTGGCAAGGATGAACAGAGACCTGAGAAAACTCAAGAAGTGGTCAAGGGTAAGGTGGATGGGTTTCAATGTAAAAAAGTGCAAAATATTGCACTTAGGGCATACTAATCCAAGGGTATAGTACAAAATAGGTGGAGTGGTATTGATGACCATCATGCAGGAAAGAGACCTAGCGTTAATCATATCAGATGATCTAAAATGGCCAAGCAGTGCAACAAGAAAGTTAGAAGAGCTAGTGGTATGTTGAGGTGCATAGGAAGGAGTATCACCATGAGAAAGAAGGAAGTGGGGTTGCCCGGGTAGAGATCACTGGCAAGACACACCTAGACTATTGTGTCCAGTTCTGGAAACCATGGGCCAGATTCATAAAAGGAAATGGGACTAAGTTGCACTCCACAACTCCAGCTGTGGACCAAAAACTCCACAGCTGTGGAGACTGGTATTCGCAGTTCCGCACAGCTGCGGAGATGTTACGCTTGGTCTCACCGGCCATAACATTTTTCTGCAGCAGTGGGGAAAAAACACCCTCAAGCTGTTGTAAAATTGTGGAGCTAATCGTAAACTAGCTCCACCTTTGTGAATACTGCAGCTGCAAGAAAAACTGAAGCCCCGCAAGTGGCAACCCAATTGCACCGGGTTTTTCCCACAACTGCGGTATTTTGTGGAGCTTTGCGGACAACACAAAGATCTGCAACAGGGTTGAAACTCCAGGAGGGGTAAAGAAAATGAGAAGGGGCCTATACAAGCTTGAGGAGAGGTCAAGGGTGTAGCAGCTAAGATTCAATGCAAAGAAGTGCAAGATCATGCACTTAGGACACAGAAATGCAGGGGAGGAGTACAAGATGGGGGGGGTTACTGTTGGCCACCAAACAGGAAAGGGACCTGGGAGCAATCATATCTGATGATCTAAAGGTTACCAAACAATGTGAGAAGGTTGTGTGGTGAGCCAGTGGAGTGCTGGGGTGCATAGGGGGAGGTATCTCCTATGGAAGGAAAGAAGGGGTGATGCCACTGTATAGAATATTTGTGAGACCTTATCTAGAGTACTGTGTCCAGTTCTGGAGGCCACATTTCTGGAAGAACATGGACAGAGTAGAAGCAATTCAGAAAAGGGTGACAAAAGTAGTGCAGGGGCTGCACCAAAAGTCATATGAAGAGAGACTGGAGGATCTCCATATGTATTCCTTGGAGGAGAGGAGGGGGGGATATGATACAGACTTTCAAATACATCAGGGGTGCAAATAAGGTACAAGAGGGTAGCATCTTTCAAGAAAAAAATGTTCCAGAACAAGAGGCCATGATGATATGAAGCTAAGGGGGTAGACTTAGGGGTAATGTGAGAAAGTATGGAGGATCCATGGAATAGCCTCCAGGCAGATGTTGTAGTTGCAAAAATGGTATGGAATTCAAAAATGCTCGGGATAGACGTAAAGAAACTCTAGCGATAGGAAAGACAGGGTAAGTTGCAGATCATTTAGGATCTGTGGTATATGAAACAGGTAGGGAAAATTGGCTGTCAAAGTAGGTCAAGCGGTCTTTATCTGTCATCAAATTCTATGTTTCTATGCAATCCAGCCCAACATCTACAGAAGGACATAGAGTGGAGGCACTCCAGAGGAGGGCAACTAAAATGGTGCAAGGTTTGTACCAAAAGACCTATGAAGAAAGACAAAAGGACCTCAATATGTACACCCTGGAAGAGAAGAGGGAGAGGGGGCATATGATAGAGACCTTTAAATAAATCACGGAGGTAAATAAGCTACAGGAGGGAGTATTTTTTGTCAGAAAGAAGGAGCTCAAGAACAAGGGGACATGTTATGCAGCTGGAGGGAGTGAGATCCTGGAGAGATGTGAGGAAGTACTTCACAGAAATTGTGGTAGATTCCTGGAACAACCTTCCAGTGGAAGTTGTGGGGGTGAAATATGTTGTGGTGTTCAGGACTGCATGGGATAGGCATAAGAGAATATTACGGGAAGAGGGGGAAGAGCTAGAGATCATGTAGGGTTTGCAGTGATTCTGTTGGTAGAGAAAAATAAGGGGGTGCTAGCTGCACATTTAAGCAGACTTGATAGACCTCTAGGCCTTTATCTGCTGGCAAATTTCATTTGTTCGTAAAAATGAGCAGATTGGTTGGGACAAGCAGTTCTTATCTGCCATCAAATTCTGTGGTTCACAGGATGGAGTTGTGCCATATTAAGGTGGTGTGGATGCTGCTGGTGTACCATACCAAGACACTAGTGTTGTACCCAGTTGCACTGCACACCACCTGGCAGTTGATGGAGTGCAAGTCTTTCTACTGACATGGGCATCCACCCCATCGCCTGGTCAGTAGTTGTGGAACTCAATAGAATTGCTGCATGGCTGCTGTTTGTTCTGTGGTTGTGATGGGGAATACAAGGAACTCCCCAGCATGGGCCTCTAGGCCATCTAAGAACTGTCCCAACTGGTACAGATTGGTAGACTGGTGATACTGGTGATGTCCCCATTGGTATCTGTAATGTTCCATTTGCCAGGAAGAATAGTGCTGCTATCACCTTGAGATCTGCTGGGGCAGGGGACGGGTGGATTTGGTCCACTCCTTATACTGCATGACTGCTTCCATCAGATGCATGATCTGTGCCATGTTGTTTTCTGGTTGTTGTGTATGTATGCTGCAATTTCTCACCCCTGTGCTGGGTTTTAATAGTCATTATTTGGTGCTGTGCTATGCTGCTGTGCTATTTCACTAGCATAGGGCTAAAGATTTCAATACAGCATTGTGCCAAATATTCACGGCACGGTCCCCCTATTTTTGTACTGCAGACATTCAGTATGCATGGGGGCGTTAATGCTAATAACTGGTTCAGCACTACCAGCTGAATATGACAAATGTGCAAAACAGAAGCAGTCTTAGTGCAATTTGTTTGCGCTGGTTGCAAATCTTTTGAATATGGGGCCCTTAGTGTTTTTACCGCTAGACCAGTCTCCCTTTCAATGCTCTGGTTCTATGCCTATGGACTTGTTTTTGATTGTAACTGACATAGATTCCTAAAGAAGCAGTACAAATTGTTGAATGTTTTAAATTATGGAAAGCATCTTTACTGGACAAAAAGGGTACAGTATCTACTAAAGTTGAATAAATGAAGGTGCTATGATTGATGGACATACACAGAGTTTGACAAAAAGATTGCTGGCCCATCCATGCCAGCGATAGTTTTCATCAACTCACTAGACTGCTCAGAAGTTAAGCAAGAACTATATTCTGTCTCTGAATGTGCAGATTTTTCAATATTAGCTCCACTGGATCACTCCAAAAGACCCAGAAATATATGCTTATCATCTGTTTCCTGGTCCAAATGCAGTATGTAGCAGAAATAAAATAATGGAATAAAGAAAAAAGATACAGCACACATGATTTAAGCAGTAATGTACAGCAGGGTGTGAGTTGTTGTTGGATTTACCTACACCTGGAGTGATGCGTCACAAGGCTACAGGACACATGACTTTAACTACGACAGAAGTGGGCAAATCTCACAACAAGCCACACACTAGAGTGCATTATTGTGATACACAATTCAAAATACAGTGCTCCATTGCTATAAACAATGAAATAGGAGCCATAACATGATTTTTTTATAGTTCCCTGTTCATCACATTGAGGGACACTGAGAAAAAAAAAAAGCTGAGCACTAAGTTTTGAGCCTTGGTTTAAGCTGCACTACTGGTCCACTACTGGTCATATCCCTGACTTCTTCAAAACTCAAAAACAACAGTTGACACAGTAGTGTGGATCTTTTTATAGAATTTATCATTAAAGTTTACCTGTGTTTGTTTCTTCTGGTTTGGATTTGCGAGTGACGAAATAAAGGTGAACTAGTGAGTGTGGATTAAAGAGAAAAGCAAATGACTCATCTCCCCCAGACTACACTCACGTACCCTGCAGCTTATTTTTCATTACTGTAGTTAGCAAGTTTATAGTTTGCTTTTTTTTATTTCTTTACTAGTCTCTGTGCCGATGTGTATGGTTAGTGCTTCTGCTCCCTCTCATCTCACTCATCTCATTGACTGACTTCCAGGTTCGATGTCCACACAGATTGTGCTGATAGGGGAGGAGGAGGGGGAATGAAACTGGCATTCTAACTCAGGCATAATGAACGTAATAAATAATCTTATCATCTGATAAATAATAAGGGTACCACAGAATCACAAGAGCATCTTAGAGCACAATAGAGGTGAGCAGTGATGTGGTAACTGTGTCATTACTGGAAACAGCTGATAACTGTCAAGAGCCACACAAACCATTTGGTATAGCCAGGATTTTGTTATACCGAGGTCAAGAGTAGCGAGGAAGCACTGTACACAAAAAAATAATTTCAGAAGCAAGAAAAGTAACTAAACTTTTCTTCATTTTTTTTTATGCTGAAGGCAAGGCAATTTTATTTGTAGGGCGCCCAATCCCTTAGGCTCTGGGCGCCCAGCAGAGATTATAACAATGAGCACAGGAGTAAAACAAACATGAATAAATATAATAATGGCAATTCATAAAATACTAAATACAACAATTAAATAATAAAAGGGCTTTGGACTGTCACATATGGAGACTAGATCAAGATGGAATCAGGAATCTGCAAAAGCAAGGACAAAGAGGTGGGCCTTCGGCCTCTGCTTGAACACTTCAGTCGAGGGAGTGTGCCAGACTGAAGGTGGTAGCGAGTTCCACAGGGTCAGCCCAGAGATGCTAAATGCATGATCTCCTGAGATCCTGTGTTGAACCCTAGGAACATTCAGGAGGTCCTTCGAAGAGGAGCGGAGGAAGCGAACAGAGGTAGTCGGTGTCAGGAGCTTTGCCAGGTAACCAGGGCCCAGTCTGTATAGGGCCTTAAAGATGAGAATACCCAGCTTGGAAAGGACTCTCCACCTGTCTGGCAACCAGTGCAGAACCTGCAGGACCGGGGTCACATGACTGGACCTCAACAGTCCCGTCAGTAACCGGGCCACTGCATTCTGCACCAGCTGCAGTCTGCAAAGGTCCCTCCCATGACCCTGAAGTACAAAGAGTTGCAGTAGTCAAGCCTGGAAGTCACAAAGTCATGCACTAGCATTGGCAGGTCCTTGGGTGGAACAAAGGGCTATCATAAGTGGCCACCTCTTCTCCGGATCCAGTCGCACATGCTGTGTCAACCTGAGACAGGCCAGCCAGCACCAACAGTCATTCAGGGCACACACCCCTTAAAGGGAGATAGTTGACCATCTCCATGGGAGGGGGAACAACTGGGGGGGGCCTCAAATGTGAACTCCACAGTACAGTGATCAGAACAGGCAACCCGATCTGTCTTGAGGTTATCAACCTCAAGACCCATTGAAACACCAGATAGAGTGTGTGGCCATGCTGGTGGGTCACAGAAGCAACAGTTTGTGACAGACCCAATGAATACATCAGCTGGAGGAGGTCATAACTGAAATGTGAGGATTCATTGTTGATCCAGTCACTGAAGTCCCCCAAGATTAAAAACCTGGGGGACTCCAACGCTTGGTTGACAACAAAGTCCGACACTTCCTGCAGGAATTTTTCCCCTGTTCCAGGAGGGTGGTAAACAAGGAGAATCTTGCAATCTGCATCCCCATGCATGGCAAAACGCTCAAAGGATTGGGTGACACCAACCAGGTGCACTGTGAAGCCCATGCTGGCTTGAAAGACAATAGTCACACCCCCTACCCTGCAATCCTTCCTTGGGCCATGCACTATGGAGTACCCAGTAGGGAGGGTGGCCTCAAGAACTGGGCCAGCATCATCACCAAGCCAGGTTTCCATTACTGTATGTAAGCAGGTTGTCAGTGAAAATCAAGTCTGCAAAAATGTCGGTCTTGTTCCTTATCGACCTGGCATTGCAAATCACCGCCCGAAGAGGATTAGAAGATGCGGCCAGTCCTCTAGTTGCCTGCAAACTCAGTCCAGTGGGAACCCCCAGTGGGAACCATGGGTACGGAGACCAACAGAACATAAATTATTCCTATGATGAAAAAATGAGTTCTAGTTGTAGCCAATTTTGTCCTTTTAGACATTGTTTCACCCCCAGCAGTTATAATATTTCTGAAGAAGACAGCATCAGATGTTAACTAAAGATCATGAATGTTTCTGAAGGAGAGAGAAAAAGAGAGTTCAGTATTTTCCAGGGGATGTCTATGCTGTGCTACAATAAGTGCCCTTCCTGCAGCTAGGTTTGCAGCTCTGCATTCGCAGATGGCACTGCTGACCTCTACATCCTGGGGTTTTAGCACTGCTCATGCTGCTTAATTCTCAGTCATGAGTGCTCTCCAGTGCACACTTTCAGAAATAAGAAGCCAAGTTTGATTTGCTGCCATTGAAAAAAGAGATTTTTTTGTTACAAGGAGTTGGAAATTGCAGATACAGTTGCAGCCATTGCTATGGTCAGATGGTTCCTTTAATTTCTGAGATATCCTTAGAGAAATTCCAGCCAGCAGTAACAATTTAGGGCACACCAGAGATAAACTTTTTAGAAGTGTTATGAAATATCTGGAAATATCTGATCATGTCAGTGGCATCAATTGTACTCGAAATTGAGCCGGGGTAGCGAGTGTGAGCAGTTTCAGTGCTGTATTGATGATCAGAAGCAGCAGCTGAGAGAGAAAGAGAGAAGGAAGTGTAGGTAAATGGTGCCATGAAAAGTTTAGGATTGTGCTGTTCTTGGAAGAGGGTGTTGCTTTCATGTATCCTGCATTTACTTTTATGAGCAAGCTTAAGTGGGGAAAAATGGCAGCTGATCTGAATTGTTTTGATTTAGAGGGTGTACTGATAGTGTTTTGGTGCAGTGGCTGACTGGCCCTATTTCTGTGGGTTGTCATGATATTTCACATCATGGCTAGAGATGTTGCGAAGTTAAATTTTGCTTACAAATTTCACGTAAAATGCCGAAAATTCACAATTCGTGGATTTCATAGAATTTTGGAAAAACTTTGGAACTTCAATTCACGTGATTTGCGTGAAATTTTCACCGTGATTCAAAGTTTTTTACCACAAAGCACGAATTTCACCAGTGAAACTTGAAATTCGCAGGTGAAATTTCTCATTTTGTGGTGTATTCTGAGAAATTTGAGGCCATGAATTTCGCAAAATCTCTGCAAAATCCTCAAATTGCTTTGCAAAGCAAATTTTGTGGACTTTGCACATCTGTAATAATGGCGCAGCAAAAAGTCCCATTTGGCCTATCGAAGTATAGAAGTTTTAGACCCCCATTACATCATTGACTTACTTTATACTATGCACTGAAGTCATCTTCTGACCACACTAAAGGTGGATACCTATGGCAGACCCAGTACAAGACTGGTCAGATCACAAGACAGAAACAAGATAAGGAGAACTAAGCAATGGTGTACTGCAAGTATTGAACTGGGGTAGATAGTACTCAGTGAATGGTGGTGGATGGGAGAAGACTCAAAAGAGACAGTGAGATGCAGAAAGCAACTATAGGCAAGCCCACAAACTCAGATCATCAAATAACAGCTCTTTAAAAATGATAAATGATAGGAAGGGAAAAAGGCAACAGAGGGAACCAATTATTTTGGTGGCAAGCCAGAGCTGGCTCTTGCCTTTAAGGAAAAAACGAATGACAGAGACAGTTTGGCAGAGTTAAAAAAAAAAAAAACATTGTGCTGATGACTAAGCTACCCTACCAAGAGGACCAGATGATATGTGCTATGTGATGTAGTCCTCTGGGAATAAAAAAAAAATATAAAGCATACTTACCCTAAAAATAAAGAGCAAGATTCCAGACTTAGGCATTCTCTTATATTTTTTTCATATTTTGCATAGGTAATTTAACTGGTGCATGAAAAGGTCTAATTTAGTTCAATGACATATAACTCAGGCTGAGTCTCAGATGATGAATTGCTTAAACAAGTCATTACTGAATCAAGGAGTCATGTGACCCGTTGGCTCTGATGGTCTATTCAGAGGCAACTTTATTACAGTCTTTGAAAAATTCAAATCAGAAGTAAAACAATACATGGTTAATGTTGAAACTGAGGTCCTTTCTTTACAAGAAGCATAGGTCAGTGATAAATATTAGACTGACAAAGTGCATGTATGAGTGAACTGCTGTTAGCCAGGAGGGGTGGCTTTGTTAATTAAAGTCTTTCAATCACAGAATATGATACATGATTAATGAAGCAGTCAGACAAAATACACAAACATAAATCATACTGTATCTCCTTGGATTTATCCAGCAGAGTAGGCTATGATTGCTCAATTTAGTACTGTATTAAGTCAGGCAGACATGGTACAGTAATAATGTGGTAGAAATTGATATGAGAGAAAGACCAGGTATATTATTATGTGGAACTTCCTTATGTCAATTAACACTGAAGTTACTTGAAATGAGGATTTGGAGGTTCACATCATTCACTGAATTTAAAACAAGGAAGCAAACATGGCAAACTTTTATTTATAAAGCACCCATTCCCCTGGGCTCTGAGCATTGTACAAAAAATGGTACTGTGCCACAGCATTACATGCAAAACACAAGTTTAAAATTAATAACCACAACTTCAAATAAATAAAGATCAATATTAAAAACTCAATCAAAATAATAATGAGTGAAACAACCATAAAAATGCATACAATAAAATAAATTGACTAAACAGCTAGTAAACTAAAATAAGCCAAAAGCTGCCATAAAAAAGATATGACTTCAGACACCTTTTGAAGGCTTCAAGTGAGAGTGCCTCCTTTAAAGATCTATGAAGTGAATTCCACAAAGTCAGGCCAGCAACATCAAAGGCCCTCTCACCTGAAGATTTTAACTGAACCCTGGAAATTTTAAGGAGGTCTGCCTCAGAGGAATGGAGAAGGTGGGAGATCAGGTGAGGTAACACAAGGTCCTGCAAGTAGCTAGGGCTCAGTCCATGGACAGCTTTATAGGTCAGCATTCAACCTTGTAGGAAATCCTCACCTAACTGGCAGCCAGTGCAGCTCACAATGGACCAGGGTTAAATGACAGGACCTAGGTAGGCCTGTCAACAATCTGGCTGCAGCATTCTGCACCAGCTGCAGGTGACATAGGCTCTGTCCATTCAGCCCAAGGAAGTGGGTGTTGCAGTAATCGAGTCTGGATGTCACAAAAGCATGTTCTAGTTAGGACAGCTCACTGGATGGGATAAGAGGTTTAATACAGGTGATATTCCTGAGATGGTAGAAACTATTTTGGAGCACAGACAACATCTGAGCCTCCAGTGTCAGCTTGCTGTCCAGAATAACACCCAGATTCTTCACCTTTCCTGAAGCAGCTAAAGAAGAAGAACCAAGTACTAATTTAGTATCCTTTCCCCCAACCTCAGCTCCTTACTGGTGACCAGTATCAGTCACCAGTAGTTCTGTCTTATCTGGATTAAAGCTTTAACCAGTTGGAGGGCATTCAGTCCTGAATATCAGCCAGACAGGAGTTCAGAACAGAGACCATATCCTGTGTCACTGCTGCAAACAACATTTACAGTTTGGTATGATCTGCATAGCAGTGACAACCCATCCTGTAACATCTAATGATATCCCCCCAGACGTAGCATATACACGACAAATAACATGAGTGAGAAGCTTGAACCCTGGGGAGCTCCACAGGATATGGGCATCAGGCGAGAGGAATCATTTCCCATCTTCACCCTTTGCAGCCAATCTGTCAGGAAGGAGTCAAACCTGTTGAGGACAGTACTGACTAGTCCACAGAGCTCCATAAATCATGATAAGAGGCTCAAGGATATCAGCATTAGCATTGGGAGATCTATAAACCAACTGAGAGGTACTCTGCCACATTTAGGTGATTCTTGACAAAGACTGCTTTAGCCCAGTTAAATTTTAGGTTAAGACTCACATAAGTTACAATGAGCATTTGGAAGCAATTTAGGACAACCACACTGCCCCTTATTAATCTGTTTGTTTGTTTATTTATTTATTTACTTATTTACATTTTTTGTTTGCCAAGAAAGACACAATAAGCCAGGGCTTGTTTCCAGGTGCCTAATGAGAGTAGAGGGAACTTTAGTGTCTTGCTCTTGGTCACACCACATGTAAGAGGTGGTTATGAAATTCATACCCAGTTCTCCTGAAACTTAGAAACATAGAAACATAGACTTTGACAGCAGATAAGGACCGCTTGGCCCACCTAGTCTTCCCATTTCCCTACCTAGATGATAAGCTGCAGATCCCCAACAGCGTATTTCTTCCTACCCCCTACAAAAATTGCCTTATGTCTGTCCCATGCATTCTTGAATTCTCCCACAGTTTTAGATCCCACAACCTCCTCAGGAAGGCTGTTCCATGTGTCCACCAGCCTCTCTGTGAAAAAATACTTCCTCACATTGCCCCTGAGCCATCCCCCCTCTATCTTTAAATTGTGTCCCCTTGTTCTTGCACATCTCTTTTTCTGAAAGATGCTACCCTCTTGGACTTTGTTGACTCCACTGAGGTACTTAAACTTTTCTATCATGTCCCCCCTCTCACTCCTTTCCTCAAGGGTATACATGTTAAGCTCCTTTAGCCTCTCCTCATATGGCTTTTCTTGCAGACCTTGCACCATTTTAGTTGCCCTCCTCTGAACTGCCTCCATCCTGTCTATGTCCTTGCGGAGATGGGGTCTCCAGAACTGGATGCAGTACTCCAGATGGGGTCTCAACAACTGTCTGTACAGGGGGATAACAACTTCCTGTTTTCTGCTGGTGATGCCTCTCCCTATACATCCCAGTATCCCCCCAGCCCTCCCTACTGCCTTCTCAGATTGCTTGCCAACCTTAAGGTCTTCTGATATGATTACCCCCAGGTCCCTTTCCATTTTTGTTGTTGTTACCACCTGGTTGTTACTGTATCCTGGTTTGTAGCTCAGTGCTGTTAACCACTATGCTATGCTGCCTCCCTAATTAATGATCCCAGTCAGATCACAACATCAAGAAGCCTGAGACTAGGACATGCTTATGTACAGTGGTGTTCAGTATCAACCTTCTTCATATCTAGTTGAGGCAGTCAATATCTTGAATGAAGAACCAAGAATAGTAAAGGCCATCACTTTGCATTTGCCTGTCTTCTTGCAATTTGCCCCGCTGACCACAAAAGCTTACAGGCTAAAAAGCTTATGAACACTGAGACCATATACATGGTATAAAAACTAGAGTGGTCATCGTGTGACCCGTTCAGTCTTTTGCATAATAGGTCCAAGAGTTCACTTATGCCACTTGCATATGGTGGCCTAAAAGCCCTCATTGTCCCATGTGATGTCTCCTTTAGTTTTATGTATCCAGTCTCTATACTTTAAGAGACACATACACAGTCAGCACTGTTTCTGTACAACACTACCTTCTGACTCTAACAACCATGCAATCAGCAATATATATTTATAGAGTTTAAAACAGTGACACTAAATCACTCCAAGCATTACAACAAGCTGTGACTGAGGACTTTTGACAGTAGTATCAAGCTATCTTTAGTCATGATGGAACTTGATGAGCAAGGTTCCTTTGATAGCTGTGCAACTGTATTGATATATATGTGCCCAGTTCATAACTCATCTATTTTAGATGGTGAGTTACCTTAAGGTTTAGTTCTTTGCCATGACAAAAATTGTTGAGACTGTTGATACATGAACAAAAGGATGCATGCAGCTGGTGAACTTGCCTAGGGTAAATGCTGACAGCCACAGTCCTATCACTCTGTGACATACATACACACTGAAAGAGGCAGAGTGTAATTGTATGGTTTATGGCAGCCCCTTGTTTGGATGAAAATATAATAGAGGGTAGTAGCGGTGTTTTAAAAGCTTCTAGGCATGTAGTATTATAATGCTTCACTGAAATGTTAGCATGTTCCAGTCACCCATGGTGCATCATACAGTAAAACAGAGGCATTCAAATATGACAAGCTTGAGCTCTCTTGCACTCAGCTTAAGAGGACATCATTTGGAGAACATGCCTTTCATCCAAAGCAGTTGTTTATCAAGCAATTCATAATGGTGACAATGCAGTGGAATCCAAAAATGTAGTACCCTATGGAAACAACAGTGAATCTTCAGATTCAAAAGAGCAGTGTGCTTTTCAGTATTCTGTGTTAGTTTTTAATTGGTACAAACTGATTAATACAGACTTGTTTTGAAAACAACTGTTACTGAATGTTACTGAAGGGAAAGCTATCCAGGATGATCTTTTCTAAAATTATCGCAGTCTTGGGGAATAGTGTGGAGGAGCAGCAGATGACATGTCAGGCTGAAGCTTGGTAAAGGGTTTAGCACAAGAGAGAGTTGAGAATTTTTGCCATTGAGGGATCTTCTGGTGAAAGGACAACTGTATGGTTAGGATAGGCCATTTGTACACTAAGACTGGGTGGAGTACTGGCCAGGAGAATGGACCAGTCAGTTGTGGGAGGATTGAAATAAGAGAATTGAGGAGGGGATGGAGCAGGAGACCACCAAGGGCAGAAGGCAGACAGAAGAAAATATAATGGGAAAAGCAACAGAATAGAGGAGTACCATGAGAGAAGACTCCATGGAGGCAAGGGAGCATAGAGGGTCAACCACCCTCACTTGCATGAAAGCTAATATGAGGACCACCTAAGAAAACAGGTGAGCTTTAGATCTTAATGTACACTGAGAGCCAGACTTAGTGGCACTCACAAAGACTTGATGTACTTGAGTAGTATACATCCCTGATGTCGACATGTTGACAGCAGAGTCCTCTACAGTAAAACAGCACCACATCACTGTAGGGAGCCTGCTGACTCCTGACACTGTCTGTAGGGGGTCCTGCACCCCCTCGACTCAGCTCCAACTTGGAGTTGAGAATCCTAAGTGGTGGGGTGTGGGGGGGGCACAGCCTCCCACTTGAGGGGTTTGGGGACAAAGCCCCCTAAAGAAAACACTTGCTGCTTCTGTAAACTGGCAGCCGACAGCAAAATGCAGTCAACCTGCTGGTTTCGCTATTGGGTCATTCTACAAATATATTGTTGATGACCCATCATGGATCCTACTTGAGTCACTAAGGAGGACAAAAGGACATCAGGCTTAAACACTTTCACACAGTCTATCACGGTCAAGCTAGTGGAACAGTAAAAAAAGTTCCACTGCAGGCATACTAGAGGTCCCCAATCAACTCACTGGAGAATGCTTCCCAGCTGGTTGGGGAAATTACAAGAGTCCCCAAATCAGATGCAGTTGTGATCCTCGGGTATGTGAGTCTCCTGGGCATAGACTAGGGACTCAAAAAGGCTAATAGGAGGGTTAAGACTGAGTTCCTTTCCACTTTCAAGGATGGTTTCATTGATCAGCATGTCCAAAAGGGGATTACATTTGAGTACACCTGTAACATGGTTCTCAGCTGCGGGTATGTGGATCATGTAACATCTCAAGAGGTATGTTTACTTTGTCAGGGAGATAGAGCAGAACTATTGAGCCAAAACATGTTTCCAGTGTTGTCCCATTCAACTGCATTTGAATATCATGTTTAAAATGTTGCATAAAATATTTGCATTTTACGCACTGTATATAAAAAATGTACACAATAAAAGTGACAATGCTATTAATCTGCTTTACAAGGCTAATGTTAAGACTCAGATGGACTAGTGTTTGTAACCTTAAAGTCCATACTTTAGAAATGACATTAGTCTAATTAAGAAGGTCCAACATAGACAGCTAAACTAATTCCAGTACTGAATAAATCATATGAAGAAAGATTTGATTACTTGGGACTTCATTTGTTACAGTGAAGGAGAATTAGTGGTGGCTTGCTCTTACACTACAAAATTATATATGATGAGAACTTTGAGAATTGACCTTGGCTTTGATTAAAGGTAATACATCATTAATTAAGAGGTCATAAATCTCAAATTATGGGGGAGGTACCCAAAAGGATATGATAACAAACTATTACACTTAGGTAGTGTTTAAGTAGTGAGAAACAGTCCGTTTGACAATATAATATATTTATATAGTTTTAACAATTTTCTGCCCATACAGTACAAGAAAAGTAAGCAATTTTGCATGCTTTTGTATTGTTTAACTTCCAGAATGTGTGGTAGCATAATGTTAAAGCAGTACTACAGTCAGAATTTACAAAAACATGTGCTTTGCAGAGTATTAAATATGTGTATAGTTCTGGTGCGTCATTCCTTTTTGTTTGCCAATATGTTTCCCTAAATTTGCCCACTAGTTTTATGGCCTCTGGGGATCTCAAATATCCATGTTAGCATGGTTTATTGCTCTTCTTTTTCCTACAATGCCTCCTGCTTCATTTGACAGTCATTCATCCAGGACCACTGATTCACTGAGGGAAAGTACTGCAGCAGTAGTCTGCAGATAGGATCCTGATGTAATGGCCTCAGCTAAATAACTCTAATTCAGTATTTTTGTTTTCTGTGTGTCAAAGTACAGCCTGCAGGAGTAAATGTTTTGTTTTTAAAGATTTTAATTTCATCAAACTACGCATAGCCATAGAATCACACAAATCATCCCAGGTCATCAATTCTATAATTAGTAAAGACTCTAGCGTACTTACTGTTTACTGCAGTATAGTAGATTCTAGCAGGTTGATATTCTTTACCTCAAAGCTGACATTTGCTGCAACCCTAAATCCCAGAATTCCCTTTGGCAAACATTAGAGTAGGGTTGTATCACTGGGAGGTTCAATAGGCTGCAGCACATGCCAGAGTTTTTATAAGCTCTGATCTTTTGTCTCTTGGCCCCACTGTGCTCCCAGGGATAAATACAGTCCCCTGTACTTAGCCTTGGGAGCATCATGGCAGCAGCAAACAAAGGTATGGAGCTTATAAAAATTCTAACATGCATTACAGCCTACTGAATCTCTAAGTGATGTAGCTGTCCTCTGATGTCAACTGCAGGAGATTCTGGGATATGTAATTACAGAAAATGTCCACTTAAAATTCCATGAATTCGGCATGATCCAATCTATTATAGTTCAGAAAACAGTAATTTAAAAAATGTTTTTGTGCAGAAAGTGCAAATAGGGAGTGGGGCCAGTGTTAGCCTTGGGAGAAGGCTCTTAGTGCTGACTGCTCTCCTTTAAAGGATGATGTCCATGAGTGTTAAGGAGCCACATTGATGTGGCTAACTATACCCAGTGTAGAGATACCCAGCTTTAAAACTTTTTATAATTACTATAGTGTGTTAAACTGGTTTCTATGAGGCATAGTTTAGCTCAACTTTCAGGAGCAATGGGTACAACAGTACAGCGAAGAAGCTGATCAAAGTTTTCTAAACCCACGTTGACCCTATCCAGTGTATTGATTCTCTAGTGATTGGAGACCATGGCTGATATGAGGCATGGTGGAGTTCTGTTATATTGTTAGAGTAACACTGAGTGTGAATTGGTGGCACTGTGGTATCCCATGATCAAACAAATTAAATAATGTTTTTACGGGCATACCAGTAAGTAAAAAAAAAAATCATAAAATACACATCTCTCTAATGGGAATCAATTCATCCAGCACATAGTTGTGGCTTCAAACAGGAATGTTCCCCTGTAAGGGAGAACTGTCATTCTCAGACAACCACTGCCCCCCCCCAAAAAAATTACGTTTTTCAGCTGAAATAATGTTTTGCAATACCTGTGACTCTGCTCAGTTACTTAGCTTTGCTATTGAAACATTCAAAAATTCAGGTCTGATGATTTTGTGGTTCTACTGTATGTGACATCATCTCCTGTTATAGTGCTGGCCCACAGCACTCAGTGATCCCTTGCAGGTAGTACTACGCAGAATTTTCAAATTCTGGCATAACAAAATCTTGCTGATGTTTTGAAATTCTGCTGAAATTCCACTGGATTTTGCCAGAAATGGAGTGGCATAATTCCACAGTAGAAAAATGCAGAATAAGGTTTTCCACAACATTTCTGTGGAATTTGATTTAATGGATCTCAATATTTTCCATGGCAATGGTTGCAGAATGATTTTCTGTGGAAAAATGCTGTTCTGTGGAATATTTTTCTATGGATCACAGCAGGTGGAATTCTACAGAAGAACCAGCAAAATTCCAGCAGAAATTCTGCCGGCAGAATGGTCATCCTGCGCTAATTCCACCAGTGGAATGTTACATTCTGCACAGCACTACTCAGTGGCCATTGAACCTTACACTGTCTTTAGCATGGGATGACAGCACCTCAGACCCAGGATTGTTTACATTTTGGACATGTTTCAAACAGTCAGCTTCATTACTTGATGCCACCAGCATTGAAAACCAAAAATCTTTTAGGCTGAAAAGATTAATTTCATAGGAATCATAGATCCAGAAGCAAATGATTTGATACCTTTTAATGGACCAACATAGATGTAACAACAAGAACAAAGTGCTCTAGCTTTCAGACCAACCAGTCCTTCTTCCAGAGCCTAAGGCAGAGCTACGAAGAGCAACTGAATGATCTGAATGCTGAAACACTTATTCTTGTTGTTATCTAGTGTCAATTAAAAGGTATCAAATCATTTGCTTCTGGATCTGTTTTTGCAAGGACCAATGCGGCAAATACTAAATCTGGATAGGAATCATAGGAATACTATGAGTCAGTAGTGTTAGTCATTAGTGACTCACCATTACCCAGTTACCAAAGACTAGAATGAATAAACATTTTGCAATGGACTACTGTTTATGATTACCTATCAGCAGGGTCAGTAGAAAATTGCTGGAAAAGTCACCCCAAATTGCGGAGATTTTTGCAAAATTGCAGAGAAACTGAAGGAGTTCTGCTATAGACCCTGAATGCGCTGCAATACATTTGTTACTGTTTTCTGCAGAATATATTAGTCAGCATAAACTGCTAAATGAATACACTGCCACTTGAATATGTTTTAAACATTAAGTAATGCTTGTGTTCCTAAAATGAATACTAAATTATCAATATGATACCTAACTTCCAAAATTTAAAATCATCTGCCTCGTACAGTGGTAAATAGATTCTGTTTAGTGAACAACGGTAAGTCAATATTAAATCTAGAATCAACACATGTTGTCTGTTACTGGATGTAGAATAATGAAGCTTGATCAATAGCTATTTACAGTGTTCTGTGAACTATTCACTGACTTCAATGCAAGAAGAAATAATCAGAGTGGCAGATAATCAGATTTTGGTAACTAAAAATACATTTTTAAAGTGTTTACTGTTCATAATATGTACTGTAGGTACCGTACAATATTTTTAAAATAACATATTAAAGCATTCCATTTGGGGATTATTGGGGCTGGCAGTATAGTCTAGAGATTAGCATAATAAGCTGTGAATGAGCTTGATACATCCAGAAGACCTACACGTAAGTTTGATTCCCACAACCTCTGCTTACATACTGTGTGACTCGAAGCAAGTCACTTAATCTCTCCAGTGCTCCAAAGTCACCCAAGAAAACAGGCATAAGTGCCTAGTGGACCTTACCTGGTTACCCAAAAATATTAATAACTAAAAGATAAACAAAAAAATAAAACAATATATTTTGTACTGCATCATACAGTAGTTGGTACCCTGTAAATTACCTTTGTTTTACTCTTGCTGCAATGATTTTGTTTAGTTAAAGATAAATGTTCAGATACATTTTGTGAGTTTTATAAGCTTGTTTTCAGATTTTAATCAAGTTTTTAGACTGTTCTTTGCATGTGAGCATCTATATTGTAGATTGTTAAGAGCGGGATCACTGATACCCACTAACTTATTCAAGTTTGTAATCAGCAGGGCCATCCAAAATCCTCAGATGTTTGAATTAAAACTAGTCTGAATGAAAGTAAGTTCACAAGGAAAAACCTGCCCTACCACTTAAAAGACCTTCTACAGTAGTTAGTGCCACATTTATGTGAATGGGATCATTTGCACCTTTTCTCCCACCTACTGTTTCAGTCTCTGTGGCAACAAAAAGTATTCTGATAGACTGCTTCAACACAAATCAAATATTAAGTGTTTAAGTGTATTTATGCTTGGCCAATGGATTTTGAAACTAAATCAGGACAGGGTGAGCGTGTTTGTTGATGACATGAAGATATGCAATAGGGTCGACAGCCTGGGGGGTGGGGGGACAGATAGGATGAAAACAGATCTCAAGACATTACATAAAACATAGAAACATAGAACTTGACAGAAGATGGGGACCAAAGATCCATGTAGCCTACCCTGATCCCTATCTCCTTGTTTAGGATTTCTGTGAGACAATCCCTTTGTGTCTGTCCCAAGCTGCTTTGAATTCCTCTACTGTTTTGGAGTCAATGACTCCAGCTGGTAGACCATTCCATGGGTCAACCACCCTCTCTGTGAAGAAAAACCTTTGCATGTTGCCCCTGAATCTTCCTCCCCTCAATTTCATCTCATGTCCTCTTGTCCTACTGATACTATTGACTATAAAGAGCTCCTGAGTGGAGACTCTGTTTATACTCTTCAGAAACTTGAATATCTCAATCATGTCCCCTCTATCCCTGCGTTGTTCCAGGGAGTACATGTTGAGTTCCTGTAACCTACTTTTGTATGTCAACTTATGGAGACTGTGTATCATTTTTGTTGCCCTCATCTGTACAGTCTCCAATCTACATATGTGCTTCCTGAGACGAGGTCTCCAAAACTGGATGCAGTTCTCAAGTTGGGTCTCACCAGGGATCTGTACAGCAGCAGGATTACCTCCTTTCTTCTACTTGTGATGCCCCTTCCTACACATCCCATCATCCTGCTGGCCTTCTTTGCTGCCTTTTTGCATTGTCCGCCTACCTTCAAATTGTCTGATATGATAACTCCTAGATCCCTCTTCTGATGGGTGGTTGCTAGTTTCTCCCCTCACAGGCAGTAGTCTGTCTCTGGGTTGCTTCTGCCCAGATGCATAACTTTGCACATTGTTGCATTGAATTTTAACTGCCACAAGTTGAACCAATGTTCCAGCCTGAGTAGGCCACTTTTCATTTTCTCTACCCTCCTGTGCAGTATCCACCCTGTTGCAGAACTTTGTGTCATCTGCAAACAGGCATACCTTCCCACTCAACTCCTCTGTGATGTCTCTGAGGAAGCTATTAAAGAGTAATGGTCCAAGGATGGACCCTGTGGCACCCCACTTGTCTCCTCCCTATCCCCTGATACGCCCCTATTTACTGTCATGGATTGAGTTCTCTGTTCAAGCCATCTACTTACCCACACTACTGCTTCCTGACCCACTCCTGTATGGTTGAGTTTGTTTAGCAGCCTTCTGTGTGGTGCAGAGTCAAAGGCCTTGCTAAAGTCAATGTAGATAACATCAATGGCTCCTCCCTGGTCCACAGCCCTAGTAACTAAGTCAAAGAACTCAATCAGGTTAGTCTGACAGGACCTTTCCATTATGAAGCCATGCTGCTTGGTGTTTAGTTGTTCAGATTCCTCCAGAAATGCTGATATCATTTCTTTGAGCAGTGACTCCATCATCTTACTCACCACTGAGGTGAGGCTGACCTGGCAGTAGTTTCCTGTCTCCTCTCTGCTACCAGTCTTGTGTATGGGGACCACTATTGCTCTTTTCCAGTCATGGGGAACTGTCCCTTCTCTCAAGAATCTGATAAAAAGATCCTCTAGTGGTGCTGACAGTTCATCACTAAGTTCCCTCAATATGAGTGTGTGGACTACGTCCAGACTCATGGCTTTATCTATCTTTAGTTTTTTTAATTCTGTCCTTAACCTCCCTATTGTGAATGGCTTTGTGTCCATTCCCCCTAGATGACTTCTGTCCCCCTTTGGGGTGGGTCCATTACCAGGGCCTCCTTAGTAAAGATTGAGCAGAACTACTCATTTAAGACTTCTGCCTTTTCATTGTCTTCTTCTACCCCCTCCCATCCCTGCTTATGAGCCTGACAATGACTCTATTATTTTTTCTTTTGTTACTTATGTACCTAAAGAAGGTTTTATTGCCTCCTGTAACCCCCCCATGCCATGTCTTCCTCAGTCTGTGCCTTTGCTTTTCTGATCACCTTTTGTGCCTCCTTCAAGCTGCACTTGTATGCCTCCCTATCTATTTTGCTGTTTGAGTCCTTGTATCTTTGGAATTCTAGGCTCTTTTCCCTCACTGCAGCTTCCTCCTTCTTTGTGAACCATAGTTGATTTTTTTTCTTCATCTTAGTGACTAGCCTGGAGTGTTTTGCAGTAACCTCTGCTAGTGCTTCTCTTATGTTTATCAAACATTCCTCTACCCCTCCTTTTACCTTCCTTCAATGTGATTGATGATAGGTGCTGTTATTTGACTATTTGAACCTTTGTTTCTCCTTCCTGCTGAAAAAAACAATCAGTTGGTTAAGGTCTGCTACTTAGTAACACAACTAGAGACTGGAGGCTATGAGGTCTCTCTCCCTGTTGGTGAAATTCAATGAAGCTCAGCAGACACTAAAGGCTAGGGGCTGGACTACATGTGGCTTATGCCTCCTAAGGTTGCCCTTTGTGTGTGAGCTGTTGCTTCTGGTTGTTTCTGGCTGAGAGCTTTCTATTAGCCAGCAACTATTTCAGTAGTGGGTACAGCAGACTGTATGGCTAGGAGCAAGACTGTTCTTGGTGTATGCCTCCTAGGGGTGCTCTTTGTGTCTGAGCTATTCCTCCCAGCTGAGAGCTTTCTATTAGTCAACATTATTTCAGTAGTGGTACAGCAGTACAAATGCTGATTTACATATAGCAGCCAGGAATTCTGGGTAAGTGTTCCAACTGCTCTTTATGCTGAGAGAGCAGCCACTGACTGGGTCTGAGCTGAGCGATCGAGGAGAGAAGTCACCTTAGTGGAGATAGGAGCCTGGACTGTGCACTCCAAGGAGGATTCACCCTGGTAGAACTGCTGTCAAGGAATCCCTGCTTCTGTACCTGTTGGAGTCTGCCTTCCCTCCATGATTGGTCTCTCTCCAAGGTGGTGAAGATCACTGAAGCTCAGCAGACAGTAAGGCTAGGGGCTGGACCACATGTAGTGTATGCCTCCTAGGGTTGCCCTTTAGAATTATGGTCAAAAACATGGGAGCTACAATTCAATGCAAAGAAGTGTAAGGTCACGCACATAGGGAAGGGCAACCCTGGAGAAGAATACCACATGGGGGAGTGAAACTAGAGGCCACAAAGCATGAAAGGACTCTGGGGGTGATTATAAAAGATGACCTCAAAAAGACCAGGCAGAGTGAGAAGGTGTCATTAAAGGCAAATGTTCTGCTGGGATGCATAGGAAGGGGAATAACCAGAAGAAAAAGAGAAGTCATGGTGCCACTCTATAGATTATTGGTACGACTGCACCTTGAATACTGTATACAGTTCTGGTGCCCACATCATAGAAAAGACATAGATAGATTGGAGGCAGTGCAAAGGAAAGCTACAAAGATGCTACAGGAACTGCATATGAAACCATAGGAGGAACGGTTGAAGGAGCTCAACATGTATTTCTTGGAACAAAGCAGAGAGAGGGGAGACATAATTGAAACCTTCAAGTACATGAAAGGAATAAATTGGGTACAGGGTCAAGACCTGTTTCAGGTCAAGAGTTATACCAGAACAAGCAGTCATGATATACAACTGGGAGGGGGCAAGTTCAGGATCAGCACACATAAGTTCTTTTTCATGGACAGGGTGGTTGATGAATGGAACAACCTTCCACAGGGAGTGGTGGAAGCAACACCAGTTGGGGCTTTTAAAAATGCTTGGGATAGTTACAAAGGAATCATAACACTGAGTAGCAGTTAAGGAAGGGGGTAGGGACTTTGACAGACTAGATGGCTCTTATGGTCCCCTTCTGCCATCACTTTTTATGTATCTATGTAAATCAGGCAAGGATTCAAATGAAAGCAGTGTCTTAAAAAAACCTTCACCACCTTACACTAATTTGTTTTGGACAAATCTGTCTGCATGCAAAACTATAATTATATTTGAGAGTCTTTTATAGAAAATGTTAATACTTTTTACACAATTCAAAGTAAAAACTCAAAAATTGCAAGAAATTATGGAACATGTCAGTTTTTATAGAGAATGGTGAAAATTGTGGATTCTGCAATAAAATTGTGGATAGAATTTTCCAGTGCTCCTGCCTAGCAGGTGCTTATCCAGCTGTGCTTTAAACAAATCCATACTCTGACAACACACCAAGACCCTCATCGAGAAATCCTGTATAGTTCACCTCTCAGCTGATATCTGTGATTTCTTGTTTCCCTATTTGCTATTTGTTTTACTAGGCCAGTACACTCCCAGAGATCACTGATTCTGAAAGCCTTGTATAGTAAACATGAATATCCCCTTAGTCTTCTGTATTCCAAGGAGAAGAAACCCAGCTCTTGAAGTCTCTCTCCATAGGATAAGTGTGAAATTCCAGCAATCTTTTTCATTGCCCTCCTCTGCACCCCCTCCAATAATGCTATATCACATTGTTTATTTGGTGCCCAAAACTGACCACAGAATTCAAGATGAGGCCTAACAGAGAACTGAACAAGGGCAAGATGGCCCTCCTGTCCCTATTTCTTACATGTTTTAGTATGCATGCTAGCATTCTGTTGCCCCTTCATACTATCTCTCATGTAAGTATGCAAAATGATAAAGTATTAGTTATAAATATACCTAACTACTTTTCCTTGTCAGTAGTCTCAATTTGTGCTATTTATTTGGGTGGTGGGGGATTGGTAGCTCTTGGAAAGAGAGTTCTACTTTCAGACTGTCTCTGTTTTGGTCTGTTATTTTTCCCAGACAGCCCATGATTTAACATGTCACCCTAAATCAGCATAGATCATATTATTGTCAAGTAAATTATTTCTTTTCATATGACAACAAACAGGAAGTCATATTGGTCCTCATACAAATAGCGCTGGCTTAAACAGTGTGATATGACTGCTTCGACATGTTGTTTTGAAGCTCCAAGTGGCTGTATCTTGCAAAGCTACATTAAGAAGATTAATTCTGAAGTGGTTACAAAAAGCTAATGTGGCAATGCAGTTGGGCTTCTGTGCAAGTGGTTTGTGGTTGTGGTTCATCTTAAAAGAATATATTCACAGTGATAAGCTACACATACAAACAAAGAAGAGAAAGAAGGAAGTGCTTCAGCTGGGACTTGAACCCAGGCCACCCAGAATACCGTTCCGGTTGTGCTAAGCTAACCAGCTGCACCACCAAGCCAACTGGAACCTGAGCCATCCCAGAGCACACATTACTCTTTTTCCAATGCACAACCTGGTGCTGCACAAATAATTACTACATTTTCAATCCCATGTGTGGGTGTGCATATTTATGGAACACATACAAACAAAGAAAAGAAAGAAGTGCCTCAGCTGATAAGTTACTCTGAGCCTGGAAGATGTATGTAGCAGCAGCAGAAGCATGTATTGTTGAAGGTCATGGATAGTGTAGGCAGTGTTGCCTGAATTACATGTAGAGAACTGTTACCAAATCACTTTGTCTATTTTAGGCTTCCTACACCCAGAGCATTCGGAAACATAGAAACATAGAATTTGTTGGTAGATAAGGACTGCTTGGCCTATCTTTCCCTGCCAATACTGACACCATAGACCATACCCGATCTCCAGTCACCTTCAGATGCAGCAATGCATCATGGTAGAGAGCATGATGGAGACAGACAATTTGAAGTGAGTGAGAACTTTGATAGAAAGGCAGTACAAACATCACCTGGTTCCAGTGTCACCAGCAGCATCATATAGCAGTGGTGCACACTGTAGAAAACATTTCTACACCTGGCTCTGCAGCAGGAAGAGGAGGGGCAGAAGAGGGAGTTTGAGGAGGAGCATGAGTGCCCTACTAAATTGAAAATTGGTGTCCCTGTTAGTGTGACTTTGAAGGGACAATTGAGTGCGCTGCTACTAGCCTGAATGGATTCTGTTAAGTCACAAATGTTGATGATAGAGAGGAGATTAAATAGATGGCTCATTTGGATGGAAAAATGCATGGAAAAACTATCTAAGAAATAATCCTCTTCCCTGGGTCCAAATGGTAAACATAGTAGGGTGAGCAATGAGGCTTCAGTGTGTGCCCTATCTCAAGGCAAGCAATGGCCTTCAGTGTTTGCCTATTGGTATTGCTTGCTTTTTAATGCCCTTTAAAGCCTGACCACATTACTACAGTGATGTATTTTTTAAGTACACTTGGAGTTTTTTTCTGTTTTTTTTTTATTCTATTTGTGGAGTTGCTTTTCTGTTCTTGTATTTTTTAAAGTGCCTTGTCTATTGGCCTATGCCTGTTTTGCTTGGTGTCATATACTGTAGCTAAATTCAACATTTCCTTCAGCATTACCTTGTGGTCCACAGACTGCCAAAGTTTTAACTCATCCAGCACAACATACATATATTCTGTACCCCCATCTCAACTAGAAAAGAATACTTCAGCATGCTGCATGGTGCTAACCTGTTTGTCAGTCCAACTGCTACAGTTCTTGGATTTCACTTTAGAGAAAATGGTGGGAAAAGCACAATATACATAAATTATGTGCACCCAGAATTTTTCTCAATGACCAGGAAAAAATGTCAGGCTGCTGCATGCTGCTGTTTGGTTCTACATTGTGTGTCAGTCCCACTGCCACAGTTATTGTCCTGATGTACTTTAGTGTACAGAAGTTCTCAGTTTAATAAATTCTACTGTCTGGATATTTTTGCATGATTAAAAAAATGAGATGTGTGCCCTGAATTAATATGCTGCTACTGCACTGAGTCTCTCCATAGCACCTGTTCTAATGAACTTTAGTGACAAGAAATTCTAGAAATTTCTCATGAAATGATAAAACCAGACCAGGGTGCAGATTCAGATAATGCTCTTCAAATATCACTGCTTGCTTTACCGCAAAGATAACCATTTATTTATTTATTTGTTTATTTATTTATTTATTTTAAATTTCTGGTTGGGGTGGGTCAGAAACAGTGTCTTTCTAACCCTCTTTTCTGGCAATTTCTCTCTTTTCATGTATTTATCACAAGGGTGGTGAAATCCTGTTGCTGCAGGGGTCCAAATTGTATCTGGTTATTTAAATGAGCAGTGTGTTCTACCATGGAAGGCAAGTATATATTTTGACTCACATCTTGCATGCAGCAGTAGATATTCAAAGACACAAGTGCTCAATTATGTGCAGTGTTGCAATCCATCTGTTGACTTCCAGGTTCATACAGTATGGTACTGCCACAGTTTGGGCTGTATCTGCAGGTGCCTTAAATGGCAACATGCCTTTCTGGGATGGGCAAAGTGGACACAGATGTGAGGGGTCACAGGCAACATGGACTTGACATCAAGATATGCTAGAAACTCCTGCACAATGAAATTAAGACAGTTTGCCAGCCATTGCTCCTTAAAAAATTCCTCCATCACTGATGCATTTCACTACATTCATGCCATTACTGCTCACAATGTTCAATAATTGGGGGTGCAGAGACTTTCATATCTTGGTCAGGTGTAATTCTTGCATTTTCTGACCTGTGTGTGATCCAGTTACACTCTTCATTGCCAGCATGGAATGCTGGCAAATACCCAAAATGTTGCTTCAATTGCAATTGGGCTTAGTACAATTGTGTTCCCCTGCCTAGAAACAAATACTACCCCCGGTACCTGTACTCAATGTGCTGTAGTGCACAGATAGAAACTACAAGCTGTTTGGCCACTGGTCCACATATTCATTCTTAGATATACTGTATGTATGGTGATGCTGAGTGCAGCAGACATGGATTACAATCTATGACACCATCCCATAAAGTTCAGGAATGTCACGTGTGGAGAAATACGTTATTGAGGGAATCTGCCATTTAGAACATGGCACTGGATGTCAGCCTTCTAAATCCCACATTCTCCATAAAAGAGTATGGCAATAGGTCAGGTGCCAGTATTGCAGCCGTTTCTGCATTCAGTTCATGTGCAATAGTATGATTAGGTGGGCATTTGTATGAAGCTCAAACATGCTATGCAGAATAACCTGGACCTTTCTGGGTGTTGGGCTACCAAACATTTAAACTTGGTGTGCCAGCATGGCTGTGGTGGTAGTATTTGACTCCTGGGGATTCTTTGGTATTGCTTGAATTAAAGCAGTGATTTAGTGGGTTTCTAGCACAGGGGTTGTTGTGGTTTTGTGCCCCTGGGTGGTACTACTCAACCCAACACTGCTGTTATGATCACTTCTAGGTTGTCCCACAGACTCTGCTTCATTTCTGCAGAAATCCTCCTCACTTTACACTCCCCCAACCAGGACTGTGTCCCTGCCATGTCTGGATTCCTCAACAAATGCTGATGATGAGGGAGAGGTACCCCCCACATCAATTTCCTTTTAGTGCCGAGTTCAGTATACTGTAACAGGTGTCTGGACTTTAGGAGTGGGTGTGCTGGCCACCACTGCCTAAGTGGTTGCACTTTTTTCCTCTACTAACTTCTGCTTGACGCAGCTGACAGGTAGCAACTGTTTTGTTTGCTGGGTCCAGTATATAAAAATCTCAGATTAGTTATTCAGTATCCCTTGATTTTAAATAGTGGTGGGTGTGGGAGAGATAGGAGTGTAAATTGATGATTTTTGGGATGCTTTATGCACTTCAAGACTGGGTGACTCATGCAGTGTAATGGATTAAAAACTGGTAAGAGGAACAGCTATTGTAGTATTGGAGAAGAGTTTGGTAGTTGTAAAAGATATTGGTATGCAAAGCCCCACATGTTCAGAAGAATCACCCTTCCTGTTTTTCTTTTCTGGTTCCCATAGGGGATTCAAATCATTATCCCTGCTATTGCTGATATCTTCTTCCTCCTGTTCTCTCTCCTAGTCATCTTCACTTTCTCAGGATCTCTCTACCTCTCATCATGCAAAGTAGGAGATACATTTTCAATGCAGTCATTTCTGACTGCGCAGTAGTCAAATCTCTATCCTCTGACTCTAACTCATGATCAAGCTGTACACTCTCATTTGAGAATGGGGAATCAACATCATGATTAGGTTCAGTGCCATATCCACCAGGAGTCTCTGGGACACCAACAGCCTCCTCATCGACCACTGTGATTGAGCCAGCCATTTTGCTACCTCTTGGACTTCTCCGCTTGTCACCACTTTCCCCAGCCCCCACCAGCATGAATGCCACAGATGTGGCTAAGAAAGATTTGTCCACACTAATGCTGCTGCCACTGTTGCCAACTAATTCTTTGCTACTACTACCAGTCCTGGAGTCCGTGATGATATTGCTGAAGACATAGTTTTATTACCTGCAATATCATTTTGTCCCATAGAACTTCCACACTTCTTTGCCACCTCCATTGCATTTAATACTTTAGTTGAGAATCTCTTTCTAGTCATTTTATATATTCAGATTTATAATACTGCGTGGAAAACAGTTTAAAGAAACCATGCAATACAAATAAATAGCAGCAGCCAACACCTCCCCCAAGTGACTAGCAGTGTGATAGGAACAAAACAGTTTACTGAGATAATAGAGGCTATACTAAAACCATGATGGGGATTAATAAAGAAGACACACGTGACAGGGTAATTAACAGTTTAATGAAAGGAAAAGAATGTCATCCCTTGTAAAACAAACAAAATAACTAAAACTAATGCAAAAAGAGACTGACACAATACGTAACATCACAGCCACACCAAGCTAAACTACAAAAATAAATTGAGAAATCACAGACCACAAGAAAAAATTATAAACAAGAAAGACTGAGGGAAACAAATATGGGATATCTGCTGCACACATAATACTGCAAACAGTAAGAAAACATAGAAACATAGAAACTGATGGCAGATAAGAGTGGCTAGGCCCACACAATCTGCCCATTTTCCTTACCAGCTGCAAACTACAGACCCTACTTGATGTCTGACTTTCTTCTCTTCCCTATTGCTAGGGTTCAGCAATGCTTATCCCACACATTTTTTAATTCCCTTATCAAATTTTCCCCCACCACCTCCCCTGGGAGGCTGTTCAATGCATCCACTACACTTTCTGTGAAGAAATACTTCCTCGTGTTACCCCAAAGCTACCTCAGTCCACCTTATGTCCTGATCCCTTGTTCTAGAATATCTCTTTTTCTGAAAGATGCTTCCCTCCTGTACCTTATTTATGCCTATGAGATATTTGAAGGTCTCTACCATATCCACCCTCTCTCTCCTCTCTTCCCGGTTATACAAATTGAAGTCCTGCAATCTCTCCACATATGACTTTTGCTTCAGGACCTGCATCATTTTTGTTGCTATCTCTAAACTGCCTCTACCTTGTCTATGTCCTTACAGAGATGTGGCCTCCAGAACTGGACACAGTGCTCCAGATGAGAGCACACTAATGATTTGTACAGAGGCATCACCACCTCCTTTCTTCTGCTGGTGATACCTCTCCCTATGCAGCCCAGTATCCCACTGGCTCTCCTCACAGCCTTGGCATATTGTTTGGCCACCATTAGATCATCTGATATGATTACCCCAGATACCTTTCCTGTTTGGTGGCTATCAGTATCTCTCCCCAGTCATGTAAACCTCCCCTGGATTCCTGTGTCCCAAGTGCATTATTTTGCATTTTTTTGCATTGAATCTTCACTGCCACACTCTTGAAAATTCCTTTAGTTACCTAGGTCCCTCACTAGAAAGATCCAAGGCACTAATCTTTCTGGGCAGCCTTGCTTACTGAAACACATTCCCTCTTCCACAAAGCAGTGCTTCACTATAAACAAAACAAAATTGCTACTTTAAACTAAATAGTCAGCAAAGAGAGAAACAAACACCCAAATCTAGCAGCACTTCACCCTTTAGATCTATTTGGGAGCTATATGATTTTCAAAGACTCACAGCTAGATTTTCAAAAGGTGGCACAGAGCTTACATCAAGCCCTGCAACATGTCACTTAGGCTTGGCAGTGTGCCAAACCCCTTCACCACAACTGTGCAAGATTTTAGGTGCAGTTGCGGCAGTTCCTATGACTTACAGCAGCTTGTGCCACATATCTGGCATATGCTCCATTAAAGAGGTCCTTGGGATTGCCACAAGCTATACCACATAAAGTTGGTCTAGCTTGCATTTTTTGCTGCACAGGTTAGAAAATATTGATTGCTAGTGGGTGAATGCTGCAAGCTCTGAGTGCCATATATATATATATATATATATATATATTCTTAGAGCAAAAAAATCCATTTAATGCATCAGTTAGGGTTGTTCCACAGCGACAAAAGTGAGGAAATCGATTGTTAGGGTTGAAAACCCTCCTTGGACCCAGCCCACCCCCAACCGGCATTGGGTGTGCAATGGGATCGTCAGCCTAACTCTCACCCCATCACATGTGTAAAGCAGCAGAAGTATGGGAGAATGGGGTGAGTTGGGACCCGGCGACCATTGCACACCCAATACCCGGTTGAAGAATAACTAAGAATCAAGGTTGCAACCTAACACCAGTCTCACTGGCTAATAGTAAACTAACAGCTGCAATAAATGGATTTTTTTGCCTCTAATTTCCCTTCTTTTTGAGATTGATAACGAGAAATAGTGAAAGTAATGCAGCGGCATAATGCAGCGGCGGGAGCGCGGGGCCCGCCACATGATGTCTTGTGACATAGTAACAGGAACAGCAACACAAACAGAAGTGCTAAGAGTGGTACACATGGTAATGCAAGCGCAAATGAGAACAGAAAGGGGTAATGCTCACGGTGGCGTAGACGGGAACGGTCCACCACGTGATGTCTTGTCACATAGTGACATGGTGCCCGCAAACGGAAATGTCAATGGGCATGGTGATGCAAAGCAAAACAGAAAGACAAACAGTACTGTAGAAAGAAATGGCAAAAAATAACAGAAATGCAAGCGGAAATGAAAACGCAAAGGATAATGCACATGGTGGCGTAGACGTGAATGGTAAGTGAAACGGTTATGGAACCGCAAGCAGAAAGGGCAATGGTAACAGTAATGTAAGTGCACAGGCTGGTTTTCCCCAAAAGCTACATAGAGAAAGACAGTGAGTATAAAGAATGTATGCATAATAATGGGTCTCGGAGCAGAAAATGAGGAGTTGGAATACTAAATAGCGTATATGTCAGGAACCGTACGAAGTAGAAAAAATTTTTTAAAGTCATATGATTTATGACTTTCCTGGCTAGATTTATACTCAGTCCCCATTAGGGGGCTAAGTATTTTTCCGACGTAAAGTCCGTATCTCGCACGTTGTTTCCGAGATACTGGCCCTGAAAGGTGCGGCGAACTCCGTAATGTTATCCTATGGGAAAAAAAGAGAAGTTCGGAGTGCCATAACTTTGCCTCCCTCTAATATTTTTTCACCAAACCACTGAAAGGCACATCTGTGGGCTGCTGGCTGTCTTCCCTCCAAATTTCAGGAAAGAAGACCAAACCGTTATTTTGCAGCAGGGTGACAAAGGATTCCTGTACTGCGTCGGCTGCCATAATGTTATCCTATGGGAAAAACTGTCAACTTTGGAGTGCTGTAACTTTCCCACCATGTAATATTTTTTCAACACAACACTGAAAGTCACATCTATGAGATGTCGGCTGTGTTCCCTCTAAATTTCAGCCCAAAACTCCCAACCGTTCTTTTGCAGCAGTGTGCCAAAGAATTGCTGTCAATTCCCCACAGCCTAGAAAAGTACTGTCGCAATTTTGCAAAAGCTTTCGCAAAATTTCTGGCGACTTTCATGAGCATGAAAGTACTTTTGTGAAAGTACTTCTTTCCCAGAAATTGAAAAACATATTTCTGGGGTGTTTTACCCCAAAATAAAGACATGGTTAGCATCCTCAGGCTCCGACTAGGTGAATACAAAAATAATTAGGTTGCTACAGGGTCCCAAATTTAAATGGCAAGCATTTTTATGATCACTAACTGAAAACAAGATGGCAGATTTGCGAAAGTAAGAGGGCCATTTGTGAAAGTAAAAATGCATTTGCGACACTGTCAAACTTTTTGTTAACTTTTCCCATTGACTTATAATGGGAAATTGTTTTATGAATAACTTTTGAACCGTTTAATATTTTTTCATGAAATCTTCAAAAGGCACATCGGGGACCCTGGCCACACATTCCCTGAAGATTTTGGGCCAGTCGTGCAAACCATGCGACCTGTAGGCACGACCGTAGAATTCCAGAAAAAGCGTAAATGCACACGCAGATCATGCTTAATAACTCCGCAGCCGTGTATTTGACCAGTACAAAACTTGGCAGATCCCAAGGCGTATGGGTCTTGATCATATATTCCAAATTTCAGGCAAATCCATCAAAAGGTTGCAAAGTTATTAAGGTGAAAAATTTGGGGTTTAGCATGTAAATGGCTTCTCAACCCTAACTATGGTAGCACTACCGTGCTACCATAATATATATATATATATAAATATATATATATATATATATACATACAGTGCTACAGTGCACCCAGGGCTTGCGGCATTCACAATCATTGGAAAATCCTGCCTTCAGTCTTTGTAATTATTTTAGAAGATTTTTTTTGCTTGTTTGTCTCAGAAAACCAGGCACAGATTTCTCTCCAAGTCTCTCTTCTGAAGCTTGCACTCAATAAAGCCTCCACATGGTGTACTGCTCATTTCAGTATGGTTCCATGTGATAACAGTGATCACAGAAAGGTGATTGCTGTTCGGGCGAGAGTACATTGCCAAAAATACATTTTGGCGATGTACACTTGTAGCGCACAGCAAAAGGGTGCTGGAGACTTAGATTTTTGTTTATGAGGGGGCTGTGCCACCGCCCCATGGGGGGCTTTGGCCCTCTTCACCCCACTGCTATAGGATTCTCAACTCCAGGGTGGTGTATGTTGGGGGGCTGCAAAGGAAAAATAAATCCCAGACCCAGGTAAACAACTAGCGCACTCCCAGAACTGAACCCGGCACCATCCCAACCCTAGCCTGCCACCA
Organism: Neoceratodus forsteri; assembly: GCA_016271365.2. Lineage (NCBI taxonomy): Eukaryota > Metazoa > Chordata > Ceratodontiformes > Ceratodontidae > Neoceratodus > Neoceratodus forsteri. Next base: position 865,135,056 of record CM057458.1, on the reverse strand, counting down.
ACCCACCATGCCACATGGCCAGCTCAGCAGCCCACTGCCATACTATACCCCACAAATCCTCCCTCCCCTTCCACCCATCGCATGGCATGGTCCCTCCTCCCCCCCATGCGCGTGCATATATAGCGACATCCTGTCATTATATTTGCCAACCTCCTATCTGGTCACCCTCCATGCCCGGTAACCCTGTGCACAGGTGCTGTGATTGAGTCACCCTTTTTAAAAGCACTCAACTGGGGTCGCCATCATCACAGGCTACCTTTCAGTACTGTGTCAACTGCAGATCCATAGTACATTGCAAACTTTGACTGTGGGCCTTACTTCACCAGAGAAGTTACCAAATTTGAAATTTATGAAATTACCCCTATACTGAGAATTGGCACTTCGTAAGGTGGACTAATTTCACAAATGTATGTGAATTCACAAATTAATTGGCAAAGCAAGTTTTTTCCAACATCATTCACCACTAATCCTGCAGCATGGAAATTAGTGAGGTTGACATACTGATGCATGCTGCATCAGCACAAAATGCATGACTGGCATATTCAAAAGTTCAATGGACCTACACAACCAGAGTAGTGTTATGCTTGTGCAACTGTGATACCAGTTTAGCCATTCACAAACTCTATTCCATAGTGAATTAGCACCTTGTAGGGTGCTGTGGAAAGTTTCCCTTGGCTAAAGGTCCCTTAGGAAGGAGCCCCCCAAGGAGGGAGGCATGCCACTGGAGGAGGAGTGGAAGATGGTGGGGCAAAGAAAAAGTGTTTCAGAAGGGGGCTTGGAGGAACTGCTTATATAGCTCAGGAAGGGGTGTGGATGGTTGCTCACCCTATTGAACTACAAGCATAGTATTCCAATTAAATTAGCCTATGAAACCAAGTAGTGTTATGCTTGTGCAAGTGTGATAACTGTTGGCCATTCACACTCTCTATTCTATGGAGAATTACCACCCTGTAGGGGTAAGAAAGGTGAGGAACCCTCAAAGAGGGTTCCAGCCCTTGTGGTGCTGTGGGAAAGACTCCCTTGGCTAAAGGTACCTTAGGACATAGCACCCAAAAGAGTATTGAGCAGCAAATGTTGACTACCAAGTTGAGAGCAGATTGACAGCAACAAGACAGATTAAAGAATATGAATGAGATGTGCAGGTTGTCTAGATTGCACTTATAAAATAGATTGCACTGAAGACATAAGGGGGTTTCCTAAGGAGAGAGGGAATGACAAGAAGTACCACCATCCATCTCCATCCAGCAGTAGAAACCTACTTAAGGAAACTAGGGAATATACTATTAACAACTAATTACATATTATGATCTTTGGCATGGAGGAGACGAAAAGATGCCTTTTAAAGTAAGAAACCTCTTGGGATCCAAGGCCTTGGTCACTTTCCCTCCAGGCTAGGGATAATTTAATTAGTGATGGCTCTGCTGTTGCATTTTGGAAACAAATCTAAGGGGAGGTAATATTCCAAATTGGTGGGAAGCTCTCTAATGGGAATGCCATGAAGAGGTGCGACAGGCTTCTGCAACAATGGGTACTCTTAAATTGAGAGTGGACTCCAAAGGCAGAAGGAGGAGAGCAACAACCACTTAGGCACTCATCTGGCCTACTGACTAAAACAGACCAGGTGAACCAGAGGATATTATAGGGAGAGTAGCTTTCAAAGTTGCCACAGCATCACCATAGCCAAAGGGGCAACTCTTGGGTTTAAGGGACCACCCCTCAGCAGCTGAAGTCTTAAATTCTACATCAAGAGGTGCCACAAATGAGTTAGGTGACTGAAGCTCCATGTACAGTGAGGACATTCCCACTATGGGCCAGATGAGAAGGACCCCACCCTGAGCTTCACATGCTCAAGATGTGGACTTTGTGAGTGCAGAGCAAGACTGTCGACTGCGGGGTCCAGACACGAGCCAGAAAATGTAATGGACATGGTAGCTGTGCCTCTGATTTATGAGTGAGCACATGAATCAACTTCAATGTGCTAGATAGTAGGAGGCTGGGTGAAGCCAGCATCTGTATATTAGCATGTTATTAATAAGAAAGCCAGGAGAAGCCAGAAGCATTAGTGATAAGGTGGCTGGGAGAAGCCAGTGGCCTGGGTAAGGTAGGAGACTGTATTGCAAGCCAGTGTTTGGAGGATGACAGTGGTAGCAGCCAGCAGAAAGAAAGCCAACCAATTCCATTAAGGAAGCCAAATGACTGGTGACATTAATGTAATTGTTTAGGTAGTGAGAGACTGAGACATCAGTAATTGATTCAGTGAGGTTTAACTTAATGAATCAATGAGGTTTAGCATTTGACTGCTATGGTTTCAGCATGAATAGTGAATTGATATGAGTGGCTTGAATATTGTAGATGCCATTAAGGCAGAGTTAGGGTGTTCCAAAAAAAAGCATTTGCAACACAGTCATGAAATGCAATGAAAATCTTAAAGCAATGAAGGCTGTGAGGATTATATATTTACACGTGAATAACTGAAAAGCCATGTAGACAAGGACCAGTAAGGAGCAGGGTGATTCATATAATTTACATAAAGCATGCACCTGCTATCTGGAGCCATGATGCCCTACCACAATGCCACAGTCCCCCATTCTAGGAATAATAGAGATCCACAATCAAAGCACCATGAGACCAGGCAGCTAATGTAATACAGTCCAACTCTGTTTATCCTACCACTGAAATTCTGAAACTCCCTATCTAATGAACTGCTATTTTGTCCCCCAACTGTAGTGCTGACTGCCATTTACAAGTGTTTCAGTTTAATTACAGTAGTTAACAAAGTGCAGGAAATCTCAGGGAAACAATGGAACTGAATCACTTGTAGATGGCTATAAATGGGGTTGGACTGTGCTGTATTTTTTTAACCTAAAAAGGAAAAACTGAATTTCTACCATCTGAGACAGAGTTCTGAACACAAGAAGAGAAAGGTTTGCTTGCTACTGTCATGGATTGGACTCCTATGAGCAGAGATCAAAATCCATTAGCTCTTTATGCCTGAGAGCCATCATCATAGGAATCACTTGTAAACGTTTTTAAATGGGGTTAGATTTTTTTTATAACATGAATTTTCCTGCAGTCATGGACTGGCTCCTGGGAGTCGAGAGCAAAACCTGTTAGCTCTTTGTGCCTGAAAAATGTCATCTGGCTCAATCTAGTGGAAAGGATGCTTGTTTTTCAATTTTGTACATTTTTAACTATAGTATTTTATGTTTACTGTACATATAGAGCTAACATGGGACAAAAGAATAATACACCACAACTTAACTGTACAGGGTATAGTGTGATTCATTAATAATTTAGAGGCAAGTACAGTGATATAAGTTAATTATGATTCTTATCCTTAAACTTTTTTTGCTGCTGTGGAGAACATGCTTAAAGAAGTGCTGCTGTAACCCTATTATACACTGCTGTCTGGAGCTCCTCAGCATATGCAGTCCCATTTATCTGACCTTCCATTTATCTGATCTGATCGGATGTCCCCCAAGCAGTTTGGATAAAGGGTTGGACTGTAGCTGAAAGTTTCAGTATAGCAATGCAGCAGTTGGCTGAGTGGAGCTAGCACTGAGAGAATTAAGACCAGAGCTGTTGAACACACATAGCACAACAGGGAGTGGCAGCGAGCTGAGCAGGATGAAGCCTGGACCAGGTGCAAATAATTAAGGGTAGAAAGCACAGTAGATAGCAGGCAGGAAAACAGCAGTGTGAGCTGAAGCATGCAATAACAATGCAGTTGACTGAGGGTTTGCAAAATCTGATGAGTAAATTGGAGTCTGAGAGCACAGGCAGGACAACTTAAGCTAACAAAAAACAATATGTAGCCTGAAGCACAAATAAGCAATGTACACAAAGGGTGCTAGAAAATTAGAAACAAACAAAAGCAAACACAAGTACAGGAGCAGAAAGGAAACAAGCACACAAAGAAGCACACAGCAGCTGGGGGCAAAGCAATACTAACAAAAAGCAGGAAAAGCACAATGAACAGAAGTCCAGCATGATCCAAGTGAAGCCCAAGCACAAAGGAAGGATGGAAGCAAATGCTGAGGGGGGGGATCCCTAGCAGGCCCAGGGGAGAAGGCAGAGATAGAGCTTCCAGCTGCAAAGAAAAAGTGCTTCAGAAGAAGGCTGGGAGGAAGTTCTTGTATAGCTCAGGAAGGGGGCATAGCTGGTAGCTCACCCCATTGAACAACAGTCATAGCTTTCCAGGAGTTAGTGTTTCAGTTACTTTATTCATCATGGTTATGTCATCTGGTGAAAGCAATAATTTATGCGTCACCTTTCTGCAGTAACACATCTCTAATCACCTTATACTGCTCATACAACATTTGCAGCATACATAGAGTGCTGTCCCAGCATGTTGGTACCTCATGTTTCAACCTATGTTGTGGAAGGTCATTCTTTATCTGTAAGTCACTTAAAGGAACACTGTCAACACCTTAGGCCTCAAAGTGTCCCTAGATTAAAACAAACATGCTATGATTACTCACATATTGAAGATATTGCTGATGTAACCAGTAGTTTTATTCTTATTCCTTCATCTTTTTTCATTTAAATATGACTTTCCACCACACTGGTATTACCAAAAAAATGTATATTTGTTTGTCAACATTAATCATCTCTCACTGCTTCTTTCCTGGACTTGGGAACACCCTAAACAAATTCTAGCCACTCATAATGCAGGGTGAGTAGATGTTGCTATTTCAATATGAGTGACTGCACTACTTTGGGGTGTTCCTAATGCTCTGGTAGCATGTGATAGAAGTAGGTTAAGTATTTAAAACAAAACAAGACTGGGTATAATTACATAATTAGCGTGCATTTCATTCAGTTCTATTTAGAAAGGAAACACATAAAACAAGTAGCAACGTCAATGGATTTTAGAGAAGGCAAGCAATAGAGGTGTGTGGAATATAAAATAATGCCAGTGAAATGCCCATAGAATAACCATTCAGATTCCACAGAATTCCTCAGAATTTCCAAGAAAATTCCATGGAATATTGCAAAATTTTAAATTTCAGTTATTTCACTATATGTTTAAAAGTACATGTCCAAATAACACCACACCTGGCAAGAAAGCAGTATGCTATGGCTTATAAAAGTGTACCAAATTTCAAATTTGTAGATGGAAAGGAGGAAGAGTTATGGGTGGCCAAACATTTAATCAAAATGACATTTTCAGTTATTTTCAGATCATTTTAAAATTTCTTATCCAAATTTCTCCACACTATCAAGACTTAGAAAAGCACATAGAATGTACCATGTTTTAAGTCTCAAGTTTTAACGGGAGATGAGTTCTAGGTAGCAAAATATGTTGCCAAAATTTGGATTTCTGTAATTTTAGTATAACTTTGATAGTATTTATTGAAACATTACAGAAATAGCCAGGTATACAGGTTATCACTTCATTTGTACATGCACATAGTTTCAGATTTTTAGCTTTAAATGGGACTGCATTATAGCCTGACAAACATGTCGCCACAATTTCAATTTTGGTTAGTTTCCTCTAATTTTAAAACTTCATATCCAAATTTAACCAGAGTTGAAACATTTAAAATACTATAGCACATGATCATTTCTGAAAAAGTTCACATTTTCAGTTTTAAATGGGATTTAATTAAAAGTGGTCAAACTTTCACAACATGTAAAAATTAAATTTTGCAAGAATGTAAACTACAAATTCATAAACCCCTGAAACTTTAAAACTAGAGATGCAATATCATTACATTTGGCAGGTTCTTAGACATTACAAGGAGACTGTGTGTGCCAATGTAATTAATTGCTTGCTGGGGGAAATTGCAAAATAACATCTGTACTTAAAGTCAAATCACAAGTCTTTGTGAAAATTGCAGAATTTCAGGAAAAATTCCATAAAACTGGAATATTCCTATTTCACTCAGCCTTATCTGGGGGGTTCAGATTTAAGGAGAGGGGTATAAGAGGCAGGTAGCACAGGGGGTCACCAGGTTCAGGAGTTAGATGCACAGTTTGACCAAGAAATGGACAGCTGAGCTGGGTAGCACAACAGTGGTAGACCCTAGGTTGGAGCAAGAAGGCACAGAGTGTCAACAATTCCAACCTGAATGCAGGATTTTTAAGGATCACATCCAGAAAATGTATGAACCAGGGAGCCTGGTGGACATGCAAGTCTAGGACACAGAGGTACTCAAAAATAAAAATGTAGAGGGGGAAGACAATGTCTTAGGCAACAGGAAGAAAGAATGCTGGCTATTCCAACAGGGTAGGTTTATAAGAAAAGGAGTAGGTGACTCACATTTTAAGGGAGTTTGTCACTGTAAAGAACAAAAAGGATATCAGTGGGATCAGTAGTTCTACTGAGTCAATCTGTCTATGCCAAAAGAGAAGGGGGGGATAGTCACCCATTGAGGAACAGCAGGACTTCAAAAAGTTCAGCACAACTTATCAAATGAACTAGTGATATGTGCATTGTTAATGTTAAATTAAACAAAAAAAAACTCTGCATGCTTCATCCACAGAATATGCTATCATAAAAATGTGAGAAAATGTTACTAATCATTTTTTTTCTTCTGCAAAATTGAAACTACTTAACCAATTTATCCAGTTGTGTTAGACACCAGGATACATGGACTATGGATATGCATATCAAATGTTAACTCTATGCATGCAAGAGCAGAGAAGTTACAAACGTCCACATTTGATAGTTTTCACAAAGTTTTGCAAATATTTACATAGTAAAGGTTTGAACCCCTGTAACTTAAAAATCTCATCTAATTGTTTCCATATTTAGATCATTATATATGCATTACAGAAAGGTTATCCATACTAATTTACACATGTCTAGCTCCAAAGGTACTTGAGTTTTATGCAGATGAAATTTGTTCATGACATTTCCTAAAAAAAATAAAATGACAGATTTTGAGCACATATACTTTTGAGACGATGCATCATATTGTCATGAAATCTGGCACATTGTTACAATACCTATCATCAAGAAATCATGCCAAATTTTAAATTCTTGACCCAGTAGATGGTCAAGGTATATGCAGATAAAAAATAGTCATGAAATTTCGCACAAAGAAGAAAATGACAATATTTGAGCATCTATACTTTTGAAACTATACCACTAAATTACATGATGATGTGGCCAATGACCCAAAGAGTATATGTTCCAAAGTTCAGAGCTCTCACTTGAACGGTTGTTGAGTTATAACCAAATTACTAAATGTTAAACATTCAGTGAAATTCTGGCAAAATTTCACAAAAGTTTGTGGAATTTTGTGAATTTTCATCGACATTCCACGGATTTTGAATTTTTCTATTCTGCACAGCTCTAGTAAGCAATCATAAAATGCTGTTATTCAGCTAGAAATAATATGTTGCACAAAGGGATGACAATGTCCCTTTAACTAATTTTTCTCTTTGCAGGACCAACTGAAAAGTGCATTTTTTTCTTTTGCATATGTTCACAATTTTTTGTTGTTGCATATGTTGACCAATGCCTCAACTTTTTTCTCTTTTTTCAAGAAGTCCTGCAGTTAGATTTATGCAGTGTGCTGAGCAGGGCATCCTAAAGTAACCATTACAATACATTGTCAGTTGCAACAAAATCAGATGACAGTTTCAGAGGTGTCAGCCACTCATCTATCTTTCAGGTAAACATCTTAAGAAAATTAACACCAATGTATGATTTTTCATGATTGCACATATACAAGACATGCTGCTTGACCATTTTTGGAATTGGTTGTTGGGTGAGGATTGACTGAGTGATGCTTAGTGTGCCATAATACTCATGCAATCAGTGGCCTGACCACTAATCTACATGTCTGTTATGTATATTTTGCCTACTGCACACATGTTCAGTGTCTTCTTCATTGTGGCACAAATAGTGTTGAACAATTCTGATAAGGCTTCTACTGAAAAATAAGTGCAGCTAGATACTTGCCATTTGGGAAAGGCTCTTTGAATTCAGAGCACCTGATTCCCTTGCCTTCTACAAAACAATATGGCAACAGATCTTATGCTAACAAGGCAAAATGGTTATATTAAATGCACACTGAAAATAGCAAATAGAGTTAGAATTGATGATTCGAATACAGGTCTTCTTCTTCAGGAATTATCTAAAAGAGAAAAAAGCAAAACTCATTGGGCCCTATATTCAAAACTTTGCCCCAGGGCTAAACTAGCACTGCCGGGTGCTAAATTAGCCTGGACCCAATAGCCCGCTATGTTCAAAAGGGATAGCCCTGGTGCTAAACCTGCTGAATATAGCATGCTAAGGAAGCTGGGCAGTCTGGGCTTGGAATACAGTGCAAACATAGCCCGGGAATAAGACAGCTCTGAATACAACATCCAGGAAGTGCACACCACAACAGCAGCCAAGTTCACAGTGACGTGAAGGAAGGTAGAGGTGAATTATGTGGCCAATGTGTGTGCCAGCAAATGCGTGGACCCAGTGCAGCTGCAAGCAGCAGCGCATGTGAAAATACATTGTACAAAAATGTAAAATAGTTCCAAAACATTTGCGCGGCGCTAACATGTTTGCGTAGGTTTAGCGCAGAGCTAAGCCATTTTCCCAGTGCAATCATGTTTGCCTGGTGCTAAGCTTTGCTATATTCAAATGTGACATGCAAATGAGCCTACTTAGGTAGTCTCTGGGCAAACATCCAGATTAGCATTTCATTCTAACATGATTTGCATGCAGTTTGTCCAGTGTTACTGCAGGATCCCACAGCTCCTCCTGTAGGTCAGTCTGGAAGTACAGGGGATGGCTGGGTCTGCTCACAGCTTCACCTGTTGGTCAGTCTGGGAGTGCATGATGGTAGCTGCAGGCTACATTTATACAGTACAATGTAGCATATCATGCCCCAAGGGACTACACAGCACAGACGTATGTGGTGGTGCTGCATGCAGTTGTCAAACTGTAGGTCATGCTACAGCTGACACTACAGTAGCAAGGAAGCCAGTAGTGTGAGGGACACTGCAATGCCTATGAGGTGCAGGGCAGTGATGGCCATTGCACTGTACACAGTGACAGGCCCAACTTGCAGGTGTCTACTGACAGTGGACATTATTGTTATGCTGTTATGCGACCCACAGATGCCACACCACTGGCATGGGATGCTCACTGTGACATATACATGGTGGCTGTGTGTGCTGTGGTGTCTGTACAGATGTGCGATATGTGGCTGGGGGGGCACATACAAGCAGACAGACAAACCGGTGTTGGGGTATTCCCAACACTGGCCCATGTGCACTGTGTGATGTGTCCCAGCCTTATGGCTGCACCCAGTCTGTAGTGCAGCCTGGCCACTTGTACACCCTCCCTTCAACACCCTCCATGCCCACAGTGCTGCACATGTGTGCTGACATCTGTTGGTGTCCACAGAAGGGTGATCTGCAAGTGTGTGCTGTATCTCCACACTGCCATGGTGTCCACTGGGAGCCGGGTCACCACATACTGCCAGCATGGCTGGGACATGTGGAAGATGATGGCATCATAGTGATGCTATCAGTGAGCAGCATGTTTCCTCTATGTCTGGCTTATTTCTAGGTGTCATACTTATTGGTTAGGGTCATGCAAAGCCACGTAAATGTCACGCAAAAGCCACACAAAGCCAGAGAGACATGAAAATCTGGTTTGCCCAGGGTTAAGACTACTTTTTCCTGGGCGGTAATTTGCACTGCGCAATGTGTTGCGCAAATGTTGCGCAAAACCACTTTATGTGGCACTATTCGCTGAATATAGCATTGCGCTGACATACCCCCTCAGTTAGCCCCTTGCATACATTATGAGTTTGCCCAGTGCTAATGCAGTTTGCGTGTGCTATTTGCCCTTTTGAATATAGTGGACCTGCGCTAACCTGGTGCTAAACCTGCACAAGCGGTTTGCTCCCAGGGCAAGGTTTTGAATATCTGGCCCATTATCTCTTTTAGATAATTCCTGAAGAAGTTCTATGGTTGAAATAGCAATTCTATATTCTCTATTTTCAGCATGTATTAAATACAACAATTTTATTTTGTTTTCAGACCACATGCTGATGTGGCACCTTGATGTATTGATCTTATGCTAGCTTTGTTGCCATATCTACATTAAGTGTACATGCCACTTGGTGGGTTCTGTGGAACTCAGTATTGCATCCAAAAAGGTTAGGCAGTGTGGCTTGATGTTTTGCTATATGAAATATTTTTTTCTGGATGAATTTTTCTTTTAAAGGTTGTGCCACTCTCTTCTTAGAGGGAAATGATGATGGTGATTTGAAAGCTGATGATAATTCTGTGGAGGTTGACTGGTTGGGTTCAACTTCTTAATGCTGTCAGTTGCACAGGAATTTGGCACACTTATTTAAAAGGAATTGCTTGATGTTTGTTATTGGCACATTGCTTGAAGTGCTGGAGATTGAATGAGTTGTAGTTGCCATATCCAGTATCAAGTGCTCATTTTCTGATTGGAACCATTCTGCTTGCTCCTCTTCATCGGAATAAAAATTATAAAAAAAAAAAACAACAACAGTAGCTCCAGTTCTGGAGGCCTCAGCTCAGGAAGGACATTGACCAGGTGGAAATAGTACAGAGAAAGGCACAAACATGATTCAGGGTCTGCAGTACATGTCCTGTGAGGAAAGACTTAGGAACTGAATATGTACTCCTTGGAGCAGAGAAGAGAGAGAGGGGACATGATTGAAACATTCAAGTACATAAACTGCATTAACAAGGTACAGGCACAGGAACTTTTTCACTTTAAGAAGAGCTCCAGAGCCAGGGGACATGACCTCAGGCTGCAAGGAGGGAGGTTCTCTACCAACACCGGGAAGTTTTCTTCACAGAAAGAGTGGTGGACGCTTGGAACAGCATGCCCCAAAAGGTTGTGGAGGTCAACAGTTTTGAGGGATTAGTGAATGCATGGGACAGGCACAAGGGAGTCCTGACTACAAAGGGCAACTAGAGGGTTAAAATAGGTCTAAAACAAATAGGCAGACTAGATCGACCTAGTGGTCTCTTTCTGCTGTCAACTTCTATGTTTCTATGTTTCTATTAATGTTTTCCCTTTGTATCATGTCCTTGTTTTTTTTTAATGTGCCAGTCAAGCACTGTGGGCAGATTATTTGTCTGCTCTCCATTTCCTGAATGTTTTCTTAACTTGCCCTTGCTTGCACATTGACCACAAAGGTGAAAATAGCCTGGCTTTCATCTTTCTTATCTGTTGTGAAAAAAATCCCAGAAAAGGGAGATTTTCTCTTAACAAAGAGGCAGAAAGTAACAATCTTCTGATTGACAGTGATATACTGTAGCTGATAGAGCCAGATATGAAACTGAGCAAGCAGGGATAATAGGATGCAATGGAGGTGCTTTCTCAACATGAACTGGTGCATGGCATTTCTAGGTATGATGCTAAGTTCATGGAGTAGCTTGATAATTTTAATTGTTTTCATCATCACCAGAGTCATCTTTCCACATGATAATTCTGCCATCAGTGTTGACTCATAGTTTTCACCCACGATAGCAACATCTTCACTTTCACCATCACTTAAATCTTGCCCCATAACACCACTGGTATTGAACTTGGACAACCTTTTGTAGTTTCTTCAACCCATTTCTCCAACCTCTTTGTCTGGCAACTGTAGTTTAGCAGTATCATCATCATCATCATCATCAATCTCGCTATTCATTTCTTTAGTGTGTTCCATGCTCTTACCACCCTTCTGCTCTGGTACTTTAATCTCAACATTAACAACACAATTGTTAAGTTCAGGTGACCCTGGCTTCTCTTGCTGCTGTAGCAGAACTGATGTTTGAATATCCTTCTCAAGTGTTATACTTAACAGCTGTGAATCGTCAGCCCCAGACTCCAGCAAGTCATCCTCTTGGCTTGTGCCTTCATGCAGACATAAATTATGCAACATCAGCAGTGTTAAAACCTCAGTCCACTGGCTATAACAATACTCCTTCTCTCAAATTCATCACCAGTTGTTTCTTCCAAAGTTTTCTTGGGGTGACCAGAAGTGGCAACACTACAAACAGCCAATGATAATGTAGGGCAGTTGGATTTCCTTGCTCTTCTTGCATGTCTTTTGCAACTTGATGAAACAAAGCATGCTTTGCCTTTGTTTCCAAAGCACAGCTTCTGTTGCTTTTTCTGAGTAATTGCTGTAAGTGTGTGTGTGTGTGTGTGTGTGTGTGTGTGTGTGTAACATTTGGGAGACACAACTGGTATTTAAATAGGTATGGAGATTTGCTCTGTGCTGCGGCAACATGGCAAACCAAAAGTAGAGAGAGAGAGAGAGAGGGAGAGTGTGGAGTCAGACAAATTAGAGAGGAGTACATCTCATATTTAAACAGGTGCAGAGATTTACTATGTGTTGCTGGGATATGGCAAAACATGTGAAGTGAAATGTTTGGACTAATAAAAATTTGGGAGACTTACACTAAATTTGATATTTAAACAGCGACAAAGATTTACTATGTACTGCTTGCTGCACAGCTGATCAGCAAAGCAGCTATATATATAGATGCCCAATAGGGGAAAAACAGCTGTATGTGTAGTCAGAAATACCAGGGAGACTTAAATGTGTTATTTAAACAGGAAAGGGAATTGATTCTGCACTGCTGGGACAATTCAACACATAACTAGAGAGAGAGTGTGGAATCACACAAATTTGAGAGATTTAAATCTGGTATTTAGATAGGTGCAGCCATTCACTCTGTACTGCTGGCTGCGAAGCTGATTAGCTCAGCAGCTACAGTACATACAGATTTTCAGCTAGGCAAAACTAGAGTAGTCCTGAAGTGCAGTACACAAACAAAAAAGTAAAATGCAGTCAAATGAATAAAGCAACAACTAAAAAATAAAATTTAATCACAGCAACCAAAAAAGTAAAACATAATCAAATGAGTAAAGCAAAAAACGAAAAAATTGATTGTAAACAGCAAAGAAAAGCAACAAAACCAAATGCAATCTGCAACCAGAAGGAAATGACAAATAATGAAAAAAACTATTGAAAACTAAAACTGTTTAGTGTATATAAAAATAATGAAGTAAATAAAATGTTATTGCAACTAAAATGAATGCAAACAAATGTTTAACACAGCTAAAAAGTAAGCACAACATAACTAAAAAGTGAATGCAAACAAAAAACACAACACAACTAAAAGGGGATGCAAAAAACAAAGCACAACACAGCAAGAAAAGTGTATGAAAATAAAACACAACACACCAAAAAAGTGAATGCAAACAGAACATACACAGCACAACTAACAAGCATTGCTCAATGCCAGTGATGTTTGATTTCATGTTTTATTAGTTCAACAGCTATGGTTAGCTAAAGACATAAATCTTAACAAGTGGTACTGATGTGTGCAGAGTAGGAAGGGGTGCAATGCTGATGGTAAGGTGATTGAGTTCTGTTGAATTCAAGCAAAAAAGCAAAGTACAACAAAAAAAGGGAATGCAAACAAAACAAGCATTGGTCAATACTAATTATATTGGACTGTATGGTTTTATAATACAAATGTAAAGTTTTTTATTTTATTTTATTTAAACATTTGGTAACTGGGAAAGGTATACTGAGCCAAGGCTCATTTCTAAGTGTAACCTGGGGACAGGGGTAACAGGGTCATAGCACACATATTACCTGTAAAATACATATAAAAATATATACAGGTTACATGATGTACAGAAGAACATATATAGATGGATACTTGTAAGGGCCTTATGAGGCCATTAGAGTTTGGCTAGAAATAGAAATGCATCTATGCAGAAACATTTATAAATTTGATACACGTAATATAGTATATATAAAGTACAGAAGGATATTTACAGATGAGTACTTATAAGGGCCTTATGAAGCCATTAGAGTTTGGCAAGAATAGGCAATGCATCTATGGAGAAACATTTACAATTGTATACAAGTGATAGTCACTGTATGATTAAGTAGCGATGATAACATATATACAAGGTGCTATGGAACAATTAGTAACATATAATACATTGGTAGGAAATATGTGGATAAACTGAGCGGTATAAAGATTCCAGGAGGAAAAGCTTGAATACCTTTATATCATAATCTAATGGGATGAGGCCTGGGTTGACAGAACATAATTCTGGGTTGGTTAGAAGCAGGAGCAAATGGGAGGTGGAAGTAGATGTAGTTGATTTCTCTTTTTTTAATTACTGTGTTTTTCCACCTGGAGCCCTAGCAGGCAGCTACGGCCCTCCTGATGGAAAGACTGTCAATCCTGTCCCACCGGTCCCACTCATGCTGGTCCCTGGAAAGTCTCCTGCAGCTTTACCCCCTGTGGCAGGGCCAGAGAGGAGGTTTCTGGCTTCTCTCCCCCCCCCAGAGACTCAATACAGAAGTCAAGGACAGTCCTCAGGACACGGTGGACCATCATGGAGCCTGCCAGGCTCTTTTTTGCCATTTTCTCCCTTTCTCCCATCCCCCCCCCTCCTACCAATGTAAGGACATTGGTACATGTCTCCTGATCTGTACTGCCCTCCAGCCACCGCCAGAGGGGAGTCAATGAGTGGGATGACAAGTCTCTCCCTGAGAGAGAGGAGAGCAGTCCTCTGGACCCTTGATCCTCCCTCACCCCTCCTGACCCTCAGCAGCCCGGGCTCATTCCAGAACCCATTCATTGGTGTGGCACGAGGTGTAGCAACCAGCACCTCAAACGCCAGCACCACCAGGCTGGCAATGTAGTTGATTTCTGATAAAGTTGTGTGACAGCAAGTTTCTTAGGCGAGGTAGTTGTTGGCTCCACAGTGAAGGGAGCCTGTAGGTGAAGGTGGATTTGCCAGTGGTCGAGGATGGTTTGGGCAATGTGAAGGAACAGGAGTCCCTTGACTGTAATGAGTAAGGTGATGTGCTTGCTGGTGATAGCCACTCTGACAGGTAATGAGGGAGCAGGTTAAGCCAAAATTGGGATATTAGGGAGATGGAGTGGATGAATGATGGGACAGAGGTGATATTCTGAAGGTGGAGAGGAAAAGAGCAATGATGGATTCTGATGGGGGAGTTTGTGGCAAAATGGCAGAAAGCATATGGAAGGGGTCTAGCCTGACTAATGAAGAGGAGGGGGGGACAGTGCAATATACTACATCTTCATAGTCAAAAATGGGAGTAATCATTTTACAAAAGCATGTGAACAAAGGCATTGAGAAGACAGATAATATGGGAGTCTGAATGAATCTTTATACTGCACGAGCAGCTATACTGGTGAATCTGGTCATTTATTTAGTTATATTGGATGGTGGGAGAAGAAGAGAACTTAGGATCACTGTCAAGCAGGGTTTCTATATACATGCCTCCTATCTTGAGAGGGTGGGCTGAATTTCTACCCATTGTGGGACCTATATGGGTACTCCCCATACTTCGGGGGGGGGGCTGGATGACCACCAAGAACAGCACTTCTAAGGATGCCCCCTCATCCACAGCAGGCAGGCTGGATTGCAGCTGAGCAGAGCTTCTACTGCTGTTTCTTCAGGGGTACTGCAATAGCCCACCTCAGTGGCCAGCAGCTGGCTTACTCTGGCACCAGCCTCTAAGTTATCATTAGTAACTTCCTTAAACAGTCTAGGCAATGTAAGTCATAAGTATATGTGGCAACTTGTACTTGTGGATGCTTCTATGTGGGCAAAACTAGCAGAGCATTTAAACAAAGAATAGGGGGACATATAAAGGATATCACAAATGAAGACATGGCAAATATTCTGGCAATTCATGTAAAATATGCTGGGGCTGGGACAGAACATTCATAGCTGTATATGGGGACTGAAAAGGTAACATTAGGTCCAAGAAGCGGAAACTTAAACATTTTGATATTACGGAAAGAAGCCAAGTGGATTTATACCTTGAATGCATTAAGGAAACCAGGACTAAAGGGGAGATTTGAAATAAAACTCTTTCTATAAATACCCACAATCTAAATGTATGCATAAATTATGCTGCTGGTTTAAAATAGAAGCGAATGCACTAATACTGTTTTATGCTTACTTTTTTAAGATGTGGGTTCTATCCCTGGTTATACGAATTTGTTGCACTGAAAGAATGACAGGCGATCGTTCCTCGGGAAATTAGTCTCCATGTTAACACTGATAGATAATGGGAACAAGAAGACAGAGGCTGTTGACAGTTTCCAAGATGACACAAATGAGTGATTTGAAGTATAATAGACTGGGAACCAGTTTGTTGTCTGTTTCCATAACAACGAATCGAAGAAATAGTGTTTATTGAGATAATGATTTTTGTGAACACATATCTGTAAACAACTAATAGATCTGACAAGGGAGAACCAATTTGGCTATGCATTTGTCAATATGAGGAGCGATCAGACTTTTTAGTGTGGATAAATTAAATTGGAAAATATTCACATTGAATACATTTAGGTAGGTAGGTAGAAATGTTATTTGTTCGACATACATCATTACAATAAAAGAATACTCCATTTATGAGATAGATACTCCATTTATAAAATATATTGCACATCTATAGCAATTAACATTACTCAAATAAATAGGTATGTGTACAAGGATCATCATATTGCACTGATAAATGACTGCATAGGTCATTCTAACAAGGATGTCTCTGTAGCTTTTAGAGCCTTATCTCTTTATGTACCCCCAGGTTTAACAAATGTTCTATTTATTTTCCAAGGTCAGAGTTTCAGTGACCTCAGAAAATTGCATAAAGATTATAGAATCTCAAGGTCTTGTGATTTAAACAGATATCATTTCAAATTGTAGGAGTGGAGACCAAGGGTAGCCAGCAAGGGTGCCACCCATTTTTTCTGATGGATTTCTTATTGTGGACAGTGCAATACAATATACTTAAGATAGTCCACCATCCCGAGTTAACTCTTACAGTTTGGATTCATTACTCTGGTTCTTTTTTGGTCATAATGAATATAGTTAGCTTCATATAATTCCAGCCTATATCTGATTACAATTCTTCTATTGTCTGGATTTTTGAGAATTGTCAAATAAGGTTCTAATCTATGGTCTGATTTCAATACTTTGAACCATTTATAGTGACATAACTTATTAAATTTTTTCCAGTCTTGGTGGATTATTGTATCTTGAACTCTTCTTTTTATTTGTTCCTTAATTTCAAGGAAAGCAGTAATGTAAATCACATGGAATATGTTTCCCAGTCTCATCGGGTAGATCAAATCTTGGATAGTTTTGACTGTATAAGATGTAACATTAAAGTTGTGATACATTATTTGTTCTTCCAAGCACATCCTGGGTAACCTTTTCTCTTCTAAGAGAAACAGTTTCAGAAGAAAAATTATTCTCCTCTCCAGTGCCATTGATGTCAGGGGAAACTGTTCCAGTTCTCTCCTCAGGATCTCCTCTGGTACTGACTGTGGTACTTTGCGAATATATCTATGCATTTTATTAAGCTGAATTTCTAGTGTTTTAAAATTTGAAAACCATATTTCTGTTGCATTGAGTACTGATTTTTTTTTTGTATTAATTACTTTTAGCAAACCTTTAATGGAAGTTTGACACATTTTCCTGTGAAACCTTTTGAAAGCAGCAAAAGACGTTTTGAATTTTTGAAGCATTATTTTCACCTGGGGAGACTATAAAAGATTGTGAGCAAACCTTAACCCTAGGTAATCATAATGGAGTGTATTTGTTACTTTTACTTTATCAATGAACAATGAAGGTAATTTTTTAGTTCTATTGCCATATATGACCGTGTTTGTTTTATTCATATTTATGTTTAGTTTGTCCTTTTTGCATAAAGCAGCAAAATGTGCCACCTTCCACTGTAGACTGAGAATGGAAGTTGAAATCAGAATGACATCATCAGCGTATGCCAAACAAGGGACTTTACTTGTTCATACTGATGGAGAATAGAATTCCAAGTCTCCTAAATCCATCAATATTGTATTTAAATGTATAAATATTCTTTGCAAAAAACTGCATTAATGCAACAAAAGTAAGGCAATTCACTGTTAGGGTTACCACCCCTTGCACCCCATGACCACTCCGCCACCATCAACAGGCATTGGGGTATGTGTTGGGGTCATTGGCCCTAACTCTCACCCCATTCCATGTGTAAATAATCTGAAGTGGTGCAGTATAGGGGAATGGGGTGAGAGTTAGGACCGATGACCCCAATGCACACCTCAATGCTTGTTGGTGGGGGGTTGGTAGTGGGGTGCAAGGGGTGGTAACCCTAAAAGCAAATTTCATTGCTTTTGTCACTGTAAAAAAACTCTAACTGTTGCATTAACGCAGTTTTTTGCAAAGAATTTCCTTACTTTTTGAGAAAGTATAGTAAAGTACAATGTTGCGCAAGTTGGTGGGAGCATGGGGCCCAGGCCTAACATAACAGTACAAGTACTAAATATCATATGTATTGGTGGAGCACATATAAGGGCCCTGCACTCCCACCAACTTGAAATGAACCAAATTTTCATTCATCAGAGTGGCATAATTCCGGACTTGTTTACATTTTACACACCTAACCACTGAAAATTACCTTTGTGGCAGTAAGGCCTATAAATGCCAAGCCACTACCACAATGCAGAATGCTATCCACAAAACATAAACTGCGACATGCAATATCTCCATGGCAAATTAATTTTCCAATGCCTAAACACAATATTTCACATCTACAGGCAGTGTTGGGTAAGTTACTTTTTCTATTACTTTCTATTTCTTTTAGAAACTTGATCTGGAAAGCTCTGTGCAGTCACTAGAAAGGATGGAGAAGTACTAGAAAAAGTAATACATCTGACAGTTACAGTTATTTATTTCTTTTTATACAAAAACAATATAAAAATAATACAAAAACTATAACAGATGACATTTATTTGAAAGTAATAGGTTAGTTACTAGTTACTTTCAAAAAATGTTATCTATTACAGTTATGTATTACTTTTGTATAAAAAGACATAAGTAATTGTAACTGTAAGGTGTATTACTTTTTCCAGGATGTCATCCTTGCTAGTGACTGCATAGAGCATTCTGGAACAAGTTTGCAAATGTAATAGAACATAATAGAAAAAGTAACTGACCCAATACTGTCTACAGGACATCCTCTCAGCACCCTCCAAATTTCAAGTTAAAAGACCAAACCATTTCCGAGATATTTAATTTTAAAATGTTAGACTTTCATTTGTCGGAGTGGCATAATTCTGCACCTGTTAACATTTTACACACATAATCACTGAAAAGTACTTCTGTGGCAGTAAGGCTAGCTACCCTATAAATTTCAAGCCACTACCACAATGCAGAACGCTATCTGCAAAATGTAAACTGTGTCGTGCAATATCTCCACAAAAAATTAATTTGATGACACCTAAACAAATAATTCACATCTACTGGACATCCTCACAACACCCTATAAATTTCAAGTTAAAAGACCAAACCATTTCTGAGATATTTAATTTTAAAGTTTTTGCACCTTTAAAGATTCTTTGATGATGAGAATCGGCCGCGACCTCACAATCAAAGATCATCTTTGATCATGAGGGGACATCTGATCATGAAATTTGGGCCATGTGGTCCCTTCCAGAGACATCTGGTCCAGCAAAAATCTGGCCATCTTGTCCCACCCTCACGAACAAAGCTCACCATCGAAGAAATCTTGCTACCAAAGAATTTGCAGGCTCACAACCAAAGAATTTAAAAATATTAAAACTCCATTTTTTGACACAACTACATTAAACCACAGGCATGGCTTGATAGAGGAAAGCCCCCTGATCAAAACCCATCCTAGTTTTACTTCACAAGTCACCCTGGGCTGAGATATTTGTTTTCTTCCAATCCAAAAATCTGTCTATCTCATCCCTGCCTCACAAACGCAGATTGTGATCAAAGAATCTCGGGATCAAAGAATTTGCAGGCTTGCGATCAAAGATCATTAGCGAGCTGCAATCAAAGAATTTAAAAGTTTAAAACTCCATTTTTTGACACAACTACATTAAACCACAGGCATGGCTCAACAGATGGAAACCCCATGAGCAAAACCCATCCAAGTTTTACTTCGAAAGTCACCCCTAGGCGGAGATATTTGTTTTTTTCCAACCCCAAACTGAAAATAAGATGACGGCCATTGCGATCGATAAATTTCTCAAGATCAACAAATCTTTGATCTCGAGCCTGCAAATTCTTTGATCGTGAAGAGTGATCTGATGGCCAAAACCCTATTCTTCTTTCGCAAAACAACCATATAAATTTTTCCACAGACTTATAATGGGAGCTAAAAAGTTTTATAACTTTTGAATGGATTCATATTTTTTCACCAAACAAAAGTGGCATGTTTCTGTGCCTTAGCTCTTTATATGTGCCAAGGTTCAGACTGGCACACCACATGGTGGCTGCACAGCACCATGCACAAAATCAGAAAAACTGCCCTCAAAACTGGCAAAAAGTGCATTTTTCAGTGATTCAGTGCACAAAAAACATAAGTCCAACCAAAACGCAATTTGGCAGATCAAGAGATATGCCATGCCCCACCATGCATACCAAATTTCATGCAAATCCATTTAATGGGTCCAAAGTTATTAACGTGCAAAATTTCAAGTGTAACATTAAAATGCCTTCATAACCCTAACTATAGGGGCACGACTGTGAATATATATATATATATATATATATATATATATATATATATATATATATATATATATATATATATATATATATTAAACAACAATGGTACTACAAAGTAACCCTGTTGGATGCCTAAATTTGATATTATATTTGTTGTCAAATTACCTTTTGGATCATACCTGACCTTTAACCATGCGCTAACATGTAGTCTTATTAGCATATCTAGGGTCTATGTTATAGTTTTCGAGTTTCCCCATAATAACATTCTACTGATTGAGTCAAAAACTGACTTCAAATCAATGAAGCAGCAGTATAATTTAGATTTTTGACCACAACATATTTCCAGATTAAATGATCCAGATCAAAACAGTGCTGTACCGTTGATTGAATAGCTCTAAATCCATTCCGAAACTCAGCAAGTATATTATTAGTTTTTGCCCAATACTGGATGTGATCCAAAACTATCCTGCCAAAAATTTTCTGTGAGGCATCCAGAAGGCTGATAGATCTATACATGGCAAGGTCACTTGTATCTCCTTTTTTAAATATAGGACCAAATTATACTGTGTTTCCAAGATTCTGGAAAATACCCATGTGGCATGCAATGAGTATACATCATGTGATATGTAGGGAGCCACCAGTCCTTAAATTTTTAAAAATATCTGCTAACATGCTATCTGGTCCTGGAGCCTTGTTTGAGGAAATGTTTCCAAGTGCCCCCAATATCCCCAGTTTGTTAATGTAGATTGGCTTTGGATAAGTGACTGATCCTTTATTTGAAATGAGAAGTTGAAAGTCTTCTTCTATTTGTGAGAAGTAGAGACCACTAAAATGTTTTTCCCAACTGAGCGGTGTAATGGCTGCTTCAATATCTGTTGTGTATTTATCTTATCCTTTACTCATCAGCATCCAGAATTGCTTTAGATCATTCTTTAACATTGCAGTTCTTAGTTTTTCATACATTCTTTCATGGAATTTTAATTTTTCCTTTACTAGGAGTGTCTTATACTCCCTCCTAGCATTATGTAGAATTGTATTTGTTACCCTTGTACTTGTTTTTTTTTTTTTTTGCCTTACTAGGCTACTAAGTGTATGTTTAGCTTTTATGCATATGTAGTTAAACCATGTATTTTTTACTATTTTTTTATTGAATTTTCATAAAAGAATGGTTATTACATAAGCACAGATAATCTTCCATTTGGATATGAGATTACAGTGCTTCCTTGACATAATGAATAAAACAGGAGCCTTAATGCATATTCAGTATAGTGGCATGTTCGTTACATAGATTCAGCATGCTCCCAATTGTTAGCAAGCACCAAAAAAGATGATGGTTCTTCAAAAAGACATTTAGTAAATGGAAGGGTCATGTAAAAATAGTTATCATATTAAAAAATAGTCATTCATCTTTCATAACTGGGTACAGTAGAATACGCTTTACACAGAGAAAGCTCACTCTCACATGCACACAGTACTGTACAAGTCTCTGACAGTCTATGTGCGAGTCTATGAGGAAAAGAAATCTGTTATGGTTTTCTGTTGTTTTTTTTAATGTGCTATATCCCTGGTGAAGGACAGTAGCTGTCACATTTGGAGTACCTTTAGTGGGTCTACCTCTTGTGCTTGGAGCCAATTCAGTGTTGTCTCAATCCCAGCAATTGCTGCTTCACTTGGTGGAACATCAGAAACTTGACCACAGTCATCATCTGACTCCTCACTCTCATCAGTGCTCTGTACTTGCCCCACTATGGCTGCCATAATCTGCTTATCAGTGATCTGCTCATTGGTTGGCAGCATGTCATCCACAGAGATCCAGTCATCAATCACTTTAGTCAGAGACTGGCCTTTAGAGATCAGATGGAGTTGCTCGGCTATGTCTGCTATTTCTGTCTTGTCATCTGGTTCACTTTCCAAATCTGGCTGCAGCATAATGCTGAAAGGGGGACCTAAAGTTGCTACCCAGCAGTGGCAGACACTAGCTTTGCTTACAGTGTTCCATGCCTCCCGGGTCAATGTAAGGACTTTGGGTAAGTTTAACTGTTTCTGGAAACTGGTGACAATCATTTCACTTAAAGTTACACTGTTAATAATGTGCACCTACTTTGCTACACAATTCATTTTATGGGAGCCATGATCCACATTTGTTATAGCTGGGTTTTTGCTATAACAGGGTTCATTATAGAGAGGGATCACTGTATTATTTTTAGTGTCCAGTATCCCAGTTTTTAGATTGTTCAGGCAATCTGTATTCAAAACTTCCTTAAACTGGGTAATTGTTGAGTCTTTCCATCTGATCCGCCTAGTATTTATGATCTCCATATCTTGTGGATGTGTCTGCTGACACCTACTAGTAGTTTCCCAATTAACACACCATATTGTAATTACTGGTAGATGTGCTGATTCAGGTTTTAATTTAACATCTAGGTCTAAAATTGATGACATTGTTTCCAGGTTGCCCCAAACCAAATATATAGATGAAGAACCAGTAGGCCCTATATATGTAAACGCACCTTCAATGTCCCCTTTGGTTCTTCCATTGAATAGGCAATATTCTAGTTCTTTCATAATCGCTACCAAATACTTGCCATTAACATTATTTATTCTGTCTTTCATGAGATGAGAGGAAGTTAAGTTTTTGTTAATTATAGTTACCCTTTCCATAAGGTCATTCTTCAAAGGTACTTTGGAGTTGTCTGAATATCTAGCACTAAAATCTCCTTGTATTATTATCATATTCTGTTCTGTATTCTCTGTTATGCTTTCTAACATTGATTTAAACTGTTTCCAGTATTCATTTGTGTTATTTTTCTTTGGGGCTATATAAATATTTGCCAAAATTAGTTGGATATTATTATTGGTTATCTTAAGTACCTGACAATTGGACAATTCTACTTCCAATTGTTTAATATTACAATTTAATGTGATTTTAGTAAATATTGCTAAAGTCACCTTTGGTCTCCCATTATTTTTGTGTTTGAATGCTTGCTTTACATAGCCAGAAAAACCTGGAAACATGGGTGAGTTATTGTCCGAAGTCTATGTTTCTTGGAAACACATAATGTCAGCCTCCATCAGAACCTTTTTTAAATCCTGATCTACCAATTTGATCATTAAACCTTCAATGTTCCATGTTAATATTTGCAATTTTGCTTTATTATTTCCTATCTCTTACCTAATTTGTTGTCAAAGTTGTACTAGGATGTGCTAATACTGTAAACCAATGTCTTGTTTCTGTATAAATATGTGATTCTTTTAAATCCTTTTTTTTTTTTTTGATGCTTCCCCAAAAACTGATTCAATATTTGTTAAATAAACTGCCTGTGTGTCTAATACATTTGATGCTTGGAGAGTTAAGGCTGCCAACTTACTTGCGTTGAATGCAATGTCAATCTGTGGTGATTTAAAGAGAGCTTGATGGTCATGCATATATTTAATTGAACTTTTATTAATGCTAATTTCTAAAGCACACGTAAGAAATATTCTTATCTCTTTTTTTAATCAGTCCTATTGAATATCTGTCCTCAATTTCCCAACCAAACATGGATGATGTTTTAATCTCCCATTCTTTGGTTTTCCTGATATTACAATTTTGAATAACATCAGTGACCTTATGAATGTATGTATTGTCAGTCACTGTCTCAGGTTTTTTGATTGGATTAGTTTTATTATAGACTGGAACTAACTGTGGGGGAAAAACATAAATTCCTTTGTCATATAGAACTGACTCTTGATCCCACACATTTTGGGAAACGGTTTCCTTTATACAGTAAAATAATATTCAATTTTTAAAATCAGGATTTGGTGGCCTTGTAATATATACTGTACAGCTAAGGTTCCCACTGCCAAATGAGATAGAATTAAAACTCATTCTGTTAATTTAGCATGGGGTTCAGTACCAAGACTATGAATACCATACATTTCAATCAGGATATTCTTCAATGTTATCTGACTGTTTTTCCATTTGGATATTAATGTTACTCCTTTCCTTAACCTCAGGAACCTGTGACTGGAATTCCATGACTGGGCCCTTGGTCTCCTCTCTGACAGATTTTGATGGTGTGGGCAATATAATATTACCTCTAAGGGAGTTTTCTTTCCAATGATCCCGCAATATGGGATTTGATTATTCAGAACCTGTTTTGTATTTTTAATACTGGGTCCACTTAGTCCACTATCTATTCAATTGGTTTCTTAGTGGTTTCATCTAGTGTTGTCTCTTTAAGGTTATTGGTACCCTTTTAATTGAAAGACTGTTCCTCCTTTTGGTTCTTAATTTTATCTTTTCCTCCCCTTTTGGTTGTTGTATCTTTTTTTCCTTTTCTCTTTCCTTCTCAACTTGTCTATACCTGTTACTTTATTAGAGTTAAAGTTACCCTTTTCATTGAAAAACTTATATCTCTACATTCTTGTCTGGATTCCATGCCTTTTTGAAATGGTGGTGGAAGGCTTACTTGAGATGCTTTATTAGTTGTTTTCCCAGCCTCTAAATTAGTAGTTTTACCTTTGTCAGCTGTTACTGGGATTGTTTCATCCAGTACTTGAGGGTCAAAAGCCTGATTGTTCATTCGACTAACTAAGGCTTCCAAAAGTGCCCTGTATGTCACTCCTCATGTTTTGTACTTCCCCTTTCAAAGCCCAAATATTTTCCAAAATTATCATATTGGCAAAAAATGGATTTTTAATTAGCTCCATAGTTTGTGGAGCTATTATTGTGCTTAATGTAGTCCCTTCTTTCAAATTATATGGTTCCTTTTGATAAACAGTCATTTCTTTGACAAATTATAGGGGTTATTAGACATCAGTTCTTAATCTTCCTGTAAGGAAGCATAAGAAAATGATAAGAAAAGTGATATTAGGCCATTTTCCAAGCTGTCAGAATCAGAGATTCCATGTCCTACCCCCCTACCTGTTACTTCAGGAGCCCCTCAAGGCTCAGTCCTTGGGACGCTCCTCTTCTTCATCTTCTTAAACAACCTACCCACCACCTGCCCATGCACATCCATACACAGTTCTGTATGCATCAGGCCTTTCGACCACTGATGTTTTGACCAGGTTGCATCAGGAGTTCAATGACATCCAGCTCTGGCTTTGCACAAACCAGCTTTTCCTCAATGCCAAGAAGACTGTTTCTATGACCTTTGGCATGAGGCAGCTCACCTCCACCCCTCCTTCCATACTCTGGAGGCCTGCCCCTCCTTTAGATATCTTGGGGTCTGGCTGGACCAGCACCTCAACTTTTCTGTACATGTCGATGCCATCCACAAAAAGCTACACCCTAAACTGGGTGCCTTCTATTGCAATCGTGGATGCATCCTGCTGCCAGCCCGCCATGCACTAGTACAGAAAATGATTATCCCTATCTTCAACTATGGAGATGTAGTCTACACTGCCACTCCCAAGTCCACCCTAGCCAAACTGGATCTGCTTTTTTATTCCTTCTGTCGCTTCACCCTTGATAGCCCGCCATCCTCCCACTACTGCTTGCTCTACCAGAGTCTAAATCTTCCCTCACTACAGGACCACAGACAGTCCCACTGTGCCAAGCTCATGGCAAAGTTCTGGGCTCTGTTCTTGCCTTTGTACCTTGAAGAGGTGTTAGATGCTCATTCCACTCCTGGTTATGCCCTAAGAAATGCTGATACCTGCCTCCTAGCAGTACCGCACATGTCCTTTTTGATTGGCCAAGCAGCATTCTGACATCGCATGCCCAAACTGTGGAACTCCCTTCCTGGATATATTCATCAAATGCCCCCTTCTCAGCTCCTCTGCTACCTCATAAATGCACACTTCTCCATGACCTGTGTCTGTGGCTAGTTGTGCCTGTGATTTGATCTAATAGGTTCTCCCTTAGCAGCTAAATGGGATTAAACCCTATTCTTGATGCTGCTGTTGCCTCATTATCATACCTCACGTGTAACATAAAAAAAGTTTGTATGTTTAAATTCTCATGTCCTTGTAAAATTCTGTATTGCTCATGATATAAGTTGTCTACCTCCATATTGATCATGTTATAACTTTTGTACACTCTGGCCCAGATATTTAAAGGGGTTGTACCTGGTGCAACAGAGTTGTGCCAGCGCAACCCCGCATTGAGCCCCGGCTGAATATTGAAAAGGCTGTCCAGCGCAACACAAACTCCTGATGTGCCAGGGTGCAATGTAATGGTATGCAGTGCAGATGCAGGGGGCAGGCCCATGCATATGCGGCACATCCTGATATTCAGCCTGGGATGTGCGGTGCATATGCCGGTGCAACCCTGCATTGCGCCATATAGGGGGCTCAAAGTTGAGCCCTTGTAAAGTAGGAACAACTCCCAGCCACCCAAAGGTGGGCTGCAGTATTGCAGGGCACAACACAGCAGTCTAGTCATGGGTGTCCACCTGCCCACCCAGAACACTGTCCACAACCACACACTGAACCCAGAACCTCCCCGCCCATAGCAGCGATCATGTGGTATATGTTTAAAAAGGAATCCTTGGTAATCTAATGGCCCCCAGTCCCTGATTCCCTGATAAATACAATACATGGCCATCCCTGGTGGTCTAGTGGACCCCCTCCCACCCGAGTCCCCTGTTTCCTGATATATGTAAATATGACCATCCCTGGTAGTCTAGTGGAACCCCTCACCCACCCATTGCTGCTATCATGGTAAATGTAAATCAAAACATTCCCTGGTAGTCAAGTGGACCCCCTCCCTCCTGAATCCCTGATTGCAGTGGAAGTATTATAATCCATTCCCTGGTAGTCCAGTGGTACCTCCTTCCCTCCCTCCCAATGCCCTGATGTATGTATAAAAATACAGTCCCTGGTGGTCTAGTGGACCCCCCTCTGTCCCGGGTCCCCGACTGTGGTAAATTGCCCATACATAATTCCCTGGTGATCCAGTGGCAACCCCACCCTCCCACCCACAGAGGATGCCTTGCCCACCCCACACCCCCTGTCATCGGTGCGGGATGCATCCCATCCACATCCGGCCCATCCACCCGCTGAATGACAGGTACAGTATGTGTTGTCAGATTGGTCCCTCAGGACTAGGGCTTGCAGGGCATACTGTACTTTCAGACAGTCCCAACATGTCACATATTTGGGATTGCATTTAGTATAGTATGTCTCTGCAGCCCATTGGTCCACACAGTGACCAATGGGCTTACAGCCCATACTGTACCTGTGATTCGGTGGGCGGTCAGGTGATATGTGGATGGGATGCAGCCACCCGCCGATGATGGCAGGGGAGTGGGTTGGGCAAAGGGTCCCTGCTGAATATCTCGGGTGATGCACCTAGCACAACTGCACTTGTGCTGGTGCATCCCCGTGCTCCGTATCTGTGGCTTGCACCAGTGCAGTGCCCCTGCGCCATGTGCAGTATGGGCGCTGACCCTGCCATATTCAACAGTGCTGCGCCACGGTGCATGCCCATTGAATATCACCTGGACCTGGCCTCAGCGCATCACCAATGCACTGTACCCAGGCTTGCACTACTGCCTGGTGCAGTCAGAATATCAGGGCCTCTATGTATTGATGGATTTGTTATCTCCCATGTTTCCCTTCCCCCAGGATGCACCTGGAATTGAGCAGTACGCTGCTCAGTGTGTCCTCCTGGTAAAACTTTTAAATAAATAAATGTACTTAAATGTGCTTAAAAGTGCTTGAAGCTGCTTGAATGTGCTTAAGTATGCTTATTTCATGTAGCTGGAATGGCTATGGCAGCTGCTGAAAGATCTAAAGGTCTTAAAAGGCTGTTCCCAGCTGACTTTTAGTTAATACCAGTTGATACCAATTAATTCCAATTAATTCAGCTCTCACCTAATGGAGCAATGAATTAGCTTGCAGAGGTGGGCTGGTTATCAGAACATCAATGTGTGACTTGATTGAGCTGGTATGCAACCTTCCATACTACTTAAAATAAGGTCTATAATCTTAATAATTGTAATAGCACACAAATCACTCACACCAGAATATAATGCACAAATGATAATGCCCAAATGGTCTTGTTAAACATAAAGCATTCATAAAAACATATTAGTTAAAAGACTGCTATATAGCACTCTGTAATCTGCACTCTGCAATGCTGTACTCTGCTTTAGTCAGATTTTTTTTGTTTTAATTAATTGATTACTTGACAGACAAACAGACAATACACACAGGTGGATGGCAAATAGTACATTCCATACATAGCTCATTCTAATCAATTATACACTGGATTCATAGCAATGTTTTGGATACATAGCTTTCTTGTAAAGTTGATCCACTGGTTATTCATGCCTCCTCACTAGTGTGTGAACACAAACAAACAATCTACAATACACCACCTATACAAATCCACCTCCCCCCCACTCAACCCCCCTCCCCAGCAGCACTGCTTCCCCACCTTACTCTTAACCTAAAATAATAGAAACCAGGTAAGGTATAGTCCTCCTGTATTTTCCCTTTTTACAGTTTTACCAGCTAAGAGTGTCCTATGCCAACATTTCAATCAGAGAGATGCCTTCCCTTTTACACAGAAATTCCAAAAAAGGAAGCCATCGAGTCTTGTGTTTTTCTGGCTGCAGTCTTAGATTGGCTGTTATCTGTTCCATTAATTTGATCTGGTTACAGATGGACAGCCACTGTTGTATAGAGGGTGGTTTATCTGTCAACCATAACCTAGTTATGGATTTCTGTGCCCCTGCAATCAGAATCAGGAACAAGTATCTGGCCTCAGGGCCTTACACACCTGGCGGTGGTTCTCCCAGGATTACAAAGTGGGGATTGTTTGGGACTTGGGCTTGTAGGATGTCACTCATGTGTTTGGGGACTGACGTCCAAAGCTCATTACTTTTAGGGCAGCTCCAGAATATATATTTGTGTGTTCCTTCTAACCTGCACCCTCTTCAGCACTTCCCTCCCACTGAACCTCCAAAATGTTTTGTAACTACTGGAGTTCTGAAATATCTGGAAATTACTTGACAATGAAACTCTCTCCAGAAGGAGTAAGCTGTGGTCTTTTGAGCTAGTCATCATACTTTATCCCATCTGATGCTATTCTCTGGTAAATTTTATTCTGTCTCCCACTTTTGGTGTATGGAACACCTAAAGTTATCTGGCGGGCCTTTACAGGTTTTGTATGTAATAGAAATAAAATTAACCTTTGGGCTCGTCCCTTTTGCAATACTCAGAAAGAACTCAAGTACCTGATGGCTCCGGATTGCAAAAAATGGTGCAATTGTAAATAGGCATAGAAGTCTGTCTGAGGTAGAAGGAATTCTTC
Source organism: Neoceratodus forsteri (assembly GCA_016271365.2). Lineage (NCBI taxonomy): Eukaryota > Metazoa > Chordata > Ceratodontiformes > Ceratodontidae > Neoceratodus > Neoceratodus forsteri. Next base: position 865,105,270 of record CM057458.1, on the reverse strand, counting down.
CCTTAATTGGGTGTAATTCTTTATGGTCTCCTTATCAAATACCTGAGCGAATGTGCTGAGACCACCCCTTCTCCATCTTTTGAAAATTGGATTATCCCTCCCTGGCCCAAAATCCAGTGTAATTGGATTATCCTCTCCAATCTAAAGTTCCTTAATGAGGCATGCCAAACCTTCACTGCATTTTTAAGCCAGGGCATGGGCAATGTACTGAGCCAGCCCCAGATCTTACCATTATAAAGAATGGCCTCTAACCAGACCCTCCCAGCAGACTCCAATTCCATAGTGACCCAGCTGGGTTTATTCAGTGCAGTCTGGTAGGCCACCAGGTGTTGTAACTGTGCCAAACTATAGTACCCCCTAAAGTCTGGTACCCCCAGACCCCCCTTGACCTTATCTAATTTGAGGATTGCCCATTTCAACCTGGGTTTCTCCCCGGCCCAAACAAACTTCTGGATTAACCTCTGAATATCTTGTCAGAACTTCTTTGGAGGGCACAGAGGAATGGAATCGAACTGGAACAGCACTCTATGTAAAATGTTCATTCGTACCATCTCAACCCTGTCCATGATAGGGGTAGGACTGACCTCCTCTCACAGTCCAGCCTTATTTCCTCCAGTAACTTTCAATGGTTCAACTGGTAAAGTTTGCTGGAGTCCAGAGGTACATGAATACCCAAATATCTGAAGCTCCCTGTCACCCATCTTAATTTAAAGTTTTCATTCTAGAGGATACCCCAGTTCCAATTCGTAGGATTTCCGATTTTGTCTCATTGATTTTGAAGCTAGATATGTTGCCGTAGGTCTTCAAGAGGGCCATGGCCTCTGGGAGAGAAGTGTCTGGGTCCTCTAAATAAAGGAGGGTGTCATCTGCATAAAGCAAAATATGGTTGTCCACCGATCCTATCTGTACCCCCTTAATAACAGGAGAGGACCTAAAGGCCTTGGCCAGGGGCTCCATACTGAGGGAGAAGAGCAGGGGGGACAGAGGGCACCCCTGTCTGGTTCCTCTTCCTATAGAGAGTAGCTGTGAAAGTACCCCATTCACCCTTATTCATGCTGAGGGATGGTAATACAGGGCTGCTACCCAGGCTCGGAACTTGTGCCCAAAGTTAAACAGCTCCAGGGTGGCTACAATGAAGGACCACTCCAGGTGATCAAACGTCTTTTCGGCATCTAAGGCAACAACTGCTGCCGATTGCTCCCCCCCTTCCCCTCTGAGTCAGAGACATTATTGTTAATAGTCTTTTAACATTGTCATGGAGTTGTCTACCTGGAATGAGGCCGGCCTGATCAGGGTGGACCAGCTGCATAATCACTGACTGCAGTCAATTGGCAATCATCCTGGCAAAGATTTTGACATCAACATTTAGGAGTGACATGGGCCAGTAATCCCCACAGAGAGTTCCCTCCTTCCCCTGTTTGGATATTACTGAGATCAGGGCTCTGGCCCAGATGTCAGCAGATTCCTCAGGCTTGTGAGCCATGTTGCAAATTCGAAGCAGGACTGGAGATAACTCTTGTTGGAATACTTGATAATTTTCGCCAATACATCCATCTGGGCCTGGGGATTTGTTATGCTTAAGACTTTTAATCACCACCCCCAATTCTTCCCAGGTATATGGGTGGTCCAACAAGTGTCCCTGTGCGCCTGAGAGTTGTGGTAACTAATTTCTCTAGAAAGCTTTTAATGTCCCCTGCACTATTCTCTGATGCTTCTGAGGTATAGAGGTTCTGATAAAATTTGTGGAAACATTGGGCTATCCTCTGCGGCTTGGTTTCAGATTGTGCTGGGATCTCTTGATTGGCCACCGGGGGACATGTCTTTCTGCCATCTGCTTATGAAGCTTGAAGGCTAGCATTCACCCTGCCTTATTCCTCCCCTCATAATATTTCTGAGCCATAAACCTAAGTGAGTTCTCAGTCTTGGCTGTTACAAGAACTTGTAGCTTCTCCCTTGCTTTTTTAAGCTCCCCCAGTATGGTCGTCAAATTCCTCTTTTTATGTTCTGCTTCCAGCTCCCTGATTTTCTGCTCCAAACTGCTCTGCTGTTGCTGAGCAGCTTTCTTTTTGCTGGAAGCATACGAGATAGCTTCACCACTTACCATTGCCTTCAGCCCATTCCACAGGTACTTGAGTTTTGAGGTAGTGCCCATATTCTCGGCCATATAATTATTTATCACCTCCTTAAGTTTGGAAACAAACACTTTGTCCTTTAGCCACCCTGCATTGAGCCGCCAGACCAATCTATGCACAGAGAGTCCCAGCTTCAGTGTTACCCCTATTTTGGCATGGGCTGATAGGCAGATGGGGTAAATCTCTTGGTTTAAAACTGTGTGTAACCAAGTTTTTTGTGTGTAGAACCTATCGATTCGTGAGTATGAATTCTGAGCATGGGAATAAAAAGTAAAATCTTTACTTGTGGGGAACTTCTCCCACCAGGTATCTACCAAACCACTTTCCTCCTTCAGATGTGAAAGGACCCTGGCTGGGATTTTATTCACTGATTTCTCTTGTCCTGATCTGTCCTGCTATGAGCTCTCTATGCAGTTCCAATCTACCCCATGATGATTTGGCCTGGGTCCAAGGTCACCAGGTAATCAAACACATGTCTGAAAAATTATGGATTGCAGGGTGTGGTTTCATAGATATTTACCATGTGGATCAATCATTCAGCTATTTTTCCAGTGACTGCCACAAATCTCCCCTCCGTATCCATGTGTGTGCTAAGCCAGGAGAAGCTGAGCCCCTTTCTGATTAATATGGCCACTCCAGCTTTTTTCACTTTAGGATGAGACGAGTCTCCCACGTCTCCCACCCACAGGTGCCTCAGCTTTAAATGTTCGGAGGGTGAGAGATGTGTCTCTTGTAATAGCCCAATGTCACATCTGGATCTTGTTAAATCTTTAATGATGGAGTACCTCTTTGTCAGCATGTTAAGCCCCTTAACATTCAGAGACTGAATTCTTAAGGTTTCCATTTAAAGCCTTTGTGGTTCTTTTTGCACCTAGTCAAATTTAGACCTTCCCAGGCTTGCTGCCGGCTGCCCATGTATCGCACCCCTGAGTGGTTATTTTCCAGGGTCCCTAGATGGAGAACTGACATATCCCCATTTAACAGCACTGCCTTGACCCTCCCTCCCCTCCCCAAAACCAAAGACACTCTCCCCTTAACCCCGTCCCAACATCTGAACACAAAAACTATTTGCAGAGGTCTGCCAGGCTCTCCACATCCCCGTCTAGCCCCTGACAGACATGCTATCCATAGAAAGCATAGCAGAAGGAATCTACTTCTGACCAAGAGTTTGAGCCAGCTGTGGCTCCTCACCTCTTCCACCAGTACCAGACTGTGAGAGATTGCGGTCTCCAGGAGTGGGGTGTATGACCCTCAACTCCTCACCCGGGTCCCAAGGGAATCTAACTAGGAACTTGGAGTAAAGGAGAAAGACCAACACCCACGCCTCTGGTGACTGTTATCCTGATCTGAGGACAGAGAAAGCACCCCTATGCATGGCTACTGCCTGGGGCACCCCCCCACCCTGGACATTCCTGCATCAACTGGCATCAGCCACCCACAGGCACAACAAGTCCAGCAAGAAGTCAATATGACTATAAGTAAAACAGTGAGCTATGCAGAGCTGTCATGGAATAATCACTGGGATAGAGAGAGAGAAAGGAGAACATTGGTGTATGTGGCTAATGTTCATTTGTATGCCCTTTTTATTAGTTTCCAGCCAAATCCCTCCCAACGTGCCTCAGCATCTTGAGTCGATATCATAGGTTCACTAGCTAGGCCACAAGATCTCACCAAGAGCAGCAGACTCATTACACTCTCCAAGAGTGAGGTATTGCTGTTTCATACCAACCCGTCCCCTCGCCGGAGGGGCACCATATTATAAAGAGCACAGCCACCATCATGTTCCCTCTCACCCTACAACCAAAATGGGATCGGAACAGCACGTCCACTCTGCAACCAATTTTGTTATAGCAAGCATGCATAACTTTAACATTTAAAATTATAACAACCAACAGTAGCTTCTTTAGACTGAAAATGAACTGCAGACAGGATCCCTCCCTCTCTCCCCTCCCCCCACATACAGGAGAAAGCAGAAGAAAGCAATCACCCATGCCAATCAGACTCGATTGCTGAACAGTCTCCCTTCCTCTCAGAGGAAGGTGTATCTCCACCTTAAATTTCCCCCATAATTGCAAAAGTAAATAAGTTTCAGAAGTCTCAGTGGGTCTACTGACCGATTCCCATATTTAATGGGTGTAAGCTAGAAACAGTGCCAAACCGAAGGGAAAGGAAAAAAAAATATTTTTTAACTATAAATGTCAAATGGTTACTTGCTTGGAGAAAATTTTACTGAGATGGAGTAGGTCTTTGCATAGCTGTTCATCAGGTTCTGCATTTCCTCGTGTTCCTATCTTCTGGCCCTTCCTGCCTACACTTGACCACTGAAGTTGGAGGAGAGTTTGATCCATGAGCTCCTGTTGGTAGTCTGGGAGCTTAATTCCAAGTTTAGAAAGTGGTTTTCTGGCTTGGGGTAGCGTGTCATAGAGCTTGCTGCAGTCTTTCCAGTGAATACAAATCTTGGCTGGGTTAGGCCTTAACCTGTTTCTCCCTTAACTGTTTAATTACTGCCAGGACTTTCTTGCATTTCTGCATGGTTGCAGGTGGAAAATCTTGATCGACATATACATGTTTGCCATTGAGATTAAGGTCCTTCTTGGCCCAGGCTTTCCTTAATATCATTTATTTAACTGGATATCGGTTAAACTTAACCAGTATAGATCTGGGGAGTGAGTCATTTTTTTTGGGCATGGGCCCAAGACTTTGTGGACTCTTTCAAGCTCCAGAGGTTCAGAATCAGGAACGTCCAACTCTTGTTTTAGCCATGATTGTATAAAGTCAGAGGGATTGGGCTGTTCACTGCCTTCTGGGAAGCTGAAAATACGGATTGTCTTCCTACGACCTCTCAATTCACGATCCTCTGCCCTCATAGTCAGCTCGCATTCCCGTTTGGCTAGGTACACCATCGCATGGCTCAATTTGAGTGTGTCTTCCCTCAGGCCATCAACATTAGTCTCCAGATCAGTGGTGCATCTCTCCAAATGTTTCAACTTTTGTTTTATATCCTTAGAGCTGTAGTTGATTCTCTGCAGAATTTTCAGGATGTGTGCAGTGGCTCTGCCATCTAAGGAGCTATGTTGCGAGAGGGTGTCTCATCCTCCTCCGCCCCCAGCCCATGGAAGATTCGGAGGCCTGAGAGAGAGAGAGGCACTGGGGCTGTGGTCTACTCTGGATCTATGTCTGCTGTTGCTTTTCGCCTCAAATCTTTCCCTCATCTTTGCTGTCTGGCTCATTGCTGCTTGTCACTGCTATTTTCAAGGCTGCCTGGGGGCTAACTGTGCCGGATTGCATTAGAGCTTGGAGCTCTAGGTTAAGCCACCATGCCGGTTGGTGACGTCACTGGAAGTCACAAGTGAAGTAGTCAGATGTGTTTAATTCTTTTAGTACTTTATTGCAAGCAAGCAAGCTGAGGGGAGTTCTAAATAAGCCAGAAAATCAGTTTCTGACTCTGTCCCTCAAGCGTTCACAAGCACTCAAATCACAGTTATAGCTGACAGTTCAAACGATCCTTTCAAGCCAAGTATTTGTGGCAGTTCAGCTACTAAGGTTTATTTATATGTTCCCCTACTGCCCACAGTCCAAGTCCAAGTAAATTAGACATGCTGACTGTTGTTTTCCAGTGATCTTTTAGTTGCCAGGGCAAGGAAGTCAGAGTGGCAAGGGGATAGTGCAGGGATTGCAAAAATTTAACAAATGTGTACTCTAGCACTAGTTGCCCCTTGCCTTAAAATTCTCAGGATTTACCTTTATTAAAAGATGCAAAAAGTACCTTAAAAGTTCAAACTCTCCTCCTTGGCACTTTTAAAGTTCTTGTGCCTTTTCTACGATTCTTACTGTTTTCACTGTCAAACTCAGGACTCGGGGCTCCCACCGCAAGTAACTGTGGAGTTCAAAAATATACCTGCAGTCGGTCTGTGGTGTGATGAGCTAGTGGTGTTTAAATACCACCCCACCTCACAGCAGTGTCGCAGATTACAGGTGCAGACTCTGAAGGGTAAGAAAAGCCACCAGTGGGCAGGACATCATAAATCTCATGTACTGCCACTGCTCTGCTGGTCATCTGCTGGTCATCCACTGCTCGTTTGCTGCCCATCTGCTCGTCTGCTCCACTTCTTCACTTCTTCTGCTCCACTTCGACAAAAATCAATGGCTCTCATAAAAACCTAATGAAAACGAGACAAAAAAAGAGAGAAGACTGGGCCACGCTAAAATTCACTCACCAAATTTACACACTTGGAGTTGTTAATGTCCAGGTAATAGTGTCATACCTGTTAAAAAACTTGGTTCAAGTGTTTAACAACTCCCACACAGCCGGCTCCTCTGAGGTCCCCCTCAGCACTAGACTTGCTCAGCATAGTGTCAGCAGGTCTCCCAGCAGCCTCTCTGTCCAGTCCATTGAATACATTTGTTTTAGATAGCTAGTACGTGTTCTTGTAAAGATATTTAGCTTTCTTAAATTGGTGTTTGATGTAAACTGAAACCAGTTCCCTATAAAGATGGGAAAGGGTTTAGATGAACTTATCCCTTGAAAAAGCACCTGCAGGGGTGTGAAAAATCATCAAGATGTTCTCTTTAGTGGTCTTTTCAGGGGAAACCATGTATACCTGCAGAGCTTTGCACTTTTTTAATATCATTATAAATGAATTTCAGTGTTTTTACTTCTAAAAACAGAGTAAAGTGCCTCTTTTGTGGTAAGAGCAGGTGCGGGTTTGTTTGGAATTGATTGCTTTGAATCTTTGACCCACACACACTGATATCTTTGGGGCAATCCATTTTTTGTAACCCAATGTAAGCAGGACTACAGAAAGGCAACCAGGATGTTGGGGTGTACAGGGAGGGTATTTGATAGCAAGATAAAGGAGGTATTACTACCTCCTTATAGATCACTGGTAGTGCCACATTTAGAGTACTGTGCCCAGTTCTGGAGCCCTCACTTGAGAAAAGACAGGGACAGACTAGAGAAGGTAAAGAATAGAGTAACAAAAATATTTCATTGCCTGCCAGACAGATTCAATGATGATCAGCGCAGAAAATGTATGTGATGGAGGCCAGAAGGGAGAGGGAAAATAGGACAGAGACATTCAAGTTTCTGAAAGAAATGAACAAAATAAACTGTGAGGAACTACTTAAAAGTAATCACAACTTTAAAACATGGAGGAGATGCGTGGAAGCTGGCAGGAGGGAAATTCCAGAGATCATTAATGGTGTCAGACATAGTTAAGAGTGAGTTAAAGGTTTAATAGTCATGCAGGAGGTAGCAACAATGCAGGAAACTTGAGGGGTGGGTAGTATGGACATAAACTCCATTTAGGCACTAGCAGTAGGTTAGGGTATTGTGGCACACTAGATGGAACAATGGTCTTCTTCAACTGTAAACTTTTGTACAATGTTTCTATGTTTCTGTCAAAATTATCACCTGTGCCACTGCCTCAGTACTGGGAAAATATACTGTAGTGGCAGCTAATTAAGTCAAATACGATTAAAAACTATCCAAAACAATTAACACCCTCCCCAGCTACATCATTATCACATCTACTGCAGCCCTGTAGTATACATTCCCCCAAAATAAGCTTTTTTGAGGATGATTTGAACAGATTGTTTTTTCTAGGACAGGACTGTGCAGCTCCACAGAGCAGATCCATCTCTTAAATGCCCATGAGGTCTGCAGTGAGCTGAGAAAGTCCCATGGGTACATCATCTGTGGAATGCAACACCACGAAAAAAGCCTTGAAAAGCGCACAAGGACAAGCACAACTGTACCCATTTTTTTTTCAGGTGAGTGTCCACTATCAGCCTATTTTATTACTATTTTTTACTTCAATGAAACAATTTTTGTCTGTGACCATGTTGTAGTTTGGACTTTCGTAACCAGTGTTGTGAGCTAGAACTTTTTTTGTTCTTGAAGTTATAGTTTACTGCTCTAGCTGTGGTACCTGTAGCAGACTGTTCCTAACATTAAGTTCAGCAATTCAAAGAGGCAATTAATGATCAACACAGGCCTGTGTCATGAAGGGTCACACGTCTGCAGGGACATCAATTGCCTTTCCATTGAAGAATTCCAGCCATTCTGCTTCCAGCGGAAATCAGCAAAATTAATGAGAATATTTCCAGATTCTGCAGAATTGCATTTTGATGGACATTTGAAAAATTCATGCAGCTCTCGTTGCTATACAAGAGTGCTGTGTGCAATTTTAAAATTCCATTTTCTAGTACCTTTATCTTGAAGTTTCCAAGGGTCTTGTTTGCATTCAATGTTCCGATTGAATTCAAGTTAGCATTTCCATGCTTAGCCTTTCCATTTTAGTAATAATTTTAAGAGCATATTGAGGAAGAGAGACTGGACTTTTCAGAAATTGAAGAAATAAAAGGATGTGTACAAACCAAGAGTGAGAAATTTATTTAGGAAGTCTATCATTAGAACATTTAAATCAATTTAGCAACTAGTAAGGAACTACTTTGAATCATCATGGCCTGAATTAACATATATTTCTTTTAAAATATTGAAAGGGATCAAAGTGCCTATCATATGGTTTAGATAAAAGACATTCAATTGGAATTATGTTCAGTGCATTTTTCCTCAGGCTGAACTTTTTAGCCCGGTTATTCAGACTGTGCCAGGATGTGGTGCAAGTCTGGGTGCAGCACAACTTGGCTGCACAGGGACATTGATAGGGTGATATTAAACGGAGCTGCGCCATGGCACAGCATCATTGAATATCGCATCCTGGCCACTCGCAGTGTTCATGGCACAGTGACACTGTGCCAGCGCAAGTGGCCAGAGTGAAGCAGGGGGATGCGCTAGCGCAAGTTCTATTGCGCTAGGTGCATCAACTGCGATATTCAAAAGTGCACATGCAAATGGGGCCATAATGTATTCAAGGTGTAAATGAGGCCATTTGCATGTCATTATGGCTCCATTTGCATGCAGGTGCACCGATCCCCAGCGACTTGCACCTGGTGCCCTGCCAGGCTGCAGCCATCAGGGACCGACGCCCCCTGCACATCGCAAAATGCCCCAATGCCTGATCGCGGGCATTAGTATATAATAAACATGTCCAATATCCCTGGTGATCCAGTGGACTGCTTTCAGCCCGATCGTGGGCATAAGTGTACAAAGAAACATTTTAAATTATCCCTGGTGGTCCAGTGGACCGTTTCCAGCCTGATCACAGGCATAAGTGTACAAAAAACATTTTAAATTATCCCTGGTGGTCCAGCGGTAGCCCCCCATCCCTCCCCACCCACTGAGTCCCACCGCCCCGCTCCCCCCCAGTCAGCGGTGGGCAGAAGCTCCCCACCAGCTTGCTGCCCCACGCCCGCCAGCTGACACAGTACAGCAGGGCTGTACGCTCATTGGTCCACAGGCGTGAGCCAATGTTCGTGCAGCCATTCATATACAGTCCAGATATGTAAATAGATCCATTCACATATCTGACTGTAGACGATAGTACTGCACGCCCATTGGCTCACGCTGTGGACCAATGGACGTACAGCCCTGCCTGATGGTGTCAGTTGGTGTAGTGGGCCTCAAATGGGTGGGAACTGCCACCTGCCGCTGACTGGGGAGCGGGGCTGTGGGGCTCAGTGGGCGGGTGGGGAGGGGGCACCACTGACCACCAGGATAATGTATAATGTTTTTTTGTACAATTTATGCCACGATCAAGTTGAAAGCGTCAGTCCACTGACCACCAGGATAATTAAAAATATTGTTATGTACACTTATGCCCGTGATCAGGCTGGAAGCAGTCCACTGGACCACCTGGGATAATTTAAAATGTTGTGTTGTACACTTATGTCCGTGATCAGGCTGGAAGCGGTCCACTGAACCACCAGGGATATTGGACATGTTTATTTGATACCAAGGCCCGCGATCGGGCTGCAAGTGGTTCACTGGACCACCAGGGATATTGGACATCTATTTTTAACAACATATGCCTGTGATTGGGCTGCGAGCGGTTCACCGGACCACCAGGGATATTGGACTGTTAAAGTCACTATGTATGCCCACGATCGGGCATGGGGTTGAGGCGCCACCATGAAGGTGCAGCGAGTTGGTGGCCACCCAAGGTGGCAGCGCCTTGTGCCCTGTAATACAGCAGCTCACCCTTGGGTGGCTGGGCGCTCTTCCTTTTTGGGGCTCACCTGTGTGCAGTGCAAGTAGGGGTCTCGCATGCATGGACTCAGCATATCCCGGGCCGAATATGGGGATGTGCGTAGTATGCATGGGCACGCCCACCCTACCTGCACCACATAAGCTACTACTACGGCGTATTGGGATTTGTGACAGGCTCAATCCCTGTTTGAATATCGCACCGGGGCACATCAGTGGGTTGCACATGGTGCAACAGCTCACAAGTCTTCTGAATATCTGGGCCTTTATGTTTAATTTTCTTTTTATAAATAATAGTCTTGAGGGTTCTGTACTTCTTTAAATATATGTTTGAATTAATGTGAAATGTGTGAGTTAAAATAATAAGCTGCACCTTATCCATACCAACGTATGGGATATTTTTCTAATTCTTATTGTTCACTTGAGACTTTTCAACTGGCAAAGTAAAGAACTAATAGGGTCTTGTGGCACTAACAATAATGACATTAAGTTTTACAACATTTAATAAACATTATACAAAGGCAAGAAAGAATCTTGGACTGTGATTGGTCAGTTTGGGGCTGGACCCATGGTGTTATCCCAGCACGTCACCACAGGTCTAGTCTCAGCACTGTGAACGTGCTGCTGACCATCTTATTGATTGTCTTACTGACCATCTTATTGATTGTTTCATCTTCTCTTAAAAACAAGAAATATGTTTCCACACAAAAACATCTTTAAAATAATTTTTTTTTTATTCTGTATAACAACGAGCCATTGTATAATAGGAATAATGCACTCCAGGGTGTGTGTCGTTTGGGATAACGCCACGCCTGGGGCATTGGATGCACTCAACCTGTGGCCTCGTGCCCAACCCCCCAGGCGTGGCGTTATCCCAGCACGACATACACCCTGTCGTGCATTATTCCTTTATTTTCTGCATACACATTCTGGCAAATCACTATATAATACATTCAAGTCTGTAGTCATGACTATTTTGACCTAAGTTTTTTTTTTTCCATTGAGGTGATTCTTCTGGAAACATAAAGTTGCATTGTCATGGTTTTTTAGCATTTCATGTAGTAAAATATTATTATGCTGCTGATATTCATTACTTTGTCATGTTTGTTTGTAGTATTACATGGACTGATAGCTTTTCTTGTTATAAATAACTGTTATAGATTCTTTATTATGTTTTACATTTGGATTGGGTTCAGTTCTTTGGTACATGTCACTCATAAATGTGCAGCTGAAGCTTTTTAAGGGAAGAACATATTGCTTCTTGAGATATTACAGTATTTGCTCACATGGGACAGTTCTGCCCTTTTTATGGCTGTGGGCAGAGCCTACAGTCATCTTGCTTTATCTAGGAAAAACTGGCATATACAATGGAACACATTTTTAAATATTTTTCAGTGTATCCTTCCATAAGAGTAAATCGCTATGACAGTTAAATACTCCCTTCTTTCTGTTTAGAAGGCTGTAGACAGAACTCCAAGCTGCTTATCAGATGGCCATTAGGAAACTGAAACAGCTTATTAAAAATGGGTTGCCTATTAAACTGGAGATTTGTTTACCCCCTTCGAAATGCAACAACTTACACATTTCAAATACTTAGCATTTAAACATTTTCTTGCTACTAGCTTCAGTAGGGCAGGAAGTCTCTTTCAAGAAAGATTCATACCTCATAAGTGTCACCCTTTTTCAGCAAGGAATCTCCAAAACAGATTTATACTGTTTTTCTAACCTCTTAAGACACTATCTGATAAGCACTGTTTTAGACTTAGTTTATTATATACAGCAAACATAAGCACACACATACACACACGCACTGTACACACCATCCTCATAGCCACAACATTCAAAATAAATACTGCAATCCAATAAGTTATAAAACAATAAAGAAACTGTTTGTTTATATCAATCTTGGTTATGTGGAACACACTAAAATTCAGTTAAAGTATATTTCCTTTAAATATTTCTTATCCTATATTTTGTATCCTGGATAGCACAGAGGAGATGCCATGTCTCATGTTCATAGGGATTCTCATTTTACACATTTTTGCACTGTATTTACCCAGGCTGTCCCTGATTAGATGCAATCAAGTTATTATGCCTCTGTACAGACAGCTGGTCAGACCCCATCTGGAGTACTGCGTGCAGTTCTGGAGACCCAATCTCCACAAAGACATAGGATGGAAGCTGTCCAGAGGAGGGCAACTAAAATGGTGCAGGGTCTGCACCAGAAGACATATGAAGAGAGACTTAAAGAGCTTAATATGTATAGCCATGAGGAAAGGAGGGAGAGGGGGGACATGATAGAAACTTTCAAGTACCTCAAGGGAATCAACAAAGTCCAAGAGGGTAGCATCTTTCAAAAAAAAAGAGGTGTGCAAGAACAAGGGGGCACAATTTGAAGATAGAGGGGGGTGGCTCAGAGGTAACTTAAGGAAGTATTTTTTCAGATACCATGGATGCATGGAACGGCCTTCCAGAGGAGATTGTGGAGTCAAAAACAGTGGTGGAATTCAAGCATGCATGGGACAGTCATAAGGCAATTCTAGGGCGTGGTGGTAGGAAGAAGTAGGCTGCTGGTTAACTAGGATCTGCAGCTTATCCATTAGGTAGGGAAATGGGCAGACTGGGTGGGCCAAGCGGTCCTTATCTGCCATCAAATTCTATGTTTCTATGTTATTATCATATCTTCAGGAGTACAACCTTAACTTGAGAGTACAGTAACATGTGCTGGTATTTGAAGCTAAAACCTATTTAGGGCCCTTGTAGTTGGTGATACTGCTGTAGGTGAGTGGTAGCAAAATGCTATCTAAGGTATACTTTACTTTAGTGATTTGGCATAGGGCAAACTGCTGACTGAGGGTTTTAGCCTAATCCTATATTTGAAATGGCAGTTGAGATTACACTATCATAAAACACCTCCCCCTGGGCCTTTGCCTCCTTATACAGCCCACCACCCTACCACGGCCCGCACAGAGCTCATCTGCCCCCCTCTTGGTACCACACTGTAGGACGTCTATGGTCCAATGCTGCTTTTTCTGCAGGTCCCCCCTCTGGCTGAATGAAATGCCATCGGCCATCACATTAGAACAGTGATTAGGTCCATTTAAGTCCCTACTCTGCTCGGAAATCCTCTTCCACTCCAGCTGTGATTGCTTTTAGTCCACTTCCTCCTCACTTATGTACCTGCTTGACCTCCTACCTCCTACACTTTCTCTTCCTTCCCCCCTTTCCCACCTGAGCTGTGTATGCTGACCTACCCTATCTCCCTCTCCCTATGATATACCTTGATACTGATTATCCCAGTGAGTGTTGCCTACTGTTATTGTATATACTTGGTTCATCTTAATTGACTTGGTTTGGTCAATTACCAACCTTGAACTTGTAAATTGTAAATTACTCTCTGTATATTTTTTGTGTACCCTGTTCTCTAAACAGACAATGTATGTATATCTGATGTATTTCCCGTATATCTCTTACTATGTAAACTGTATGTATATCTTACATGGAGCCTTTGCAAAGTAGTCCTTGACTCAAAGGTTGTAATTCCAAATCTTTAAATAAATAAATAAAATAAAATATTTGCAGCTGTCTGAGTACCAGAGTAAAACCCCAAGGTACCCTATATATGTATTTTCTGTCCTGATGTACTATTCTCACAATATGGTACAAAATAGCATAGGCTGAACTGTAAAAGAAAGGGACATGCTTAACTATTAGGTAACAGTGTGCATCAGTAGGACATTTAAGTTCCTTTAACCTGGGTTAAAAGAAAGTGAATCATGCAGTTACACATGGGTGTAGCGAGTTGTAGGGTGTGTTAAGTGACTGTCTTCTGCAGTGAGCTATGGAGGCATGGCAGTTACGCTATATGGAGAAAATTGTTGCCACTCAACTCACAGCATTCTGCAGCCTTGAATGAAATGTACCTTCTGTATTGCATGTTAGAATTTGGTCCGAGGGTGAGTATTGCTGCTTTTCTTTCACAGTGGCCTCCCAAGTCCATTAATGAATGATGGGCAGTAGCTAGCAGAGTGAAGAGGAAGAGGTTCCATCAGGGTATCAGGGTAGCTTTCTGTAACAACACATAATCACTTCAAGTACAGTAACATGTAGAAACAACAAAGCAAACCAAATAGCAACAGATAATCATTTTGCCCCACTAGCTGAATATAAGCAATATAAACATCCAGAAAATGTTGTAGATCCTTTTGCATCCATTCAATGTTTCTCTGACACCAGAGACTGCCAGAAAAACAAAGCCTAAGTGGAAGGAGTATCCTAGAACTAGGATATCAATTTACAAGGTTATTGGTTATTGGGTCTGTACAGATAGAACGACAGTAAGGGTGGTTTATTATGCAAACCCAGAGGAGAGGTTGGTGTGTTGTCACTCAAGGGCTACAGCTGACAGGGTGCAATCCAAGGTAGACTTGGTTTGCTGGCCAAGGTACCTAGCTTCACCTGAGCTCTTTCATTCTAAGACTGCTTGAAAGGCAGAGTAGAGAAACTTACCAGAGCAAGGGAAAAGGATTAAGACTTATTTTGGCTAAGCAGATTTACTGTGTGGTGTTGTTTTTATTTTTTACTCACAAGGATTGCTACTGTTTGTTGTTAACATTTCATTGTTTTATTTTTCTCTGTAGCAAAGTGTTTCTTACAGCATATATCTTCTCTGAAATTATTACAGGTGGTGCTTTACAGGTTTTACAGTTTTATCTAACATTAGGATAAGCTTTCAGTGTTACTGCATTTGTTGTTGACTGATTGTTTCTGCTCTTACCTCCTTGTTCTTTCATCCGTGGTTCTTCTTTTTCAGCAGGGGAAGGGCCCAGTCACCCACCCCCATCCCCAACCACCCCACACTACACTTGTGACATTTCCTGTGGCAGAGCAGGAAGGGTGGATCAGTGGGGCCTCCACAAGGTGGGCTCATTTACAGGGGCACTAGTAATTTAACTTTTTATAACAAATTAAACAAAACACAATCAAACCATTACTTGAATTTTTTTCCTTTTTTTTTTCCTTCTAATTACTCTGACTAGGTTGTAAACCCAGCAACTTATCTGGAATGGATATCATTAATTGCAAGTACTGTGGAACAATTTTCAGAAGGACAGTCTTACAGGATTTAGGACACTGTCCTACATGCTGGGACTTTGGAGATCTTAGGGCTCAGCTCAGGGCAGCATGGGCAGAGATTGCATGCCTCAAATTTCATATTCAAGAGGAAATACATTATAAGAACCACCCGCCATTTCCCCAGCATCCAACAGAAAAACCTCGACCACAGAGGGTAGTTGGCCCAGGAGGGTGGCAGGTGGTTAGGAGGGGCAAATCGGGTGTCCCATCACTCTCTGCTCTCCAACATATTACCTCCAAAAACCATATAAACACTACAAACAGGTATCTGCCTCTATCTCTGAAATCAAACAAAGAGGCAGAAGACACTGCAGAGCAGGACACTGCAGCACAGGAGCTAGCACAACAAAACTCACCCAAATCAGGAACCAAAACAAAGAAAGCAAAAAGGAAATCCAAAAAACTTCTGATCATAGGAGACTCCATGATTCGGGGAGTTGATACCCATCTCCAGCCAGGGGTAATGGTCAGATGTCTCCCAGGTACATCAGCATGGAGAGACACTGACTGCATTGCTAAAATTGTTCACAAGGCAGGAGAAAACATTGATGTCCTAGTACACATAAGGACAAATGATCTCACCAGCCAGTCAGTTGTGGAGACCAAGGAACACCTGACCAGGCTGGGTGACAAACTATCATCTATTTCATCCAGCATCTCCTTCTCTGAGATCTTGCCAGTCTGGGAGAGGGAGCAGATGGACAGAAGGTCAGAGAAGGGGAGATAGGGGAGCTAAACACTTGGCTCAAGGGCTGGTGCCAGGAAAAAGACACAGATTTGTAGGGAACTGGCAACAGTTCTGGGAGTGAAAGTACTTTAAATTTGATGGACTGCATCTGACTAAGGAGGGAGTCAGTGCATTGGGGCAGAAGTTTGACGTCTTTGCAGAATATTTAAACTAGCAAATGGGGAGAGGGTGCACCCATACATCGAATGAGAAGAACACCTCCCCTCAGCTAGTGGTCAAACAGGGATTCAGCATGTTTGCAGTTCATTTGCATCACCAGGTAAGAAAAAAGGTTTGTCTCCCCATATGACGCACAGGGGTAATGCCAAACCTCACCCAACAACTAACACACCAAAATCTGGCCAATGGAAAATCATGTACACAAATGCTCACAGCCTGGGAAATAAGATACCAGACCTGCAGGCAATAATGTCAGAGGCTAAACTGGACATAGTAGCAATTAGTGAGATGTGGTTTACCAGTAACCACACTTGGGAGACTTCAGTACCTGGCTATGTATTGTTCAGAAGAGACCGAGGTGTAAAAGGGGAGGAGGCCCTGTATGTCAATGAAAATATCAAAGCTACAGAAATTCAGAATACACATAAGGAGCCAGAAGAACTGTGGGTCACCCTGGAAACAGGAAATGGGACAGCTATAAGAACTGGGGTTGTCTACAGGCCCCAGACCAGGGGAGGACATAGACACATTACTGTTAGAAGATATACAAAACATGACAGCTAAAGGGAGGTTCTGATAATGGAGACTTCAACATGCCGGATACAGATTGGTCAATACCAGCAGGAACATCTGCCAGAACTAGACACATAGTGGATTCCCTGCAGGAGGGCCTCAAACAACTGGTACAGCAACCCACAAGAGACAGGGCTATCCTAGATCTAGTACTGACTAACAAGGAAGGGATCACAGATCTCCAGGTAGAAGGTCACCTGGGGGCAGTGACCATCACATGGTATGGTTCAATTTGGCTACTACATCTAAATCATCCCATTCCAAGGCAAAAATATGGGACTTCAGAGGAGCTGACTTTGATAAGATGGCCAACAGAGTTAAGCTAGCCCTGGCAAAAGAAACACAGGTGAGGGGTACAGGCAAAGTGGGCAAGCATTAAGGATGCAATACTTGAAGCAACATCCCATTGTGTCAGACAGAAAAGGAAGTGCAAAAAAGAAGGAAACCACTTTGGTTCTCAAATACAGTAGCAGAAAAGGTCAGAGTCAAAAGGCTGGCCTTCAGGAAATATAAGGGACACAGCGGGATGAAGATAGGGAGGCATACCAAATTGCCTAAGGGAACAGGGAAGGCAGTAAGGCAGGCAAAGTCCCAAACTGAGGAAACACTAGCACGAACAGTAAAGAAGGTGACAAGACTTTCTATAGATACATTAGTGAAAGGAGAAAGTCCAGAGGGGGTATTCTAAGCTTAATGGAGAAAGGGAGCATGTGAGGAGGAGGACCCTGTAAAGGCATCTATCCTAAATAGATACTTTTGCTCAGTATTTACTGAAGAGAAGGTAGGGCAGGGCCCACAGCTCAGCATCATGGACGAGAGGGAGGAAGGTGAGCACTACTCCTTCACAAAAGAAAGTGTTCTACAAGAGCTTGCAAGCTCAGGGTGGATAAGGCAATGGGACCTGATGGATACATCACAGGGTACTTAAGGAGCTAAAGGTGGAACTAGCAGAGCCATTAGCAGAACTGTTTAGTGAGTCTCTGAGCACAGGAGAGGTCCCAGAAGACTGGAGAAGGGCTCATGTGATCCCGCTCCACAAGAGTGGAAGCAGGGAGGAGGCGGGAAACTACAGACCAGTCAGTCTTACCTCAGTAGTGGGCAAGATTATGGAGGCATTCCTTAAGGAAAGGATAGTGCAACACCTGGAATCCATAGGGGCACAGGATCCAAGACAGCATGGGTTTCAAAAGGAAGGTCCTGTCAAACTAATCTCATAGATTTCTTTGACTGGGTAACCGGAGTGGTGGACCAAGGGGAGCAGTTGATGTCGCCACCTTGACTTCAGCAAAGCTTTTGACACTGTTCCACATAGAAGATTGATAAATAAGCTGGGTAGGCTCGGGGTGGGTCAGAAGTTGGTCAACTGGGTGGCAAACTGGTTGACGGGCAGAAAACAGAGAGAAGTGGTAAATGGTATACAGTCAGAAGAGATGCAAGTCACAAGTGGGGTACCTCAGGGATCAGTCCTGGGGCCAGTCCTCTTCAACATCTTCATTAGTGACCTTGCAGATGGACTAGAGGGTAAGGCTTGTCTGTTTGCAGATGACACCAAGATCTGCAACAGAGTAGATGATCCAAATGGGGTGGGCAGAATGAGAAGAGATCTGGATAAACTAGCAAAATGGTCAGAAGAGTGACAACTGGGATTTAATGCAAAGTGCAAATCATGCACATAAGGAAGAGAAACCTGAAGCCACTTATAGGCTGGGAGGAGTTGCTAGCAGTCACAAAGGAAGAAAGAGACTTGGTCATCATCACTGATGACCTGAAATCATCCAAGCAGTCCTCTAAAGCAGTAGATAAGGCTGGAGGTGTTAGGGTGTATTAGTAGGGGTATCACAAGTCGTAAGAGGGAGGTAATAATCTCTCTTTACAAGACACTGGTTAGGCCCCATCTGGAGTACTGCGTGCAGTATTGGAGGCCACACCTTCACAAGGACATTAACCAAATTGAGGCAGTCCAGAGAAGGGCAACCAAAATGGTGCAGGGACTGCATCAGAAGACATATGAGGACAGATTAACAGAGCTCAGTATGTATACCCTTGAGCAAAGGAGGGAGAGAGGTGATATGATTGAGGCATTCAAACACCTTAAGGGCATTAACAAGGTGAAAGAGTCTAACATGTTTAAATATAAGAAAAATAGCAGGACAAGAGGACACTGCATGAGATTAGAGGGGTCGATTAAGGGGGAATGTGAGGAAATTATTTTTCACAGAAAGGGTGGTGGATGCATAGAATGGCTTACCACAAGAAGTGGTGGCTATGAATACAGTGCAGGGCTTCAAACAGGCATGGGACAGGCATAAGGCAGCAATACAAATGACTATGAATAGATAGGCCACTGACAGAGCAAAGGCCGATGGCACATTTGTAAGGTAGAAAAACAAATGGGCAGACTGGATGGGCCTTGCGGTCCTTATCTGCCATCAACTTCTATGTTTCTATGTTTCCATGACTTGGTTGAGGCAGTGAGGAAAAAGCCAGACATGGTAGCCCAAGTGGGGAAGGATGACCTGTCCAAAGTTACTTTAGGAAAGATGAAAGGCAGCTTCCACAAGCAAGCTGTAGGTACTAGTAATGACCTTCTCAGAGGTCCTCATTGTGTTTACAAATTGTGAGGTGAGGAAGTTTAAGTATGTCCAGTTCAATGCATTGTTAAACAATTGTGCATGGAGGAGGAGGTGGGGGGGGCTTCTCCGCATGGTAGACTGGATCACTTTCTGGGGGTATGGAATGCTTTTCAAAAGGGCCAGATTATATTCAAACAGGGAACAGACTAGCAAAGCAGGGCAGAGGTTTGATAGTTTTGTGCTATCATTAAATAATCAAGGGTGTGTGGGGGGGCAGTTTTGTTTATATAGACCAGAGCTCTACTGTAGATATGGGAGGCCTAAGCATCACTCCTCCAACTGACCAGACAAAGTAGCAGGAAGGAGAAACACTGGGATAGAAGGGGGAATTGACTCCAGGAAAAGGGATGAATAAAGGCTACTACAAAATAGCCTGCATGAATGCCATCAGTCCTGGTAACATTTAAGAGGACCTACTGTATAGGATGTAATAGCAGAAGGTGTACCTGATATCATGGCCATTGCCATATCAACATATGTAGCATCCCCCTCACAGTCCCTCCATCCTGGAGGCCAACCAAATAATCAGCAGTTCTCCTATTTATGTGATATTGCAATATTATTCTATGGTTAGCCACACTAAAAGGTAAATAGCAATTCTGATGACCACATAGAACTAGAATGAAATTGAACTTCCATCTGTATCTATAGAATTCAAACAACAGGCCATCTACATTGTATAAGTCGGTGAAAAAAAGTAAAGAAAACCACCCTGAACATTCAGAGCTCTGTGACGTGGGTAGGTTACCACAGTGTCTGACTTCAGTTCAATGCCTCTCTAAGATACTACAATGCCACTTGCTACGGTTTTCTTAAATGTCTATTACTAGCCATGTGGTGGCCACCATTACAGTCATGGTATATAATAAAATTAAATCTAAACATAAATCCTAGATTACTGCCATGGCTCAAGTGACCCCAAACAGGTGGGGATTTACATATTTAAGGCTTCAAAACTTACCCATAGTGCTGCACACTCCTCCCAAAGCAAAATCTTTCTATAGTCTGATGATACAGTAAAGTCACTAAGATTTGCATAACTCAACTGGAATCCTTAGGCTTTCAGGTGTCATCACTGTCCTCTGGTTCTCCTATCCTTTCAGCAGTCATTGCCTCAAACTCCCTTTGGATGAGCTCTACCCTTTTGCCAGCATCTGAGTAATCAGTAAATTGTAAATATGCCCCCATGAAAAATATGGAGATGTACCACGCTGGCAGGAAGTGGGTGAACCCTAGGCTTTTCAGTTGTGATTGTACTTTACCAGACTTTTTCCCTCTGGATCCAGTCACAAAGGATAAATCCAGAAACAAATGCAGAGTAATGCCATTGCAGTTTACATTTTGGGAGCTCTGGGAAGCCTGCAGCAACCTGTTCCTTACCACCACAGATGTCGTAGCGAGCAGCACTATGCTTTGCATATCTCCTCCTGGTCTTCTGAGTGGGTAGTGGGTAGAGATCCAGTATGCTTTCACAAAACGTGGTGCAACAGTTATGGATCGAGCCCTAAAGCACCTGGCAGCCAAGATTTTAAAAACTGGAGAATATGCTCACCCTCACTCCTTCCAGAAGCCTTACCAGTCTCACATTATATAAATAGAGTGTGATGAGATTGCTCGACTCTTTGTGAATAAGGTGGCAGACATCAGGCAGGAGATCCATCCATTCCATTCTATGGGAGTTGCGGTTGGTCGGTGCTCGATCACTATGCCCAGTGTTTCCTGGAGTACCTTTGACCTGCTGGAGTTCATTGACATTATGAGGATTGTCCAGGGGATGTGCCCCATGTGCTGTAGTTTAGATCCGGGCTCTATTTCCCTAATTTTGGGTTGTAGTGATATCATCGGCCTGGTCTTAGCTCAGATTGTCCAGTGCTCCTTGGAATCGGATGAGTTTCCAAGCTCCCTGAAGGAGGCAGTGGTGACAACTCTCCTGAAGAAAGCTTCTTTCGACCCAGAGATTCTAGCAAACTACATACCTATCTCAAACCTTTCTTTTGGGGGAAAGGTTATCGAGAAAGTGGTGGCAACTCAACTGGAGAATCATTTAACTATCCATAATTTATACGAACCTCTCAATTGGGTTTTTGTAAGAGGCATAATACTGAGACTGCTCTGGTTCGGGTGCTAAGTGATCTCCTGATAGCAAGAGATCAGAGAAACTGTTCCATCTTGGTACTTCTTTATCTCTCTTCAGCTTTTGACACTCTGGACCATGGGGTCCATCTCGAGTGCCTGAGGTCCATCTGTGGGCTGACTGGAACAGTGTACAGATAGTTTTCATCCTTCCTCACTGGTAGAACTCAGAGAGTTGTCTCGGGTATATTTTCTTCCGAGTCTGTCTCTCTGCCTTGTGGGGTGCCCCAGGGTTGAGTGCTGTCCCCCATGTTGTTTGCAGTGTATATGCTGCCCCTTGGAGACATTGTAAGATGGTATGGGCTGAGGTTTCACTGCTATGCTGATGATACCCAGCTCTACCTGTCTTTTACCCCTGACCAGGTTTGTGCTCTCTTGGTATTTAACAGCAGCCTCATTGAAATCCAAGACTGGATGTGTTCCAGCCGGTTAAAGTTGAATGCAGGAAAGACTGAGGTTTTGGTGGTTGACCCGGGTCGCAGGACAGAGGGGTTGAGGACTGATTTGCCCTCTGGTTTATTTCTATGGGGCACTCAGATCCTTACCTCTGAACGGGTGCGTGACCTGGAAGTGATACTTGATGATGGGCTGACCCTTCGTCATCAGGTGTTGGCAGTCATCCAGTTAGCCTTTTACCATCTTAGGAACATTGCCAGGGTAAGCAGCTCATTTTGTCCAGTGATTTGCCTGTTTTGGTTCATGCCTTTGTGACCTCATACCTTGACTATTGTAACTCCCTTTACTTAGGGCTTCCTGGGGTTGATATCCACTGCTTGCAGCTAGTGCAGAATGCTGCTGCACTTTTATTGACTGGGGTATCAAGGAGATCTCATATTACCCCAGTGCTGCGTGATCTGCACTGGCTGCCAGTTCAGTGGTGGATCCCCTTTAAGGTAGATTTGTTAACCTACAAAGCCCTACACAGACTGGGTCCTGACTACCTGAAAGAGCTTCTGATTCCTGACACCCCTGTGCGACAGCTCCGTTCGGCTAATGAGGGGTTGCTGGAGATTCTGAGGGTTAGTTTGAAGTCATCTGGGACTCGGGCTTTTATGCTTGTTGCTCTGACCCTCTAGAATTCTCTACCATGTCAGCTATGGGAGTGCAGGACAGTAGGGAGCTTTAAGCAGGCACTGAAGACTTTTCTCTGGAACAAAGCTTTTCCTGATTTTCTATGATTTTATCTATATGTAACCACTAGATGGCGCTATCCCAAGGGCTACTACCCCTGCCTGATTTGCCACTAACAGGTTGAGGGGCCTGGATCCGATGGCGGGTGCCTCCACCCAGAGGTCAGGGTTTGCAATAGTTAAACTAACTTGGTCACAGCCCTCTGGGACACTGCGACCCCCCTTTCTTCCCACTAGTGGCCCACACAATATATCAGAATTACCTTCACAGTATACACTTACCCCCAGGACTGGTTCGGGCAGTGTGACTCCTGGGACTCCCTGTAAAATAAGATGATACAGTGCAAAAACCACAGTACAATACTTTAACATAGACGAATACCTCAGGCAGTGTAACTTTGCTGAAACAAACAGATCTGATTTATTTAGGGGGATATAACAAGGATAGGGGGAAATCAGGTTAATTAGTTTAAATGCATTAACAATCACAGTACTGTGCACATATTTCAGAATCCCAAATGTTCCTAATGTCACTCTTACTGGGTACCCAGGCAATAAGAGGCTAGCCTATTTGGTGCAGCTGGTTGGGGCCCTGAAGATGGAAAATGCATGCACAATACCCAAATTGTAATCCGGAGCCAGTAGGCTCAGTTCGTGGAGAAAGAAAGGAAAAGTAATCAGATGGAACACTTGCAATTAGATGATGGCAGGGAGCTACCCTGATTTGTACACACAAATTCAATGCTGAAACTGAATGGAAGGCAGATTGTCCTGGATTGCCAGGCGGAGCAGACCATGTGGACAAGGTCCTCGTGACTGGACCCCAAGGCAGTTCAGAGCAAATGGATGTAGTCTGGATTAAGCTGGGGTTTACTTGCAGCTTCATGCACTCAATTCACTGTACAGGGGATTTGAAACATGAGTCCCCACTAGCACTACACACATTTATATGGAAAAAGAAAGTACTATACCAGGCAGGCTGCTTCTCTATCCTGATCGCAATTACTGCACAGTACCCGGGACAACACACAGCAGATTCAATTCCTGACAGAGCGAGCTCAATTCAGCAATTTCTCCAGTCTTCTACAGGGTGAGCCTGGTTTCTACTTTTCAGATCTCCTTGATTCTCTTCACAGGTCAGATTCAGTCCAAACAAGCACTTGCACAAGCTTCAGACCGAAACTTGGGGCCTTACACGTGTTTCCTGACTAAAACTGCGCACTGAAGGAGCACAGGGCTCCTTCCTTCTTCACTGCCAGAGCTAAACTGAAATTCCAGTAGACAAAACCAGGCACTTCCTTTGAGTTCTTCCCAGTTCTTGGCTGGATTTGCTGTCACTCACAATAGCCTCCCCCTGTTGGTGCAAAAAGGCGCCGAAGTCCAAACTACATTTCCCAGAGTCACTGCCATTACAATCCTCTTGTGGCTGGCTCAGATTACGAGTCCAAGTTCTGATTCGTCCACAGGCACCATTTTAGAGCTCCCTTAACCCACACTGATTGGTCTAGTTCAGCAGTTCAAAACTAGAATGGGGAACTAGGCAAACACAGTTCTGATTGCAAAGAAAAGCAGGTTAGACAAACTGTGTTTTCATTAGTACTCTAAATGATTTCTGGCAAACAGTTACATCTTTCAGATAGGTTCCCCTTTGCACTCCTAGTGACTGCAAAAACGGAGTGAATTGGCAGCAGCTCGAGTGGGACTCAAGCAGAGAAACACACAGTCCCCCCCATACAAACTAATTATGTCTGCAAGCAGACAGCTCTTAAAGAGACAGTACCAGAGGTTCTAAAACCAATCACAGATAAATGGCTTAAACGCCAAACACCATTCAGGCTCTGAGCATTCAAGCAAGCTCCTGGAAGTCTTTTGGGAACCCCCATTTGCAGGGGGGTTACATATATTTATTTTTTTATTGAATTTGTATGTATTTGTGAAGCTCCTTGACATTTTTGAAAGGTGCTATATTAAGCAAAGATATTATTATTATTATTATTAGAAGCCCTGTGGGAATTGTCCAGGGCTTCTGAATTATGTCGTAGCTGAGTGCTGTCCTGCATTGTTTTGCTGATTGCTGCCAGGGCTTGGTTTGCTGATTTTTCTGCAATGGTCACAGTTTTTATAGTGACCTCTATTTTAATGTCTTGCTCTGCCAGTCATTTTAGAATGACTCTAACTTTATCATCAATGGCTTGCATCATGGCCACCATTGACTTCCATGGTGGTTCTCCTTCAGAGCTAGGAGTGGCTGTGCAGTAGATGTTCCAGCCTGCTGCTCAAGAGACTGATTCTTTGATCCTCCTCTGGTTGCCTTAAAAAAATAGTCTGTGTTTCCGACCATGTATGGCACTGTTGTGATTGTGAAAAAGTCTGCATAATAGTAATATTAACCTTGCATGGCTGCGGACTGATATATCAGTCCAAAATTTCTATACGCTGGAATTCTGTTGGCAGCCTAAGGGTTAAGCATCTAATTTAGTAGCCTTTACCTTTTTTTCTCACTCCTCACCTGGTCAGCCCTCCTTCCAAGCAGTACCCCATCACCACTAAATCTGCTGGAACTTACCTGCTGCCATCTTCCCCTAGGGCTTACCCCCACCCCATGGGGTCAGTTGAGTCCCACAAGTTCCACTACAGAACAGATGTGGTTCTGGTGGCATGCTCAGCTGGTCAGGTGCAGGACATGTGGGTGCTCCTCATCATTCTACTGCCAGTGCTTTCCCTCCAATTTTTGGGTCCAGTGATGTGACGTGCAAGGATCTCATGGTGCATACCATGTGCAGATATATTTTAAAACACTGAAATTCAGTATCTCGAATGCTAAAAGACTGAGTTCGGGAGACTAAATCTCAGAATACAGCAACATAGAAACATAGAAACATAGACTTTGACAGCAGATAAGGACCACTTGGCCCACCCAGTCTGCCCATTTCCCTACCTAGTGGATAAGCTGCAGATTCTAGTTAACCAACAGCCTACTTCCTGCCACACCCCACGACAATTGCCTTGTGTCTGTCCCATGCATGTTTGAACTCCCCCACTGTTTTAGCCCCAACAACCTCCCCAGGAAGGCAGTTCCACGCATCCACCACTCTCTCCGTGAAAAAAGATTTCCTCACATTACCCCTGAGCCGTCCCTCCTCTATCTTTAAATTGTGTCCCCTTGTTCTTACACATCTGTTTTTCTGAAAGATGCTACCCTCCTGGACTTTGTTGATTCCCTTGAGGTACTTGAACATTTCTATCATGTCCCCCCGTCCCTCTTTTCATCAAGAGTATACATATTAAGCTCTCTCAGTCTCTCTTCATATGATTTCTGATGCAGACCCTGCACCATTGTAGTTGTCCTCCTCTGGACTGCTTCCATCCTGTCTATGTCCTTGCGTAGATGAGGTCTCCAAAACTGCAGACAGTACTCCAGATGGGGTCTCACCAACTGTCTGTACAGAGGGATAACCACTTCCCTTTTTCTACTTGTGATGCCCCTTCCTATGCATCCCACTATCCCCCTGGCTCTCCTCACTGACTTCTCACATTGCTTACCCACCTTTAGATCATCTGATATGACTACACCAAAGTCCCGTTCCAGTTTTGTTGTTGTTAGTACCTCCCCTGCTATTGTGTACTCTTCTCCTGGGTTTTTGTTTCCCAGGTGCATTACTTCACACTTCTTTGCATTGAATCTAAGTTGCCATATGTCTGACCATTCCTCCAACCTTGCCAAGTCCCTTCTCATCCTTTCTCGCCCCTTGTGTATCAACTCTGTTACAGATCTTTGTATCATCTGCAAGAGGCATACCTTTCCCTCAGACCCTCTGCAATGTCACCTATAAAGATGTTAAAGAGGACTGGACCCAGTACTGAGCCCTGAGGTACTCCACTAGTGACCTCCTTTCGGAATGTATGTCACCACTATTACCTTCTGTGTCCTGTTGTGCAGCCAGTTTGCCACCCAGGCTACCACCCTGGGACCCACTCCCAAGTTGGCTAACTTGATTATTAATCTTTTGTGCGGGACTGTGTCAAATGCCTTGCTAAAGTCTAGGTAGGCCATATCCACAGCCCCTCCCTGGTCTTTTACTTTGGTCACCCAGTCAAAGAAATCTATTAGATTCGTCTGGCATGACCTTCTTGCTGTAAATCCATGCTGCTTTGGGTCCTGTGCCCCGCTGACCTCTAGGTACTCAACAATTCTTTCTTTCTTTCAGAAGTGATTCCATCATTTTCCCTACCACTGAGGTCAAACTTGCAGGTCTGTAGTTTCCTGCTTCTGCCTTGCTCCCACTTTTGTGAAGGGGAATCACATCTGCCCTCCTCCAGTCCTCAGGTACCACCCCATCCTCCCATGATTTGTTAAAAAGTGTGGTCAGTGGTGTCACTAGGTCCTCCCTTAGTTCTTTTAGGATTCTGGGGTGAATCCCATCAGGCCCCATTGCTTTGTCCACCTTAAGTTTTAGGATTTCTTTCAGGACTCTTTCTTCTGTAAATGGACTGGTGTCAACCCCCCTACCCAGAGTGCTTCTATTGTCTGGTTTAGGTAACTCCTCCTCCTCTTCTTTTGTGAATACTGAGCAAAAGCATTCATTCAGTATCTCTGCCTTTTCACTGTCTTCCTCTGCCCACCTCCCCTCTCCCTTATTAATCTTCACTATTCCTCCCTTAACCTTTCTATGCTCCCTAATGTACGTATAAAAGGTTTTATCCCCCTTCTTAACTGACTTGGCTATTTTTTCCTCAGTTTCGGCTTTTGCTATTCTGACTGCCTTCCCCACTTCTTTCTGCTTTAATTGATACAGTTTCCTGTTGTGTTCCTTCTGTGATGCCTTATACTTTTGAATGCAAGCCTTTTTCTCCTTAACCTTCCTGCCACCTTTTTGAGAACCATAGTGGTTTTTTACTCCGCTTTGTTTTCTTTATCTGTTTCACACAAAGGCTTGTTGCCTCTATGATGGCAGTTTTGATTTTTCTCCATTATTCTTCCACCCCTCCTTTTTGCCCATTTGCTAGTGTATTCCTCAGGTATTCACCCATTTTGCCAAAGTCAGCCCTTCTGAAGTCTAGTATGCTTGTTTTTGTATGGCTTGTCTCCATGGTTGTGCTTATTGTGAAGCACACTGTGTAGTGGTCGCTTGTACCCATATGTCTACCGACTTCTAAATTTGTGATCCTCTCTCCATTTGAGAGTATCAGGTCTAGTATTGCTTCCTCCTGAGTGGGTTCCAACTCTAGCTGTCTAAGGTCTGCCCCCTGCAGGGCATCGAGAATGACCCTACTCTTGGATGTGGCTGCAGTACATGTCATCCAGTTAACATCTGGCATTGCAAGGTACAGCAAGGTACTTATATGTGATGCGGGGGTCTCTGCCCCCTGCACACCCTGTAATTTATATACCCAACTCTGAGGGGGAATGTACCTAGGAATAAAAAAAAAGTTATGGGGGGTGGAACAATGTTTTGTCAAAATAGTGGAGACAGAGAACAGAACCCTGGTCTACCAGACCATGCTGCTACTGCTTTAGACCTCCACACCATGGGAGCAGCTCAGATAACTTCTGCATTTTCCTGTCATTCGCAATGTCTGGCTAGACGTAGGGTAGCGGGTCATCACATCCGCTATCATACCCCTGTCAGCATCGCTTCCTCCTGTTGAACTCCTGAATGTGTTGGGTGACTGAACTCAGTCCCATCAGTTTTCAGATTGTGAGTTTCAATTCCTTAAATGGATACCCCATGTGCTCCTGTGCAACGTGCACCAACATCTGCCATGTTCTCCAATTGTCTTGGCACCAAGCTGCCTTTCCTCCAGCTTCTGCCAGGGGCCAGGTGAGCTGTGGTCTCTGCCCACCCTACACCCCCCAAAGGAGGAGATCCTACTCCTCCAGCTGACCCTCCAGCAGCCCGGGTTCACTCAAGAACCCATGCCAGTTGAATTGCAAGCAGTAGCGCTGCTGATGTGCCAGCAGACAATCACTAGCAGCCTTTATCTTTATAAATAAAGACTCTACAGAGGTTTGCTGGTGAGGTCATTGGGGCATATGCATGAAGGTGTGGAGTGACTACACACCACATATCTGCAGTGTGTAGCCACCCTGCACTCATTGTGCCCACCATGTGGGATGCACAAAATGGGGGCAGGCAGCCCCTACATACCTGATCCCCTGGCCATGTGGACAGCAATGTGCCAGGGGAATGTAGGGGGGCATGCCAGGGGGGCACACCAGCACTTTGCACCATGCACCAAGGTGAGTAGTGCTGCACACTGGGGGGGTAGGAGGGAGCTTACTACACCAGGGAGAACCCTGCTGTAAGTTCCCTGTGCACACTGCCATGCACACATGTCTGCCCTTATGCCAGTACAGCAGGCCACTCTGACCCAATACATGCTGGCCTGTAGTGAAAATGCATATCCCCCCATTTGCCCTGACTCCACCAGCTGGCATGCAACCCACCCACACAAATGCACATAGCAGACCCGTCCCCAATTTAGCATATGTAGCCCCCCCAGTACATCCTGCCCATCCCACCCTGTCAGTGCTGTGGCATTCTGCACATATGACATGTGTGCCCAGGTCCCATATGTGCAGAAGATAGCCCCTCCATGGCAGGCAAGCTGGCCCAGTACCCATTCCGATGCATCAGTCCTCCATACACACCAGTATGCCCAGTGCCAATGGCAGACAGACAACATCCCACACTCCCCACAGCACCTACAACCCTCTGTTCCCCATAGTTGCTGGTCAGTGCCGTGGATCAGGATGGCCAGAGGCACAGCCCATCTCACACCTCCTTGGCTGCCGGCCATTCAGGTGCTGCTGAGAGGGCAACCCTATATATATGAAGGGACACACTCTCAGCAGCATTTAGATGGCCAGAAGCTGAGGAGGTATAAGAAGGGCTGTGCCACAGGTTGTCCTGATCTACAGCACCAAATGGCAGCTACAGGAGACAGGGCATGGGGGTTGTCAGTGCCATGGGTGGTGGTGGGGAACATGGATCACCAACATGGGGTGGGGTGCTAGGATCAGTGGGTGGGAGAGCCTTTGAGATGGCTAACACAGCACTAGACCGGTCACAATGGGACACTTCATTGGAGGGCAGCAACCTCAGGGCCTGGGCTCTGTTGTGTATGTGAGAAGGGTTTCCACAACTGGATGGGTCAGTTCTGTGTGTGGGGGGTTGCAGCACAGTGTGAGGGGCACCGTACAGGCCTGAGTTCTCCAGCTGGGATTCCCTCCATGCACCAGAAGGGCTCTTGGTGTCATGGGCTGTGCTGGGGGGGGTGACTGGAGGACTTGGACCAGCTGTACAGGTCCAGGTGCCTGCAGGTGGCATTCACACACCCAGACCTGCACTACACCACACAAGGGATCCACTATGGGCCCAGGATGGTCATCAAATTGGATGTACACCTGGATCTGCTACTTCACCTCTGATCACACTGTGCATACCTGCGCAATGGGGGGAGCATTGGCATCGACAAGTGGTGGCCATTAGTGAATTCCAGCCTGAGCACACCTGTTCATGGCTGCTTTGCTGCACTGGTGGGATACGTGCCTCAGGCATGTATTTCCTGACTATTTGTACATAGGCCTCATTGAGAGGTTTAATGGATTTGATCAAAGTTTCAGTGACACTCCTTGGAGAGACAGATGCAGCTGTTCACCAAGAGACAGAGACCAGGGGATTAAGTTTTCTTCCAGTTGTCTTAATCTTTACTAAGAAAGGGCCAAGGCTCCAGGGAGGATTGTTAGTGTGATCATTTTAAGGATTTTTGCATTTTTAAAAATTTTAGTGACTGCGGGTAGAGACTGGCCTTTCATTACAAGTGAGAGAGTGTGAGAGAGAGAGAGAGAGAGAGAGACCAATGAAAGAGAGCATTCAGTCAAGTGTGAAAGAACAAGAGATTAAGAGAGCAGTCCATGCTGCATGTCATGTGCTGTCGTAGTTATGGGCAACTAAAGTAAACAGAATTAATCAGCAGTGGTGCCAGGGGATGTGAACTCTAAACAATTTAAAATATTCTATTATTTATAATGATGGGGATTTCTAGTCAAGTGGCTGTGTGGTACAGTGGGTGGGTGGCTAGTTGGCTGAATGGCCAGACAATTAAAGAACTAATGAGAGGATAGGTGGGGATGATGGCTGCAGGGAGGTTAAATTATACAGCTTGCTGTGGTCTATAGTAATAGACTCCAAGAACTCAGCATCAAGAATTGGAAGACCTAGAAAAGAAAAGTGAGATAACTAAAACAAAAACATGAGCAATTGGATACAAAATGTTTCATTTTAACATGTTGGATCATGGCTGGTGGTGGGAAATTTCTGAAATGTGTTAATGTGTACTTTTTAAAGCATTGGCAGATGTGTTAAATATTTTACCCTTACAAACATTACTGTCAAAAACTTTTTTTTTTTATTTCTGAGAGGTATGGCTATTGAGGACACTGTATCCTGGTTGTCAGATGGCTTCCCGATCATAAGGCACTGGGTTCTGAAACCCCTCATCCAATCAGAATACAGCTAATTCCCCACACATTTTATAAAACTAAAAACATCCCATGCCCATCTACTTAATAACACATCTGCATGCAGTCCCAAAAAAACAGTAGGGTGTTTACTGTTTTTAAGGCTGTGGGCAGAGCAGACAGCCATCTTGCTGTTTGTAGCTGGAAAAATGGAGTACTGTGGAAAACATATTTTGGAGTTTTCAAAGTATCCTTCCACATCTACAAATCTCTATGCCAATTGAAATAAAATACTTCCTTCTTTCTGCTTAAAATGTTGGAGACATAACTCCAAGCTGCTTATCAGATGGCCATTAGGAAACTAAAACAGCTTGTTAAATATTGGTTGCCTATTTACCTGGAGATTTGTTTACCACCTTTGAAATGCAACAACTTGCACATTTAAATAAATAGCATTTAAGCATTTTCTTGCTACAATCTTCATTTGGGCAGGTACTGTCTTTCAAGAAAGATTCATACCTCATAAATGTGACCCTTTCCCAGCATATCTAAAAATATTTATAGTTGTTTTAACCTCTTAAGACACTATCTGATAAGTACTGTCTCAGATCTATATGCCGGGTCTTCTGTGAACTATCTAGGCGAAATATATAGCAATGAGCAGGCATTTCTTTACTATGCTTTTTGGGAAAAAAATATATTGAGCTTCAGCAAACACAAACACACACACACACACACACACACACACACACGTTGTACACACCATCTTCATGACCACAACATTCAAAATAAATACTGCAGTCTAACATGTTATAAAACAATAAAGAAAATGTTTGTTTATGTCAGGGAACACAGTGAAGTTCAGTTTACAGTAGGAAAAGATAGCCAACTTGGTTAAGAAGGGGGAAAAAACCTTTTATAGGTACATTAGGGAGCAAAGAAAGACTAAGGCAGGGATACTGAGGCTGAATAATGAGGAGATGGTTGGACAGAGAGGGAAAGTGAAAAAGCAGGGATACTGAACAAATACTTCTGCTCAGTATTCACAAAGGAAGAGGAGGGGGAGGTACCTAATCCAGCCAATAGAAGCACTCTGGATGGGGGGGGTGATATCAGTTCTTTCACTGAAGAAAGGGTTCTGAAAAAACTCCTAAAACTGCAGGTGGATAAAGCAATAGGACCTGATGGGATTCACCCCAGAATTCTAAAAGAACTAAGGGGAGAACTAGAAACACCACTGACTACCCTTTTTAACAAATCATGGGAGGATGATGTGGTACCTGAGGACTGGAGAAGGGTGGATATGATTCCCCTTCACAAAAGTGGGAGTAAGAGAGAGGCAGGAAACTACAGACCTGTCAGTTTGACCTCAGTGGTAGGAAAAATGATGAAATCACTTCTGAAAGAAAGAATTGTTGAGTACCTAGAAGCCAGTGGGGCACAGGACCCAATGCAACATGGATTCACAGCAAGAAGGTCATTAGGTCATGTCAGATGAATCTAATCAATTTCTTTGTCTGGGTGACCAAAGTAGTAGACCAGGGAGGGGCTATGGACATGGCCTACCTAGACTTTAGCAAGGCATTTGACACAGTCCCACACAAAAGATTAAGAAACAAATTAGCCAGCATGGGAGTGGGTCCTGGGGTGTAGCCTGGGTCAAACATTGGCTGGACAACAAGACACAGAGGGTAATAGCAAATGGAGTCCACAGTGAAGAAAGGGGGTTACTAGTGGGGTACCGCAGGGTTCAGTACTGGGGCCGGTCCTTTTTAATGTCTTTATAAGTGACATTGCAGAGGGACTGAAAGGAAAAGTATGTCTCTTTGCAGATGACACAAAGATCTATAACAGGGTTGATACACAAGGCGGGGTGGAAAGGATGAGAAGGGACTTTGCAAGGTTGGAGGAATGGTCAAATGTATAGCAGCTTAGATTCAACGCAAAGAAGTGCAAAGTAATGCACCAGGGAAACAAAAACCCAGGGGAAGAGTACACAATGGAGGGGGGGTAAATATTGACAACAACAAAAATGGAAAGGGACCTGGAGGTAGTTATATCAGATGCCCTAAAGGTGGGCAAGCAATGTGAGATGGCAGTAAGGAGGGCTGGGGAAATACTGGGATGCATAGGGAAAGGCTTCACCAGTAGAAAACAGGAAGCTGTTACCCCTCTGTACAGACAGATATTAAGACCACATCTAGAGTACTGCATGCAGTTCTGGATACCCCATCTCTGCAAAGACATAGACAGGGTGGAGGCTATCCAGAGGAGGGCAACCAAAATGGTGCAGGGTCTGCCCCAGAAGACATATGAAAAATGACTAAAGGAGCTTAATATGTATAGCCTCAAGGAAAGGAGGGAGAGGGGAGACATGATAGAAACTTTTAAGTACCTCAAGGGAATCAAAAAAAGTCCCAGAGGTTAACATCTTTCAGAAAAAGAGATGTGCATGAACAAGGGGGCACAATTTGAAGACAGAGGGGGGATGGCTCAGAGGTAATGTGAGGAAGTATTTCTTCACGGAGAGGGTTGTAGATGCATGGAACAGCTTTCCTGAGGAGGTCATGGAGTCAAAAACAGTGGGGGAATTCAAGAATGCATGGGACAGAGATAGGGCAGTTCTGGTGGGGTTTAGGAGGAAGTAGGCTGTTGGTTAACTAGGATCTGCAGCTTATCCATTAGGTAGGGAAATGTGTGGACTAGGTGGGCCAACAGGTCCTTATCTGCTATCAAATTCTATGTTTCCTATGTTTCTATTTTCTTGAAATCTTTCTTATCCTTTATTTTGTATTCTGAATAGCGCAGGGGAGATGCTACATCTTATTGTCATAGGGATATTCATTTACACAGTTTTGCACTGTATTTACTCTGGATGTCCCAGATTAGATGCAATATCTTGTTTTCTGTGGGGTCATGAATTTATCATTTTAATAATGTATTTATTCATGGTAGCCTAGTCCAGATGTAAAATATTGTTTTCTGTCTGTTCTGATTTTACACAATGCAGAATAATATTGTGTAGATATAGAGGCCCAGTAAAAATGAGATACCATTTCTTCTGTGAACTATCCAGGCTAAATATATAGCAATCAGCAGGCATATTCTAAGAAAACACATTGTAAAAATGTGTAAAAGGAAGATCACATTGAAGCTGCCTCTCAGAAGATCTGCATTGTGCAAATTCATTAGAAATAATGGATAAAATTCCCTCAGATGCTCTCTACAACCATTTCAGCTCTGACGAGAGATTGTTAACACTTGCTGTAACCATCCAATGTTGAGAAATCATTTTGTTGCTGTCTTACAGTATCAGCCCAATTGAGTGTTGCTCATTAATGCAACAGTAATACTCAATCATGCTAACTGTGGTAAACTGATGAGTTACACTGTATATTGGCATCGATACTTACTACAAGTAAAAACAAATGGCTTACTGGAGGTGGTTTGCTGATGAGCTGGGTATGTGTATGGGGGTTTCTTTAATTAAAATAAAGAGAATGTTTGAGGGTTATGGAGGATGGGTTCCACAGATTCATATGTAGTTTACTATTGTTGTGGTGACAGAATGATGATACAACCGCATCCTGATGTGACAATGCTGGTACAATATTAGTGTGACAGATAGACGCTAGCTAGCCATATATTAAAATGTACACAAGGCTGAGAATAACATAAGTTTTGTGTGGCCTTATTGGGGAAAGTTAGTAATCATTCCTTTAGAAAAACGTGTTTTGAGCTTTGTACAGTAGCATGTTATCCATTAATTTTGTTTTGGCATTTATATGATCTAAAATGCCATTTTACTGTGTATTACATATCGGACAGAGAGTCTGATTTTACCTAGTTTAGTACTATTATAATTTTATTTATTTAATCAGAAGTACACTTTTGAGCTCAGGAGCTCATTTACGAAGGTTCCTCATCAAGCAGAATAGTTTCAAAGTAGAAACATACATTGTGGAGGATGTAGCTCAAGCAGCCCTGTCACAGTGAATTGTAAGGAGTTACAGCACGTAAATTAGGCTGGCCTACCTGTGAGTCACAGACTAGATAAGGCCTCCATGAAGAGTTATACAACAGAGTGTGCAGTGACTGAGCAAGACATAACATTTTGTCCAAGTAAAACAGTTAGTTACAGTGCCACATTAACCAGGAATTACAAAGTAGAAACATTCAATGTGCAGGAGGTGGCTCCATGAGCCTTGTCAACAGAGAATTACAGAGGAGTTACAGTAAGTAAATAATGCAGGTCTACCCATGAGCAACAGACAAGAAAAGGCAGGGAATAAAAATTATCCAGCAGAGTGTGAAGTGATTCTACTAGACAGATTTGTCAGGGGCTGCAGCCTTACTTAGACTGAAGAGTGAGAACATTTTTCAGTTCCTTCTTGAATTCAGCCAGTGTAGCGTGGTTCAGCAGGGTTTCTGGGAGTTTGTTTGACTGGAAAAGGTGCTCTATAGGCGAAGGAGTGTTAAGCCTGACTTGTGTAGCAGGATGGCACTAATAATGTAATGTTGTCTGTGCTTCTGGTAGAATAATGGATAGGGACCGGTGCAAGATGTTTTGGATGATAGGGGGAGAAAGACCCATGAGTGCCTTTTTCTGCAGTAGACATACCTGATATTTGATTCTATCATGTAGTTGAAGCCAGCCAGACTGAGAATAAAGCTTACAGGTGTGTGTGTGAGTTTATCAGCCCAGAGCATGTTTAAAACCAGTTTGACCACATTGAGGACCGTGTTAGTGGCTGCACCATAGACTGATAGGCCATAGTCCAATATTGGGAGTATGGCAGTGGAAACTGCCAAATACTTCACTGGTTGTGTGAGGTAATGCCTATACAGTGCCCCCAGTTTTATGGTAACTAGCTTTACAATGTTGTCAGCATGAGGGGCATAAGTAAGTGCATCATCGAGGGTTATGCCTAAGTACTTAAATGCTTTTACTTGCTCCAGGGAATCCCCACTGCTGTTCATTATGTTGAACAGACGGATCTTTTTCCTTGCTTGTGGACCTTCACATAGTATTGTCTTCATTGTCTTATAGTCTAATTTCAATTTATTTTGACCAAACCACTTTTCTAATTCATTTAAACTGCATTTGAGCCCACGTATAAGGGCTACTGGTGAAGATTACCACATCTTCGGCATACAGGAGAACCTTTGAGGGGAAGGCTACAGGGAGGTTGTTTACAAATAGCCCAATGAGTAGAGGTCCCAAGACAGATCCTTAAGGCACACTAACAGTGACATATTTTGTGTCAGACAGTGTTCCAATGATCCTTACACATTGTCACTAGTTGGAGAGGTAGCTGTGAAACCAGGATACAGTGTCTGGTGAGAGGCCAAAGGTGTGGAGTTTAAAGAGCAGGAGCGGGTGTTTGACAAGATCTAAAGCTTTTGTTAAATCAATATAAATTGATCCTACCAAGTCTCCGATGTCAATGGCCTCATGCAGGTAGCTAGTGTATTCTATTAGTGTGGTATTTGTACTGTGGAGATTTTTATTTATTTATTTATTGCAATTGTTTCACCAGGAAAGGCACACTGAGCAAAAAGATTCTCATCTCTTGGTGCGACCGGGGTACACATGGATATGATAACACACAGCTTATCAAGTGAACAGTTAACAGAAGCAAATAAAAAGCGGCATAAGGATACACGAAGCAGAGCACATTGAATGCTTAGGATATTATAGTATCAAATAAAACATTTTTGTGACAAGAAGCAGCAGACAAGGTAAATTAACACAGTAGTAACAGCTGTAAGCAATAGAGGACATATATCACAGTTATGCACAGTACATAGGGCAAAACAGGTTCAGGACATAAGTGCAAGGTTGGGGTTATATGCCGGCTTCTCTAGCAAGGCTAAGGCCGCTGGTCAGGCATTGGGGAGGGGATAGCGGGGCATGGCAGGTTGAGGAACAGGAGCAATTTGTAGTAAGGAAGTTTGCTAAGGTGGTAGACAGAGAGTAAGAAGAGGAGGAGTGCCAAATTTGTGGTAGGAGGGCGTTCCAGAGCTTGGGTAGCTGGTGTGAGAAGGCAACTTGACCGGCATAGGTCTTACGCCTAGCGACTGAAAGTTGGTGGGAGTCACTGGATCTAAGATGATGGGAGGGGGTGGGGCATCTGTGAGCATGGTGGCAAGGTAGGAGGGGATGGACCCGAGCCATAGGTTGGAGACAAATTTAGCACAGTGAGAGATGCAGTGGTTTTCAAGGGACAGTAGTGCCAAGGCTCGGTAGAGGTCACAGAGGTGGGTGAGGGGAGAGGCATCGAGAGAAAAGCGGCAGAAGGCATTATAAAGTGCGTCCAGTTTAGATAGGGTGGACTTATGGGCTGCACTGTATACAATGTCGCAGTAGTCGATGGAGGGCAGTATCATCTTCAGGACCAGTTCACATTAGACTCAGAGAGGGAGGCTGCTGCAGTTCCTATATAGTGCACTGAGCATGGGGCGTAGTTTTTTTGAGATAGCATTGATGTGGTCAGAGAAGTAGAGATGGCTGTCGAGCCAGACCCCCACATAATGGAGTAAGGAAACATCTTCATGTTTTTGGCCATCTAGGGTGGTGAAGTAGGGAAGGAAGGGGAGTCTGGCCAGGCGTTGTTGTGTGTCGAAGGTCATAGTGACAGTTTTTTTTGTATTTAGGGAGACCTGGTGTGAGCTAAACCATTGCTGTACCTTGTTGAAGTCAGCTTGGAGGTTTGATTGTACCACATCAGGGGTGGATCCCAAGTAGTAGAGTACAGTATCATCTGCATATATGTGGATTGATGAAGTAGAACAGATGAGTGGTAGGTCATTTAAGAATATAGAGAACAGAATGGGACCAAGAACCGACCCTTGTGGGACACCAGTAGTTAAAGGAAGGGGGATGGAGATCATATTTGAGACTCTAACGGACTGAGTTCTATCAGAGAGGTATGATCTGAACCAGTTTGTGGCTGTGACAGAGATGCCTGATTCAGCAAGACTCGAGAGCAATATGGGGTGGTAGATGGTGTTGAAGGCTTTTGCAAGGTCGACAAAAATGGTTAAGGTGGTCAGTTCACTGTCCATGCCTGTCAGGATAGTGTCTGTAAGCCTTATCAGAGAGGAGGTGGTGGAGTGTCCCTTCCTGAAGCCAGACTGGAATGGCATGAAGAATTTGGAATCAGTGAGGAAGGAGGTAAGTTTGGTGAGCACAAGGTGCTCTTGTAGTTTTTCTAGGGCTGGGAGAAGGGAAATAGGGTGGTAGTTAGGGGGGAGGTAGGGGCACCTCCTTTAGGCAGAGGGATGACAATGGCATGCTTCCATGCATGGAGGATGGCAGTGGCAGCAAAGGATTTTTTAGGAGTTTGGCAAGCGGAGTTGCTATAGTCGGAGTGGAGAGGTATAGAAGTTTGGGGTCTAATTCATCCGAGGATTTGCCTTTTGAAGGGGTGAGAGAAAGTAATGTATCTATGTCTTTGAAGGAAAAGGAGCGAGGCCTAGTCTGGGTCTTTATGTCTGTAGGCGGTGTGAGAGGTGTAGTATTGGACAAGGAAGAGAGGAGGGTGGCAGCACAAGTGGAGAAGTACACATTGAACTCGGTGGCGATTGCTGTGGGCTCTGATGGGGAGAGTTATTAACATTTAGCACTGGAGTGGGATTGGCAGCCAGTGCGGTGAAAAGGGAGTGAATGACCTTCCAGAATTTTGAGGGTTTATTTAGGTTTGACTGGAAGGAGCTGCTGAAGTGCTCTGCTTTTGCAAGATGAGTGGCTCTGGAGCACTTGTTATGGAGCATGCGGTATGTGGAGAGGTGTTTTGGGAGGCGTGAGGATTTATGCATTTTCCGGGCTTTGTCCCGTGCGATTTGACATGCAGTCAGTTCTTGGGTGATCCAAGGTAGGTGGTTTCCTCATACTCTTGTACAACGCAGTGTGGCGTGTGTGTTCCAAATGCTGAAGAATGTGTTTTTAAAGTGTAGGAAGGCATCATCAATGGAGATTGTAGGAGGGGCAGAGGCCCAGTTTGCTAGCTCAAGGTCATCTAATACAGGGGCTAAATTGAGGTATTTATAGGAGCGTTGGACTACAAATTAATGGGGGATTTTGGGCTGTTGATTTTACACACTAAGAAGGTTATATGGTGGTCGCTGAGGGAGTCAGGAAGAATACCGGCTTGTTTGACCCGGTGGGGGTGTGTGGTAAGGACCCAGTCAATAAGCGAGTGGCTACCACATTTTAGGTTAAGCCGGGTGGGCTCAGTAATGATCTGTGAGAGGTTTAGGGTGGAAATTTCAGTCCTGGTTTTGTTGAGGGCAGGAGCTAGCCAATTGGGGTTAAGATCACCCATAATGTAGAGTTCCCCTGTTGTGGTTAGGCAAGAGATTTGCTTGAGGTGGTCTGTGACAGCAGAAGCTGGTGTACCAGGTCGGCAGTATATCCCAGCAATGTAGACTGGTAGCGAGAAGAGAAGGACAAACTGAATTAGAATTACAGAGACAAAAAAGAGTGTGCACACAGACAAAGGTGGTGCTTAGGAAACTATACTAGTGAACAAAAACCAAAGTTCCAAGCACACACAAGCCTAATAGAAAGACACTGGACATGAATAGTTATTGATTGGGTTTTAATGTTTTTTTTTCCTCTCTCATATAATTTGTTTTCCTCCCTTATGTTTTGCTCTTTCTAAATGATACTATTTCCAAGTGTAACCATAAACGATAAATATAAATAGGTTATGTTGAATATTTGTATAATAGTTTTTAAGTTCTGGAATAAAATGGTGAGTAAGGGTATTTAATTTAATGTGAGTGGAATGCAATCAAAAGTAAAATTGACTCCATTAAGTCCTTAGCAACAATTACTACCTGTGAGCAACAAATTGTAGGATATGAACTATTTTAATGGTTGGTAAATTGGTGTTTTTATTCACTTGTAATATATTGATGTCACATGGTGTGCCTTGTTTTATATATAAAGAGTGTTGTGCTCTGAGATTTATTAGCCTTTGAAAAAGGAGCTATCAGTTTCGAGAAATGTCAGGCGTGGTCATTTTTGTGCGCAATAAAATGTAAGTTTTAAAGCTCTTTTTCTGTCCAGCGTCCTTCTATTAGGCTTATGTGTGCTTGGAACTTTGGTTTTTGTTCACCTGAATTAGTATTATTTGAAGGACTTTTGGTTCGGACTTGGTCAGGACCACTGAATAGTACAAGTACAAGTTTATGTAGATGACTATTCCGCCACCTTTAGAGGCTCTATCCTGGTGGGCCATAGTGTAGCCTGGAATTAGCGACAGAGGAGTAATTGGTGTTTTTGTTGAGCCAGATTTTGGACAGGGTGAGGATATCTGGATCATAGTGGACAGCAAGAATCTGAAGGGAGTCAAGCTTGTGGACAAGGCTTCTTATATTTAGGTGCAGGAGGCACAGACCACATGGGAGAAGGTCCCCATAGTGAGGTGAAGAAGAGGCCAATGTTGGAGAGGGGCATGGGGGTGTAGTATTGGGGCCAGAGTTAGGATGGATGTCACCTGCTGCAAGGAGCAGGAGAGCAAGAGTTAGGAAGTGAGCAAATAGCTGTATATGACTGACTATGAGCTAACGTCTTTTAGTATGAGCTGGGCATAGGGGAATAAGTTGAAAAATGTGCCAGGGGAGTGATGGGTTGAAATGAAATGGGCTAGGACGTGTGGCAGAGTGTGTCCATGCTTGGGTGAAAGGAGAGGTGGATGCCAGGCTAGAGGGGTGGGAGAGCTCAATAAAGTTTGGCAGGATTTGGGAGGGGGGCATGGGAGAGGTGGGTGGCATGTTGGAAAGGAAGGGATGGAGAAGAAAATAGGGATGAGCAAGATCAGGTGGCCTGGTAGAATGATCATGGCGTGGATCAGGTGCTAGAAGTACCCTACTGCTGTGGTTACTTAGCAGGAAATGTAGGTGTTGTAGTTACTTAGTGGAGAAGGTGGAGGGCTGGGATGTGGAGGCAGGGAAATGATAGGGACCTGTAAGGACTAGGAACCAATGGGGGAGCAGAGGGAATGAGGGTTTTATGTAGCCAATGAGGGAGCAAGCAGTGCTGCTAGGCTTATTAGCCAATGAAGAAGTGAGTG
Source organism: Neoceratodus forsteri (assembly GCA_016271365.2). Taxonomy (NCBI): domain Eukaryota; kingdom Metazoa; phylum Chordata; order Ceratodontiformes; family Ceratodontidae; genus Neoceratodus; species Neoceratodus forsteri. Next base: position 865,063,973 of record CM057458.1, on the reverse strand, counting down.
CTGCTAGGCTTACTAACCAATGATAGAGCGAGAGGGAATGTGGGTGAGCAATAGGTGTATTTAATCAGTGGGGGGTGGGGTGGGTGGGACAGCTGAAAATCTGAAAATTTTGCTTAGTTGCAGCAAAATCTATTTGTAAAAAGCACCAGGTGGCAAATGTAGGAGAAAAAGTCCTGGCCGATCGGAGCGGGTTTGCTGTAAGTGCCCGTGTTCCAATTAGCTGCTCTGTCACCATACCTTCCAAGGAGCTGCAAGCAAGTGTCCTGTTCTCGGTTGGCTGGTTGTCATCCGACCATGGGGGAGCTGAAGCAGCCCTGTTCAAAGTCAGGCAGCTGGAAAGAAGAAAAATAGCAGGGGTTAAATAGCATAGAGGCAGGACAGGTTTAGATTGAGCAATTTAGCAAAACAAAGGAGAGTGAGACTTTTCAGTGCCAAGGCAGAGTGCTTGGATGGGGGGTGGGGATGCAGAGCCAAGGAAACAACAGAACAGCTGTAAGCACTTTAAAACAGTAGTAGAAATTACAATCCAGCAAATACAGTTGAAATCCTTCTGAGACACTTGAATTTTGCTTAGTTATAGCTAAATCTATTTGTAAAAAGCACCAGGTGGCAAAAGCAGGGGAAAAAGTCCTGGCCAATTGGAGTGGGTTTGCTGGAAGTGCCCGTGTTCCAATTGGATGCACTGTCACCGTACCTTCCAAGGAACTGCAGGTGGGTGTCCTGGTCTTGGTTGGCTGGGTGCCGTCTGACCGTGGGGGAGCTGAAGCAGCCCTGTTCAAGGGCGGGCAGCTGGAGAGAAGAAAAATAGCAGGGGTTAAATAGCATAGAGGAAGGACAGGTTTAGATTAAGCAATTTAGCACGACAAAGGAGAGTGAGACTTTTTGGCGCCAAGGTAGATTGCTTGGATAGGGGGGTGGGGGTGCTGGAGCAAGGAAACAGAATAGCTGTAAGTGCTTTAAAACAGTAATAGAAATTGCAATCCAGCTAATACCATTGAAATCCATCTATGAGACACTTGAATTTTGCTTAGTTGCAGCTAAATCTATTTGTAAAAAGCGCCAGGCAGCAAAAGCAGGGGAAGAGTCCTAGCTGATTGGAGCAGGTTTGCTGGAAGTGCCTGTGTTCTGATTGGCTGCACTGTTGACATACTTTCCAAGGAGCTGCAGGCGGGTGTCCTGGTTTCAGTCGGCTGGGTGCCGTCTGACCGTGGGGGAGATGAAGCAGCCCTGTTCAAGGGCAGGCAGCTTCCAAGGAGCTGCAGGCAGGCATCCTGGTCTCAGTCAGCTGGGTGCTGTCTGACTGTGCGGGAGCTGAACCAGCCCTGCTCAAGTACAGACAGCTTCCAAGGAGCTGCAGGTAATGGTCTCGATTGGCTGGGTGCCATCTGACTGTGAGGGAGCTGAAGCAGCCCTGTTCAAGGGCAGGTAGCTTCCAAGAAGCTGCGGGCGGGCGTCCCAGTCTCAGTCGGCTGGGTGCTGTCCTACCATGGGGGGCCTGAAGCAGCCCTGTACAAGGGCAAGCAGCTTCCAAGGAGCTGCAGGCAGGTGTCCTGGTCTCTGTCGGCTGGGTGCTGTTCGACTGTGGGGGAGCTGAAGCAGCCCTGTTCAAGGGTAGGCAGCTGGAGAGAAGAAAAATAGCAGGGATTAAATAGCATAGAGGCAGGACAGGTTTAGATTGAGCAATTTATCAAGACAAAGGAGAGTGAGACTTTTTGGCACCAAGGCAGAGTGCTTGGATAGGGGGGTGAAGGTGCAGGAGCAAGAAACAGCAGAAGAGTTGTAAGCACTTTAAAGAAGTAGTAGAAATTACAATCCAGCTAATACAGTTGAAATCCTTCTATGAGACACTTGAATTTTGGTTAGTTGCAGCTAAATCTATTTGTAAAAAGTGGCAGGTGGCAAAAGCAGGGGAAAAATTCCTGTTCAATTGGAGCAGGTTTGCTGGAAGCCCTTGTGTGCTGATTGGCTGCGCTGTTACTGTACCTTCCAAGGAGCTGCAGGCAGGTGTCCTGGTCTCAGTCGACAGGGTGCTGTCCAACTGTGGGGGAGCTGAAGAAGCCCTGTTCAAGGGCAAGTAGCTTCCAAGGAGCTGCAGGTGGGCATCCTGGTCTCGGTTGTCTGGGAGCCATCTGATCATGGGGGAGCTGAAGCAGCCCTGTTCAAGGGCAGGCAGATTCCAAGGAGCTGCAGGCGGGTGTCCTGGTCTCTGTCGGCTGGGTGCCATCCAACCGTGGGGGTGTTGAAGCAGCCCTGTTCAAGGGCAGGCAGCTTCCAAGGAGCTGCTGGTGGGCATCCTGGTCTCGGTCAGCTGGGTGCTGTCTGACAGTGGAGGAGCTGAAGCAGCCCTGTTGAAGGGCAGGCAGCTTCCAAGGATCTGCAGGCGGACTTCCTGGTCTCAGTTGGCTGGGTGCCGTCTGACTGTGGGGTAGCTGAACCAGCCTTGTTCAAGGACAGGCTGCTTCCAAGGAGCTGCAGGCTGTCATCCTGGTCTCGGTCGGCTGGGTGCCATCCAACCATGGGGGAGCTGAAGCAGCCCTGTTCAAGATTCCTGAATCCATGTTGTTGTTTGCAATGGATGTTGTATTTACAAAGATAGGTAACAATAATAATGTTAATTATTAAGCAAGTTTTTGTCTCAGCAGTAAATCCACCACTTTTATTAACTGGATTAACATACAGTGGCGTGAAAAAGTATTTGCCCCCTTCCTGATTTTCTCTGTTATTGCATATTTGTCACACTGGATGTTTTCAGGTCTTTAGACAGAATGTAATATTAGATAAAGGGAACCTGAGTGAACAAATAACACTTGTTTTTTTTTTTTTATTTCACTTATTTAATGAAAAAAAGTTAACCAACACCAATTGGCACACCATAAGAGAAAAGTAGTGCCCTTACACTTAATAACTGGTTACACATTTAGCTGCATGACTGCAACCAAACACCTCCTATAATTCAACATCAGTCTTTCACATCGCTGTGGAGGAATTTTAACCCTCTTCCTCCACAGAACTGCTTTAATTCAGTAACATTTAGTAGGTTTTCGAGCAGAACTGCTCGTTTCGGAATCCTACCACAGCATCTCTATTGGTTTAAGTCTGACTTTGGACTAGGCCACTCTAAAACTTTAATTTTTACTTCTTTAGCTCACTCTGTTGTAGATTTGCTTTTTGTGTTTTGGATCATTGTCTTGCTGCATGACCCAACTACGCTTCAGCTTCAGCTGACGGAAGGATGACTGGACATTCTCTTTAAGAATTTTCTGGTACAGAAGCAGAATTCATGGTTCCTTTAATTATAGCAAATCATCAAGTCCTTAGGCAGCAAAACATCCCCACACCATCACACTACCACCACCATATTTGACTATTGGTAGAAATTGTTCTTACTATGAGATACTGTGTTCTTGCTACTCGAGACATTATAGGATCCATGTTGTCCAAAAGTTCCACTTTGGACTCATCTGTCCATAGAACATTTTCCCCAAAAGGCTTGTGGATCATCCAGGTGCTTCTTGGCAAATGAGAGACGAGCATTTATATTCTTCTTAGTTAGCAGTGGTTTCCGCCTTGCTACTCCTCGATGAAGCCATTTTGCCCAGTCTCTTTCTGGTGTGGAGTCATGAACACTGCCTTAGCTGAGGCAAGAGAAGCCTGCAGTTCTTTGGATGTTGTTTTAGGATCCTTTGAGACTTCTTGGATGATTTTACACTCGCCCTTGAGTAATTTTGGCAGGCCAGCCCACTCCTGGGAAGGGTCACTACTGTTCCAAGTGTTCTCCATTTGGAGATTATGGCTCTCACTGTGGTTAGATGGAGTCCCAGAGCCTTAGAAATAGCTTGTAACCCTTTCCAGACTGATGAGGGCAACAAAATGTTTTCTGATCTTTTCAGGAACTTCCTTTGATCATGGCATAATGTGCATTGAATCTTTGTGCTAGCAATGTGACTCTGATGGTAAGGGCCAAAATAAGTGAGGTTTATATTGAGCAGGGCTGGCTGTAATCAAGCCTGGCTGTGTTCAATCAGCTGACTCTAATTATCCCTTTAATTGGGCTGAGTTAACTAGGGGCAATTACTTTTCACACAGTGCCAGTTGGTGTTGGTTAACTTTTTCATTAAATAAATGAAATAAGTAAAAAAAGTGTTATTTGTCCACTCAGGTTCCCTTTATCTAATATTATATTTTGTCTAAAGACCTGAAAACATCCAGTGTGACAAATATGCAATAATAGAGAAAATCAGGAAGGGGGCAAATACTTTTTCACGCCACTGTATCTCTGTGTTTCTCGGTATCCAGTGATGTAGGGAACTCAAATTAAGCAACTCGTATTTGAGAGACTCAATTTAAGTACCTGTTAGGACAGTGAACCTTGAAGAATAGTGACTGAAAGGAATAGCAAGGAGTGAGTATTACAATAGCAACATAAAATGTTGCAGAGAATTGTTGCTTGTTATTAAATAAAAAAAAACGTGCTAAGTGCTAAAACAAAACTACTGGTTACATGCCATGTGACAGCTACGGCTGTGAAACAGATCTACATAGAATAAACTAACAACTTTGCCTTCTTTGCTTTAGTCTACTGAATGAGGGGGAGTTGTGTATCAGGGAGTGTTGCCTAGCAACAGGATCCATACTGAGGAAGTGGGTGGTGTTGTAGTGCTCTGTAATAAAGCGGACTAAAGGAGTGTTAACTACATTTTTCTTTTGCTACTACCTGGATTAGTGCACAGACAATAGGATATGTGCATGACTAAATACTAAGACAACATTTATCTGTTAAATATTTGTAAAGCAAATCATTTACTTTGAACACATGACCGTGAAGAGTTACATCCGGGTCACCACACATAAATAGGAAGCCCCAAGTACGTGTCTTGGGTGCCTTGTTGGGAAGTATGGGATAGGAGCAAGACAATCAAAGAGAACATCATCATATAAGTGTCTCTTCTCGTAATAAACAAACCCTGTAACATTGCTTATCTAGAGGTCAGAGTTGGGTTACATTATCTAGGAGATTAAAATCAAATAAGAACCATAAAAAGTATGCAGGCCTATAGTCCATCTGATGATTTCCTAACAATCTGAAGCAATGATGGCACTATCATGAGGTGCTGTAGCTGTCTTATGTATACTGCTAAAGTTACAGCACTAAACACTGAAAACTATATACAGTAAAGCCTGCCAGGATGAAGCGCAGTGTCACAGGTTTACTGCATGACAAAAGGGATTAACTCCCATTGAAACTGCATTGTTTTCTGCAGTAACTCTGCTGCAGAATTCTGCAGTGCTGCACTTCATCCTGGTGGGCTTCACTGTATGTCAAAAATGTGCAGAAATGGGACAATTAAGGAGTGAAGTAAACTCTCTATGGGAGCATGCTGAGGGGAGCATGTTATAAACAATAAATAAAGCCCCAAAAGATAAGAGAAGGAGAGTAAAGCAGTTAGATATAAGCTCATCGAATGAAGAAGCTGAAAATGTACAAAATAAGGCAGACACAGTCGACACGGATCAGTTTGATTGGACCATAGTAGATAAAATGCCACCGAAAAAGGAGAGTCGAGCCCTAGAAAATAATAAACTACCTCTGTTTAACAAATATGTGCCCCTAACACCAAATGATGATACAATACCACATGCACCAAATGATACAACAGAAAGCAAAAATGTGCTAATGATAGGAGACTCTATACTATGAAAGACGGATAGTATAATCTGTGGGAGTGACAAAGCAAATAGAGAAGTTAACTGTCTACCAGGAGCATGGATAAAAGATGCAAAAAGCATCCTACCAAAGGTTGTAAACAAACAGGCAGGTAACCAAATGTTTGTAGTACACATGGGAATAAATAACATGGAAAAAGACCATGAAAAGGATATAGTTGAGGACATTATGGACCTGAGTAACATGATCAAGAGTGTGGGACAAAAGCCACAAATATTGGGACTACTTCCCAATCTCAATTGTAATAAGGAAAAAAAATACTATTCAGAGAATATATGTCAGATTACAAAATAGTTGTTTGGGTGAAGACATCACCTTTATAGATTCCTGGGAGACTTTTTTCCCAAAGAAAATCTACACCAGAAATGGACTACATCTGAGTAGCACTGGAGCTAAATCCTTGCCACTATGCTAAACAATAAACTCCCAGCAAAACATTTAAACTGACTGCAGGTGGAAGGATCTAGTTTGGGAACTATATCCGCAACAAGCCAACCAAAAACACAAAGCATACAAAAGTAATAATTAATAAAGAAGCAATAAATTGCTATCTAACAAATGCAAGAAGTTTTCAAAAGAAGAAAGAGGAATTAGAAGTAATGTTTGAGTCACATAATAAAATCAATATGGCATTTATAAATGAAACCTGGTGGACAGGAGATGATATATGGGGCAGGGAAATTCCAGGATATAATTTATACCATTTTGATAGGAAAGAGAGGGGGTTGCAGCATATATATCAAATAGAATAAAATCAACAAATATTTCAGAAAAAAATGAAAAGAAGAAGGTAGTGCCTTAGAATCATTGTGGATCAAAATTGAAACATGGTAAAATAAGAACATCATAATTGGTTTGTGTGACAGACCCCGAACTATAAATTATGAAACGTCTGAACAAATAAACAACAAACTTGAGAAAGTCTGTGATCTAGGTAGAGTGATATTTATTGGAGACCTAAACTTTACTTATATCCAGTGGCATAAACAGGAAGCAACCAAACAGCATGGTATAGCTTTTCTAAATATAATTAAACAATTAGAACTTGCTACCTTGTAAAGGAACCAACATGAGGAGATAACATTTTAGACTTATTCTTAACCACAAATGAAATTAACATCACAAGCTGTGAAGTCAAGCAACAACTAGCGAATAGTTAGCACAACAGTGTCATATGTTCTTTTCAAGAATGCATCCATATAGTAAGGGAGTATAAAGAGATTTATAACTTTTTTACACTACTAATCAATCTCGTATTCAGGAGGACATGGAAAAAATCAACTTGGATTGGATATCATATTAAGAAACACAACTGTGAGTGAAATGTGGGAAACTATTAAAAGAGAAATATTTATAGTATGTGATAGACATATAATGAAAATAAAGAAATACAACAGCAAAGATGTCAAGCCAAAATGGTTAAGAAAAAACATTAAAAAACTAATCAAGAAAAAACATCAACTTTATGTTAAACTAATAATAAAGACAGGTTCAGAAGATATAAGGTTGCAATACAAAAATGTCCAAAAGAAACGTAAACAATTGATTAAGAAGAACAAACAAAGCATGGAACGAAGTATAACAAACAATGCAAAAAAGAATAAAATGCAATAATTTTATGGCTATATAAACTCACTACATAAATTAAATCCTTGCTTATGTTCTATTGTTGTCGATAACCAATTTATTGTAGAACTGGAAGCTATGGCAAACAAATTTAACTCATATTTTGTCTCTCGGTTTCAAAAATCAAAACGCATTCTCAGTTGACATCCCAGTTAACACGGAAACTGAAATAATAATAATAACCACTGAATGCATCATAGAAACAAACTCTGGTCAGAGCTGAAATGGCTGTGGAGAGCTTTTTTGGGGAGGGGTGGCTTTTTCCCATTATTTCTAATGAATTTGCACAATGCAGATCTGCTGAGAGGCAGTTTCAATGTGGTCTTCCTTTTACACATTTTTACAATGTGTTTTCCTAGAATATGGCTGCTGATTGCTATATTTATAGTCTAGATAGTTCACAGAAGAAACGGCATCTCATTTTCAGTGGGGATCTACATCTACATAATATTAAGCTGCATTGCATGAAATCAGAACACACTAAAAACAGTATTTTACATCTGGACTAGGCTACCCTAAATAAATACATAGTAAAAATGATAAAATCATTACCCCACTGAAAACAAGATATTGCATCTAATCTGGGACATCCTGAGTAAATACAGTGCAAAAAATGTGTAAATGAAGATCCCTATGACAATGAGATGTAGCATCTTCCCTGCACTATCCAGAATACAAAATATAGGATAAGAAATATTTAAAGGAAATCTACTGTAAACTGAACATCACTGTGTTCACTGACATAAACAATTTCTTTATTGTTTTATAACAAATTTGATTGCTGTATTTATTTTGAATGTTGTGGTCATGAGGATGGTATGTACAATGTGTGTGTGTGTGTGTGTGTTTGTTGCAGTAGCTCAATATATTTTTCCCCCAAGTTGGCTATCTTTTCCTACTGTAAACTGAACATCACTGTGTTCCCTGACATAAACAAACAGTTTCTTTATTATTTTATAACATGTTAGATTGCAGTATCCATTTCAAATGTTGTGGCCATGATGATGGTGTGTACAGTGTGTGTGTGTGTGTGTGTGTGTGTATGTGTGTGTGTGTGTAGCTCAATATATTTTTTTCCAAAAAGCATAGTAAAAAATGTCTGCTGATTGCTATATATTTTGCCTGAGTAGTTCACAGAACAGCTGGCATATGTATGAGACAGTGCTTATCAGATAGTGTCTTGAGAGGTTAGAAACAACTGTAAATCTTTTTAGATTTGCTAGGAAAGGATGACATTTATGAGGTATGACTCTTTCTTGAAAGGCAATACCGGCCCAACTGAAGCTTGTAGCAAGAAAATGCTTAAATGCTAAGGGCAGGATTCATAAAGCAGATGCACTGGGTGCAAATGAGATGCACTGGTGCAACTTGGAAATGTGCCATGCAGCCATTCACAGACAGCATAGCTGCTCTGGCGCAACCCAGATGCGTTGCACTGAACAGGATGCACTGGAGACCGAAAGTAATATGTGGTGCATCTTGAGGGGGAGTGTAACTGCATATACAGCACAAAGCCATTCACAGAGCAAAATTAATGCACAAATAAGGAGCATCAACAGTGCAAGAAGCAAGTGTCTCATGTGGAGATAAGTATAAAAGAAGCAGACTTAAGTTCAAGCCTCCAGCAAGCTGACCACAGGATAGCAGCAGCAAGCAGGAGTAGAGCAGCAGCAGAAGTAAAGAATGGATGGAGCACCATTCCTGATGGTGGGAAGGTTAATGAGATGAGGAGATGGGTGAACCAGCAGTGTGGTGGCAGAAGGCACTGTAGGTGGCCAGATCCGCAGCGGTATCATGCTATACTGACGTTTGAACAGCTGACAGACACTGAAACAGTCAGCCGATATTGCCTGAACAGGGTTATTCTGAGGTAGCTCTGTGAGCTGTGCCATGACAAATGCAGATCTAGAAGTGGATTGCCATCTGGGAACAAGTGACCATCAAACAGTGTGGTTCACGTTAAACTCAGCTACAGAGTCAAGCCATACAAAAGTAAGGATACTGGACTTCAGGAGGGCTGACTTTGGCAAGATGGGAGAGTGCCTCAGAAAAGCACTAGCAAACAGGCTAGAAAGAGGGGTGGAGCAACAATGGGAAATCATCAAAACTGCCATCACAGAGGCAACAAGCCTTTGTGTGAAGCAAACAAACAAATCAAAATGAAAGAAAAAGCCACTATGGTTCTCAAAAGAGGTGGCGGGGAAAGTCAGGGAGAAAAAGATAGCATTCAGGAAGTATAAGGAAACATAGAAGGAGCAAGACAGAGCTGTACCAGTTGAGGCAGAAGGAAGCAGGGAGGAAGTCAGAATAGCAAGGCCCAAACTGAGAAAAGGATTGCCAACTCAGTTAAGAAGAGGGATAAAACCTTTTATAGGTACATCAGGGGCGTAGAAAGACAAAGGGAGGGATAGTGAGGCTGAATAGAATGAACGGTGGATGGGCAGAGGGGATTTTAAAAGCAGGATACTGCTCATATTCACAAAAAAGGAGGGGGAGGTGCCTAATCCAATTAACAGAAGCACTCTGGATAGGGGGGTCGATCCCACTCCTTTCACGGAAGAAAGGGTTCTGAAAGAACTCCTAAAACTGAAGGTGGACAAAGCAATGGGGCCTGATGGAATTCACCCCAGAATTCTAAAAAGAATTAAGGGGAGAACTAGTGAGACCACTTACTATCCTTTTTAACAAATCATGGGAGGATGGTGTGGTAACCGAGGACTGGATGAAGGCAGGAAACTACTGACCTGTCGGTTTGACCTCTGTGGTAGGGAAATTGATGGAATCACTTCTGAAGGAAAGAATTGTTGAGTACCTAGAGGCCAGTGGGGCACAGGACCCAAGGCAGCATGGGTTCACAGCGGGAAGGTCATGTCAGACGAGTCTAATTGATTTCTTTGACTGGGTGACCAAAGTAGTAGACCAGGGAGGGGCTGTGGACATGGCCTGCCTAGACTTTAGCAAGGCATTTGACACAGTCCCACACAAGATTAATAGTCAAATTAACCAGCCTGGGAGTGGGTCCCAGGGTGGTAGCCTGGGTAAAACATTGGCTGGACAACAGGACACAGAAGGTAATTGTAAATGGAGTCCACTCTGAAGAAAGAGGGGTTACTAGTGGGGTACCGCAGGGTTCAGTATTGGGTCCAGTCCTTTTTAATGTCTTTATAAGTGACATTGCAGAGGCACTGGAAGGAAAAGTATGCCTGTTTGCAGATGACACAAAGATCTGCAACAGGGTTGATACACAAGGAGGCATGGAAAGGATAAGAAGGGACTTGGCAAGGTTGGAGGAATGGTCAGAAGTATGGCAGCTAGGATTTAATGCAAAGAAGTGCAAAATAATGCACCTGGGAAACAAAAACATAGGGGAAGATTACACAATGGGGGGGAGGTAGTAACAAAAACAAAAAAGGAAAGGGACCTGGGGGTAATCATATCAGATGACCTTAAGGTTAGCAAGCAATGTGAGAAGGCAGTAGGGAGAGCTGGTTGTATACTGGGATGCATAGGGAGAGGCATCACCAGCAGAAAACAGGAAGTTGTTATCCCTCTGTACAGACAGTTGGTGAGACCCCATCTGGAGTACTGCATCCAGTTTTGGAGACCCCATCTCCACAAGAACATAGACAGGATAGAGGCAGTCCAGAGGAGGACAACTAGAATGGTGCAGGGTCTGCAAGAGAAGCCATATGAGGAGAGGTTAAAAGAGCTTAATATGTATACCCTTGAGGAAAGGAGGGAGAGTGGGGACATAATAGAAACGTTTAAGTACCTCAGTGGAATCAACAAAGTCCAAGAGGGTAGCATCTTTTAGAAAAAGAGACATGCAAGAACAAGGGGACATAATTTAAAGATGGGGGGGCAGTTCAGGGGCAATGTGAGGAAGTATTTTTTCACAGAGAGGGCAGTGGATGCATAGAACAGCCTTCCTGAGGAGGCTGTGGGGTCTAAAACTGTGGGATAATTCAAGGATACATGGGACAGACATAAGACAATTCTTGTGGCGGGTAGGAAGAAATAGGCTGTTGGTCAACTAGGATCTGCTGCTTATACTGTAGATAGGGAAATGGGCAGACTAGGTGGGCTAAGCGGTCCTTATCTGCCATCAAAGTCTATGTTTCTATGTTTCTATCTACTGGAAGAGGTCATGCCATATCAGTGGAGACCAAGGTGACAACAGCAATGTGCCTGCTCACCATGGGAACCTTCCTAAGGCCAACCAGAGACACCTCTGGCATCTCCTAGCTGTCCACATCCTGTTTCCTCAGACACTTCATCTCCACACTGCTCCCACATGCTTCAGAATTCATCCATGTTCCAAGCACACAGACAGAGTGGACAGAATCCATGCAGCAGATCCACAGGGTGACAAGCTTGCCAGGTGTCATGGGGCCATTGACTGCACCCATATGACAATCCTCATACCACCTCCTGATGATGCTATGACATATGCCAACCACATGGACTACCACTCAGTCAACTGGCAGGTGGTGTGTAATGCCACTGGGTGCATCAGCAATGTCTGTGCCATACACCCTGGGAGTATACACGGTGCCTTCATATGGCACCAGTCCACCCTTTGCCGCCGGTTTGAGACTGGGAACATACCTGAGGCCATCTTGTAGGTGGGTGGTGCAAGCAGAACTGCCTATAATCAGTCCACCATGGTGCATCAAATGAAGAGAGAGGGAGTGGGTGTGCAATTGCCAAGATACAAAATGTGCAGGGGGATGTGCACTGGTGGGGCAATGGAGCGGCGACACCAATGGAACAGTGCACACAGGGGGACAGTACAGCAGAATAGCAAAGCATGGGAGGTGGGGTACAGTGCAACAGCTGGCACAAGTGGCAGAGCAGAGCACACCACATGCAGCCATGCATGGTCAACCTCGGGCAGTTGTGGGCAGACAATGGGGAAGGGAACATCTGCGGGCAACCATGGCTGCGAGCATGGGCAGGTACAGGCAGACATTTGCAGCCTGGTGAGGAGAAGACCAGTTGGGAGGGGGATGTAGGTGGCCAGGAACAGTTGACATAGGGACCGGGGTGTACAGTTGGCAGTCACAGCAGTGTGCCATGATGCAGGGTGGAGGGCACTATGCACAGGTATGCAGTGGACTAACGGCCTGCTCTTGCTTCCAACAGGTGATGCAGCATGCTCCCTCCTACCCTGGCTACTGACACCCTTCCACCAACCTGAACAGAGGCCGAAGAGCAGTACAACAAGGCACACATTGCTACACATGCCATCATCAAGCATGTCTTTGGCATGCTGAAGATGCACTTCTGGTGTCTGGATAGGTTGGGTGGTGCCCTACAGTGTAGCCCAGAGAAGGCCTGTGGCATATTCCTAGCCTGTTGTATACTGCACAACATGGCCGTTGACCATGGAATCGCTGTCCAAGCTGAGGAGGGCAACAGTTCAGGGGAGGAAGATGAGGAGAAGGGACAAGGATGCAGTAGTCCAGGGGCGGTGTGATGGAGCACCACTGCCATGCTGAGACTCATTGCTGGTCACCAGGGCCCAGTGACACAGGGACACCATCGTGGAGGAGCACTTCAGGGACCACAGGTAAGTAACACAGGTGGGTAATACATGGCTGGCACCCCTCACACACACACACACACACACACACACACACACACAAACACCCAGATACACACCACAGAGCAGTCTACCACAACAGTGCTGCAGTGTAGCACACCCGTGAGGGTGACAATGCTGCACACACACACACACACACACACACACACATAGCAGTATCCACATGTCCAAGGGGCACAGTGTATGTGCTGATGATGGCATGGATCAGTGTACTGCTGCTGTCAGAAATACACAGCAGACACAGGAACACACTCATCACGCCCATGCCACACAGCACAACAATGGCGCACACAGACACACACATAGCACTGCTCAGGTGACCCACACAGGCAATGCACTGGGTAGGCGCATGCCACGCTGATTACCCCAGGCGCAGGTAGCCAGGTGAGTGGGTCACAAATGGTGCAGGCAGTGGGGTCATATGAGCTGTCACCCAGGCATCAATGGGAGGCACCACGGCCACCACTGACATGTGGGCAGCCACGCCCATGACCAGTGGTCACTGATGCAGTGCCACTGGCCATGGGGGGGCCAACACCCCTGGAGGGCTACTGCAGTGAGACCATGAATGGGTGCTCACTGGTGTGTTGGCCCATGATCCATGTTGGATACGGGGTTGATGTGGATGGAGAGGTGCGGTGATGACATCAGCAGCAATGGGTTTACCTGATGCCACCACCTGGGCATGTGTGAGGCACTCCTGGGGGTTTGGCTGGAGGCCTGCTGGCCACGTGGAGCACTGGTTGCACACCCTACCTTGGCAGCATGTGCAATCCGCTCCAGAGCTGCGATCATGCCTACCCACAGTAGGCATGTCTCTACCAACATGTGGGCATGCACATGGCCAATGTCTCATGTTCAATGGCCGGCAGCATCCGAAGGCCCCTGAGCTCTGCCTGTAGGAATGCCTGCCCCTCCATGGTGGCCCACAGGAGGTGTGCATGGCCCTCAATCTCATTGGCAGGTGAAGGCTCATGGGAGCAGTTCAGTTGGGCAGGTGGTGTGCAGTCCTGCTTCTGTGCATCCACTGTAGGCGGACATAGCACAGCAGACCAGGGTATGGGCAGGGATTGGGCTTGTGCAATCGCTGCATATCCAGGGATGTCTGTATCATGGGCCACCGACACCTGCATTGGAACCACAGCACCCTGCTGACCCATGCTGGTAGTCCCCACCACCACAGCAGCACCAGGCACATAGCCCATAGCAACCACCATCATGGACAGATGTACAGGACCTGTAGATGTGCCAGGGGCTGCAGAACCACCAATGCCTGCAGATGTCACCTGTACATGCACTTGTGTGTCATGCGCTCCACTGTTGGCCATGTCCCCCAAAAGTTGTGTGGTGTCAGGATCATCATCAGCATTACTGTATTCCCCCTGTGTACCAGATGCCAGCACCAGCAGAGCATCTGCAATGTACAATGCATCCCCTGGGTCATCGTTAGCCAAACCCAGGAATCCCTCCAGCCAAATGCCATCCTGCTTACTATCCATGGCACTACTTGCTGATTTTTTGGAAAGCCCTGCCACCACTGGTGTTGCATCCAGGGCAGCTGTGGTGTGTGATGGGCCCGGGACAGCACCATCCCAAGACCTGGCTGCTGCCCGGTGAAAAGGACCGGCATCATCTCTCTGCAGTGGTACTCTGCGGTGCACCAGACATGGCAGCACCCATAAAGTGTGATGGAGCTGCAACAGATAGAAGTATTGAATGGTTACAAACATGGGTGACAGTAGTGTTCAGTCAGGCATGTACAGGTGAACATACACATGTGCCAGTGGTGTGCCTGACATGCCCTGCAAATGGCAGTCAACATCCATTTTGCTGATGCAGCCATGCATTGGCTACAGACTGGACAGTCCCAGTGCCCAGACATGCTCCCTTGTTAATGTTTGGGACTGTGACAACACTCTGGTCACCACCCACTGGGATGGCAGCAATGGCGTGCAGAGGAACAGAACACCATGGCTCCCCCACCACCACATGCCCAGCATGTCATGTGACTGCACATTATGGTCAATGGATGGATCGTACAGAACCATGGTTGGTGCACACAGGCACATGGTCAGATAGTCACACACAGCAGGACTGTCAGGGCACACACACACACACACACACACAGATAGGCACATGTCCTGAGCATGTATGCTCACAGTGCTGCGATGGACTGCTGTCCATCTGGAAGCACCCTCCAGGAGCACCTTGCAGAGCTGCCTGACCCGTGCTGGCCACCACCAGTTCCTCTGTGGGTGTAAGGTGAAACATAGAAACAGAAACATAGACTTTGACGGCAGATAAGGACTGCTTGGCCCATCTAGTCTGCCCATTTCCCTACCTACAGGATAGGCCGCAGATCCTAGATAACCAACAGCCTGTTTCTTCTTACCCCCCACAAGAATTGCCTTATGTCTGTCCCATGCATTCTTGAATTCTCCCACAGTTTTAGACCTCACAACCTCCTCAGGAAGGCTGTTCCATGCAT
The DNA here is from genome assembly GCA_016271365.2 of Neoceratodus forsteri. Lineage (NCBI taxonomy): Eukaryota > Metazoa > Chordata > Ceratodontiformes > Ceratodontidae > Neoceratodus > Neoceratodus forsteri. Next base: position 865,048,529 of record CM057458.1, on the reverse strand, counting down.
CAAATACCCTCTCAGTGAAATAATACTTCCTCACACTGCCCATGAACCCCCCCCATCTTTAAATTGTGTCCCCTTGTTCTTGCACGTCTCTTTTTCTGAAAGATGCTACCCTCTTGGACTTTGTTGATTATACTGAGGTACTTAAAAGTTTCTATCATGTCCCCCCTCTCCCTTCTTTCCTCAAGGGTATACATATTAAGCTCCTTTAGTCTCTCCTCATACGGCTTCTCTTGCAAACCCTGCACCATTTTAGTTGCCCTCCTCTGGACTGCCTCTATCCTGTCTATGTCCTTGCGGAGATGGGGTCTCCAGAACTGGACACAGTACTCCAGAAGGGGTCTCACCAACTGTCTGTACAGAGGGATAACAACTTCCTGTTTTCTGCTGGTGATGCCTCTCCCTATGCATCCCAGTATACCCCCAGCCCTCCCTACTGCCTTCTCGCATTGCTTGCTAACCTTAAGGTCATCTGATATGATTACCCCCAGGTCCCTTTCCTTTTTTGTTTTTGTTACTACCTTCCCTCCCCCCACATTGTGTATTCTTCCACTGGGTTCTTGTTTCCCAGGTGCATTATTCTGTACTTCTTTGCTTTGAATCCTAGCTGCCATACTTCTGACCATTCCTCCAACCTTGCCAAGTCCCTTCTCATCCTTTCCACGCCTCGTTGTGTATCAACCCTGTTGCAGATCTTTGTGTCATCTGCAAAGAGGCATACTTTTCCTTCCAGTACCTCTGCGATGTCACTTATGAAGACATTAAAAAGGACTGGACCCAATACTGAACCCTGTGGTACCCCACTAGTAACCCCTCTTTCTTCAGAGTGGACTCCATTTACAATTACTTTCTGTGTCCTGTTCTCCAGCCAATGTTTTACCCAGGCTACCACCCTGGGACCCACTCCCAGGCTGGTTAATTTGACTATTAATCTTTTGTGTGGGACTGTGTCAAATGCCTTGCTAAAGTCTAGGTAGGCCATGTCCACAGCCCCTCCTGGTCTACTACTTTGGTCACCCAGTCAAAGAAATCTATTAGATTCGTCTGACATGACCTTCCCGCTGTGAACCCATGCTGCCTTGGGTCCTGTGCCCCACTGGCCTCTAGGTACTCAACTATTCTTTCCTTCAGAAGTGACTCCATCACTTTCCTTACCACAGAGGTCAGACTGACAGGTCTGTAGTTTCCTGCCTCTGTCTCGGTCCCACTTTTGTGAAGGGGAATCACATCCGCCTTCCTCCAGTCCTCGGGTACCACACCATCCTCCCATGATTTATTAAAAAGAGTAGTCGGTGGTTTCACTAGTTCCCCCCTTAATTCTTTTAGAATTCTGGTTGAATTCCACCAGGCCCCATTGCTTTGTCCACTTTCAGTTTTAGGAGTTCTTGAAGAACCCTTTCTTCTGTGAAAGGACTGGGATCGACCCCCCTATCAAGAGTGCTTCTGTTAATTGGATTAGGCACTTCCCCCTCCTCTTTTGTGAATACTGAGCAGAAATATTCATTCAGTATCCCTGCTTTTTCACTGTCCCCCTCTGCCCACCCACCGTTCATTCTATTCAGCCTCACTATCCCTCCCTTTGTCTTTCTACGCTCGCTGATGTACCTATAAAAGGTTTTATCCCCCTTCTTAACCGAGTTGGCTATCTTTTCCTCAGTTTGGGCCTTTGCTATTCTGACACACCTGTCTGTGGCCCACCCTCTCTCCTACTCAGGGAGGCCTCTATGTGCGCCACCTTCTCCTTGGTTTTCTGCCTCTCGTCATTCAGGTGCTTTCTGCATTCCTGGGGCATCCTGTTAAACTTCCTGAAAGCACTGAAATGCCATGCCGCAGACTTCCAGCCCTCATCCTGCAGCTGTCAACTGCCATTTCTACTAGACAGGATGTCCTTGCGCAGCATGTATGCCTCAATTAGTGCCCTATCCTCATCACTAGTGAAATTGAGATGTCTGCGTCCAGTAGCTGTGTTCTTTCCACACATGTTGGTTTCTGTGGGTGAGAACATGCAACCATTAGAACATGACAGGTAGCTCTGGATATGTGCAGGCATGGTGTCTGACTGCTGCAGGGTCATAGCACCCTGTCTGCAGACCACACATTCACCTGCCGTGCATTACTGGAACAGAATCTGGGACTGTCAGGGACAGCTGTGCATTGGCAGTATCAGTTCTGTAGCAGTGGTACATGTAGCTGACATGTCCTGCAGATGTGACTGGTGTTGCTTGACATGTACCACTGGATGTTGGTCCGGACTGCAACACACACATGTCAGCTTTCTGTGGTCCCATGCTACACCACTCACCAGCAACATCCCTGCTCCCCTACAAGCCAGATCTAGTATGGACAGTGGGACACTGTGGGGCACTCACTGGGATGTGCCTGTTGACCAACAACAGGCATGGACCATGGCTGTATGTCCTAGGCCTCACACTGTCCTTTTGTGCTGCCACACTGCCTTTTGAAGAATGTAAACAAACCTACCTTCAAGGATGCAGTTCTGTATTTGTCTGCTGCTGTTTGCTGTCCCTTTGTTGCCTTACACATGTGTGCACCTGTGTTACTGCACACACACGCAACCAGCCCCCCTGACATGGCAGCCTCACTGTGCACCCTCCTTGTTGCCTGTGGCATGTGGGTGGGCATTGTGTCATTCTGCCTTTCTCAGTGCCCCTGCTATGTATGTGGTACATGTGGGATGCATCTGTTGTGCTGCTGCCCTGTTATTGTGTGGCTCTGGTTGCAGTCCACATTGGTTGTGGGCATCTTACACCTGTGTGATGAATGGCACTCTGCCTGTCCACCATCGTGCCTGTCCACTGGTGTGCCCCTGAGTGGCATCCCCTTTCTCCATACCACTGGGTTCCTGTGCAGGAGGCCATGTCCTGGGGACACCTCCATGCTGCATGGTGCCCCTAGCAGCTGTGGCACACCTTGATAGGCACCCCTGGGCTTGTCATATGTACCAGTTGGACTCCTGTGTGGGGTGTGTCAGGTGCTTCTGGATGCTTCTCTGTGTGCTTTCTCTGTTCATCTCTTTTGCTGTGGCCACTGTCGGGCCCTTTGGCACTCTGGCGATTTCCTGCAGGTGTGTTTCCCTGCATCCTTTATGCCACTACAGGTTCCCCCATTGCTCTTTTGTTCCCTGCTGACTTGCTCCATATTCACTGTTTTGCTGCCCTAGGTGCTTTGGAGCATCCCTGTTGTGCTGGGGCATCTCACGTTGTGCTGTTCTGCATCTGTGCGATTCACAGTTAGGATGCACACAGTGCATCTTGCGGCACATCTTTCTGTGAATTGCACTGTCTGTGGTCGGCACATCTCATTTGCGCCCAGTGCATCTGCTTTGTAAATCCTGCCCTAAGTATTTAAATCTGAAAGTTGTTGCATTTCAAAGGGGTAAACAAATCTTCAGTTTAATAGGCAACCAATATTTAACAAGCTGTTTCAGTTTCCTAATGGCCATCTGATAAACAGTTTGTAGTTATGTCTCCAAACATTCTAAATAGAAAGAAGGGAGTATTTTATTTAAATTGGCATAGTGATTTTTAGATGTGGAAGGATACATTGAAAACTCCAAAATATGTGTTTCATGATACTCCATTTTTCCAGCTACAGACAGCAAGATGGCTATAGGCTCCCCCCCCCATAGCCATAAAAATAAACAAGCTAAAAAACACATACTCAGCTGGACCAAACAATATCTCTCCAAAAATTTTAAATATCGTATTCCCTCATATTGCAACCCCACTAAGAATCTTGTTCTGTGAAACATTAACTCAAAATGAGGTACCACCCGATTGGTTATCAGCAACCATGGTGCCAATTCACAAAAAGGGAAGCAGGGCAGATCACACAAACTTTAGACCTACTGTATTAGTTTAACATCCATTCTTGGAAAGATAATGGAATCCACCCTGAAATATATAATAAATTTGCACATAGAATGTGGTAGTGTAAGAGATAGAAATCAGTATGTGGTTATGTCAGCAGATCATGTGTGACTAATATGTTGTATTTCTATGGAAAGATATCAGCAGCTCTGGATAGAGGCGCCCCAGTTGACAACATCTACCTTGATTTTGCAAAGGCATTTGATAAAGTCCCACACTGTGATATTATACAAAGTTTGTTAGACATGCAGTACATATTGACCACAGAATTGTGAAATGGGTTGCGGTTTGGTTGGGGGATAGAACACAGAGGGTCAATATAAATGGCTATTACTTGACCTCTGTACCAGTGATGAGTGGGATGCCACAGTGATCAGTCCTGACACCGTTGCTGTTTCAGATATCTATGTCCAGCATGGGTTAGCATGCAACTAACCGAGTAAGCAAATATGCAGATGATACAAAACTTGCGCGTATAGCTATCAATTATGAAGACATAGCCACTATCCAAGTAGATCTAGACAACATCCAGAAATGGGCAAACACTAAGGGGCTGAGTTTTAACATGGATAAGTGTTATGTTATACATTTGGGGAAACATAACAAAAAAGGAACGTATCTCCTAAATGGACTTCCTCTCAAAGAATTACATAAAGAAAAGGATCTAGGAATAGTAATTAATGACAACCGAGCTTATGATTCCCACTGTAATAACCAATTGGCCAATGCTAAAACAATACTATGGACCATAAAATGAAATTTCCAAAGTAGGAGTGAACATGTTATAATGCCCTTATATAGATCATACATCAGACCATTGTTAGGTTATGGTAGCCCAGTGTAGGGTCCAATTACAAAAGGAAGTAACGATATAATAGAAAAAAATCAGAGACAGTCCACTAAAATGATACATAATCTTAAAAATCTACAGTGCCATGAGTGCTTACAGAAATTAAACCTAATGTCTCTTGAAACTAGGAGAATAAGGGGAGACCTACTATTATGTTATGACATAATGCAAGATAATTACGTTTTCATCGAATTGGACTTGGAATTTAAAAATGATTAAATGGGCACTAGGGGCCATTCCTTAAAACTAAGGCCTAAAAGATTTAACACAAACAAAAGGAAGGCCTTCTTCATGCAGAGGGTGGTGAACCATTGGAGTAGACTGCCATTGGAGGTTACAATGTGTAAGAACAAACAGCAATTTAAAAAAAGATTAGATTCTTATATCTTAGATGGAAACCATTTAACCTATTATGGGTGAAATGACAGGAGCACACATTGGCCAACCGCCTTCTAAGCTCCTTACTCCTTAGTATCTACCTTAATATATGTAGTTGTGGCCCTTGTTGTGATCCATGTAGTGTACCATCACCATGTTTGAGTTTCAGCTATGTACACTCGCTGTGAAGGTGATTGCTGTTTTGCAGTCACCGTTATGAAATGGAACCATTTTTCTCATATTCCCTCTCCCTGTAATAATGGTTGCTACTGCTGTGTCTTTACTATGGCTCGGAGAGCAAGCAAGTGACTACTTTTGCACGTGTTATCAATGCTAGACACAGTGGCCAGCTGGCTTGAAAGACTGATCTCTGAGTGTCAGGAACCCACCCTTGAAACAGAATGTCTCATTCACATCATCTGCTTGATTCTTGCCAGTTCCAATGGCAAGAGACCTGGGTTTGGATGAGAGCTTGTTACCCAGGATGGCAGCATGGGGTACCATTAAGCAGTCCAACACATGATAGGGCTACTCACAGACCTTAGTAGTGCAGAAAGCAATACCATGTCTATGCAGAAAACAGGGGACCACACACTCACTCTACCCATGTAAACACCATCCACAAAACGATGATGTCATATAAAAATATTTTATTTTACTTAACGTCTAGACTGAAAGTACAGTTGGGAATCCAACCACACTTAGCTCCCTCAGCACCTAAACACATTCTGTACCTGTACCAGGTACGTTGTAGAGGGACAAAAAGTACCTGGGAGTGATGTCTGTATTTGCACTCGATGTAAATGAAATAACATTTTTTTATACTTCGTTGCCTTTTTGGACAGTATTTACTTGGGTGTAGTGAGTACAAGGCCCAGTGTTTTATGCATACCACCAAGCAGGCAGTCCACTGCCCTTTCATATTAAAAATAATCTGATACACAGATGGTGACAGTAGATAAGGACCATGTGGCTCACCTAGTCTGCCCCTTTTCCCTACCTAATGCATTACCACAGACCTTAGTTGATCTGAGGCCTACCCTCTCTTCCCTATTGCTAGATAATTCTTATGCCTATCCCATGCATTTTTGAATCCCCCTACTGTTTTGCCCCCACCACCTCTCCAGGGAGGCTGTTCCAAGCATCCAATACTCTTTCTATGAAAAGTACTTCCTCATGTTGCCCCTGAGCCTAACCCCCTCTAGCCTCATAACATGCCCCCTTGTTCTTGTACACCTTCTTTTCAGAAAGATGCTACCCTCCTGTACCTTGTTTATAACTCTGATGTACTTGAATGTCTCTATCATATCCGCCCCCCCCCATCTCCTCTATGGAATTTATATTGAGGTCCTCTAGTCTTTCCTCATATGACTTTTGGTGCAGTAATTGCACCATTTTTGTTGCCCTTCTCTGGACTGCCTCTATTTTGTCTATATCCTTCTGCAGATGAGACTCCAGAACTGGACACAGTACTCCAGATGAGGTCTCACTAGTGTACAGTGGCATAACCACCTCTTTCTTTCTGCCAGTGATACCTCTCCCTATGCACCCTAGCATCCCACAGGCTCTCTCTGCAGCCTTCTCACATTGTTTGGATACCTTTAGGTAATCAGATATGATTACCCCAAGGTCCCTTTCTTGACTGGTGGCTGTCAGTACCTCCCCCTCCATATTGTACTCCTTCATTGGATTTCTGTGTCCCAAGTGCATTATTTTGCACTTCTTTGCATTGAATCTTAGTTGCCACACTCCCGACCACTCCTCAAGCATGTTTAGATCCTTTCTCATTTTTTCCACCCCACCTGGAGTGTTGACCCTGTTGCAGATCTTAGTGTCATCTGCACAGAGGCATAATTTCCCCTCCAGCACCTGTTACTTATGAAGATATTAAAGAGGACTGGCCCAGCATGGATCCCTGTGGCACGCCGCTGGTCACCCCCCCAGATTGAACGCCATTTACCATCACCCTCTGTGTCCTGTCCCTCAACCAGTTTCTGACCCAGTTTACCACCTTGGGGTCTACTCCCAGGCTGTCCAACTAATTTATTAACTCCTATGTAGGACAGTGTTGAAGGCCTTGCTGAAATCTATGTAGGCCACATCGGTTCCACCAAGCCGCATCAACCCCGAAGCTGCCGACATGCGGCTTGGCGACATCCCTAATGTTGACAGTAGAAATTTCACCTGTCAGACATTGTGGGTTTTCTATCAAGGGGCTGTGCCCCTCATCCCCCATTTCTATATAACAAACTTTGAGTCAGAGTTTGTTAGAAATGAGAGTCGTGTTAAATGGTGACATTTGCCTGCAGTCCATCTGGCGATAATCTGAAACCTGTTGAGATTGTTGCTGTGATGGGATTCCTCACTGAAATATTGCTGTTTTACCGGCATACCAGCCACATCCACTGCCCCTCCCCTATCTTGCTCCCTGGTCACCCAGTCAAAAAAATCTATAAGATTTGTTTGACAAGACCTCCATGCTATGAATCAATTAATTTCCCTACCACTGAGGTCAGTCTGACTGGCCTGTAGTTGCCAGCCTCCTCCCTGTTCCCACTTTTGTGGAGAGGGACTACATTTGCCCTCCTCCAGTCCCTAGAACCACCCTTGTCTCTATCAATTTGTTGAATAGGGCTGTTAGAGGTGCTGCCAGCACCTCTCTAAGTGCTTTTAATATTTTGGGATGTGTTCCATCCAGCCCTATAGCCTTGTCCACTTTCAGATTCAAGAGTTCCTTTAGGACTCTTGCCTTCATAAATGGGCTGGTGTCTGCCTCTTTCCCTCTGGTGCTTCTAGACCCCAATAGTGGTCCTTCTCCTTCCCCTTCTTCTGTGAATACTGAACAAAAATATTTGTTCAGGATTGTTGCTTTTTCTATGTCCCGCTCTGCACACACCCCTTCCTCTCTTTTAAATCTCACAGTCCCACCCCTGATCTTCTTTCTACCACTAATGTGCTTGAAAAAGGTCTTGTCTCCTTTCTTAATTGCCTGGGCTATTGTTTCCTCAGTTTGCACCTTTGAGCTCCTGACTGCTTTCCCTATCTCCCTCTGCTTTTCCAGATACAGTTCCCTGTCTCCCCGCGTTTTTCCTTGTACAGTACCTCCTAAAAGCTAGCCCTGCCTCTCTTACCTTCCCGTCCATGTCCTTTGAGAACCATAGTGTTTTTTTCTTTCTCTTTGTTTTGCTTACTTGCCTAACACAAAGGCTTGTTGCCTCTGCTGTTGCTCCCTTAAAGTTAGCCCATTGTTTCTCCACATCCCCACCATCTTCTTTCCCTTCCAGGGTTTCCTTGATATGCTCACCCATTTCTGAAAAGTCAACTCATCTGATAGCTCTGTGGGAGAGTGGACACAGCTGAAGGGATACAGGACCTACAGTTAGACCTGGAAAAGCTAGGGAGGTGGTCCAGGATCTGGCAGCTTGGCTTCAATGCTGAGAAATGCAAAGTTCTGCATATTGGAGCTAAGAATCCTAGGACAGAGTACTACTGGGTGGAGTCAGAGTATCTGCATCAGAGGAGGAGAAGGACCCGGGAGTGATGATCACTAGTGACCTGAAACACTCCACGCAGTGCAAGAAAACAGCAGCAAAGACAAGCAAGATGCTATGATGCATATCTAAGGGGATCAGTAGTAGGAAAGAGGAGGTTATACTGCCCTTGTACAGGTGACTGGTAAGGCTGCATCTAGAGTATGGAGTCAAGTACTGGTGCCCACACCTCAAAAAGGACATTAACCTGCTGGAGAAGGTCCAGAGGAGGGCTACAAAGATGACAGCTGGTCAGCAGGGTAAGGCATACGAGAAGAGGTTGAGGGCACTGAACACATACTCCCTGGAAGACAGGAGAGAAAGAGGGGACATGACTGGAACCTTCAAATACTTGAAAGGGATAAATAATGGTACATAAGGCAACCATAACATGAGGGGGAAGTCTTAAGCTGGAGGGTGGGAGGTTTAGGAGGGAGGTCAGGAAGCACTTCTTCACAGAGAGGGTGGTGGACATTTGGAATGCACTGCCAGAAGAGGTAATCTCATTGAAGATAGTGGGAAGCTTTAAGAGAGTCTGGGACAGGAATATGGGGAGGGTAAGGGTCATGGGCAGGGAGGATGGGAGGAGTGGGGAGAGGAGGCAGGGACATTAGCCCAAGCTGTGGACCCTGCAACATGAGCAGACTTGATAGACCAAATGGCCTTCTGCTGGCTTCTTTGTATGTTCACATGTGTGTGAGTATGAAATCCAGGACCCTTGTTTTCATGTGGTTTGACTCCTCCACTGTTCTCACACTGAACCACACCATACGATGATCACTGGACTCCAGGTGGCTACCCACCATTACATCGGTGACTCTGTCCCCATTGGTGAGTACCAGGTCCAATATTGTTTCTTCTCTGGCGGGTTCCACCACAAGCTGCTTGAGGCACCCCCCCTTGCAGGGCATCTAGGATGCCTCTGTTCCTGGCTGTGGCTGCAGCCTGGGTGCTCCAATCACACATCAGGCAAATTGAATTCTCCCACCAGCAGCACTTCATCTTTGGCTGTCATTTTGTGAATGGTTAGTACTCTATCCATCTCCTCCCCTTATGCAGGAGGTCCATAGATCATGCCTGTGTGAATGGCAATGCCATTTCCTGTCTCCAGGGTGACCCACAGTGCTTCCACTCCCTCCTGCATTCCCTGAACATCAGTTGTTTCATTTCCCTCCCTGATGTAGATAGCCACCCCTCCACCCTTTTTTTCCACCCTCTCTTTTCTAAATAGAATGTAACCTAGTTTAGCTATATCCCATTCATGGTTCCCCATATACCATGTCTCAGTAACAGCAACAATGTCCAGGTCTGCATCTGCCATCCAGGCCACTAGGTCTGGGATGTAATTTCCCAGGCTGCGGGCATTCGTGCACATAGCCTTCCAAGTTCTGCAACCTCCTCTTCTAGTAGATCCCCTCCTATCCCCATGTCTTTCCTCTCATCCTCTCCTGTTTTACTTCCATTCTTCCTTGTATCTGCCATTCTACCTATCTCAGTTTTAGATCAGATAATTCTGAATCTGGATCTGGAAAATATTTTTTGATTTTATAATTTTACTGTACGTTTAACACTATAAACTTTATGCCAGCAGCCATGATTATTAGAGTTAAGACAGGATGCAACAATACAGTGTTACCTACTGTATATATTAATGAAATAGAAATAGCGAAAAATGCTTCTTGATGTCTTTGCCTCTCTTCTTGTGAACAGCTGTAATTACAGTAGATATCTACATCTGCCTCCCTCTAGCATCACTTCATAACCCCTCCTTCTCCCTGGCTTCTGTTCCTGTTTTCGTGGAAGCATGCTGCAGTCATTCCCCTCCCCAAAGGTGGCTCCCCCTCTGATCCTGGGAACTATCCCTCTATCTCTCTACTTCCAACCCTAGCAAAAGTCCAAGAACATGTGGTTCTTTCTCAACTTTCTCCTTTTCTTGACTCGTCCTCCTTCCTCATGCCTTTCCACTCTGGATTTCGTAAATTCCGCTCCACCTCCACCTACCTACACAAGCTGACTAACTTCATTCTGTCTGGCATGGATCAGGGCCTAATCACTTCTGCAATGTTTGTCAGTCTGGCCAAAGCCATCAAAACTGTAGCCCACCCTCTTCTCCTTGCTAAGCTCTCAGTTGCAGGTCTCTACTCCCAAGCCACTAAGTGGTTCTGCTCTTGCCTTTGGGGCATAACCTGTCCTATCTTCTCCCTATCAACACTGGAGTACCCCAAGGATTGGTGCTTGGTCCCATTCTCTTTTCCATTATTCTTAATAGCATCCCTTCTGCCAGTACATCTGCATCAATTGATGTGTATGGAGATGATACTGTCTTATATGCCTCTGGCTCCTCCCCTGCTGATTTGATGACCAGACTTCAGCTCCACTTGGACAACATCCAGCTCTGATTCACTCCAATCAGCTGTCACTAAATGCAAAAAAAAAAAAAAAAACAGTCTCTATGACCTTGGAACCAGGCAAAGCTGATTCTATGTGATGTGGGCCATCATGAATGGCGACATCTGAGAAGAAGGACTTCAGGGAGGTGAAAACAATTTCACCACCCCTGACAACCCCGCAGATGGAAAAACAGAACTGGGACTAAAATACTTGCATTCTGTGGGGCTGCACCCCCACTCCCACACCATGTGGGAGGCTTTGCCACCTCCTTATGAGGATTCTCAACCCCAGAGGGGTGAATGTCGGGGGCAAGGAAAAAATAGTAAGATTCTGGGTCAGGCGCAAGAAAGAAAAGCACAGTAGCGCCAGGACGCAGACCCAAACCCAGAACCCCAGCACTGCAAATGGAGGCCAACCCCCAATGCCACAGGGCAGCTAGGCAGCTGACCACAGCGCCACCCCCTACGTCACCTCCACCCCCTCCAAGGCCATGATCACCGTGCTCACTCTGCCCCCCGTGCGCATGTACATGTAGCGACATCCTGTCGCTAGGGTCGCCCACCCCACCACATCCTTTCACCCTTCCTGCCGCCTCGCCTTTCAGGCTTTTGCCCATATCGCGTCACCGTTTCGGACAGCACCATGATTCAGGCACCCACCTCACGTGCTACCCAAAAGCTCACTAGACTCCCTGCCCTCCCTTCCCCTCCTTTCACACCCTGGATAGATCCCTTTTTGATGATGTCACTTCCTTCAAGTACCTTGGGGTGTGGCTTGGCTATCATCTGGATTTCTCTGTTCATGTGGACTCTATCCACAAAAGCTCCACCCTGAAATGGGCACCTTGTACTGGAACCAAAGTCGTATCCCCCCGCCGGTGCACAGAGAATGATTCTCCATATTTTTGACTATGGAGACACCATAAATTCCACCCTGGCCAGACTGGACACCCTCTATCACTTCTTCTGCCAATTTGTTCTTGACTGCCCATATCTAACTCACCGCTGCACCCTCTACACCTCATTCTGCCATCCCTCCCTCCGAGACAGATGCCTTGCACGTGTTTCCTCCCTTATTGCCAAGTATTGGCTGAGCTCCCTCCCCTCCTACCTCTTATCTTTACTCTCATCTTTACTCTCATCTTCTCCTTCCTCCTCCAACTTCAAAGCTCTGGCCACTGGACCCTTGCACTCCCTTCTAAATCGTCTTCTGCTGGCCTAGTTGCATTATCCTTCCACCTCCCTAAGCTCTGGAATGCCCTCCCCATCTTCACTGCCACCTCTTCCATGTCCCACTCTTACCTCCTCCATTACCTCACTGCTCCCTCTTGTACCTGCCCCAACCTCCCTCTCCCTTCACCTCCACCTCCCCTCCTCTCTCCTTTCCTTCTTCCCTCCACTACTTCTCCATCCTACCTCCCTTTCAATGCCACTTGTCCTACTCCCTTCCTTCCCCTCTCCTTTAACCCACCCTACCCCTCCACTCCTCCTTCTTCCCTCTTCCATTCCTTCCCCTCCCATTATCCTCTCTGTAATCTACCATTGCCATGTGTGGAGCTTCTGCCTAGATGGATGCTTGTTGTTTATACTGCACCTAAGTTTCCTTACTGCAATTACCACTGTTCTTGCTTTGTCTATTTACACATTGTAACTTCTATATACCATTCCTTGTATAATATTCTGTTTTGTTTTGTATATACTATATAGACCACTAAAGCAGTACGTAAGGTTAGAGGGATGTTGGGGTGTATTAGTTGGGGTATTGCAGGTCATAAGAGGGAGGTAATAATCCCTCTTCACAAGACACTGGTTAGGCCCCATCTGGAGTACTGCATGTAGTACTGGAGACCACACCTTCACAAGGATATTAGCCAAATTGAGGCAGCCCAGAGAAGAGCAACCAAAAATGTTGCAGGAACTGCATCAGAAAACATATGATGACAGATTAACGGAGCTCAATATGTATACCCTAGAGCAAAAGAGGGAAAGATGTGATATGATTGAAACATTCAAACATCTTAATGGCATTGACAAGGTGAAAGACTCTAACATGTTTTAATATAAGAAAAATAGCAGGACAAGAGGACACAGCATGAGATTAGAGGGAGGTTGATTAAGGGTAATGTGAGGAGGTTCTTTTTCACTGAAAGGGTGGTGGATGCATTGAACAGCCTACCTCAGGAAGTGGTGGATATGAATACAGTGCAGGAGTTCAAACAGGCATGGGATAGGCATATGGGAGCAATACAAACGAGTATGAATAGATAGGCCATTGACAGAGTAAAGGCCTATGGCACATTCATAAGCTAGAAAAAATGGGTAGACTGGATGGGCCTTGCGGTCCTTATCTGCTGTCAGCTTCTATGTTTCTATGTTTCTATTGTATAGTCTGTTTGTTTACGTTTTGTATGTATTATGTAATTATCGCACATTACCCCTCCCACCAGGACGCATCTGGAAACAAGCTTATTCTTAGCTCAGTATATCTTTTCTGGTAAAACATTTGAAACAGATAGTACTTAATCAACCAGAACAGCTGCTGTTGCACTGTACATCAGGCAGTAGATAAGGTGATAGAAAGTGATGTATTTATGTACCTCCCACCCCCAAAAGGCTAGATGCCTCTCCAGAATAATGCAGTCAGACCCACTGGCTTTGCAGAACAAGGCTAAGAGACCACAGTCCATTAAAGGACTCCTGCACTCGCCAAAAATGTTAAGAAGTTACATTGACATAGCCGACCAGTGGCACTGAGAATTGAGGTGCTGGACATCATACCTCGTGCCACGCCGGTGACCCATGGTACGGGCCACTGGTGATCAGTAGGGGAGGAAAAGTATTGAGCATCCAGAAGACTGCTCTCCTTCTCCGGGAAGGGGGGTGTTTCAGTGTTGGTGCCTGTTTGCCTCCTGGTGGAGGCTGGGGGACAGGGTGCCATGCTGCAGCAGGGAGGAACTGGGTCCAGATGCTTGGAGGTGAGTGTGCATGGAAGTGTGCACTCTGGCGGCCACGCTGGGACAGACGTCGAATTAGTGCTGCAGTGTCTTGCTCTGTTTTTCATTTTATCTTTTTTCATTTGATTTCCATTTATTCTACTTGTTTTGTGGCACTTTCATGCTTAAATCGGGGCCATATATGTTGAATGACATCGTGAGATGTCAATAAATGCCGGTCAGTAAATGCTTTTGCCCGCTACTTTTTAGGTGGGACCTTTAAGGAATCACCAAGATTTTATTTCATCGGTGTGAGTAATCCGGTGCATCGTGGGCTGCTGTGGAGATTTGTATGTGGCACCGAGGTGGCTTTGACAGCCTAATTTTTGCAAGTCGGCTGTTACGGTAATTGGGATGAGGACTGTGACGTGACTGGGGCCGGTGTAAGACAGTCATGGTCCTGGCATTATAGGGGTCATTGCTCTGTGCCCTTCTGGTTTGGAACGCCTGCTTGAACTGGTGTGAGAGGTTTTTTTTTTCTTATCGTAAACCTGTGAGTTTTCCCCTGAAGTCACTTGTTTTGGATACTGGGAATTACCTGAGGAGTTTGCTGCTGTGGACTAAAAGAAGATGTGGTCAGTCAGATTGCTATATCTGGAGGATTAATTGGAGATGACCTGGTAAAGGAGCTGTTCAGGGAGGACTGCTCCATACCTTTTTCTACAATCCGGTGTTGTTTAATATTTGTTTCAGGGCTCTGACTTTTGCTCTATTCAATTGTGAGACGGTATGGGCTGAGGTTTCATTGTTATGTGGATGATACCCAGCTATACCTGTCCTTTGCACCCAACCAGGAAGGAGCTATCTTAGTATTTAATGGCTGCCTCAATGAAATCCAGGATTGGATGAGGTCCAGCTGGCTGAAGTTGAACTCTGGGAAGATGGAGGTGTTGGTATTGGATCCAGATTGTCAGATAGGGGGACCTGGGGCCGGCTCCCCATCTGGATTGTTTTTTGGGGATGTCGAGCTACAGGTCTCTGAATGGGTGCGATACCTGGGGGTGATATTAGATGCGGGGCTGACTCTTCAGTCCCAGGTGTCAGTGGTGGTTAAGTCATCTTTCTACCATCTAAGAAACATTGCTAGGATCAAGCACCTTGTTCCGTCCGGTGATCTGCCAACTTTGATCCATGCCTTTGTGACCTCACGCCTAGACTATTGCAACTCGTTTTACTTTGGGCTTCCGGGGGTTGATATCCACCACTTGCAGCTGCTGCAGAATTCCGCAGTTCAGGTGTTGATGGGTATCCCTAGATCTTCCCATATTACACCAGTGCAGCGGGAACTGCACTGGCTGCCAGTTCAGTGGCAGATCACCTTCAAAGTCAGATTACTGACTTTTAAAGCCCTGCATGATCTGGGCCCTGATTACCTGAAAAGACTCCTGATTCCTTATCAGCTTGGATTACTCCGCTCAGCTGATGAGAGATTGCTAGAGATTCCAAGGGTGATCTTAAAATCTGCTGGGGCCCGTGCTTTTATGTTTGCGGCCCCTTCCTTTGGAATTCTCTACCCGGTCGGACTAGGGAGTGCACGACTGTGTGGAGTTTTAAACAGGCTTTGAAATCCTTCCTGTGGGAAAAAGCTTATGGTTTTACTGCTCATTGATTTGTTTCTGTCTGATTTTATAATATTGTTTTCTGTATTTTTATATTATTTATCTTATTGTATTGCGCCTTGATATTTTAAAGACGCAAAATAAATAAAAGTATTATTATTATTATTTCCATTAGGTTCACTGCACATCCCTTGGCTCCAGGGGTTAAAAAGACAAAAATGCCGGCCCCTGTGTATGAGCCGGCTCTGGTGCCTGACCCTCTGGCCACAACAGTTCCATCAACGTGGCCCCACTCGGGGGGCATCCCCAAGTATGACGGTAAAGGTTGCTGGAGCCTGGCGAGCCTGCTTGTGGCGTTAGGGGAGCCCTGGCAACAAAATTAGAAAAAAAAATAAAAAAGAAGAAGTTACATTGACATCAAGGTTAAAAAGAGCTGAAAGATCTACATATATTCTAGTTAAACTTTCTTTTTTTTGTTAAAAACTGGAGTTACAGAGGTTCAAATAAAGCATAGCATAGATTGGCAATAAAGCACTGTATATTTGGATACCAACACCTTCCTGACAGTCTACTGGTATAATTTAAGTCTACAATAGTAGTCATACCATGCAGCTCAGCTAAATTAGGGAACACACAAAGTATATCCCTTGATAAAAAAAGACAAAAAGTATTTTCTAAGACTGTTGGTTTTTTACTATTATTGAATGGGCAAAATGTCTCTGTGACTAGATTTGTGTAAAGATTTTAAACTCAGCTATTTGTAGAGTTTGCCATGAAATGTATCAATTTGCATAGTATTCTACTATGTAAATTGTGAAATGTGTGCACTTCTGTAGCAAGCATCACACATTGCAGTGAATTTTATTACTTTAATTGATATACTTCACGGAAAAAATTACTACAGAGGGTGAATTGCATCAATTTGTGCAAGAAAATTCGCACAATTGCAATGAATTTTGAAGTGGCCACTGTGCAAAAGCTCCATGAAGTGCATAGTGGGCAAATTCACCACAGTTTGTGGGTGAATTTAAAACATGACACAGGCCTATCTGCAATCCACAAGGGCACTAAATTCATCAGTTTTCACTATTGTCCAAAATTACAGCATTCTAAAAGCTTGTGTGTCACCCATATGGGGACACAAATGTGCTGAGCAAATGACAAATAATGCAAAGTTTAGGAACGAGCTATAGTTGTGCTATAGTATTCTGCATTTTCTCCATTTTTTTTTTGCAGTTAATTTTTTTATTGTAAAGTTTTTCTCATTTCCATTACAGTTATACATTCAATGTGTGAATCAACATACATGTACCTCCATTGAGATGCATACATTTCAAAATAACTGAACATATGTACAATACAAAAAGTGCCTTACCTTATGGGTATTAAAAATAGTAGTTCCTTAACTTACATGTACACATACACAGGATACATTGGGGTGTATATCTTTCTGGACTACTGAGCAGTACTTTTGTTTGCAAGTGTAAGATGCATAGGATGGAGTGTTTAAGTTGGGGCTTATGCTAGGGATGGTGCTTGATTTGGAGTTTGACTGTTGGGATGAGGTGGGGGTGCCCTTACAATGATTTGCTGGGTCTGAGTGTGGCTGGTAAAAAGGCTCAGCCATATGCCCTCATGGCGGCTTTAGTAGGTCTTTACTCTGAGAAGCCCCGGGCCTGTTTGCTTTGCTCTGCATATAGTGAGAGATGTGGGCTCATCTAGCCATGTAGGCCCTAATATTGCCAGTGGCGAAGTGAGATGGCTTAGTGAAGATAGTTAGCTTTTCCATGACCATTAGTCACTCTCCAAAAAAGGGACCTCTGCAGTACATCACCTTCTCAGAATCAATCCCTCAACTTCCACCATGGCCTGCATTAGCCATAGTCTTTTCTGTAGGGCAGGGGAGGATCCTTCAGGGCTATCCCTAGAATTAACAGGGGTGGGCTCATAGGAATTTGATTGTCTGATATTTCTGAGCAGCATTAGGTAATTGTGTGCCAGAGTGGCCAGATTAGCGGGAAGTGCCATAGCAAGTGAAGGACCTCTGCACCTCCTATTTTGCATCTCCAGCATTCATCATTATCTAAGAGGCCCATGTGTAGTAGCTATGCTGTTGTGCAGTACTAGGCATGTAAGAATTTATTTTTTTGGATTAGGAGGCTTCTAGGGTCTCTGCATGCCCTGTGAGCAGTGGCTCAGCAGGTCGTCTACTCCTCTGGAAAGATTGGTTCCTTTAGTAACGTTTGCCATTTTGCCTTAGCAGGGAGTGAGGGGTCTGGTGCAGTATCAGTCATTTTGCCATAGATCACCCCTGCTAGTCCCTTGCTCTTCTTGAGCCAGCTACAGTACCTATAAGCAGTTTTTTGGGCCTGTTATATCCTTTTTATTTCTGCAGCTTGCACATGGGCATGTTTTTTATCCCCTCCTGGTATATGTGCTTAATCTGGAGGTACTACCAAAACTCCTTTTTTTGCAGCAGATATCTGTTCTGCAGGGAGGTAAAGGAGTCCATGGTGTGGCCATCTGCCATTAGGAGATCTCTGACTCTATGGATGTGCTTTGCCTTCCTCTCAGTCCAACTCAGTGGAGCCTTATCTATAGTCCACTGTGGGTTGTTCCACAGAGGGGAGTATTTCCCTAGTCTCATACAGGATTCATGGAGCAACCTACTTTTAACCATGCTGTGTGTGCTGCCTTGACCATAAGCCAGCTTTGATATGGTGTCGGTAGAGGGTGTCCTAGGTAAGATGTCAGATCAGAGCCATTAAAGACAGCTGTTTCTATCCCCACCCAGGCTGGCTTATTAGGGCCTAGGTCTTGGAGCATTCTGAGTGTTCTGGACACTAAGAAGGCATATGCATATAGTTGGA
This sequence comes from Neoceratodus forsteri, assembly GCA_016271365.2. Taxonomy (NCBI): domain Eukaryota; kingdom Metazoa; phylum Chordata; order Ceratodontiformes; family Ceratodontidae; genus Neoceratodus; species Neoceratodus forsteri. The sequence continues at coordinate 865,030,072 of CM057458.1, read as the reverse complement.
AGTGAGGGAGGTTCCAGCCTCCTATCTGCCATTTGGCCCTTAGCTTGGACCTACTGTACCTTAATCTTGCATTCCCCATAGGAACCCCTCAATCATGAAGTCCAGCTTGGAAAACCATTTCATAGGGATGTCTACTGGCAGGTGTGCTAGCAGGTAAAAAAAATCTAGTTGCAATTAACAACTTTACAGCAGCTATTTTGCCTGGCAGGCCTAAATTCAAATGTCACCATCTGTTAATCTTAGCCTGTAGTTAGCCCATCAGTGGTGTTAAGTTTTTGTCTACAAGAGAATGTAGCTTGGGCCAAATGTGCACTCCCAAGTAATCGATTCCCCCTTTTGCCCATGCCAGCTTGAACTTGGCCACAATCTCTGGTGTGATACAGTTCTTAAGGGGGTATTTCTGTCTTGCCCTTATTGAGTCATAGGCCTGACACTTCAGCAAATGTGTCTAGCAGGTTCAGGATGAGGGGGCCACAAGCTTCTGTATCACTAGCTAGTATTAAACAATCATCAGCATACAGCAGGGCATGATTTGAGTGGCCCCCCATTTGCAAACCTTGTATCTTAGGTTGGTTTCTTAGTGTGCTTGCCAGGACCTCAATGGACAACACAAAAAGCATGGGGGAAGGGGGGCACCCCTGCCTGGTTCCTCTACGAAGGCTAAAATAGTCAGATAGAGTGTTATTTATTAGAATCCTGGCCTTGGGGTTTTTATGCAGTATTTTAACCCATCCTTCAAAGTGGGACCCAAAATTACATTTTTGAGAATGGCATTCAGGAAGTCCCACTCTAAGGAATTAAATGCCTTCTCAGAATTTACTCCTGTAAACTCCTCCTGTAGACTTTTTCACCTCATGGACTTATAAGTTGTTTAACAGATCTACATGTTCAATTCTGTACATGATGTGACGAGATCTGCGTACCTCAATTCTTATTGTTTTTGAGATACAGCTGGCTGTAAATCATAAAACCCATAAATAAAATATAAAAAAATCATTTCAGATGGCTGCTGCTGGTGAAGGTAGGTCAGGGGCTCCCTGCATGAGTGTTACTAAAGCCCTAAGGTGGTCTCCACTGACTCGGCCTTTAATAAAACTCACTTGGGAAGGGTGTATAAGATAGGGAAGGACCTGCTGTAGGTGGGTTGCTAATGCTTTATCTAGTATTTTAGTGCCAGCATTAATGGGTGAAATGGGCCTATAGCTTGCAGGCAGCGAGAGGTCCTTCCTCTCCTTTGGGAGAACTGTAATGATGGCTTCACACATGGACCCTGGTATTGGTAATCACCTTTCTCTAGAGCTTTGGTTAGCATTTCCAGTATTGGGGCAGTGGCTGCATCTTTCACTACCTTGTAAAAATCTGCTGAGAAACCATCTCCCCCGAGGGCTTTAAGTGAGGCCACATAGGCCATGGCTGCCCATATTTCTTGCACATAAAAAAGTGCTTCTAGCATCTCCCTCTGACAGTCAGAAAGCCTAGGGATTTCCAGGCCCTCCAGAAAAGCTGAACAAATTTTACGTCTGCTTGGCCTTGGGAGATGTATACGATTTTGTAAAACTCGAGGATTGTGCCACTGATTGCATCAGGTGAGACCTGAGACACCCCTTTTTATCATGATGTTGGGCAATGTGCATCTCAGCTTGTTGCTTACTGAGCCAATAGGTCAGTAATTACCATGCCTTTTCCCTGGAGGCCCATAATCTGTTCTGTGACCTCTGTATTTGAAGTTTGACTTTTCTGGTGTCTAGTACATTTAGCTAGAATCTTAGGTCTATAATCTTTTACACCATTTATCTATGTTGTAAGCTTCTGGGGACCCTTTTTTTATTGTTTCTCAATCTGCATTAGCTGTTTTTCTAGCCTAGCCACCTCCTTGTCCCTTTGCTTCCTGCGATATGCTGCATACCCAATTATTTTCCCTCTGACTGTGGTCTTAAAGGCTTCCCATATTGCTGAGAGGCATGCTGACCCTGGGAGGTTATCTAGGAAGTAACTTTTGGCCTCAATGGCCAACCAGCCTTTAAAATCTGGATCTTGCAGCAGGAGGGGGTCCAGTTTCCAAGTAACTAATCTGGGGACGTGGGGCCTAGGAACAGAGCCAGAGTCAGTGGAGCATGGTCTGATAATTATAATGGGGCTATCTTGGCATCTAATATCTGTGATGTGAGTCTGGATGAAGGATACCAATAATCTAGCCTGCTGGCTACTTGTTTGGCATTCAAGAAAAACATCTAATCTCCTCTGTGGGGGTGCTGCAGTCACCAATCATCCTGCATTCTGTGCAAGGATAGTAACTCCTTTAAGGTCTTGATGGAACTGGTGTGTGGGTCTGGTCTGGAGTAGGAGTGGTCAATAAATGGTTCATGGCTAAATTACAATCTCCCCTAGCAGCATGTCTGTATCCCCTGCTGTCATATAAAATATTTCTTGTGAGAAGTGATTGAATAATGTGGGTGAGTCCTCATTGGGGGCATAGGCATTAATGAGGACCAATGGGGCTGTTGGAGTCATCTCTTTTGCCATAACCCAATGCCCTCCTGAATCCACTGTTTGTCCCAATAGATTCCATTTTAGTTGTCTGTGGCAGAGGATGGATACTCCTGTTTTTGCTTTCCCAGCTACGCTATGCACCTCCCAACCCACCCATTCCCTAGCTACCTTATTGGATTCTGCTTTTGTCAGTTTAGTTTCTTGCAAAAAGGCTAAATGTTATCTCAGTTGTTTCAGTCTGGCAAACACTTTTTCACTTTTTCTAGGTGAATTCATGCCCCTCACATTCCATGAGGTGACAGTTATGATATCTTTGTTCGCTATTTATACATTATCCTTCTCATGTCTGCCTCGGATATGAGTTTTGTGTTTTTAACTTTACAATATAGATTGTCTGCAGGAACCTTTGCTAGCTCCTCCCACCCTTCATTTTGTACCCAACTGTCAGGCCCCCAGATTCTTGAATATTGTCTCTGTACATGGGCACATTCAACCATGTAAGTCCCATGTGGGATACCCATATCTTTACTTGCATCCTTAACCCTTGATATCTTATTTTGCCTAGGACTACCATTGTCCATCAGTTTTCCAGAATCTATATCTTGCTGAGTTAGTTTACAATATTTGCAACCCAACCCTGTGGTGCACTCTGCACAGAACATTTGTGCAACCTTTGATAACTGTGTACCCCACATGATAATGCTCAACAGAATATATGCAACCTTTCTTTTCCTTCTTGAAGAAGCTGTCCCTTTTATCCTGGCTGAGATGCCAATCCCAAGTCAAGGGTTAGGAGAGCCCTTCTAGGGCAGTAGTAATGTAAGCAGCAACAAAACATAGTAAACATTTCTCACTATCATTTCCTTTTACTCTAGTATATTCTTTACCGGGGTACCTTATTGAAATAGGCATCTCAGGGTTTGTCTGTAGCCATTTCTAGGTTATTAAGATAATTACAGTTGTTAACCTTGGTACAATTTTCCTTGTCTATGCACGCACCTTTTGTGCATACAGTCATCTTGTATCCCATGGAAAAGCTTTCCCCCCTGCACTGTTTTCCCCATTCTGACTTTAGTGATCAAGAAGTGTTTTTCTCCACAGCTCTGCCTCGTCTATACCCTCCCCCTTTTCCCATTCCTCTGACTTACTTGTGAGGCATTCAGATGGGAGGTGTAACCTCACCATAGCCTTGTTTCCCGTTCATTTCTGCTTCACCCCACTCTGACCCTTTGGGATGCTGGGAGGGTTTTATGCTACAGGTATGCACGGTTTTCATCTGTGGAGGTCTGTGTTGTCTGCAGGAGGCCAATAACCCAAGGAGATACAATATTTATCTGCAGCACTCTACCTCTGGTGATATCAGGTAGGCTGTACTACAATGATTCTAACTAGGGGTTGGTCCTCTCTTTTGGTTCTGAGCTTGTTAGTTGAAAGGTGAGGGGAGGAGACTTCCATGCCACTTGTCAGCTTGGTCTCCCTTGTTATCTGCATGTACAGTTGCTGGCTCTGGAGGGTGTTGTGAATGAGATACTTGCCCCCCTTACCTTGCTGTTTAGTGCACTATGCCTCCTCTTGCAGTGTGGAGCAAGCGTGCTGGAGTATTTGCACAAACAGGGCCCCTGGGATAAAGTTTTGAAGCCAGAAAACAGCTCAGCAGCTATATCCCCCAGTCTTATCTGCTGCATATTTGTACTACGCATCAGCCGCAAAAGGCGAGTGGAGGTATACCGCTCCTGGGGTCATCACCAATGCCCTAGCACATTGGAGGGACTTAAATAGCTAGTGGCTGGGGGGGGATCTGTAGTTTGGAATCAAGTCCAACCCCATACAGCCCCCAGTCCTAGTTAGTGGCCATGCAAGAAGAAGCAGACCTCTGGCATATCAATCACATGGTGTCAGTCTATCTCCGTAGTCTTTTTAAAGTCCAAAGCCATGACCCAGGTCTTGGACATCTGCAGAGATAGAAATACATGAAAAGGGGGATTAATCCATGAGATCTGTGTGCAGCAGGACAGAATCTTTATGTGCTCCTCAGCAAAGGCCAGCATTTTGGTACTTCATTCCTGCTACTCCCATGCAGACTTCGGGGAGTTTGGCAATTCATGGTGCTGTGCTGTCAATGCTATATCCCCAATGCAGTCTACCCACTCCTGAAATAGGGGGGTCCAGGCATACAGCTATTCAGTACTTGAAGTGGGGTTCTTTGAGGCAGGAGGCTGTCTTGCAGATAAGCTCAAGACTGTAGGTATCAGCTTGCCCAACATTGCATATCTATTAGATGTTTCTACTGGGGTGTCACCAGGGGAGCTGATACTTGCATCTGAAAGATTCTGGTATCTTTGTCTGTTCTGGGACCTAGCTCTGCATGGGGGGAGGGGTGCATTTTCTTTGTACCATTAGGTTTCATTATTTTCTTATGTTTTTTTGTTCACCCCAACTGAGCCTTGTACAAGGGTTCCTTGTTGTTTGTGCCCAGCCAGTCTCTCAACTCAGCTGCCCTTTCCCCAGCTTCAAGCACTTCCATTTCTTGCCATGCAGCTCCTCATGGCTGTTGTTGTGGAGACTGACATGACACTCACCTATCTGTTTGTATGTCCTGCAAAAAATGTTCCACCTCCTCGGGCACATTAAACATCATATACTCACCATTATAATGAACCCTTAGCATTGCTGGATAGCAGAGAGAGGCAGGAATGTTCAGTTGATAGAGTGTTTGCTTAACATTGGCATATGCTGTCCATCTTCTTGAAAGATTGGGGGGGGGAGGTAATCCTAAAATATTTGGATCTGGTGGCCCTGCCACTTTGTGCTCCTCTGTTCCCTGGCTGCTGACAGATAACACTCTTTGACTGGATAACTAAGAAATGTGCACAGTATGGGGCGAGGGCGCTTCCCTTACTTGGGCTTGGTAGCTAGGGATTGATGTGCCCTCTCTAGCTCAGGGTGTTGCTCATTATTAATTTTTAGCATATTGGGCAGGGCAGGTCTCAAAAAAGCTACCATGTCCAACCCCTCCATACCTTCAGGGACATTGATGATCCTTAGGTTTTTGTGACAAGCCCTGTTCTCTATATTCATTCATTTATTCATTGTTATTTTATACTGGAAAGGCGTGTGAGCAAAATTGCCTATTTTCACAAGCATCCAGTTTGAAGGAAGTAACAGAGCTGGAATATATACCCCATGTATAGAACAATGGTTTGAGCTATACAAATAATAAGATAAAAGTTAAACTAGATAATTTGGAAAAAAGTTACATACATTGTAAAATAGTTTCATACACTGGGGAAGGGAAAAAAGCATGGTTCATGCACAGCTGATACAATGTAAACAGCAGATCAAATCAGTATGTACACAATTTTTATTTATTTATTTGTTTTTCCCCCTTTACCAGGAACGGCTCCATTGAGCAATCTCTTTTACAAGAAGGTCCTGGATAGGACAGAATAACAAAAATTGAAACAAACAGATATTCAGTTGTTCAGGAGTACAAGAGAAGTAAGGAATATGCATTGCACATATCACAATTCTAATTGTAGCATTAGGTCCAATAAAGGTAATTTGAATTGCTGCAGTACAACATATCAGCCAAGGTGATCAGAGTACATAAGGTAAGAAATGTGGATATAGATGCTAGATACAATTAAACATGTCAGCACGGTACTGTTTTAGGAGTGAATGGAAGCAAGATGGGCAGGTCAACGTGGTTAATTTGGAACAATTCCGAGAGAGGTTCAAGGCAGACACTGTGGTCCAGCTGATGGCCATTTTACCATACTTGGAAAAGTGCAGAGGCATCTCCAATGAGATAGATGTATGCAATTTAAGAGCATAGGGGCCTTATGCCCTGCAGAGTAATGAGGCTGTATAACTAGGCAGGGAACCCTTCAGTGCATTAAAAGTCCAGGTGTTCAGATGCCTTAACCTTCTTACATGTAGTGAGGTCCAGCCTACAAGTTTGAACAGTTGACAATGGTGGGTAAGGGCCAAGGCATTACTAATAAATTGGAGTGCTCTATTGTATAGGATGTCAAGACTACTTAGCAGAGTGGCTATGGCACTGCCATATACAACATCCCTGTAGTCCAAGAGAGGAAGAAAGATGGCTTGTAGTAGTCGCTTCCTATCTTCAGGGTTTAGGCAAGATCGGTTCCAGAAAAGAAAACCAAATTTGTGCTTCAGTTTAATGCAGAGAGCATTAACACGCACTTGGAATGTAAGTTTATTATCTAATAACAGACCAAGGTATTTAAAAGTATGCACAACCTCTATAGTTTCTTTGTTAAGTGTACATAGGGAAGCTGCATATGTGTTGTGACATGAGTTGGGCGAGAATATCATGCACTTAGTTTTTGAAAAAAAGTTTAACTTGGATGAGATCATGTTGGAGGGGCTGAAATCTTCCTGGAGGACTTATATGGCTGCAACACAATCTGAGTTAGACACATAGAGCACCGTGTCATCCTCATAAAAATGCAATTTGGCCTTGGCAACATTGTGACCTAAATGATTAATACAGTATATATAAGGAAAAGCAGCAGACCCATTATATACCCCGTGGGACTCCTTTGCAGATAGGTACACAGGTAGAAGAAGTAAGGCCCTCAACCTTTATTTGCTGTTGCCCATTTGACAATACATCAATAAATTTACTGTGTAAAGCAGCAAACCCTCTGGTGAGCTAAGAAGTGAAAGGGAGATATGGAAAGAATGTGGTGCGCAGAAAGAGAAAAAGGTTGTGAGGTAGCAAGGTGAAAATCTGGGCAGAAATATGTCAGAGTTGTTTGGGGAGGAACCTTCAAGGCAACTCAGAAGCAATATGAAAAGGAGGCTTAGATTACCTAGGGCAGTTGCATGGTGACTTGTTGAGTAAGTATTCCTTTAGTTTAACCTTAGAAATACAGAGGAAGGGGCTGCTAACAAGGTCAGGTAGAAGCATGTTAAAAAGCTTGGGTCCCCTGTAGGCAAGATATATTTGACTCAATGAGGTGTTGCAGTATGGTATCCAAAAAGAGGAAGAGGCAGAGCTCCTAGTTTGGTGGGTGGGCAGGTCTTCTTGAAAAGAAAGGAGATGCTGTGAGGAAGATGATGATTATTGAGGATTTTAGAGAGAAAAGTAGAAGCTTTCAACATCAACCTGTCCTCAAGAGATAACCAAATGGATTGCCTCATAGAGAGCACAGCTGTGAGTATGGCAGGGAAGCCCCATCACAAATCTGATGATCTTATTGTAAGCTGATTTAAATTTATTGAACTTGACAGTGTTGCTCTGAGGGGAGTAAATTATGGAGCTATACTCTGGGAGAGGCAAGAGTAGGCTGGAGGCTAGCCTATTTCTTGATTTTGGGATAAGAAATTTCCTAATCCTGTAAAGGAGCCCAAGTCTCTGGTGGATTTTGTTGATTATAAGGGTTATGTGTTGGCCGAAGGATAGATGCTCATCGAGTGTGAGGCCAAGGTATTTGAATTTGCGAACTCGCTCTATGACCAAGTCATCATTGTCTCGGAGTGTGAAACTGAAATTTGACGGTTTGTGTGTGCCAGTGAAAACCATGTATTTAGTTTTTTGGGAATTTAGGACCATTCCCTTTGTGATGAACCAGGTGTGGAGGTTGCTAAAAAGTGATTGGAGATTGGAGAGTAGGGTGGAGAGGTTTGTGTCCTTGCAGAATAAGAATGTGGTGTCTGCATAAAGGATGATGTTTGTTCTCGAGCAGATGGATTGTAAACAGAGAAAAGAGGAGGGGACCAAGTATCAATCCTTGTGAAACTCCATAATTAATATGGCATTTGGATGACTGATGACCATCGATGACTGTCTTGTGGAACCGCGCTTTGAGATAGTTGCTGAACCAGTTGACTGCCTCTGTAGAGAAATTAAGAGTGGCATGCTTAGATAGCAATAAGTTGTGGTCCACCAAGTCAAAAGCCTTGGTAAGGTCCACAAAGACCACTCCCGTGTATAGGCCATCGTCCATGGCCTTGTAGATGTCCTGAGTGAACCCGACGAGAGCTGTTTCTGTATTGTATTTTGCCTAAAGCCATGTTGAGCCTCGTTCAGAATATCATACTTGCTTAGGTGCTCAGTGATTTATGAACAAAATATTTTTCCAAGATTTTTTTGGGGGGGGGGGTGGAGTGAGATAGGCCAATCATCAACCTTTGCCATAAGAAATTGTATTTGATCATAATGTTCATTCAGGTGGCTTTTGTGATGAGATAGCTGGGTGCCATGCTGGCAGTTTGGTGTTCCACTCCAGCTACGCATGTTACAATCCCTGTTAAGTCCTTGTTTGTTTTATCTGCGGTGGCTTTTTGCTCAGCAGTGTCCTGTAGAACCTTGCTGAGTATCAGGGTTATTCTTTCCAGCTCTACTGCCATTGTAGGGGGTGTCTTCTCATTCCGCCATCCTTCCATTCATTATACCCCCTTGCAGCCATGATCCATTGGAGCTTTTGGTGGGACACTCACGGACTAGTGCACTGGTGCCGAGACAGTCTGCTAGGTGGGAAATGTGTGTTGGTACCAGAATGTCTTCTCCACAATGCAGTTTGACAAAGGCTGAACCAAATTTTCAGTTTGAAGGGCTCTAATTAGTCCTGATGTTCTGCAGTTAAGTCAGTGCTATAGCAGCCATCGGAAGAAGCCACTGTTTGCAATGGATGGGTATTACAAGAAATTGCACAGTTTTTCCTTAGAAATTAGCTTGCATCCATCTTGGATGCCAGGCTCTGTCCCCACATTTTCTCTATATTTGTTAGATAATCCTAGGTCATAGATTTATGGTATATCAATAATTATTGCATGACCTTCTAGTTATCACTGTTATACTGCTTTTCTATTTAAGGGACATTTTCACCTAAAAATGTGTAGAAAAGGAAGACGGTGTGGTTGAATAGTGGACAGGTTCAAATAAAATGTTTTCAAAAAGATGGCAGTTTGGATAAAAATTCACATCCAGAATATGAAAACCAAGACATCCTGGTTCAAATTTAATTCATAGCTTTTGATCTGCAGTATGACCTTTGTCAATGTATCCATCAGTCATGTGTTTCAGACCCACCAGATATACAGGTTGAGCTATGAAAAGGTAATGAATTTGTCTCAATATCATTCTCCAGATGATTTATAATTTAGACAGAGGCATAATGAAATTATAAGAAGGAAACAATAAAGCAAACGTATAGTTATCACAAAGTTTGCTTGTAAAGGAAGGGAATGGTGAGGAAATAATTAAGGTAAACAGTACAGAGGTTTTTCATCTGAGAAAGTTAAATGTCAGAAAGCCACAAGGATAAGATGAGTTGCTACATTGGTTGATAAAGGAATTAGCAGATTAAATCAAGATATTGAAAAGGTAACAGGAAAATAAAGATAAAGGAGGATTAGAAAGTTTCGTATTCATGCAGAACTAGAAAGAAAGGTTATGGTTCTCATTGATGAAATACCAGCAGTATCTTCTGACGTAAAATCAATCAATCAATCAGTCTGTCTCTCTGTCTATCTATCTACACTTTCCTGCTTGACATGTAATTAAATTCATATTATTTATATGCCAATATGTGTGCATTATATTAAGTAAAATATATCAATACTTATCAAAACTCAATCTAAAAATGCTTACAAATTGTCATAAATTGAAAAAAATGTAATAATATAGTATAAGTGTGTTATCAGTATAGTGATACAGAATAACTAGATTTCTACTATACACATATACTGGGCTGGATTCAGATTCACCCATCCTACATCTGCCAGGACTATAGACCGGGCCACTGCACACCTAGGCCTGGATATTCAAAAGGAATGCGCCATGTGCAACCGGGATGCGCCAGAGCAAGTATGGAAATGGGCCATTGTGTGATAGTCAGTGGGAGGCAGCTCTGCCATGCAAGTTGCAATATGCAAGAGCGCAATAGTAATGAATGCATACACAACCGTAGGGGCGGAACCATGAATAACATGCACAGTGCGATATTCAACAGCATGCATCATACGCAAGAGGGGGGCTAGTGGAAGTTGAGCGACAGCAGAAATGATCCAAAATAAAAAGGAACAAGAAAGGGGTGCAAGAACGCTACAGGGAAGCCACAGGTGGGAGCGAGCTGACAGGCACAAGGCAGAGGGTAGTAGTGAACAGGACTGGGCAGGAGCAGGACAGGGCACACCTTAAGTCAACCAGGAACAAGATAGGAGTGGGGAGCCTGTGCCACTGTGCAGGATTGTAAGTGGAGTGCCGCAGTGGACTGAGGGCAGTGGCAGTAGTCAGGACAGCCAAAGGCCGGAGGTGTACCCGGGTGCAGGGGAGCATCATAAACTGACAGTGGGGGGAACAGAATAACAGCTGCTGGGGGGGAACACCAGCCAGGGACATGGCCAGTGCCACCTTCCAGATGGAGGTGGTAATGAGGGGTGTGAGAAGGCATGCACAGGGGGGCACGGCCATGGAAGGGCCCATTGGTGGTATGCTCAGAACAGGCAGTACCAAGCCCACACCACCTTCGCACACTACTCTGACACAGAGATTGTGGGCTGGTACAGCCTGAACTGGGTGATCCTGAGGCGGCTCTGTGAGCTATGCAGTGATGAGATGCAGGCACCCACATGACAGAGCTATGCTCTGTCAGTGGAGACGAAGGTGACAGCTGTCATATGCCTGCTCACCACAGGCACCTTCCTGAGACCAACAGGAGACACAACAGGCATAACCCAGTTGGCTGCATCACACCTACTCGCACAATTCCTCAGCACACTGCTGCAACATGCTGCAGAGTACATCTGTTTCCCCAGCACACAGGCTTAGCGCACAGCACACATCCAAGAGTTCCACAGGGTAGCAAGGTTGCATGGCATGCTCGGGGCCATTGACTGCACCCATGTGGCCATCCACACGCCACCTGACCCAGACGGTGTGTCCTACATCAACCAGAAGGGGTATGCCAGCATCAACTGCAAGGTGGTGTGCGATGCCAGGGGGCGCATAACCAATGTCTGTGCCATGCACCCTGGGGGAGCACATGATGCCATCATCTGGCACCAGTCCACACTGTACCACAGGTTTGAGAGTGGAGACATCCCCACTGGCCACCTAGTGGGTGAGTATGCATATCACGCAGGACGACATGAGCAGACGTGGGGGGGTGCATAGTCAGAGGTGCCATGGTTACTGGCCTTGTCGGCCCATGGCAAAATGATGCAGACCACCATACTAATGTCCACCCTCTACACACAGGTGACAGTGGCTACCCACTCTGTCCCTGGCTGCTCACAACATACCAGTGCCCCACGATCCCATCACAGCTACAGTACAATGAGGCACATGCCACAACACAGAATTTAATCGAATGGGTGTTCGGGATGCTGAAGGCACATTTCCGGTGACTGGACACATGTGGCGGTGCCCTACAGTACAGCCCCTCGAAGGCCTGTGGGCTATTTCTGGCCTGCTGCATCATGGCCAATGACTGTGGGATAGCTGTAGAGGTCAAGGAGGGGGACAGCGGTGGGGACGATAAGGACGCCGGTCCAAACAGCATTGGGCAGCCACCCCTTGGGTGAAGGGACCCCTGCCTGATCCGGATGTCACAGCTGCACCGGGACACCATCACAGAAGAGTACTTTGGTCAACACAGGTAGGTCACGGGGCCATGTGCAACCACCAATGGCAAGGGCACAGCCCAAAGACAGGCATGGATGAACCCCAGGGGTGGATGGCAGTAAGGGAATGGGTCAGAGCGTGGCACCACACATGCCGTCAGGGATGGGCAGGGCCGAACATGACACATGCGTGCGCGCCCACACACACACACACACACACACCCAACCCACAAGACATGCACAAGGGGTAGACAGCACACCAACCTCAAATGCCACCCCTACCACCACACAGGTCCACACATGACCATGCCCAGTGGCCGTCACTGTGCATGCCTCAGAAGCTGGGCACCGTTGCACACTGGCGGATAGCGCAACACAGGCATCATCATGCACATGCCACAGTGGCCAGCAGCTAGGAGGGTGTGCACAGGGACCATGTGTGTGCAGGGCCAGAAACCCCACCCGTGCATCGCACGATGCACACCACACTGCACACAGGGCAGCAGCAGACAGTGGCTATGGTGGGAGACAGGTCAGTCACGCGGCACAGTACCACAGCCACCATGGATGCATGGGCAGCCCAGCCAAGACCTGCCAGCTGTGCCAGGCTGACCATCGGCCTCCTGGGGTGGCATCGATGGTCCCCAAGGGGTGATGCTGTGTGAACGTGACTGTGTTCATGCAGGGGTCTGCAGCTCACCGAACATGCCAGCACCAGGAATGCTCGGTATGCACACAGCCGAACCTGGTGTCGACATAGCAGGTGTCGCACGGCGCCGGGAATGGGGGGTGGACATGACACTGTGCGGTGTCTGCGGTGCATGGGCACCAAATTGGGCAGCTGTGAATGCATGTGTTTGCCTGTCAGTGGCAGTGGCCACATCCTCCCACTGCTGGGCCTTCTCTGCCAGGAACAGACCGTGGTCTCTACTGTGCTGCTCCTCTGCCTGGCGCAGAACCACACTGAGCGCATCCACTGCAGTCATAAGCCGCAACTGCTGATCCACTGAAACCTGGAGTAGGTGGCTGTGCTCCTCAAAGAGGTCATCCACTGGTCCAGCATGCTGTCCCTCGTGGTGTTCCTGGCCCTGCTGGGCAGCACCCCTTGATGATGGGTGCTGCACACCAGAGCCATGCCGGGGCATGTCCACATGCGGTGCACTGCCACCATCCTCCGACACTGTCCCCCAGTCACCATTGGCTGACTGCTGGCACTGCCCCTCTGGCTGCTGATCACCAGACCTCATCGGCACCACCACAGCGGCTGTAACAGATTCACTGGCCTGGACGCACACCAGTGCTACCCCACTGGGGCATACAGGCACAGGCTGGGACTGTGTTGTCATGCAGGCCTCCACGGGCGCACGACCCACAGCTATGCCAGTGCCGTTTCCTGCTGTGGGACCATCCTGCGTCCCACACGCATTACTGTCCGGGATGTGTGAGCCATCATCATTGATGCTGGATCCAGCACCAGTCCATGTCCCAGCATGCTGGAGTCTGTGGGTGCTGTCACGCTGGGATACAGGCAGGGCCTCGTCTGTACCTGCAGCACCATCTTCAGTCCGGACAGACAGGCAGGTATGCACTGGTCCTGTCCCTCGGACACCTGTGGAGGTGGATGGGCATCATCCATGTCCAGGGCATCACCCTCGGTGGACACACCCACCACCGCTGACCCTTGCAGATGCTCAGGAGCTGTAAGGGAACACAGTAGCGTTATTGTCTCTGCCCTGCCCTGTGGCATTCCCCCCACCACCCACACAGTGACAGCACAGGACCTACCATGCAGTGATTGGCTGCCACCTGTCTGGAAGCCACCACCAGGAACGCCCTCTATGGCACAACGCCACATGCTGCTGGCCACCCACTCCTCCTGTGGCGTCAGGCGTAGCACATCTGGCTGTCCACCATTGGTGGCAGCATGTGCTGCCCTGATGGCAGCCACCTTATCCTTTATCCTCCTCCTGTCTGTGCCGACCTTATTTTTACACTCCTTCATGGACTGCTGGTGACTGCCAAACTATGTTCTCTGCAGCCCCATGTCACATTCATATAGAGCAACACATGCAAATGAGGCGAGACGCAACATTAAGTGGATGCTAATGCAGTGGTTGCGCCATGGAATTGCTGATAAGCTGATTTGCATATGCTGGCTGAATATCACGCTGTTGTGCCTTGTGCAATGTAGTTGAACATGCTCAGGCAATGGCGCAGCTCTGTGACGTGCGCAGTAGGCATCGCATGGCGCATGCCCTGGGTGCTGATGCCAACGCGTGCCACGCTGATGACGTGCTATGCGCAGAAGGCAGTGCTGGGCAAGGCCACCACTGTGCCAGTGGTGCTAGTGTGCTGTTCTCCCATGTGGCGCTCATGCCCTGGTGCACCATAGGCACCATGGAGCCACAGCATGGTAGGCCACTGCAGGGCGTCACACACAGGCACCCTACCATGCTACACACAGGGAGTCCCAATAGCACTGTGGGTCTCCATGTGTGGACAGACCCTTGACCCTGCGGTCAACCTTTGTCCACTAGGCACCATGTGTCCTCATGGGTGCACCTCTATTGCGCAGTTCAGTGACATCGCGATGGGGAATGGCAGTGCTCTACCGCGCAGCCTCCGCACGTGGGGAAAGTGTGCTACAGAGCACTATTTTGTTATCTGTACTGACAGAAGGATGTCATGCAGGCAAGCTCAGCAGTGGAGCGCAGTATAGCTGGCGAACCTTGTGGCCATTGTTGAGCCCCATGCTGGGTCCCTGTTTGGCCAGGACCCACTGAACAGACCACGCAGCACCGTGTGGGAGGAGGTTGCCGAGGGCATGGAGGAGGCCACTGATATTGCCCAGTCTGGTGAGCAGTGTTGCCACTGATATGGGGCCCTCCAGCAGAGGGACCCGGAAAGACTGGGGTATCTACAGGCACGTGCCTGGCAAGGTGCCATGCCACGGCCAGGTAGGTGCTCCATCCATACACTGGTAGTGTCTGTTCATCGCAGTGTGCATGTGTCCACCCCACACAGAGGTGGGGGCCGTCCAGTGTGGGTGGTGGTGGGGGGGTTGTGGCATGGCTGGCCTGTGCGGGAACGCACACACCGGGGAGACTTTGCTACTGGTTTGTACTGATGTTCCCCTCTCCATGTTTGTACCCTAGGCCTGGAGGAGCACCGTAGGGCGAGGGAAGCCTGAGCTGTGTGGGAGAGAGCTGGTGCACCACAGCAGGATCATGTAGGAGGGGCCATGGGCCAGCAGTGCCCAGCTGGCATGGAAGCAGGTGAGTGCCTTTTTTCCCCTCACATCTGTGCATGCTGTGTTGCAGGGTTGGCAGCGGGGCATGGCCACCAGCACTTGGTCCCACCACCGTGCACACCGCAAGGTGCACTCAGCACTGTTCTGTGGCACTGCATGTGTGGGTGGGCATCGCTGGTGGTCCGTACGTGCACTGGGTACATGGCTGTGCCACTGCCTTTGCACCGCATAGCCATGTCACTGTACAACCACGGTGGTGCTGTGCAGGACATGGGCGGTGGGTGTGTGCAGCAGTCTGCATGGCTGTGGGTGCCTGGGTAGGTGGGTCTTGTGGACGTGGTCACTGTGGGTGGTCGCATGCCATCACAGGGGTGTGGCCCATGGCTGTATGCCATGCACAATGGGTGGGCTGCAGGGGGCTGGACAGTCACGCGTATTGACTCTGCTCCCTTGTCCTAGGTGGACAACGCAGGACGGCGATGGAGAGAGGGGTGCAGGAGCTGCTGCAGCTTGCCAGGGCAACACTTGAAATCCTGCAAAGGATGGAACAGGACGGGGTATGGCACCATGGAGGAAGGAGATGGCACAGAAGTGGGGAGAGGGGCAGGCGATAGGCCCTCTATGCCCCTTGTTGAATTCCCCCCATGGACTCACCCTCACACCCTTTCTTCCCTCTCCCATTTGTTCACCCCTGCCCTATGCCCGCCCCCACCTGGTTTGTGGCCCTTTCCCCCCACCCTTTTATATAGTTGTACATATGTTTTGTTGTTGGATTTGTTAAATATATGCATTTTGTTATGACAACTGTTGTGGTCTCTGATTTGCAGAGGGCTAATGGTGCTTGGCTGCAGTGGTGTGCATGGCATCGGGGTGGTGCAGGCCTGGGCGTGTGTGTGTGTCAGGCAGGGACCCGCCTATGGTGTGGGTGGGGTACTCGGTCACTGTCTGTGGTATGTGTGTTGTTCTCTGTGCACTGGACGCTTGTGTGCAGTGGTCCCTGGTGCATGCACTGTGTCCATGGCGCCCCTGTCAGACTGTCCATGGCCCATGCAGCTGACACCCTTGCATGTCTGTGCTATGCATGGTGTGCTGGCATGTCAGTGGTGGCTGTCCATGCTGGCCACCCCCGGACACCGCGCAATGGCAGATTGCCTCCTGTCACTGGTATGGTGCACGTCTTCCTTGGGTGACATTGTGGCCTCTGCTGTTGTTGTCCACCCTCCATGCTGTTGATAGTGTCTGTTGCAGGGTCTGTGCTCCAATGTCTGTCACTTGTGCTCTGGCCGCATGCTGGTGGTGGATGGATTCATGCTCTGCTGCGTGCTCCTCTGCCCATGTCTTCCATGGGTGGTGCACCCCTGCATCCAGTCTCTGTGCATCCCTAGTTGTGCTACTGTGCTGCTACCCTGCTCCACTGCAAATCCCTGCTTGTGCTACTGCGCATCAACCCTGCACCACTGCGCATCCCTGGTTGTGCCATGGCGCAGTTGGTGCAATATTCAGTGGTGTTGCGCAAGTGCACCTTGGCCTGCGCTGTGTTTGAATATCGCATGTGTTGTGCATGGGCACACTGCACTTGCGCCTGCTCCTGCTATTGCGCTTCTTTGTGGTGCTGTTTGAATATCTAGGCCCTAGAGTTTATGAAGGGATCTAGACTCTGGTGGTAGCAGGCAGCAGTAGTTGAGCTGTTCACTGGGTGGGTGTGCTGAATTTGCATGAGCATACCACAGCATAACCTAACTCCCTGTGCCACCTGCTAGTGTGGTATAGGCTGGGCATCAGGGCAGGGGGCTGCTGTGAATACAGTTGCCATTCAGCAGAGGGCATGACTGATCAGCAGGGCAACTAAACCACATCAGAACAACCAATTCAAGTGGATTCAAGTCCTGTGCCACAGGTACTGCAGTGTCCAGCAACCCTGACTTCTGGTTTCAGTGTTTTTACTGGTGGTAAATGAGGCAATATGGGTCCAGTGGATAACCCTGAGTCTTCCTCTGATATTCTATCCACTACCAGCAGCTTCATCATATGTTTTGTTTTTGGATTCTTGGCCTCTATGTGCATTAACTTGCACTATTCACAATAAATTTCAGCTGCCACACATACACCAGTGTTTCTCAAGTGAGGCCACTATAGCCGCATGCAGCAACCAGCACAATTTTCTGTAGCCACAGCGCTCTTTAGAGCTGCAGTTACAAAGGTAATGGAATGGACAATTTCTTACCTTTTAAATACATATAGGAGGTGCATTCAAATAGAACTACATCAGAAGTTTGCTTTATTGTATACTTGGTGAAAGGAAAGGCATTCTACCAGTGGCTAGGGGGCATAATGAGGATTTGAGGTGAAAAAATAAGAGATGAGGCCACCAGTAAGTACTGAAGGCCATACTTTCAAGTCAGCAGGATTTGTAGCTGGCTAAGACTAGCCCATCTCTCAAGGTTTTCTTTTTCATTTCTGTTTGGACTGTATCTCATCTTTGTTGTCCACTCGTCCACAGATCTTGCTGTCACCTGCAAAGATGCATAACTTTCTATGAACCAGCTCCCCTATATCCCAAATACATATGCTAAAGAGATCCAGCCATAGAACCTATTCCTGGGATCCCTCACTTGTGCCATTCCATTTCCCCTGAGGTTTTTCCATTTCAGGCCACCATTTGGGTTCTCACACTCAGACAGTTTCTCACCCACCCCATAATTTTGTCCCCCATCCCCAGGTCATCCAACATCTGTATCAGTGTCCCATGTGAGACAGATTTGCAGGTTTTACCAAAGTCAATATTCAAGACATCAACTGTCTGACCCCTGTACACTGCCTTTGTCACCCAAACACAGAAGTAAATCAAGTTTGTTTGGCACAACCCCCCCACTGGTGCTCCTGAACTGTGCTGTCTGGAAGCCTCCAGGAGCTCCATTGCATTTTTCTCAATTGTAGATTTCAGTAATATCCCTGCCCCACTATAGACATCAGACTGACTGGTGTATAGTTGTCGGGCACCTCCTGACTCTCAGTTTTATTTAAGGGGACCACATTTGCTGTCTTTCAATCCTCTGTCACTTCCACCACTAAAGAGAAGCTGAAGAGATCCATTACTGGACCTCCCAGGATCTCCCTCAACTCCTCTAACACCTTGTGGTGAAACCAATATACAATCATTTACTTCCACTGTGAATAGTGAACATTAATAATCATTTTTAGTAGATTTGCTTGACTGCAAACAAAAGCTAGCTCAAAAGGAATTGCAGAGCACTGATAGTCACTCAGGTCTCAAATAAAAAAGTCAGGCTTTCCACACTAGTAAATAAAGTTTACAGACCAATTTAAACAGCTGAATGTTCAGTTTTATTTATGTCAAATGCATTGAAGGCAGGCAGCAGCACAACATTCAATGTTTCACAATGCACTGTTGCTTTTTCAAGAGCAGTAATGCAGTCTAGTGGACTAATTTATAATGAAGAATACTAACTACATCTGCAGTGCACTTTGAGAACTACTGTATAGTACTGTAGCTTTTCTCCCCTCTTGCCTTTCCACACCATTTTTGCACTGAAAATCTGCCACCTCCAGTACTCCCTGTGTAATCAGATCCCAATTTCTGTCTATTCCCACTGCCTCCTCCATTTTCGGGAGTATATCCTCAAACACCTCCCTTATCCTTTCAAAATGTGCTATTCTAAACTTCAAGACCTAAATCCTGCAGTGAATTGTCTCAGCTTTAAACTTGACATCATATTTACCTCCACTAACCTGTACCTGTTTGTCAGAACTAGGTCAAATTCAGTTCCTTTCCACACTACATCAATGACCCTCTGGTTAGGAATATCGCCTACATCCTTTCCACCAGGCCCTGATGCATAGCACTTGCTGCTATTGGGATACTCTCATCTACACCCGACAGACTGAAATCCCCCAGTATTAATACCTCCCCAAGTTTCACAATCCTATTTACCTCATCTCATCTCATTATACGTTGTCCTTCTCTTCCCTCTGTGCTGGAGGACTTTACAGTACTCTAATCTTAATTACCTACCCTCCCCCTGCAATTCCTTGCACCCGTACTGTCTCACTCATTTCAGTTCTACCTCCTTCCTTTATGTATAATGCCTCTGTGCCTCCTCTTCCTTTTTATCTGTCACTCCTGCACAGTGTGCACCTTGGCACCTGCACTTCCCACTCACAATTTGGAGTTGCTCCTGTCTCAGTCACAGTTACCATATCCAGATTTGCCTCAGACGTTATTGCCATTGAGGGCACATGTTTTGTTTCCCAGGCTCCGGGTATTAGCTCATACCTGTTTCCATACCTGTTGCTTCCTGTCTGATATTTGGCATTTCTCCAAGAAGTGCCATCAGCTCCTTTTGTTTCCTCACACACTTTTACCCTTACTGTACTCCACTGCCCAATGTCTGTCTCTTTCCTCTGTATCCCTTCCATTCTCACATTTGAATTTTATTTACTCCACTGTATTGTTTCCTACCTCTCAGTTGTATGCACATGCCCATACTCAACTGTGTTGCCTCCCCTCTCCTAATTTGAAGTATTTTCTAGGTGTTGTGCAAACCTACCACCTAGCACCCTTGTACGTCCTCTCCAACAAACTCATGCACTCAAACAACTTAAGCTGCAAGCAATTTGGTTGATTTGGCTGCTCCTGCTCCTTTCTGGCAATGTACACCCCAACCTTTACCCCAGAACACCGGAAGTTAGTCCGATCAAAAAAACAGTCAAAATTACATTTGCATTAATTAATATTTGCAGCCTTCTCTCCAAATTTGACTCATTACAAGTGTGGGTAGAACAGAATAACCCTGATGTCCACTCACTGGTTGAGACCTGGCTAATGCCTATGACTGTTGATAACGATATCCAACTCACAGGCTGTACCTCCTTTTGTTTAGACAGGTCGGGAAAAAGAGGAGGTGGCTGCATCATTTATATAAAGAATCACCTACAGGGCAGGGTCCTGTCATCTCTAAAAACTGATAAAAATGTACAAATATTACCCATAAAACTAGTCATTGGAGCACATGGTAAAGGGTTAAACCTTATCTCAGTTTACATCCCACCTAATGAACAGGTGCAGGGTTTCAAGGTGCTCCTTGAATACCTCTCAGACCAAAACACCATCTCCGAGGTACTTGTTATGGGGGACTTTAATATTAATTGGCTGTCCCTTGATGCCGCCCCCTACAAGGATGCCATTTCTGTACTAAACATAGAACAACTAATTGACCCAACTACTTACACTAACTACCATACAGGGAACAGCACCTTAATAGACTGGTTACTCACGAATCACCCTGGTTGGATCACCAAAACAGACATGCTCCCAGACACATTAAATGACCACTTCCCTATTCTCTGTATGTGGTCAAATAAGTCACCTAGAATTCCAGCAAATGTAATTACTTCTCACAGGCTAAGTAAAGGTAAGCTGAGTCACCTAAAAGAACACCTAAAGCAGCAGAATCGATCCACCATCTTCTCTGCTACAGATGTTGATAAAGGATTGGAGTACTTTATTAAGACCTTTAATGCTGCCTGCAACATTTTTGTCCCCATTACCTAAAGAAAGATCAAAGGAGTTCATAAGTCTTGGATCACTCCTCATCTCCTAGACCACAGGGCAAAAAGTACCAGCTCTCATATTGACTTCCAGAATTACAAGATGGCACAGAATAAGTGTACCCAGCCCATCTGCCAGGTGAAAACCCACTTCTTCAGAGCTAAGCTGAACAATTCCTGGGGTGAAAGTTGTACATTTTGGCAAAATATTAAGGACCTAACAGGGAAATCAAATAAAATGGCCCCAACAGTGCTTAACTTGGATGGGACCTTAACTCAGGACACAATGACCATAGGTAATTTATTCAACAAAGCTTTCATGGACCTAAGTGGTATACTCCCACCAGAGTTCCCAAACCCTTCTAATGGTGACTTACTTAGGACACCCCAAACCACACCACTAACTCAAGCGTTGCCTTTCTACCTTAGAGTAATTATGTTATCAGAAGCCAGAAAGTACCTCACACAAGTTCTTGGAAAATCCAGGAATAGTAGTGACAGCCTAGACCTGAATCTCATCTCCCTAACCCTCGACATCCTGCTAGTTCGACTGACAAAAATTCTAAACCTCTGCCTCATCTCTGGAAAATTCCCAACACTCTTGAAATCAGCAGTAGTTTTTCAAAAGTGGAGAAAGATCACTTCATACTAATTACCAACCAATTTCCATTCTACCCCCAATCTCCATAGCTCTAGAGCGGATCGTCTATGATCAGCTAACAGACTGTCTAGACAAATATCAATTGCAATGCCAACAACAGCATGGATTTAGAAAGCACCACAGTACTACATCTGCTGTGATTGAATTCACGGGATTCATTCATGATGCACTTGATTGAGGACACTTGATGGGAGCTACCTTCATAGATCTCACCAAGGCCTTCGACACTGTCAACCATGAGCTCCTACTGGTCCAGTAAGGCAGCATAGCAAATCCTTAAACTCATTGTAGTGGTTCAAAAGCTACCTGTCAGGGCAGGAACATAAAGTAAAAATTGGTAACACACTCTCGTATAGCCAACACGTGAACATGGGAGTCCCCCAGGGATCAATATCGGGCCCCATGCTTTTTAGCCTCTTCTTGAATCAACTCCCCCAAGTGTGCAATGATAGAATCCTCCTCTATGCTGATGACATGGTTTTATACACCAACCACCCTGACCCCACAACCCTTGAACAACATTTACAAGCAAACTTCAGTAGTGTAGAAAATTAGTTCCTCATTGCAAAATTATTGTTTAACTACAAAACAACTAAGACAATGTTGTTCACCTCAACACACAATCAATACAAATCCTCCACAATTTCCATAAAAAATAAACAGAACGAATCTCTTGAGATGGTCCATCACTTTAAATACCTTGGTGTTACCCTTGATTGCTCCCTTTCCTACTCCTTACATGTTGACCAAGTCACCAGGAATGCAAGCTGTAAAATAGGTTAGCTCTACAGGCACAGGCACTACAGCAGCTCTTAAACCCACTATCACTAGCTCTATCTTCTCCACAGTAGACTATGGCCTTGTCATTTACAGTGCGACCTCTGACGCAACCCTAAAAAGGATTGCCATCACCTTGAATAAAGCATGCAGATTACTCCTTGGTGCTCCACGCTCGACCCACACTTGTGCTCTCTATTCTCAAATGGGCTGGCAAGACATAGAAAGCAGGATTCACTACCACACATCTCCTTGCCAAAAAGGCCATCCTTGGACTGGTATCACCTAGAGTTAAGACCATGCTCTACCCTGCTGTTTCAGCTAGAAAAAACTAGAGCAACTACTAATAATCCCTAAAAGGTCCCATACCACCATACATCACTAGGCCAGAGATCTTTCTGTTACCATGCTCCACTCTGGCTAAATTTGCTTCCCATGGACCTCCTCTCCGAACCCAAAATTGGTCCATTAAATTAAAACTCTGCATGTACCTCTCTAATTGGATGAATTGCACCTGCTTCTCATGACCTGACAATGATTCACAAGCCTGAGCCAAAACTTTAACACTTATTCCACTCCTGTCAAGCTGCTTTACTCTTTGTTTCCCTTTCTCCTCCCTCTCTCCCACTCTCATATCCTCTCTCACCTCTCCCTCCCTCCCCAACCCATCTCTCCTCCCCTGTCAACCTTCTTCTCCTCCATCCCCCTACCCTAACCATCTACCTACCTTAGCTTCCTTACTATAACACCCCCCCCGACAGTGGTTCCCAGCTTTGCTGGTTTCCTACAATTGACTTCTAATCTGGCTTCTTTGTGTTTGGTTTGTTCTATATTGTACCCTCTCTTATTGTATAGTATTATTTATGGTACCTGCTTGTAGTCTTTATATTGTCTACATTTTTCCAATGTATTTTATGTATGAAATGCCTATTATTGTACCTGTACTGTCTTTGATGTGGAACCTCTGTTAATAAGCTTTTAGTTCATATGTTGTAATCCTAGATTTCAATAAATAAAATAAATACCTTCCCATTGGGGCGTAGACCATCCCTGTTGAACAACTTCCATCCCCACCAGGTGTGACTCCAATTTCAAAGAAATGTAAAACCTTCCCCTGAGGTCAGTCCTTAGCCAAGCATTATTCTTCTCTTTTTTAAGTTGCTGCCTTTGACTGAAGTGTGGCTGCAGAAGGACCTCAAAGGTTAGCCCAACATGCCCTGGTACTGAGAGTCCTTCCTAGGGAGTAAAAACACTCCATCATCTCCTCAACACCTCTCTTGGTCAGATCATTTGTGACTACTTGCCTCCCACATTTGGCCTGCTCCTGTGAATTCCAGCATCTCCCACCAGAGAGTGGTTTCCATTGCCCCTGAGAAACTGATGACTTCCCCTTACAAATTCTGTTGTGAAAGAAACATTCTGCCTGTGCATCTGACAATCAAGTCCTCTATTACCATAACCCTTTTCCTTCCAACTTTGGCATTCCCATCTCCATGTTCATGGGCACAGCAGCCAGAGACCCCTTTTCAGGACTGCAGGTTCCTGCCCTTCCTTTTTGGAATCCAATGTCCTCCTCTAGCAAAAAAGGCTATAGATCAGACATGGCAAGCTACCATCCAGTATGTCTGACCAATGTGTAAAAGCTTTTTAAATCATCCCAGTCCTCATACAGACTTCAATGAGTCCTTTAGTAGGCACATGAATGCAAACTGTCAGTGCACGACTGGCCAAAGAGGAGAATGGAGGGTCTGTGCCAATCGCCACTGGGGGCATGTGTGCTGTAGGTGGTGAACCAGCATGGGATGGTAGAGGTGGAAATTGTGGAAACAGGTCAGGTTGGGGGGCTTCATTGGTATGGGGAGTGGGGAGGACCTCTGGAAACAGGGGAATGTTATGCCATGTACAAGTGGGATGATCAGGGGTGGGTGACCTCTGAACTCCAGGAAAACTTATACTGTTTACTGGTAGAGTGTTCTTGTATGAGGGACCATTAGATACAATGAAATATGTCAAGAACCAGTGGGTAATCAGGGCATGGGGACCAGTGGATACCAGGAAAAGTTATGCCATGTACCAGCAGGGTGATCAGGGTGGGAGGACCACTGGCCACTAAGGAACATTACGCCATTTACTGGTGAGGTGATTGGGAGGACGAGGATTAGTGATAGCCTGATATGGCCCGCTGATGGAATGTGTAAGGAGGCACAGCCCATATAACCTGGTTTCGGGAGGTGGTAATTAGTGAAGCATTAATAGCTAGTTACCACCTCACCAAACCTACTAGCATGCTGGTGTGACTTCAGTATTTGCAAGGCACTATTAGCTGCATTGCATAGGTTCACTGGTATGAATTAAGACCAGTCCAAAACAGGTTAAGGACTCACTAACAATGCCATTCAATATGGCACTTTGTGATATTCTCCTGCCTTGGGGGCACAAAGTGGGGTTAGTGTATAGCTAATCCATTCAGCACTCACAAAAGGGTTTTTGAATATTTTGTTCTTAATTTCTTGAAAGAGTTTACAGTAGAACAGATTTCTAAGAAAGCTTCTAAAAGTACCCATTTTTAGTCCATGTTTTGTATGTCTTAAAACTAGTTTGTTTACTATTTCAATGCAAATCACTGTAAGACTGATCAATTTTGGCATACGTTTCCAAGCATGACACCTACAAGGCTGCCGTATATTTCCCTGAGATAGACTGAGTGTATGCTGTTTGGCTCCAAACAAAAGCTCTGTAAGTGTGCTCCCAATTTTACAAAATCTCTCAATATATTGACCACTGATGGCTCTCACCTTGAGCAGGTGAGAGACTTCAGATATCTGGGGGTCTCTTGAACCAGTTCTTACCTTTGAGTACCACGTAAGTTCAGCAATAAAGAAGATTAATTAACATATTAGAATGTGTTATCGACTCAAGCACCTTCTGTCTCCAGAGGCAAGACTTTCTATTGGGAGGGGCCATCTCTTCCCCATATTAGAATACTGTTCCCCAGTATTAGCCCTCACATCCCCTCAACCTCTTACTTGTATGAACATGGCTTATAATAACATATGTAGATTCATCACACAAGCACCATTTCACACTCTCCACTGTCAACTTTACCGTACTCTGGGTTGGGTCTCCCCCCTCTGACCACCGAGGGCTATTATTTGGAACATTCATTTCAAAAACATGGCAAGCTGGGATAATATCCCACTGATAGGGCTACTAAAGCCAAAATGCAACAGGCGTGAATTAAGGTCCTCAAATTGCAGGCTGCTTGAATGTACCAGATGTAACACAGAGATGGGTAGCAAAGCCTTCTCTTATGCCACACCCAAGCTGTGGAACTCCCTTCCAAACAACCTGAGGGCACCTGTCCCACCTCCCGCATTCAGAATATACTTTTTGAAAGCAATGTTAAGTAGATCTGTATGCAGATGCTACTCTAAATGACAACAAGTGCCTGCCTAGTGTACAAACTGCATGTTTTTGTAATCTAAATGCACTTACTGCTACATGCTCTGATGCTAAACAATTTGTAACATCTCGAGAGTCAGAGTGTATTTGATTCATCCATGTCTGCTAATGTAACAGTATTCCACTGAATGTGTATTCAAATGTGCTCCTTCCTCTACGATGGTTGTATAAATATGTGTTTTTTTTTGTTTGCATTTTTTCCTTTTCCTTGTGTTAATGTGCAATCTCAATAGCCCGGGTCATACCCGAAAATGGTCCCTGGGATCAGAGAACCTTACCCAGTTATCAAATAAATAAATGAATAGAATAAATAAAAATCTTCCATATGAGGATAAAGTATTTAATTGGTCAAAAGAATATATGGGGAACATTGTATCCATTATGTATAATTTTGGTTTATTGGCCCTTCTCTTGATAGATTTCAGCAAAGTAATTTTATTAAAAATAGAATGTATGATATCTCTAAACAGAATGATTGATCTTTATTGTATCAGGCTGAAGCTGATCAGTTCATCCTTCAGTCAGAAAAAAAACACTGGTGTAACAGTAAAAGTATTTGGATTTCTTGGATTCTCAGCTCATGGCACTGTCTTGGTTAAAATGCACTTTAATGCTCTTCATTTTTTTTCATAAAGATTGTTATTTTTCTGAGCTGGCCAGGCAGTTGTGTTCAGCCCTTTCCTTGGGTGCCATTGGCCAGCCTGCCACCTCTCTGCCTCTGGGGAGGTACATCCAGATGCCCCCCCCTTCACATGCCCACTGGATCAGCAGAGTGGGTCATGGCACTTCAGGCAAGACTAAATGTACCCCTGTCCACCTGCTATTTTCCTCCTAAGTTTCCTCCCTGAGGTTATGGCAAACAGGGAGGATGCATGCATGTGGAGGAGTGCATGCACTTGGAACCACCCACCCCTTCCAACCACCCAACTTTCATCAGCCATGAACATCAGTGGTACCACCAAGCTTCCAGCTGACTCACCACCCTAGTCTGGGAGAGGAGACCTGTCAGATGGCTGCTCGATCCTCTCCCAGCCCTCCCCTCCAGCAGACTCCTGGCAACCTGATCTCATTCCCAGTCTTGGATCACCGGCGTGGGAGAAGTAACGCCTCTCAGCCATCTGTGCAACCAGGCTTTACATAATGCTCTTTCCATTGCAAGTTTGGTCGATTAGTACTGTATCAGTGTACCACCTGTCTTCACCTTTATTGTCTGCAGTAGAAAGGACATAGAAGACCTTCATCATTTTTCATTATTTTTTTTCTCTTTATGATTTATTGAGAACTATCTTTTTGGGATATCTTCTGTCAAAACATATTGAGATTTGGTTTCTCTGGTCTGTCACTTAATCAATAGCCAAAATGAAATAATCTCTAGGTCTGTTGCAATAGTCACTTAAAAAGTCCTTATAAAGAGATCAGCTTTGGTCGGTCAAATTAGTTTCTGATTATATATGATAACAAGGCCAGTGAATTCCAGTGATCAACAAAATTGCCACAGTTTTTGCCAAAATTACAGTTTGGATCCAAAACTGCTGTTGTTGCTCATCTGTTTTCCAGAAATGCTGTACCATGCTTCACTACAGAGTTGCCATGGAGAAAAATCCACATAGTGACCATTAGGAAAGTGTATGTATTTATTTTACGTAAGTTGGGGACTGTAGAAAATTGGAAACCTTCAACTTGTTGTTTGTTGTGCTCCAAGAGTGTCCTGCACTGAACCAGGCCAGTTTAATAGCTACTGTACATCTCACATGTGAGTTTGCTGGAGTTCCCAAGCACCTCCTGTATGAAAGCAGATCCCCTTCCACCCCGATTCCACAGAGTGCAATAAAACAGAAATAAAGAAATACAAATAAAAGAAATACAGTAGGGGCACATTTATGTATTGGTCATAGTTTGTAATGTTCAGTACATTTGTGCTGATGAGGCTGGGTTAGGGATGTGAGTATGACAGTCACCCAGTCGAATCGATAGATCATGAATCATGATCTTTGGTTGGCGGACATGAACAATCACTTCCACTCACCAGTTATCATCATCTGGTCATCAAACAAGTTTATGATTTTTGATGTTTTCTTGGATGGTGATCTGATCATCAAAAATATTACATTTTTAAATTCTCAAGGGTGATTTTTCATGATTTGGTTAACTGTCAAGTGATGATTATTGATGATCAGATAAAGTCCAATATTTGGTGAATTTTAATGACTTACTTTATTTTCAAGTGATGATTATCGATGCTCACATAAAGCCAAATTTTTCTGTAGGTCTTTAATGATTATATGAATGTAAAAATTATGATTTTCGTTCATTACATCAATCCACAGTTGGCTAGCAAATAGGTGGGCCACATATTCAGAGACAACCACTACTTCCATACAGAAAGGAGTGCTGCATGGCACATAACTCACATCCTGCTCTGTGCAATATTCAGAGTTAGCACACTCCAACTTGAGCTTGCTAACCATAGAGTCAATTGGCAGCACAGTGCATAGTGACTATACTTTGTGCTGTCACAACATGAGGCTGAACATGACCCATAGGAGCCATGAATGACAGGCAGCCCTAATGGGATAGCGCTAAGGCACCTAAAGGCCATATTCAGCCCTTGCATGCAAATGAGGCCATTAGGCATGCAAATTGCTAAGGGGCCATTTGCATGTCAAATATGGGCTTATTTGCATGCAACTGTCAACAGCCCCTTAATACCTATGTCATCACAGACCTGTAGTTCCCCCCCTCATAGCCATTCCTCATCCATATTACTATATTAAAAGGACTCAGATTCCTGAGGCCCTCCTCAGCTATGGACCTATCCTGGACTACTGCTCACCCATCTACTCCAGGACCTCTGCATCCACCATGGCCAAACTATTAGTAGCCTACAACAGTGCCTACCACTCCTCCCTGCAGGCCCCTTTCTCCACACACCACTGTACACTCTACGCTACACTGGGGTGGCTCCCACTACAAGCCAACTTTGACCTTGCACTGTACAGTTTTATTGATTCTGCCATCCGTATTGGCGAGAAATCACCTCTTGCTCTCCTTCTCACTGTCCAAACCTCCCACCACTGCCTACACTCCTCCAGTATCCCCTCCTTAAAATTCCCCAGGGTATCCACTAATATGGGTGCTAGAGCCCTGTCAGTAGCAGCCCCCACACTATGGAACAAGCTGCCCACTGAACTGGGCACCATAAACACTCACCGCCAGTTCAAGACTCACCTCAAAGATTAGCTCCTGCTGGCATCCATCTGCCACTGCTTTCCGGATTAGCCCCCCCATAGGTTCTAGGGGTAGGGCCTAATAGGTTCTCTTTTTCCTGAAACAGTACCACCATGAGCCTTACTTTGCTTTGTTATTTGTTGTCCCTCAACTACTGCCACCCTGTAGTGCCAAATGTAAGCATTACCTGCTCTTGTTATTTTTGATGTTTCTACTCTGTGCTGCCTTACGTGGCTATGGTCATGCCTGAAAATGGTCCCTGGGATCAGTGCACCTACCTGGTTAACAAAGTCATAAATAAATAAAATAAATAAATGGAGCAATGCAAACTTCAAATGATAGCACAGCATTAATTTTAGCCCTGACGCTTTCGGTCTGTAGCATGGCCCTTCTTCTGAGGCCCCTCGATGAAGGGTAATGCCCCTGAAGAAGGGCCATGCTACAGACCCAAATCACTGTGGCTAGTTTGGTGCAGTGCTAGCATGTTTTACACTAAATAAACTGAGAATTTTCTCAAATGCATTGCATTTTGTGATTTATTTTCAGGACTCAGTGTGATTTTTCATTGCTACTCTATGTTCTAAATCCCCTACCACACTGGTTGTGTTGCTTCTGCACATAGGACTTTGTAAGTAGCAGCATCCATGGCAGCATGCTCTGTAGCACCCCCAGCACTTAGCTCCTAAGCTCACCCACTCCCAGCTTTTGCCTTGGGCTAACAAGGCCATCCACTCCCAGCTCTACTAGAAAGCTCACGTGCCCAGTCACTCCCAAACCTGATGGGTGGTGGACTCAGGAGGTGGAGCTGCAAGAGTTGAGTAAGTGAGGGCATACAGTGTTGTATGGTGAGCATCCTGGGGCCCAGGAGGTAAGAGGTGTCCAGGGGGCCCAGAAAGGGGACCAAGGAGGGAGGGAGGGATGGAGGGGGGTGTCTGGGGGTTCAAGAAGAAGAGGGTGTCCAGGGACCAGGAGTTAGATGTCTGGGGTACAGGAGATGGGTGTCTGGGAGAGGGCATCCTAGAGGCTGGGGAGGGAGGAATATAGGCCAGGGTCAAAGGTATCAAAGGGGGGCCAGGAGGCATGTCTAGTGAGGGAGGGATGTCCTATGAGCCAGGGAGGGATGTGTCTGGTGGGTCAGGGATGAGCGTTGTCTGAGGGGGTGGGAAGGAAGGGGAGAGGTGTCTGAGTGGCCATAGAGGGAAGGAGAGTAATGATGGCAGAGGACTGTAGTAGAAAAAGAGAGGGTTTATGGGGGTTGGGGCAGGGGGACATGGAGGAAAGAGGTGGTGTTGGGGCTTAGTGTTGGTTCTTGCAGGGAGGGAGGGAGGTAGTATTCAGGGCTGTGGAGGGAGGGGGTACTGTCAGGGAAGGGAGCTGTCAGGGGCATCCCCTTTCCAATGGAGGGCCTTGCACCCCTCTTGCCATCCAGTAAAAAAGAAATTCTACAGTGGGCACTGGTCAAAATGTAATGATAACATGGACACCTAATGCTGCACACCATTCATGGATCACTCCACAGCACTCAAGGCTGCATACTACCCAAATGATTGCAGCTAGAGCCACACAGCACACACTTTCCACCCACTGATCAACTGACTCTCCCTATCAACCACTATCCCTGCAGCTGGAACACCCCCACACCTTGCTGTCCACTGATGTGTCTTGTTAGGTTGTTTTGGAAACCCCTTGCAGGGGCCTTCAACACCCTATTTTTTTTCCATGCACTGGCATGAAACCCCCCTCCCTAGTAAATGGCCTGTGTCTCCCCTACCTGTGCAGAGCATTGTAACCCCATCTGCAGGCAGTGGCCTAATCCCATGCATGGACCTGCACCCCACACCCTTCCAGTGGTGGTATTGCACCCCCTTCCCCATTTTACAGTAAAAGGGAAATCCCACAGCAGCACACCCATGAGAGACAGAAGGGCAATCCTCCAGACATGCATACCCTAAATGATAACCCTCTTACAGATTGGCCATCTCACCTAATGACCAGTATCCCCACCACCTATGCTCTCACAGCTAGCACCACAACCTCAGGGCACATTAGTGTGTTTGGGGATGCCATTTAACAGTGGCCCCAGGGAACAGTGTTTGAGGGGAAAATCAGTTTGGGCACTCCAATCACTCTCCTGCAACATGTCCAACAAAAGTACCCCCCACCACATACACACACACAAACACACACAGACATACAACACATACTCCTGAGCCTGTTTAGAGCAGTCCCAAACCTGCATATTGTTTTCAGCATAGCCCACGCAGAAGCCCTCACCAGGGAGTACTGCCTATCCTCTTAAAGCAGCAGTATTCATTGGATATGAAAAGTTCTGACCTATTTTTATTGTTGTGGAATGAAGAATGGACATTTCAATTGCAGATTATCATTGCCTCCATTTGTTCCATGATTTGTTTAACTTGGTTTTTAATTTTTTTAAATTAGTGACTTGAGTCACATCTGCTATTTTAACACACTGTGCTGGAGATGTGCGTGTTCCATGTAAGCGTGACCCACTCTCCCCTGACGGATTGTCTAACATGTTGCCAGCACGATCTTCTCTCCTACGTCCTTGTGCTCTGCGACTGAAAGGTATGCCCTCTCTAAACATAGTCAATGCTTGGAATGTGTGGCTGCACATATAGTAACAACTCAGTGGTTTTTATTTATTTATTTATCATAGTTACTGTATATGCAAGAAAGGAATGACTCGTCAGAGTTAATTTCACTGATTTGTGACATGTAGGAAGCTGTACATGAAGTCAGTACAGGCTGCACTACAGACATTGATTTAAGCCACAAAACGTTATTTGATTGTCATTCCTGATGGCCACTATTTTGGTTTTATTCCCAGTTTAGGAATACCATCACAAATGAAGTGTAATTTAGAAATGACAGTGTTATTGCCTGTAAACTGTTCTGTGCATGATTATGCGCTAGGAACAAGGTTGAAGAGAATTTGTTATTAGCTTGATTGTGTGTAGTTTATGAATTTATCAACTACCTATACTTTATTGGATGTCCTGGGCTGTGACCACAATCACACAGATTCAGACTGGAGACCTACTGTATATTTTAAATGCTACAATCAGTAACAGTGATGACAGGTACTCAGAGCTTTCTGAAGAACTACTAGAAAATGAGGCAACTGTCTCTCTTTTGCATTGACAGCAGTCTCCTGTCGCAAACCATGAATGAGCTTGAAGATGTGATTGGCACTTCAGAAGGAGGAGCATGAGATGTGTCATATTCAAATAAGCTTCCTCTAGAGGCACTGCCAGCAGGAGACATTTCTGGCAGTATAAATGGCAGACCTGGCAAGATTGTATGCACCTTTTAGGCATCACATTACTTGAGAAATAGAAAATATGTGGAATACAGCTATTTAGAACACTCATACTGCAGCTGAGTGAATTTACTGGATTTTAATTAAGCAATAAGGCTATTCAGGGGGTGTGTTATGGTGGGATAATGGCCCACCTCGGAGTGGGTTGAAGCATGAGGCATAGCCGAGGGCACCCACCATCTGAGAGAAGGTCGTTAGCCCACCATAACACAACCCTGGAGTGCCTTATCATGAATATGAATGGCCCATTTTTAGTCACTTTTATGCATTTTTAAACATAATACTTTCAACTGGGCAGTTGTGCTGGGAAAACGGCCCAGCCGAAAGCAGCTCTTGGCCAATCAGAATTCAGCATTCTTTCTACCCATTTCATAATTAACAAATACTGCTGCTTTAACTTTCCTTTGCTATCTGGCCAATCCCACCTTCTGCTGTCGATGTAAAGATGTCCTAATGACATCGGTGCCAGACAGCTGGTTAATGTGGCCTGTCTTGCTTTTCCTGGAGGACTGCTTGAATCCCCATCCAGGTGACCAGTCACTAATATATTTTTATTAATTCATTTATTAATTTATTTATGCTTCCTTGACTTTTGTTGAGGCCCTCATGCATCTAACTGTGAGCAGACTCCCACCCCCCATATGCTCTCTAGTCTCACCCCCTCATCTCATTTTCAACCTCTCCTTGGGCTTGCACACAGCTAGCAGGCAGCTTGTCTGTTACTCCTCTCGAAGAGCGCTTAGTCCTGCCTGCTTCCATCAGGCTTTTACAATTTAAATTAAGCCTACTGGGCATTTCCAAAAGCCATATTGTAGCTTACAATGTGCAGTACCCTCTGCTGCTACTGCAGCTGACCTCTCCACTAGCTCTCTATCTCTCTCTCTCATCAACCCACCCCACTACTGCTGGGGGAGTGACATCTCTTTGCTGATCCAGTCCTGTTCTGCATCTCAAGCCCTTTAGAGCAACTTTGCCACTGGAGCAGTGGTTTGGGAGAGTGGGGGGAGGCATTTCCACCCATTGTCTCTTTCACCTCACACTAGCTCCTTTCTCTCCCTCTCTCAACAGCATGGAGTAGGCCACAGCCAGGGCTGGGAGTTGTAAGTACATGCAGACACTTTTGCCTCTAGCGCAGTCATGGTATGGGGCTGGCTGAAGCTGCAGCCCCAACGTGTTCTCCTTGCAGCATCCACACTATGCTAGGGTTCAGGGAGCCCCCATTAGAACCCATGGAAGGGAACTAATTTATTTTAAAATGCAGCTGGCCTCCTCCACTAGGGAGTTAACCCCCAAGGGCTAAATTTACATAGTGCCCCCTCAGAATATCAAGCCCACAGAGCCACCAATTTTTTTTCATTTTACCAAATCTGCTTCTAGCCCAAAAGAGCCCACACTAGCCCACCTGGGCTACCAAGTAAACTACTGGCCAATCAGTCACCAGTGTGAACCAAGGGGTTTTGCTGAGCCCACCTCCAAAACCACAATTCATTCTCTTTCTGCTTCTGCTGCTATTCTGTTTTCCCACCAGCTAACTACTTTTTTCCTTCATTTTACAGTTGGACTGGATGTGGACTTCTTCACCATCAGATTAGTATACTTTTTTACCCAATCCATTCTTCACAACCGATTTATCCCCCAAGTGCTGCAGATCCTTTGTGACCCCTTTTCTATTCTTTTTTTACAGGTGCGGCAAATGACATTCCTTTACGACTCCTACCTCTGGCTGTAGTGCTCAGGTAAGGTTTTCTACTTGACCTACATTGGGTAGATTGACTGTAATAGGGTGTCCATGTCTGTTACAGGGTAATAGGTGTTACTGGACAACAGTGGCTGCTTTTTACGGCTGCAGTAGGTGGAGCCTGCAGACGTTTTGCATGAACAAAAGGAGTGATGTCATGTTTTCTGTCTGTGGAACTCACTGAAGGTGTAAATAGTCTCTTCCACCTTACCCTCCTCCAAGCAATGTTTTCTGCCATCACATAAATATGCTTTCATGTTAGTCAATGGTTGCAGGGCACTATTTTCTTTCTTAAATGGGTGATACAAGAACTGAAACCTGAGTAGTGGGAGGCAGCATTCGTTTTTTTTGGGGGGAGTAAGATCCACCCCACCTCCACCCAAGAAGCTCCTAAAGATCCACCCCAAACTTTTCTTGATTCATGTAGGAGGGGCATGAGGTGGCTCTGTCATGCTGTAACAAGACACACTAGCTTGGGACCTGTATCAACCAACAGAACAAGTCTGTGCAGTGATCAAGTCATGGAGCTCCTGAATTATATTAAGAACTAGGAGAACAGAAGATATTTAATGTCTTCAAATTGTCTTAAAAAACCTTTGTAACAAATGATTATCAGAGTGACCTGGGGCCTCAGAATGAGACAGCAAATAAGGAGTGAAACTACAGCTCCCAAGGAAAACAGAAACAACATTCTAATTTACAGTAAGAGCCACAGGTTTTTCTTAACATTTATATACTAAAAACATAAAGTTCAGCTTTTGGGATTAACAATATTTGTTTACCATATTCAATATATATATATACATAGTTTATATATAATTTGTCTTTTTAGTAGTTTCAAAACTTTGAAAGCATTGGTGTTAGTAATGCAGTTAGAAATAAATGTTTTAATTGTCTTTACAGTTAAACATGCAGTTTCATGTCAGGGCGCATTTTTTGGGGGAGGGGGTTCAAATTATTTTAATCATGGGCACAGTACTTGGTGAACAAAGACTTTGATGATAAAGTGTATTTTTCTTTTAAGTTTGAGAAGTATGTATTAGAAACATTGAACAAGAAAGCAACTGGTGATTTTAAAGCTATTCTGATCAGAACTGACATTAAAAAAAATCGCAACTGCATGTTTTATTTTATTTTATTAGGGACACTAGAAACAGGATGTTAACATTTACTCCCTGGAACCTGCTATTCAGGTTTTTTTTATTGCATCTTGTCCCAGGCAATCTTCTCAGAGTGCAGTTTGTCAGGGCACATTTTTTGGGGAAGGGGGTTCAAATTATTTTAATCATGAAGCATTGGTGTTAGTAATGCATTTAGAAATACATGCTTTAGTTGTCTTTGCAGTTAAACATGCAGTTTCATGTCAGGGCACATTTTTGGGGGGAGGGGTTCAAATTATTTTAATCATGGGCACAGTACTTGGTAAACACTGTCTTTGATGATAAAGTGTGTTTTTAATTTTTTGTTGTTGAAGAAATAGAGAACTCCCTGTTGTGGTGGTGCCGAGTTCAAAATTAGAAATGCTGCTATGACACACAATGGGACAGCACACATCTCATTTCAAAGGAGTAAGAAGACCTCCTTCATTTTCCATTTATGTGGGTTCAGTGATTACCGTTGGCACATCTTGTGATACTAGTGCTAAGACAGCTCTTTATTGAAAATATAGGTGTATCAATACAAGATGATAAAGAGCAGCTAGAAAAAAAATCCATATAGTATTCTTACATATTTGTTTAATACACCAGCTCAGCGTCCAACTGTTAAAATTCCCAACTGATGTTTTACACTTTGCTCATCCTCAAAGTACTGTGCCGCAATTTGTTAGCTATAATTTAAGTTCTGCCAGTGTGTATAATAACCTGGCAATGGCCTTCCAGTCATCCAATTCTTAATCACATGCCTACATTGCTTTGGCATATAATTGCTAGGTAACCATAATGTCACCTGTTACACATTCATTCTTTGGCTCCTAAATGACAAAACAGTTCATTATACACACTTAAAAATGCATTTAAAATATGTTCTTTTCAGGCTAGAACAGGAGACAAGAGCAACATGATTTTTTTCCATTTCAAAAATGGAAGCAGCAGTCCCGAACTACTCTTGCCCCCCCTCTCCCCAATTGTTGTACCTCTGCATGTCTTGTTGGTAGAATGACTGATCTGTGTGTTTTTCTTTTTTTTTTTTTTTATAACAGCCTAGTCTCTGGCCAGTGAAGGAGCACACTTTGCTCCTGGGGACACTTACCATATCCCAAACCACTGACTGTCATCATTTACATTAGTCCAGTCAGAAGAAATGTGCTATTTCTTTTTATCATTAAAATAAAAAAAAAGATAAAAGGTCTAATATCTTGAAACAGATTTAAGAAAAATTATTTTGCACTTACTTTGAGACACATTTCTTCAGCTCTCCTCTTTATAATCAGAGCTGCTGTTGCCACAGTGAAAACTTTGAAAAAATGAATAACTTGTTACAACTCACTTTACATTTTAAATATATTCTGTAGAGTTCTCCTGCCCATCTTTTATTACAGAGGAAATTTGGATGAATATATGATCTTTATCTGTTAGAGTTCATCTGCCTCTACAGCTTACTCCCTACTTCAAATCCTAATGCTATCTTGTGACATCACATTCTGCTGTCATGGGAGTAACTGTGATGTCACAAGCCATGCATTATGACCTGAGGCAGGGAGAAAGCACCAGGAATACATGAACACTTCAGGAGTGGCAGTGCTCTTTTCATGCAAATGGCCTCAGTAAAAAATAATGGGGGGAAAAATACAGAACTAAAGTGAAATATAAACTGAACTTATCCTGAAGGTGTCAGATGCACTTTAAGACTGACACTCTGCTTGGTGGAGGGTGCTCATTGGAGCAAGGTGGCAACATGTATGTTACATGTATGTTTCAGTGCTAAACTATAACACAATTGCTTTCATTGTTTTTCCTGTACTATAACTGTTTTAAGACATTCCAATACATGCTTAAACCCATAGGCGATTACTGACAGCAAAATAGTGCTGCTTGAAAAGTTTTTCAACCCAAATTAGTGAACATGACTGAGACTCTAGGGGCAGTTGCCTCTCCAAAGACTGTCATGACTATAACTTCTCCCTCTGTCTGTCTGTTTATCTGTATGTCTATCTTTGTAATTATCTATATGTCTTATCAATTGCATCTATCCCTATTTTTACCTACTGTATATGTAAAATTAACCTACATATCACATTTGCCTGCACTCTGAACACATACTTATGATACAGTGCATATTTGTACTCCACTCCTGTACAAACCTCATATTGTCCTGATATTCCCATTATCACAGGCGTAACTACCTTAACCTTATCAACAGCGACCCCTTATAAAAGTTACTATCATATTTTCTCTCCTAATGAAGTCCATCATTACACCTGACTGCCTGACATCAACACATTACTGAAATATAACTTACATCACCGCATGGACAACCCCCCTGTTTTTCTCTATAAAACTGTGTAAATAATCCCAAGACTGAACATATGCCAGCCATTACTTTTTCATGTACTGCCACCTTTTCTACCTGTCACACCTACAGTATATTGCTTACCATTCCTTCCACTGAAATCTACACCTCCTTATCTTTTCCTAATAATTTGTCTGCCTTCCTTACAATGCAAAATAAAACAAATCTTACTAGTTAAAAATCATTGTGTTGTTTCTCCATGTCTTCTTAACAGTTCCACACAACCTCACTAACTTCATTATGCAGCCGTGGTGGATCTGACCAGAATTTGTTTAAATATGGGATGGGGAGAGTGAAGTGGTGCTACTGGACACCAGGGACTTAATTTACATGGAATTGGATGAGAGAGGTGTTTGCCAATGGATGATAGGGACTTTTTTTCAGCAGCAAGGTTTGATACAGTTTTATTTTAGGTCCCCCCTTCCCCCAGAATGGCCGGATGCAGTTTCTGGGCAGAACACATCCTTCACTGCCATAATGATCACAGTCTTCCATTCTGCATTGGATTTCTGTGTTGTCAGCTGTCTGGTATAGGAATGACTGACAAACTTTCCCTCCCAGAAGCAGCCAATGAAGAACAGGAGGGAGTAGCTGGAACATCCACCAGGAATCTTACAAAAGGTCAAGCTGATTGTTTGAGCATGAATATTAACAGTGACTATCATTATCACCATTATTTTGCAAGGTCATTTTGCATATGGAGAATGGAATGGCAATGTGAGGTAAGCAGCACAAAGGTTGGTGGACTTGTGGCATTTTGATTTGTTTGGTGGACTGATGGATGGGTGGGTAGCTAGCTTGGTAAGCAGGCCAGTCATTCTCTGTTCTTAAGTGGGATAAGATGCATAGGCAGGGAGAGGGAGCCAAGCTCAGGAATGCAGTTCGTGTGTGTGTGGATGGAGATGATGAATAGCTTCTGTGTGTGCGTGGGTGGAGGGGAGCACAACTCCTGTGTGTGTGTGTGTGTGGTTGCAGGGGAAGCATAGTTGCTGTGTGTATGTTTGGGTGGGGATGAAACACAGCTTCTGTGTGTGTGGGTAGGGGGAAGCACAGCTCCTGTGTGTGTGTGTGTGTGTGTGTGTGTGTGTAGCTGCTGTGTGGCTGGGTGAAAGCACAGCTTGTGTGTGTGTTGGAGAGAAAGCACAGCATGTATGTGTGTGTGTGTGTGTGTTGGAGGAGCACTGCTCCTGTCTTGGGGGGAGAACAGCTCCTGTACCGGGGGCCAGGAGCGCAGCTCCTGTGTTGAGACATAGGGTTAACAGCATCTGTGTTGGGAGAGTGGGGAAGCAGAGCTGCAATTTTGAGGCATGATGAATCATCTCCTGTTTCCTATCTATTTTGTTTTGTTTTGTTTTATTTTGTCCTCTGTCACTATATCTGTGTTTTCCTTACTTTGGTGTTAAAGAGCAACTCTGTACTTCCGCAGGTGCTTTCATAAATAATATGTTTCAGCTGCTACACTTTACCAGAGAATACGTTTTTTTTTTTTTATTTTTCATGTTCCTTTCCATGATTTACAGCACATGTTGGCAGTCTATCTCAAAAGGCTGTATAGAAAACATTGGAAAACATTTGCTTCTCCTTGTTAACCTCACAATGCATTTTTTAATCACATCATACAAACATACAAACATGCAAAATGTCAGCAGAAACAGGCTACATGGTCTGTCGAGTCTGTTCAATTGTGCAGCTAGCCCCTCAACTTGCAGCTGCCCCACTCACCCTTCCCTACCCTCTTTACAGTCATCCCCCCATCACTATGTTCCATCCCCTCTTGAAGGATCCCACCATCCAAAAGGAGACCACCTACTCAGATAGAGTGTTCCACTTGTCTACCACCCTCTCCATGAAATAATGTATCCTGATTTCCCTCCTGAATTTCCCCCCTCCAACCTCAGTAGATGCCCTTTAGTGTCCCTCCTTCTTCTGATCCAGAATATCTCTCCTGTATTAGCCTTGTTTACTCCCTTCAGGTACTTAATGGTCTTGATCATATCTCCCCTATCTCTCCTCTCCTCCAGGGAACACATATTAAGCATGTTCAGCCTTTCTTCACAGGGTTTCCCCTCCAAACCCTGGATTATCTTAGTTGCTCTGCACTGCACCCCCTCCAGCAGTCTGATGTCCTTCTTCAGAAATGGGTGCCAGTACTACATGTAGTATTTCAAGTGCAGCCTGACCAGTGAACTGTACAAGCAAAGGATCACCTCACTACTTCTAGAGGAGATTCCTCTTCACTACACAGCCCAGCATCTTGTTGGCTTTTGCTACTGCCTTCCTGCAATGAGCCAAGTTCTTCGTATTCGATGTTATAATCATCCCCAGGTCCTTTTCCTCCTCTTTGCTACCCAACTGTACCCCTTCCAGCTGAAAGCTCCTCCTCTGGTTTTTAGTTCCAAAGTGCAGTACCTTACACTTCTTAGCACTGAACCCCAACTGCCATGTTTCTGACCACTCCTGTAGTTTAGTCAGGTCTCCCTGCAGTCCTCACCACCCCTCGATCTCATCCACCACAGCTCCCATCTTGGTATCATCTGTGAACAGACTGATCTTACTCTGTATCCTGTGTGAGATATCCGCTATGAATATCCTAAACAGCACTGGTTGCAGTATCAATCCCTGTGGCACCCTGCTTGTTATTGCTTTTGGCATTGAGAGTTTCCCCTTCACCATCACCCTTTGCTG
Source organism: Neoceratodus forsteri (assembly GCA_016271365.2). NCBI lineage: Eukaryota > Metazoa > Chordata > Ceratodontiformes > Ceratodontidae > Neoceratodus > Neoceratodus forsteri. The sequence goes on along the minus strand of CM057458.1, from coordinate 864,989,763 downwards.
CCTGCCCTTTATTCAGTTAGTGATCCATTTGATTATCTTAGTACCACCCCTACATATTCCAGATTCCCCCCTAGCCTCTCATGCAGCACAGAATCAAAGGCCTTGCTGAAGTCCAAGTACAGGACATTCACTGCATTGCCCTTGTCCAGTTCCCTGATCACCCAATCATAGTACTCATTCAGGTTTGTCTGGCAGAACCTGCCTGAGTCAAACCCATGCTGCTGCCTGTCCTGGAGACCATTGTCCTCCAAACATGTCACCAGCCTCTCTTTAAGGAATATCTCCATGAGCTTTCCCACAATTGATGTGAGGCACATTGGTCTGTAGTCACCTGGATCATCCTTTAGGCCACCTTTGTGAATGGGCACCACATGAGCCAACCTCCAGTCCTGTGGTACAGATCCTGTGTCCAGAAAGGCATTGAACAGGTCAGACAGTGGTCCTGCCAGGCATCCTGCCAGTTCCTTGATTACCCAAGAGTGAATGCCATCAGGTCCCGGTGCCTTGTCCACCTGCAGTGCCGTCAGTCCTTCAAGTACTCTGCCCCCTGTACTTTCTACATCTGTCACCCCCCTTCCCTCCTTTGCCCACACCACCACTTCTGTGAGAAGTCTGTCCTCGCTCTCTTCTGTGAAAACAGAGCAGAGATACTCATTTAATGCCTCTGCCTGCTCCTCCCCTTCTCTACACACTCATAGTTCTCACCATAAGACTATGATGTCACAAATGACCGTTGCTTTTTTCAGTCTTCATTTTCTCCACAGTTTTTCCATGACCCCAAATACCACGCCCCATGCTGTGGCTGCATACACAAATGTTGAGGCACACACATGCCACGGTCCCATGACACCCTCCCTCTCCATGCTGCCCACCCACCTACACTACCCTGAGGCCTCCACATAGGGGCAGTGGAACCATGGGGGTTACAGGATCCCTTCCCAGGGGAGGAGAGCTTGCTTTGCAGCTGCTCAATCCCACTTCCTCCCTCCTTCCCCCCTGCTGGCTTCCAACAACTCTGGCCCATTCCCAATCCCAGGTCGCTGACATGGTGGGAGATAAAGCATCCAGCACCATTAGGCCAGTCACAAAAAGCAGTTGTGCGGTTAGCAGGGGAGAGTCAGATACATTTGAAAGACTTGGTGAAATAAGTGCTGCATTTATATTTAGTAGATCAACAGCATGGGAAAGTAAAAAAAAAATAACTAGAAAATAATAAAATTAAATCTCAGTTGGTGTGAATGAAATGTTTGTAAGCTTTTTATTATAATACAGAGTTGCTTGAGATTAACTATCTTTTCCAGTAAAACTCGACTCTCTTTACTCCTATGCTGTATAGTACCCTTTGTATCTCTCCACTACTTCCTAGCTCTACTCATAGTACTATAAGTTCCTGATACTTACCAATTTTTACCTTTATTTAAAGATATATCGTCAGACCTTAGCTGCCTCACCAAAGTCAAATACTAAATTTAGTGTTAAAGCTGTCATTTATGTGTCTTTAAATACTAACTTCCAGCTTCTACTGTGAGAAACTGAAATTGCCTCAGTTTGACTATCATGGATAAAAAAATGGTTAAAAAAGTGTTGTTGTTTTTTTGAGAGGGCACTCCTATATTAATCATTTATCTTCCACTCTCCTTTTATTTCCTGTAATGTATAGTGCAATTTTTAAAACTAACCTGTTAATATTTTTCTGCTACTTTAAATATCTGCTTATAGAAAACTACAACTCCCAAAATCCATTGGGGGCTGCAGTACTTCCCAAGAGACATGCGATCTCTCAAAATCCTTTGCGGGCATTTTTCAAGATGTTGAGCTTCCTCTGTGTTTAGAATTCTATGGGCTAGGAGATTACATGGATTAGCTGCACAAGTTGTAGGTATGGTTAAAAAAAAGCATTTGTTCAAACTGAGTCTGTTATGTAGAGACTCTCATCTTTAATGCTTAAAGTTTTTTTACACTGTGTATTTCCTAACTGCTGGAGTGCTTGAAGATGTCTGTGTGAGGCCTGGGTATGGGGCTGTGCTGTATGTGTAACATTGGTTTAAACCTGGTAACCATGTACTTTTTTTATTCTTTTGTTGATTGTGAAAATATCTCTTTTTTTATACCTGTGGAGTTTCTGTTTGCTAGGTGTAATTTTAGTGTTTCTGAAAAGCATACCTTAAACTGATGTGGTTATTTCTATAAAAGGTGTTTTGCTTTATTCCATATCAAGCTGATGTACTGTACAGTTCTAGGGACGTGGATATGTTGTTCATCCACACTTCTTGGCATGTCCCTTTCCCCTTTAATTCTTGCCGGAAGGTCTTAAAGCTGGTTCCTCCCACACACCTAGGTGGTATAACCCTTGGCTCTGCTCCATGATGCCAGATCTTCCTTTCTGCTGGAAGATTCAGATTGCCTCCTCACGGCTCCTGCATTCGGTAGGCCCTGGCTTCATTTCCTTCGGATTCTTTGAAGATTATGCTCATTCAAGCTAGTGATTGCAAAAGTTGTTTCTCGATCATAGAAGATAAACCTTTCCCTGGTTTCTGTTGGTGCTTGTGCAGCCAGAAAATGTCCCACACAGATGCGCATACCTCATGCATCTACTGTTTGAGTGTCGGCCATGACACTCAGGCCTACGAGATTTGTCTCACTTTTCACCCAAATGTTCTTGACAACTGTCTTGCACAACTCAAGCTAAGCAGGCCCAAAAAAATCCACCGGAGAAATCGAAGGAGGCCTGGTGAGCGGTCTCCATGGCTGTGGGGTCTGTCGAGCAGTTAGAGCAAATGCAGGCCTGCAATGAAGAGGCAGTGCAGACTGCAGAGCTCTCCTCTCAGCTGATTTTTGTTCCACTCAATCTGGGCTCCACCTTCTCAGGCTCCTTTCAGGAGATGTGCCAGTCTCTCCCCACTAAGGGCAAGGGACCTTCAGGCATGCATGTCTCCCGGTCCCATAAAAAGGACAAGGAACATTCTTTTTCTTGGCAAAGACATTCTTGAAATTGAGCGCGATCTCGGTCCCAGGGATCTCCAGTCTCGACTTTGGTCGAGACTGCTACTTTGGACACCTGCTTCTCAGCTTTGCTGACTGGTCTGCCAGTAGAAGTCTCGATCAATGATGCGGTGGAGATTACTCTTGACCCTGTCAATCTGTTGTTGCCCGATGATGCTGACAACTCACTTACCAGGACTCTAGTCCTACCTCTTCCCGATGAGGAGACCTAGCCCACTGGTAATCTCATTGGTCCTTGATCTGGGAAAATCAACAGTTACCCCGGTGCATCCCGAGCAGCCTGGTCAGCCTTGAGGCCAGATTGAGGTCGAGGTCTTGGACCCCCTCAACCGATAGGCCGAGGAAGGCGCATAAGCACTCAAAGAAAAGGTTACGCCGACGTTCTTCTTCATCCTCCTCGGATGAGGAGGGGCTTCAATGGAAACTCCTTTGATGCTAAGAAGATCTCATGTGGCAAAAGCTGATCTTGTCTGGCCAGAGACCGGCTTTGGTTTCCACACCAGCCATTACTTGGTTTTTGCTTTATAGGTGAAGCTGGCTCATCGAAATGGATCATCTTGGTTCCTGTGTCCATGGAGCCAGTAGAACCCCCCCCAGTTTGGCCAAAATTGACCTCTCCACCAATAGTGGTGGAGCCGCTGCCTAAACAACCCATGGAAGAGGCGTCTTTGAAGGAAGCTCGGACTGTTCTGGGATTTTCCTACAGGATTTCAGTCACCCTCATGCCTGACTGCCCCAGGCACATGGAAGGAGACCTTGGTGGCTGTCCGATTTATCCAGATACTTTGGATTCTGATGACTCTGACCTACACTCTCATCCACTTGATGATGAGTCAGTGGGAAGTCTGTTGATGGAGGAAGGTCCTTCATCATTTATGGGGATTCTCCGCTTCATCTCCAAATCCATGGGGATGCCCCGGGATCCTGTCCAGAAATGGGCAGAGTACCCTCTTACAGACATTCTTAAGAGAGGGGATACCCCTACAGAAGCCTTCCCAGTGGCCGAGGCCACTGTTGGTCTTCTTTGGAGCTTTGGCAACACCCTGCCTCCTGCCCAGCACTGTCTGCCCAGATGGCCCACAAGTACACAGTGTCCATTGGGTCCCTCTTGGGGTTCATGGAACACCCCTTAGTGGAGGGGTTGGTGACTGCTTCTGTGTTCAGATGCACAGGCACTTCTGCTGATACTGATAGACCTCCAGACAAGGAGTCCAAAAAGTTGGACCACTCTGCCAGGAAGGTTTATGCAGCCTCCTCACTAGGCCACCATCAGGTAAGCTTGGCCACCATCATGGCGCACTTCTCTCATGCCCTGCTGGGCTCCTTGGATAAGGTTCTCCTGCACCTCCCCATGGATCTTCAGAATACGGTCAAGCAGGTCCAGGATCAGGGCCGGACTGATGCCAAGCAGCAACTTCAGTTGTCCCTGGACCACTGGGACTCATGCACCTGTTCAGTGGCAGCCGCAGTTGCCATACATAGCAGGGCTTGGCTGAGACTTTCCACCTTCATGGCGGATACCCAGCACAAACTCACTGATGTTCTTTTTCTGGACACCAATCTCTTCTGCCCAGGTGTGGATGGTCACCTTCAGTGAATAGAGCAGTCCAATGCCACCTTGGATTCCACTACTTCTGCTCAGAAAGACACCTCTGGCACCAAGAAACAGCAGAAGAATAAACCATTTTGGCATCCTGCTCCTGCGGCCAAGCAGTCCTCCTTCCAGGGTGGGCAGCAAGAGCAGGCACAGGCTTGGCACCCTCGGCCCAAGTCCAGGCCTCCAGTGGCCTGCAGAGGAGGTCAAGGTTCAGGCAGCTTCCAATCTGTACCCTCTTCCTCAAAGCCTGCCCAGTGATGGGATGGGGCTGCCACCCTTATTCCCATCACCCCAGCCCTGGGTCTTCCCGTGGGGAGCTGGCTCCGATACTTTCTTTCCACCTGGTCCACTGTTACCATGGACAGGTGGGTCTTAGAAGTGGTTGGCCAGGGTCTGCCTCTAGAGTTAAAGTAGTACCCTCCCAGCTGAGCCCACCCCCATGGGAGGAAAGGATATCAGTCCACACTCGGTCAGCTCTGAGAGACGACATAGCCCAACTTCTCCTCAAGGAGGTAGTGGCCTGAGTGACACATCCTCCAGTCAACCCAGGGTTCATTTCTGGTACTTCCTGGTCCCGAATCAGATGGGGGGCTGGCACTCCATTCTAGATCTGCATGACCTGAACCAGTTTCTCAGGCCACACACCTTTAGGATGGTAACTCTGTCCCAGATCATACCATCCCTGGAGCAGAACATGTGGTTCTGCTCACTGGATCTCCAGGCCATGTTTTTTCATGTCCCAATCTGTCTGTCTCACCAGCAGTTCCTCTGCTTCAGAGCAGAAGGAACCCTATATGAGTTCCAAGCCATGCCATTCAGCCTGTCATTGGTGCCACAGGTCTTCACCAAATGCATTGCAGTGGTGGCAGCCCCCCTCAGGCATTGAGGGGTCAGAGTCTGCCCCTACCTCAATGATTGGCTCTTAGTGGGTTCCACCCAGCAAGAGACGGAGAGGTCCAGGGATTTGGCCCTCTAGACCTGCACTCAGCTTGGTCTCCTGATCAATGAGGCCAAGTCAGAGCATGTGCATTTGCAGGTGATATGCTTCATCGGGGCAGAGCTTGACTCCTGCTGAGCCAGAGCCTGGCTCCCTGTGGACAGGACAAAGGCTCTCTCCTCCTTTTCCCAATCATTTCTGGTTGGGCACTTGTGCCCTGCCTGGGACTTTCTGCACCTTCTGGGGTACATGGCTGCCTGCACCACAGTGGTCTGATGAGCCTGGTGGCATATGCACCCCCTTCAGTGGAGCTGGCCACCTAGTGGAATCAGTGCCAAGGTCATTTCAATCAGCTGATCACTGTGACCCAGAAGATGTTGGACACTCTCCAGTGGTGGACCGTCCTGGATTATCTGCAGGAAGGGATCCCATTTGTCCGCCCCGAGCTGACGGTCATCCTCATATCCAGTGCCTCTCTCATGGGCTGGGGATCCCACATGGGGAACAACAGGGCCCATGGGTTCTGGAACCCTGAGGAATCCTGATACCATATCAACCTGCTGGAGGTCTGAGCAGTCAGACTGGCACTGTCAGCATTTGCTCAACAGCTTCGGGGTCAAGTGGTTCAAGTCCAGATGGACAATACCATGACCATGTACTACCCAAATAGACAGGATGGCTTGCACTCCAGGCTGCTGTGCAGGGAAGTGTTCCACATCTGGACACTTGTGAGCTGAATGGAGGCAGATATCCTAGCCATACATGTGGCAGGAGCCTCAAATCAACTAGTATATTCCTCAGCCAGGTAGGTGAGACATCCCATGAGTGGTCTCTCCATCTTGAGGTAGCTCACAGCCTGTTCTCCCACTGGGGCAAACTGACGGTGGACCTGTTTGCCTCCAGGGAAAACACCAAGCTGAGGTTGTTTCATGCCCACCTCCCTCAGCAGAGCTCACTGCAGGTGGATGCCTTCTTGAGGCCATGGACCCCAGACCTCTTCCATGTCTTCCTTCCATTTTCCTTGATCCACAGGGTGCTTCTCAAGGTGAGGAGGGACAAGGCACAGTTGATCCGTGTAGCCCCAGACTGGCCCCGCCAGTTCTGCTATCCAGATCTCCTCAGCCTCAGCAACAGGCTCCTGAGGCATCTTCCAGCATGCCTGGACCTATCAGTCAATCAGGGGAAGGTATTCCATCTGGATCTTCAATCCTTGCACCTGACAGCCTGGTACCTGAGCAGCTAGAATTCCAGGCTTTGGGTCTCTCTGAGGATATACTCACAGTAGTGGAAGCATCCAGAAAGGAGTTGACCAGAGGGTGCTGTGCCTTCAAATGGAAAGGTTTTCCATTTGGTGTCAGGGCAAGGGTCTGGACCCTCTATCCTGTCCAGTGGCTAGCATCTTAGACTACTTTTGGTCTCTGTCCAAAGGGGGTCTTCAGTCTATGACCCTTAAGATGCACCTGGCAGTCATCTCTGCTTACCTGGTGCAGACCAGTCAGCAGACATTGGCACAGGAGAAGGTGGTCTGGTGCTTTTTCAAGGGCCTAGATCACATATCCCCTCAGGTGTGTGAACTTCCACCTCCATGGGATTTACTGCAGGTTTTGTCAAAACTCATGGGCAAGCCATTCAAACCGACGCACAAGTGTGAGATGTCACACTTGTTGTGGAAGACCACCTTCCTAGTGGCTATCATGTCAGCCAGAAGGACTGGAGAGCTCCAGGCACTTTCAGTGGATTCTCCTTACCTGGTCTTCCACAGGGACAAGGTTGTCCTGTGCCCTTACCCGAAATTCCTCCCGAAGGTGGTGTCAGAGTTCCATCTCAACTAGGTGATGACTCTACCTGTGTTCTACCTGAAGTACACCTCGAATGCCGAGTACAGGCTCCATACTTTGGACCTGAGATGAGCTGTCTCCTATTACAAGGAGAGAATGGCAGAAATTCGGGGAGAGGTTCGCCAGCTGTTTGTCATCTACACTGAAGCCGCACCTGGCAGACCTGCAGCAAAGTGGATGATTGGCAGGTGGATCACTTCCTGCATTGATCTCTGCTATAGACTGGCAGGTAGGCAGCCTCCCATAGGGCTAAGGGCTCATTCCACCCACCATACCGCTGCATCAGTGGCTACTTCCAGGGACATCCCTATCCAGGAAATCTGTCAGGCTGCTACCTGGAAGACAGCAAACACCTTCATCAGAGGGGTCAACCTTAACATTCATTTACTAGCCCTTGTACTAGTGCAGATTGCCATGGACTAGTGCAGAATCTCTGTTACTTGCCCAGCTGGGCTAGTGCAATTCTTCCTGTGGAAAGCTGCAGTCCCATTCTCAACCCGGTATCAAATAAATAAGCAAACAAATAAATACATAAATATAACTTATTTGATTTAAAGCCAGGTCTTTTTCATGGAAGTTTAACTGTGCTGTCTTAGCATTAGTGAAATGAAAAAAATAGATGTCTATGTGTAGTGCATTCATAAACTGTTTCATTATGTTTGCTTACGAGCATGCATAAGAAATGTGTAGCAGCTTAGGAGAGAAGCGGGTTGTGGAGGTGCAGCACACTGACAGCCAATGGGGGCACTGCATTTGGGGGCTTGGCACTGGTGGACCAATGCAGGCCCACTGTCTTGATGACACTGGTCCTACAGAAGTGCCACCAAGTTAAAATGTTTTCGCCGCTGCAATCAGGGTCCACCTCGTCATTGCTGTGTCAGCCATTTTGCTGCAATAAGGGAGTGACCCGTCATTGCAGAGCAGTACCTTGCCATCTGTATGCTGCCCCGACCCAGAACATTTGCAGACAGGGAAGCCCACTCCCCATTGGCACACTGTAACCCCCCACCATTTGTGGTGTGCCAAGGGGGTGCCCAATCCCCCTTGGCAGCATGTTCCTCCCAACAGTTTTTCATTGCTGACGGGGCCCCAATACCCATCAGCTTCAGTCCCCCCGTTCAGTTTGCTGAAGGGGGAGCCCACTCCCCATCAGCATAATGTCCCCCCCAGTTTGCTGTGTGCTGAGGGGGTGACCAATCCCCATTGGCTCTCTTCCTCCCACTAGTATGTGCCGATGGGGGTGCCCAATACCCCATCGGCTACAGCCCCAAAAACACTCAGGTGGCATGCTGGGAGCCCACCCCAGTGTGCCAAATGTCCCTGAAAAGAAAAACAGTCCCACAATGTTTTTTTTTTTTTTAACACCTGTAAAGCAGAAAACGGTTCCTTGTAGAGTTCGGTGACCCTCCCCCAACCCGTGCTCCACCACTGTGCACCCCACCTCCCCACACCACCCTCACCCCATACTTACCTCCAGAGCCCAGTGCGATGATCTTCAGTGGATCTGGAACACGTCTGCACTCTTCAAAGCTGACCATGAACTGAACAAATGCAGGTAAGCTGTATAATGGCATAAATGTTTTTTTAAACTTTGGTGCATATCTCGGGCATTTTTGGGAATTTTTGCACCATATTTTCAACATCGGGTTCTTGGTACCCCTCCTCATGAATTCAGTCACTACCATTGCGTTATTCTGTCCCAAAAGGTGATTTTGTGGTCACTGCATGGTATCACCTTTCAGGACCAATTAACAAAATGACAGTGCCACTGTTCATGAGGTGGGCTCTTAAAAGGCCTATGTTGCAAATTTGGTGAAAAAAATAAAAATAAATGACTGTTTTACAAGCATGCATTGCGCAGTTTCCATGCACACTCATAACTTCGTGAATTTGTAACATTTTCAGTCTAGATTTTCAACATTGGTAATTTTACACACCTCCTTATGAACAGTACAGCAGTCATTTTACACTTCCTGGCCAAAATGTGTTTTCACACTTCCAGTGCAGAATAGTGCGGTCGCTGTGGGAAATCAGTGTTCGGGACAGATTAACAAAATGACAGTGATGCTGTTTATGAGCAGAGGTCCTAAAATGCCTATGTTGAAAATCTGGTGATGAAAGTCCATAAAATGATTGTGTCACAAGTGTGCATTGCACTGTTTCCACACACCCTTGTAACTTCATAAATTTGTAATATTTTCACACCAGATTTTCAACACTGGCATTTCTTCACACCTCCTTATGAAAAGTACAGCTGTCATTTTTCACATCCTGACTGAAATGTGTTTTTGCACTTCTGGTGCAGAATGGCATGGTCGCTGTGGGAAATCAGTGTTTAGGACAGATAAAGATTGAGCGAGTGAGGGGGTGTGAATGAGCTCAACTGAACTCTGTCAGGACTGCTGTGGATTTCTTTGTGGGCAGAAAAATGCACCAATGCAGGCAGGAGTCCAGTACAAAAGGGCAGCCTGCAGCGCCGGGAGAAACAGAATGAGAGAGTAGGGAGGGGGAGTGAGCAAGCTCAACGGAGCTCTGTCGGGACTGCTGTGGATTTCTTTGTGGGCAAAAAAAGGTGCCAACGCAGGCAGGAGCCCAGTACAAAAAGGCAGCCTGCAGCACCAGGAGAAACAGAATAAGTGAGTGATGGGGGGTGAGTGAGCTCAATGGAGCTCTGTCAGGACTGCTTCAGATTTCTTTGTGGGCAGAAAAAGGCTCTAATGCAGGCAGGAGCCCAGTACAAAAGGGCAGGCTGTAGTGCTGGGAGAAATAGAAGGAGTGAGTGAGAGAGGGGGAGTGAGCAAGCTCAACGGAGCTCTGTTGGGACAGCTGTGAACTTCTTTGTGGGCAAAAAAAGGTGCCAACACAGGCAGGAGCCTAGTACAAAAGGGCAGCCTGCATCACTGGGAGAAACAGAACAAGCGAGTGAGAGAGGGGGAGTAAGCAAGCTCAACAGAGCCCTGTCAGGACTGCTGCAGATTTCTTTGTGGGAAGAAAGAGGCACCAATGCAGACATGAGCCCAGTACAAAAGGGCAGCCTGCATCACCGGGAGAAACAGAATGAGTGAGTGAGAGACAGGGGGTGAGCAAGCTCAATGAAGCTCTGCTGGGACTTTAGAGTTCACCCTCCCACCCAAGGTCCTCTGTGGTCCTATATTACAACAGGGTCTCTGGGGTGGAGACAAAGCAGTGATTGGATACTTTGAGGAGTGCTATAATAATACATGTTTATTTCTCTAACTGAGCTAAGTATTGAGCTATAGTGTTATGATTGCTGTAATAATACATATTTGTTCTTTTTATTTCTGTAACTAAGCTGAGTAATACTTGGAGTGCAATAGGATTTCTAACTGGGCTAAGTGAAACTATATGAGAGCTGAGAACAAAAAGTATGGTAGCTGAGGGGTGAAAAACAGACAAGAAGGCTTTAGGATTGCTACAGTAATACAGTATCTAATGGATGAGATTTGAGACTAAATTACCCCAGTTGGCAAGGTGCCAGTAGGGGGACTGGTGTGGGGGGACAGGAATTTGAGTAAATAGGGGCCTAACAGTTGTAGTAGGGTACAGAACCTGGGAGTAAGAGCCCGTAACATAAGATTGGGGCCAAAATGGGGCAGGTGCCACATGTCAATAGGGCGGGAATCTTTGGAAGGGTGGTGGGGTGTACAGGGTGTGGGTCTGCCATGATCCTGGACTGGGCTTGGAGGATGGGGGTGTATGGTCTGTAGATGACTGGCTAGTTTGAGGGAGGCACTGTGGAGGTTAGGGAGGATAAGTGGCCAGACAGATGAGTATGGTAGGCATCCTGGCTGGGGGGACAGGGGATGGCAAGGGAGGGATGGAGGAAGAACAACTAGGGACAGAAACTGACCCCAGTATCAGAGGCACTTGCAGAAAAGAGAGGACAAGAGAGGGGGTGCCCGAGGTGAGGGGGAGGCCTCCTGTTGGGAGTAAGAGACCACGAGGAGTACGGGGAGAGAGCAGATGGCTGCATGTAGGGATTTACCGGGGTGGGACCAGGGGTGGCACAGAGGGGAACAAGTAGGAGGGGGGAATCAATAGGGGGAAGAGATGTAGGAGGGGTATGGACTAGGAATAGATTTGAGCCTCTGCTATGGGAGAGAGAGGGGGAGCAGGAACATACTGAAGGGGGAAGGACAAGCAAGACATGAGAGGGATGGCAACAGCTAGTGGAAGAGATAGCAAGGATGAAAGGGTAGAAGGGCTGGCCTCCTGCTGTGGGAGAAAGAGACCACAAGGAGTGCCAGGAGAGAGAGCAGATGGCTTTCTTCTAGGGAGGGACCAGGGGTGAGACCAGGGGTGGTACAGAGGGGAACAAAAAGGAGAGGCGAACCAATAGGGGGAAAAGATGTAGGAGGGGTATCGACTAGGAATAGATTCGAGCCTCTGCTATGGGAGATGGGGGAGCAGGAACATACTGAAGGGGGGAGGACAAGTAAGGCATGAGAGGGATGGCAACAGCTAGAGGAAGAGATAGCAAGGATGAAAGGGTAGAAGGCGGGCTAGTAAGGAAGGAGTGGTGGTGACTGCAGGAGAGAAGGCTACAGGAAGGGGGAAGGATGGGAGGGGCATCACTATCAGGGCAGAAGAGAATAGAATCGACAACAGTGGGGATAGGAGAGAGGTTGGAAATCAGCAGGGGAGGAGGGGACGTCGACATGGGATGCACAGTAGGAAGTAGTCAGGCTGAGAAGGGGTTCAAGTGGGATGGGAGGAATATGGCAGAGAAAAGGGGTGAGGCGGAAGTAGGGGGTACAGATACAGAAGTCACAGAGGGTGCAGCTGGCTGGGGTAAGGGGCAGGAAAGATTGAATACTGGGGTGGTGGAAGGGGCATTAGAAGGGAAAGGGGCTAAGGGACGAGGGTACTCATCCTAGGGGATTGTATACTGAAAGGGGTGAGATGGGGTAGAAGAGGGGAAAGCACAGCCGTATTTGGTTTGAAGCTATCCCCAGGTTGACTGCAGGAGGGGCAGGGCAGGCACTACTCAAGTGTGTAGCAAGGAGGAAGAAGAAACCTCATTTACTGTTTCATGTGGGTACAAATGACTTGGTGGGGGAGACTGTGGAAGTAGTGAGGGGGAGGTTCGAGTAGTTGGGCAAGCAGTGAGAGGGGGTGGGGGAGTCGGTGGCATTCTCGGAGTTACTCCCCGTACCATGTGCAAGCATGGGAAGGAAGGGTAGGATTGAGGAGTTCAACGAGGGGCAGAGGGATTGGTGGCACACCAAAAATTATGGGTTAGTGACTAACTGGGGTAGGGTCTGGGGAAATTGTGACTTGTATGTGGGGGACAAGGTACACTTGAGCAGGAAGGGAAGGGGAGTATTAAAGGCAGTATTAGAGGGGTATATCTCTACTAAGGTGGATTTAAACTAGTGAGGGAGGTGGCCAAAAGACTGAGGTTAGTAGAAAGGTCCAGACAGTGGATCCTAATGAGATCACCCCCCTAGATATAGGTAAAGGTGGAGGCATAGTAACCCTGGGAGGGGGCAGGCAGAATGGTCTGAGTGCAATACAGAAGGCACCACCACCCAGTAAGAATAAGGAGGAGAAAGAGTGCGGACTACCGGGAAGAGGGACACAGGCCAAGGAAGAGAAGAGTGAGGAGAAGAAGGGGTATGGGTGGAAGGTAGTCTCGCTCAATGAAAGAAGCCTGGGGAACAAAATTGCAGAGCTTCGGGCACTCCTTTCAGAGGGGAAGGTGGACATTGCTGCAATGACAGAGACTTGGGCCACAGAGCACCATGATTGGGGTTTGGCAATCCCAGAATAAAGGATACACTGGAGGGACCTGGAGGTTGAAAGAGGGGAGTGGGTTGCACTCTATGTGAAGGAAGGGGTTAAATGCATAAGGGATGAGGGAGAAGAGAAGAGGACAGAGGCACTTTGGGTGCAGCTCCTGGACTCTAAGGGCAGAAAGCTGAGGCTGGGAGTGGTATACAGACCACCAGCCCAATCTGGGGAACTGAATGGGGAGATGGCAGAGCAGACAAGGAGGGTGTGTGGAAGGGGGAGTGTGGTGATAGTGGAGAATTTTAACCTACCATGGGTTGACTGGAGCACCCCTCCACTAGCAGTACCAGGGAGCAGGTGCTCCTTGATGCATTCCAGGATGGCCTTCTCATGCAATTGGTAAGTGGGCCTACAAGGCCTGGTAACACTCTGGACCTAGTACTGGTGTAACCCCTCACCCCTGCCTTTTTGCCAAAATGACAGGTGGCATGCTGTTGGCGCTGGCAGCAATACCTGGTGGGGACCTGGGTTCGGGGAGGATGAGGTTACCTGGCACAAGGGGACCTAGGTTTGGCTCTTCTGCACAGGGGCACCCAAGTAAATCCAAACGCAGGAAGCAATAACTGTAATGTCCAGAAGCAGGAATGGGATTTTACAGTGTGGCTTTTATTCACTACTAGCTGAACACAACAAAGCATAGATGGACCCCCATGGGGCTACATTTACTGATAATGCAGATTAGAGACTACTAGGTGGTCCACTGGAAGAATGAACCAATTCTACTGCTTTCAGGCTCTGAACCCACAAGGCACACAGCCCAGACTTGCATGCACTTTGGGTACACAGCCCGACTGGCCTGGCTCCCCTGCCAGCCACTTGAATGGCGGTCCACTGGAAGAATGAACCCACTTTCTTGTTGTGGATCCCCACACCACTTAGAGTCTGCGACTCCTAGAGAGATTTCCTTCTTACTTCTTCTGACTCCCATCTCACAAAGAGAATTTTCTTTACCCTTGTTGTGGCTCCCCACACCACTTAGAGTCTGCGACTCCTAGAGAGATTTTCCCATTTGTGACCCACGTCTGGGTACCTCCCTCATCACTGGCCAAGCGCATGAGGCAAGTAGCAATCATAGAACCTGAGGGGACCTGGTTACTAAAGATGGGGTGTCTCCACCCCAGCTCCCACAGCCCATACCTGGCCATTTCTCTGGAAAACTGAAACTTTGAATGTAGATTAAATGGTGGATGAACTGTCGCACCCCCTCTACAATATTACTTGAATTCACACAGTACTCTAGCTTTTGACACTACTCGATTTGTTTGTCCTAGTCCTATAGGCCTCCAAAATTGTAGTTCAATTCCTAGAATTCTTCACATATCCCAGGCTGAAGAAACACATTTTTTTGCCCACTCATATTAGAGCAAACACTCACCCTTTTGTTGCAGGTGCCCCACAGGCGAAATACAACTCTTCCAAACTTTCCAAACTCAGACTGAAACTGAAATAGGCAGCTTTCTTTCTTCTGCAGAAATTAGGGGATTGCCCCTGGAATCTACATGGGGATCTTTACTCCCCCCCCCGGAGGGAGGGGGTACTGAGACCCGAACAGCGGTCTCCACCACTTGAAGGCAAAACTGGAACTGCTCCTTCCTCTTTGAAAGCAAAACAGGAACTCTCCTTCTCTTACAGAAGGTAAAGAGGAACTGACTTTGAAAACTCCCAACGTTGTATCTAACTCCCTCTGCTGCAGATTCCAATGTGGCTTATGCAGCTGTGACAGTTCTATTGGTGATGTCATCTCTCAGTCTCAGCTGAGACTGAGAACAGAGTGAGACAGTGTGAAACCCATTTAACTGGAGTTTCACAAGCTGCCTTCCCTGCCTACCACTAGGTCTTACTGGGATTCTAGTAACCCCGGGTAACAAGGGGTTACACTGGCAAATGTGGAGGTGGTGAGGGAGGTAAGGGTGGAGGACCCACTAGCAAGTAGTGACCACCAAACAGTGTGGCTTGTTGTCATGCTGGGCAAGGAGGAAGGAGGTACAGGCACTAAGGTGGTGGACTTTATGAGGGTGGACTTTGGGAGGATGGGAGCAATACTGTAAGGAAGACTCCAGGGTATAAGGCCGGGAAGGGATGCAGAACAAAAGTGGGGTGTCATAAAGACTGGGCTAACAGAGGCCACAGTAGCCTGCACCAGGGCCTGGAGTAAGAAGAGCAGAGGCAAGAAACCATGCTGGCTGAACAAGGAAGTGTTGCAAGGGATGAGGGCAAAGATGGCTGCATATCAGAAGCACAAGAGAACAGGGAAGGTAGAGGATAAGGAGGCTTTCAGGAGTTAGTAAAATGAAGTTGGCAGGAGGGTGAAAAAAAGCTAAGGACTCCAGGCAATTACGTTCTGCATAGGGCATGAAATGAGGGGAAAAGGACTTTTTTAGGTATGTTGGGGAAAAGAGGAAGTGCAAGGAACATATTGTGAGAATAAAGTGGGGAGGAGACTGGCTGGAAAAGGGGGAGGAGCAAGTGGAAATTCTAATTGAGTACTTCTGCTCTGTTTTCACTAAGGAGAGGGACAGCCCGCTACCAGAATGGGCTGTGGCGGTGGGGAAAGGGGGGAGGAGGTGACGGACAAAGTGATCACAGGAAGTAGGGTGCTAGAGGGGCTGAGGACAGTAATGGTCAGACTGACTTTGATTTGTCTGTTGGAAGCTGAGAACCTTGCTACACTGCAAAGAACAAACTATAACTCCATTAGGACCTGGAAACCTGGTAAGGCATAATACTGGTGGGAACTTGTTAAGAAGGGGAGCTACACTTTCTACAAAAAGTTTCATTTTTTTTTCCTTATTGGCATTAAGCAGAGAATTGCAGGATTCCATTAAAAGTGTGGTCATTTTATAACCAGAGGGAGTGAGATACAATTGAATTTGCTTGATTGCTGAGGTTGAGACCTAGGATTTGGAAGGATATTTTTGCAACATTTTAAAAGAGTCCTGCTGGCTGAGAAGTTAAGTTTTTATCCCTGGTTTCACTGAAAGGTTTTGTGTATTGGAATCAGACATAGCAGACTGCTTACATTGAAAGGCCTGCTTACACCACAGGTGTCACTAGTCAATCAATTGGCTCTGGGTGGGGTTTCATCACTGTGCTGTCTTAGGCATCCTTCACAGTTAGAAGCCAGTCAGACTGACTTTGATTTGTCTGTTGGAAGCTGAGAACCTTGCTACACTGCAAAGAACAAACTATAACTCCATTTAGGACCTGGAAACCTGGTAAGGCAGAATACTGGTGGGAACTTGTTAAGAAGGGGAGCTACGCTTTCTATAAAAAGTTTCATTTTTTTTCCTTATTGGCATTAAGCAGAGAATTGCAGGATTCAATTAAAAGTGTAATAATTTTATAACCAGAGGGAGTGAGATTAAACTGAATTTGCTTGATTGCTGAGGTTGAGACCTAGGATTTGGAAGGATATTTTTGCAACATTTTAAAAGTGTCCTGCTGGCTGAGGAGTGAGTTCATTTTTATCCCTGGACTCAGTAGAGTGGTTTGTGTAGGAGCCATGGTCTAGTAAATTGTGGTGTTAGTTGAATTACTATAAAAGGCAGTACTCACCAGGGTGGTGGAGCAGTTGTGTATTTGATTGTTTCTAACAGTCACCAGTGGCTGTGGACTACCAACCCACCCTTCCCCACACCCCACCCCCACCAGGCATGGCATTTTCTTTATAACCACAGTTCTGACATCACTTCCTCAACAGGTCTTAGGGCAGAACTGTCATATTCTTAATAACCCAGCACAGTGCGAAAGGAGTACACACATAATAATAATAATATATATATATATATATATATATATATATATATATATATATTGTATATTGTAAGGATAGGGACATATGGGAGTGGTGCAATGCACTGGCTGTGGGGCAACAGTTTTCCAGGAGACATTCTGGAAACTGCATTGCTGTCCTATTTGCAGGCAACTGTCAGCTCTGAGGAGGAGGTTGCCCACCCAGGCTGAACTAGCAAGGACTAAGGAGGCCTCCCCCTTCCAAAGAGCACGGCTGCCACAACCACTGCTTCAGAGGTTGCCAAGTATGAAGAGCAGTTGGACCACAGTGGGTTCTGGGAGGGTGCAGGTGGTGGACCAGAGGTGAAGCCTCCTAGTTGTACCTCTACACAAATCATATGCCATTCTGGCAGAGCAAGGTTCCTCTATGATGGCACCCTCAGTGGAGACCCAGAAGAATGCTGAGGACATCCATGAGGGAGACCCACAAAAGGGTGGCAAGGGGCACCACAGGGGAAGGAAACAGCTTCTGATACGGGACTCAATTGTTAGGGGGGTAAAACTGGGGAAGGGAGAGGAGAAGGAAGTAAGGTGCCTGCCTGGTGCCATGGCTTGGAGAGACAGGAAGCGAATCCTCAGGATTGCAGAAGCAGCATCACAAGAGAGGGAACTAGATATCATAGTCCACCTTGGGACAAATGACCTAGCTAGGCATGGGATCAGTGCAGTGCAGAATGAATTTGTGGAGTTGAGGAGGGGCCTCAGAAGGGTAGCAAGGACAGTAACCTTCTCAGAGGTGTTACCAGTCCATGGCAGGAGTGAGGCTAGGGTACTGCACACCATGCAGTTTAATGAATGGTTGCAAAACTGATGCATAGCACAGGGCATTGGCTTCATCGGGGACTGGGGGTCCACCTGGAGAGATAAAGGTCTATACTGGCATGATGGTCTGCATCTGTCCACGAAGGGAACCAAGCTCCTAGGTGGCAGGTTTAAATGCTTCATTGGCAAGCTTTTAAACTAGCCAAACGGGGAGGCGCTGATAAAAGGCAGGAAATTTCAAGCCTCCCCCCACAAAACAAGGCAGGCAGTAAGGTAAACACTGAGGTACAGAGCTCAACACAGGGCAGGACAGGGGTAAATGGAAAAATAGACAAGGGCAATAAGAGCAGGGATGGGGAAAAAAGGATAAAGCCAACATTAAATGGAGGGCAATGAGTACCAATGCCCGTAGTCTGGGAAAGTAGCTTCCTGAGCTAGTAGCCCTGATGGAAGATGAACAATTGGATATTGTGGCAGTCACGGAAACATGGTACACCGAGAACCATGACTGGGATGTCAACATACCAGGGTACACAATCTACAGAAGGGACAGGGAAGGTAAAAGAGGAGGTGGAGTAGCTCTATACATAACGGAAGGGATCAAAGCTACAGAACTAAAAAGAAAAGGGGGAGGACAAGAGACACTCTGGGTCACCTGGGAGACAGGGAATGGCATCACAATCCGCACAGGGGTTGTATACAATCTCCGTCTCAAGGGAAGGAAATGGACAACAAAATGATAGAGGACATTCTCAAAATGGCTGAAAAAGGGGAGATACTGTTGTTGGGGGACCTGAATATGCCAGATGTTAACTGGATAACATGTACTGCATCCACATCCAAGAGCAGGGTCATTCTCGATGCCCTGCAGGGGGCAGACCTTAGACGGCTAGTGTTGGAACCCACTTGGGAGGGAGCAATACTAGACCTGGTACTCTCAAATGGAGAGAGGATCACAAATTTAGAAGTCAGTAGACATCTGTGAACAAGTGACCACTGCACAGTGTGCTTCACAATGAGCACAACCATGGAGATAAGCCATACAAAAGCAAGGATACTGACTTTAGAAGGGCTGACTTTGGCAAATGGGTGAATACCTGAAGAAAGCACTAGCAAATGACCAAAAGGAGGGTGGAAGAACAATGGAGAAAATCAAAACTGCCATCATAGAGGCAACAAGCTCAGTGAAACAAATAAAGAAAACAAAGTGGAGTAAAAACCACTATGGTTCTCAAAAGAGGTGGCAGGGAAGGTTAAGGGAAAAAGGCTGTATTCAAAAGTATAAGGAATCACAGAAGGAGCACAACAGGAACTGTATCAATTAAAGCAGAAAAGAAGTGGGGAAGGCAGTCAGACTAGCAAAGGCCCAAACCGAGGGAAAAATGGCCAACTCAGTTAAGAAGGGGGATAAAACATTTTATAGGTACATTAGGGAGCATAGAAAGGTTAAGGGAGGGATAGTGAAGATTAATAAAGGAGAGGGAGGTGGGCAGAGGGAGACAGTGAAAAGGCAGAGATACTGAATGAATACTTTTGCTTAGTATTCACAAAAGAAGATGAGGAAGAGTTACCTAAACCAGACAATAGAAGCACTCTGGGTAGGGGGGTTGACACCAGTCCATTCACAAAGAAACAGTCCTGAAAAGAACTCGTAAACTCTAGGTGGACAACTAATAGAATTTGACAGGATTCACCGTAGAATCCTTAAAAGAACTAAAGGAGGACCTAGTGACACCACTGACCACGCTTTTAACAAATCATGGCAGGATGGGGCGGTACCTGAGGACTGGAGGAGGGCAGATGTGATTACCCTTCACAAAAGTGGGAGCAAGGCAGAAGCAGGAAACTACAGACCTGTAAGTTTGACCTCAGTGGTAGGGAAAATGATGGAATCACTTATGAAAGAAAGAATTGTTGAGTACTTAGAGACCAGCGGGGCACAGGACCCAAAGCAGCGTGGATTTAAATCAGGAAGGTCATGTCAGATGAATCTAATTGATTTCTTTGACTGGGTGACCAAAGTAATAGACCAGGGAGGGGCTGTGGATATAGCCTACCTAGACTTTAGCAAGACAGTTGATACAGTCCCTTTAAAGATTAATAATTAGGTTAGCCAGCTTGGGAATGGGTCCCAGGGTGGTAGCCTGGGACAAACTGGCTGCACAACAGGACACAGAAGGTACAGTGAATGGGAACACATTCCAAAGAAAGGGGGGGTTACTAGTAGAGTACCTCAGGGCTCAGTACTGGGTCAAGTCCTCTTTAACATCTTCATAGGTCACATTGCAGAGGGTCTGGAGGGAAAGATATGCCTCTTTGCAGATGACACAAAGATCTGTAACAGAGTTGATACACAAGAGGGGTAGAAAAGATGAGAAGGGACTTGGCAAGGTTGGAGGAATGGTCAGACATATGGCAACTTAGATTCAATGCAAAGAAGTGCAAAGTAATACACCTGGGAAACAAAAACCCAGGAGAAGAGTACACAATAGCAGGGGAGGTACTAACAACAACAAAAATGGAAAGGGACCTGGGGGTAGTCATATCAGATGACCTAAAGGTGGGTAAGCAATGTGAAATGTCAGTAAGGAGAGCCAGAGGGATACTGGAATGCATATGAAGGGGCATCACAAGTAGAAAAAGGGAAGTAGTTATCCCTCTATACAGACAGTTGGTGAGACCCCATCTGGAGTACTGTGTGCAGTTTTGGAGACCTCATCTATGCAAGGACATAGGTTGGAAGCAGTCCAGAGGAGGGCAACTAAAATGGTGCAGAGTCTGCAGCAGAAACCATATGAAGAGAGACTGAGAGAGCTTAATATGTATACTCTTGATGAAAGGAGGGACGGGGGGACATGATAGAAACATTTAAGTACCTCAAGGGAATCAACAAAGTCCAGGAGGGTAGCATCTTTCAGAAAAAGAGATGTGTAAGAACAAGGGGGCACAATTTAAAGATAGAGGGGGGGACGGCTCAGGGGTAATGTGAGGATTTTTTTTTTTCACGGAGAGAGTGGTAGATACATGGAAAAGCCTTTCTGAGGAGGTCGTTGGGTCTTAAACAGTGAGGGAATTCAAACATGCATGGGACAGACACAAGGCAATTATAGTGGGGGTTTGCAGGAAGTAGGCTGTTGGTTAACTAGAATCTGCAGCTTATCCAGTAGGTAGGGAAATGGGCAGACTGGGTGGGCCAAGTGGTCCTTATCTGCTATCAAAGTCTATGTTTCTATGTTTCTATGGTGGACAAGGCACCAAGTCCCTATGCCATCCACCCCAGGGTTCTCAGGGAGATGGCAGAGCTGTTGGCTGAGCTGCTGGTAGATCTGTTCAACACCTCCCTGGAAACTGGGTGTGTGCCCCAGGACTGGAGGGTGGCCCATGTGGTGCCCATACATAAGAGTGGGCCTAGGGAGGAGCCAGGAAATTATCGGCCAGTAAGTCTCACATCCTTAGTGGGTAAGCTTATGGAGCCGATACTGAAGGAGAGGCTGGTGGCATTCCTAGACAGTAATGGCCTCCAAGATGGGCGGCAACATGGGTTCGTCTCAGGAAGGTCTTGTCAAACCAACCTAACAGAGTATTGTGACTGGCTGACAAGGGAGTTAGACAGTGGCCATGTGGTACATGTCCTGTACTTGGACTTCAGTAAGGCCTTTGATACAATGCCTCATGGGAGACTGGGAGGGAAGCTGATGGCAGTAGGGTTGGGGGAAAAGCTGACTAAATAGATAGAGAACTGGTTACAGGGAAGGGTGCAGAGGGTTGTGGTGGTGGGGGGGAACTCTCAGCACCCAGAGCAGTGACAAGCAGAGTGACGCAGGTGTCACTGCTAGGACCAGTGCTATTTGGGCCTTTAACTCTGATATAACACATGGAGTGAGGATCAGGGTTAGTCTGTTCGCACATTATACCAACTTCGGGGTGGTGGTGGACAAAGATGACGGATGGGGAAATCTGCAGTGGGACCTGACCAAACTAGAGACATGGTTGGTGGAGTGGCAGCTAGGATTCAATGTAAAGAAGTGTAAGATAATGCACTTCAGGACTAAGAATCAGAAGAGGGACTAGTGGCTGGGGATCAGAGAGGAGGAGAAGGACCTAGGGGTCTTGGTAACTGGGAGCATGAACAACTCAGCCCACTGCATGAGAGCAGCAGTGAAGGCAAACAGGATGCTGGGGTGCATCACAAGGGGGCTCTCATCCAGACACAGGGATGTGATCCTACCTCTCTACAGATCATTGGTCAGACCACACCTAGAGTACTATGTGCAATACTGGAGGCCATACCTGAGGAGAGAAATAAAGTTAGTGGAGGGGGTGCAAAGGAGGGCAACAAAAATGTTAAAGGGGATGGAAGGAAAGAAATATGAAGTTGGGCTGAAGGACCTGAACATGTACACACTGGAGGAGAGGAAGGATGAGGGTATATGATTGAAGCATTTAAATACCTGAGGGGGTAACTAAACCTAGCACAGAGGGGGTGTTTAAACTGAGGTGTGGAAGAGAGACGGGCAGGCATGGACTAAGGCTGAAAGGGGGATACAGTATTTCAAGAGGGAAATGAGGAGGCACTACTTCTCTGAGAGGGTGATGTCTAGTTGGAATGCGCTGCCAAAGGGGGTGGTAACATGTAGGACAGTCAATATCTTTAAGGAGGAGTGGGATAAAGCAAGAGGAAGACTCGGGGGCAGGGGCTGGGACAAGCAGGGGAGGAACTGAGGGGGAGGAGGCCGGGGCAGCTGCAATCTAGGGTGCTAACTGCACACTTGGGCAGATTTACATAGACCAATTGGTGTGTTCTGCTGGCAGATTCACATGTTCATATGTAAAATCTCAGAGACTCTGTCCATGAGAAGAGGTCCTAAAATGCCTGTATTGAAAATTTGGTGACAAATGTCCTTAAAATGACTGTGTTACAAGCATGCATGATGCAGTTTTCACGCGCCCTCGTAACTTCGCAAATTTGTAGTATTTTCACTCCAGATTTTCAACATTGCCATTTTTTAAGACCTCCTTATGAACAGTACACCTCTCATTTTTCACATCCTGCCCAAAATATGCGTTTATTCATCTGGCACAGAATACCGCGGTTGCTGTGGGAAATCAATGTTCGGGACAGATTAAGAAAATCATAGTGACACTGTTCATGAGCAAAGGTCACAAAATACCTATGTTGAAAATTTGGTGAAATAATTCCACTAAGTGACTGTATTACAAGCATGCATTGCGCAGTTTCCACGTGCGCTCGGAAGTTTGAGCATTTTTAATACTTTCACTACAGATTTTCAACATTGCCATCCAGTCACACCTCCCTATGAATGGTACAGCTGTCATTCTTCACAACTTGCTCGATCTGTGTTTTCGTACATCTGGTGCACAATGGCACGGTGGCTGTGGAAACTCAAATTTCAGGACACATTGACAAAATCAGAGAGCCACTGTTCATGAGAAGAGGTCCCAAGTGCTTTCATGAGGTGGGGGCCACAAAATGTCCATGTTGAAAATGTGTACTGCAAATACCAACACATGCCCGGGGCATTACGGTTTCTAACCATAACGTCCCACCCTGTACAGACTGACAGGCATCAGGGGTGTGCCTTTGGATTGCTGACTGTAATGCTCATGCCATTCCAATCCCACCACCCACCCTGCAGCCACTGACAGGCATCGAGCTGTGCCTTGGACTCTTCGGCCCCACAGTTCACCCCATTCTATTCTGCACCCATTTCAGCGTATGTCCTTATGGAGTGGGGTGACTGTAAAGCCGAACACCCCAAGGCACACCTCAACACTTGTCAGTGTCTGCAGGATAGGGTGAGGTGAAATGGCATGAACTTTATGGGCGACAACCCAAACACATGTTCCAATGCCTGTCCTTCTGTGCAGGGTGGAGGTGGGGTTGGCGTGAAGTTCAATACTTCACTGCCATTCCTACTCTGCATCTGTCTAACTCCTGCATTTCCAATGCTAATACCAGCAAGCAAACATTCGGCATTGATAAATGCTTGTTTTGTACTAACTACTGCTTTTATTTTTTGCTGATAAAGATCCTCTCTCCATTTCCTTTCCTTGTTTAACTCAGTCCTCATGGCAGGCAGATTTGTGACTGTGTCCAGGAGCAGCACACTTCTAGGGTTGCCACCTGTCCAGTTGTACACTGGATAATCCATTTTTCAGGGTCCTTATCTGGTCATCCGGTTTTAATTCAACGTAGTCCAGTTTTGGGGCCATTTTGAGTGCTCAGATAGTATTAAAACTGATTGTATCAAATCATTCACCACAGCATGCATGTCCAGGTAAAAAAAAAGTTCTGATGTTACCAGTCACAGGCCTTTGTTTGTAAATCCAGTCTGTCTAGGAGATGTAAAGTATGGCCATTAAGACCATTAGCAGTAAATTAACCTAATCTTTTCAACTCTGAATTTTAAGAATGATCATTTACTGCCATAATAGGAAACAGTTTGTGTACCTTTGAATGCTGTAATGGGTTCCTTTTTGTTTTTCCTATATTCTCATATGTTTTAGACCCACTTTTTCAAATTAGTTTTCACATTTTTATTGCCTTTGTCACTGTGTTGATTATTTCTCTCCTAAGACAGACAGAACTCCAGGAGGAAGGAGCTACTGGTATAACTAAAACTTTTCTACTGGGACTAAGAACTAGATCTCTTGTACTGGGACCTTAAATTAAGGTTAAAAAAAAAAAAGAGTTGGTGTGTTTGTCAGAGGTAGTTGAAGTGAATTGTTATCTGTTATCTGTGTTATCTGTGTACTTATCTAGGTGCTTATCACAGGTGTCAGAAGGAAATTGTTATCTGTGAAATTAACTAAGTGTAGAAAGATTTGCAAACTAGGGGGAGTGGCTTAGCTAGAAGGAGCCAGGTTAAGACTAGCTATAAATACTGCCCTAAATAGCTTCTGCCAGAGGACAGACAGAACTCCAGGAGGAAGGAGCTACTGGTATAATTAAAACTTCTCTACTGGGACTATATTGCCGTCCTTCCCTCCCCTCCACCCCCCCACCCTAAACCAGTTCTACTTTTATAGGCACAGGATTTAACTGACAACAGGATCTTCCTGTTTGGGAGCAGGAAGTGAGTGATCACAGAGCCACCAAAGACTCACCATCCTAGAAGGGCAAGAGTAGCTCTCCATTCCCCCCCTCCCACCTCAGCTGCTGGAGGTCTGACTCTGAGCAAGTAAGGAGACTACTGAGAAATATAGGAACTTCTTGTCTCAGAACAGGAAAATCAAGAGATAAAAGGGTGCAGAGGCAGTAAGTAAGTAGGGAGAGAAGAAAAAATAAATAAACAAACAGAGGAAAGAGTAAGTATTCAAAATAAAGTTAGGGGCCAGAAAAAAAGACATGATGGGAGGATGCAGTGCAGTGGCTGTGGAGCAGCAGTCTTCCTGGAGATGTTTGAGGATGCAGTGTTGTCCCACCTGCAGACCCTCTCTAGGCTGAGGGAGGAGGTTGCTCATCTCCAGGCTGAGTTGGCCAGGATTTGTGGGACCTCCTCTCCCACCCAGGAACCACCAGGGTCACTGCCGTTGCCTCAGAGGTTGCCAAGAAAGAGGAGTGGTTGGACCACAGTGGGCTTAGGAGGTTGAGGGTGGTGGAACAGAGGCTCATCCCTGCAGTTGTAGCTCTCCACAATTTCTATGCTGTTCTGGAAAAGTGTGGTTCCTCTATGGAGGCACCTGCAGTGGAGACCAAGGAGGATGCTGGGAACCTCCACAAAGGAGACCCAAAGGAGGGTGGAAAGGGACCCCACAGGGGAAGGAAACAACTCCTGGTGGGGGACTCCATTGTTAGGAAGGCAGAACTGGGAGATGAAGGGGAGAGGGAGGTAAGGTGCCTGCCTGGCGCCATGGCTTGGCGAGACAGGGAGCGAATCCTCAGGATTGCAGGAGCAGCTGCACAGGGGAGGGATCTGGATGTCATTGTCCACCTAGGGACAAATGACCTGGCTAAGAAAGGGATCAGAGCAGTACAAGAAGCATCTGTGGAGATGGGGAGGGGCCTTAGATAAATAGCACACATGGTAACCTTCTCAGAGGTGCTGCCTGTCTATGGCACAGGTGAGGTAAGGGTGCTCCACACCATGGGATTCAATCAGTGGTTGAAAAACTGGTGCAGAGCTCAGGGATTTGGCTTCATTGGAGACTGGGGGTCCACCTGGAGGGATGCAGAGCTATACTGGCATGATGGTCTGCATCTGTCCAGGAGGGAACCAGGATCCTAGGATGAGAGTTTAAATACTTCATTGACAAGTATTTAAGCTAGCTAAGGGGGCACTGCAAAGGGAGCAGGGAAATCCCTAGTTCCCCCCAAAATATTTCAGGGTACTAAGTGAGTGAGACACCAAATATAGATGTCAATAGGGAGAAGGTGAGGGTAAATGGAGAAAGTGACAAATGCACAAGGACAGGGATGGGGCTGAAAGGGGTAAGGCCATCAAGAAATGGAGGGTAATGAGTACCAATGCCCATAGTCTGGGCAACAAGCTCCCTGAGCTGGAGCCTTGATGGAAGAAGGATGCCTGGATATTGTAACAGTCACAGAAACATGGTACACAGAGAACCTTGACTGGGATGTTAACATACCAGGGTACACAACCTACAGGAGAGACAGGGAGGGCAGAAGAGGGGGGGAGTAGCTCTCTAGGTAAGGGAAGGGATAAAAGCAACTGAACAAAAGAGTAAACAGGGAGGAGAGGAGGCACTGTGGGTCACTTTAGAGACTGGAAATGGCACCACAATCCACACAGGGTTGATATAGACCCCATGTCAGGGGAGGGAATGGACAAGGATATGATAGAAGGCATACTTGGATGGCAGAGAAAGGGGAGATGCTGTTGATGGGGGACCTAACAGCCAGATGTTAACTGGAGCACCTTTATGCAGCCACATCCAAAAGCAGGGCCATTCTTGATGCCCTTCAGGTGACATGCCTCAAACAGCTAGTTTTGGAACCCACTCATGAGGGAGCAATCTTAGACCCCGTACTCTTAAATGGGGACAGTAAGAGGATCTCAGATCTAGAACTGGGTAGCCATTTGGGAACAACTGACCACCAAACAGTGTGGTTCACGATAAACTCTGCTATAGAGTCAAGCCATATAAAAGTGAGGGTTCTGGACTTCAGGAGGGCTGACTTTTGCAAGATGGGAGAGTGCCTTAGAAAAGTACTGGCAAACAGGCTAGAAGGAGGGGTGGAGCAACAATGGGCAAATATCAAAACTGCCATCACAGAGGCAACAAGCCTTTGTGTGAAGCAAATAAACAAATCAAAATGAAAGAAAAAGCGACTATGGTTCTCAAAAGAGGTGGTGGTGAAGGTTAGGGAGAAAAAGATAGCATTTAGGAAGTATAAGGAAACACAGAAGGAGCAGGACGAGAACTGCACCAGTTAAGCAGAAAAGAAGCAGGAGGGTAGTCAGAATAGCAAAGACACAAACTGAGGAAAAGATAGCTAACTCGGTTAAGAAGGGGATAAAACCTTTTATAGGTATATCAGGGAGTGTAGAAAGACAAAGGGAGGGATAGTGGGGCTGAATAGAATGGATGGTGGGTGGGCAGAGAGTGACAGTGATAAAGCAGGGATAGTGAATGAATACTTCTGTTCAGTATTCACAAAAGAGGAAGTGGGGGAGGTGCCTAATCCAATTAACAGAAGCACTCTGGGGTTGATCCCAGTCCTTTCACAGGAGAAAGGGTTCTGAAAGAACTCTTAAAACTGAAGGTGGACAAAGCAATGGGGCCAGATGGAATTCACCCCAGAATTCTAAAAGAATTAAGCAGAGAACTAGTGACACCACTGACTATGCTTTTTAACAAATCATGAGAGGATGGTGTGGTACCTGAGGACTGGAAGAAGGCGGATGTGATTCTCCTTCACAAAAGTGGGACCAAGACGGAGGCAGGAAACTACAGACCTGTCAGTTTGACCTCTGTGGTAGGAAAGTGATGGAATCACTTGAAGGAAAGAACTGTTGAGTACCTAGAGGCCAGTGGGGCACAGGACACAAGGCAGCATGGGTTCACAAAGTGGAAGGTCATGTCAGACGAATCTAATTGATTTCTTTGACTAGGTGACTCAAGTAGACAGAGAGGGGCTGTGGACATAGCCTACCTAGACTTTAGCAAGTCATTTGACACAGTCCCACACAAAAGATTAGTAGTCAAATTAACCAGCCTGGGAGTGAGTCCTAAGGTGGTAGACTGGGTAAAACATTGGCTGAACAACAGGACACAGAAGGTAATTGTAAATGGAGTCCACCCTGAAGAAAAAAGGGGTTACTAGTGGGGTACCACAGGGTTCAGTACTGGGTCCAGTCCTTTTTAATGTCTTTATAAGTGACATTGCAGAGGGACTGGAAGGAAAAGTATGCCTCTTTGCAGATGACACAAAAATCTGCAACAGGGTTGATACACAAGGAGGCTGGAAAGGATGAGAAGGGACTTGGCAAAGTTGGAGGAATGTTCAGAAGTATGGCAGCTTGGATTCAATGCAAAGAAGTGCAAAAGTAATGCATAGGAAACAAAACCCAGGGAAGATTACACAATGGGGGGGTAGTAACAACAACAAAATGGAAAGAGACCTGGGGTAATCATATCAGATGACCTATGTTGGCAGGCTAATGTAGAAGGCAGTCGGGAGGGCTGGGGTGATACTGGGATGTATAGGGAGAGGTATCACCAGCAGAAAACAGGAAGTTGTTATCCTCCTCACAGACAGTTGGTGAGACCCCATCTGAGTACTGCATCCAGTTCTAGAGACCCCATCTCTGCAAGGACATAGACAGGATGGAGGCAGTTCAGAGGAGGGCAACTAAAATGGTGCAGGGTCTGCAAGAGAAGCCATACTGGAGAGACAAAGGAGCTTAATATGTATACATTTGAGGAAAGGAGGAGATGGGGACATGATAGAAACGTTTAAGTACCTCAGTGGAATCAACAAAGTCCAAAAGGGTAGCATCTTTCAGAAAAAGAGATGCAAGAACAAGGGACACAATTTGAAGATAGATGGGGACAGCTCAGGGGCAATGTGAGGAAGTATTTTTCACAGAGAGGTGGTGGATGCATGGAACAGCCTTCCTGAGGAGGTTGTGGGGTCTAAAACTGTGGGAGAAGTCAAGAATGCATGGGACAGACATAAGGCAATTTTTGTGGGGGGTTGGAAGAAATCGGCTGTTGGTTAAATAGGATCTGCAGCTTATCCTCTAGGAAGGGAAATGGGCAGACTAGGTGGGCCAAGCGGTCCTTGTCTGCCGTCAAAGTCTATGT
Source organism: Neoceratodus forsteri (assembly GCA_016271365.2). NCBI lineage: Eukaryota > Metazoa > Chordata > Ceratodontiformes > Ceratodontidae > Neoceratodus > Neoceratodus forsteri. Next base: position 864,960,728 of record CM057458.1, on the reverse strand, counting down.
TTCTATGTTTCTCTGTAAGTCACCAGCAGCTGCTGCTCTTATTTTTTTATACTACCAACCTGAACATTCCATGAGATTAGCTACACCTTTACAGCCCATTTGAATAAATAGCATGGAATGGTGTGTCTGCAATTGTGGAATGTGATGTCTTAGACATTTGAAAAGAAACAGCAGTAGCTGATGAGGTACAGGGAACACAATTTAATATTGAGGATACCACAAGTACTGATAGTTCAATTATCAAAAAGGTGGTCAAAGTATATCAGAATACATGGCTGTCATGGAAAGGAAAACTGGAGTGTGTTTAACAGAGAAAGCAACAGGTTGTAAATGGGCTTTGTACATCCAGCAGACCTGGGTTTAAATTCCACAGGCTCCACTTGCATACTGAGACCCTAAGCAAGTCACTTAACATTCCTGTGTTCCTGCCCCGTAAATGGGTCTTATGCTCAAGGGAGTTACCTGGTTGCTAAGGAATAAAAAGAAATAAATAACAATATGGGTTGATGCTGTTGAATTTATCCTTAACTTTTTTTTCTTTGGGGTGACCATTTTTAATAGAACTGGGACGATCAAGCATTTGTGGGATCTGTGGCCAGGGTGGGAAAAGGAAGGAAAAGGGAAGAAAAAGACATACACACTTTTCACGACACAACTTTATTAACAACAAATCTGAAAATGTGGAAATATATTAAAGAAGTCAGTAACCCAGCTGACATTAATAGAAAGCATGCTGACAAAGACAAACAAATAAAAGATCATGAGTATGAAAAGACAAAGTGAAGCCATCGGTTCCAGCAATGTGGGCTAGAAAACTATAACTGGTTGGGGTATGATGGTGCAAAACATCTGATGTTCTGCCATTTGTGTATCAAACATGAAATATAGTTGGGTAAGGTGGGCAACAACAATATTTTCCATTTCGGTACAGATAACTTCTGGCTTGACTCTGTCACATCCCATAATATCAGTGAAACTCATGCTAGGGCAAAGGAAAAGGAAGGTGCCAGCACTACTACTCCAGTGACAAGTAATGCGGAGGGAATGCTGCAGAACATGAATGACACAATGCTTAACCATCTGGATAAACTGTTTCACACGTGCCATGCAATTGATAAGAAAGGACGTCCTTTCACAGACTTTGGCCCAGATATTCAAAAGGATTGCACCATGCTCAATAGAGTTGCGCCAGCACAAATCCGAAAATGCGCCATTCTGCGATATTCAGTGGGAGGCAGTTTCGCCCCCCAAATCACGCTGAGCAATAGCTCAATGATAATGAATGTATATGCAACTGAAGGGGGAGGAACCATGCGTAAATGGCGCAGTGTGATATTCAACAACATGTGCCATGTGCAATAGGGGAGCAAGCGGAAGTTGTGTGATAGTGGAATGAGCCAAAATAAAAGGGAACAAGGGAGAGGCGCAAGAACGCTACAGTGAAGGCACATGAGGCTGAACCATAGCAAGTCAAACTGGGCAGGAGGGATACACAGGGTAGGCCAGGGAAAGGGCCCCCTAAACAGAGAGGCACAGGGAAGGTGTGGGGAGACACAGCCAGTGCAGAAGGGGGAATTGCCACACAGCACAGAGGCCACCACAGTTAGGTGTTCCCGGTGCAGGGGAAGTAGCAGCCAGGACAGTGGGGGGAACACAGAAACAGCTGCCAGGGGGGTGAACACAAGCCAGGGACATGGCCAGTGCCACCATCCAGATGGAGGCAGTAATGAGGGGGAAGGCAGGCAGCAGGGGGGCGTGACCGTGGAAGGGCCCGTCGGTGGTATGCCCCCAACAGGCAGTACCGAGCCCGCACCAGCTTCGAGCTGTAGAGCGATACTGAGATTGTGGGCCAGTACCACCTGAATCGTGGAATTCTGAGGTGGCTCTGTGAGCTGTGCAGCGATGTGATGTGATGCAGGCACCCACACGATGGAGCCATGCTCTGTCAGTGGAGACTAAAGTGACAGCTTGCATGTGCTTGCTTGCCACGGGTACCTTCCAGAGACCAACAGGGGACACCACAGGCATAACCCAGTCGGCCGTGTCATGCCATCTCACCCAATTCCTCAGTGCACTGCTGCCACATGCTGCGGAGTACATCCATTTCCCCAGCACACCGGCGGAGCGCACAGCAAACATACAGGAGTTCCACAGGGTAGCACATATGCCTGGCATGCTGTGGGCAATAGACTGCACCCATGTGGCCATCCGCACACCACCTGGCCCCGAGGGGGCCACATATATTATCGGAAGGGCTATGCTAGCATCAACTGTCAGGTGGTGTGCAATGCCAGGGGGTGCATAATCAATGTCTGTGCCACGCACCCTGGGGAGCACACGATGCCTTCATCTGGCACCAGTCGGCACTGTGCCACAGATTCGAGAATGGGGACATCCCCACTGGCCACTTAGTGGGTGAGTATGCAAACCACACAGACAAACTTAGGGCTTGGGAGGGGCATGGTCAGAGGTGACATGGGTAGTGGCCTACATGGCCCGGGGCAGGGCTATGCTGATCACCAAACTAACCTCCACCCTCTACAAACAGGTGACAGTGGATACCCACTCCGTCCCCAGCTGCTCACACTATACCGGCAGCCCACGACCCCATCACAGCAACGCTACAATGAGGCACATGCCACCACACGTAATGTCATTGAGCAGGTGTTCGGTATGCTGAAGGCACATTTCCGTTGCCTGGACACCTCCAGCAGTGCCCTACACTACAGCCCCTCAGAGGCCTGCAGGCTATTCCTGGCCTGTTGCATCCTGCACAACATGGCCAATGAATGTGGGATAGCCGTACAGGTCGAAGAGGGGGACAGCGATATGGACGATGAGGATGCCGGTGACAATGGTGATGGGCAGCCCCCCTTGGGCGATGGGACCCCCGACTGCTCCGGTTGGCACAGCTGCACCAGCACACCATCACGGAGGAGCACTTCAGCCAACCCAGGTAAGTCATGGGGCCATGTGCAACCACCAGTGGCAAAGTCACAACCCACAAACATGCATGGACACACACCAGGGATGCATGCCATCAAGGGAAGTGGCCAGGCATGGAACCACACACACCACCAGGGATGGGCGAGATCTAACATGGCACACAGTCAGACACACACACGCACACACACACACACACACACAAAACTCACCAGACATGCACAAAGGGTAGGAGGCACGCAGACCCAGAAAGCCACCCCTAGCCACACACATGTCCACAGACCACCACGCCCACTGCCTGTCATTGTGTGTGTGTCAGACATTGGGCACCATTGCACAGTGGCATACAGTGCAATGCAGGCATTATCATGCACACGCAACTGTGGACAGCTTCCGGGAGGGTGTGCAGATGGACTGTGTGTGTGTGTGTGTGTGTGTGTGCAGGGCCAGGTACCCACCCGTGCATTGTCCACTGAATAACACAATGCACACAGGGCAGCATCAGACAGTAGCCGCGCTGGGAGACAGGTCAGTCACGTGCCACAGTGCCATGACTGCCATGGATACATGGGCGGCCCCGTCGAGACCCACCAGCAGTGACAGTCTGACCACTGGCCTCATGGGGTGGCACCGACGGTCCCCTAGGGGTTCCACTGCATGAACGCAACCGTGCTCATGCAGGGGTCTGCAGCACACCGAACATGCCTGAGCCAGGCTTGCTCGGGATGCCCACAGCTGAACCTGGTGTTGACAAGGATAGTATCGCATGACACTGGGAACGGGGAGTGGACATTGCACTGCGCGGTGTCTGTGACGCATGGGCAAATAACTGTGTGCCCACTGTGGCTATGGCAGCTGTGATTGTGTGTGTCAGCCTGTCAATGGCAGCAGTCACATCCTCCCGCATCTGGTCCATCCATGCCAGGAGCAGAGTGGTGTCCCTGCTGCGACACTCCTCTGCATGGTGCTCCACCACTCAGTGCATCCACCACTGTCACAAGCCGCATCTGCTGACTGACTGATGCTTGCAGTATGCAGGTGTGCTCATCCAAGAGGTCATCTGCCTGATCGGCATGATGTCCCTCAGGGTGTTCGCGGCCCTGATGCTCATCGCCCCTTGAGGGTGGGTGCTGCACACCAAGGCCAGGCCCAGGCATGTCCACAGGCAATGCACTGACACCACCCCCTGACACTGTACCCCCATGCCCATTGGCCGACTGCTGATGCTGCCCCTCCGGCTGCCGCTCCCCAGGGCTCAATGGTGCCGCTGCAGTGGCCGCAACAGTCCCACTGTCCTGTACACACACCAGTGCTGCCCCACTGGTGCTGACAGGCACAGGCTGGGACTGTGATGACACACAGGCCTCCATGGCAGCACCACCCACAGCCATGGCCACGATGTAACCTGCTGTGTGGCCATCCTGTGGCACACACGTGTCACTGCCCATGATGTTAGCGACATCATCATCAATGACGGATCCAGCACCAGCCCGGGTCTCAGCATGCTGACATCCATGGATGCTGGCATGCTGGGACAAGGGCAGGGCCTCCTCCGCACCTGCTCCACCAACATCAGTCTGGATATCCAGGGGGACCCACTGTTGCCCTGAGCGCGTATTCCTGTGGAGGTGGATGGGCCCTCCTCCATCTCCATGTGACCAGCTTCAGTGGAGAAGCCCACCACCGCTGACCCATGCAGATGCTCAGGAGCTGTAAGGGAAAACAAAGTAGCATTACTGCATGTGACCTACCCTGTCCCCCAATACACAGACCATGACCTACCATGCAGTGACGGGTTACCACCCATCTGGAATCCACCACCCGGAACACCGTCAATGGTGCAATGCTGCATGCTGCCAGCAACCCGCTCCTCCTGTGCGGTCAGGCATAGCACCTCCAGCTGTCCCCCACCTGTCGCAGACCATGCTGCCCTGATGGCAGCCACCTTCTCCTTAATCCTCCGCCTGTCTGTGCCCATCTTCTTCTTGCATGGAGCACTGGTGGCTGCCATGCAGGTTTACAGCAAGCGCCACCTCCTCCCATGCAGCAGCACGGGCCTGTGGTGTTCCCTGGCGTCCGCTGAGAAGTGGCTCCTGGTCTAGGTAGGCCTCGAACAGGGCATCCGTCTCAGCCTTAGTGAAATTTGGCCTCCTCTTCCACCCACGACTCTGTTCCTCTTCCTCCACAACACGCTCGGTCATGATTCAGCCTGTGAGAATGACAGGTGTTACCTGTGACTGTGCAGTCCCATGCATGTCCCAAAATCCACAGTCCACACTCCCAAACAGCATGCAACTCACCACAATAGATTGCAGTAACCAACTATGGCCAGTGCAGCCCAATGTCGCACTTTTATAGTGCAACCCATGCAAATGAGGTGAGGCGCATCTTTAAGTGGATGCAAATGCAGTGACTGCGCCATTGAATGGCTGATTAGCTGGTTTGCATATGCTGGTTGAATATCGCGCTGTTGCACTTTGCGCAATTGTGTTGAACATGCTGAGCCAAGGGCGCAGTTCTGTGACATGCGCAGTACACACCTAACTGCGCATGCACGGGTTGATGACGCAGGCGCCTGCCGTGCTGCTGACGTGCTGTGTGTGGGAGCCAATGCAGGGCACGGCCACCATTGTGCCAGTGGCATTACAGCACTGTTCACCTATATGGCGCTGTGGCACTGGGGCATCGTAGGCGCACTGGGGCAACAGCGCGGTAGGCCACTACAGGAGGTGGCACACAGGCAGCCAATCACGCTACACGCATTGGGTTCCAATCATGCTGTGGCTGTCCGTGCGCCAGAGACCCTTGACCTTGTGCCCGACCTCTGCCCCCTAGGTGCCATGCTTCAGGCATGGGTGCACCACTATTGCACTGTTCGGTGACAGCGCGATAGGGAATGGCAGCGCTGTACCGCGTAGCATCTGCACATAGCAGGACTGCACTGCAAAGCACCATTTGGACTGAACTGAGCATCAGAGATAGCGTGGAGGTGTGCTGTGCAGTGGAGCCAGGTGGAGCTGGCAAACCTTGTTGCCAATGTGGAGCCACATGTTGGGCCTTTATTTGGGGAGGTACCCCTGGACAGGGCCAGGGGGCCATCAGTATGAGGCAGACAGCAGAGCAGTGCCACCACCGATATGGGGACCTGAGGCGGAGGGACCCGACCTGCTTGCCCGCCTGTGGGCACGTGCCAGGAGGAGCACGGTGCCACGGCCAGGTAGGTGCAACATCCATACACTTTTATCGTCCATACGGGTATCACAGTTGCATGTGTCTGGCACATGGGGGGGGCCATCCGGTGTTGGCCGTGGTGGTGTTATCGAGGTGTGGGGTGGGTGGGTCTGGCTGTGTGGGATTGCACACACATGGGGGTGGGGGGACTTTGCTACAGGATTGTACTGATGTTCCTTTCTCCATGTTTGCACCTTAGGCCCAGAAGAGTGTAGGCTGGTGAGAGAGAAGAGGTGCCGCCAGGAGGACCAGCAGGCCGGGAGGGGTGAAGGTCCGCAGAGGCGCAGGGACCAGCCTGATGATGGTGAGTGCCTTACATCCATGATTACTATTACATGCTGTGTAACAGGGCGGGCAGCGGGGCATGGCCACCATCCATTGACACCACTGCCTTGCACGCAACTTGTTACAGTCAGCACTGTCCAGTGGTACTGCATGTCTGGGAGTGCGTCAATGGTGGTCCATGCATGCACCGGGCACATGGCTGTGCCACTGCCTTCACACCACATAGCCAAGTCACTGTACAGCCACGGTGGTGCTGTGCAGGACATGGGTGGTGGGTGTGTGCAGTGGTCCACATGGCTGTGTTTGCCTGGGTAGGCAGGTCTTGTGGACACGGTCACTGTGGGTGGTCACACACCATCACAGGGGCGTGGCACATGGCTGTATGCCATGCACAATGGGTTTGTTGCAGGGGGCTGGACAGTCACACATATTGACTCTGCTACCTTGTCCTAGGTGGACAACACTGGATGGCCCTGGAGCGGGGCATACAAGAGCTTCTGCAGCTGGCACGGGCAACCCTGGCAGTGTTGAAGCCCATGGAGAGTCATGGGGTCCGGAGGAGAAGAACCCAGAGGCACCACAGGAGTGGAGATCGGGGCACAGAATAGGCCATCCATGACCCCCTGACACCCATAACCCCCTGGACCCACCATCATACCCCTTCTTCTCTCTCCCATTTGCACACCCCTGCCCCTTGCCCACCCCCACCTGATTTGTGACCCTTTCCCCCACCCTTGTATATATTTGTACATATGTTTGAGAGTTGTTATTTTTTAATACATACATTTTGTTATAGCAACTGTGATGGTCTCTGATTTGCAGCGGGCTACAGGTGCTCAACTGCAGTGGTGTGCATGGCATCAGGGGTGGTGCACTCATGGGTGTGTGTGTGTGTGTGTGTGTGTGCAGAGGTGAACTGCCTATGGTGTGGGCAGGGGGATCAATCACTGTCTGTGGTTTGTGTGTTGTACTCTGTGCACTGGATGCCTGTGTGCAGTGGTCCATGGGGCCTGCACTGTGTGCATGGCACCCCTGTCAGACAGTCCATGGCCTGTGCAGCTGACACTCTTGCATGTCTGTGATATGCACGGTCTGCTGGTGTGTCAGTGGTGGCTGTTGTGGACAGTGCTGGGACGGGATGTGTCCTTGGGAGGGTGTGCAGGGTGCTGTACCGCTGGAGGTGGGGTCCGGGGCATGCCCTGTCGCATGTGGAGTACCTCATATGGTGACACATGGTCGGGCTCTCAGCTGTACCTCAGAGGGGACGTGCAGGGTGGCACTGTGTATGCATCTGTTGCATCACTGTCTGCTGCCACCCACTACAGGGTGTCCATGGTGGAGCTGCCTTGCATGGCTCCATGGTGCACAGGGTTGCATTGTCACAGTGGGGGTGGTGGCATGCATGGGGTGTCCTGCACTGTTGGGTGCTACTCCTGGGCAGGATGTATGGGGATCATGGTGGAGGGTGTGCTCTGCATTTGTGGGATGGTGAGGTACGGGGTGGTCGGCCATCCTTGTGTGCCGGTCACAGCTTGCCAGGGGGTATGATGGGGCACCATGGCCCAGCTGTGGGTTGGTTGCTGGTCTCCATGGGCCAGTGGTTATTCCAACCCTCCCCTAGTTGTGCAGTGCATGGGGTGTGGAGGTACGATGTCTGTTCTGCTGTGTGTTCCTCTGCCCATCTGTGGCATGGGTGGTGGGCCCCTGCATCCCAGGTTGTGCTGTTGCATTGCTGCCCTGCTGCTGGGGGGGCATCCCTGGTTGTACTATGGCACATCTGGACTGCTCAGTTGAACATCCCTTCTTGCACTATGGCGCATCAGATATGCTCGGCTTCTCCTCCATAGTTGCGCTATGGCGCAGGTGGTACGATATTCAGTCGTCGGCCTTAGGCGCATCTTGGCCTGCGCAGTTTTTGAATATCACGCGTCTTGCGCATGGGCGCAGTGGACTTACGCTTGCTCCTGCTGTTGCACACTTTTTGGGCACAGTTTGAATATCTGGGCCTTTGTGTGGATGTGCAGCCTTGATGATATGAAAGGGCTAGATATCAGTTCAGCATATCAGAAGGACAAATATGCCTGCCATGTTATCCACTATGTAGATGAAGTTAAACACATGGTGCTATGAGAAAAAATTATGGGAACAAAGTTCATTTCAGCCATCAGTGACAGAACCACTGACTCTTCAGTTACAGAAGCTGAGATAGTGTATGTGCAGTTTGCAGTTAAAGGCACAGTTCAAAATCAGTTGGTAGGTGTCCAGACTGTTGGCAGGACAAATTAGATTTTATTTGCATTTCGTTTAACAAATCACTGTTAACCATACTGACTGCGGGCTACTGTAAATGTCTGAGGGCTAGTGCAGTCTCTGGTTCACTAGCCCAGCTGGCTAGTGCAAAAAAAGTTAAGGTTGACCCCTGTCATCACCCACTACCACATCGGCCTTGAGTCACACTGGGATGCTGGTTTTGGGGCCTCATTTCCCCAGTCTCTGTTCCCTAAGTAGGGGGTTTGCACCTTGCCTCCCTCCTCCTGAAGAACTACTAGGAGTCTGCCAAGAAGTGTGGATGAAAAACATATCCACGTCCTTAGAAAAACAGGTTGCTCACCTGTAACAGTATTTCTAGGAGTGGTATATGTAGTTCATCCACACTGACCCACCTGTCCTCCCTGGCTGCGATGCACAACCTGGCTTCCAAGGGGCTAAAATCTAGTGCCATGGGAAGGAGCTGAAGGTTATACCACTCAGGTGGGTGGCAGGAGCCAGATTTAAGACCTTCCAGCAAGAATTAAAGGGGAAAGGGATGTGCCAAGAAGCATGGATGAACAACATATACCACTCCTAGAACTACTGTTACAGGTAATTAACCTTTTTTCACTTATCTCTAAGACTACAATAGAAACAGTTCTGTTGGTCATATGTGCTTGCTTGTTGAATTGTGTGCCTTCTGCCACATACTGTATGTTTAGCTTATACATTTTTGGTTGGTGTCTGGTTTTATTAGCATTAATTGGTTCATAACTTGTGTCCTGTTCATTTTAAAGAGCAATGCTACACTTCATCTTGTGCTTTAATAAATGTTTCAGATGTTACAATTTACTAGTCAATACATTTTTTCCTTTATAATGTTCCTTTCCAAGATTAAATACTTTTGCAGTCTGCTTCAAAGTGCCCAAGGCACACAGTTATGGATGGCCACCATAAATAAACAGCTTTTGCGTTGCAACATTATTTTCTCTTATTTTCTTCTCCCCAGAGTTATCTTGACTTGAATCCTAGCAGGTCTCCCACATGGTAGAGCAATGTGCTACCCTCTGCACCACCAGCCCATCTGCTGTAATTTCTAAACTCGGGTTTCCCCAGAAAGCTTTATTTAATATATGGCAGTATTTGTAGTTTATGCTGCATCATGGCAGACAGGAAACAATATGGCCGAGTGCCATAACTGTCTGTCCATGGCAAACCTTTACCAATGTAAGTCAGACTTTTTTTTTCCAGGGAGGGGGGCTGTGCCCCCCCTGCACCCTCACACCCCCGTAAATAAATATTATCAATTCTGAGATCACATCAAATTGAAGAAACAAATATTTGTTTATAGGCCATTTTCGATTTGCAGGTGTGACCACGTGGATTTTGTTTATTAAAGGACTCATAAACAGGTCCTTGATATACGACCTGGAAAAAGACAGCATCGTAGGTGAGGGGCTTGCCTACATAATGCTGGGTTCCCTTGTCCTGGAAGCTTGTTTAATCCATAGTCGCTAAGACATAACTGTTGCTGTGAAATGTAAATAAATCCCATGCTCTTGTTTAAAGTTAGCATCGCGGTAGCTCCCATACATGGTAGCTATGCTCCTATGTGATTACATCATCTGAGTGAAAGCACTCAGAAGTGGTAATGTGGGCTGAATGGGGATTTATGAAATTACCTTTACGTAGAGCTTTCCCTCCAAATCTTTTACCTGTATAGGTGTGAAATAGGTGTCCACACCTACACAGGTAAAGGACTTGTAGGGGAAGTGCTTCATAAAGGTAATTTCATATTTTATTCATAAGTTCCAATTCACTCCCTATTTCTGAATCCGAGCACTGTAGCTCAGATGATGCAGTGACATAGGAATGTAGCCACGATGTTAGGGAGTTACCATGGTGCTAACTTTAAACAGGAGCCAGGGATTTATTTACATTTTGCCAAAACATTTATGCCTTAGCGGCTACAGATTAAACAAGTTTCCAGAACAAGGGAACCCAGCATTATGTAGGTAAGCCCCTCATCTACAGGGTATATTTCAAGGACCTGTTTATGTGTCCATTAAGCTGCCGAGAGTGGGATGTAAACCCTGTTCCTATCACATGCCACTGCCTGCCTATCACAATCTACTACCCTAACCACTACGCAAAATGACACAATAAATATATTCCGCCTGCAACCCTTATAGTTTCAGATAGTACATGGTGGTGTTCCAAGCAGCACACGAGTAGTCCCAAGGGGTACTGTCATGCAGCACAAGACTCTTGTCCACCGTAACACTTCTGCTGCAAGGTGTCTGCCATGACACCAACAGCAGAACATGCAAGTAAGCCATTATATGTCTTATTTTACAGGTCTTAGAGGACATAAATCCATACCTATCAGATAACTATATGTACTTTTATATCTGGTTTACGTGTAATTTAGATCCCCCTTGGTCCTTTGTGTGCTCTAATTTATTATTTTTATTTTTAGCCGTTCCTTAGGGCCAACTTTGAGTATTAGTTCTACAGCTTGGATCAGCAAGGTAAGAGACTTACCCTTTGTAAAGGAATGTTAAACATACAATAATGCATGGGGTGAGTGCATAATGAGAAATAATGTCCATCCGAGGTGTGGGATGCTACATAAACCCCGAGGGTGAAGCCCAAGGGGTTTATTAAAGCATCCTTCACTGAGGGTGGGCATTAATTTCTCATTACGTACTCTCCCCCATGCATTGTTAGATGTAATTGCTGGCTTGTTGTTTTTCACCACTTAACAGGGTAAAACATTATGTAACACATAAGGAACCCAACATTTTTATTTTTGGGCAGAACAAAATGCAATATAAAGCATAACTCTGTGTCAATAAAGCAGAATTCATCCAACTTGTAACTGTAAAAATTGTACTTTTTACAACAGCACTTTTTTTTTAACAGAACATTTTTTTCTTTCTAGTTCAGTTGTTGTGGAAGGTAAACAGAAACGTGGTAAGGGAAAAGTCGGGTTAACAGTAAAATTTAACTTTGCTGTACCTTGACAGAAAACTGCAGTAAAATGTTTTTGAGAGTCTAGTTTTGGTTATTTTCTGGTTTTTGTTGACAGTTTTCTTTGTTTTTTTTCTGTGTGTGTTCAGTCCTGGATATGGAAATGAGTCTCTTTTGCTGCATTGCCACGGTGATATTACAATTTCCGTGGTGACCTTAGGGATCCTTTAGGTTTCTTTTGAAATGACAAAGAGAGAGTAAAGGTTAGTTGTGGAGTTAGGGATTGTTTGTCTTGTGCAGGACAATTCATTTGTGAAACAGTTTTTAAATATTATGTTTTTCAATCTTTTTTGTTGTTTTGGGTTGTGTGTTTATGAGTGGGGTGACAGCTGCAACAGACTTTTGAGGTGTCTCTGAAGAGAACTTGCAGTACGCAGTGTGCAAGGGGGTATAGCGTGAACCACTAGAATGAGCAGGTGGCATGTGTTCGCCATTATAATGTGCAGGTTATAACAGCGAATTATAACCTGCTCCTTCTATGGGAAAAAAGACAAGCCAGTTATTACATATATTTTTTTTATTTCACAGGTTTTTGCATAGGCTAACCCTACATAACAGCATTAACTCATTTCTTCCAGAGGGTTCCTGTTTCAACCTATTCCCATGTAGATTGAAGCATTGACCAAGCAATGAGCATTTGGCTTTAACAAGTTTTGAACTGTACACACATAGACAGTGATGACAAAAAGCCTATCAGCACATCCTGCCTGTCCACCCTACCTAGTTACTCTGCAGTGGCTATAGTGGCTACCCCTTCCCTTTGTTTTGCCCCCCTTTTCTAACTAATTCCACATGCCTCTCCCATACCTTCTTGATGCTGTTTACTGATCTGGCCCATACCACTTCCTCTTGCTCACTGCCCACCACTTCTTCTTGCTCACAGCCCACCATTATTTATATGAAAAAGTGATTATAGATGTCTATTTTGACCCCCCCCCTTGTGAGTTTGAGGTCCCTCTTATCCCAGTAGTTGAACTCAAGGAGTGAAGTTTCTTGACAGCAGCAATCCAGATAACTTTTGAGGCCAGGAAGTAAAAACTTCTTAGTTTTCCAAGCAGGTACTATTTCGGTATACCAGGTAATATTTTGGTACGTGGTCACACTATTCTGGCGGATGATGGCTCTCTCCACACTGGACATTTCAGTTTGTGTATTTAAAAACTTGCTAGCTGCCTGGCTGTTAAGTTAAAAACAGCAAAAAGCAAATCATAATTATCAATCTGTAGTGTATCATGTCTGTTTGTATTATTTCATCATTAAATAAGAAATGTACTGTTCATCATAGCCCACAATAAACAATACATTTGTTATCTAAATTATGAAATAGTACAAACAGACATGACACACTACAGAGTAATCCTTAAGCTGCCAATATAATTAGAACATATAGGAATTCTGGACTGATATATTAGTCAGCAGACCTGCAAGGGTTAAGATGATTATGATTTACTTTTAATTTTAGCTTAACAGCCAGGCAGCTTGCATGGGGTTGGGGGGCAGTGGCGACTGTTTACCAACCACACAACACAGAGCACTACTACTCATACACACACTCACACATGGGCCATACCTGGTGGGTACCAAAGAATTAACCCACTCACTCCAGCAGATCTAGGTTTGATTCTCACAACCTCCACTTGCAATACTGTGTGACTCTGAGCAAGTCACTTAACCTCCTCACCCCAATCACTGTCTCCAGGAGACCTAGGTTTGATTCCTACAGGCTCCACTTGTAATACTGTGTGACTGTGAGCAAGTCATTTACTTCCTCACCCCACCTACTCCACCAATGCAGACCTAGGTTTGATTCTCACAGCCTGCACTTGCAATACTGTGTGACTCTGAGCAAGTCACTTAACCTCCTCCCCCACCCACTCCTGCAATGCAGACCTAGTTTTGATTCTCACAGTCTTCACTTGCAATACTGTGTGACTCTGAGCAAGTCACTTAACCTCCTCACCCCACTCACTGTCTCCAGCAAACCTATGTTTGATTCGCACAAGCTCCTCTTGCAATAATACTATGTGACTCAGTCTGAGCAAGTCACTTAAACTCCTCACCCAACCCACTCCAGCAGTCCTAGGTTCAATTTCCACAAGCGCCTCAAGTAGCCAGAGCCAAATGCAGCTATTAATGGCTACTAGACACTGACACTGTGTACAGTTAGACTGTTTTATCTTGTAGCCATTAAAGCTTAGCACCCAAAACACCAGGGGTTGTTACTTGGAACAAAACAACAAGCCATCTGATTGGGCCTTTCTGAATACCATGCTTTAAATTGTAGGGTTCCCTCTTACTGGCTGCTCACACAGCCACACTTTGGACTACTCCCGCTGAAAGGTGGTGCAAGGACAATTCCTCCTCTTGGTGTGAACCACAATGCCCGGAACCCTAGGCTGGCTCTCCTCAAAGCCCACCAACCTCCTCATTCCTGAATGACAACTCCTCAAGGCCAGACATGGTCACAGATTCACTGCAATGACTTTTACTGGCAGTTGCATTTTTTTAAACATAAAAAAATCCATTTTCCAACACATCACAAGCAAAGCTCAGCTCCAGTGAGAGTCTTCATCTTCTGCCCACTCAAACGGTCCTCACATGCACAAGACATTCTGCAGCTGCACACTAGTCACTGAGGGGGCAGGCAGGAATGAGCACCGACATGAGCGTGTGCTCACTTAACAGACAGTGACTCATTCTGCACAGACATGGAGGGCAAGCTCAGGGTTTAGCGGGTTTACCAGGAGAGGTGGGCAGGTCATGACGGGATGACCCAGGAGTCTGCACCAGATGTATAGATTGAAAAAACAGGCATCAAATATGCTGGTATGTCCCTTAAGGAGATCTACCACGTTAACTGGATACACATGTGCAGCACATATATCCATGCCTTACCTCTGTGAAAAGCATGTGCTGCATATCTTCCCCAAAATAGCTCTTTAGTGTTCTTGTAAATTCACTCGTAAAATTGTCCCCACCCGGCTCATTACAGCTTCCCACTTTTTACTGCCATCCATGCTCCACCCCTGTGTACAGACAAATTATGATATAAGGCCAGGGAGTGCATTGGGACATGTTCCATTATAGTCTATGGGGGGCTACTTTCTAGGGGTTTAGATGTTATGATGGTCACCAGGTAATTAATCAAGGGCACCACTCGACTAACAATGTCCTTGTTAGTCGATTGGTGCCCTTGATTAATCGCCAGGTGACCATCATAATGTATAAAAACACTTTTAAAATAGCCCCCCATAGACTATAATGGTGTGTGTCCCTGTGCCCTCCCTGGCCTTACATCATAACGTGTCTGTGTGTGGCAATAAAAATTGGGAAGTTGTAACAAGCCAGCGAGGACAATTTTACAGGTGAATTTACAAGCAAACTGAAGAGCTATTTTGGGGAAGATGTTCAGCACATGCTTTTCACAGAGGTAAGACATGTATATACAGTATAAGCTGCATATCTGTATCCTGGTAAATCTATTTAACTGGACCACTGCTTGACAGCCACCCTATTTGCCCTGTGCAAGTACTTGTATGTCTTGATCATGTCCCCCCTTTCCTTCCTTTTCTCAAGGGTTTCCATATTCATGTTCTGTAGCCTCTCATTGTATGTCTTGCCCCCTACTCCATAGACTGTCTTGGTTGCCCTCCACTGTACTGCTTCCACTTTGGTGCAGTCTCTCCTCATGTGCGGATTTCAGTACCGTGCATAGTATTCAAGCTGTGGTCACCCTAGTAACCAGTACACATGGGAGAATCACCTCAGCATCCTTTTTGCCTTGCCCACTGCTCTAATATGTTGTACTGTTTTTAGGCTCTCCTGTATCATGACCCCTAGGCCCTTTTCCTCCATGGTGCTTTCCAGCACTGCTGCACCCATTTCATATTGCACTCTTGGGTTCCTCTTCCCAATGTGCATCACTTTAAACTGAGCTACTGGTTCTCAAGCTTCTGCTCTAACCAGTGAGAATTCTGACACAGTATGGTAAGAGAGAGTTGGAAGTCTATAAGGTAGTATGATTTAGTGAGTTGAGCACTGACATGGAAACCAGGAGATTTCAGACCCAACTGCCCAGCTACAGCCAGATCCTCACTCTGTAGTTTGGGGCAGTTTTCTTAACCTTCCAGTGGTGCTGACCATCCAGCTGTGGAGATGTGTAGAACCAGAACCCCACTGGAAATGAAAAACAGCATCCCAGTTGGGTATTCATATAGATAGAAAGATTGATATCTATACTGTATAAGCATCCAGTGTATGATGGTGTGGGGGTAACCTAATGAACTGGGAATGTGAACCTGTGCAGAGTTACTATGTTTTTATTTTTTAAATAATAAAAAAGGCAGAAAACCTGCAATCCTCCCCACCAGTAATTCGGCCCCCCAGACCTTAACTATTTAGGCACTTACCAATGACTGCCTTCTGTTATACCTGCAGCCTGCCCCAAAGTGCCCCAGATCACATACATGCTTATTTTTTAATCTCTTCTTCATTTGCCCCATGCTAACCTCCAACCACCCCACCCCATCTAGTCATGGCAACCACCAACCCTGTCATTCCTCATCACAGTCAGCAAAGATCCATGTAGGGAAGTCAGGGTGTGCCACTGGTTATCATTCTGAAGGCAATAGGGGCTTTTCATTTTTCCCTGTTTCTCCATCAGAACCCTTCTACCAACCTATCTAAGGCTTGCAAGACCCCTTGGTGCCAGCTTGTTCATTTTCTGCTGTCCTCCTAATGGAGGTCCAAGCTCCTTGGCCCAATGAAGTGGGTCACAACAGCTGCAGAATACACCATCAACCCCTGCACTGCTGGGACACATTGCAGGTGGCAGCATCTCTTGCACATGCTGCTATCCTGTTAAAAGAGTAGCAAGCTCCGTGGCCCACTGCTTGGGGTTATCGTGGTTGCAGAATGTACAACAGACCCTCTTATACTGGGTTGCATTGCATTTGGCAGCATCTCTCACACATACTGCTATCCTATTATTGGAGTACCAAGCTCCATGGCCCATTGCTGGGGGTCACTGTGGCTACAGAATGCACACCAAGTCATCCCATACTGAGATATGCTGCAATCAGCAGCATCTCTTGCAGCCAGTCACCCAAGCACCAGCTTCCAAACTTTACTCCCAAGTCTAGTGTCCAAAGTGATGCACTGCTGCTGGGCATACTGCATTTTTCAGAGTTATAAGCAGGAACCATCAAGAAGCAGATTGGAGTTAAACAGCATGAAACTGGTTTGGATTAGCTGACCCATTGGTGCAATTATAGTGCTACCACTCTCGGTGTCAGCGACCTGGATTTGGAATTGAGCCTGGGTGGTAAGGGGCTGGCTGGAGGAGAGGGCAGCTGCCTTTGCCTATGTATGAATGCCCCCCGCAGTACTGCGAGAGACAAAATAGTGACCATCAGGTTAGGGTGGGGGAGTGTGCCAGCTTGCACATTTGCACACCTGTTGCATGCACATGAGTGTTGACACCACTGACTTTGAAGGGAGGGAGTAAAAATGGTAGCAAAGAACCATCAGGGCAGCAGGATAATGCTAGTATCCTGCTTGTTTACCTTTAGGTCATTTGAAATGACTGCCTCCAGGTCCCTTTCCATTTTTGTTGTTAGTACATCCACCCCCATTGTGTACTCTTCCCCTGAGTTTTTGTTTCCCAGGTGTGTTACTTTGTACCTCTTTGCATTGAATCTAAGCTGCCATGCTTTTGATCATTCCTCCAACCCTGCCAAGTCTCTTTTCTTCCTTTCCACCCCAACCCCCCACCATGTATCAACCCTGTTGCAGATCTTTGTGACTGCAAAGAGGCATACTTTTCCTTCCAGTCCCTCTGCAATGTCACTTATAAAGACAATAAAAAGGACCGGTCCCAATACTGAAACCTGCAGTACCCCGCTAGTAACGCCCTTTTCATTGGAGTAAACTCTGTTTACTATTACCCTCTGTTTCCTGTTGTCTAGCCAATTCTTTATCCAGGCTACCACCCTGGGACCCACTTACAGGCAGGCTAATTTGTTTATTAATCTTTTGTGTGGGAGTGTGTCAAATGACTTGCTAAAGTCTAGGTAGGCCATGTCCACAACCCCTCCTTGCTCTACTACTTTGGTCACCCAGTCAAAGAAATCTATTAGATTTGTCTGACATGACCTTCCTGCTGTGAATCCATGCTGCCATGGGTCTTTTACCCCTCTGGCTTCTAGGTACTCAATTCTTTCTTTCAGAAGTGATTTCATAATTTTCCCTACCACTGAGGTCAAACTAACAGGTCTGTAGTTTCCTGCCTCTGCTTGGCTCCCACTTTTGTGAAGAGGAATCACATCTGCCCTCCTCCAGTCCTTGGGTACCACACCATTCTCCCATTTGTTAAAAAGGGTAGTCAGTGGTGTCACTAGTTCTCCACTTAGTTCTTTTAGAATTCTGGGGTAAATTCTGTCAGGCAGCATGGCTTTGTCCATCTTCAGTTTTAGGAGTTCTTTCAGAACTCTTTCTTCTGTGAATGGACTGGTATTGTCCCCCCTATCCAGAGTGCTTCTATTGATTGGATTACATACCTCCCCCTCATCTTCTTTTGTGAATACTGAACAGAAGTATTCATTCAGTATTCCTGCTTTTTCACTGTCACACTCTGCCCACTCACTTTCCCCTTTATTAAGCCTCACTATCTCTCCCTTGGTCTTACTTTGCTCCCTAATGTACCTATAAAAGGTTTTATCCCCCTTCTTAACCGAGTTGGCTATCTCTTCCTTGGTTTAGGCCTTTGTTATTCTGACTGCCTTCCCTGTTTCCTACTGCTTTAACTGGTACAGTTCTCTGTCCTGCTTCTCTGTTTCCCAATACTTCCTGAAAGCTATATTTTCCCCCTAACCTTCTCCACCACCTCTTTTAAGAACCATAGTGTTTTTTTCTTTCATGTTGATTTATTTTTTTCACACAAAGGCTTATTGCCTCTATGATGGCAGTTTTGATGTTTTCCCATTGTTCCTCCACCCCTTCTTTGTGCCTGTTTGCTACTGCTTTTCTGAGGCACTCTCCCATTTTGTCAAAGTCAGCCCTCCTAAAGTCCAGCACCCTCACTTTTGTATGGCTTGACTCTATGGCGCTGTGTTTATCATGAACCACACTGTTTAGTGGTCACTTGTTCCCAGATGGCTACCCACTTCTATATTTGAGATCCTCTCTCCATCCCCGTTTGAGAGTACCAGATATAAGATTGCTCCCTCCTGACTGCATTTCAACACTAGCTGTCTGAGTCATGCACCATGTAGGGCATTGGATTTCAAGTATTCCACTATCCTTTTCATTAATAGTGTTTACATTAATTTCCCCTACCACTGACATCAGACTGAGAAGCCTATAATTGCCTGCCTCCTTTCTGCTACCACTTTTGTGGAGTGGGACTAACATACTATTTGCCAGCAGATTAGGCCTTACGGTCTATCGAGTCTGCTCGAACCTTAGATCCTTAGTTGGGTGCCGAGGCCCTCCCATCCCTTGTGCTCCAGAAACCCCTATCATCCATCCCCACCCCCCTGGGACAGGCCATCATCTGATACATCCACTTTCTGTGTCTGTCCCACCCTCTCTTGAAGCCTCCACTGTGGATCTCTGAACCAGCTCGCCAGGCAGTGCATTCCAAGGGTCCACCACCCTCTCAGTGAAAAACCTCCTCCTCTTCCCCCCTCACCCTTCCACCTTCCAACTTCAAACCATGCCCTCTGGTGATACCTCCCTGCTTTAGTTTAAAGATCCCCTCCATGTTTACCCTATTTATTCCCTTGAGCTACTGGAAGACCTCTGCTTTTCTTCAGTCCTCTGGGACCACTCCTGTCTCCAGTGAACTGTTATACGAGTCTGCTAAGTGGGCAGCCAGTACATACCTGACTTCCTTCCACACTCTTGGATGCACCTTGTCTGGCCCCATGGCTTTGGCCACCCTCAGATTAGTGAGTGCTCTCCTGACCCTCTCTTCAGGAAATAGACTGATGTTCACTTCCCTTCCTTCAAAGCTCTTGATAACTATTTGTGATCCCTCACCTTTCTTTTCTACTGTGAACACTGAGCAGAAGTATTTGTTTAAAGGAGTCCTACTGGGTACAGTGAAGCCCCGACCACTTCACAGATCGGGGCTTCACTGTACAAATTCACCCTGCAGTCACTATATGAAACAAATAGTTTTTTTAAGCTCATCACTTGTAAAATTTGGAAAAAACCCTGGTACAGCCAGCATTTTCAATTATGGTGCTGTATTCTGGTTCCGATCTTGCTACCAAACACGTGAGACAATGATGCACCATTGCCCCTGCATTATGAGTAGCCCTATGTACGGAACTGTACAAAATTTTATTTGTGAAATACTGATCCTTATTTGTACGCACTTTGCCTAAATCCCATGTGTATATCAGCCAGCCAGATTGCAAGGAAAAGAAAGTCATTTGTTTTTTTTTATTTTTTTTTATTTTAGTCTTTTGGTAACCTGGTAAGGCCACCTAGTCATAAGTGCCTTTTTATAGGGGGTGACCTGGGACCACTGGGTGGTTAAGTGACTTGCTCAGAGTCACACAATATGCAAGTGGAGGTTGTGAGAATCAAACCCAGATCTGGTCTGCTGGATGTACCAAGCTTGTTCACAGCTCGTTACTCTAAACTCTAGGCTATACTGCCTGCCAATTCTCACCTTTTATTCTCAGAATAAAAATTGGTTTTATTGGTGAAATACCTGACGTGTCTTCCCAGCTTTTTTTTTTTAATGTATTTATTGAACTGTATCGGTTTACATCAGCTGCACCTTGGAAATGCATTACTAAATGCTCATTGAAGCATTTCATTTTACCCAGTAGGTCCCTCTGTGTACAAATGCCCATGGCCTGAGGGTCATCTGGATCCTTTCAGGTCAGTTAAACAATTTCTAAACTGGTAAGCAGGTGTAAGGCTGCTGTACAGTTAGTAAAGTTCAGAGATACTTGTTTTGACATTTACGTCATGGTCTGACAAGACTATGCACTGTATCGGAAGAGGTGGGTGGGCATGAAAATAGGAAAAAATAGCTGCTGCAGGCATGAAGCCCCAGTTGCTGCAGGCCCTACACCACCAAGAAGTACCATACTGTGACCAGCCACTTAGCAACATCACCTACCAACCCATGAACTAAACTTAGACCTTCGGTACAGCCACAGATTCCCTCCATGGGGGGAGGAGGGGAAGAGTCATCATCCCTATTGCCCCCTTCTGTTGACTGTCATCAGCCATGGCAACCCCCCCTAAAATTTCTCTTCCAGTTTGGTAGTCCGGAACCCCATTGATGGTGCAGTGAACATAACAGCTGATATCGTCATCCTGCCTTGTGTTGGTTGATGGGTGGAGCAACATGGCCCACATCTCCAAGACAGATCAGTCCTAGGGACACTGAATCCTCCCCCATAATGGCCCCTGAGTGATTGAGTCCATTCTAAAACCTAAGTCGATGGGGTGGTACTGGTCTGCCCCCCCAACACACACACACAAACACACACACACACACACACACACATTCCACTTTTTTTTTCAACCTCTGCAGGTCCTTCCCAGCCAACCCAGCTGATCAGTATTTTTATTCTTCCTGCTGACCTGTTACGGTTTTATGTCTACAGGTTCGACAGACTGTTGACCAGGTGTAGGAGGATGCTGACCATACATATCAGATAATTATTTTTTGGTTTCTCATACATTATTTGTCATAGTTAGTTCATAAAGAGCTGCAGATCCTTTGTGACCCCATTGCTGCTCTTGTTTTATGGGTACGTCTGGCTGCTCCCCTGAGACCTCCTTATCCCAGACTCCACAAGAACCAGGAAAGAGAGCTCTTATTTGTGACAGAATGTTAACCTGTAACAGTGCAACCCCAAGGATTATGACACTGTAGGCTTTCACTTGTTAGGTGGTTGGTGATGCAGAGTTTGAAATATCTCCACTATTCTGTTACGATTCCACTATCACAAAAGGAAAAAAATTAACCAAAAAAAAAAAAAACTTTGTTAATGTAGACATTAGGGTGGAAGAATGCAAATCAACAAAGAACACAAATAAAAACATTATGTTTATGAGTCTTGATGAGTTGGTGGTGTGGTATTCCTTTGGGTTGTCAAGCCTAATGCCCACCCACTTCCCTATGCATACAAGATCTCTTGAATCACACAGGGCCCTGTCAGAAGAAAGCTATAACTGATTCTGTTAGCCACATGTGCCTAGCTATACTTCTTTTTCCTCAAAGTGTAACTGCCTATGAGGCACTGGGTTGGAGCTGTAGCTTATGCATCAGACAGGAGGCTAGGGGCTTGGGTGAAGGCGGTAGATATTAAGGTTGGTAACTCCAAGGAACACAACACAACTGATCAAGAGGATCAAAACCCTATTTTTCATTTTCTTACTTTGTGCGCTTTGCATTCTTCAACACTAATGCATGCATTAACATAGTTTTTTGGTGAGCATATGCATATATGATGGGGACATTTATTTATTTGGTTTTTGTTTACCGGTTAAGTACACTAGACAACAATGTTGCCTATATTCAGGCACGACCCGGGAGAGTACAGACAGGGGAGACCAGAGTCAACATTAAAGAGTATTTCATGACGCAGCATGAGGTGAGAACAAATATTTGAACAGTATACGGCCAGGTACAGTCATTATCAGTAACGACAAAGAGAAACAGATAACATTACATTAATTATTTTCATCTGATGATACATCAATGACTAAATTGAAACGACAAACAGCAAACAAAACTTAAATGAAGTAGCATTATAACAATAGGATTTCTGCTGGATGTAGGAAACTTTCAGATTTTGGAGACCAGTAGGAAATCAGTAAGTGCCATAGGGAGGAGAGGACATGATGTGATGTTTTGGGGGTACTTGGTCACCATATGCAAGCAAGGAGGCAGTATAGTGTAATGATTATGGGAACTGAGATGCAAACTTGGAGACCTGGATTTGAATCCCACAACCCGCACTTACATAACTGTGTAACCCTGAGCAAGTCAGTTAAACTTTCTCTAGAACAGGGAAATGGAACACTTATTTGAATGGGGGTACTATCCCATCTGCTGCTTGACACACTTCCTTGAGCCACCCAACCACAGTGCTGGTGTCCATTATTTATATCTGTATCTTAAAATTGAATGACATGTATGTCTCCATGTCTGCAACACTGTCACACTGCCTGTTGTATATTATGAACAATTCATCTACCAAATGTTTACATAATTTCTTAACCCAGTGTTGTAACCAAGTACCTTCGTACCTGCTTATAGTTCTCCTGGTCTGAGCTTTTGTTTATAACATTTATTTTTCTTGTACCTGACTGTATTTCACCTTGTATGTCCCTTGTATGTGCTTTTGTTTTTGATGTTCTTGTAACTAACTCCCGGTCACCCTTGAAAAAGGGACTTTTTATCTTAGTGGGCCTACCTGGTCATCAAAATTCAAATACATATCTACAGACCTCCAGCACATGGGGTGGAGATGGACAGGGTTCTAGTGGAAGTCATCCATAAGATGGCAAATAATGGGGTGGTGCTGCTGGTGGGAGACTTTGGTCTGCCAGATGTGGATTGAAGCATCCTAGCTACAGCTTCAGCTAGGAGCAGGGATATCCTGGACTCACTGCAGTGGTGTTTCTCAGGAAATTAGTACATGAGTCCACTCTTGAGGGAGCAATTTTGACCTGGTACTCACCAGTGGAGACAGTATTGCAGATGTCACAGTTGGTGGCCAGCTGGGGGCCAGTTATCACCAAATGGCGTGGTTGAGTATAAGAACAAGGGTGAAGTCAAACCACACAAAGGTGAGGCCCTGGACTTTTGGAGGCCAGATTTTACAAAGATGTGGGAATGCCTGAAGGATGCCTTGGCAGGGAGGGAGGACTAGGATGGAGTAGAGGAACAGTGGGCAAAATTAAAAGGAGCTGTAATGAAGGCAGCAGACCTCTGTGTTAAGCAAGTAAACAAAAGCAAGAGAAAAAAGAATGCTGTGGTTCTTAAAGGACGTGCTGGGGAGGAGGGTTATGGCAAAAAAAGTTAGCATTCAGGAGGGTCCCTATTAGTTGAGTGGCAGCTTTCATTTTTTATCAGAGGTTGCTGAAAATGTCTATAAAAAAACAATTTGAAAATGAGCCCCATTGACTTGCACAGGGTGTGCCCCTGTGCATTATCTGATTAGACTTCACATAGCATCGGAGTGCAGGGTCAGAGTGTGCAGACTGGGGAGTGAAAACGGATTGGCTGGCCAGCAGTTCAGCCAGAGTTACAATCCCTTACCTCCCTCTTTGGAGAGCAGTAAGTTTTATAATTTCGGCACAGACAGACTGTCGCCGACACAGGGTGAGCTATGAAGCCCAATATGGTATGTCACATCTTTACTTTAAAAGACAATGATTGATCATGATTAAACATGATAAATTATGAAAATTAATTACAGCAGAGCAGCCAATGAGAGCCAGGTACATCAATCGTGATTAATCATGGCCAAATCTTACAAGCATATGATCAAGCATGATTTCTCATAATCTATGAAGCAGGTTCTGTTTGACTGCCAATAACCTGCATCAGGTATTGATCAACTATTATTAATCATGATTGATAAAAATAAAACACCATCAGCAGCCAAAGAAAAGTGATGGTTTATAACTGCTTTGGGTACTAATCGATCATGGTAGATAATGATTTAGCACCACCAAATGTATTGATTAAAAATTATCATAAGCCAACAAAACAGTTGTGACCAGTATTAATCAATCATGATTAATAATGATTAACAATAAAAACTCACCATGGTGCAATTGACATAAATATGATTAATGATTACTTCAGGTATTGATTAATCATGATTAATCATGTATTTCAGAAAACTCAAAAATTCACTAAAAATCATGATCAGATCGTAACCAATAATTTGATGATTTATGATGGGCAGCCATTTAATGTTGGTGGCCTTTCATTATTATTGATGATATTTTTGGTGATTTTTCGTATATGATCATGATCTTTAACAATGCAATGTAAGGATTTTTCATGATCAAACATGATAAACTTTCATTTATTTCAACTGGGCAGGGAGGCTGAGATCTGGAAATCATGAGCATATCATTCAGCAGTAAGGGATCACATGATGAACTGGTGTACTAAAAAGTAAACCAATCCAGTCAGGTTTTCTTTTTTGAGTGTGGTGGGGTAGGGTGCTTAACTGAGCTTGTCTCAGTGCAGCAGTAGCCAGCAGGTGAAGTGAGGGTATACACTTCTATATCACCTGGCATTAATAAAAAATGCTGTTAGTGCTAACTCAGCAACACTTGAAATTCTGATTAGAAAATCGGCAAGATGAAAAAGTCAACCAATGCAGTCAGGTTTTCCTTTCAGAGAGAACAATGATGGGCAGCAATTAGGACATTTAATTCAGACCACAACAGCAGGGCACGTAATTTCAGCAAGTAGGGATTCCAATTACATTTAGAAAATGGGCTTTAAAATCACCCAAATTTGATTGGCTGCCAGGGGTACATTAACTTTCAAGTGAGAGCCCTCAGAATAATAAGTACCACCTTAAACTGCCCCTTCACCCATGTGTGTATCTTTGTGCCCACCCTGCTTACCCATTGGCTGAAAGCAGCACGTTTAATTTGAAAATGCTGCCATTTTTCTCTCTCGCTAAGTGAGAGATGCTTTGGTATCAAGACTTCCTAATTCATTGCCACCTGCTTCAAAAACCATACACCAACCTCAGCTGTGGTCACTACATAAAAGAATAACTTCAAATAAAACTGAGCCTCACATTTTAGAATGAAGAGCAAGCTGTCAGTGAGATGTAGATCCTATAACTGCGGTAACCAGAGCATTTTTTCAAAAACGCAGCACGTATCCGTTTGTATAAGAATTGCACGGTTCTTTCAAAACATTGTCAACCTAACAGAAACAAATAGCATTCATATCATAAAGTTCCTCAGTACCCTGACTGAAAATCAGAATTACAACCGACATAGCAAGTAATGACACACTTGCTACAGTTCTCCCACAGAAATAAAAAAAAGGTTTATAAATAATACTATAGCTACCTTGGGAGCTACCATGACACCCGCTCAATGCAGCTCTGAAACAATTCTTCAATGATCTTATCTCGCACACTGGCTCAAATAAAATTTATACATCAGTTTTTTTTTTTTTTATGGAAACTCACCACCAAAACCCACTTCTCCCTACTTAGCAATTACATCTACTTTCAAGATGCATTTCCTCGATCGCTAGATCACGGTGCTCCATCACCAGTGAAACCAAACTATGAGTGGCCCTTACAAAGCTGATATTATAAACATTAATCACATAAACTAAAAAAACATGATTGCTACTGAGCTGCGGTGGAGGAGAACCACAAAGGAACATGCAGCACATAGCAAAGTTGTATAACAAGTGGAAAAATAAAAACTAAATAAATAATCTGCATGGCCCTCTACTAGTAATCATTGGTACTAGTAGGGGAACTAATTTACCAGTAAAGCAACTTAAACTTAATTTCTAGCCATATTTTTGTAGTTTTACTTTTTTTTAGTTATACGCAAAAAAATACTTTTACTGATAGCCCATTTTCTAAACACAGTAATACCCTCCAGGGGTGGTATAACACCGAACTCAGGGCTATAAGGCCCTCTGCCTGCAACGTCAGGCTTCAATACGCCCCTGGTCAGTCCGGTATTGCCCAATGCTGCCCACCCTGTTGGGTATTATTGCTTGCTTTGGACATGCAAAGGTAGGAAATGTAATGAACAAAAAAAATAATGAAAATGTTCACTGTAAAAATAGAATATTTTTACAGTGAAACTTTCAGTTGTACAGTATATTCTGAACTGTATCTGGAATTGTCCAAAATTGACAATTTTTAGCCACCAGAACTGGGATAACTCCATATCTGGAAAACACTGGACCTAATGATAACTTATAATAAAATGGGCAATTGGTTTTCTGTGTCCTGGTTGACTGAATGGTATTCCAGTCCGTACCCTAACAAAGCCATAAACTGAGTGTCAGTTACTATCTATCTATTTATTTATTTATTTCAGATTAGTATTAATACCTTTTAGCTGAGGGCTCGTTTACAAAGGCTACAAGTCAACAGGAGTACAAGACATATACAGGTAATAGATAGTGGGTACAGCAGATGACAAACTAACATGTGAGTAAAAAGTGCAATTACAACACTGAGTGGGTATTTAAGACAGCACGTGAAGAAAACAAGGTCACACATGTGGAATAACCTATTGAAGTAGCACTGATTAAGTGTGGTACAGTGCTTTATAGATATCGAGGAGCAGTTCAGACGGGGGGGGGCCCGGTCTGTAGTAGGGCATTGGATGCAGCCATGCATGGCTTTGTTGGGGGTATAAGGAATGGGGTGAAAGGGGGCAAGTGGGCAGTCAAAGATAGGTGGATGAGACGGAGAGAGGTGGTGTTGGACAGGGACAGGACCAGCTGGGGCAGCCGTGGGCTAACAGAAACACTGACAGTCAGATTTGCTGGCAAGGAGAGATTGTAGCCTGACTTTAAATTGGAAATATCTGTAAATGCTATGCTCTGTTGTATATGTAATTAATTCTGGGTTGCCCCTGAAAAAGGGTCCATTACTGGACTCAGTGGACCTACCCGGTTATCAAATTTAAATAAATAAATAAATAAGTCTGTGAGAATCGGCAAGGTCAGCAGGCAAATCATTGAACCACTTGGGCCCTCAGTAGGAAAGGGGTCTCTGGCCAAGACTAGTTCACTTGAATGGAACAATTAGACTTCCCTTGGAGGCACTCCTAGTGCTGATGGTGGATTGTGCATTTTCAAAAATGACAGAAGTAGAACTTGGCATTATCCCCCTTTTGCTTGTAGGCAGGACTGGTATTGGAATTAGAGATGCAGCAAATTTAAAATGCACCTGCAAAGTGAACACGCAGTGGCCACTTCGCTACGTGGAGTGTCCATAGGAAAGGCTCACTTAGCCTTGTTTTTATTACTTCGCATTGTCATTCCACTTTAAACGCAAAGTAAGGTGGAGTGAAAACAATATTGGCAGCACCCAACCCACACAGTCACCAGAATTAATGTGCATCCCCAAAGTGCTACTGTCTTGTGTCCAGAAAATTCCCCAGTGCTGACAAAGTGAAATGAGAGCATAACAAGAAATGCAAAGTCTCCTAGGATTAATGGCGCACTCAGTCGTGTGTGCAGTGGTCACACACAGAGTCACCAGAATTAATGTGCATCTCCAAAATGCTACTGTCTCGTGTCCAGAAAATTCCCCAGTGCTGATGAAATGCTACTGACTTGTGTCCAGAAAAATTCCCCAGTGCTGACGAAGTGAAATGAGAGCGTAACAAGAAATGCAGTCTCCCAGAATTAATGGTGCACTGCAAACACACAGACAGATTAAGATTGTGCTGCACACTCAAGGGATACATACAAAAAGGCACAACACCACCTAATTAGTGCACACAAGTCACAAATCCAAATCTGGAAAGGAATACATTTTGCCAGTTGGGGGATTAGTGCATGGCAGTAACAATCCACTACCAGTAAAGATACCACAAAGCGGTATAAAAAATTCATGCAGGTACAGTAGATAGCAGGTTCACACTGCTGCAATTACTCTATGGCACAATAAAAGATGTCTGATTTAATGGCACGCATTGCACACACACTCACACACACACTACAAGTAATGCATAGCAAATTGGAAACCTTTAGTAATATAACCAAATTTTTTAAACAGACAAATTATACACTGCTGCACCACAACAATCGGCAAAAAAAATTCAAGAATTACTGGGGGGTCACGTGATGCAGCGAGCCTAAGAAGATACCTTTCCTAACCTCTCCTGCTCACCGCCACTATTTTGTTATTTTTTGATTTGAAAGATAAAGTTTGGAACATAACAGAAGCTGTTTACTGGTGTCAGAAGCTTTGTGGATCAGCGCGGGTGAAGTTTTACAGAAAATGGAAGTAGACATAAAGAAGGTACAGCACAAACACATGCTGCCTGCTACCCCTGAGAAGGCCCCTAAGAAGCCACACGCTAATGTTTCAGCCACCGCCCAAGCTCTGGCACAACAGAACCCCGATCAAGAACCTCTAACACTAGCCGGGTTTGTGGCTGAGTTTCGACTGTTTCAAGAGGAGGTGAAAATTCTTGCTTCTGAAATTAAAACTATCTCTCAAGCTATAGAGGACATAGCTTTGAGGACATCAGATTCCGAGGCTTGTCTCACCTCACTGAAGAGAAAGGTAGAGAAGCAGGAGCCCGCAAAAGCTCACTAAAATAGAGCAGAAGCTGGAAGACCTGAAGGGCCGAAGCCGTAGGAACAACACGGTAATCATTGGCCTGCCTGAGTTGGAAGAGGGGCAGGATCCTGTTTTATTTGTACAAAAGTTTGTAGAGAAAGTTGCTGGATCCTCTCCTTACGGTCCCCATTATATTATAGAACGGGCCCATAGGGCGGTGAGGCCAAAGCCTCCGATTGTGGCTCCTCCTCATCCACTAATTTTCCGTTTTTTGAATTATTTGAAAAAGCAGCACTTTTTTGCTAGAATTCGGACCATACAGAAGTTACAATGGGAAGGGGTAAAAGTCAGAGTTGCCCAGGACTTACCGCTTACAGTACGGCAATGGAGATCCACCTTCCACCCTTTGGTCACAAAGCTGATCATCGCCGGCCTTAAATTTAAGATGCAATACCCGGCAAAATTGCAAGTCCAGATCTCGAGCCAGTGGCGGACATATGACGATGTGGAGTCAGCGATGACAGGCCTCAGGGTGGCTATGCCTGATTTCTTTAGAGACACTTGAAGATGCCCCGGCTGTCTCTGAGAAGTGTTATTCTAAGGCCAAGGGTCAAGACCGGTGATACAGAACACTTGCAGTGAAGACCAGACCAGAGAGGTCTAAATGGGACAATATTATATTATTGTTGTATCTGTTATGTTTTCTGTTGACCCAATTTTTGTAGTTGGTGTTAATACTAATACAAGGTTTGTATAGACTTAATGAGGGGACAATAACCTGGGGTCTTATTAGCTGGGGTAGTTGATTTGCTCACAGTATTGACAGCTAGTTGGGGACAGACCTTGGAGATGGAACATGTTAAATCGTTGTCCCCACGGATTGATCTTGTTCACTGTTTAGCTGGGGCTAGGTTTTGCCTACTGGTAACATTAGTAATATTAGTCTGTTCGATTTAACTTTCTCTTTTTTTCCCTCGTGGTTTGGATGATTCGGGTAGGGCAGACTCCCTCCTAGAGGAAAGCGTATATAAGAAGGTATGGAGAAGCAAATCTGGTAGCGAGGGAGCGGTTGGAGAGAAGACAGCTGAGGGTTTCAGTTGTGTTAAAGGAGGAGCGGGTACTTTATTTATTTGGTGAAGCCCTTTGGAGATTCGATTGGGGTTTGTTGGGGGGGAGGGGGTTCTTTTCTTTCTTTAGGGTTTTTTTTTCCATTTGCCTTACTCTGTCTAGACTGGAAGGTGGGTGTACAAGAGAAAGGGTAACTCTGGTGGATGGCCACACGAGGGGAGTACAGTGCCACTTTTGAAGGCAATTATTACTGAGCCGGGAAGCTGGCCTGATCAGTGCTCCATTTCCATGGAACAGTTGGAGGAGAGTTATTAACGGAGGTCCTGTCAACTTTATTATTGGAGGGGAAAGCCTCTTCTCTTCCGTTTGTGTAACTCTTCTCCTCGAGGGACTAATGCTGCAGGGCTATGCTTGGGTGGTTAGAATTTCTACCTTTTCTCCCCCATCCTGGAATTGGATCTTGGCTTAAGTCAAAGTGTTCACCCCTGGATATGGGTGTGTATAAGAGTGCACTGGGGTGTCAATTCCAAGTGAGGGGGTAGTGGGATGAAGAGCAGGGGGGAGTACATTAGTCATATTGAAGGGGTGTCTACAAAGGTTGGGGGGTGGGGAGGTTTGATGGTTTTTTTTTTCTCCTCGTTTGCTTAGTGTCTTCTCTTCCATCACGGTAGCTGGATTTAAGTGGATTCAAAAGGTGGAAAGGGCAGATGGATGCTTTAGGTAGAGATTATAGTACTAGTTTGAGGGGCGATTACCATTAAACTGAAGGGCTTGAGTTCCCTAACATCCTTTGATGGAAAGGTAAGGGGGAGGGGGCTAATGTTTGTTCCAGCAGCTCCTTTATAGGGAAGGGGATTGTTCTTGTTCGTTATCCTGTGTTACCTCACTCCCTAAAGGTGCGTGGTTGTAAGGTTAGGCCCATACTTGCTGATGGTTTTGGCAGGCAGGGGTCTTCCATGACTGTAGGAGCTGCTGGGGCAGGCAGGGCAATATCTCCCACCTCATTCTGATGAATGTTTAGGGGAGCACCCTCTTAAGTTATGATATGGGGAAAGCGTAATGGTTTACCCAATGCTCAGGCTCTCACGAACCAATCTGGAGTCTGTTGGATGCTAGTTGGGACAGATGGGGTAGTTAGTTTCATAAGGGGTTAAAAGAGATAGTTTTCTTGGGATGGAGTAAACTGTTAGAATATAAACCCTTTTTGTAGGCAGGAACATGGTTCTTTGATAAATCTTATATAGGGTTTAGTGGAGAGATCCAAGAGGTGGGGGGCAGGAGGGGAAGGCGATTTTTGTGGAGAGCTGCTAAGCGTAGCACAAGAAGAGTGGAAGGGGCGGGCTGAAGGGGGTAATTCTTTTTTAGGTATGTTTTGGGGGATTTGGGGAAATAGGGTGGATGGGAGGTGGAGAGAGGGAGGAAGGGCTGGGGTGGGGCACAGTCAGGAGTTAACAGAATGTATGATTCTTTTTTGGCTTTCCCTGAAGTCTGGAACTGTTTCTATTTACTGGATAAGATGGATGGCCAATGATCTTTGTTTTTCAACTTGGAATGTCAAAGGTGCCCGGAAGAAAATGAAACAATATAAGATTTTGAAACAATAAGAAGTCTTGCACACTAATATTGTTTTTATTCAAGAATCCCACTTGTTGGACTTGGAAGCCATTTAGATGAGATGCTTGCAAACTGGACAGGTTTTTTCTGCTCAGGGTACCTCTCAGAGCTGTGGGGTCTTAATTCTTATTAATAGGAATATCCCCTTTAAGGACCTGCAGTAAATCAGAGACCCTCAAGGCAGGTACATACTAGTAAAGGGGACTATGTACTCCATGGAATTTGTGTTTGGCAGTATTTATGGCCCTAACAGGGATGATCCTCTCTTTTTTATGCGTTTACTCAATGCTATTCTCCCATTATTGCCTGCCATTACAGTTTTAGGGGGCGACTGGAACTTGGTGATGGACTGGGGAAAAGACCGTTCTAATTCAGGCTCAAGTGCACTCTCCCTGGCGCAGAGGGCATTGCATGACCTATCAGACAGATTGGGCCTGTGATATATGGAGGGTTCTTCATCCTGAGAGTAGGGAGTATACTTTTATATCCCCGGTTCACAACTCGGTGTCCCGTATTGATTACTTGCTGGTTCCACAAGTATTATTGCCGGGTGTAATAGCCTCGGACATTTATCCCGTTCCCCCCTCTGATCATTCCCTGGTGATATGTAAGGTGTCTTTTAACCTCCCTTCCTAAACGTCAGTCTAGATGGAAACTGAATGACCAGTTGCTTAATGATTCCAAAAATAGGGAATGTATTAAGGAACATATTACACAATTTTTTGAGGTAAATTGCACCCAAGGGATTAGGTCTGATGTGCTATGGTGTGCCTTTAAGGCATATCTTCGGGGTATATTAATAGGGATGGCCTCTGCGTGGAAGATGAAGCAGGAGGAAAAACTGAAGGTTTTACTTGCTCAAATCAGATCCCTGGAATCCAACCCACATTCGTCCCAGTTGGACGAGGCTAAGCAAAAGTTAACTAAGCTGAAGGACTCTTATTTAAATATACTAAATGAAAAGGCTGAATTTGCCATCCTTCGCACGAAAGCCTCTTACATAGATCAGGGGGAGAAAGCTGGGAGATTGTTGGCACAAAGGGTTAAACAACTTGAAACGGCCCGACTTATTCCCCCTATCCGTTCAGTTTTGGGTGGGGCCCTGAAATGTTCTCCTCAGGAGATAGTTGCGGAGTTTGCTAACTACTGTAAAAAGTTATATGGAGATATGCCCAACCCCCCTTCGGATTCCATGCTTTTCCTATTTGACAGAGATTCACTTACCCCATCTTTCAGAATCTCTGAGTAGGAAGTTGATAGCCCCTATTACTACTGCAGAAATCATGGGAGTGATTCAAGGACCTCCTTCTGATAAAACGCCAGGAATGGATGGTTTTACATCCAATTTTTATAAATGTTTCAAAGAGTTAGTTGCTCCACATCTTCTTTCCCTTTTTCAGAGCATCTTATCTGGTGTTCATGTTGACCCCACTCTCTTTGAGGCACTTATTGTACTATTGCCAAAGGCAGGCAAAAATTTAGAATGTTTAGAAGGCTATAGACCTATATCATTGTTGAATCAGGATATTAAAATTCTAACTAAGATTTTGGTGGACAGGCTTGGCTTAGTTCTTCCTGACCTCATAGGTCCACACCAGGTGGGTTTCATGAGGGGCAGGTCATCTGCTGACCACCTTCATTCTCTTGCACATGTCTTCTCAGCCTCCAGGGATGCTCCCTTCCCAGTGGCGTTGGTTTCCCTGGACGCCAAGAAGGCTTTTGATAGAGTGAACTGGAACTTTTTGCTTCAAACCTTAAAAGGCCTTGGCCTTTCCCCAACAATTTCGGAACTGGGTGAAGGCTCTTTACCAGAATCCCACTGCCAGGATTTCCGGAAATGGGGCATTCTCTGAGTCTTTTACTTTACATTCAGGTACAAGGCAGGGATGTCCCCTTTCACCCTTGTTATTTAATCTTTACCTGGAACTGTTAATTCGTAGATTAGTCTTATGTCCGGAGGTTCAAGGGATTACCATTTCAGGTTTTGAGCTTAAAGTGGCGGCGTATGCAGATGACCTGCTCCTACAGTTATCCCATCCAAAAACCTCTATTCCTGCTATGCTGGGTATAATTGAGCAATTCAGTAAGTTATCGAATTATAAGTTGAATATTGGCAAGTCTACTATATTCCACCTAAATCACAGAGTTTTTAAGAATAATATCACGCCTCTCAGTTTGTTGTGGTCCAGGGATTCATAGAGGTACCTGGGTGTCGAATTAACCAGAAATGCACAACTTACCTTTAAGAAAAACTTGGGGATGATATTAATGACGGTGTCCCAGGACTTAACTCGCTGGTCAACCCTTCCCATTTCCTTTTGGGGGGAGAGTAAGTTTGATTAAGTTGAATATTCTTCCAAGGTTACTATACCCCCTTCAATTACTTAACATTTTCATACCCAGGGATTGGTTTAAAAGGGCTCAAAGCTTAATAATGGATTTTATCTGGGCGAAAAAGAGGCCAAGATTAGCTTATGATAAGCTAGAGGCATCTAAGAACAAGGGAGGCTTACGATTACCACTCCTTAGTCTGTATTACTGGGCTTGTAGTGCTGCCAGATATCTTAAGTGGTTGGATTCTGAGACGTCCACATATGTTCCAGTCTGGATCCAAATAGAGCGAGAACTGATCCAAGCTGCTAAGTTAGCCCCTCCTACTCTACTGTTCCTTACCTCATCTTCCCTTCCGAATAGATTAAAAGAGACCACAATTGCAATATCTCTCAGAGTTCACTCACAGTTGGGTGGATTTTTAAAATACAAGCATTGCTCAGATGCGTCACAATCGATTTGGAACTCCCCTACTTTCAAAATAGAGGGTAAGATGTTACCCCCTTCATGGTTACCCAAGTTAGGGGAAGGTAAGCTATCTTCGTTCCCAAAAGAGGGTGGAACTTGATTATCTGTGGAGGGTTTCATGTCGAAATTTAGATTGCAAAAGACAGAGTATTTTAAAGTCTTGCAGCTTAGACATCTCCTTATCAAGAAATTTGAAAGTGGTCTCCCTTTAGTTTCCAAACTCTCCTTTCAATTTAATTTGGATCCCTTAGCTCACTCCCCTAAAGCAATTTCCAAACTATATAGTGCCCTATATAGCTGGTGCTTCCCTGACCCGTTTGGACCTACAGAATTTTGGCTCCCTTTTTCCCGCACTGGGACAGGGATTGGTCGGTTATATGGAGAAACTCTCATTGTTTTGTCACACAAGATAGGTTGCGGTTAATACAGTTTAACATCCTGCATAATCTTTACCATTCTCCGCAGAAATTGGCCAAATGGGGGGTACTAAACTCTAATAAATGTGTGAGGTGCTTGCAGGCGGAAGGCTCGTTGTTTCATATTTTCTGGGACTGTCCCACGATATCCTCCCTATGGGAGAGTATTAAACGTAAGACCGACCCCCTGCTTGGGTTAGCTGACCTATTTACCCCGGAGATTTGCTTGCTGGGGGATTATTCACAGATAAATGTTAAGAAACGGAAGTATCACATTGCTTTGATTTCTATGTCCGTTAAAAAATTGGTTCTCAAATATTGGAAAAGTTCAGATGCTGTCTCCTATTCTGAATGGCTTAACAAGTTGTAGCCAATCTCAGTGGAGAGGACCATTTTGAGTCTTAATGATAATAATTCTAAATACGAGAGGATTTGGGCCCTGTTATACACTTTGTATTCTATTTAGACTTTTTTCATATACTTGGAATTTTTGGATTGATGAACCTCCTGTCCTGTGCGGGGGGAGGGGTTGGGATATATTTGGGGAGAGGGGGATGGGATCAAGTATTTAGTTACTGTACATGTGTATATGGTTCTGTTATCATGATCCTGTCCACTGTTTTGTAGAAAATTCAATAAACGTTATAGTAAGAAAAAAAAATTTCAAGAATTACTGAAAATATTACTGCGTACATTACCATAGTTATACAAGAAAAATATAATAAAAAAAAACAGAAAGACTGCCTTTTTCTCCCAGTTAATGCACCTACACCACAAATACGCCCCTCCCCCAAAGCACACTTCACAGTACACAGACTGACTGTTCTAAATTAACATTCGAAATCCACAGAAAACAATAATCACTCGATAATATGAGCACAGAAGGGTTTCCTACAATCGATGTAGTAAATTTTGAGCAAAAAAAAAAAGATTCAAAAAGGCATTTTAAACAGCATTTAGAGTTTTGAATCACAGAGCTCTGACAGCAAACTGTCTCCAGCTGCCACTACATACACACTACCCAGGCCAGAACTGAGGCTGTGCAGAACAATCTAGAGCCCATGTGACCTTCAATCCCATGAATCACTGCAGAATTTTATTTGGAGCTCAATTACAAGGTGAAGAGAGGCAAATTACATTGATTTCAATGTACTTCACCTTAAAATTGGTGGCGAAGTGGTTTTGGAAAGGCGGAATAACGCAAAGGCATTGGCTTCAATGGACTTCAGTATTCCTCATTATGAAGTGAAGTACTCCGCTTCACATTGTGGAGTATTCTGCAGGTTCCGAGTTACTCAGTGAATCACTTTGTGGAGCGAATTGGGGCCACTTCACCCACCACTACTTATAGTACTGTAACTCACATTCTGTACAGGAAAGAATGCGAATGCCTATGGCTATACTTCCCCGATGAGCTGCAGCACAAAACTCCCCGACTTAAAAACATGTATTAATGAGTACAATGGTAGGGTGGTGAAGCCTGAAGAGACACTACAATACAGGCTTACAATACAGCCAAGTAACTAGTAAAAAAATGAATGTTGTGATTCATGACGTGATCGTGAATCATGATTTGTGACTGCATTTATGACCGTGAAGATGAAGAACGTAATTTGTATCACGAGTGACTCGTGATGATGGTCCTGACTTAAAAACGCATATTAATGAGTACAATGTTCATGCAGAATTATGCACCACACCTGTCCAATACTCTGAAGGGAAGCCAAAGAAACAGCTGTGACTTAAGTTGCAGATGGAGATTGGGCCCTAAAGAGATGCAAATGCACAAACAGATTAAGATTGCGCTGCGCACTGAAGAGATGCAGACACAAAGGCACAACACCTAACCAGTGCTCACCATCAGAAATTCAAATCTGGAAAAGAATACCTTTGCCAGTTGGGGCAGGCCATGGGGGGGGGGCAGTGTACAGTCACTAGTGCTAGTACCAGTAAATATACCACAAAGAAGTACAAAAATTACACAGCTGCAGTGGATTGCAGGTTCACATTGCTGAAATTACGTGGCACAATAAAAGGTGTCTGATTTGATGACACGCATCACACACATACTCACACACACACACATATCAAGTAATGCATAGCAAATTGAAAACTTCAGTAATATAACCACATATTTTAAACAAACTAAAATTATGAACTGCTGCACAACAACAATCACCAAAAAAATGGCAAGAATTATTGAAAATATTACTGTGTATACATTAACACAGTTATACAAGAAAAATATCACCAAAACAGAAAGCACTATATTTTTCTCCAAGTTACTCTACCTACACCAGAGATACTAGGGCTGTGCAAATACCTTTTCCCGAATATTCTACTGCATATTCGGTATTCGGGTCCCAAGTATTCGGTATTCATTATTCGGTATTCGATATTCAACCAGAAAAGGTGCTTTTTTAAGGAAACTTTAAAAAAGCACTTCAGCAACACCATTTATCGCCCATTGAATCTGGTATACCATATACACCTCAATGGCACTTCAACCACCAACATTGAGCTCTCACTAATGCAACACAAGCTTCATGAGGCACACTCAATCCACCACACCACACACATAGCACTCTGAAAACAATATCAAACATTGCATTGGGTCAGCACTAGAGGGTGTTCATGGTCACTGACATGGGGTAGAAGGTGCTTTGGCCATGGGCATAGGAATAGTGGTAGCAGTGGCTGCAGTAGTGGTGACAACTGAAAGGGTGGCTGCTGCAAGAATGGTACCAGTGGTGGTGGGAAGCACACTGTCTGTGGATGTAGCAGCCATAGTGCTAGCAATGGGAACACTGGTGGTGGTGCCTGCTGCTTGCTGCACAAAGCATGTATGTGCTAATGCCCCCCTACTACTGCACAACAGGATGTGACAGTGAACGTACAGATGGACAGGTAATGACACTAGCAGTAGTAGTACTGCTAATGGTATTAGTAGTAGTAGTAGTAGTAGTAGTAGTAGTACTATTGCCCATGCTGCAAGAACTAAAAGGCTTGCTTGAGGAGAACAATATTTGAGCCCACCGAATAAAGAGAGACACCTGTATGTCATTGTGTATGTAGTCCATCTCACCACCTTCTCTGGAATTGTATTGTGTATCAATAATATACAGTGGAGCAAGACGAGATGCAATTCAGTACTTTGCAGTAAATGACATGACACAAAATATTGGATGACTAGAGGGCTTAATTGCCTTTAAATGGCACTGCTCCTTGCAGCATACTGCAGCATTTTGCAGTAATTTTGCAAGATACTGCATTGCGCACTGTCTGGCACCACTGGGCACCACCAATATTGGTGGGCAGGTGGCCCGGACTGCCCTGGAAGTACATCCAACTCTGGCGGTGTTATGCAATGCCAGGTCCATCAGAAACAAGACTGCAATTATTGCAGATCTAGTACAAAGGGTGGATCTGGCTTGCATTACCGAGACCTGGCTGTATGAAAATTCTGGCCCTGGTTTGGAAGCTTTGACCTCCAGCTGGGTACTACAATTTCACCGCCAAGATTGGGTCGCATGGGGAGGGGTGCAGTCTGTTTTAAGACTGAACTTAACTTCACGAGTGTACCAGTTGAGGAAGCTGAGTCATTTGAGTGTATTGTGGTAGCAGGTGTAGGCTGTAGGATCATCCTCATCTACTGTCCCCCCAGAGATGAAAAGAGATGCCTTCAGGAAGTGGCGGATTTCGTCATCGACATGGCATTTGAATCACCAAGACTGATGGTTCTCAGTGATTTTAATGCCTGTATTGATGACGAACTCTCACATTTTGGACAGCACTTCCTCCAGTTGATGTAATCTCTGGGCCTTACACAGATAGTTAAAGTTGCTACCCATAAACACTGTCACTCCTTTGACTTAGTTTTTCTCCTGGGGATTGAGGCCTCTTATTTGAGGGTGGAACCAGTTGGATGGTCCGACCACAGCACTGTGGGGTTTAGTTTTAGTGCCCCCCTTTGTAGGCCTACCCCTGTGAAGATGGTCAGGTATCGCCCTTTATGAGTTGTTAGCTCTGAAGGCCTAGTGGTGGTACTTGACGTATCGTCCTTTCCAGTGGCAAACAATGATCCAGATGCCCTCATGGTGGCCTATAATAGGGCCATCTCGGCTCCTGTCCATGTTCACCCTCTCTCCCTTCGCCTTCAGTCCCCATGGTTTGATGAGACATTGAGGGAGATGTGGTGACTAGGTCGAAGGTTAGAGAGATGCTGGCAGAGATCCTCCCTTGATGTTGGCCACCTTACATTGATGGAGCATTATCAAGCCTATCAATCTGCAATCACCTGTAAGAAGGCAGAGTTCCTGTCCAGGGAGATTGCAGCTGCTCAGAATCAACCAGTTTGGCTTTTTCGCACCATGGACAGGCTGGGCAACCCAACTTGTCTACAGGTCTGAAGGGCTTTTACGCAAAAGCACTGCAATGAACTTGCTCGATTCATTGCCACTAAGGTGGCTGACATCAGGGAGGCACTCCAACCAGCACACTATAAGGGTGTTGTTGTGGATCAGCATGAGGCTTCCGCCCCTTGGTTTTCCTGGAATGCATTCAACCAACCAGAATTCATGGATGTCATGCAGATTGTGCGGGGTGCATACCCTATGTGCTGTAGTTTGGATCCAGGGCCAACTTCCCTGATTTTGGGTTGTATCGATTCTATTGGTCTGGTCCTAGCATGGATAGTCTGGTGCTCCCTGAAAATAGGTGAGTTTCCAAGCTCCCTTAAGGAGGCTGTGGTAACACCTCTCCTGAAGAAAGCTTCTTTGGACCCGGACTGCCATGCAAACTACAGACCAATTTCTAATCTTCCCTTTTTAGGGAAAGTGATTGAGAAGGTAGTGGCTGTACAACTGGAGAACCATTTGACCATGCATGATGTCTATGAACCTCTCCAGTCCAGTTTTCTGAAAAGGCATAGTACTGAGACAGTGCTGGTTCGGGTGCTCTATGATCTCCTGGTGGCTAGGGATTGGAGGAACCATTCCATTCTGGCCCTCCTTGATCTCTCATCAGCTTTTGACACTGTGGACCATGGGGTTCTGCTTGAGTGTTTGAGGTTCATCTGTGGACTATCTGATGTAGTCCTCAGGTGGTTTACCTCTTACCTCACTGGAAGAACTCAGAGAGTGGTTTCCAGGGTTTATTCCTCTGACCCAGTTTCTCTGTCTAGTGGGGTTCTTCAGGGCTCGGTGTTGTCCCCCATGTTGTTTGCAGTGTATATGATGCCCCTCGGAGACATTGTAAGAAAGTATGGGTTGAGGTTTCACTGCTATGCTGATGCTACCCAGCTCTACCTTTCTTTTGCACCTGATCAGGATGGAGCTCTCTCAGTCTTTAATAACTGCCTTAGTGAAATCCAGGAGTGGATGGATTTGAGTTGGTTGAAGTTGAACTTGGAAAAGACAGAGGTGTTGGTAGTGGACTCAGCGTGCTGGATAGGGGGGTCGGGAGTTGGTTCATCCTCAGGACTTTATCTTGGGGGTGTTTCACTCCTGACCTCTGAACGGGTGCGTAACCTGGGGGTAATACTTGATGAGCATTTGACTATGCATTTGCAGGTGTCTGCTGTCATCAAGTCCGCATTTTGCCATCTTAGGAATATCTCCAGGATTAGGCACCTTGTTCCATCCGGCGATCTCCCTATGCTGGTCCATGACTTTGCATCCTCGCATCTGGACTACTGCAACTCCCTTTACCTAGGGCTTTCTGGGGTTGAAATCTGCCACCTGCAGCTAGTGCAGAATGCAGTGACCCAGCTTTTGACTGGTACTTCTTGGTCCAGCCATATTTCACCGGTGTTGCACGGACTGCACTGATGGCTAGCATAGTGGCAGATCAACTTTAAAGTCGGTTTTCTGACTTACAACGCCCTACATGGACTTGTCCCTGACTACCTGAAAGAGCTCCTGGTCCCTTACTGCCTTGGGCGATCACTCCGCTCAGCTGGCGAGGGGTTGCTACAGATCCCGAGGGTGTCTTTGAAATCCTCTCGCGCTCGTACATTTACGTACGTGGCCCCGACCCTCTAGAATTTTCTTCCTCGCCAGATAAGGGAGTGCGAGACCGTGGAAGGGTTTTAAAAAGGCCCTAAAAACTTATCTGTGGACCCAAGTATTTGGAGTCTGTTTGCATTTATTTGATTAATTGTTTTTATTGTAATGATTGGAATTTTATTTATGTAATTTGAACGGCACCTTGATTTTTTGAAAGGTGCCTTAAAAATAAAGTTTAATTATTATTATTACTATATGAACTATGTTTTATAATCTTGATGCAGTGTTTCATCTTTGGATATGTTAGTTGTGAATTGTTTTGTTACAAGGGCATCTCAGTCTCATTCATTTTAACTTCACTTATTTATGGTGTGTGTTTCTTTAAGGGTTGTATATTCATAGTGTGTTTATACATTCCTGACATGCACCCTGACAAAGACCAGGTTCTGGTCAAAGCACCAGGGCTCTATTGGCATCTTCCAGCCTTACCACAAACAAATGTACGGGCAACTTTATGCTCCACTACTCTTAACTGTATTTTGTTACTGCAATCCCCCTCCCCCCCACGGAGTGCTTTCTTTGTTCTGCATAGATTGTTTTGGGGGTTTGGCAGCCCAGGGACAACACTAGCAGTAATTGTCTGGATGTGCTGTATGTTTGTGGTCTGTCATCCTGTCCCTCACCACTTGGGGCCAGAGGTGCAGATGCTTTGTTGGAGCTGGACCAAGTATGTTTGCAAGATTGCTAAAGGCATGATGGATCAGGTCACTAGTGGTTACTGTGTAAAACACAAACTATTGCTATGTAGTACATGTGTGTATGAGATGCTTTACTACATGCTTGTGGAACTACAGTAATAAGCCAACCTTACCAGTTATACTGTACCACAAAAAAGTAGCAGCAAAGAAAAACACTGCTACTAAGAAGGGGGAATTA
The DNA here is from genome assembly GCA_016271365.2 of Neoceratodus forsteri. Taxonomy (NCBI): domain Eukaryota; kingdom Metazoa; phylum Chordata; order Ceratodontiformes; family Ceratodontidae; genus Neoceratodus; species Neoceratodus forsteri. The sequence continues at coordinate 864,918,857 of CM057458.1, read as the reverse complement.
AAGGGCAACCTATTTAGTCAACCATGGAACCGAGAGAGGAACAGACAGATGAGATACAGTCAACTCAGTGAGACAAGCCTGTCCCACTAAGCACAATGGTTTATTTAACAAAACAACAACAAACAAAATACATGAGCGCAGCTGTGCACACACAAGGCACAGACTTGTGGGGAGATATATTTCATAAGCACTGGGTTAATTGTGTGCAGTGGGCTGTAGAAGTGTGGGGGGGGGAGTCAGCCAACACTCTCCTCATGTGTACAGATATCTATCCCTGGAACCAGAGGACTAACAATAATAATTCAGTGAGTCAAGCCTGACTGGCTTAGAACTGAAGACATTTATTTAAAAGTCTGTGTGCACACAGCTTTGCACACGTGTGGCCCTGCCTCATGAAAAAATATATTAAGCACGCACATGCAGGGTGAAGCCTTACAAAATCAAATATTATGCACATATACAGCAAAACATAAGCAGTGACCTGCAGGAGGGGGAGTTAGCAGGCACCCTCATCAGCAGCGAACCAAGCATGGAACCAGACAACAGCAAAAAAAAAAAAAAAAACACAAAAGTAAAATGTGCTTCGCCTCAAAAAAATCACACTGGAGCTATGTTAGACAGCAGCAGAGAAGGGGTGTTAGCAGACAACCCTCCTAGTCCCTGTAACTGAGTACAGCAATAAGGACAAAATACCTGTCAGAAAGCCAAACATAGCTTTTCTGACCCAAAATAGCATGTGAAGCAAAAATCTATTTCTTTTTTAGCAAGTTTAAGGTCTCAGAAGTACTGCAGAGCAGCTCTCAGAAACCACGGTCTCCTGCCTTCTACCAGCTCAGAGTGAATAAGTCACACGGTGTGCTTGCCTTTGAGCTCAAGAAACAGTTTTTGATTGGCCAACAAAGCTCTGTGAGACTTGGAAATCTCACCGAATAGTAGTTCCTGAATAGTTGCCTAATAGTGAACTATTCGGAAAATGCATCCGAATGTTCGGGAAGCCTACTATTCGTGGTATTCGGAAAAAACTATTCAGCCCATGCATATCCCTAACAGATATGCCTCTCCCCCAAAGCACACTTCCACTGTCTCTCAGTACACAGCCTGAATGTTGTACATTAACATTCAAAATCCATACACAAATAATAAACGCTCGATGATATATGCACAGAAGGGTTTCCTATAATCGATGAACTAAATGATTCAAAAAGGCTTTTTTTAACAGCTTTTAGAAGGTTTGAATTGCAGAGAGCTCTCAGAGCAGATTGTCTCCTACAGCTTCCTACATACAATACCCCAAACTGAGGCTGTACAGAACAATCTAGAGCCCATGTGACCTGAAATCCCATGAATCACTGCAAAATTCACCTTTGGAGCTTAAAAATAAGGCAAAGTGAGGTGGAGTACACTGTTTTCAATGTACTTCACCTTAAGAATTGGTGGAGTAGTGGTTTGGGAAGGCGGAGTAACATGAAGTCATTGTTTTCAATGGACTTCGTGTTAGCCATTGCAAAGCGAAGTACTCTGCTTCGCGTTGCAGAGCACTCCGCAGATTTGTCTTCATTCCACGAATCACTTCATGAAGTGAATTGGGACCACTTCGCCCATTTCTAATTGGAATCTGAGGTGGAGTGGGAGCCAGCCAGTTTCCTTGTATAGGGCACATGAGTGAGTCAATTTGTGCACACCCCAGTACCAAACGGCAGGCCTTGTTAAGGAGAGTGTTGACCCTTCTCAGCTCTGTGCTGTGCCAGCCCCATAGATGACGAGGCTATAGTCCACTGAGGAGAGTACTGAGCAGCAAGTAACATGTTTCAAGGCATCCAGTGTCAGGGAAGTGCAGTGTCTGTGCAAGATATTAAGTTTTGTGTTGGTGGATTTTACTAGTTGCTCAACATGACCGGAGAAGGTGAGGGAGTCATCTAGCTAAATCCCTAGGTATTTGAATGTGTTTACTTGATCAAGTGTTTCTCCATTGCTGCTGAGTATACGCAGTGATGACCCTCATATCTTGCTCTGCAGTGTGCTGAACAGCATGCACTTGGTCTTTTTATAGTTGAGTAGCAGTTTATTCCCAGTGAACCAGGGTTCTAATGCTCAGAAATTTTCCTGTAATTCGGAGCTAATGGCTATCATATATTTGCTTGGGACAGAGATGACAGCATCGTCGGCATAAAGTACAGAGTGTGCAGGGCAGGCAGTCGGCATAGTGTTTATGAACAGACTAAATAAGAGTGGACCTAGAATAGATCCTTGTGGGACACCTAGGTTCACCTCCCTAGGCTCAGAGATAGTATTACCTATCCTAACCCATTGAGTAATATGAATCAGATAACTGTTAAACTAGGCCACAGTGTCAGTTGACAAACCAGTGGAGAGGATACTTTGCACAAGCAGTTGGTGATTGACAGTGTCAAAAGCCTTGGTGCGGTCTAGGAAGATAGATCCCACTGCCATCCCTTTATCCAAGGCTCCACAGAGCTGTGTGGTGTACTAGACGAGCGTGGTGATGGTGGAATGGTTTTGTTGGCAGCCGTATTGTTGCATGCAGAGAAGGCTGTTCTTTTCTAGGTACTCAGCTGTTCAGAGACCACCCTTTCAAGGGCTTTGGAAAGGGTGAGTAGTATCAAGATTGGCAGGAAGTTTGACAGGTTAGTTCTATCCCTCCCCCGAAAAACAGGTGTGATAAGAGTCGCTTTCCACTTGTCAGGAAAGACACCAGAGCTCAGGGAGGCATTGAAAACCTTAGTGAGTGGTACCACAAGTTCATTTATGGTGATAGCGACCATCTTCATATCAACCAGATTGCTTCCCATCCTGGTCTTACCAAGGACCCTTTTGATATATTTGATGGCCTCACTCATAGAGATCTACATGAAGTAGAAAGGAGGGGTGTCATTATAAGGTAGTGATGTAGTGTTCAGATTGTGATACTAACCTGCTGAGGAGTGATTCAGATAGTCAGCTAGCAGCACATTGCTTAGGTCCATGAATGCTGCATTAAATGCATTTGCTATTTCCTTAGGGTCTTACAGAGTACTGGAGGTGGTATCTATGAGGTCTGGTGGTGCCCTCGAGGCTCTTCCCCATGAGTGCTTTTACCAAGTCCCAGAACTCTTTTCCACAGCCCCATGTTTTTTCTAGGAGGCCATTGTAGTATGCTGCTTTTGTGACACGGATGAGTTTCATACAGGCATTCCTTGCTGCCTGGTAAGCTAGGGTGGCAACCAAATTCCTGGTAGGTTTGGCCCCATGCCACAGGTGGTCTCTGAGGTGCATGCGTTCAATTAGAGGGCCTGACAGCCAGGGTTGGTGATTCCTCTGTCTTTCTTAGTTTTGTGTGGTACAAAGATGTCCCAGGCTTTAGTGAAGACACTGCAGAGAAGTATTCCAGTGCTTGGTTTCCGTCCTTGACTCTGTCCAGTGGGGACCAGTTGACCTCCTTTAGATAATGTCTGAAGGTATCCAGTTGTCCAGATCTTAGTGATCTGCTCCTGGTGATCTTAGGCTTACACTTGGTGAACTTGTTTGACCAAGTAAAAAGGACTGGAGAGTGGTCACTGATGGAGTCAGGTAGGACTGCTACCTCAGCGATATGTTCAGGACAGGAGGAGAGCAGCCAGTTGATGAGAGAGCTGGTGCCTGTATGGTAGTTTTATCTGGTGGGTTGTGTAACCAACTGGCTTAGATAGAGGTCAGCTATTTGGTCTCTAGCTGTGGCAGCATCCTAAGACTGCCAATTAATGTTGAAGTCCCCTAGGATTACATGTACCCATTTAGTTTGTTCTGTTAAAGGTGACTGACGAGTTGTAGGAAGCCAGTGGGTAGCGACCCGGGTGCAGATACATGGTGGAGAGCACTAGTACTTTGTTTTGTTGGCCAATATTGAGTTTTAGAGTTAGGACTTGCGCCTCCTTGGTATGAAAGCTACAGGACAGTATTTGCCCTTTGATATTGCACTAGCAGTAAACCAGGCAGCCACACCATCTTTTAGAGGTACGATCCTGCCGAAACAGGTTAGAGCATGGTAGGGCAATGGTTTCATTAGGAATCTTTGTGGATAGCCAAGTTTCTGTTAGCGAGATGACATCAGGATCAATTTGAGCTACCCAAGCCTGGAATTGTGGCAGTTTGGAGAGAAGGCTGAGTATATTCAAGGAGATGATTTTAAGATCTCCCAGGCATGAGGTGCAACTGGAGGAAGTAGGGCCAGGATTTGGGTGCACATTCCCAGATAGTAGGAGCATTAGCAGAATTAAATTTCTCAGGAAGCAAGACCAGGTCACCTTAGTCAAGACTTTGGACTCAACCTCTCTGCTAGTGTGATGGGTGTAGCTGAGTAGCCTGCCAATCAGCAAGTTGGCTACTGGAATTGAGCTAGGCTGTGGGAGCTTGTGTATGGGACAATGCTTTAGCGCAGCAAGTCTGCAGGGGTCATGGAATGTCCCTCTGAGATTGTGTAGTGAGGGCAGGATAGGGATGGTGAGGGTAGTTGATAATAACACAGGAGGTGGAGTCCCTGTAACTTGGGAAACCAAGGTGCATTGGGACAGTGTGATTAGTAGCACAATTATTGTGCACTGCTGTGTTCTGAGGGTAGAGGTCTATGAGTATGTAGTGTGGAGTAGGCTGGAGCTGGAGGCTGGCACCCAAGGGCAGGAAGCTGGGGAGATAGAGAGGTATTGGGCTGGGGAGATGATTGGCCAATGTCTGATGGGGAGGGTGGAGCTTGGCTGTATTTAATAGAGGCTGGGGTCAGAGCAGGTCAGCAGGAAAAAGCATAGGATTCAAAAAGATTAGCAGGAAGTCTGTGGGGAAAAGGCTGTTAGATAGGCCAAAAGCCGTGAACAGAGGCCGAGATTAGCAATTCCCCTGTTGGCATGGGGAAGTCCCCTAGCTCGGAGAAACAGTCAGCCAATCAGCAGCGGCTCTGCAAGGAAACTGGCTAATGGCAGGGTAAGTCTGAACTCTGCTAACCAATTGGGTTAGCAGGCTGCAGTTGAGATGTTCCATACCCGAGTCCTTTGGTGTGGTGGGCAGGAGGCAGTGGCACAGCCAGCAGTCTGGTGAGCCATGCCCTGGCTGCAAAGATGACCCAATCAAGGGCTTCTCCTCTGGGGGACGAGAGGGGGTTAACAATTTAAGAAGTGTAGCTGCCACCGGGGTAGCTAAATTGGGGTGGGCTGCAGACTATTGTAGAAGGACACAGCAGAGGAATTCAGTAATTTAGCAGAGGGGCGAGGTGGGGGGGTAGCAAAAGACTAAAATTGGAGATTAAGTTGGCATCACAGTCAATGGAACCAGGGAGGTCAGTGCTCCAAGCAGGAAAGAGCTGTGGCAATTAGCAACACAAAAGAGCTATGTGAAGGGGGTCAGCAGTGAGAGGCTTAGGAAGAATGGGCTAAGTTTTAGGAACAAGCACAGACCAAACACTCTGTACTAGCCATCTAGATCAGCCACCCCTTAGTAAAAACACATTTCCAGAAACACTGTATTAAAAAAAAAAGACATTTCAAATCATTTGCTATGCCCTTATCTGCCTCTGAAAACAATGCTCCAGTGGGACAGCACAATAGTAATTACATGGTTCTGCAGTAAGAACCACTAAACAGGTACAATTTTAAACATTACCTGCTAGACACAAAATTATAGGTGCAAAAAATCTGCATAAGCAACACCAGCTGGTTATTTCCACTGCAAATGGCAACACCCTTGATCAGGTTCAGTCCTTTAAGTATCTTGGTATCTTACTAGATCCATGCCTCACATATGTGGCCCACATTGATACTGTTGCCAAAACTGCTAACATTCGTCTTGGTCTACTTTACAAACACAGACAACACCTAACCCCCGAGGCACTGAAGATAGCAGTACAGAGCTCGGTGGTCTCGGTCATCGACTATGGCCTCATCATTTACAGCTCTGCCAGGATGACAACCCTCAGGTGGATATCAGTTTCTTTAAATAAGGTCTGCCGTCTCATCACTGGTGCCTACCGTCTAAGCCACACCTACAGCCTGTACTCTCAGACTGGCTTGCTCCAACTATTTAAATGCATCAAATACCTCACTTGTACTATGGCGAAGAAAATCTATCTCGGCCTGGCTCCTCCTGGCGTCCAAGCCCTACTGCCTGCAAGTACCAGTCAACAGAGCTCCAGGAGATCTAATTGTCAGATTATGAAAGTTCCCCACTGCTGTACTTGCCTGGGCCAACACTCCTTCGCTTACAAAGCATCACTTTGGCTAAATGACCTCAACCACTCTATCTCCTCTGCCAATACTATTGGAATATTCCAAACCAGCCTTTGTCGACACCTCACAAACTCCAGCTCTTGCGATTGCTTCTCCTAATTTGTGGAGCCGCATTCTAAGTGGATTGTGGCACCCTACACCATTTGATTCTACTTCACCCAGCATTCATATACCCTACATGCACTTTTTTCCGCTTCCTCCCCTTGGTTCCAATCCTCTATTTCCTCCTTGTTTAATCCCTTTTTGCATCATCTACTCTATCCTCCTTCACTCCTCCACTCTCACCCCTCCCTAAAGGTATAGCATTTACTGGCTTATTCTAGCCTGACAAATGCAACTGGCTGCTTCACTGTCTCTCCCTTTTTTTGTTAAAGCTTACAGTTCTAATAACCGTTGCAAAATGTATTACTCTGTGAAATGTCTAGTCTCCAAGCAATGTTACTGTTTCATTGTCTCTGTATTTCTTGACATGGAAACCTATGTAAAAGAGCCTTGGCTCAAAGGTATTTTGTAATCCTAGATCTGAATAAATAAATAAACAAATAAAAATAAAAAGATTAGCAGGAAGTCTCTGGGGAAAGGGCCATTAAATAGGCCAAAAGCCATGAACAGAGGCTGAGATCAGCGATTCCCCAGTCAGTGTGGGAAAGTCCCCTGGCTCAGAGAAGCAGTCAGTCAATCAGAGGCTGCTCTTTAAGGAAACTGGCCAATGGCAGGGCAGGTCTGCACTCTGCTAGCCAATCAGGTTAGCAGGCTACAGTTGAGATGTTCCGTAACTGAGTCCTTCGGAGTGGAGGGCAGGAAGTGGCGGCACAGCCTGCAGTCTTGTGAACCATGCCCTGGTCGTGAAGATGACCCGATCAAGGGCTTCTCCTTAGTCCTTTGGTGTGGTGGGCAGGAGGCAGCTGCATGGCTGGAAGTCTTGTGAGCCATGCTCTGGCCATGAAGATGATCTAATCAAGGGCTTCTCCTGAGTCCTTCAGTGTGGTGGGCAGGAGGTGGCGGCACAGTCGTCATTTTGGTGAGCCATGCCCTGGATGTGAAGATGACCCAATCAAGAGCTTCTCCTGAGTTCTTCGGTGTGGTGGGCAGGAGGCGGTGGCATGGCCGGCACTCTAGTGAGCTGTGCCCTGGCCACAAAGATGACCTGATCAAGGGCTTCTCCTGAGTCCTTCAGTGTGGCAGGTAGGAGGTGGCGGCATGGCCAGCAGTCTAGTGATCCATGCCCTGGCTGCACAGATGACCTGATCAAGGGCTACTCCTGAGTGCTTCGGTTTGGCGGACAGGAGGCAGCCGTTTGGTGAGCCGTGCCCTGGCCGTGAAGATGACCCAATCAAGAGCTTCTCCTGCAAATAACTGGGACACAGTACACCCACACATCCATGTATCCCAGACATATTTATAAAAACAATTCTGGCAGCCATGTAACAAAAATAAAGAAACTTAACACACATTACTTGCCCTAACCCTTTACTAACATTTGAATACCTTTTAGTAACTATCCATCCTCACCCCACTCCCAATTATCATATAGCATGTATACATAAACATTGTAAAGCACTAAACCACTTGTTAAGACTTTTCCTTTTACTCTTTTTCTTTGCAGACCTGTAATCTCTAGCTGTTGAACTGCTGGGTTATGACCAGATGCTGCCTTCCACACTGTTTTTCTCTCACAGCCATCCCAATCTCATCTCCAGGAGTCCGACCAAAGAAGCAGTCTATCTCCAACACATAAGAGTAATTAACAGTACTTGGTATTTTTACAACGTTTATGCTCATCAAGTGTTGTTTTTATATTTAAATGATCACAAATGTGATGAGCATCAGTCCTATGGGTGGAGCCAATAGACAAAGTCAGCAGCTTTGAATCTGGCTGAGCATCAGCCCTGTGCAGAGTCACTGTACAGAGTCAGCAGCTTTAAGACGAAAAAGAATATGGAAAAGCTCCAGCACTGGCTTTATGCAGCACTCCTTCAACCAATGACAATAAATATTCAGTGGGCCTACGCAATCAGAGTAGTGTTATGCTTCTGCAACTATGAAAACTGTTGGCCGTTTGCACTCTCTGTTCCATGGGGAATTACCACCCTGTAGGGGTACTGAAGGAAAGGATCCCTCGAAGAGGGTTCCACCCCTAGAGGTGCTGTGGAAAAGATTCCCTTGGCTAAAGGTACCTTAGGAAGGAGCCCCCGAGGAGAGAGGCATGCCACTGGAGGAGGAGGGGAGAATATTGATGCAAAGAAAAAGTGCTTCAGAGGGAGGCTGAGAGGAACTGCTTATATAACTCAGGAAGAAGGTGTGACTGGTTGCTTCACCCCACTGAACTACAAGCAATAGCCTTCCAGTTCAGTGGGCCTTCACAACCAGAGTACAGTTATGCTTCTGCAACTGTGATAACTGTTTGGCCATTTGCACTCTGTATTCCACAGGGAATTATCACCCTTTACGAGTACCAAAGGCAAGGAGCCCTTGAAGAGGGTTCCACCCTTAGAGGTGCCATGGGAAAGAATCCGTTGGCTAAAGGTACCTTTGGAAGGTGCCTCAAAAAGAGCATTGAGCAGTAGACATTGACTACAAGGCTGAGAACAGATTGACAGCAATGAGACAGCTTGAAAAATACAAATGAGATGCACAAGTTATCATACAAAGAGACAGGGGCCTCCTACTCCACCTCACCTGACTTGAACACCAGCACCAAAATTGGACATAAAACATCTTCCTTTTACTTAGTTTTTTATTTATCTATTTGTTTGTCATTACGTCTTGTTATTCACTGTAACATGATAGGGCACTACTTCATATGCCTTTATATTCCAACATTGTCAGTTTCTCCCCTTAAAACATACATCAGAACTTATTAACATCCTTCCATTAGTGAATAGATCCTTTTCAAAAAATAAATAAATAGAATATAAAGTGCAAATGACAGTGGAAAATAGCAAGTGCTACAAAGGTTAGATGTGAATGCTTTACTAAGTGCAGAAAAAACACAATTATATCTGAAGGGGTCAACTGCTTTCATTTCAAATCTAGCATAATGAATGCAAAATGTGCCTTGTGTTATAACTTCGAATCTTGAACACAATATGAGAAATTTACTTTAAATATGATCAAAGTTTATGTATTGAGGGAGAAGTTTTAAAGGGATTGCCTTTTATTTATTCTTTATTATTGATTTGCCCATACATAAACATTACATAGATACATAGATACATAGACAGTGTCGGCAGATAAGGGCCTATGGCCCACCTAGTCTGCCCATTTGAGATTGTAAGTTCAGTTTGTTTTCCTAGAAGTCTGTTTCCCCTTACCCCTGCCCTCTAGAATTCCTTTATGTCTATCCCATGCATTCTTAAATCCCGTGATTGTTTCAGCCCCCACCACTTCCTCTGGCAGGGTGTTCCACTTGTCCACCACCCGTTCTGTGAAGAAATTCTTTCTCATGTTTCCTCTGAATCGTCCTCCCTCCAACTTCATCCCATGCCCTCTAGTCCTGAAACATCTTTTTCGCTTAAAAATAGTGTTTTCCTGCACCCTGTTCCTCCCTGTAAGATACTTGTATGTCTCTATCATATCCCCTCTCTCCCTCCTCTCCTCCAGGGAGTACATGTTCAGTTCCTTCAACCTGTCTTCATAGGACTTGTGATGCAACCCATGCACCATCTTTGTTGCCCTCCTCTGAACCTTCTCTACCCTGTCTATGTCCTTACACAGGTATGGTCTCCAGAACTGTACACTGTACTCCAGGTGGGGCCTCACTAGTGTCTTGTATAGCGGAATTATGACCTCCCTTTTCCTGCTGGTGATGCCCCTGCCTATACATCCCAGCATCCTATTTGCTTTACCTGATGCCTTGTCACACTGTTTCCCTACCTTGAGGTCATCAGAGATGACAACCCCAAGATCCCTTTCCTGCTTGGTTCCTATATCCTCACCCCCCAACTGATATATTCAGATATTAGAGCCAGATATCTGTTAAATATTATTGAGTACTAAGGTAAGCTGTCTTTAAAGGTTGGCTGCTAGCTCAATGGTTAACAAAATTGAAATCCTCCCATACAAATGTATAAGCGCTTGCTAATTTCAGCATCCATAACCTGTTTTGCCAACATCGGCAGTGAACAAATGGACCAACAAGGTGTCCACGAGACGTAATGTGATGACAGTTTGGGAAACCCCTTCATCAGGTCAATAGAAAGGCCACAGTGTCAGGTTTAAATGGATGAGCCAGCACATGCGCAAGAGTGTAAAAGTGCCTGATAGTGCATATGGAACATACTGTAAATAGTGTGAGTATGTGTGCTAATGATTGTTATACATTGGCAAGAAAAAATGCTGACTTTTGATTGGTCAGTCTGGGACTGGACCTCTGATGTTTTCCAAGTACAGCATCCCTGGTCTAATCCCAGCACACAAAAAGACTGCATTAACTAAATCACTGCACACACCACGCTTCAGTACTTCCCGCTCTGCACCCCACTTCACTCACTCTGCAGCCACCAGCCACCTTCAATGTCCCAAAACCCTCCAGCACAAACAAAAACCAACAACAACATCATTCTCCTGTCCAAAAAAAGAAACATGTAGCTAAAACCGCAATTTCCATCGGGCTCACACCGAACGAGATGAGAGCGCAAGCAAGTCTTTACACAGACCACATTGCTGTTAGCCTCACTCGCTCACTTTTTTTTTTTTGTTATTTTTTTTAGCTGGACCATAAACGCGCTTAAGAAATATTCTCCCTACCTCCTTTCCTTCGGTTTCAGACATCCACACAGCACCGCGATATGGGGAGGGGCAGTCCCGATACTCCAGCAGAAGAACTGTAATAAAAAAAAAAAAGTCACGGAAAAACAGAAGAAAACGATGAAAAAACCAAAGACAACATACATGAGGCAATAGGTCATATTAACAAAGAGTGGCACCACTGACAAAGGTTGAAACGTTGCTATGGGGACTGCACAGCTGCTCAAAAAGCACATTCGCTCCACCTACTGGCTAAATCGTCACTACTTTTGCTTGAAGTAACCCTACCCATTCCAAAAATGACAGAAAAATCTACTTTAAATGTAGTTTTTCATCATTTTTTTGTTTGTTTTTCAAACGAGCCATTGAATAATAGCAATACGGCACTTCAGGGTGTGTGTTGTGCTGGGATAACGTCACTTCTGGGATGATTAGTCTCCACTCGGGCCTGCGGCGCATGTCTAATCACCCCAGGCGTGACATTATCCCAGCACAACACACACCCTGTCATGCATTATTGCTTAATTAATGCAAATATTACAAGAATTATAGAAATAAAAACATGCAAAATGTACATCATAGGCAATAAAACAGAAAGTTGCTATGCTACAAAATCATATTATGACACCTCACTATAGTAAGATCAGATAACCTTTACACATTTGAACTGGCATATTTATAGAAACATAGAAACATAGACATTGGCAGCAGATAAGGACTGCTTGGCCCACCTAGTCTGTCCATTTTCCTACTTATTGGATAAGCTGCAGATCCTAGTTAACCAACAGCCTACTTCTTCCTACCCACCACCAGACTTGCCTTATGTCTGTCCCATGCATACTTGAATTCCCCTACTGTTTTTGACCCCACAACCTCCTCAGGATGGCCTTTCCATGTGTCCACCATCCTCTCTGTGAAAAAATACTTCCTCACATTGCCCCTAAGCCATCCTCCCTCTATTTTCAAATTGTGTCCCCTTGTTGTTGCACATCTCTTTTTCTGAAAGATGCTACCCTCTTGGACTTTGTTGAGTCTCTTGAGGTACTTGAAAGTTTCTATCATGTCCCTCCTTTCCTCAAGTGTATACATATTAAGCTCCTTTAGTCTCTCATCTTATGGCTTCTGTTGCAGACCCTGCACCATTTTAGTTGCCCTCCTCTTGACTGCCTCCATCCTGCCTATGTCCTTGCGGAGATGGAGTCTCCAGAACTGCACACAGTACTCCAGATGGGGTCTCACCAACTGTCTGTACAGAGGGATAACAACTTCCTGTTTTCTACTGGTGATGGCTGTCTCTATACATCCCAGTATACCCCCAACTCTCCTTACTGCCTTCTCGCATTGCTTGCTTACCTTTAGGTCATCTGATATGACTACCCCCCCAGTCCCTTTCTATTTTTGTTGTTCTTAATACCTTCCTCCCCATTGTGTACTCTTCCCCTGTGTTTTTGTTTCTTAGGTACATTACTTTGTACTTCTTTTCATTGAATCTAAGCTGCCATATTTTTGACCATTCCTCCAACCTTGCCAAGTCCCTTCTCATCCTTTCCATCCCTCGCGCTTGTGTATCAACCCTGTTGCAGAACTTTGTGTTGTCTGCAAGGAGGCATACTTTTCCTTCCTGTCACTCTGCAATGTCACTTATAAAGACATTAAAAAAGACTGGACCAAGTACCGAACCCTGCAGTATCCCACTAGTAACCCATCTTTCTTCAGAGTGAACTCTTTTTACTATTACCCTCTGTGTCCTGATGTCCAGCCAATATTTTACCCAGGCTTCCAACCTGGGACCCACTCCCAGGCTGGCTAATTTGTTTATTAATCCTTTGTGAGGGACCGTGTCAAATGCCTTGCTAAAGTCTAGGTAGGCCATGTCCACAGCCCCTCCCATGTCTACTACTTTGGCCACCCAGTCAAAGAAATCTATGAGATTTGTCTGACATGACCTTCCCGCTGTGAATCCATGCTGTCTTGGGTTCTGTATCCCACTGGCCTCTAGATACTCAACAATTCTTTCTTTCAGATGTGATTCCACCATTTTCCCTACCACTGAGGTCAAGCTAACAGGTTTGTAATTTCTTGCCTCTGCCTTTGTTAAAAAGGATAGTGTCATGGCTACCACCATTGACTCGCTTACAGGTAGTCAATGGTATCACTAGTTCTCCGGTTAGTTCTTTTAGAATTCTGGGGTGAATCCCATTGGGTCCCATTGCTTTGTCCACCTTCAGTTTTAGCAGTTCTTTCAGAACCCTTTCTTCTGCGAATAGACTGGTATCAACCCCCCTATCCAGAGTGCTTCTTTTGATTGGATTAGGTAACTCCCCCTCCTCTTCTTTTGTGAATACTGAGCAGAAGTATTCATTCAGTATCCCTGCTTTTTCACTGTTCCTCTCTGCCCACCCACCTCCCTTTATTAAGCCTCATTACCCCTCCATGGTTTTTCTTCTCTCCTTAATGTAGCTATAAAGATTTTATCCCCTTCTTAACCGAGCTGGCTATCTTTTCCTCGGTTTGGCCCTTGCTATTCTGACTGCCTTCCTCACTTCCTTCTGCTTTAACTGGTACAGTTCTTTGTCCTGCACCTTCTGTGTTTCCTTATACTTCCTTAATGCTATATTTTTCTCCATGACTTTCCCCGCCACCTCTTTTGAGAACCGTAGTGTTTTTTCTTTCATTTTGATTTGTTTATGTGCTTCACACAAAGGCTTGTTGCCTCTGTGATGGCAGTTTTGATGTTTCCCTATTGTTCCTCCACCCCTCCTTCTTGCCTGTTTGCCAGTGCTTTTCTGAGGCACTATCCCATTTTGACAAAGTCAGCTCTCCTAATGTCCAGTACCCTCACTTTTGTATGGCTTGACTTTGTGACTGTGTTTATCATAAACCACACTGTTTGGTTGTCACTTGTTCCCAGATGGCTACCCACTTCTAGATCAGAGATCCTGTTTCCATCCCCATTTGAGAGTACCAGGCCTAAGATTGCTCCCTCCTGTGTGAGTTCCAACACTAGCTGTCTGAGGCATGCCCCCTGTAGGGCATTGAAAATGACCCTGCTCTTGGATGTGGCTGCAGCAAAGGTGCTTCAGTTAGCCTCTGTCATTTTAGCAGGTTACCATTACTATATGCTTTCTATCAAAGTGACTTTGAGTTTCTATCATCTACAGGTATTTTAAAAATCATACTGTCTTGTTTCTGCATTTCTGCTTAGATCAGTTATTATAAATTCTCGTTCAAATATATTTTTTTCAGTTATACTTTTTATATCGCCTCTGTGGCTGGGGGGTGTTACCTATGGTTTCCCCCAGTCCGGCTTGACCTCACAGCTCAACCCCAAGCTCTACCTCTTCTTCCGGTACTGCACTGCTGTCCTTCTCTTGTGGTGGGTACGCAACAGCCACCGCAGAAGCAAGGGGGGTCCAGATCAGGGGGAGTATCCAGAGCCTGAAGCCAGGCAGCGCTGCTAGACCGGCCCTCATGTAGCACGCTGAGATGTGTTTTTTCATGGTTTCCCTCTGCTCAGGGCCATGCAGTGATGTCAACACAGAGATATCCGTAGACGTCAGCCGCAAGTGTTTCCGATGTGCCCCAGTGTTGGTAGTACCTCTGGCCTCCAATGGAGATCAGTATTGCGCCGGGATGCCCCTGGATCCCACCCCAGGGAGAGGAGAGCTGTCCTCCCAACACTCAATCCTGCTCATGCCCTGCCAACCCCCAGCACCTGGGCTTGTTCCCAAACCCAGGTCACTGGCATGGCACGAGGTGTAGAATCCAGCGCTTCAACCCTCAGCACCACCGGGTCAGCCAGTTCTTGTTCAAATTAGTTTATATCTGAATGCTTAAAGTGCTGAAAGCTGCTTCTTCCAGACTTTGCACTCCATCTGAAAGGATCCAAAGTGCACTTCAGATAAAAAAACCCTATATTGTCCATGCAAAAATACTAATTCCTTACAACATATACCATATTATTATCTGTCACAGAGTGGACAATTATTGCTTACATGAGCAGAATACAGGGAAGGAAAAGGACAAAAAAAATAAACAGTGCCACTTAGAAACAACATCAAAATGGACTGCAAATCCAAAAATTAAATAAAATACTATGCTAGACAGCATAACTGTTTGGCCGTTCTCTCTGTTATGCAGGGAATTACAGCCATTTAGGGGTACTGAAGCATTTCTGGAGGTCGTGAGGGTACATTGAAGCCGCCTTCCCCTGCCCCACCGAACCCAACGTGCTGGCTAAAGCATTTCTGGAGGTTGTCTGGGTTAGATGAAGCCGCCTTCCCCCACTCCCGAACCCAACATGCTGGCTGAAGTATTTCTGGAGGTTGTGAGGGTCTGTTGAAGCTGCCCTCCCCCACTACTGAACCCAAGGCACTGGCTGAAGCATTTCTGGAGGTCATGAGGGTCCGTTGAAGCTGCCCTCCCCCACCCCCGAACCCAGCGATGGCCAAAGCATTTCTGAAGGTCATGAGGGACGGTTGAAGCTGCCCACCCCAACCCCCCAGACCCAGCTCACTGGCTGAAGGTAGACTCATTTTGCTCAGCTCCACTTTTCCAGCTGTGATCACTGTGTGTGTTTTTGGAGCCTTTTCTAATTTCAAAAAAGGACTACAGACCAATCCTTCAAAACCAAGCAACTTTAACTAATTACAAGTGTTTGCTTTAACTACTGAATTTACAGCTTACAAGAGCTTGCTTTAACTACTGAAATTGCAGCTTACTTTAACTACTGCATTTACAGTCGCCACACAAGTGGAGATAGTTTTTTTCTACAACTAATTTCTTTCTCAAAACTGGTACTTGTTAGGTTACCTTAATTTAATGTTACCTATTGTCTGATAATCTCGTACCCCTAAGGCTGCCTGTAATTTAAGTACTGTGCTCATTGTTAAAGTTTGACCTTGTTTCTGAGCTCTATCTCTTCTGTGACCTATGGCGATGGCACTTCCCTATCGCGG
The DNA here is from genome assembly GCA_016271365.2 of Neoceratodus forsteri. NCBI lineage: Eukaryota > Metazoa > Chordata > Ceratodontiformes > Ceratodontidae > Neoceratodus > Neoceratodus forsteri. The sequence continues at coordinate 864,902,902 of CM057458.1, read as the reverse complement.
TAATCTCCTGACCCTCCCCCTCTTTCGCATGTGCCACATATAAAATATTTCACCTTCTTTTTTCTCTTCCACAGCATTTCTGGAGGTCGTGAGGATCTGTTGAAGCCACCCTACGCCGCCCCCCAAACCTAACGCTCTGGCTGAAGGTAGATGCATTTTGCTCTGTTCCACTTTTCCAGCTGTGATCGCTGTGTGTTTGCCCCGCCGATGCAGAGCGTCAGCTCCCTACTGCCCCCACCACCACCCTTGGTGGGAACTTCATTATGTAGCTCCCCTGCCACTCCGTTTTTAACCAATCACCCAACTCTTCCATCTGCAGGTTATATTCTATCACCACCAGAAGTCATACTATCTCCTTGGATCTCACTCACTATCTGCCCAAGCCATACTTTTCTCCCCTCTCACTCCCCTGATTCTTAAAGCTATAATGTCACCTTCCCAGTCAAACATGCTAGTGTCCACTGTCATCTGTATCTCTATGCTGCTATCCCTCCCTCCTCAGACAAAGTGGAACTTTTCATGTGCTCTAACAGACTGGCATGCTCCCTCCTGCCCCCCACCTGTTTACCCCTGAGTGGAGAGCTGTCAAAATGGCTGGCAGGTACTCCGCTGCCTGTACTCCTCACCACCACAATAACCACAACGGTAAAACGCCCTACCGTTCTCCTCTTTATCAGTAGGCAGCATTATGGGCACTGGACTATATGCACCACTGCTCTCCCCTGCCTACCCCCAGTCGCTCTCACACTACCGCTCCCCCAACAACTGCCCCACCTCCTCCTCCTCCTCCTGGCTGCCCCCCAAACCTTGAAGCTCCCAATACCCACCCAACATCCAGCCACAGGGTATATGATGCGTAAATGCACCAACTATATGCCCAAATGAGAAACTACTGCCTCAGGACACTTGTCCTATTACTACTTCTCACGGGCAATGTCCACCCCAACCCTGGCCTGACGACTGCCCCCCAACCCACCACTACCACTTCCAATGGGTTGCAAATCACCTCACTCAACATCTGCAGCCTGCAAAAAAGGTGGACCCCTTTCAGGGGTGGGTACTCCAGCACCACCCTGACATCACCGGACTGAGTGAAACCTGGCTCTCCCCCTCTGTACCAGACTCTGCTGTTAACCTCCCCAGTTACATCCTCTATCACTCTGATAGAGTGAGTAAATGAGGTAGTGGCTATGCTGCCTACCTTAAAGACTCACTGTCAGGCCAACTGCTCCCTACCCTGCAACTAGTATCGAGTGTGTAGGCTCTAACACTAAAATTAGCACCAGGCAGGTCTACTGCCCCCCTCCTACTCACCATTGTCTATTTTCCACCAAACGAACACAAACTTGCCTTCCAAACCATCCTGAACTATATCACCACTCTTCCACCTCAATATGAAAAAATAGTCATGCGTGACTTCAACATAAATTGGTTGGCCACGAAAGCTGCCCCTTATACTGATGATGCCGCAGCACTCAACCTCACTCAGGTTGTCACCTCTCCCACCTGAATAAATCCCCACACAGGGACATCCTCCCTCCTGGATCTGGTTTTCACTAACCGCCCGCACAGAATTACCAACACCGATGTACTCACCAATGCTCTAAGCGATCACTCTCCTGTGCTCTGCTCTTGGTCCAGCAGGGCACCCAAACATTCCCCCCAAAATTACCTTACAGTGCACGCTTGACCCTGGCAAACTCTCCCAACTCAAGGCCTTCCTTAGAAACTGGGACTGGACACCCCTCATTAACACCCCAGACCCCAATCATGTGTTGATCTATTTATCTCCACATTCAATAGGATCTGTGATAAGTTCGCACCCATTACCAAGAAAATGTCCAAAGGCAGTCAAGTTCCCTAGTTCTCTGATCACCTCCTGGGCTTAATGAAACAGCGTGACTCTCTTTGTCATATTGCTAATGAAACCAAATGGCCAGCTGACATGCAATGCTATAGGGAGTCATGTAACAAATGCACGTGGTCCCTCCGTACCGCCAAAGCAGACTATTAAAAAGCGTCCGTAACTTCCACCTGGGGAGACGGGTGGAAATTCTGGAATAATATTAAGGAACTCTGCAGTAAATCCCCAAACAAGCCCCCAGACCAATTAGAAATAGACAGTGACATCACCACGGATCCCATCTGCATAGCCTCAGCCCTAAACTCCACTTTCACAAATGTCAACCATATCCTCCCCCCTAACTGCTTCGACCCTCCGCTGACCTGGGTCTACCCACCTCCCCCTGCTCCTCTCTTTCACCTTCATGTCCTATCCCCTGCAGATGCCAGACCCTACCTAGACAAAGCCCTTAGCCACTCAACAAACTGAAGCAGCTCCCTAGACCTGAAGCTTCTTCGCCTTACTCTCCAGGAAGTCCTCTTCCATCTCACTCATATCCTAAATTGCTCCCTTTGACAAGGGAAATTTCCCTCCCAGTGGGAGCTGGCCAACATTACCCCTATCTTTAAGAGTGGGGACTGCACCTCCACCAACAACTACCATCCAATATCCATTCTCCCCCCCTCTCTAACGCCTTAGAACGAATTGTCGCTGACCAAATCACTGACCACCTGACTAAATATAAACTTCTCTGTGACCAAAAACATGGATTCCATAAGGGGCATAGTACCACCACCGCCCTCCTTGCTTTCACCTCACATGTCCACTCTGCCTTGGATCGCAGCCACCTCACAGGTGCCATCTTTGTAGATCTCTCAAAAACTTTTGACACTGTAAACCACGTCCTACTGCTAAACACTCTCGCCTCCAGTGGCTTCTCCAATGATACTTTAATATGGTTCACCAGCTACCTGTCGGATAGAACACAACAGGTCAAGGTAGGCACTGTCTTGTCCCCTTGCCTCCCGGTCCACTCTGGTGTAATGCAGGGGTCAATTCTTGGCCCCTTACTTTTCAGCCTATTCCTAAACTCCCTCCCCTCGGCTGTCTCTGGAAACCTGCTCCTCTATGCGGATGATGCAGTATTGTTCCCCTCCGACTCTGACCCACTTAATCTCCACCAAACAATCCAAAATAGCTTCCATGACGCAGAACATTGGTTCTCCACCCAGCGGCTAACCATCAACTACAAGAAAACTAAAGTCATGATCTTCTCCCACCCTCAAAACCACCTCAAGAACCTCTGTCCCCTATTTCTGACTATCAACTGCACCCCCCTTGAACAAGTTAGCAACTTTAAATACCTAGGGATCACTCTAGACCCAGCCCTAAACTATAAACAACACATTCTCCTTCTTGCCTTGGCCCTAAACTTGAGATTAGGTGTCATTTATAGAGACAAACATTGCCTCACCCCAGAAACCCTACGGCTTACTGTCAATTCCTCCGTCCTTGCCCTCCTTGACTATGGTATTACCATAAACAGTGCTGTGCCTAACTCAGCACTAAACAGTCTCTGCCTTGTACTCAACAAAGCCTGCCCGCCTCATCCTAGGCTGTGATCACCTCACCCACACCTGCACACTTTACAACTCCGCAAAGTGGCTAAACCTAGAGAGTAGAATCCGGTATCATACTTGCCTAATGACTAAGAAGATGCTCCTAGTACTTGCCCCTTCCTCTCTCTCTCCTCTATTATTCACCCAGCAGACCAAGCCAGATCCACACAAAACTTGAACAAGTCACTACTATGGGTACCTCGCCCTCATACCTCCCAACTTCAAAGGATCTTCAGCTACCAAGCCCCTAATCTGACTAACTCTCTCCCTATCCAAATAGCAAACGAAACGAGGCTAGGTCCTTTCAAAACTAGACTGAGGGAACTCTCCTCCAAGACTCTAACGTATGTGATTGTACCTGACACTATTCCTGCATCTTGCTGTCCTACCAACTCCCATAACTATCCCAGTTTCTGGTGCAAAATCTCTCCTAACCCTCTACCTGACTATCAGCCAGTCATAGACTCTTCTGCAACTATATGGCTGTGCTTAGCTGTGACTCATCTACTATACTGACCTAATTATTCCCCTACTGATCTACCCTACATGACATGTAATGAATTGTAATGTAATTCTTCATTATTTAATATCCTGTACTGTAATCTCTGTCTATCAATTGTTTGCACTGTCCCATGATGTATGACGTGGAACCTTTGTAAATGAGTCTCTGTCTCAAAGGTCTTTCTGAATATTGCATAATAAATAAGGAGCCCTTGAAGAGTGTGGCACCCCAGAGGTGGCATGGGAAAAAAGGCACTCCTTGAAAAAGAGTAGGGGAATTTTTTATTGAAAAAGAAAAACAATACATCAATACAAGGAAGATATATACAATAATAAAGGAAATCACACAAAGGATCACATACAATTCATTAAACAAACTTCATAATCCCACCAATCCCATCTGTATGCTAAAAAGTAAAGAATGGAAAGAAAATAGAAATAAAGAAAGAAAGGAATGAAACACAATCAGGAAGAAGAAAAACAACTAGCAGTAACCCACACAAATATAAAAGACATATGTAATCATAACCAATGTGTTTCCATAAAATCCTAAACTTCGGTAAGTAATGAATGTTTGCTCCAAATCCTTCTGTTTACTAACTACATCCTCAAAAGCTGAGTTGGCAGGTGTATAGAGTATTGACATTGAGCTTGCCACATATAAAATTTAAAGCAAGCAAACAGCAAATTCAAAGTGCTAGGATGATACTGTAACAAAAGCACAGTATAATCCCCCACAACTAAACTTTCATAAGTAATGAGTTGCTAAACCCCAGCACCACCTAGTGGCCAAGTCTTTCCAAAATTGTTTCAAATACACACAATGGAAAAAAAAAAAATGTTCCATAGTTTCTTCCTGACCATTACACTCTAGTCTAATACACTGATGCTCCAAAAGAGGCTTATGCTTCAGATTCCCCTTGACCCCTAACCGACCATGACAACATAGCCACTGTATATCCCATATTTTAACTGGAATTCATTTATCCACAAGTGTGCATAATGCAGTTCCCAATTTTGTAGGTACACATTAAGGAAAATCTACCTCAGAAGCAGAGTTCCGCCTCATAATATCAATATACAAGTTTTCCGCTGCAAATTTGCTAGATGCTCTTTAGCAACCCTCCACTGTTTTAATTTCTGAATTGCAGCTATAGCAAAATCTGGGACTACTAAAGAGGCCTGTAGTTTGGGTATAGAATCCACCCATTTTTGTAAAAAAGGCTGCAACAACGTCGTCCAAGCATCCCATTGATGTTCATGTTCCATCGCTCCTGGCAGCATAGTTTTTGAAAAAAAGGACAAATATAAAAACAAAGGACGCATCATTCCAAGCCCACCTTGTTTGACTGGTAAATAAGTAAAATCCCTTTTAATCAGGTTAAGTCAGCCCCCCCCACAACATCTGAAAAAATATATGAACTAATCTTGTCTCTAGGGTTCCTGGAATAGGAAAAACAGTACAAATATACAAAAAAATGGGAAGTAGAACTTTTTTTATAATCAAAACCCTCTTCATTTTAGAAAGAGCCCATGCCTTCCAAATTTGTACCTTCTGTTCTCCCACTATTATTTTTTCTTCCCAATTAACATAGGCTAAAGGGCCGTTACCAAAATGACAACCATGAATCTTAATAGTGTCTATAGAAATAGCAATTTGTCCTAGACTGGGCTCATGTACCCCACCACCCACATAAACCCCTGCACTCTTAGTATAATTAAGAGCTGTTCCTGCGAGACTGGCATACCTGTCCAATACCTGTAGAGAAGTCACGCCAGAAACCAGGTCCTGTACTGCAACAACCAAATCATCAGCGTAAACTGACAATTTTTGGTGTACCAAAAATGGTAAAGGAGATAAACCCTTTATATTGATGTTTTGAAAAATTTCTCTTACAATAGGATCCAATACGAAAGTGTATAATAGGGGGCTAAGTGGACAACCCTGCCTCACTCCCCATTTGAGGGACAAAGCCTCCCCTATAATCCCATTAACAGTGGGTAGTAATATTGCCTCCTGGTATAACAAACTATTCCAAGACCTAAATTTGAGAGGTATCCCATACTTTTCAAGAACTTGCAAAAGAAAGGCGTGAGACACCCTGTCAAAAGCTTTTGTCTGATCCAGAGCCAGCAAGTAGCCTGACAGCCTCCCTTGTTTACCAAATTCACAAATGTTCTACAAAAAGGCCAGATTTTGTTGAATATTTCTTCCTGGACTAGAGCAAGTCTGGACTGAGTGAATCAATTTAGAAGCTACCTTTTGTAATCTATGACACAAAATAGAAGAGAATCATTTGTAGTCTGTGTTCAACAAACTGACTTGCCTCCAATTACCTAAATCCGTCTTAACCCCTTTTTTATATAAATAAATAAGCAGAGCAGTCGAGAAAGTACTAGGCATCTGCCCTGTGTTCAAAATTTCATTAAACACATGAAACAAAATTTCACTGAAATCATCTACATAAGATTTATAAAGTTCATTCGTAAGGCCATCTACCCCCCGGGGAGAGATACCTAAAGCCAGACCAGTGATTTTATGCCTGATTTCTTCTCTAGTAATGGGTGTAATCAAATCACTGTTGTCTACCTCAGACAGTGCTGGCAGTGCACAAGTAAAAATATCCTCCCACTGTACTAGTGTAGTAAAAGGGGTTCCCTGATGTTCCTGTATAATGTCTCTAACAATGTCCAACATCTCAATATTAGAAGTTTTCAAAACCCCAACTGTGTATGTAAGACCCACCATCAATTTAGTATCCGTCCTATTTTTACAAGCAGTAAAGAGGTCATCCGAAGGCATCCGTACAGTACCATACTGCATTTCTTCCTGCAGGGATGCCACATGATCATATTGATAATACCTCATATGACTTTTAATAACATCAAGCTGTTTCTTCATGCGAACATCGGAGACATTTGGTAAGGCAGTCAATTTATAGTATTGATTCCGAAAGTCCAAATATGTTAAATACTCCTTATTACTTTTATCCTTCCCAAAAGAAATAAATAGATGCCAAATATCTTGCTTTGTATCAACCCACCATTGTGTCCAGGAACAGGGTCTGACTGGGATACAGGGGGCCCACCTGGAAAGAGGATACAGGGGCCCACCTGGAAAATCAATACAGGAGGGCCCAGGGTGACACACTCGTATCAATATTCCACTTCAGTCTGATATACTAGCTCTGTATTTGCATCATACATTTATCTACAGTGTCCTAGATAACCCATTTAATTAGAAAAAAGAAGATACATACAAACGTTTTCAGAGTTCAGAATGTAACCAGGTACCTAGATGAGGAGGACCCACCTGGAAATTTCCACGTATCCAGGTGGGCAAGTCCAACCCTGCCCAGGAATCATAAAATACCTTTGTTGATTTTCTAGCAAAAAGAAGGGAGTTCAATTTAGATTTTACACCCAGATCTTGCAACAAATAGGAATTTAATTTCCACCTTGAGGCAAGTGCTGGGAACTTAGCTGGAAAATGGAATATATCAATAGTGCAAAGAACTAAATGGTCTGAGAATTCAGAGGGTCTTAAAGAGAAGGTATATGGAAAAAGAAATTTCAACAGAAAAATAAAATCTATCCTGGTGCGAAAGGTACTACGCCTATAAGTGGCCCCAATATCCTGATAAAGTTCCCTATAAGCATCTTTAAGAGAAGCTAACAATAACACTTTTGTAAGGCATGGGAGACACAGTACACCTTTTGTCGTACTTGATCTTTAAGCTTAACATCTAAGCTACAATTCACATCAACCCCCCCCAAATAATTTGCTTCTGGGTAAATAAATAAGGTTGTATACTATGAAATAAATCAGTTTGCAATGACTGTACCTGAGGTACATATGTATTAATAAGTCGGAGAGGAAAAACTTGATAAATGCAATCCAACAAAAGGTCCCTCCCTGGGTGTATGTCAACCAATCTTGTAACATAAACAGATGTATTGTTAAACAAAATGCCCAAGCCATCTGCTGCATCTTCCCCATAGGACCAAAAAGCAGGCCCATTAGGCCACAATTTAGTTGCATGTCTGAGATCGGACAGGCAGTTAAATCTTGTTTCCTTGAAAAAAGATAATGTCAACGTGCAATGTAAGACAATAATGTAGAAATGCCTTCCTTTTTTTATAATTCTTAATGCTACATGTATTCAAGGAAACAAGTTTAATGTCAGCCATAAGACGTAAGGAAAATTTCCAACCTTATGGTTTCTGAACATCTTTTTTCCGTTTTTTCCCTTTTTGTTTCTTAAATTCTGACCCCCCCCCATCCTCACAATCCATATCAGAAACAACACCAGATTGTGTGGATACATCAGATTCTGAACCACCCTCCTGATCCTGTAACACTTGAAATGAGTTACCAAGAGGAGTGTCTACATGCTGACTAACTTGTCAACTAGAAGCCCGGATTACCCTTCTTGGGTGGGGGGGGTGTTGAAACTCTAATGTAGAAGAAGGAGGCGGCATAACATCCTGCCTACTAGGAATTATAGGAATGGGGTGGCCTCTGAATCTACCTCAACCGACCCTTGAGGAGGTACAGTGGGAACAGTATTAGGAGAGTGTGCACTTAAATCCTGCCCTGAGGTCTGTGCAGTGTCTGAGAAGACAATCAACAGTAGAGGTCTAAGGGGGGGCAGTGGAGCCTGCACCAGATATAGAAGCTGGAGGTTTGGGGCCTGCATTAGGTATGTCCCTATTTTGATCCCTTTCCTGTGCAGAATTGATTAAGTCCTCTATATCAAGTCCCCCCTGTTTGTTTTGTCCCACCCAGGGGCACTGGTGATAGGCATGGCCCTGTTCGTCACAAAGATTGCAACGAAATACGTTTCTACAGGTCTCACTATCGTGGTCAAGTTCACCACAGAGAGCACATTTCACCTTGTCACATGCACTGCTAAGGTGTCTCATACTACTGCATTCATAGCAAGCCTTGGGTTGCCCAGGATAGAAACACACACCCCTATCTTTTCCCCCAAAAAAGCTATTGGGTATATGAACAACTTCATTCCCTATAATATGAAGCTTAACTTTAAATTTCCAACTTCCAGTCCATATACCTTATCCATCAATAATTGCCTCTGGGGCCCCCAACACTGTGTACTTGTGTTAAAAGCAAAAGAGGATATCTCCTACATTTACTTCCTCATTTCTGAACATAATGTTAACCATTTTGTAGAGGGTTTTTGTGATGAGAATTGCCCAAAAGGGTAACCATAAAGGTTGTGATTTACAATTTCCATAGCAATGTCTGAATTTATCTAAGCCAGCAAATGTTTTAAAGCTAATATCAAAGGTGTCTCCACCTCTAATATTTATCAATGCATAAATGTCATTAGCTAGAAAGTTCATCGACTCCTTCAGTAACTTTCTGGCAACACAGAGTCTATTCGGGTGTTCCTCAAGTCCCCCACAATAACGAAGGCGGACAGCATTTCTTCTGGGTGCTTGTTCCAATCTGTTATTGTGAAACAGGTTAGAAAAGTGAGACCCAGGATATCACTGCTCTTGAGGTGGAGATATAGGAGGGGAATTACTTTGCGAATCCTCAGGCAAGTCAGTTTCAACATCAGCAGTAAAAGTTTCAGAGCATCCACCTTCCTTAGTAGCTACACCAGAGTCCAACACAGATTCCTGACCTGTTTGTAAGTCCACGGGGGCTCCAATTCCATTGGCAGCAAATCCAGAGAAAAAATCTCCCAGTTTGAATCCAGGATCCATTTACCATCTCAGAGAATCCAGCTGGCATCAGTCAACACACTGTCCTTAGACCACTCACGGCTTGGGAAGTTCCCTTCTGCATTCCAACAGCAAGCATGTCAATGGGGCGAGTCATTCCAGCAGAATTTGACAAGTCTTGCATATCAGTCACTGGTGCTGTTAAAGGGGAATTCATAGATAACGGTGAAATCCGAATAGGTAGATCCTGAACTGTAGCCCAATTTGTCTCCGTAGAAGTGCTCTGTAGTAGCGGGGATACTGATAGTCGAGACTCAGCTCTAGAACCAGATTCTCTTGTCGCATGGTGTTTATCATGAAAAACTCCACAAAACTCAAGGGGTGTACCCAAAGTACTCGCAACGTCCCCTGTATCAGCCATAACAGGGAAAGCAAGCTAAGACTGCACATAAGCTCCTACCTGTTGCTCCATCAGTGTCTTAGAGGCATCTGCCATGCAAACTTGCAGCCGGTCCCCCTACCTGTGAGTAGGGGAATTTCCCCAGTGTCTTGACCAAATTTCCCCCATTCAATAAAAATTCCACCAACAGCTTAATCTGGTTCAGTTTGAGTTGGTTACCATCTGCATCTCCCAACCCAGGTCGCCCCTGAAAAAGGGAATTCTAGTCTCAATATGCCTACCCGGTCAACAAAATTCAATAAATAAATAAAGGTACCTTAGGAAGGCGCCCCAAAAAGAGTATTGAGCAGTAAACATTGATTGCGAGGTTAAGAACAGATTGACAGCAATGAGACAGCTTGAAAAATACAAATGAGATGCACAGGTTGTCAGGATTGCACTGATTAAATAGATTGCACTGATGACATAATGGGGCTTCCTAAGGAGAGAGGGAATAGCAAATAGGTCCACTATACATCTCCATTCAACAGCAAAAACCTACCTATGAAAACTAGGTAATATACTATTTTAACAAGTAACTAGATATGGTACCCAGTTAGATTAGCACTACAGGACCAGCCCCAGTCAAGAGAGTGCTAATGCCTGTAACGCTACCACTGACAACGATAGGGGATATGCAGCGCTATGCTTTAATGCTCCTCTGGTCGCTGTCCATGGTACCAGCAGAGGATAAGGACGATATGATTTGTGTCACTGGCTGAGCTGCTCCAGTGGCATGGAGGGCTGAGACATGGAGCAGCTTGGCTGGGTGGCAGTGAAGACTACGGTTCTAATCCTGGTCTCCTTCTGTTTTACTGTTCGGGACTTAGTTTTTTTTACATGGGGCCATGGAAACAGTATTCAATGGCTCCACAATTTTCTTCATGCCCCATGATCTGCCCCCCTGGAGTTATTGTCTATAAGTCCATGGAATGCAGGGGGCAGAACCCCCCCATGTGGAGGGGTGAGGGGGTCGGTACCTCTTGCAACACAAAAACAGATGCCTGCTATAGTCGGCTATGTTCTGACTCAGTACCACTAATAATAATAATAATAAATAATAATACGTTTATTTGATTGAGCACCTTTCACAGTATCAAGGTGCTTCACAAGTTCACAGAAAGTACAATAAAACATAGTTAAAATCACAGAAGTTCAGGAAATGCCTTACTCTGTAAGAATGTCTTCAGTGCCTGCTTAAAGCTCCCAACCATCCTGCACTCCTGTACCTGATGGGGCAGAGAATTCCAGAGGGTTGGGGCAGAAAACATAAAAGCGCATGCCCCAGATGAATTCAAACTAACCCTCAGAATCTCCAGCAACCCCTCGTCAGCCGAGCGTAGCTGTCAACACAGAAGTGTAAGGCATCAGCAGCTCTTTCAAGAAGATGGGACCAAGTCTGTGTAGGGCTGTGTAGGTTAGCAAGCTTACCTTAAAGGTGATCCGCCACTGAACAAGCAGCCAGTGCACATTGCACAGCACTGGGGTAATATGAAATCTCTTAAATACCCCAATCAATAAACGTGCAGCAGCATTCTGCACTAGCTGCAAGCGGCAGATATCAACCCCAGGAAGCTCTAAGTAAAGGGAGTTGCAGTAGTCAAGGCGCGAGGTCACAAAGGCATGGACCAAAACAGGCAGATCACTGAACAGAAGAAGGTGCTTGATCCTGGCAATGTTCCTAAGATGGTAAAAGGCTAACTTAATGACTGCCGACACCTGATGACAAAGGGTCAGCCCATCGTCAAGTATCACTCCCAGGTCATGCACCCATTCAAAGGTAAGAATCTGAGAACCCCCAAGAATAAACCGGAGGGCAAATCAGTCCTCAACCCCTCTGTCCTGCGGCCCGGGTCCACTACCAAAACCTCAGTTTTTCCTGTGTTCAGCTTTAACCCACCAGAATTCAACCAATCTTGGATTTCAGTGAAGCAGCTGTTAAATACAGAGAGAGCACTAGCCTGGTCAGGGGCAAAAGACAGGTAGAGCTGGGTATCATCAGCATAGCAGTGAAACCTCAGCCCATACCATCTTTCAATGTCTCTGAGGGGTAGCATATACACTGCAGATAACATGGGGGACAGCACCGAGCCCTGGGGCACCCCACAAAGCAGAGAGAAGGACTCAGAAGAAAAAATTCCCAAGACAACTCTGAGTTCTACCAGTGAGGAAAGATGAAAACCATCTGAGCACTGTACCCATCAGTCCACAGATGGACCTCAGGCACTCGAGCAGAACCCCATGGTCCACAGTGTCAAAGGCTGAAGAGAGATCAAGGAGTACCAGAATGGAATGGTTTCTCCAATCTCTCGCCATCAGGAGATCATTGAGCACCCGAACAAGAGCAGTCTCAGTACTATGCCTCTTACGAAAGCCAGATTGGAGAGGTTCATATATATTATGGATGGTCAAATGGTTCTCCAGTTGAGTTGCCACAGCTTTCTTGATAACCTTTCCCACAAAAGGAAGGTATGAGATAGGTCTGTAGTTTGCTAGAGTATCCCGGTCCAAAGAAGCTTTCTTCATAAGAGGTGTCACCACCGCCTCCTTCAGGGAGCTTGGAAACTCGCCCGATTCCAAGGAGCACCAGACAATCTGAGCCAAGACCGGGCCAATGATATCCCTACAACCCAAACTCAGGGTGGTAGAGACGGATCTAAACTACAGCACATGGGGCACATCCCTTGGACAATCCTCATAATATCAATGAACTCCAGCAGTTCGAAGGTACTCCAGTAAACAAGAGGCACAGTGACCGAGCCCCGACCAACAGCATCCCTCATAGAACGGTTCTGACGGATCTCCAACCTGATGTCGGCGACCTTATTCGCAAAGAATTGAGTGATCTCATCACACTCCATTTGTGAAAAAACTCGACGGAGCTGCAGACAGGCTGGGTTGCACAGCCTGTCCACAGTTTGAAAGAGTTGGGCCAGTCGATTCTGAGCGACAGCGATTTCCCTGGACAGGAATTCTGCCTTCTTATGGGAAATCACTGATTGGTAGAGATGATAATACTCCAACAAAATAAGACAGTCAGCATCCAAGGTGGATTTCCACCAGTGTTGTTCTAACCTATGTCCCAACCTCCACAACTACCTCAAAGACCCATCAAACCAGGGGGCCCAAGGGCGAAGTGGAAGGGGGCAAACACGGACTGGAGCAATCGGGTCAAGAGCCGAGGAAATGGCCTGATTATAGGCCAGAACTAGCGGCTCTGGGCCTGGGCAGGTATCATTGAACTCTGAGAGGTCAATCACCGCTGCCAGGTCTTCAGGGACCACGTCCCACAAAGGGCAGAAACTGACCCTCTCCACAGGGGCAGACCTACACAGGGAGGCAGAAAAATTTAACCTCACGGAGTAGTGATCAGACTGACTAACAGGTTTCACCCCCAAGTTGGAGGCCTCAATCCACAGAAGGAAGACCAAATCAAAAGAGTGACCACCTTTATGGGTAGCTGAGGAAACAACCTGTGTAAAGTCCATTGATATCATCAACTGGAGGAAGTGTTGTCCAAAAAGCGAGGATTCGTCTTCCACCCAGGAGTTGAAGTGGCCCAGAACCATCAATCTGGGTGACTCCAAAGCCACATTGGCAGTGAAGTCTGCTACTTCCCGCAGGAATAGCTTTTCATCCCTGGGTGGACGGTAGATGAGAGCTATCCTGCACCCCACACCAGTTACCACAGTGCACTCAAATGATTCAGCCTCCTCAACTGGTACACTGGTGAGACCCAATTAGGCCTTAAAAAAGACGGCTCCCCACCCTGCAATCCAATCTCAGGCGATGTATCGCTGAGTACCTGGAGGAATAGCTGCCTCCAAAATTGGAGCAGCGTTACCATCCAACCAGGTCTCGATGATGCAAACCAGATCCATAGCTACATAGTAGTTCTCAGCAAAAAAGGAGCTCCGGGTCCATCCAGTCTGTCCTGGTTTAGCTTTAAGAAATGTCTTCCTTCCTTCCAACAGATCTTGCCGGACCTGTTTCCATTCTTCCATTCTGTCCTAGTCTCACTAGTCCTGTGTCTATCCCATGCGTGCTTGAATGTCCCCACAGATTTTGCCCCCACCACTTCCTCTGGTAGCCTGTTCCTGGGTTCAACTGCCCTCTCTGTAAAGAATTACTTCCTCACATTGCCTCTGAATCCCCCAGCCACATATCATGATCCCTAGTCCTAGTGCTCATTCTTTTCTGCAGATAGCTGGTCTCCACTACCTTATTTATTCCTCTGGCATACTTGAATGTTTCTGTCATGTCCCTCCTGTACCATCTTACCTCCAGCAAGTACATTTTTAACTCCCTGAGCCTTTCCTCATAATTTATTTGATGCATGCCCTACACCATTTTGGTAGCTCTTCTATGTACTGCCTCACCCAGTTTGACATCTTTTCTGAGATGAGGCCAGCAGAACTGGACACAGTACTCAAGATGTGGCCTCACCAGTGACCTATATAGGGGAAAATTTACCTCCCTCTTTCTACTTTTTATTCATCTCTTAATGCATCCCAGCATCCTGCTTGTCTTACCTACTGCTTTACCACACTGACTAGACATCTTGAGGTCATCTGTCATGATGACTCCAAGGTCCCTTTTCTGGTTAGTTGTTGCCATTTCTTCCCCTCCTAGTTGGTAAGTTGCCCCTGGGTTCTTACACCCAATATACATAACCTTAAATTTTTTAGCATTAAACCCAGTTGTCATACCTTTGACTACTCATTCAGTTTGTTTACTACGCTTCTCATCCTATCTACTCCCTCTTGTGTGTTCAGCCTGTTGCAGATCTTTATGTCATCTGCAAACAGGCATACTTTCCCTTCCAGTCCGTCTGCAATGTCTCCAATGAATACATTGAATAGTTATGGCCCCAGGACTGACCCCTGCAGTACCCCACTTGTCACCTCCCTCTCTTCTGATATCTGCCCATTCACTACTATCCTCTGGCTCCTGTTGCTTAGCCATTTCTGCATCCACATCGTCACCTTTGCATCCACCCCTAAACTGTTTAACTTGTTAACTAATCTCCTGTGTGGGACCATATCAGACACCTTCCTGAAATCCAAGAAGGCCACATCCACTGCTCCCCCCGCTCCAAGACTCTTGTCACCCAGTTGAAAAACTCGATTAGGTTAGTTTGGCATGATCTCCCCTCTGTTAACCCATGCTGTCTTGGACCCTGCAGTATGCTTCTGGTCAGGTATTCCACAATTCTTTACTTTGTTAATGTCTCTATTACCTTCCCCACCACCAATGTCAGGCTGACTGGCCTATAGATCCCTGCCTCTTCTCAGCTCCACTCTTGTGGATTGACACCACATCTTCTTTTCTCCAATCTCCAGGTACTGTCCCTCTATCCAAGGATAGAGTGAACAGGGCTGCCAGGGGCACAGCCAGTTCTTTCATCAATTCTTTTTATATCCTTAGGTGTACCAAGTCAGGTCCCATAGTCTTGTCCACTCTTACTTTCTCCAGTTATTTAAGTACTTTGTCCTCTGTAAAGGGGCTCATGTATACTCCCCCAACCATTCATTACTTTCTCCTTTATCTGCGGACCCCCCCCCCATGAATACTGAGAAGAAATACTTGTTCAGTATGAAACATAGAAACATAGAAAAGGACTGCAAGGCCCATCCAGTCTGCCCATTTTTTCTACCTTATGAATGTGCCATAGGCCTTTACTCTGTCAATGGCCTATCTATTCATACTCATCTGTATTGGTCCCTTATGTCTATCCCATGCATGTTTGAAGTCCTGCACTGTATTCATATCCACCACTTTCTGAGGTAGGCCATTCCATGCATCTACCACGCTTTCTGTGAAAAAAGAACTTCCTCACATTACCCCTTAATCGGCCTCCCTCTAATCTCATGCTGTGTCCTCTTATTCTGTTATTTTTCTTATATTGAACATGTTAGACTCTTACACCTTGTTAATACCCTTAAGATGTTTCAATGTTTCAGTCATATCAACTCTCTCCCTCCTTTGCTCTAGGGTATACATGCTGAGCTCGGTTAATCTGTCCTCGTATGTTTTCTGATGCAGTCCCTGCACCATTTTGGTTGCCCTTCTTTGGACTGCCTCCGTTTTGATAATGGCCTTGTGCAGGTGTGGACTCCAGTACTGAATGCAGTACTCCAGATGGGGTCTAACCAGTGTCATGTAAAGAGGGATTATTACCTTCCTCTTCCGACTTGTGATAACCCTACTAATACACCCCAACATCCCTCCAGCCTTACCTACTGCTTTAGTGGTCTGCTTAGATGATTTCAGGCCATCTGTGATGACGATGCCCAAGTCTCCTTCTTCCCTTGTGATTGCCAGCAACTCCCCACCCAACCTATAAGTGGCTTCAGGGTTTCTCTTCTCTATGTGCATGATCTTGTACTTCTTTGCTTTAAACCCTAGTTGCCAGTCTTCTGACCATTTTGCCAGTTTATCCAGATCTCTTCACATTCTGCTACCCCATCTGGATCATCTACTCTGTTGCAGATCTTGGTGTCATCTGAAAACAGACAAATCTTACCCTCCAGTCCATCTGCAGTGTCACTGATGAAGATATTGAAGAGGACTGGCCCCGGAACTGAGCCCTGAGGTACCCCATTTGTGACTTGTATCTCTTCTGATTGTATACCATTTACCACCACTGTCTGTTTTCTGCCCACCAACCAGTTTGCCACCCAGTTGACCAACTTCTGACCCACCCCGAGCCTACCCAGCTTATTAATCAATCTTCTATGTGGAACAGTATCGAAAGCCTTGCTGAAGTCAAGGTAGACGACATCAACTGCACCCCCTTGGTCTACCACTTTCTCCTTTCACCTGCAGTCCAAACCATTCCCAAATATTCTGCCAGGATAATTTACCCCTGCAGTTCTTAATATCTGATGGAATTTTTTTCCAGGCCATATGGCCTCTATAAAAAAACAGATTGTCTACCAAGTTCTAACTGGAATCGGGGCACAGTAAACTCTCAAGCCTATGGAGTTCTCAACTAGCCTAATTTAGTTTGTCTTGTAATCCCTGCATTAATGTATGGAGGCAGATTACCCATTCACCAACCATACATGAAAGCAAGCAAATGCTCATGTCTATACTCAGAAAGGATCATCCAATGAAGTTTATTAAACAAAAAGTGCTTGTGAATAGTCCTATCCACTTCCAAAATAAATCTAGCTAATATACCATAGCAAACGTCTATTTTGTCCAAGTCAGCCTTCGTAGCACTTGCATAGATAAAAATCGCCATAGTGTAAAGATGGCAAAACCATTGAACATTCAATGTTAATTCCCTTAAGATGTTTGAATGTTTCAATCATATCAACTCTCTCCCTCCTTTGCTCTAGGGTATATATGCTGAGCTCCGTTATTCTGTCCTCATATGTTTTCTGATGCAGTCCCTGCACCATTTTGGTTGCCCTTCTTTGGACTGCCTCCGTTTTGATAATGTCCTTGTGCAGGTGTGGACTCCAGTACTGCATGCAGTACTCCAGATGGGGCCTAACCAGTGTCATGTAAAGAGGGATTATTACCTCCCTCTTCCGACTTGTGATAACCCTATTAATACACCCCAACATCCCTCCAGCCTTACCTACTGCTTTAGTGGTCTGCTTAGATGATTTCAGGCCATCTGTGATGACGATGTGCAAGTCTCCTTCTTCCTTGTGATTGCCAGCAACTGCCCATCCAACCTATAAGTGGCTTCAGGTTTTCTCTTCCCTATGTGCATGATCTTGCACTTCTTTGCTTTAAACCCTAGTTGCCATCTTCCAACCATTTTGCCAGTTTATCCAGATCTCTTCTCATCTCTGCTACCCATCTGGATCATCTACTCTGTTGCAGATCTTGGTGTCATCTGTAAACAGACAAATCTTACCCTGCAGTACATCTGCAGTGTCACTGATGAAGATATTGAAGAGGACTGGCCCGGAACTGAGCCCTGAGGTACCCACTTGTGACTTGCATCTCTTCTGACTGTATACCATTTACCACCACTGTCTGTTTTCTGTCCGCCAACCAGTTTGCCACCCAGTTGACCAACTTCTGACCCACCCCGAGCCTACCCAGCTTATTAATCAATCTTCTATGTGGAACAGTATCGAAAGTCTTGCTGAAGTCAAGGTAGGCGACATCAACTGCACCCCTTGGTCCACCACTCTGGTTACTCAGTCAAAAATCAATGATATTAGTTTGACAGGACCTGGTGCTGAGCTGTGGGCCTACCTACCTTCACCTCAGTAAATACTGAGCAGAAGTATCTATTTAGGATAGATGCTTTTCCTTGGTCCTCCTCCACACCTCCCTCTTATCCCTCTGACCTTAGCAATACCCACTCTGGACTTTCTCCATTCACTAATGCATCTATAGAAAGCCTCCTCTTCTTTACTGTTTGTGCTAGTGTTTCCTCAGTTTTGGCTTTGCCTGCCTTACTGCCTTCCATGCTTCCCTAAAGGAAGTTTGGCATGCCTCCTTATCTTTATCCGCTGCATTCCCTTATATTTCCTGAGGACAACCTTTTGGCTTTAACATTTTCTGCTACTGTTTTGAGAACCAAGTGGTTTCCTCCTTCTTTTGCTCTTGCGTTTCTCTAACACAGTGAGATGTTGCTTCAAGTATTGCATCCTTAATGTTTGCCCATTTTGCCTGTACTCCCTCACCTGTATTTCTTTTTGCCAGGGCTAGCTTAAGTCTGGTCCTCCTCCACACATTCACCTCCTCTGCCTTGATTCTCACTATTCCTGCCTTATTTTTTCTTCTTTCACTGATGTATCTGCAAAATGCCCCCCACACTGACTTTACTGTGTTCTCTTCTGTGAGAGCCTTTACCTCCCTGATACCATTTGCTGCTTCTTTTCTTTTGCTCCTATTCACCTCCATGTCCTGTTCCCCCTGTGTTGATTTGTACTGTTTGGTTGGTTGGTTAAAAGTTGTATTCATATATTCACATAAACATATGAACTAGGATATACTCAATTGAACAGATGCTCATTTACAATGAGGTCCTATACAAAAAATAAATGCAAATACAATTTCCATACCACAAAAAGACATATCATAACAAATTCTAAACACACATTTAACAAATAAATTATTAATAAAGATGTAATGAGATATACAAAATCTGAACAACACTAGGAGTAACAATCCCTAACCTTTATAACCTGCAGTCCAAACCATTCCCAAATATTCTGCCAGGATAATTTACCCCTGCAGTTCTTAATATCTGATGGAATTTTATTCCAGGCCATATGGCCTCTATAAAAAAACAGAATGTCTACCAAGTTCTAACTGGAATCGGGGCACAGTAAACTCTCGAACCTATGGAGTTCTCAACTAGCCTAATTTAGTTTGTCTTGTAATCCCTGCATTAATGTATGGAGGCAGTTTACCCATCCAGCAACCATACATGAAAGCAAGCAAATGCTCATGTCTATACTCAGAAGGGCTCATCCAATGAAGTTTATTAAACAAAAAGTGCTTGTGAATAGTCCTATCCACTTCCAAAATAAATCTAGCTAATATACCATAGCAACGCCTATTTTGTCCAAGTCAGCCTTCAGTAGCACTTGCATAGATAAAATCGCCATAGTGTAAAGATGGCAAAACCATTGAACATTCAATGTTAATTCCCTTAAGATGTTTGAATGTTTCAATCATATCAACTCTCTCCCTCCTTTGCTCTAGGGTATACATACTGAGCTCCGTTAATCTGTCCTCGTATGTTTTCTGATGCAGTCCCTGCACCATTTTGGTTGCCCTTCTTTGGACTGCCTCCGTTTTGATAATGTCCTTGTGCAGGTGGACTCCAGTACTGCATGCAGTACTCCAGATGGGGCCTAACCAGTGTCATGTAAAGAGGGATTATTACCTCCCTCTTCCGACTTGTGATAACCCTACTAATACACCCCAACATCCCTCCAGCCTTACCTACTGCTTTAGTGGTCTGCTTAGATGATTTCAGGCCATCTGTGATGACGATGTGCAAGTCTCCTTCTTCCCTTGTGATTGCCAGCAACTCCCCATCCAACCAATAAGTGGCTTCAGGTTTTCTCTTCCCTATGTGCATGATCTTGCACTTCTTTGCTTTAAACCCTAGTTGCCAGTCTTCCGACCATTTTGCCAGTTTATCCAGATCTCTTCTCATTCTGCTACCCTATCTGGATCATCTACTCTGTTGCAGATCTTGGTGTCATCTGAAAACAGACAAATCTTAGCCTCCAGTACATCTGCAGTGTCACTGATGAAGATATTGAAGAGGACTGGCCCGGAACTGAGCCCTGAGGTACCCCACTGTGACTTGCATCTCTTCTGATTGTATACCATTTACCACCACTGTCTGTTTTCTGTCCGCCAACCAGTTTGCCACCCAGTTGACCAACTTCTGCCCACCCGAGCCTACCAGCTTATTAATCAATCTTCTATGTGGAACAGTATCGAAAGTCTTGCTGAAGTCAAGGTAGGCGACATCAACTGCACCCCCTTGGTCCACCACTCTGGTTACTCAGTCAAAGAAATCAATGATATTAGTTTGACAGGACCTGGTGCTGAGCTGTGGGCCCTACCCTACCTTCACCTCAGTAAATACTGAGCAGAAGTATCTATTTAGGATAGATGCTTTTCCTTGGTCCTCCTCCACACACTCCCTCTTATCCCTCTGACCTTGTAATACCCTCTGGACTTTCTCCTTTCACTAATGCATCTATAAGCCTTGCCTCTTCTTTTACTGTTTGTGCTAGTGTTTCCTCAGTTTTGGCTTTTGCCTGCCTCTGCCTTCCCTACTTCCTAAAGGAAGTTTGGCATGCCTCCTTATCTTTATCCCGCTGCATTCCCTTATATTTCCAGAAGGACAACCTTTTGGCTTTAACATTTTCTGCAGCTGTTTTTGAGAACCAAAGTGGTTTCCTCCTTCTTTTGCTCTTGCGTTTCTCTAACACAGTGAGATGTTGCTTCAAGTATTGCATCCTTAATGTTTGCCCACTTTGCCTGAACTCCCTCACCTGTATTTCTTTTTGCCAGGGCTAGCTTAAGTCTGGTCCTCCTCCACACATTCACCTGCTCTGCCTTGATTCTCACTAATCCTGCCTTATTTTTTCTTCTTTCACTGATGTATCTGCAATATGCCCCCCCCACTGACTTTACTGTGTTCTCTTCTGTGAGAGCCTTACCTCCCTGATACCATTTGCTGCTTCTTTTCTTTTGCTCCTATTCACCTCCATGTCCTGTTCCCCTGTGTTGATTTGTAGTGTTTGGTTGGTTGGTTAAAGTTGTATTCATATATTCACATAAACATATGAACTAGGATATACTCAATTGAACCGATGCTCATTTACAATGAGGTCCTATACAAAAAATAAATGCAAATACAATTTCCATACCACAAAAAGACATATCATAACAAATTCTAAACACACATTTAACAAATAAATTATTAATAAAGATGTAATGAGATATACAAAATCTGAACAACACTAGGAGTAACAATCCCTAACCTTTATAACCTGCAGTCCAAACCATTCCCAAATATTCTGCCAGGATAATTTACCCCAGCAGTTCTTAATTTCTAATGGAATTTTATTCCAGGCCAAATGGCCTCTATAAATAAACAGAATGTCTACCAAGTTCTAACTGGAATCGGGGCACAGTAAACTCTCGAGTCTATGGAGTTCTCAACTAGCCTAATTTAGTTTGTCTTGTAATCCCTGCATTAATGTATGGAGGCAGTTTACCCATCCAGCAACCATACATGAAAGCAAGCAAATGCTCATGTCTATACTCAGAAGGGCTCATCCAATGAAGTTTATTAAACAAAAAGTGCTTGTGAATAGTCCTATCCACTTCCAAAATAAATCTAGCTAATATACCATAGCAAACGTCTATTTTGTCCAAGTCAGCCTTCGTAGCACTTGCATAGATAAAAATCGCCATAGTGTAAAGATGGCAAAACCATTGAACATTCAATGTTAATACCCTTAAGATGTTTGAATGTTTCAATCATATCAACTCTCTCCCTCCTTTGCTCTAGGGTATACATGATGAGCTCCGTTAATCTGTCCTCGTATCTTTTCTGATGCAGTCCCTGCACCATTTTGGTTGCCCTTCTTTGGACTGACTCCGTTTTGATAATGTACTTGTGCAGGTGTGGACTCCAGTAATGCATGCAGTACTCCAGATGGGCATAACCAGTGTCATGTAAAGAGGAATTATTACCTCCCTCTTCTGACTTGTGATAACCCTACTAATACACCCCAACATCCCTCCAGCCTTACCTACTGCTTTAGTGGTCTGCTTAGATGATTTCAGGCCATCTGTGATGACGATGTGCAAGTCTCCTTCTTCCCTTGTGATTGCCAGTAACTCCCCATCCAACCAATAAGTGGCTTCAGGTTTTCTCTTCCCTATGTGCATGATCTTGCACTTCTTTGCTTTAAACCCTAGTTGCCAGTCTTCCGACCATTTTGCCAGTTTATCCAGATCTCTTCTAATTCTGCTACCCCATCTGGATTATCTACTCTGTTGCAGATCTTGGTGTGATCTGTAAACAGACAAATCTTACCCTCCAGTACATCTGCAGTGTCACTGATGAAGATATTGAAGAGGACTGGCCCCGGAACTGAGCCCTGAGGTACCCCACTTGTGACTTGCATCTCTTCTGATTGTATACCATTTACCACCACTGTCTGTTTTCTGTCCGCCAACCAGTTTTCCACCCAGTTGACCAACTTCTGACCAACTCCGAGCCTACCCAGCTTATTAATCAATCTTCTATGTGGAACAGTATCGAAAGTCTTGCTGAAGTCAAGGTAGGCAACATCAACTGCACCCCCTTGGTCCACCACTCTGGTTACTCAGTCAAAGAAATCAATGATATTAGTTTGACAGGACCTGGAGCTGAGCTGTGGGCCCTACCCTACTTTCTCCTCAGTAAATACTGAGCAGAAGTATCTATTTAGGATAGATGCTTTTCCTTGGTCCTCCTCCACACACTCCCTCTAATCCCCTCTGACCTTAACAATACCTACTCTGGACTTTCACCATTCACTAATGCATCTGTAGAAAGCCTTGTCCCCTTCTTTTACTGTTTGTGCTAGTGTTTCCTCAGTTTTGGCTTTTGCCTGCCTTACTGCCTTCCCTGCTTCCCTAAGGGAAGTTTGGCATGCCTCCTTATCTTTATCCGCTGCATTCCCTTAGATTTCCTGAAGGACAACCTTTTGGCTTTAACATTTTCTGCTACTGTTTTTGAGAACCAAAGTGGTTTCCTCCTTCTTTTGCTCTTGCGTTTCGCTAACACAGTGAGATGTTGCTTCAAGTATTGCATCCATAATGGTTGCCCAATTTGCCTGTACTCCATCACCTGTATTTCTTTTTGCCAGGGCTTGCTTAAGTCTGGTCCTCCTCCACATATTCACCTCCTCTGCCTTGATTCTCACTATTCCTGCCTTATTTTTTCTTCTTTCACTGATGTATCTGCAAAATGCCCCCCCCACACTGACTTAACTGTGTTCTCTTCTGTGAGAGCCTTTACCTCCCTGATACCATTTGCTGCTTCTTTTCTTTGCTCCTATTCACCTCCATGTCCTGTTCCCCTGTGTTGATTTGTACTGTTTGGTTGGTTGGTTAAAGTTGTATTCATATATTCACATAAACATATGAACTAGGATATACTCAATTGAACTGATGCTCTTTTACAATGAGGTCCTATACAAAAAAATAAATGCAAATACAATTTCCATACCACAAAAAGACATATCATAACAAATTCTAAACACACATTTAACAAATAAATTATTAATAAAGATGTAATGAGATATACAAAATCTGAACAACACTAGGAGTAACAATCCCTAACCTTTATAACCTGCAGTCCAAACCATTCCCAAATATTCTGCCAGGATAATTTACCCCTGCAGTTCTTAATATCTGATGGAATTTTATTCCAGGCCATATGGCCTCTATAAATAAACAGAATGTCTACCAAGTTCTAACTGGAATCGGGGCACAGTAAACTCTCGAGCCTATGGAGTTCTCAACTAGCCTAATTTAGTTTGTCTTGTAAACCCTGCATTAATGTAGGCAGTTTACCCATCCAGCAACCATACATGAAAGCAAGCAAATGCTCATGTCTATACTCAGAAGGGCTCATCCAATGAAGTTTATTAAACAAAAAGTGCTTGTGAATAGTCCTATCCACTTCCAAAATAAATCTAGCTAATATACCATAGCAAACGTCAATTTTGTCCAAGTCAGCCTTCGTAGCACTTGCATAGATAAAAATCGCCATAGTGAAAACATGGCAAAACCATTGAACATTCAATGTTAATTCCCTTAAGATGTTTGAATGTTTCAATCATATCAACTCTCTCCCTCCTTTGCTCTAGGGTATACATGCTGAGCTCCGTTAATCTGTCCTCGTATGTTTTCTGATGCAGTCCCTGCACCATTTTGGTTGCCCTTCTTTGTACTGCCTCCGTTTTGATAATGTCCTTGTGCAGGTGTGGACTCCAGTACTGCATGCAGTACTCCAGATGGGGCCTAACCAGTGTCTTGTAAAGAGGGATTATTACCTCCCTCTTCCGACTTGTGATAACCCTACTAATACACCCCAACATCCCTCCAGCCTTACCTACAGCTTTAGTGGTCTGCTTAGATGATTTCAGGCCATCTGTGATGACGATGTGCAAGTCTTCTTCTTCCCTTGTGAACGCCAGTAACTCCCCATCCAACCTATAAGTGGCTTCAGGTTTTCTTTCCCTATGTGCATGATCTTGCACTTCTTTGCTTTAAACCCTAGTTGCCAGTCTTCCGACCATTTTGCCAGTTTATCCAGATCTCTTCTCATTCTGCTACCCCATCTGGATCATCTACTCTGTTGCAGATCTTGGTGTCATCTGTAAACAGACAAATCTTACCCTCCAGTACATCTGCAGTGTCACTGATGAAGATATTGAAGAGGACTGGCCTGGAACTGAGCCCTGAGGTACCCATAGACTTGCATCTCTTCTGATTGTATACCATTTACCACCACTGTCTGTTTTCTGTCCGCCAACCAGTTTGCCACCCAGTTGACCAACTTCAGCCACACCGAGCCTACCCAGCTTATTAATCAATCTTCTATGTGGAACAGTATCAAAAGCCTTGCTGAAGTCAAGGTAGGCGACATCAACTGCACCCCCTTGGTCCACCACTCTGGTTACTCAGTCAAAGAAATCAATGATATTAGTTTGACAGGACCTGGTGCTGAGCTGTGGGCCCTACCCTACCTTCACCTCAGTAAATACTGAGCAGAAGTATCTATTTAGGATAGATGCTTTTCCTTGGTCCTCCTCCACACACTCCCTCTTATCCCCTCTGACCTTAGCAATACCCACTCTGGACTTTCTCCTTTCACTAATGCATCTATAGAAAGCCTTGCCTCTTCTTTTACTGTTTGTGCTAGTGTTTCCTCAGTTTTGGCTTTTGCCTGCCTTACTGCCTTCCCTACTTCCCTAAGGGAAGTTTGGCATGCCTCCTTATCTTTATCCCGCTGCATTCCCTTATATTTCCTGAAGGACAACCTTTTGGCTTTAACATTTTCTGCTACTGTTTTTGAGAACCAAAGTGGTTTCCTCCTTCTTTTGCTCTTGCGTTTCTCTAACACAGTGAGATGTTGCTTCAAGTATTGCATCCTTAATGTTTGCCCACTTTGCCTGTACTCCCTCACCTGTATTTCTTTTTGCCAGGGCTAGCTTAAGTCTGGTCCTCCTCCACACATTCACCTCCTCTGCCTTGATTCTCACTATTCCTGCCTTATTTTTTCTTCTTTCACTGATGTATCTGCAAAATGCCCCCCCACACTGACTTTACTGTGTTCTCTTCTGTGAGAGCCTTTACCTCCCTGATACCATTTGCTGCTTCTTTTCTTTTGCTCCTATTCACCTCCATGTCCTGTTCCCCCTGTGTTGATTTGTAGTGTTTGGTTGGTTGGTTAAAAGTTGTATTCATATATTCACATAAACATATGAACTAGGATATACTCAATTGAACCGATGCTCATTTACAATGAGGTCCTATACAAAAAAAAATGCAAATACAATTTCCATACCACAAAAAGACATATCATAACAAATTCTAAACACACATTTAACAAATAAATTATTAATAAAGATGTAATGAGATATACAAAATCTGAACAACACTAGGAGTAACAATCCCTAACCTTTATAACCTGCAGTCGAAACCATTCCCAAATATTCTGCCAGGATAATTTACCCCTGCAGTTCTTAATATCTGATGGAATTTTATTCCAGGCCATATGGCCTCTATAAAAAAACAGAATGTCTACCAAGTTCTAACTGGAATCTGGGCACAGTAAATTCTCGAGCCTATGGAGTTCTCAACTACCCTAATTTAGTTTGTCTTGTAATCCCTGCATTAATATATGGAGGCAGTTTAACCATCCAGCAACCATACATGAAAGCAAGCAAATGCTCATGTCTATACTCGGAAGGGCTCATCCAATGAAGTTTATTAAACAAAAAGTGCTTGTGAATAGTCCTATCCACTTCCAAAATAAATCTAGCTAATATACCATAGCAAACGTCTATTTTGTCCAAGTCAGCCTTCGTAGCACTTGCATAGATAAAAATCGACATAGTGTAAAGATGGAAAAACCATTGAACATACAATGTTAATACCCTTAAGATGTCTGAATGTTTCAATCATATCAACTCTCTCCCTCCTTTGCTCTAGGGTATACATGCTGAGCTCCGTTAATCTGTCCTCGTATGTTTTCTGATGCAGTCCCTGCACCATCTTGGTTGCCCTTCTTTGGACTGCCTCCTTTTGGATAATGTCCTTGTGCAGGTGTGGACTCCAGTACTGCATGCAGCACTCCAGATGGGGCCTAACCAGTGTCATGTAAAGAGGGATTATTACCTCCATCTTCCGACTTGTGATAACCCTACAAATACACCCCAACATCCCTCCAGCGTTACCTACTGCTTTAGTGGTCTGCTTAGATGATTTCAGGCCATCTGTGATGACGATGTGCAAGTCTCCTTCTTCCCTTGTGAACGCCAGTAACTCCCCATCCAACCTATAAGTGGCTTCAGGTTTTCTTTTCCCTATGTGCATGATCTTGCACTTCTTTGTTTTAAACCCTAGTTGCCAGTCTTCCGACCATTTTGCCAGTTTATCCAGATCTCTTCTCATTCTGCTACCCCATCTGGATCATCTACTCTGTTGCAGATCTTGGTGTCATCTGTAAACAGACAAATCTTACCCTCCAGTACATCTGCAGTGTCACTGATGAAGATATTGAAGAGGACTGGCCCGGAACTGAGCCTGAGGTACTCCACTTGTGACTTGCATCTCTTCTGATTGTATACCATTTACCACCACTGTCTGTTTTCTGTCCGCCAACCAGTTTGCCACCCAGTTGACCAACTTCTGACCACCCGAGCCTACCCAGCTTATTAATCAATCTTCTATGTGGAACAGTATCGAAAGCCTTGCTGAAGTCAAGGTAGGCGACATCAACTGCACCCCCTTGGTCCACCACTCTGGTTACTCAGTCAAAGAAATCAATGATATTAGTTTGACAGGACCTGGTGCTGAGCTGTGGGCCCTACCCTACCTTCACCTCAGTAAATACTGAGCAGAAGTATCTATTTAGGATAGATGCTTTTCCTTGGTCCTCCTCCACACACTCCCTCTTATCCCCTCTGACCTTAGCAATACCCACTCTGGACTTTCACCTTTCACTAATGCATCTGTAGAAAGCCTTGTCCCCTTCTTTTACTGTTTGTGCTAGTGTTTCCTCAGTTTTGGCTTTTGCCTGCCTTACTGCCTTCCCTGCTTCCCTAAGGAAGTTTGGCATACCTCCTTATCTTTATCCGCTGCATTCCTTAGATTTCCTGAAGGACAACCTTTTGGCTTTAACATTTTCTGCTACTGTTTTTGAGAACCAAAGTGGTTTCCTCCTTCTTTTGTTTCATGCTTTCTCTAACACAGTGAGATGTTGCTTCAAGTATTGCATCCTTAATGTTTCCCACTTTGCCTGTACTCCCTCACCTGTATTTCTTTTTGCCAGGGCTAGCTTAAGTCTGAGTCCTCCTCCACACATTCACCTCCTCTGCCTTGATTCTCACTATTCCTGCCTTATTTTTCTTCTTTCACTGATGTATCTGCAAAATGCCCCCCACACTGACTTTACTGTGTTCTCTTCTGTGAGAGCCTTTACCTCCCTGATACCATTTGCTGCTTCTTTTCTTTGCTCCTATTCACCTCCATGTCCTGTTCCCCTGTGTTGATTTGTAGTGTTTGGTTGGTTGGTTAAAGTTGTATTCATATATTCACATAAACATATGAACTAGGATATACTCAATTGAACTGATGCTCATTTACAATGAGGTCCTATACAAAAAATAATGCAAATACAATTTCCATACCACAAAAGACATATCATAACAAATTCTAAACACACATTTAACAAATAAATTATTAATAAAGATGTAATGAGATATACAAAATCTGAACAACACTAGGAGTAACAATCCTAACCTTTATAACCTGCAGTCCAAACCATTCCCAAATATTCTGCCAGGATAATTTACCCTGCAGTTCTTAATATCTGATGGAATTTTATTCCAGGCCATATAGCCTCTATAAAAAACGAAAGTCTACCAAGTTCTAACTGGAATCTGGGCACAGTAAATTCTCAGCCTATGGAGTTCTCAACTAGCCAATTTAGTTTGTCTTGTAATCCCTGCATTAATATATGGAGGCAGTTTACCATCCAGCAACCATACATGAAAGCAAGCAAATGCTCATGTCTATACTCAGAAGGCTCATCCAATGAAGTTTATTAAACAAAAAGTGCTTGTGAATAGTCCTATCCACTTCCAAAATAAATCTAGCTAATATACCATAGCAAACGTCTATTTTGTCCAAGTCAGCCTTCGTAGCACTTGCATAGATAAAAATCGACATAGTGTAAAGATGGCAAAACCATTGAACATACAATGTTAATACCCTTAAGATGTCTGAATGTTTCAATCATATCAACTCTCTCCCTCCTTTGCTCTAGGGTATACATACTGAGCTCCGTTAATCTGTCCTCGTATGTTTTCTGATGCAGTCCCTGCACCATTTTGGTTGCCCTTCTTTGGACTGCCTCCTTTTGGATAATGTCCTTGTGCAGGTGTGGACTCCAGTACTGCATGCAGTACTCCAGATAGGGCCTAACCAGTGTCATGTAAAGAGGGATTATTACCTCCCTCTTCCGACTTGTGATAACCCTACTAATACACCCCAACATCCCTCCAGCCTTACCTACTGCTTTATTGGTCTGCTTAGATGATTTCAGGCCATCTGTGATGACGATGCCCAAGTCTCCTTCTCCCCTTGTGATTGCCAGCAACCCCCCACCCAACCTATAAGTGGCTTCAGGGTTTCTCTTCCCTATGTGCATGATCTTGCACTTCTTTGCTTTAAACCCTAGTTGCCAGTCTTCCGACCATTTTGCCAGTTTATCCAGATCTCTTCTCATTCTGCTACCCCATCTGGATCATCTATTCTGTTGCAGATCTTGGTGTCATCTGTAAACAGACAAATCTTACCCTCCAGTACATCTGCAGTGTCACTGATGAAGATATTGAAGAGGACTGGCCCGGAACTGAGCCCTGAGGTACCCCACTTGTGACTTGCATCTCTTCTGATTGTGTACCATTTACCACCACTGTCTGTTTTCTGTCCGCCAACCAGTTTGCCACCCAGTTGACCAACTTCTGACCAACCCCGAGCCTACCCAGCTTATTAATCAATCTTCTATGTGGAACAGTATCGAATGTCTTGCTGAAGTCAAGGTAGGCGACATCAACTGCACCCCCTTGGTCCACCACTCTGGTTACTCAGTCAAAGAAATCAATGATATTAGTTTGACAGGACCTGGTGCTGAGCTGTGGGCCCTACCCTACCTTCACCTCAGTAAATACTGAGCAGAAGTATCTATTTAGGATAGATGCTTTTCCTTGGTCCTCCTCCACACACTCCCTCTTATCCCCTCTGACCTTAGCAATACCCACTCTGGACTTTCTCCTTTCACTAATGCATCTATAGAAAGCCTAGCCTCTTCTTTTACTGTTTGTGCTAGTGTTTCCTCAGTTTTGGCTTTTGCCTGCCTTACTGCTCTTCCCTACTTCCCTATGGGAAGTTTGGCATGCCTCCTTATCTTTATCCCGCTGAATTCCTATATATTTCCTGAAGGACAACCTTTTGGCTTTAACATTTTCTGCTACTGTTTTTGAGAACCAAAGTGGTTTCCTCCTTCTTTTGCTCTTGCATTTCTCTAACACAGTGAGATGTTGCTTCAAGTATTGCATCCTTAATGTTTGCCCACTTTGCCTGTACTCCCTCACCTGTATTTCTTTTTGCCAGGGCTAGCCTAAGTCTAGTCCTCCTCCACACATTCACCTCCTCTGCCGTGATTCTCACTATTCCTGCCTAATTTTTTCTTCTTTCACTGATGTATCTGCAAAATGCCCCCCCACTGACTTTACTGTGTTCTCTTCTGTGAGAGCCTTTACCTCCCTGATACCATTTGCTACTTCTTTTCTTTGCTCCTATTCACCTCCATGTCCTGTTCCCCTGTGTTGATTTGTACTGTTTGGTTGGTTGGTTAAAGTTGTATTCATATATTCACATAAACATATGAACTAGGATATACTCAATTGAACTGATGCTCATTTACAATGAGGTCCTATACAAAAAAATAATGCAAATACAATTTCCATACCACAAAAGACATATCATAACAAATTCTAAACACACATTTAACAAATAAATTATTAATAAAGATGTAATGAGATATACAAAATCTGAACAACACTAGGGTAACAATCCTAACCTTTATAACCTGCAGTCCAAACCATTCCCAAATATTCTGCCAGGATAATTTACCCCTGCAGTTCTTAGTATCTGATGGAATTTTATTCCAGGCCATATGGCCTCTATAAATAAACAGAATGTCTACCAAGTTCTAACTGGAATCGGGGCACAGTAAACTCTCGAGCCTATGGAGTTCTCAACTAGCCTAATTTAGTTTGTCTTGTAATCCCTGCATTAATGTATGGAGGCAGTTTACCCATCCAGCAACCATACATGAAAGCAAGAAAATGCTCATGTCTATACTCAGAAGGGCTCATCCAATGAAGTTTATTAAACAAAAAGTGCTTGTGAATAGTCCTATCCACTTCCAAAATAAATCTAGCTAATATACCATAGCAAACGTCTATTTTGTCCAAGTCAGTCTTCGTAGCACTTGCATAGATAAAAATTGCCATAGTGTAAAGATGGCAAAACCATTGAACATTCAATGTTAATTCCCTTAAGATGTTTGAATGTTTCAATCATATCAACTCTCTCCCTCCTTTTCTCTAGGGTATACATACTGAGCTCCGTTAATCTGTCCTCGTATGTTTTCTGATGCAGTCCCTGCACCATTTTGGTTGCCCTTCTTTGGACTGACTCCGTTTTGAAAATGTCCTTGTGCAGGTGTGGACTCCAGTACTGCATGCAGTACTCCAGATGGGGCCTAACCAGTGTCATGTAAAGAGGGATTATTACCTCCCTCTTCCGACTTGTGATAACCCTATTAATACACCCCCAACATCCCTCCAGCCTTACCAACTGCTGTAGTGGTCTGCTTAGATGATTTCAGGCCACCTGTGATGACGATGTGCAAGTCTCCTTCTTCCCTTGTGATGGCCAGCAACTCCCCATCCAACCTATAAGTGGCTTCAGGTTATCTCTTCCCTATGTGTATGATCTTGCACTTCTTTGCTTTAAACCCTAGTTGCCAGTCTTCCGACCATTTTGCCAGTTTATCCAGATCTCTTCTCATTCTGCTACCCCATCTGGATCATCTACTCTGTTGCAGATCTTGGTGTCATCTGTAAACAGACAAATCTTACCCTCCAGTACATCTGCAGTGTCACTGATGAAGATATTGAAGAGGACTGGCCCTGGAACTGAGCCCTGAGGTACTCCACTTGTGACTTGCATCTCTTCTGATTGTATACCATTTACCACCACTGTCTGTTTTCTGTCCGCCAACCAGTTTGCCACCCAGTTGACCAACTTCTGACCCACCCCGAGCCTACCCAGCTTATTAATCAATCTTCTATGTGGAACAGTATCGAAAGTCTTGCTGAAGTCAAGGTAGGCGACATCAACTGCACCCCCTTGGTCCACCACTCTGGTTACTCAGTCAAAGAAATCAATGATATTAGTTTGACAGGACCTGGTGCTGAGCTGTGGGCCCTACCCTACCTTCACCTCAGTAAATACTGAGCAGAAGTATCTATTTAGGATAGATGCTTTTCCTTGGTCCTCCAACAACACACTCCCTCTTATCCCTACTGACCTTAGCAATACCCACTCTGGACTTTCTCCTTTCACTAATGCACCTGTAGAAAGCCTTGCCTCTTCTTTTACTGTTTGTGCTAGTGTTTCCTCAGTTTTGGCTTTTGCCTGCCTTACTGCCTTCCTACTTCCCTAAGGAAGTTTGGCATACCTCCTTATCTTTATCCGCTGCATTCCTATATTTCCTGAAGGACAACCTTTTGGCTTTAACATTTTCTGCTACTGTTTTGAGAACCAAAGTGGTTTCCTCCTTCTTTTGCTCTTGCGTTTCTCTAACACAGTGAGATGTTGCTTCAAGTATTGCATCATAATGTTTGCCCACTTTGCCTGTACTCCCTCACCTGTATTTCTTTTGCCAGGGCTAGCTTAAGTCTGGTCCTCCTCCACATTCACCTCCTCTGCCTTGATTCTCACTATTCCTGCCTTATTTTTCTTCTTTCACTGATGTATCTGCAAAATGCCCCCCCACTGACTTTACTGTGTTCTCTTCTGTGAGAGCCTTTACCTCCCTGATACCATTTGCTACTTCTTTCTTTTGCTCCTATTCACCTCCATGTCCTGTTCCCCTGTGTTGATTTGTACTGTTTGGTTGGTTGGTTAAAGTTGTATTCATATATTCACATAAACATATGAACTAGGATATACTCAATTGAACCGATGCTCATTTACAATGAGGTCCTATACAAAAATAAATGCAAATACAATTTCCATACCACAAAAGACATATCATAACAAATTCTAAACACACATTTAACAAATAAATTATTAATAAAGATGTAATGAGATATACAAAATCTGAACAACACTAGGAGTAACAATCCTAACCTTTATAACCTGCAGTCCAAACCATTCCCAAATATTCTGCCAGGATAATTTACCCTGCAGTTCTTAATATCTGATGGAATTTTATTCCAGGCCATATAGCCTCTATAAATAAACAGAATAACTACCAAGTTCTAACTGGAATCGGGCACAGTAAACTCTCGAGCCTATGGAGTTCTCAACTAGCCTAATTTAGTTTGTCTTGTAATCCCTGCATTAATGTATGGAGGCAGTTTACCCATCCAGCAACCATACATGAAAGCAAGCAAATGCTCATGTCTATACTCAGAAGGGCTCATCAATGAAGTTTATTAAACAAAAAGTGCTTGTGAATAGTCCTATCCACTTCCAAAATAAATCTAGCTAATATACCATAGTAAGCGTCTATTTTGTCCAAGTCAGCCTTAGCACTTGCATAGATAAAAATGACATAGTGTAAAGATGGCAAAACCATTGAACATACAATGTTAATACCCTTAAGATGTCTGAATGTTTCAATCATATCAACTCTCTCCTCCTTTGCTCTAGGGTATACATGCTGAGCTCCGTTAATCTGTCCTCGTATGTTTTCTGATGCAGTCCCTGCACCATTTTGGTTGCCCTTCTTTGGACTGCCTCCTTTTGGATAATGTCCTTGTGCAGGTGTGGACTCCAGTACTGCATGCAGTACTCCAGATGGGGCCTAACCAGTGTCATGTAAAGAGGGATTATTACCTCCCTCTTCCGACTTGTGATAACCCTACTAATACACCCCAACATCCCTCCAGCCTTACCTACTGCTTTAGTGGTCTGCTTAGATGATTTCAGGCCATCTGTGATGACGATGCCCAAGTCTCCTTCTTCCCTTGTGATTGCCAGCAACTCCCCACCCAACCTATAAGTGGCTTCAGGGTTTCTCTTCCCTATGTGCATAATCTTGCACTTCTTTGCTTTAAACCCTAGTTGCCAGTCTTCCGACCATTTTGCCAGTTTATCCAGATCTCTTCTCATTCTGCTACCCCATCTGGATCATCTACTCTGTTGCAGATCTTGGTGTCATCTGTAAACAGACAAATCTTACCCTCCAGTACATCTGCAGTGTCACTGATGAAGGTATTGAAAAGGACTGGCCCCAGAACTGAGCCCTGAGGTACCCCACTTGTGACTTACATCTCTTCTGATTGTATACCATTTACCACCACTGTCTGTTTTCTGTCCGCCAACCAGTTTGCCACCCAGTTGACCAACTTCTGACCCACCCCGAGCCTACCCAGCTTGTTACTCAATCTTCTATGTGGAACAGTATCGAAAGCCTTGCTGAAGTCAAGGTAGGCGTCATCAACTGCACCCCCTTGGTCCACCACTCTGGTTACTCAGTCAAAGAAATCAATGATATTAGTTTGACAGGACCTGGTGCTGAGCTGTGGGCCCTATCCTACCTTCTCCTCAGTAAATACTGAGCAGAAGCATCTATTTAGGATAGATGCTTTTCCTTGGTCCTCCTCCACACACTCCCTCTTATCCCCTGTGACCTTAGCAATACCCACTCTGTACTTTCTCCTTTCACTAATGCATTTGTAGAAAGCCTTGTCCCCTCCTTTTTCTGTTTGTGCTAGTGTTTCCTCAGTTTTGGCTTTTGCCTGCCTTACTGCCTTCCCTACTTCCCTAAGGGAAGTTTGGCATGCCTCCTTATCTTTATCCCGCTGCATTCCCTTATATTTCCTGAAGGACAACCTTTTGGCTTTAACATTTTCTGCTACTGTTTTTGAGAACCAAAGTGGTTTCCTCCTT
This sequence comes from Neoceratodus forsteri, assembly GCA_016271365.2. Lineage (NCBI taxonomy): Eukaryota > Metazoa > Chordata > Ceratodontiformes > Ceratodontidae > Neoceratodus > Neoceratodus forsteri. The sequence goes on along the minus strand of CM057458.1, from coordinate 864,867,816 downwards.
CTTTTGCTCTTGTGTTTCTCTAACACAATGAGATGTTGCTTCAAGTATTGCATCCTTAATGTTTGCCCACTTTGCCTGTACTACATCACTTGTATTTCTTTTTGCCAGGGCTAGCTTAAGTCTGGTCCTCCTCCACACATTCACCTCCTCTGCCTTGATTCTCACTATTCCTGCCTTATTTTTCTTCTTTCACTGATGTATCTGCAAAATACCCCCCCACTGACTTTACTGTGTTCTCTTCTGTGAGAGCCTTTACCTCCCTGATACCATTTGCTACTTCTTTTCTTTTGCTCCTATTCACCTCCATGTCCTGTTCCCCCTGTGTTGATTTGTACTGTTTGGTTGGTTGGTTAAAAGTTGTATTCATATATTCACATAAACATATGAACTAGGATATACTCAATTGAACCGATGCTCATTTACAATGAGGTCCTATACAAAAAATAAATGCAAATACAATTTCCATACCACAAAAAGACATATCATAACAAATTCTAAACACACATTTAACAAATAAATTATTAATAAAGATGTAATGAGATATACAAAATCTGAACAACACTAGGAGTAACAATCCCTAACCTTTATAACCTGCAGTCCAAACCATTCCCAAATATTCTGCCAGGATAATTTACCCTGCAGTTCTTAATATCTGATGGAATTTTATTCCAGGCCATATAGCCTCTATAAATAAAACAGAATGTCTACCAAGTTCTAACTGGAATCGGGCACAGTAAATCTCGAGCCTATGGAGTTCTCAACTAGCCTAATTTAGTTTGTCTTGTAATCCCTGCATTAATGTATGGAGGCAGTTTACCCATCCAGCAACCATACATGAAAGCAAGCAAATGCTCATGTCTATACTCAGAAGGGCTCATCCAATGAAGTTTATTAAACAAAAAGTGCTTATGAATAGTCCTTTCCACTTCCAAAATAAATCTAGCTAATATACCATAGTAAACGTCTATTTTGTCCAAGTCAGCCTTCGTAGCACTTGCATAGATAAAAATCAACATAGTGTAAAGATGGCAAAACCATTGAACATACAATGTTAATACCCTTAAGATGTCTGAATGTTTCAAACATATCAACTCTCTCCCTCCTTTGCTCTAGGGTATACATGCTGAGCTCCGTTAATCTGTCCTCGTATGTTTTCTGATGCAGTCCCTGCACCATTTTGGTTGCCCTTCTTTGGACTGCCTCCTTTTGGATAATGTCCTTGTGCAGGTGTGGACTCCAGTACTGCATGCAGTACTCCAGATGGGGCCTAACCAGTGTCATGTAAAGAGGGATTATTACCTCCCTCTTCCGACTTGTGATAACCCTACTAATACACCCCAACATCCCTCCAGCCTTACCTACTGCTTTAGTGGTCTGCTTAGATGATTTCAGGCCATCTGTGATGACGATGCCCAAGTCTCCTTCTTCCCTTGTGATTGCCAGCAACTCCCACCCAACCTATAAGTGGCTTCAGGGTTTCTCTTCCCTATGTGCATGATCTTGCACTTCTTTGCTTTAAACCCTAGTTGCCAGTCTTCCGACCATTTTGCCAGTTTATCCAGATCTCTTCTCATTCTGCTACCCCATCTGGATCATCTACTCTGTTGCAGATCTTGGTGTCATCTGTAAACAGACAAATCTTACCCTCCAGTACATCTGCAGTGTCACTGATGAAGATATTGAAGAGGACTGGCCCCGGAACTGAGCCCTGAGGTACCCCACTTGTGACTTGCATCTCTTCTGATTGTATACCATTTACCACCACTGTCTGTTTTCTGTCCGCCAACCAGTTTGCCACCCAGTTGACCAACTTCTGACCCACCCAAGCCTACCCAGCTTATTAATCAATCTTCTATGTGGAACAGTATCAAAGCCTTGCTGAAGTCAAGGTAGGCGACATCAACTGCACCCCCTTGGTCCACCACTCTGGTTACTCAGTCAAAGAAATCAATGATATTAGTTTGACGGACCTGGTGCTGAGCTGTGGCCCTTCCCTACCTTCACCTCAGTAAATACTGAGCAGAAGTATCTATTTAGGATAGATGCTTTTCCTTGGTCCTCCCCCACACACTCCCTCTTATCCCCTCTGACCTTAACAATACCCTCTCTGGACTTTCTCCATTCTCTAATGCATCTGTAGAAAGCCTTGTCCCCTTCTTTTTCTGTTTGTGCTAGTGTTTCCTCAGTTTTGGCTTTTGCCTGCCTTACTGCCTTCCCTACTTCCCTAAGGGAAGTTTGGCATGCTTCCTTATCTTTATCCCGCTGCATTCCCTCATATTTCCTGAAGGACAAACTTTTGGCTTTAACATTTTCTGCTACTGTTTTGAGAACCAAAGTGGTTTCCTCCTTCTTTTGCTCTTCGTTTCTCTAACACAGTGAGATGTTGCTTCAAGTATTGCATCCTTAATGTTTGCCCACTTTGCCTGTACTCCCTCACCTGTATTTCTTTTGCCAGGGCTAGCTTAAGTCTGGTCCTCCTCCACATTCACCTCCTCTGCCTTGATTCTCACTATTCCTGCCTTATTTTTCTTCTTTCACTGATGTATCTGCAAAATGCCCCCCCACTGACTTTACTGTGTTCTCTTCTGTGAGAGCCTTTACCTCCCTGATACCATTTGCTACTTCTTTCTTTTGCTCCTATTCACCTCCATGTCCTGTTCCCCTGTGTTGATTTGTACTGTTTGGTTGGTTGGTTAAAAGTTGTATTCATATATTCACATAAAGCATATGAACTAGGATATACTCAATTGAACCGATGCTCATTTACAATGAGGTCTATAAAAAAAATAAATGCAAATACAATTTCCATACCACAAAAAGACATATCATAACAAATTCTAAACACAATTTAACAAATAAATTATTAATAAAGATGTAATGAGATATACAAAATCTGAACAACACTAGGAGTAACAATCCCTAACCTTTATAACCTGCAGTCCAAACCATTCCCAAATATTCTGCCAGGATAATTTACCCTGCAGTTCTTAATATCTGATGGAATTTTATTCCAGGCCATATAGCCTCTATAAATAAACAGAATGTCTACCAAGTTCTAACTGGAATCGGGCACAGTAAACTCTCGAGCCTATGGAGTTCTCAACTAGCCTAATTTAGTTTGTCTTGTAATCCCTGCATTAATGTATGAGGCAGTTTACCATCCAGCAACCATACATGAAAGCAAGCAAATGCTCATGTCTATACTCAGAAGGGCTCATCCAATGAAGTTTATTAAACAAAAGTGCTTGTGAATAGTCCTATCCACTTCCAAAATAAATCTAGCTAATATACCATAGCAAACGTCTATTTTGTCCAAGTCAGCCTCGTAGCACTTTTATAGATAAAAATTGCCATAGTGTAAAGATGGCAAAACCATTGAACATTCAATGTTAATTCCCTTAAGATGTTTGAATGTTTCAATCATATCAACTCTCTCCCTCCTTTGCTCTAGGGTATACATACTGAGCTCCGTTAATCTGTCCTCGTATGTTTTCTGATGCAGTCCCTGCACCATTTTGGTTGCCCTTCTTTGGACTGCCTCCGTTTTGATAATGTCCTTGTGCAGGTGTGGACTCCAGTACTGCATGCAGTACTCCAGATGGGGCCTAACCAGTGTCATGTAAAGAGGGATTATTACCTCCCTCTTCCGACTTGTGATAACCCTACTAATACACCCCAACATCCCTCCAGCCTTACCTACTGCTTTAGTGGTCTGCTTAGATGATTTCAGGCCATCTGTGATGACGATGTGCAAGTCTCCTTCTTCCCTTGTGATTGCCAGCAACTCCCATCCAACCTATAAGTGGCTTCAGGTTTTCTCTTCCCTATGTGCATGATCTTGCACTTCTTTGCTTTAAACCCTAGTTGCCAGTCTTCCAACCATTTTGCCAGTTTATCCAGATCTCTTCTCATTCTGCTACCCCATCTGGATCATCTACTCTGTTGCAGATCTTGGTGTCATCTGTAAACAGACAAATCTTACCCTCCAGTACATCTGCAGTGTCACTGATGAAGATATTGAAGAGGACTGGCCCAGAACTGAGCCCTGAGGTACCCCACTTGTGACTTGCATCTCTTCTGATTGTATACCATTTACCACCACTGTCTGTTTTCTGTCCGCCAACCAGTTTGCCACCCAGTTGACCAACTTCTGACCCACCCGAGCCTACCCAGCTTATTAATCAATCTTCTATGGAACAGTATCGAAAGTCTTGCTGAAGTCAAGGTGGCGACATCAACTGCACCCCCTTGGTCCACCACTCTGGTTACTCAGTCAAAGAAATCAATGATATTAGTTTGACAGGACCTGGTGCTGAGCTGTGGGCCCTACCCTACCTTCACCTCAGTAAATACTGAGCAGAAGTATCTATTTAGGATAGATGCTTTTCCTTGGTCCTCCTCCACACACTCCCTCTTATCCCTCTGACCTTAGCAATACCCACTCTGGACTTTCTCCTTTCACTAATGCATCTATAGAAAGCCTTGCCTCTTCTTTTACTGTTTGTGCTAGTGTTTCCTCAGTTTTGGCTTTTGCCTGCCTTACTGCCTTCCCTACTTCCCTAAGGGAAGTTTGGCATGCCTCCTTATCTTTATCCGCTGCATTCCTTATATTTCCTGAAGGACAACCTTTTGGCTTTAACATTTTCTGCTACTGTTTTGAGAACAAAGTGGTTTCCTCCTTCTTTTGCTCTTGCATTTCTCTAACACAGTGAGATGTTGCTTCAAGTATTGCATCCTAATGTTTGCCCACTTTGCCTGTACTCCTCACCTGTATTTCTTTTGCCAGGGCTAGCTTAAGTCTGGTCCTCCTCCACACCTTCACCTCCTCTGCCTTGATTCTCACTATTCCTGCCTTATTTTTTCTTCTTTCACTGATGTATCTGCAAAATGCCCCCCACTGACTTTACTGTGTTCTCTTCTGTGAGAGCCTTTACCTCCCTGATACCATTTGCTACTTCTTTTCTTTTGCTCCTATTCACCTCCATGTCCTGTTCCCCCTGTGTTGATTTGTACTGTTTGGTTGGTTGGTTAAAAGTTGTATTCATATATTCACATAAACATATGAACTAGGATATACTCAATTGAACCGATGCTCATTTACAATGAGGTCCTATACAAAAAAATAAATGCAAATACAATTTCCATACCACAAAAAGACATATCATAACAAATTCTAAACACACATTTAACAAATAAATTATTAATAAAGATGTAATGAGATATACAAAATCTGAACAACACTAGGAGTAACAATCCCTAACCTTTATAACCTGCAGTCCAAACCATTCCCAAATATTCTGCCAGGATAATTTACCCCTGCAGTTCTTAATATCTGATGGAATTTTATTCCAGGCCATATGGCCTCTATAAAAAAACAGAATGTCTACCAAGTTCTAACTGGAATCGGGCACAGTAAACTCTCGAGCCTATGGAGTTCTCAACTAGCCTAATTTAGTTTGTCTTGTAATCCCTGCATTAATATATGGAGGCAGTTTACCCATCCAGCAACCATACATGAAAGCAAGCAAATGCTCATGTCTATACTCAGAAGGCTCATCCAATGAAGTTTATTAAACAAAAGTGCTTGTGAATAGTCCTATCCACTTCCAAATAAATCTAGCTAATATACCATAGCAACGTCTATTTTGTCCAAGTCAGCCTTCGTAGCACTTGCATAGATAAAAATTGCCATAGTGTAAAGATGGCAAAACCATTGAACATACAATGTTAATACCCTTAAGATGTTTGAATGTTTCAATCATATCAACTCTCTCCCTCCTTTGCTCTAGGGTATACATACTGAGCTCCGTTAATCTGTCCTCGTATGTTTTCTGATGCAGTCCCTGCACCATTTTGGTTGCCCTTCTTTGGACTGCCTCCGTTTTGATAATGTCCTTGTGCAGGTGTGGACTCCAGTACTGCATGCAGTACTCCAGATGGGGCCTAACCAGTGTCATGTAAAGAGGGATTATTACCTCCCTCTTCCGACTTGTGATAACCCTACTAATACACCCCAACATCCCTCCAGCCTTACCTACTGCTTTAGTGGTCTGCTTAGATGATTTCAGGCCATCTGTGATGACGATGCCCAAGTCTCCGTCTTCCCTTGTGATTGCCAGCAACTCCCCACCCAACCTATAAGTGGCTTCAGGGTTTCTCTTCCCTATGTGCATGATCTTGCACTTCTTTGCTTTAAACCCTAGTTGCCAGTCTTCCGACCATTTTGCCAGTTTATCCAGATCTCTTCTCATTCTGCTACCCCATCTGGATCATCTACTCTGTTGCAGATCTTGGTGTCATCTGTAAACAGACAAATCTTACCCTCCAGTACATCTGCAGTGTCACTGATGAAGATATTGAAAAGGACTGGCCCCGGAACTGAGCCCTGAGGTACCCCACTTGTGACTTGCATCTCTTCTGATTGTATACCATTTACCACCACTGTCTGTTTTCTGTCCGCCAACCAGTTTGCCACCCAGTTGACCAACTTCTGACCCACCCGAGCCTACCCAGCTTATTAATCAATCTTCTATGTGGAACAGTATCAGAATCTTGCTGAAGTCAAGGTAGGCGACATCAACTGCACCCCTTGGTCCACCACTCTGGTTACTCAGTCAACGAAATCAATGATATTAGTTTGACAGGACCTGGTGCTGAGCTGTTGGCCCTACCCTACCTTCTCCTTAGTAAATACTGAGCAGAAGCATATATTTAGGATAGATGCTTTTCCTTGGTCCTCCTCCACACACTCCCTCTTAGCCCCTCTAACCTTAGCAATACCCACTCTTTACTTTCTCCTTTCACTAATGCATCTATAGAAAGCCTTGTCCCCTTCTTTTACTGTTTGTGCTAGTGTTTCCTTAGTTTTGGCTTTTGCCTGCCTTACTGCCTTCCCTACTTCACTAAGGGAAGTTTGGCATGCCTCCTTATCTTTATCCCGCTGCATTCCCTTAGATTTCCTGAAGGGCAACCTTTTGGCTTTAACATTTTCTGCTACTGTTTTTGAGAACCAAAGTGGTTTCCTCCTTCTTTTGCTCTTGCGTTTCTCTAACACAGTGAGATGTTGCTTCAAGTATTGCATCCTAATGTTTGCCCACTTTGCCTTGCTCTCTCACCTGTATTTCTTTTGCCAGGGCTAGCTTAAGTCTGGTCCTCCTCCACATTCACCTCCTCTGCCTTGATTCTCACTATTCCTGCCTTATTTTTCTTCTTTCACTGATGTATCTGCAAAATGCCCCCCCCACTGACTTTACTGTGTTCTCTTCTGTGAGAGCTTTACCTCCCTGATACCATTTGCTACTTCTTTTCTTTTGCTCCTATTCACCTCCATGTCCTGTTCCCCCTGTGTTGATTTGTACTGTTTGGTTGGTTGGTTAAAAGTTGTATTCATATATTCACATAAACATATGAACTAGGATATACTCAATTGAACCGATGCTCATTTTACAATGAGGTCCTATACAAAAAATAAATGCAAATACAATTTCCATACCACAAAAGACATATCATAACAAATTCTAAACACACATTTAACAAATAAATTATTAATAAAGATGTAATGAGATATACAAAATCTGAACAACACTAGGAGTAACAATCCCTAACCTTTATAACCTGCAGTCCAAACCATTTCCAAATATTCTGCCAGGATAATTTACCTGCAGTTCTTAATATCTGATGGAATTTTATTCCAGGCCATATAGCCTCTATAAAAAACAGAATGTCTACCAAGTTCTAACTGGAATCGGGGCACAGTAAACTCTCGAGCCTATGGAGTTCTCAACTAGCCTAATTTAGTTTGTCTTGTAATCCCTGCATTAATGTATGGAGGCAGTTTACCATCCAGCAACCATACATGAAAGCAAGCAAATGCTCATGTCTATACTCAGAAGGGCTCATCAATGAAGTTTATTAAACAAAAAGTGCTTATGAATAGTCCTATCCACTTCCAAAATAAATCTAGCTAATATACCATAGCAAACGTCTATTTTGTCCAAGTCAGCCTTCGTAGCACTTGCATAGATAAAAATCGCCATAGTGTAAAGATGGCAAAACCATTGAACTTGCAACTTTTTCCCTAGTTTCAATGCACATACAATACCTAATATGATAAAGAGCACCTCATTTTTTCCCAACATTGGTCACCACACTATTAATGTGTGTTGCCCAGTTTAATGCCTCATCAAGACACATACCCAGATAATTATAAGTTTGGGCCTGAAGAATCAGGGCTCCCTCCAGGGTCAAAATATTTAAGGTCAGATCTACCTGTACTACAGTAGAACGTGACAATGAAATTGACTGAGTTTTTTTGATATTCAAAGTCAGATCGCTCTCCTTCAAAAAATCCTGCAATTCTATAAATGCGTTCTGCAACTTTATTTGAACTCCTTTTGTTAAGTGATCCGATGTATATATTATCGTGTCATTAGCATACTGATGATAAAAAATGGATGGATCTGAAAAACTTAACTCATTCACATATATATTAAATAATATTGGGCCTAAGATTGAGCCCTGGATGACCCCCGAAATAATTGCTACACTATTCAATGTCCAATCACCCAATGTAGGTAACTGAGTTCTTTCAGATTAATAGGAATATAACCATTGTAATCTAGGACCCACAAACCCCCATAGAGGCTGCTCTGAATAGGAGGACCCCATGATTCAATGAATCGAAGGCCTTAGACAAGTCAACAAAGATCGCTCTGACTGGGGTCCTCCCATCCAGAGCAGTCGTTATGTCCCCCATAACCCTAACCAATGCCATCATGGTACTAAGAGACCTCCTAAATCCTAACTGCAAACCATTCAGGGGGCCCTCCACTTCCAAATATCCTGAAATTTGGGCTGCAACAATTTTTTCAAAAATTATTGAAACCTGGGGTAACAAAGAAATTGGACGGTAGTTACTAAAATCAGATTTATCCCCTCCTTTAAAAATTGGAACAACTTTTGATAATTTCCAAGATTTAGGAAATTCCCCTGACTTGATGGACCAATTAAATAGATAAGCCATTGGGGGAGCAATCTCTAAGGAAGCAAATTTTAACAGATTAGAAGGGATACCGTCTAGTCCTATGACCTTAGACATATTTAGTTTCAATAATTCCACCAAGACTTTATGTACTGAAATTTCTTTAAAATTAAACCTTGCGCCAGTATCTTTCTTCATCTGTAATAAATCTAAGTCTGTCCCCTGTGTGGCCATTGAGCCTATTTCACTAAAATATTCATTAAACTTATCCACCACATTTTGAGACAATTGAATTGATTAACCCTCAATTGTAAATACATTATGGGCCTTTGTATCTTGTCCTTTCATAAGGTAGTTAACAGTGTTCCAGAAATCTTTGGATTTGCAGGCTATTCTTTTGCCCTGACCATCTCTGGTACTTTTCATGAGAACAAAAGTCATCTCCTCCTCTTATTCTTCGATACCTGTCAAATACATAGGCTCACAGCTTCTTCTAATACCTCCTTAATTTTCTCCCCATTCTAAATCCTTGCCAGAGCACTGCTAACTCCCTCATTCATTTTCCTAAAGTCCACCCTCCTGAAATCTAGGACCTTTGTTTTGGTGTGGAATGATTGTTGGCCAATACTTAACTCAAAGTGTATTGTTTTGTGATCGGTCTCAACAAGGGGTTCCCCCACTGTGATTCTGGTCACACTGTCTCTGTTTGACATTACCAGGTCCAGTGTGGCTCCCTCCCATGTAGGTTTATCTATGAGCTGTCTCAGCAATACCCCATTCAGCTCATCCAGCTCATCCAGGACCTCCCTATCCTATTAGATGATGCCACTGGGATGCTCCAGTCCACATCAAGCATTTTGCAATCCCCCATTGGTATCACCTTCCCCCCTGTTGGACATCTCCCTGATGGCTTTCCCCATTTCCTCATCCACTTCCTCCCCTTGCATGGCGGGGTATGTATATAACCTCTGCCCTTATTATGGTCCCTCCATTTGCCTCCAGTGCTACCCATAACATTTCCTCCTCCCCACTGTCTCTTGGTTTTTCTGTTGCTTTAATAATGTCCTTTACATACAGTGCAGCCCCCCTCCCTTTTTCCAACTCTATCTCTCCTGAATAGTACATACCCTTGTATTGCAACTTCCCAGTCAGTGCTTTCATTGACTCTGTTATTGCCACTATATCTATCTTCTCCTCAACTATGACAGCCTCAAGTTCTGCTACCTTATTCCTCAAGCTTCTGGCATTTGTGGACATCACTTTCCAGATGTTTCTTCCTGTTGTCCTGTTCCTGTGTTTCCTGATGTCTGTATATCCCACTCTGTGGATGCTACTAGTTTCCCTTCTGCCATCCCTTTTCTGTTTCAATAGCATGTGGGTCTTTTTCCATTTTTCTCCTTCCTGCTCCTTTTTATCCCTGCTTGCCTTTGGGAGTGGACAGCTATTTTCCCTGTCTATCAGCCTGCCCATCCCACCCCCTTGGCTAGTTTAAATGCTCCCCAGTGTAGCATTTAAACTTTTCATTGAGGATCTGAGTACCTCTCTAGGATGAATGCAGTCTGTCAACCTTGAAAAGTCCCCTATACCTCCAGGTGGGCCCCCAGTCCCCAATGAATCCAAATCCTTCCTCTACACACCTGTTCTTCAACCATGTATTAAAGTTCCTGGTGGGTACACTCCTGCGCTCACCCATGCCCTTAACAGGTAGCACTTCTGAGAAGGTGACAGATGTAGCCATCTGCTTCAGACCCTTCCCCAGCCTCCTGAAGTCTTCCTGTACCATCTTTTGTTTTTCCTCATACAGATCATTAGTTTCTAAGTGGATAATGACATCCAGCTCTTCCACCCTTCCTGTCCTCCTGACGATCCCAGGGATCCTCCTCTCATTTCTCCTTGCAGTTGCACCTGGTAGTCCCATGACTTCCCTGACTTCACCCCCCCATTCCTAGCTGCATTCCTTTCACTATTGAGTCCCACAGCGGGATTTTCTTCCTCCTCCTCCTCCTCCTCAGTGGTCCTCAGCTTCCCCCACTGAAGTCACCACCTTGTTTGACCTCCACATCCCTCCTTTCCACTGCCTCAGGTGCCACAGATTGGCAGTCGCTCTCCACCAGTGGGGCATAGGTGTTATGTAGTAGGGTAGGTGTTGGGATGTGCCTTGTATTAACCTCCCTCACCCTCCCCAAGCCCACATCATCCATGTGGCACATTTTCTTGGCATCCTCTGGGGTAACACATTTGGACTAGGTGGCCCCTAGATGAGGTTGAAGCCTGCCTCTGGGACTTGTTGGTCCATCTTTTCATTGCTGTTTGTGCTGTCTTTGTGCTCTGAACAGAACAGGTCATTGAAGATCTTGCTGGAATATCGTGGACTGTTGGAGGTCACCGGGAGTTATGCTGTGTGTCTTGGCTGGTAGGAACCTGTGAGGTAAGAGTTGGGTTTCCACTCCTAGAGGATCCTGTTTTGCAGCTGGATTTAAGACTGGGGCATAGCATTGGGTTTGAATTGGCAGCAGTGTTTAGTCTTCGAAAAATGTTGCTGCGGATTATTTTCCCAGTCCAGACTGTGGATTTTCCAAATTTCATCTTGCTTTGAAGATTGTCAAGCACCAGTGAGAGTGGTGCCTGTCCTCTCCATACCCTCAGCTCAGTGAGTTTTGCTCCGCTATTGCATTTTCTAACTGTGGCTGGACAAGGTGCAGGTCCCTGGCATGAGTGAGAGTCTTACCAGATCTGCAGCCTAGATTGTGGTTTCTGGGCTATACTACTCCCATTTCAGCCCCTGCTAACTGAACTGCTGTCAGCCAGGGAATTCTTCCCTCTGGGAGTGAGGAAAACTGTTTTACTCCCAGTATAGAGTTTGACTTAGCTGTCCCCTGCATGAGGAGTTATACTGTTAAGAAAACAATGCTGACTTCATGAACATTTTGTTTCTGTGAACTTTGGACACTGCTCTCAAGGGAGCTACTTTCAAAACTCAGCACTCTGTTTTCATAGGTGTATACAAGCTCATTTAGACTTGCATCCTTTATGCGTGCCAGTTAACTCTATATGGGTATATTCTTATTTTTATAGAATCTGTCAAATGTCCTTTAGAATACATCTCTTGTTTCACTGTCCACCACTTCTAAAGGCAGTCCATTCCACAATGTCACTACTCTTTGGCTGAACCAGTTTTTCCTAGTCAGTGGCTTCCATTTTCCTACTGCAAGTTGTAAAGGGTGTCCTCTAGAATTATACTTATAATCTTTGAGTGTCAAACCCAGCTCCTACCACAGCGATTTGTCAGTTAGGGCTCTGTACAGCAAGCACATGTCACCTCTAAATTTTCTATACTGCAGGGCATATTGATCACATTTATTTAATCTCTCTCTATATAAGTGACCCTTTTAGTTCATTTACCTCTCTTGTAACTCTTTTTTGTATCCCTTCAGTTCTGTGGATGTCACCTTTTTTATAAGGTGCCCAAACCTGTGCGCAGTACTCCAACTGTGGCCTCACCAGGGAGCCATACAGTGGCATAATAACTTCACTTCTTCTGCTCCCTGTGTGCCTCAGAGTGCAATTTAGAGTTTGGTTTGCCCTTTTGACTATCTTATCATAGTGAGCTCTAAATTGCAAATCAGAGCTAATAGTGATTCCTAAGTCTCTTTCTTCAAATGTCACAGATAGAATGTGAATCCTCATTTTATAGTTGAATTTGTTATTCTTTTTACCCACAAGCATGACAGTGCATTTCGCCAAATTCAGTTCAAATTTTTTACTCATTGCCCAACTACGAATATGATCAAGGGCCTCTTGTAATATTGTCCTACGTTTTGTATCATTTGTGATAACCCTGTTCCTGCAGTCATCTGCAAATTTTGTAATCCATAAGTTTTGATGTTCAACATTTAGTGAGGTTACGTAGATGTTAAAAAGACAAGGTCCCAACACAGAACCCTGGGGCACCCCACTAGTCACCTTCACCTAATCTGAAAGAACCCCGTTCACTGTACCCTCTGCCTTCTCTGCACCAGCCATGCCTCAATACAGTTTATTTATTTTATTTTATTGAAATGTTTCACCAGTAAAGCACGCTGAGCAACAAGTTGTTCGTCTCCCAGTGTGACCTGGGGGGGGGTAGAGAACAATGGGATAGAATACAGAGAAATATTACAATGTTGGAATTCAATTTATTTACTTGCATACAATGAGAGCAGGAGGGATTGGAAGCACCAAGTTTTCTCATCAGTGAGAATGTCGACCTCCCCCACAACGATGGCACAATACCAACACAGGTATTGTACCACCTCTTAAATGGGTGTTTTCTGTGAGGGGCTGCACCCACCACACCCCCCATATGGTGTGCTCTGTCCCCCGCACCCCACAGACTCTAGGATTTCAACTCCAGGTCAGAGTTGGTCCAGGAAGGGGGCAGAACACTGGGGAAGGTGAAACACAGAAAAAGGACCATTAATATGAATGTTGCCATAATGGTCTTTTCCCCTGTTTCGCTGTTGGGGTGTTGACAAAAAGTGGTGCACCAGGAGGGATTACAAGTGGATCACATTGGCTAACAATGCAACAGTTAACTATAGTAGATATGAAGACACATATAGCAATTTGCAACAGTTAGTGACAGTTGGTAACCCTGAAACACATATAATAACTTGGCAACAGTATGTAGCACTGGATGGTAAGGTGACACAGTAGTAATTGGTAGCCATTAGTGTAACATATATATTCAAGATTTACAGTGATTGGAGTAAAGAGAGGAAGAAAGGAAGGAGGGAACAAAAAATTGTGAAGGGTAGAATGGAAGAAGGGAAAGGAAATTTACAGAGAGATGAAGGCAGAACACAATTTTCGAGGCAAACAGATGACAGGGTGGACTAAAGTGCATATAAGAGGGGTATGGGGTAGGTTATAAGTGCCTAATTGAGTGTAGGGCTAGGCCAGTGTTGGGCTATGTTAACTGGAAGGGGGTAGGAGGAGAGGAGAGGTAGAGTGTAGCAGGGTGATGAGAGAGGTATTGTAGGTGGGGGGTATCCAAGAGGGGAAAGTGGGGGCGTTAAAATTCAGCAGTGTCCTGATATCCCTATCTGAGCAGGGCAGTGGGCTGCCCTACTGGTAGGACACAGGTTATAGGCAATGAGAGTTATTTATACATAGTGATGCGAGAGAAGGGGGTGTTTGGGGAGGAATGTTGTTGGAAGGGGGTAACAGAGGTGAACTACAGTAGGGGGGTAGTATCCCACCAATGTGCTGGGTGACCCTGCCTGCAAAAGGCAGTGATCTAGCAGTGACTGAACAGATGCAGGAAAAGGAGAAAAAGGGGAAAGGGGTAAAGTTGTTGCCTAATGTGTGCTATGGATCCTGCCTGCACAAGGCAGTGATCGAGTTCACAGAAGGGAGACAGATTAAGAGTTGAGAAAGAAGGGCAAGGAGCACTTTAGGAGGAGGGAGAATAGGAGACTAGAAGGACCATGATCAGAGGGAATCAGGAGTGGTGGGTAGTAGGCATATGGTAATATGGGCTTAGGGGAGATAGTGGGGGGATTAGGGAGGGTTGTGGCATACACAGGAAGGGGCAAGGACATTCTTGAGGGCAGAGTTAATGGAGAAGCGAGAGAATGAGTGGTGAATTTGAGGGGAAGTGAATTCCAGATTTTTGGGAGGCGATAAGAGTAACCTGATTAGCCAATAAGAGCGGAGCTGCATGGGACCACCAGGGTTAGTGAGTTGGTAGATCTTAGGGAGTGGGAAGGAGAAGGACTGTTGTAAAGGCAGGGGAGAGATAGGAAGGAAGTTCACCAAGCCAGTGCTTGGAGGTGAATTTTGGGTAGTGAGAGAGACATCGGGTTTGTCAGGGAAGGGAAGGATAGGGCATGGCAGAGATCACACTGATGAGTGTGGAGGGGGTCATCAAGGGCAAAATGGCAAAAGGAGTTGAAGAGGGTATATAGTCTGGCCAGGGAGGACTTAGGGGCAGTACCGTACACTACATCACAGTAGTCGGAGATAGGTGGGATCATCTTCTGGATAATCTCAGTTCCTCTAATTTTATTCTTATTTGCCCTTGATTTTTCACCACCCAGTTTAATATCAGTGGTGTTTTTATTAATGACTGAACAAAAAAAGTTCTTTTGAATGTCCACCATTTCTTTCCTGTTTGCTATATATTGCCCTCCTTGTCAATAAAAGGACCTATTGTATTTTGATCTTTTTTTGTTGTTTATATAAGAATAAAAGGTGTTATAGTTCTCTTTAACTTTTGATACTAATAGGAGTTCATACTCAGATTTTGCCTTTTTTGTTTCTTTTTTAACATTTCTGACCATCTCCCTATAAACCTTCTGTCCATCCTGATTATTTCTGCCATTAATTTTCTTATAATGTATGGTAAGTGCCTATTAACCACCATAATCAGCAGTCACACAGCTTTGTTATGCACTGTTTCAAATTTTAAAAGTTGTTAACCTCACTTCGGAACTTCCGAACAGTGGCATAAGAAAAAAGAATGAGCCAGAGTTCCATAATTCTCACAAATAGAATGAAAACAGTGTTTTTTTGACTATACACTATAAAGATTGATGGCTGAGGATGGGTGATAACCAGCTGAAATCACCTCTAAGTGGTTGCCGCTGGGGCTACAGTAAACCTCTCGAGCTGTGCTCTCGAGTTTTACCATGTTGCCCTAGCAACCAATTGAGGTGATTACAGTGTGGTTATCACCCGATCCCCAGCCATTATCCTCTATGTAATATTTATTTTTATTGTTTATTATCTTCTTTATTCTTGGGTTCAACCATCTGGGAGCCCTTTTATTCTTGCTATAGTTCATTCTACTGGGAATATGGTTCTGTATCTCTACCCCATTTTGTCTATCATAATCTCCCACATATTATATAGTGATTTATTTTCAAAATCCTTTGCCCAATCCCAGTTAGAAAAGTTGGTTCTAATTGAGTCAAAATCTGCCTTGTTGAAATTTAAAATGCTTGTTATGCCAATATTAGATATTTTTGTACCTCTTCTATTTTAAAGCAAACTGACTGATGGTCACTAGTACCTGATGGACTATCACTATCACATCCTTTACCATGTCCCCCATGTTAGTTAGTAGAATGTCCAATATATTACTTCCTCTAGTTTTATCATGTACTTTCTGTTCTACACCAATCTGGTCAAAAGCATCAAGAAAATATTTTCCATTTTTGAACTACCCTTAATATCCTGCCAGTTTATTCCAGGAAGAATAAAGTTCCTCATGAGTATTATTCTTTCTGCAGGGTCTATATTTTTATGTGATTTATTAAAAGAATGTCATTTTCAGTTGAGATTGAAGGAAGCCTATACAGTAGCTCTAGCATTATCTTGGATGTCGCATGAGGTATCAACATCAGTCATTTTAACTCTAGATCATCATAGTCTGCAAGAATTTCCTCATATCTTATGGATTTGTCAATGTATACTGCAATACCCCCTTCCCTTCTGTGTACTCTAGACTTAGAGAACAAATTATAAACTTTTATGTTCTTATCCCTCATATTGTACCTTTCCCACAATGTTTCAGTTATTAATGCAATTTGTATAGCCTAGGTATCAAATAGATGTTTAAATTTATCAACTTTATTATCAATACTCCTTGCATTGAGTAAAACACCATTCCATCCTTGCATATAAGTACTCAGTTACTTTTGTTTTTGATAACTCTGTTTTTACCATGCCCCCCTTCTGCCAGGTTAAATGAAAGGCAATGACATCATTTTTTTTACCCAGTATTCTGGCTCCTGCTGTGTTTAGATGAAGGCCATTCTGTTTGTGCATGGATGCATTCCTGAAGGTAGTAGAATTATCCATAAAGTCAATGTTGATCTGTTTACAGAAAGATTGTAACCTACTATCACCAAGTGTAAGGTGTTACATCTTGGGCGGGGAAACCCTAAACACAGGTACAACCCGGGAGGGGAGGCACTGGAGGCCTCAACAGGGGAAAAAACCTAGGGGTCATGGTGGATGCATGTATGAATAACTCTGAGCAGTGCAGGAGAGTGGCTAGCAAAGCAAACAGAATGTTGGGATGCATCATAAGGGGGATCACCTCTAGGAGCAGAGAAGTGATCCTGCCGCTGTACAATGGACTGCTTAGACCACACCTTGAGTACTGTGTACAGTACTGGAGACCACACTTGAAGAGGAACATACAGCTCCTGGAAAGGGTACAAAGGAGGGCAACTAAGATGATACGAGGACTAGGGGATTTGATGTATGAGGACAGACCTGAGGAGCTCTGCCTGTTTTCATTGGAGGAGAGGAGAGACAGGGGGGACTTGATTGAGGTCTTCAAGTACCTCAAGGGAATAAATAGGGGATCTTTAGACTAAAGCAGGAAGGTATCACCAGAGGGCATGGTTGGAAGGTGGAAGGGTAAGGGGGTAAAGAGGAGGAGGTTTTTCACTGAGAGGGTGGTGGATCCTTGGAATGCACTGCCTGGCAAGCTGGTTCAGAGATCCACAGTGGAGGTCTTCAAGAGATGGTGGGACAGACACAGAAAGTAGATGTATCAGATGATGGCCTGGCCCAGGGGGGTGGGGATGGATGATAGGGGTTTCTGGAACACAAGTGGGGGGAGGGCCTTGGTACCCAACTAGGGATCTGAGGTTCGAGCAGACTCGGTAGACCATAAGGCCTAATCTTCTGGCAATTAGTATGTTAGTATGTTAACTATTTACTCTACATATATGCCTATTTTTATAGGCATGTCGCCAATGTACTGGGAGGATGCCAGAAATGATAACTTCCCCTTCTTTAAATCTAATTCTATTAATAATATGTGTACAGTCTTCTTGAATGGCTTCCAAACTATGCCTCCCAACATCATTGGTACCAACATGAAGTATAAACTAGTGGGTTTGTGGTACAGCCCATTAATCCATCCAATAGTTTATCTAAAATGGATAACTGTACCCCTGGGAGCATGCTTACTGTTATGTGCATTTTCCTACCCTGACATATTTGCATATCTTGTGGTTGAATCAACAGTTATCATAATGTCTCTCTCCTGTTTTGCTATGTTTTGGTTATGACTATCCATTCTGTTTGTAATTGGCTTAGGAACTGATAGTTAAACCCCTATCTCATTTTAAACCTCCAACCTTCTTAATAATTGTTCGATTTCTTTTTGAAAAGTTTTAATTAAAATACAGTTGTTACATATGAAATCCTGAATTTTTGCTCCCTCAATATACATTTTGCATTGTGAACATTTATTTATACCTTTCTCACAACTCCCCTTTCCCTGTGTCATTTTTTTTTCATTTTATTTTTCTTGTTTCTGTTTGGTCCTGTATCCCTACCTGCTTTGTCAGTAGGTTACTCATCACAATTCTGAACTAGGTTATATGCCTGCAACTTGCCCCAGTCCCTGATGTCCTCAGCGAACACAGCAAACATGCGCAGAAATGCACATGTCTCTGTGCATGTCTCCACGCATGACTACTTGTGCTCACACTGCTCAAGCTAGCCCCACTTGCTTGGTGGATTTGTTTAAATGCCCGAGGACTGAAAGTCACAAGCCAGCACTTCCGGCTCCTTGTACTCAGCACCACATTATGTTAGTTAAATTATGTGGTTTCTGAGTGGTTGAGTGTGTAAAATATTGTTTAAAAAAGCCTCATATGGTGCTGCAAGACCCACAAAAAGTTTCACCTAGCAATTGTGGCTGTTGTCACTGCCCCAGGCTTCACCTTCATGGGCCAGCAGCTTGGACCTCCAATATCCCACACTGCCTTTGTCTGTCTTAGGATACGCTGCTAGGCAATGGCCTGCAACTACAACCTCTCCCCAGAGGTACACCCAACCTTCAAATAAAATATTTAAAATAACTGTTTAAGAAAGATATAAGGTGGACTGCACACCGCAATACACTGTTCTGTCCAGCCAATTGTTTTTTGTTCTGTGAAACAAGTTCTCTGTCAAATATTGTTTAAAGTGGTTGGGGAGGAGGGAGATATAATTTTATTAGGTTTTGTGTGTTTAAGGGGGGTGAGTGCACGTGGAGGTGTATGTGTAAGAACGTTTTGTATTAGATAAGTGTGGTGTCTGAGTGGGTGAGGTAGTGTTAGTATTTGAATACTAAAACAATTTAGTTTTTTTCAGAGTGTTTTAGGTGAGCATATTGTTCTGTCTGGGATGTTCAAGGGTCTATGACTGGCACAGATAGCCTATGAGGCATCCCAGTTGCATGAACTCTAGCCCTTTACTGACCTCCCTGTGTCAGCTACGACAGTGAGGTGCTGTCATGAGGTTGGTATTTCAAGGGGTTGGAATGGTCAGCTGTGGCAGGGTGCTGCAGGCTTGACAGAGGTGGGCAGGACAGTAGTGGTCAGGTGCAGGAGATGCCCTGGGTTTAGACAGAACCTAGAGAGAGGCCAGACATGTTTGGTTCCCATCCTCAGGGGTCCTGCTTGACTGAGAGAGTGGGCAGCCAGAGGGGCTGCAACACCTACTAGTCTCCTTAGGGCAGTGCTTTGCAATGCTGGATTGATCAGGAATAAGACTGCAATTATGGCCGACTTAATTTCTTCAGTCAATCTGGCTTGCATTACAGAAATCTGGGTGGGTGACAATGCTGGGCCAGTTTTGGAGGCAACCGTCCCCATTTGGTATTCTGCAGTGCACTTCCTGAAGTTAGAACGCAGGGGCAGGGGTGTGACCCTCTGTTTTAGATCCAACCTGGGCTTCACCATGCACCCAGTGGGAGCTACCAGGTCCTTTGAATGTGTGGCAGTGGGTGGGGGTCCAGGTACAGGCTGCAGAATTCTCCTTGTTTACTTCCCTCCTGGGGTGGGGGGAGGTTTCTTGCAGGAGGTGGTAGATCTGAATGTCAGTGAGGTGTTGGAGCCCACCAGATGTTTGGTTTTGGGGGACTTCAATACTTGGGCAGATGACAAATCCTCCTGG
Source organism: Neoceratodus forsteri (assembly GCA_016271365.2). Taxonomy (NCBI): domain Eukaryota; kingdom Metazoa; phylum Chordata; order Ceratodontiformes; family Ceratodontidae; genus Neoceratodus; species Neoceratodus forsteri. The sequence continues at coordinate 864,847,889 of CM057458.1, read as the reverse complement.
CTAGGTTCCTACCTCCTCCAGATGATGTCATCACTGGGCCTGACACAAGAAGTTACTTCTACCACCCATCATGGTGGCCACATGCTGGACCTGGTGTTCTCACTGGGGCTTGAGGTAATTAACCTCAGAACTAATCAGGTCATTTGGTCTGATCATTGCACGGTGAAGTTCTCATTTTGGCCCCCCCAAGAGCCCTTCCTCTGTTGAGATTGTCAGCTACTGCCTTTTGAGGGGAATGTCCCTGAGGGTGTTTTGGCAGCAGCTGATCTATCTAGTGTAGGTGTTACATGTGCAAAGGGCACAAATGAGGCAGTTGCTGCCTGTAACAGAGCGGTGTCTGAAGCACTCAATGCCCTCGCACTGGTCCATGTACAACCCAAATCCTCTCATTCAAGATCTCCCTGATTTGATGGAGATCTAAAGGCGATAAAAATTAGGGGTCAGAAGTTGAAGCACTGCTGGTGGAGGACCAGGTCAGAGGAGGACAAAATGGCTCTGTGTGTTCACTAATGGACCAGGGGACAATCAACCGTAAGAAGGCAGAGTTCCTGTCCATGGAGATTGCTGCAGGGAAGAACAAACCAGCTGTGCTATTTTGGACTGTCGACAGACTTTTACATCCAGTCTATCTGCAGATGAAAAAAGCCTTTTCAGTCACCTTGTGTGACAAGTTTGCTCAGTTCTTCACTGAGAGAGTGTCCTCCATCTGACAGGAAATTCCATCAGTGAGTCATACCATAACTCACAGTAATTGCCTTGGGTGTGGTAGAGGCATTTCACCTGTTTGGGAGGAGTTTAAGCTAGTGGAGGTGGCTGAGGTGATTGAGGTCATCTCAAAGTTGAAGCACACCTACTGTGAACTGGACCCTGCTCGTGTGCCAACACTGCAGCAATCTTTTTATAACAAAGTACATTACAGCGGCAAGTCATTGTTGCCACTGTAATGTACCCGTGAGACCCCAGCACTGCTTTCTCTGGGGTTTTCCCCCTCCCTGCATCATCTCTGACCTGGAGTTGATCATCTTTATTTACAGGTGGTGCAGGGGCCAGAGCAGATGACTTGATGGGGGGCAAAGCCCCCCGAAGAAAACAGTTTCCTGATGGATTTATGCTGACCGCAACTTGAGGTAGAAATAAATCCATCACTGTAGTGTCGCATTGACACTAGAGATATTGCAAAATTATATTTTGTCAGTGAATTTCCTTCAAAATTGGCAGCTTTGTTGTGCAAAATATTTCATGAAATTCACCTGTTATGCAAAATATTTTGAGGGGCATAAAATGATAATTTCATTGGTGAAAGGTGAATTTTGCCATTTCATAGGTGAAATTTCACCTTCTATGGGTGAAATTTCACATTCCGTGGATGAAATTCCAAATTTCATGAAACGGGCAAATTTTGAGCGATATTTTGCATAACAAAATTTTTCAATTTCGCACATCTTAGTCGACACAAAGTTGTCAATGCCATGTCATGGATCTGACCCTGCTCAGACATGTTTTTTTATTAGATGTGTTGGTTCTGTTGGCCCGGTGTTCACACTGATTGTCCAGTGCTCATTATCAGAGGGAGTCTTCCTGCATTCCTTGAAAGAGGCTCGGGTGAGGCCCTTTCTGAAGAAGTCATCTCTCAACCTGGACATCCTGGTGAATTACTGACTGATCTCCAACCTCCCATTCTTGGGAAAGGTTGTAGAGAAGATTGTGGGGCAACAGCTTGAGAAGTACCTCGTGACCTTGAGCCATTACAATCTGGTTTCAGAGCCAAGCATAGCACTGAAATATCATTAGTTCAGGTGCACAATGACCTCCTCATGGCAAAGGATACAGGATACAGGTTAAATCTTGTTCTCCTCACTGTCTCATCAGCCTTTGACACTGTAGACCACATTGTGCTGCTTGATTGTCTAAGAGAGTACTGTGGACTTGCCAGCACTGTCACCAGCTGGTATGAGTCCTACCTTGCTGGCAGGAGTAGTGATGGGGAATTTCTCCTCCTCCCCGAGGCCTCTGTCATGTGGAGCACTACAGGGATCGATCTTGTCATGGATGTGGTTTGCAGTGTATATGCTGCCCCTGGGTAAGCTCATTAGGAAATACAATGTGGGTTTTCACTGCTATGCAGATGACACCCAGTTGTATTTATCCTTTGCCCCTTGAACATCCAATGTTGTGGAAGTGCTAAGTATTTGACTGGCCGAAATTAATGATTGGATGTCCTCCAGCTGGTTGCAACTGAATCCCAAAAGACAGAGGTTCTTGTGTTGGAACTGGGCCCAGGCATGATGTGAGTACCTCCAGTATGGCAACAGGTCTTTTGCTGGGGCCTACACTGTTGTTGGCCTCCACTAGGGTGCGAGATCTTGGTGTGTTCCTGGATGATAGATTGACATTTGAATCTCATTTGTCATCTGTCATCTATAGTGGTTTTTACTGCCTGAGGAACATTGCCAGAATAAAACCCCTAGTTCTGCCTGAGGACCTACTGACACTGGTTCATGCCTTTGTGATGTCCAGGCTTGATTACTGTAACTCTCTTTACTTAGGGGGTCTCAGGAGGTACCCTCTGCCGACTGCAGTGGGTGCAGAATGCAGCTGCCATGTTGCTGATGGGCCTTTCGAGGTTCTCCCTTCTAAAGACCTGTGGAATGTACTGCCACTATTTATCAGGAAGGCCCCATCAGTTGAGATTTTTAAGTGCTGTCTAAAGACCCACCTGTTCTCTATGACTTTCCCAGATATGGTTTTCTAACCCAGCTTATCTATTTAATCTGTTTTATTTATTGATCTGTATTGTAGTATCTGTTTTATTACCATTTGAACTGTATTCATTTGCCTATCTCACTTGCTGATGGGCCTTTTGAGGTTCTACCATGCAACCCTTGTGCTGCATGAACTATACTAGCTGCCGGTCATGTGGAGGGTTATCTTCAAGGTTGGTTTACTCACCTTTAAGGCCTGTCATGGACTAGGCCCTGGCTACCTGACTGACATCCTGGCACTGGCCAGCTCAGCCTACTCCCTCCATTCCTCCTCTAGGGGCCCCCTTGAGATTCCCAAGGCTAGACATTGAAATGCCAGCAACAGGGCATTTAGTGTCACAGGCCCAGTCAAATGGAATGCACTGCCACTATTTATCAGTGAGGCCCCATCAGTGGAGATTTTTAAGTGCAGTCTAAAGACCCATCTGTTCTCTTTGGCCTTCCCAAACATGGTTTACTGACCCTGTTTGGCTATTTTATCTGAATTAGTTATTGATTTTTATTGATGTATCTGCTTTATTACCATTTTAACTGTATTCTTTTGCCTATCTCTCTTCTCTTGCTTGTTTTAATTATAAGGCTCTCAGAGCCTCCAGGATTGGGTTGCCTTGATTATCCTGATCCAGGCTAATTTATCTCTGAGACTGGTGACCTCCTCCCTCAATCCAGAGAGGTTCATGCAAATAGGGTAGCACCTCAGAGTCCAAAAGGTCTGCCTGAATATGGCTGCCACCCCACAACTACTGTATTGTACCACTCCCTGTATCCTGTTCTTACTAAATTCCATTTTGTCTCACTAAAAGATCCTCATGTACTGATCTTGTTACAATAACAGCCCTCCAAGTGCAGTGTTGCCCTCTACAGCTTAATTGTTTAAGGTACCCCCATAAGAAAATGCAGGAAGTTGTATGACTCAGGTACCCCCTTTAGAAAATGTAGGAAGTGGTGTGACTCAGGAACCTATAAAGGTGGGTTGAGGGGAGGGTGGGTGGGAGCTACATTACTGCCCCCTGATCCGACAAAAAACAATCAGACAACCAAAGTAAAATTCCCCATCTATACACACAGCCCTCCAGAACCTTAAACAAACACCAATGTAAACAGGTAAAAATGAGAGCTCTTCGTGTTGCAGTTACTTCCCTTCCCCGAAGGTAGCAGCCACCTCTTCACTTACTGCTGTTCCTTCCCTGGGATGATCTTTGGGATGGAGGAGAGGGAAATAAATCCTTTTTAAAGGAGAAAACCTCTGGGGGTCCAAGGCCAAGTTTGCCTTCCCTCTAGGCTTGGGAAATTTTATTTAGTGATGACTTGTCTACTGCAATTTGGTAAAAAAATTTCAGGGGATTTATTTTTTTCATTTTGGAGGAAGGCTCTTGCTCTATCCCTCTATGGAAATGCTGTGGTGCAGCTGCAAAGATAGCTCTGCAGAAAAGGGAGACTCCCATACAGGAGGCACTCACCCATGGTGGGAGGAGGAGAGGAACAACCACAGGAAGGCACTCATCCAGCCTCCACAAAAGAGATCTAACATGGAGGTAGATGGCTCAGAAGCATCCCTGAGGACTGTCTAGGCATTGAGCTGGGCAGGGAAGGGGAGATCAAGGAGACCAGGTGAACTGTAGGTGGTCATAGGGAGAATAGCTTTCTAAGGTGCCATTGCACAGACATAGCCAACGGAGTGCTCTTTGGCCTAAGGGCCCACTGTTTGGTAGGAGAAGTCTTAATTTCTACATTAAGAGGTGCTGCCAATAAGTTAGATGACTGAAGCTCTGCCCAGATTGAGGACATTCCCACTATGGGCAGGTGAGAATGACCCCACCCTGAGTTTCACATGCTCAAAATAAGGGCTTTGTGGGTGCAGAGTGAGACTGGTGGCTACAGGCAAGCTCAAAGCCAGAATAGATAATGGTCATGGTTGACATGCCTTCAATTTATGAGTGAGAGCATGAATCATTATTGATATGCTAGACAGGATGAGTCTGGGTGAAGTTGGTGGCTGTAGATTAGGTGTCAGATTATCAAAGAGGAAGCTGGGTGAAGAAAGCAGCTGTTGATTAGGTAGCAGGTTAGTGATGAGGATACTGGGTGAAGCCAGTGGCTAGGAGAGGTAGGAAGCTGCAGTGCAAGCCATTTGATAGTAGTAGTAGCAGCCAGAGGAAAGCAAGCACACCAGTTCCATTAAGGAAGACAAATTAATGGTGACAGAGAAGGTAGGTGTTTAGGTAGTGAGAAGTTGTGATGCCAGTAACTGATTCAATTTGATTTAGCGTAAATGAATCAGTGAGCTTTAGCAGATGATTACTTTGTTTTCAGCAGCAGTTGATCACTATGATTTCAACATGACTAGAGAATTGATATGATTGGCATGAATACCTTAAATGCCATCAAGGCAAAGTTAGATTATTCCATTAAGGAGTGTTTGCAATGCAATAATGGAATGGAATAAATATCTTGAAAGCCATGTAGGCTTTGAGGTTGATATATTAATGAACAGATAACTAAAAAGCCATGTAGACAAAGGACCGGTGCAAAACCATATAGCTTACATAAAAGCATGCTCCTGCTACTTGGAGCCACAGTGCTCCACTGTGATATTACAGCCCCCCCATGGAATAGCAGGGAAGCCACAATCTGAGCACCATGAGACCAAACAGAAAAGGATGTGTTGATAGGGTAGGAACCCCCAAAATAGAGCTAATTTAATGACTGAAGTTACAGTATGGGTAGAAGTCAGAAAAGAACTGCTGTGGTTTTGGTAAAAGCATATCTCTGTAAAAGTATGAAATAGCAACAAATGAGGCTGAATAACACAAATGTAGGAGTGAGGAGTAAATGTAGTAGAGCATGACACTGCTGGAGTAGCTGGGAAATGAAAGACAGAGTTATAACTGCTAAGAGGAGCCAGTACTGAGTGAGGCAGGTGCAAACAATTAAGGTAATGAGCACAGGTACTGCTACAGCATTGAAACAGCAATTGGAACTGAGATCATACAGGCACTATAACAAGAACTGATAAAATAAAGAGTCCTGATACCGTGATAAAACTAAATGAGAGCCTGATTAGCAATGCAGCTGAATATAACAATGCAAACAAAGGAGTGCTAGAAAACTAGAGAAGCTCCACACCAAAAAAAAAAAGCAAACAAAGCAAACACAAGGAAGGAGAAACAAACAACTGAGATAGAAGAACAGACAGACTAAAACCAGAGGCAAAATACAGACTTAGAAGCAGGAAGCAATGGCAAAATACTGACCCAGAAGCAACAGAAGAAGTACAAACTATGCAAAGGTCCTGTCCACACTACGCCTCTGTAACATTACAGAGGGTGTAAAATGTTACCGTAACAGGTCATGTTTACACCTGTAACGTTACAAGAGGCATTTTCGTGACTGCAGTTGAAACCACATATGAGGTGGTTTCAGCAACGGTTATGAAACCGGTCCCGCCCTGGAAACATTACCGGTGGTAGTGTGGACGGCCGGTAATGATCCCCTGCAGGGCACGAAGCGCAGCGTGAGCTGCATTGTGGGATCGGGCACCACCGTAACGGTCACCTAGCTCCCGATGTGTGGACTGGCAGTGTGGACGCACTGGTGTGGATGCACTGCACTGTTACAGGGCGCAGGCAGTGTAGTGTGGACAGGGCCAAAGAGTCCAGCACAGCCAACAGACTCCAAACACAAGGGAAGGTAGAAGACATACACTGCAGAAGAGCAGGGCCCAGGGAATGGTTGGGCACAGAGAGAGAGAGGATGGACAGTGAATCCAGCCACAAAGAAAAAGTTCTTTAGAGGGAGGCTGGGAGGGATTGCTTATATAACTCAGGAAGAGGATGTGGCGATTGCTTCATCCCATTGAACTATAAGCAAAAGCCTTTTAATAGTGAATGTGACCTAACTGGACAAAATACTTAATGGGCGTGGGAAGGGAGGGCCAATAAAGAACAGTAGTACTAAAGAGCCATGTCATAATATTAAGTGCCCTCCAGTGGTATTAACAAACTAGCAAAATTGCAGTTGGGACTACTTTGACAACAAAAGACTAGAAACAGCACATAAAAAAAGTTTTTTTTATATTTGTTCAAAAGATGTATTTTTAAACAATTTTGTTTCAAACCTAGTTGATAAGCACAGTTAGACAGATTGGGTATGCGGGCTGTTGACTGATAAATGCAATTCCCAGGTGCTGAAGGTATGTGGCACAAATGCCTCATGCCTCACTAGGTACCTGAGGTATGTGTTTATCTCACAACAACCCACACCCCTTTGGGTCATATTGCCTAGATATATTGTAAGACAGATATTATGCTTCTAGCTATGCCTAAAGTATAAGATAGTGTACTGTACCTTCTATGATCAGTATTTTTCCAGATTACCAGCATGTGGATTTGTATTTTATTTTAACTTATGTGTTTTATTCCTCTTTTGTAGGTGCAGCAACATAATAAACTTTGAATTTTGAAATTATTCTAAAATGTGCTAAAGTTGCAGCAGAAAGTATAGCAGTTTTCTGTGGCTATAAGCATTGGGTGTGCCTTTAGGAAAAAGTATATCTGTCAGTATAGTGAAGTTGCATTTTTATTATATCACTATAGCAGAAGTGCATTTCCAGTATATCCGTTCATTGAAAGTATATCTGTATGATATACAGTAACCTTGCAAATCAAATTCCAATCTTTCATTTAAAATAAATTATTGGCCTTAAAAGTTTAAATGTTTGTTTTTAAAGAAACTGGGTTGGAATTTCAAAAGTCTTGACACAGGTGCAATAATTGCTTTTCAGCTTTACCAGCATTAAAATAAATATTCAGAAATATGCAATGCTGTTCTCAAACATTTTATCACACTTGCTTTGATTATCTGTTTCACTGGAAAACAATTACAGTATGCATGTCATTATTTTGACACGTGTTACTTTTCCATTGTAACTTGTGACACTTGTGAAAGGAAGTTAGGCCACATTTTATGTTGTCTAATTTTTTTTATACAAGTAGCATAATTACATTAAAATCATGATGCAAGTTAACACACAAATTGCTTTGAAAATCCAACCCCATACCATTAGAAAGGGCAAGCACTGAGAATGTTAGGGCTAGAAACATAATTAAAAGAAAATGAAACCTTAGAGTCGGGTCACAGAGGTGCATACTTACTAGGTTCTTTGGGTCAGGTATTTGAAAGGAAGTAGTACACTTTTGTGCTTCCTGTTGTAAGTGTCGGAGTTCCACAAAAGTATGAAAAGGGGCCCTTTGACCCCTCTGCCCACAGTAGACACCCCAGTTGAAAGAACTGTGGTTGATATGGGTGGACCTCTGATAAAAAGTACATCTAAGTGTCAGTATATGTTGGTTATATTGGATTATACTACCCATTATCACAAAGCTATTCTCTTACAGTTCACTAGAGCCCTGACAGAGGCAAAAAAAAATGGTTATAGTGTATTCCCGAGGTGTGTTGTTGAAGGAGATCCTAATAGATCAAGGCACCAATGTTTTGTCAAAACTTATGAGGGAGGTCTGTGCTTTACTGAAGATTTAGTCCATCCAGACATTAGTGTATCACCCACAGACAGACTGATTAGTGGAATGCTTTAACCAATTGTTAAATGCTATGCTGTCTAAATTTATGTCAACTGAAATAAAGAAAAAAATTTAATGAATTGTTTCCCTATTTAATGTTTGCTGCAGTACATGCGAGGTGCCGCAGTCATCTACTGGGATCTTGCCCTTTGAATTGTTGTACAGGTGAAAATCCAGAGGGATGCTGGATCTCATTGAAGAGATGTGGTCAGAACAGGCAAATAGTCCTCCAAACATGCTCCTGTAGGTATTACAAATGAGAAGAAGATTGGACACATTTGGTAGATTTGACAAAAGAAGCACCATCACCAAAGGGCCAGGATATGGGAGTTCAAGTCTGATGACAAACTACTCCTTGGGCTCGATTTTCAATCATCCCTTAGATTGACACAATTTGCATGGATCTATAGCTGCAGCAAAAAACTCCAGGTGTATCAGGTACTCTGCACCCTATTTTTAAAATAGTGGGGTCCCTGCACCAAAGCGCTGAGAGTTGCTGTAGTCCCAGGGTTGCACCAAACATTTGGAACACCTGAAGGGCTAGATGGGGGTGGGGGCCTGTGAAGCCCCCCCTTGCATGGTGCAACCTTAGCCAAGCTGTGAAGGTAGGGGGGTTGAAGTTGCCTACAAGAAGGGAACCAGGGGCTGAGGGAGCAGTAGAGATGCCAGGGGGGCAGTAAGGGAAAGGTGGCAGTGTAAGGGTATTAAGAAGGGGCCCAATGGAGGTGCCATGCACCATGAGATTGAACCAATTGGTCCAGGTAGAGGGGGGTTGGCAGAGTCAGAAAATGACTCAGACCCCAGGTGGACACAGCCCTGGCACCTGAACCAGAGGACTCACACACTCCAGCGGTGTAGTCAGGCATCTGCCTTCTGCCACATGGGTGGTTGTGTACCAGAGGAATGTCACAGAGCCCAGAGAATGTACCCATCAACTGACTGTGCCCCCAACCCACTGCCAGCACCAACTACCATGTGTAGGGGTCTGTGAGCCCTCTGGGGCAGGTGTCAGGGCTGTGTCCACTTGGGTGTCCAGGTCCTGGTTCATCCCTGGCTGCACCAATCTACCCGGGTCAATCAGCTGTGTCTCAAGGTGCATGACACCTCCACTAGGTGCCTCCTTGATACCTTCACACTGCTGCCGTGGCCCCGTCACCCCCATGGCACCCCCACTGATCCCTTTGCTGATATTCCCCACCTTGCTCACCCCCCTCCAGTTGCCTCCCTGCCCAGCAGTGGTGCAGGGCCTTTAGACCATCTCCTGGCTGCTCTAAACTCATCCCCCTGCTGTGACCACAAAGGGCTTATAAAATTCCAACACAGGGGATGGTGCAGCCCTGCGACCTGGTATAAGGATGTTCTTCCTACAGGGTTGGTGCAGGGTGGCTTTGGCACAAGGCATCCCATTTTCAACGTAGGCTGTGTTCAAAACTTGGGATGGTCACAAACTTCAACATAAGGTACCTCTTGTGTCAAATCCAATTGGTGGAAGCACCTTGTGCAAAAGTTTTGCTTTTCAAAGTCAAGCCCCTTGTGTTGCCTAGATTTGGAAGTAAACTTCTAGGGAAATGGTAGGGACCACAGGAGGTCCTCAGAAAGTTGGGGACAGCTGATAAGGAAGTCTTACAACCAGACAAAAGAAAGGGAAAACAAGTTTACCATTTTAATTTGTTGAAACCCTGGAAAGACAGGGAGATATTGCTCATTGACCCAGAAGATCCTAAAGGGACCCCATGTTCACTGATGGATGAGGGAATTGATGATGGAACTCTGGATAAAGGATGTAACATTGTAAAGGAACACAGTGCTCTCCCAGTGGATGACCAGTTCAAACAGACCCAAAAGCAAGAAGCCCAGAGGCTGGTAGAGAATTTGGGGAATGTATTTTCCCTGAATCCAGGACAAACCCATGTGATCTAGCACCACATAGACACAGATCCAGGTGTCTGGATTCACCAACAATTGTACAGTGTACCAGAAAGAATCTGAGAGGCAGGACAGGATGAAATCCAATCTATGTTGGAGTTGGAAGTCAGGGAGGAATCCACAGTGAGTGGTCTAGCCCTATTCTGCCAGTCCTAAAATCCAGTGGAACCACCCAGTTTTATAAGAACTTCTGGAAAATTAATGTTGTATCCAAATTTGATTCATATCCTATGCCAAGGGTAGAAGAACTTTTGGAACCACTGGGAAAGGCTAGTTGCACTGATACACTGGATCTGACCATGGGGTATTGGCTAATCCCATTAACTCCCAAGTCCCATGATTGAACAGTCTTTATCACCCAGTTTGGCCTACTGTATATCAATTTATTGTTATTGTGCTTCCCTTTGGATTGCATGGAGCCCCGGCTACATTCCAGAGAATAATGGACTGCATCCTCTTTCCCATGGTCTGTATACAGCAGCAAATCTCAATGATGTTGTCATATTTAGCCCGGATTTGGACAGAAACCTGCAGGCTGTAGCCACAGTACTTCAATCACTCAAGAAGGCAAGAGACAAAATACTTTGAGTATATATCAGTGTCAGTGGCTCAGTAGGTAGCACACTCGCCTCTGAGGCCAGGAGATCAGAGGGCTGTGGGTTCAGTTCCCACATCTGGCACTTGGGTTAATATCCCAGTACTGACACTGTAGTGCTGCATGAGAGGGGTGCTGCACTTCTGATGAGACGTTAAACTGAGGTTCCATCTGCCTGGATTGGTGGTAGTTCAAGTGGATGTTAAAGATCCCATGGCACTTATCAAAAGAATAGGTGAATTTCCCCAGCATCCTGGGCAAATTTCCCTCATTCACTAAAAGAAATACCACCAACAGAAATACCACCAACAGCTTAATCTGGTTCAGGATCATTTAGCATTCATCTGTACTCCCCCTCCCCCGGGTCGTGCCTGAAAATAGGCAGGATTTGGCTAGTGTACTTACCCGGTCAACAAAAACTAAATAAAATAAAATAAATAATATGGTTGGGAATGGCTACATACAACTGGCTATAGACAAAGTAGAGGCCTAGCTGACTGCCCCATCCCAACTACTAAGAAGCAGGTTAGGACCTTTCTTTGACTTGTAGGGTACTACTCATGGTTCATTCTGGAATTCTCTACCATTACTACCCCACTGACTAACCTGACAAAGAAAACTGCCCTAATTTGGTGGTTTTAGGGATGGGTTAAATTGGGTTCTGTGTTCTGGTTAGGTACAACATTAGTTGTTCGGGATGTCCCTGGGTCTGAGACCCCTGTGAATTACTTATAATGTCACCCAGGTGCATGACCTCCACCCCTTTGTCAACCTCTCTGTGCCATCTATGACAGCTAGGTGCTGTTGGGAGGTCAGTATTTTAAGGGCCAAAAGGGATCGGCAGCAGCAGGATGCTAATGGTCAGGCAGGGGTTGGAGGTAACAGGGTGGTAGGGTGCAGGAGATGCCCTCGTTTTAGACAGAACTTGGAAAGAAGCCGAGTGTGTTTCATTTCTGTCCCTAGGGTTCCCACCAGACCGATTGGGCAGGCAGCTAGAGGGGCTATAGCGACTTCCAGTCCCCTTCAGGCAGTGTTATGCAATGCCACATCAATGCAGAACAAGCCTGCAATTATGGCGGACTTGATTTCCTCAGTTGATCTGGCTTGCATCATGGAGACCTGGTTGAGTGACATTGCCGGGCCTGTTTTGGAGGCAGCAGTCCCCGCTGGGTACTCTGTGGTACACTGCCCGAGGCAGGAATGCAGGGGTTGGGGTGTGGCCATCTATTTTAGATCTGGCTTAAACTTCACTGTGCACTCAGTGGGAACTACCAGGTTCTTTGAGTGTGTGGCTGTACGTGGGAGATAAGGTGCAGGTTGCAGGATTCTCCTCATTTACCTCCCCCCCAGGTCGAGAGGAGAATTCCTACAGGAGGTGGCGGACTTCATCATTGCTGAGGACTTAGAGTCTCCCAGATGTTTAATTCTGGGGAACTTCAACGCCTGGGCTGATGACAAATCCTCACAATTTGGGTCAGACATCCTCTAGTTAATGTCATCACTTGGCCTGTCACAATCATTACTTCAGTGACTCATCACCATGGCCACACACAGGACCTTGTGTTCTCTCTGGGACTTGATGCAACTAACCTCAAGATTTATCAGGTCATGTTGTCTGATCATTACACAATGGAGTTCTCATTCGGGGCCCCCCCCCGGATAGTACTTCACCTGCTGAGATGTTCAGCTACTGCCCTTTAAGGGGCTTGTCCCCAGGGGACTACTGGCAGTGGCTGATTTATCTAGTTTCGTCGCTGCATGTGTGGTTGGCATGGGTGAGGTGGTTGCCACTTATAACATGACGGTTTCCAGGGCACTTGATGCCATCGCACCGGTCCATGTACAACCCAAATCCTCTCACTTGAGATCTGCATGGTTTGATGGGAATCTCAAGGCGATGAAGATCAAGGGTCAGAAGTTGGAGCGTTGCTGGCAAAGGACCCAGTCAGATGGGAACAGACTAGTCCTGCATGCTCATTATTCTGAGTACCAGGGAGCAATCATCCATAGTAAGGTAGAGTTCCTGTCCAGGGAGATTGATGCAGGGAAGACCCAACCTGCCCAGCTTTTTGGGACTGTGGACAGACTATTACATCCAGTCTGTCTACAGCCAGAAAAAGCCTTTTCAGTCACATTATGTAAAGAGTTTGCTCGGTCCTTCTCTGATAGGGTGTACTCTATCCATCAGGGGATCCCGTCAGTGGACCCTGTTGTAGCCAACAGTGGTCAACCTGGGGGGATGTGAGGCACTCTATCTTCCTGGGTGGAGGTGGCTGAGGTCATTGAGATTATCTCTGGGCTGAAGCATACATATTGTTAACTGGACCTGGCACAGACATATTTCTTGATGAGATGTGTTGGTTCCATTGGCCCGGTGTTCACTGGAATAGTCAGGTGTTTGCTGATGGAGGGGGTATTTCCAGATGCCTTGAAAGAGGCTCTGGTGAGGCACCTTCTGATAAAAACATCTCTTGACCCTGACATTCTGGTGAATTACTGTCCTAGCTCCAACCTTCTCTTGTGGGGCAACGTTGTTGAGAAAATTTTGGTGCATCAGCTTGAGTAGCATCTTGTGATCTTTGACATCTATGAGCCACTCCAGTCAGGTTTCAGGGCCAAGCATAGTATTGAAACTACATTAGTTAGGGTACATGATGATTTCCTCAGGGTGAGAGACAGAGGAGAATGGTCAATTCTTGTTTTTCTGGATCTCTCCTCAGCCTTTGACACTGTAGATAACATGGTGCTACTCGATCACCTCAGAGAGTACTGTAGACTTGCCGGCACTGTTATCCGCTGGTTTGAGTCTTTTCTCTCAGGCAAGAAACAATGGGTGGTTATAGGGAATATCTCCTCCAACCCGAAGCCCCTGCCTTGTGGAGTGCCTCAGGGATCGATCTTGTCACCCATGTTATTTGCAGTGTATATGCTGCCCCTGAGTGAGCTCATTAGGTGCTACAGTATGGGTTTTCACTGGCATGCAGATGATACCCATCTGTATTGTCCTTTGGCCCCAGAACATTGGATGTCATGGAAGTGCTCAACAACTGCTTGGCAGAGATCAATGACTGGATGTCCTCCAGCTGGTTGCAACTGAACCCGGACAAGATGGAGTTACTATTGATTGAGCCAGGTCGTGGGAGTGTCACCAACACTGGCATGCCGAGTCTTCATCTGGGTACGGCATCATTGTTGGCCTCCATTAGGGTGCGAGATCTGGGAATGATCCTTGATGACATACTGACACTTGAAGCTCAGGTGTCGGCTGTCATTCAAAGTGGTTCAAAGAGAATCAAACTCCTGTTTCCATCCGATGACATGCACACCTTGGTACATGCCTTCGTGACCTCCAGGCTTGACTACTGCAATGCTCTTTACCTCAGGAGTCTCTGGAGGTACCCTCCACCAACTACTACTAGTTCAGAATGCTGCTGCCAGGCTGTTGATCGGCACCTTGGGGTCCAGTCATGTGACCCCAGTGCTCGGTTCTTTGCACTGTTTGCCTGTCAGGTGGAGGGTTATCTTCAAGGTGAATTTTCTCACCTAAAAGACCCTACACAGGCTAGGCCTTGGCTACTTGGTTGAACTCCTAACACCTTACGCAACAGCCCGGCCCCTCTGCATCTCGACCAGGGGCCTCCTGTAGGTTCCCAGAACCAGGCTGAGAACTTCTGGTAGCAGGGCTTTTAGTGTCACCAGTTTAGTCCTGTGGAATGCTCTTCCTCCATCTCTTAGGGAGGCCCAATCAGTCGAGGCTTTCAAAAAAGGTCTCAAGGCTCATTTCTTCGCCCTGGCCTTCCTGAGTGAAGTAGTCTGAGAAGTAGCCTGACCAGTGCTGTTTTAGTATGCTGCTGATCTAATATTATAATATTTGTGTATTTATTGTGATATGTTATTCTGCCTGTCTCATCTACTTGTTTTACCTTTGTTTTAATGTGAAGTGCTCAGAGCCTCCTGGATTGGGAACTGTACAAATAAAATTTACCTTTTCAAATAAAGTCCATTGGTCACCTGAGTGTCAGATAGCCTTTCAGACCATCAAACATGTACTGTATCAGGGGCCAGTCATGTGAAGCCCAGATTTCAACCATCTCTTCATTTTGTACACCTCTGAGGTGGGGCTGGGGGTAGTGTTATACCAAGACTTTGAGGATGGCATTCACCCCATCCCATATCTATCTTGCAAACTTTCCATAGAAGCAGCACCATGCCATGCTGGAAAAGGAGTGCCTGGAAATAAGATGGAAAGTGACTACCCAATGCTTCTACCTGCTGGGATGGAAGTTCACCTTGTTATTGACCATACATACCACTCAAGTGGTTACATGCTATGAAAAATACCAGTGTCCATGTCTGCAGATGGTACTTGATGTGCACCACCAGGCAGGTACCCACTATGGAATTCTGTTTTTTTCTCTCAGGAGGGAGGCTCTGGCTCTTACCAAGCATGCCATGGGAACGACACTGAGAGAGGAGGGTATGTGATATGGTGTAAGCTCATTATGCTCCTTTCACCCATAAATCCCTTCAGAATTCAGCAACACAGGTGATGCAGGTTTGGCTCTGGCTGTGGTGTGCTTTGTACCAAACCCTTTTTCTTTTAAAGCTGACCCTTTAAGACCTCACTGCACTGGATGTTCAACTTGTTGGCTGTCTCCTGAGTGGAGAGTAGGTGTTGACCAGCAACACCTGAGCCTAATGATGGGGTAGGATGATCAAGCAGAAAGAGATTTCTGTTTCAATTAGATGCAGCTGGAGACAGCAAGGGACTGAACTGCAAGAAGTTCCTTTTAAGCTAAATACTAGCTGTTTGTTTCTTTTTTTCTGTTATTGAAAGTGAAGCAGATTTTATTTAACTTAAACTGGTGTCTGGAGTGTTCTCTTTGATAGTTTTCTCCAGAAGCTCTCCAGTTTGCTACCCTGTCACAGCAACCATACACAGTGAGGCTGTGTTTCCACTGAGTCATTGACATAACATCATATCAGCCTCAAGGGCAAAGCTCAAGAGGCCCATACTGTCATCTCAGCCGTGAGATGAAAACACATGCCAAAATGTGTATGGTTGCCATATTTAATTTTATATAGCATATGTATTTTTTGTTTTGTTTTTTCACACAGGAGTCGCAGATGCCTCCCGAAATGGAAATAAAAAGCCATTTCTTTGCTTAGTTCTATAATCCAAATCAAATTTCCAGACTTTTGAAAGTTAAAAGGTACAACCTTGGGCACTGGGTACATGTTAATCAGCTGGGTGTGGGGTGAATGAGGAACTTACAATTTCATGACCTTTGAACTGTGCAAAAGAACTGTTCAGAATGTGCTCATCAAAACATTGGAATGCACAGTGATTTAGGAAGTGCATAACAGATCTTGAGCAGGCTTATTTTTATACAGAACAAAAGCTAAGCATATACTATACATTTAATTCTTCTTGAATCCATCGTGTGTTCCTCCATAACGTAAATGTGACACCACACACAGTTTAATGAGTTACAGTATTTCCTCCAAAATTGTATTCTCATTTTTTCAGAAGATGGTGTTCTGTGTTATGCATACTGTGCTTGTACTTATTGGTAATTCAGAATCATGCCTACTTTTACAAGTGGGCATGTTTCAGTTGTATGTATTTTGCAGACTTATTGAGCACTGCTTGCTATTTCAGATACTAGCTACCACTGTATATGTGTATACAGGACAGTTGTTCACGTACTGGACTAGACTGTACTGTACAATAATTTTATTTCAGACACGTGTAGTTTTTCTTTTATACATTCACCTCATTTTTTGTTTTACTTAAGCTATGACTTCCCATTATGCAACAGTAGAAAAATCACAATTCAGACTAGGATATTTAACATGACACAATATTGGAAAGGGGGAGGGTTTCCTGAACAGCTCCAGTCCTGTTCATCTTTTACTTTTTCCAAGACATTAGTTAAATTTTCATACTCACAGAATTAGCACAAGGAGCAGAGGTGCTGTCATGCTATAAAAAATACATTATTCAAAAAAAGCAGAGCACTCTCAAACCTCAAAGAAATTCCAAGGGCACCAGTCTCATGTAAGCATAATTTATTTCATAAAACAACAAAGAGGCATCAGCTTGACGTGTTTCGGATGCTCTCCATCCTTTTTCAAAGGTTAAATACATTTAAAAATCATGTCCATTAAATACCCAATCGACCACAAGGTCATAATGATGTCATCATGGAGCACACATTTGGTTAATAAAACAAATGGTCTTAAAGTTTTAAAGAAGCACATACATCAACACCCAAACACATGATTGTACCCATATGTCTATTACTTATCATACAAAAAAACAATGGTTTAGACCCTAAATCTCCTAATACTAATACAAATGGAAGTAAAAAATTCCAAAGTAAATGTAATAAAATTCCTAGGCAGTAAAAGGAACCATATAAGAAAAAAGAGTTGAACAAGAAGGCAGGCATTGGGGGGGGGGGCAGGAAGGGGGATCATAAAAGTTCCAGCAGCATACACAAATTTTATATAGATATTATTATCTATTGCATAGAAACTTTTTCATAAAAAAATGCAAATTGCAATATAGACAGACAAAGCTGATTCCACTCTTATTTATTTCTTCTTTTCTTAAGAAATAGTTTCAACTCAAACCCATAGTTAAGACCTGACTTTTTTGTTGCATTTAAATTGATGATCCAAAATACTTCTCTAGTCAAAAGCAAGTCATTATAGTTCCCCCCTCTGGGTTTTTGACATGCCTTATCAATTCCCATAAAAGTAAAATCATGTTCATTTTAATCTCTTGCATCATAATATGTGCCACTGTGGCATACTTGCCATCCTTTTTCTCTATTGGTCGAACATGTTCTTTAACTCTGGTTTTCAGATTTCTCACTGTTTTACCTATATAAAATGCTTTACATTTACATAATGCTAGATAACTGACCCCCTACTTAGTCACATGTTACTAGCTGTCTCACTTCGAAGATCTTTCCAGAATTTGGGTCTTTAAAATCTTTCCCAGTTTTAATATATTTGCAGTAATTACAATTTCTACAGGGAAAACAACCCATACTTTTCTAATTATTCATGCCACTACTTCCTTCCAAAAAATGGCTATGGCACAATTTATCTCCTATAGTTGCTGCCTTTTTATAAGCCAGCCGTGGTGGGACTTGAACAATCTCCCTAAGGCCTGGATCACTTTGTAATACATGCCAGTGTGTCTTAACAATAGCTTCACTTTCACTTGCTTGTGCTGAGTATGATAGCACCAGGTTGAAACAAGCAGGCATTTGATTATTTGCTGCTTTTATGCAGTTACCATTCAGCAGATCATCTCTATTTAAATTTATTACTGCTTGAATAGCTTTCTCTACACAATCACAGCTATAGCCGTGTTGTTTCAATCTGGTGCTTAACTCCACTGTACCTTGTTCAAAGCTTGCTTCATCCCCATAGTTTCTCTTTATTTGAAGAAATGTTGTTTTATGAAATAAATTATGCTTACATGAGACTAGTGGCCTTGGAATTTCTTTAAGGTTTGAGAGTGCTCTGCTTTTTTTGAATAACATTAAACTATTTTGCCCAAAGAGGTATGCACATATCAGAATATTGTAAAAACTAAATGTTGTACTTTTCTGAGTATTCCTAACTGAAACTCATAATAGTGTTGCATAACATTTCCTCTGTGATCTAGTTTTCTGTTTCTGTGTTATTATAGTAGTACACCAGGATGGAGAGAGTTGAAAGTAGGGATTATCAACACAGTGTGGTATAATGCGTTGGTAATTGTCACTCTGCCAACTGGGGGCTAATCTGCAAAGTGTGTTCCAGTGCTTCTTGGGGAGGGGTGTGAGCACAAGTATGGTAAACTATGTCTTTCCTTTTTTGACTTCATCTTGTATCTGTGCAGTACTGCATTTGCCAGAATCCCATCCCATGTGGTGCAAAAACTGTTTCTTATGACACCTAGTATGTTGCATGTGCATTTTGCATTCCACCGAACAGCATGTTCCCCATTACGCTATTTGTTCTTTTTTTCTGTTGCTCCCAATACAAAAATCGCTGTCCATAAAAGGTGAACTGCAGCAGTTGTTCTGTCTGTGACAAACAAGTATTAATGGGAGAAGGGGAGGAGCGTATTTTATGGGGAAGGAGGTAGAAAACCACGGAGCTATAAGCTAATATCTTTAGCTCAGTGTAGGCCAAACATGACTTCCAAGCAGGAATATGAACAGACTAGAAAGGACATTGGGACTTTTCCACAGTCAGATTCTGCACACTGTATCTATGTACTGTAAATTCATCCAATTATTCTTTATTGGCTTGTAGACTATATCTAATTTTCTCCTATCGTCTTGTACCTCTTTTTGAGTTGGAGTTATGCATCTAATGTGGTTCTCATTAACAGACTTCCATTTAATTACTATTAAGCTTTTTTACATTTTATTTACACAGGATAGTCCTGCTGAGATGCAACATTTTGTATACAGTGGGGTTCTGCTTCTTCCCATTTCTACAGCTGTGTAGACTGGAACACTGAATGGTTAAGGAACTTGCCTAAGGTTACACTGTGAGTATTTGGCTCTAGCCATATTTGAATCATTGATCTCACAGATCCCAAGTCGATGTTCTAACCAAGAATACATTAATTCCAAGAGTTGCAAGTACTGCATCATGGGTATGCAAATGATCAGCTGTCTTATGTCTTGAACAGCATGAAATATATGAAATGAACATCTTAGTAAACAGTGCTATTACATACTAACATACATACAGTACTAAGATGCCAGCAGAGTAGGCCTAATGGTCTATTGAGCTGCTCGAGAATCGGCACCTGGTAGGGGCCCGTTGCTGCCCTCCCCCATAAATCCCCTCAGCCACATCTCCCATCAGGGGTGCACCTCCAGGCCTGGCATGACTCAGTTTTATCTTCCCCCTATACCTGTCCCAGCCACTCTTGAAACCCTCCACAATATTTACACCCACCAGTTCCATAGGCAGCTCATTCCAAGGTTCCATTATCCTCTCTGTGAAGTAGCATCTCTTAGTCTCCACCCTGAGCATCCTGCCAACCAGCCTCATAGGATGTCTCCTGGTGACCCCTTCCTCCCTCAGCTGGAAAACCCTATCAAGGCTTACCATATTTACCCCCTTTAGGTATTTGAACACCTTGATCATATCCCCTCTGTCCCTTCTCTTCTCCAGGGAGTACAAGCTGAACACCCTGAATCTCTCCTCATAGGGCCTTTCCCCCAGACCCTGTATCATCTTGGTTACCCTCCTCTGGACCCTATCAAGGAGTGCAATGTCCTTTTTCAAGTACAGTCACCAAAACTGCACACAGTATTCAATTTGCAGTCTAATCAGGTAGTTATGCAGAGGGAGAAGCACCTCCCACTTCCTTGAGGTTATCCCCCTGATGATGCACCCCAGCATTTGATTTGCTTTGGCTGCAGCTCTCCTACACTGTTTGGAGTTATTCATTTTGGCATCCACAACCACCCCAAGGTCCTTTTCCCCATCTGAAACCTGCAGTTTCTCCCCTCACAGAAAGTAATCCTGAGCTGTGTTCCTAAGCCCAAAGTGGAGAACTCTACATTTCTTAGCATTAAACCTCACTTTCCAGCTGTGAGACTACCTTTTGAGAGTCTCCAGGTCCCAGAGTAGGGATCTTCTACCCTCCTTCCCATCCACCACTGCCCCCAGCTTTAAATCATCACCAAAGAGGCTCATCTCACTCCTGATACTTCTTCTGATGTCTGAGATGTAAGCGATAAACAGGAGTGGCTCCAGCACTGACCCTTGTGGAACCCCACTAATGACCTCTCCTAGGAGATGAAACCTCCCCTCCAACCACCACCCACTGAAACCGCCCAGTAAGCCAGTTGCCTATCCACCTAACCATCCACTCCCCCATGCCCATTCCCCCCAGCTTGTCCAGCAGCCCAGGATGTAGCACCGAATCAAATGCTTTGCTGAAGTCTAGAAAGAGGACATCCACTGGCCTGCCCTGGTCCAGTTCCTTTGTCACCCAATCATAGAACTCCACAAGGTTAGTCTAACATTATCTGAAATGTGCAAAGCCATATTGGTGTTCATCCAAATAGCCTCTTGCCTACAGAAACACCTACAGCCTCTCTTTCAAAATGGCCTCCATCACTTTGTCCACCACTTACATCAGACTGACAGGCCTGTAGTTACCTGGCTCCTCACATGGGCCACCTTTGTGGATAGTCATGAAGTGAGTCATCCTCCAGTCCTCAGGCACCCACCCCGTCTGAAGGGAAGAGTTAAAAAGATCCGCCAGGAGTGCAGCCAGGACATCCGCCATTTCCTTGAGCACCCTAGGATGAAGGCCATCGGGACCCGGTTCCTTCTCTGTGTTCCGGGCCTTAAGGGCTTCTCCCACCCTACCGACAGGAATTTCAACATCTGTGACCTCCCCCTTTCTTCAAATCTGACCCACCTCCCTCCATAAGGTGCTGCTCCACCCTCATCTCTAGTGAAGACCCAGGCAAAGTAATCATTAAGCACCACAGCCTGCACCCTGGCCTCCTCAGCCCACCCACTCCCTGACCTCAGTCTTCTAATCTGCCCCTTCACTTTCCTCCTTTCCCTGATATACACCTAAAGAACCCTTTACCACCTCTCCTGATCCTCTGTTCCAACTTCTGTTCCATCCTCACCTTGGCCGATCTCACCACCCTGGGTACCTTTTTGGATATCATATCATATTCCCCCCCGTCCATAACTCCACGTGATTTCTTGTATTGTAGTGTATACGCAGCCCTCTTCTCTCTCACTGCTTCCTGGACCTCCCTGGTCCACCAGAACAGTTTCCTGGCTCTATCAAACTTGTATCTTCGTGCAGGCCTTAGTAGCTGCCAGGATCCCTCTCTTAATAATTCCCCACCTGCTGTCTGTGTCCATGTCTGGTCTGATCCCCTCCAAATGCTGCTTGAAGATCCCCTCCATGCCTTTGAAGTCCACACCCTGGAAGTCAACTACCACTATTTTAGTGTGATATTCTCCTCCCCTCATGTCCAGGGAAAAACAGACTGTGGCATGATGACTCCCTGCCAGTGGATCTCCTACCACTAGGTTCCTAACCAGATCGCAATTTGACAGGACCACATCCAGAATACGACCATCGCTTGTCGGATCAGCCACCAGTTGGGTCAGCAATGCATCCTGGAAGATGTCCACTAGGCAGTGCTCCCTGGTCGATGAGGATGCCACAGTTCCCCAATCACCCCCCTGTCATGTTAAGGTCACCCAGCACCACCATCCTGCCCTCCCCCTCACCACAGTGATCCCTGAAATTCTCCACCAGACCTTTCTGCAGATCTTCCACCTGCATGGGTAGACTATAAAACACCCCCAACTTCACCCTCTTACCCCCAGATGCCTGTAAGGTAACCCATAATGCTTCTAAGTGTCCCTCCACCCCTCCACCCTGCATACATCTATGCTATTCCTAATGATGAGTGCTAACCCACCTCCCCTGCCCTCATCCCTGTCCTTCCTAAACACAGTGTAGCCCACCAGGTTAACGTCATGGCCCAAGTTTCAGTGACTACCACCACATCCACCTCCCTGTCAGTTAGCATCTCCTGAAGCTTGGACATCTTGCTACTCATGCTCCTGGCATTCATCAGGATCACCCTCCATCCTCACCTCTTGCCCTCACTCATCCCCCAACCTGAGAACCCCCAGTTGTGTGCCTGCCCCCACTCACTTGTGCATAGATGGGTGCCCCTGTTAGGCAACCCCTGCCCATCTCTGGAGGGAGAAGTCTAGCATCAGCCTCAAGCCCTGGCCCCCCTCCACAAGTGTAAACCCCACCTAGAATTGATGAATTTGGCCAGTTTTAGTTTCTAAACCTCCTTTCCCCCAAAATTTTGGTGGAGCATATCCCTAGCATACAGCCGCTTGTCCTCCCAAGTTGCTCCCCAGTCTTCCACCAACCCTTATCTGCTAGCCACACACTATAACCTGAGTCATTCATTAACCTTTCTGATTTTATGTTTGTTACCCATGCTGGCTCTTGGAACTAGTAGGGTCTCCGAGAAGGGGATCGAGCACCCCACAGTGTGGCACAACTGGGCTAGCTTCTGGAACCTTACCTGTATCTCAAGAACACTGTTTCCCTCTATGTCATTAGTGCCCAGGTGCATTAATATGTCAAGGGACCCCACCAAAATCTTTCACCAGAGCATAGACCAAACGCTTGGCCTTATGCTCAGTCAGGCCAGATAGACTCTTGACCCTGATCATGCAGCATTTTCCCTCTCCCCTTCCCTCCCTTCCCACTTAATACCCCTAATCATGGAATCCCTCAGTAGGAGTACTCTGACTTCCTCCTTGCCCTTCAGCCTACCCCCTTCCTCAGCCACCCCTCCCCTCCCCTCCCCTCACCCCCACTACCTCTTCACTTTTCTGGCCCCACCAACAATTTGCTTTCCCTCAGCTGCCTGATCCCCCCCCCTTTCCAATGTTGTCTCCTACCTGTCTTTTCTCCTCCTAAAACCCCCCATCTCCACTTCTCCATTTTGGTCTATCTCCACAGTGCTCCTCTGTACTTGTACTTGTGGCCCCTCCTGATCCTCAGAGGTCCCTTTTACTACTACCACCACCTCATTATCCTTTTTTCTGCTCCACCCCACACTGGATCCCTGCTGGTCCCTTTTCCTCTGGGTTCCATGGTCCCTCCTTACCATCCCCTCATCTGTCCTTCCCTGGCACTCCCTACTAAAAGCTTCAGAAGCAAAACCCACTTCTGCCCTGCATTTTTCAGTGTTGTGACTGGACAAGCAATTCAAATGAAAAAAGGTAGAATGGGCATGGAAACATGAAGAGTGGCTGCAATTGGATAGGAGGCCTGGTATTCTAAAGCTGTGATAGGTGGAATGGGGTGCTCCCAAAAGTCTTCTTACAGCTCAGACTGATCGCAATACGTTTGCCTTCCTTTGGCAAACAAACATAAAAACTGACGTTGATGAAAAACATGCATCAGGCTACAGTAGCTAAAAGAAAAGAAAAGACAGCAGGGTTTGTATGGAAATAGACGTGTGGCAACTAATGGACACAGAAGGTCTAACCAGCAACCTGTTCTTTCTTTCTTTATTTCAGTTTGGGATTAATACCTTTGAGTCAAGGACTCATTTTCAAAGGTTCCACATCAGTGTTGAACAAACATTACAAAAATACAAGGTTTACAGAGGAAAAAAAAAGAGAAAAAACGTTGAAGCATACACAGGCAGTAATAGTAAAAGTTGAACTTCTACACATCAAATTAGTAAATATTAACAGATAGACTGATTAGATGAGAGGGGGTTGTGGGGGAACAGCTGAAGGTGGCATCATCTGAGGTGGGAGAGAAGTGGAGCTTTCAACCAAGTGAGACCATCATCAGGTAATTGGGGTAGGGGAGTGGATTAAGAAAAAAGTAGTATATTGCAGAAAGATGTGTGGGGGGGTAGGTAAATGGAAAATTGGGGGCAAGGTAATATCATATTAGTGCAGGCAGGTGGCATCATCTGAGGTGGGAGAGAGGTGGAGCTTTCAACCAAGTGAGGCCATCGTCAGGTAATTGGGGTAGGGGAGTGGGTTAAGAAAAATAGTGGTATATAGCTGAAAGATGTAGAGGGGGTAGGTAAATGGAAAACTGGGGGTGAGGTACTATCACATTAGTGCAGACAGGCACAATTCATTTTAGAGCCAAGGAGATATTTGAGCCCAGCTTTGAAGGTAATAATCTTGGTAGTATCAGTGAGGACAGCAGGTAGTTCATTGTACCATTTCAGACATTGATAGAAGATGGAGATCTGGGCAAGTTTCGTCCTTTTGAAGGGAAGCACCATCTTGTCAGCAATGGCACTATAGGTAGATTTTGTTGGGACTGCCAGCTTAGAGTGTCTGCCAGTGTGGGGGATGTCAGTCCAAGTAGTACTTTTTTTAGAAGTAGGAAGGTTTGGTATTGCCCTCTAGGATAGAGTGAGAGTCATCCAGTTTCAGTGTACAGCTAGCAGTTGTGGGTGTCAAGAGTAGCCCCCAAAGTAAGATGACAGGCCTTATTGAGGAGTGTGTTGATCCTGCTAAGAGCAGTTTTTGTGCTCGCCCCACATATAGGCAACCCATAGTCAGTGGTAGACAGTATTGAGCTACAGGTGGCTAATCTGAGTGCATCCAATGTCATTGAATGTCTGTGATGATAAAGTACATTAAATTTTATATTTGCAGTCTTGATAACAGAGTGAATGTGATTTGAGAAGGTGAGCATGTCATCAAAGGTAATGCTGAGATATTTGAAGTTAGATACTTGGTCTAGGATTTTACCCTTTTGGTTATGAATACACAGGGGCAGGTATTTCTTTTGCTTTGGGAGGTTGTGTAGAGCATACTCTTTGTTTGTTTGACATTTAGTAGTAGCTTGTTTTCCGTAAACCAAGATTCAAGTTTATGGAAGCTGCTTTGGAGTTCAGTTGTGATGGATTGTTGGTCTTTGCCAGTGACTGAGATCACTGCATCATCAGCATAGAGAACTGTGCTTGCAAAGCAAGCCATTAGGGCAGAGTTGATGAAGAGGCTAAAGAGTACAGAACCGAGGATTGACCCCTGCGGAATCCTGAGGTGCACCTCCTTAGCAGTGGATAGGGTATCACCTATCTTGACTCATTGTGATCTGTTAGAGAGGTAGCTGCCAAACCATAGTACCGTATCCAGGGATAGACCTGTAGACAGAAGGCAACTTAGGAGGAGGTTGTGATTAACAGAGTTGAAAGCCTTTGTGAGGTCGATGAAGACTGATCCAACTGCCTGACCACTATCCAAGGCATTATATAGTTGGAAGGAATAATTAACTAGAGTGGTGAGTGTGGAGTGCTTTTTAAGGAAGCCATGCTGTTGCGGGCAGGGTAGATTATGGTTTTCAAGGTATTCAGTAAGCTGCTCCGAGACCATTCTTTTGAGTACTTTCGAAAGGGTAGGAAGGATGGATATAGGTCTGTAGTTGGATGTTTGGGTTTTCTCCCCCACATTAAAGACAGGCATTACATTAGCTGACTTCCATGCATTTGGAAATACTCCTGATTTTAGAGAGGCACTAAACACCATGGTAAGAGGACCAGCAAGTTTATGAAGGAGCAGACCAACCAGCTTCATGTCAAGCAGTTCCGCCCCCATCCTGTTCTTGCCAAGCGCCCTTTTAATATGCTTGATGGTTTTGGCTTTGGTGACACGTCTACAGTAAAAGGGTGGTACATCTTTCCTTGGGGAATCTTGAGGGACAGTTGGACGTTGCTGAACTTGCATATCTTTGATGTAGTCACCAGGAAGTACACTTGAAAGGTCAGTGAATGTGTTGTTGAGCTCACTGGCAATTTTGATGGGTTCCTGTAGGGGTCCTTCACAGTTAACAGTAGATCTGGGGGGTCTTGAGGGCTTTGCCCATTAAGAATTTAAGAGAGCACCAAAAGTATCTTCCAGAACCCCAGGTTTTGGTTAGTAGATCCTTATAGTTGGAGGCTTTAGCCTGTCAGAGGAGTCTGGTGCAGGTGTTTCTAGCTGCCTTGTAAGTATTAAATGCAGCAGGTGTACCAACTGCTTTTGCTATATGCCAAAGATTGTCTCTGTTCTTCATTGTCCAATAAGGGAGTTGCAGAGCCAGGGATTGTAGGTCCCCTTAATTGTTTTAGTTTTGTATGGTGCAAAAATATCACAAGCACGGTTGGAAACCATTATGAAGTAGTTAAGTGGCTCATTGCCATCTATATCTTCATCCAACGGGGATCAATCCAGTTGTGTCACATACAGCTTGAAATGTTCAAGTGGTCCAGGCCTCAGGCAGTGGCTTTTGCACACCTTGGGTGAACTCTTGGGGAAATTGTTAGACCAGGAACACTTCACAGGGGAGTAGTCACTGAGGCTGTCATGCAGGACAGTGACATCAGATATATGCTCAGGGTGTGTGGTCAGGAGCCAGTCTATGAGAGAGCTGCTCCCTGTTTTGTAGTTAAGCCAGATGTCAGCAGTGACCATCTGTTTTAGGAAAAGGCTAGTAATTAGATCCTTGGCTTTTGTTTCTTTCTGTGCATGCCAGTTTATGTTGAAGTCACCTAAAATGATCTTCTCCTAGTGGTTGCCTAGTTGCTCTTGGCTTGTGATGACATGGTTTAGCCCAGCAGGTTGATACCCTGGAGGTATATATACTGTGGAGACCAGTAGGACTTTATTCTGTGTCCCTATGTTTAATTTGAGGTTCAGAATGTTGGCATCTTTTGTATTAAGACTGTTATCAAGGACCTGCACCTTTATTCCAGACCTGATATATACTAGGCACCCACCCCCACGTTTCGTAATCCTATCTTGTCAGAACAAGTTGTAGCCATCAAGGGAGATAGATGCATCCGGTGTCTTAGGAGAAAGCCAGGTTTCAGTGAGTGCTATAATGTCTGGGTTGATCACCTGCACCCATGCCTGGAATTGTGCAAGCTTGGCAAGGAGACTGTTAATATTCAATAATACTATAGTAAGTTGAAATTTAAGCTTAGTCTTTTCAGAGCGAGGGGGTCCAGAGTTTGTGTGAATATTCCCAGAAAGTAGCAGGAGCAGCAGGATTAGAGAGCAGAGAAAATGACAAAGTACATGTAAAGTTGATTTAAAAGGAAAATGCTGATAGTAGTAGTAGTAGTAGTAGTAGTAGTAGTAAAATGTTTATTTTTATACAGGAAGGATGTCACTTTTACATCATTGAGTCAATTACCCATTTTCAAGATGCTCCTGTTACAACAATTGTCATTTCCAACATACAAAGGACATCATATAAATACAAAATACAAAAAATATGCATAATACCAAAGCTTACATTAAACAGTATCACAATTCCTAAGGGGTTCGCAACCATCTTACAATTATATTAATACATTTAATAATCATTGTGGCATCAGGAAGAATTAGCCAGGGAAAACACCACTCGAGATGCAGCAACAGAGGGCAGTGTCCAATCAGGATGTGGCTGTGGAATGCACCAAAAATTGAACCTGATGGCTGAGTCCTGTCCTACCTTTCCAGGGTAGAGGAGCTTTCTTCCAGGCAACAAAGTAGGAGGCTTAGTTAGAGCGGACTGCACCGGGAAAGACTTTGGGAGGCAGCAAAGATAGGATCTGTGCTGGAGGCAGCACCCAATTTGGGCCTGCACTTTGCAGGGTAGAGGAGCTTTTTTCCAGGCAGACCAGCTGAGCAGTGCAGATGAAGTTGAAGATGGGAACAATGCCTTGTTTTGAAACACCATGCTGATATCTAAACATTATCTGTTTGTGCCTAAAGTCCCTTATGCTGTTAGCTGCCTATTAATCTCTGCTATGCCTGATGTTTTCTGTATGTTAACATTTACTGTTCCTGCTGTTCTTGAATGTATGCATCTTGTAATCCTCCCGGGTCGCACCTCAGAATAGGCACTTGGCTGTCTAGTGTGCTTACCCGGTTAACAAAAGCAAATAAATAAATAAATAAATTATAGACAGTATTGAGCTACTGGTGGCTAGTCTGAGTGCATCTGGTGTCATTAAATGTCTGTGATGATAAAGTACACCAAGTTTCTTATTTGCAGTCTTGATGACAGAGTCAATGTAGTTTGAAAAGGTGAGCATGTCATCAAAGGTAATGCTGTGATATTTAAAGTAAGATACTTGGTCTAGGATTTCACCCTTTTGGCTATCAATATGCAGGGGCAGGTATTTTTTTTTGCTTTGGGAGGTGGTGAAGAGCATATTTTTTTTCTGACATTTAGTAGTAGCTTGTTTTCTGTAAACCAAGCTTCAAGTTTATGGAAGCTGCTTTGGAGTTCAGTTGTGATGGATTGTTGGTCTTTGCCAGTGACTGAGATCACTACATCATCAGCATAGAGAACTGTGCTTGCTGAGCATGCTGTTGGGGTGGAGTTGATGAAGAGGCTAAAGAGTAGAGGACCGAGGATTGACCCCTGCAGAACCCTGAGGTGCACCTCCTTAGCAGCGGATAGGGCATCACCAATTTGGACTCATTGTGATCTGTTAGAGAGGCAGTTGCCAAACCATAGTACCGTATCTGGGGATAGACCTGTAGACAGAAGGCAACATAGGAGGAGGTTGTGATTAACAGAGTCGAAAGCCTTCGTGAGGTCAATGAAGACTGATCCAGCTGCCTGACCACTATCCAAGGCATTATATAGTTGGGATAAATAAGCAGCTAGAGCGGTGAGTGTGGAGAGCTTTTTACAGAAGCTGTGCAGTTGCGGGCAGAGTAGGTTATGGTTATCAAGATATTTAGTAAGCTGCTCCAAGACCATTCTTTGGAGTACTTTCGAAAGGGTAGGAAGGATGGCTGTAGGTCTGTAGTTGGATGCTTGGATTTTCTCCCCTGCTTTAAAAACAGGAGTTAGTTAGCTAACTTCCATACATTTGGAAGTACTCCTGATTTTAGAAAGGCATTAAACACCATGGTAAGAGGACCAGCAAGTTTGTGAAGGAGTAGACCAACCAGCTTCATGTCAAGCAGATCCACCCCCATCCTGGTCTTGCCAAGTGCCCTTTTAATATGCCTGATGGTTTTGGCTTTGGTGACATATCTAAAGTAGAAGGGTGGTACATCTTTCCTTGGGGAATCTTGAGGGGCAGTTGGGCATTGCTGAACAAGCATATCTTTGAAGTAGTCACCAGGGAGTACACTTGAAAGGTCAGTGAATGCATTGTTGAGTTCATTAACAGTTTTAATGGGTTCCTGTAGGGGCCCCTTCACAGTCAACAGTAGATCTAGGGGGTCTTGGGGGCTTTGCCCATTAAGAATTTAAGAGAGCTCCAAAAGTCTCTTTCAGAACCCCAGGTTTTGGTTAGTAGATCCTTATAGTAGGAGGCTTTAACCTGTCAGATGAGTCTGGTGCAGGTGTTTCTAGCTGCCTTATAGGTATTAAATGCAGCTGGTGTACCAACTGCTTTTACAATATGCCAGAGATTGTCTCTGTTCTTCATATAGCCAATAAGGGAGTTGGAGAGCCAGGGATTTGAGGTTCCCTTAATTGTTTTAATTTTGTATGGTGCAAAAATATCACAAGCACCATTGAAAACCATTATAAAGTAGTTAAGTGCCTCATTACCATCTATATCCCCAGCCAGCGGGGACCAATCCAGTTGTGACATGTACAACTTGAAATGTTCAAGTAATCCAGGCCTCAGGCAGTGGTTTTTGTACACCTTGGGTGAACTCGTGGGGAAATTGTTAGACCAGGTACACCTCACAGGGAACTGGTCACTGAGGCTGTCAGGCAGGAGAGTGACATCAGGTACTGTATATGCTCAGGGTGTGTGGTCAGGAGCCAGTCTATGAGAGAGCTGCTCCCTGTTTTGTAGTTAAGCCGGGTGTCAGCAGTGACCGTCTGTTTTAGGAAAAGGCTAGTAATTAGATCCTTGGCTATTGTGTCTTTCTGTGAGTGCCAGTTTATGTTGAAATCACCTACAATGGGGAGTCACGTGATGCAGACCTCTTGCTAGCTGCACTCTCGAGGAGCTCTGCCTAACCCCTGTTAAAATTGCTCCAATTTGCCTAACTTAGTGGAATTTGCACTCTGATCATACTAACAACAGCCTGTCTACATCTGGGCATCCCTCAGAGTCGCCGATGGAAGCAGAAATGCCCAAGGCTCTACCCAAACACTCCCCACCAGCAACCCTGGAGAAGGCCCCGAAGAAGTCACAGGCCTCATCGCAACAGCAATCCCAGTCCTCTAGTCCTGGTACTGGGGGGGAAGAGCTGCTGACCGTAACAAGGTTTCTGGAGGAATTTCGCCCTTTTAAAACAGAGATTGCTGAGATTGCCACTGAAATCAAAAATATTACCTCTGCTCTCAACGACCTGGTGAGAAAGACCTCTGATAATGAAGCTCGGCTACGATCTCTGGAAAACCGAGCCGACAAGGTTGATCTGGCACTGGCCCATGTCAATCACTGCCTTGCGAAGCTGGATCAGAAGGTGGAAGATCTCGCGGGCAGAAGCCGTCGTAATAATGTAGTACTAATCGGCTTACCAGAAAAGGAGGAGGGATCGGATCCGGTGAAATTTTTTCCAAAGCTGGTGGAAAAGATAGCAGGCCCTCACCATTCAGGCCCTGCTACAGCATTGAAAGAGCACATCGCGCTCTCCACCCTGTTCCACCCCGAGGTGCACCCCCCCGTATATTTATCGCTAAGTTTTTGAACTACCAAGAGAAACAGCTGTTTTTGGGAAAGGTCAAGGAGGCTAAAGAACTGCAGTGGGAAGGGGCAAGTCTTAGAGTGGCCCATTATCTCCCTTTGTCAGTTCGTCAACGGAGGGCAACCTTCCACCCATTGGTGACTAAACTAATCGCTGCGGGCATCAAGTTTAAAATGTCATACCCGGCAAAGCTGCATGTCCTCACAGCAGATACATGGAAGGCCTACGATGATGTGGAGTCGGCGACTGCTGTGCTTCAATCCACGCTCCCTAACCTATTCAAAGCTAAATGAGGACTTTGTGTGGCCTCTCTTAAGAAATATGCTTTTCTTTTAAAATGCAGTTGAAAGATTTACTCAAGGTTTCCAAGTGGTGGTGTGTTTACTTTCTTTTGTTTAAAAGGGGGTTCTCCAAGGGGCTGTTTCTATGACTGCTTTATTATATGTGCTGTCCCTCCACATGATAAGGACTTGCATTCACAGAAGCTCTATACCACTCCAGAGTTTTGGCTTGTTGGTGCTCTCTCACTGGAGAGTTTACGCAAGACGTTAGTAGTGACAAAACGGATGGGACCATGTGAGCTGTAGTTGGGACTGGCCCCCCAATCGTTTTTATGGCCCAGTCCTGCGTGAAAACAGGCAAATTCAGCAGTGTCTCTCGAGGATTTCAGCGAGGATCCAGTTTACGGGTCCTTTTCTTTTTTTCTGACTGTAAATTGTATTTCTGCAGTTCTGCATTTAGAGGGAGCTAGAGCCCTGGCTAAATGACTTTCGTTTGTTCTTTATATTGGTTTGGATATTTCCAGGTGCTGCAAATGCTGGAAGATGGTCGTCAACCCTTTTCCTTTTAGGGTCTCTCCCATAATGTAGGACAGTGCATGTATTAACTGTCCCGGGGCAACTTTAGTTTTTAAGGGGAGAGCTTCGGTTATAGTTGTGGTTGTTGTGTTCGCCACAGGGGTCTAACCTCGGGTACTTTATTTACGTGATTTTAATATTCAAGGTGTAGATTTTTGAGGGCTCTGTCCCAGAAGATGTTACAAGTTTATGTTGAGCACACAGAAGTTTAAATGGGGGTTTGCTCGTTAATAGCAATGTAATCGCGAGAAGGGGTATGGTTCCTGTTCCTTTTGGTATTCCCGGTCTAAATTAGTTACCGAGTGTTTTTTTTTTCTAGGATATTATAGGCTTAGAAGGTTAAAGGGTATGTTATGGTTCGGCTTTCGGAGCTGACAGGGGGGTGGTGGAGCGGAAAAGGATACAGCTGGGTGAGCTGTCGTCATAGGGCCATGATAAATCGGGTGGGATGGGGGTGGGACTGGCACAGGGTTAGGTTTGTGGTTAGGTTTGTGGGTATAATGCTTGTGGGTTTCTTCTGTATAGGGCAAGGGGCGGGGGGAGGGGCACACAAGACTTAAGTAGGGCAAGCTGGGAGGAGCGGGTTAAGCCCAAAAGGACAGTACAACATATTTTTAAAGGGTGTAATGGCACTACGCAGAGTTATTAAATTCCTAAGCTGGAATATTAAGGGGGCAAGGCAAAAATCCAAGCAATATAAAATCCTAAAACATTTAAATATCTTAAAAGCAGACATAGTGTTTTTACAGGAGACACATTTGCTTAACAATGAAAGCAATAATATGAGGTGTCTGCAAATAGGGCAAGTCTTTGCCTCTCAAGGCAGCACACAAAGTAGGAGTGTCATGGTGCTAGTTCACAGGTCTGTGCCTTTTACCCCCCTTCAGGTAATACAGGACAGTGCAGGCAGATATATTTTTGTCAAAGGGCAGTTACATGCTCTAGAAATTTTGGTTGGATCTATCTACGGTCCAAATACAGATACACCGGCCTTTTTCGTGCAACTGATGGAGGCATTAACTCCCTTTGTAGATGTCCCTATGATCATAGGTGGGGACCTCAACTTAGTACTGGATCCCCTAATGGACAGGTCTAAATCCACCAATCAAGGTCTCTCATCGGCCCACAGAGCTATGAGTGAACTATTGGACCAATCTGGCCTCTCAGATGTGTGGAGGGTTCTCCACCCAAAGATTCAGGAGTACACTTTTATCTCTCAAGTTCACGCACAGCTTCTCGAATCGATTATATTCTAACCTCCCGTACTCTCCTTCCAGGAATGTTGGGTGCTAAAATCCATGCAGGGCCTCCTTCCGATCATGCCACAGCCTCCGTATCAGTTTCCTTTTCATCCCTGCCTGGTAGAAGTAATAGATGGAAACTAAATAATCAAATCCTGAGGGATCATAATTCACTCAAATACATTTAGTCACAAATAGATGAGTTTGTTGCAAACAATTTGAGTGGCAATACCCGGCCAGATATGGTTTGGGGGGCATTTAAAGCCTTTATACAGGGTATTTTGATAGGCCAGGTGGTTAAAAAGAAAAAAGAGAGGGAACGTTACATGTTGGAGCTCCTGGCCCGGATTAGGCTCAGAGAAGTCAATCTAACCCCTCAGCCTATGGAGGAAGATAAGCAGGAGTTAATCAAACTGAGGGATCTTTATTTAAACTTATTGGGGGAGCAAGCTTAATTAGCACTAATTAAAACAAAGGCTAGTTATATTGACCAGGGGGAGAAGGCGGGTCGGCTGCTCGCGAGGCACATTAAGCAAATAGAAACCTCTAGAATCATCCCGGCAGTTCAGCCCATGGAGGGTGGTCTGGTTAAGACCTCCCCTAAGGAGATAGCAGAGGAGTTTAGAAAGTATCTTGAATCACTTTATAGCACAATGAGAAACCCCCCAATGGAAGGAAATATACATTTATTTCTCGAGGGCCTGAACCTTCCCTCTCTCTCAGAGTCTCAGCGGGCGTATCTTACTACCTCTGTTTCTCAGGGTGAAATAGAGCAAGTTATTAAGGGTCTCCCTCTGGATAAAACACCAGGTCCAGATGGATTCTCTTCTAATTTTTATAAAGTGTTCTCTAAACAACTTTCCCCACTTTTGGTTTCCCTATTCCAATATATTCTCAATTGTCAGGCAACGGATAGCTCCCTATTTGAAGCACTTATTGTCTTAATCCCAAAACCAGATAAATCTCCTGAACAACTCTCTAGTTATAGGCCCATTTCATTGCTTAATTATGATATAAAAATTCCTGCAAAATTACTGGCTGACCATATAAACGAGATCTTACCTGGTTTAATTGAAGTGGAACAGGTCGGCTTTATGAAAGGTAGATCAGCTAATGACCACTTAAGGACACTGGCACATGTCTTCTCTGCATCCGATGAGAGCAGCTCCCCTTTGGTGCTGGTCTCGTTGGATGCGGAGAAGGCTTTTGATAGGGTCTATTGGAATTATCTGCTAACCACAATGAAATGTTTTGGTTTCCCCGATGTGTTCCTGAAGTGGATTGGTTCCCTGTATCTAATGCCTTCAGCCAGGATCTCATGTAACAGGGTCATATCAGACCCTTTCAAACTGCATGTGGGCACCAGGCAAGGATGCCCGTTGTCCCCTCTCCTCTTCAGTCTTTATCTCGAGCCCCTTATAAGGAGTATATTGCATAATCAGGAGGTGCCGGCATTAAAATTCAGGAGAATGTGGTTAAAATAACTGCATCGCGATGATCTTTTGTTGTATATATCGCACCCTAAGGAATCTATCCCGGCCTTATTGAGATCCGTACAGGAATATAGTCAATTGGCTAATTACAAATTAAACTTACAGAAGACAGTGGTGTACCCTCTAAACAACAAAGTTTTCAAACACGAAATTACTGATTTGGGATTGGCCTGGAGATCTGATTCCATTAAATACTTGGGTCTCACTTTGGCCAGGAGCGCAACACGGATACGTCAGTTAAATCTGGACTCCTTGGTGCATACCATTGATTTAGACATGAAAAGATGGGCACAGCTTCCAATTTCCTTATGGGGGAGGATAAATTTAATTCAAATGAACGTGTTTCCCCTGGTTGTTCTATCCCCTCAATATGTTAAACATTTGGCTCCCACTCTCATGGTTTAAAAAAATCCATGGACTTATTGCCAATTTTGTATGGGGCTATAAAAAAGCTAGGATGGCCTATCACAAATTAGCTGCTCCTAAGCCATTAGGTGGGCTAAGACTTCCGCATTTTGGCTTGTATTTTTGGGTGGTTCATGTCAATAAATATCTTAGATGGGTGCAGGATGCGGATCTTTTGACCTAGGCTTCGTATATACCTTTATGGTTACAAATTGAATTATCCCTCATTAGGAAACATGGTTTGGCACCGGATGTCTTGTTGTATCTTAACCCTAAACTCCTACCAGTTGCTCTCAGGAAATCTCCGATAGGAATCTCAGTCAGGGCCCATTCACAGCTATGTGGACACCTAAATTATAATTACTCCAGGGATCCGTTACAGCCCATAAGAGGTAATCCGTGTTTTCTAATCGATGGTAAGCCCCTCAGCACCTCTTGGCTCGCACAACTAGGAGAGTGTCAACTAAAAGATTTAATTTCATTAGATGTTTATTTACTTTCCACATCAGAGATTTTGAATAAATTTAAATTGCCAACTCCGGTAATTTTTAAGGTTTACCAACTCCGCTACCTTTTAGTTAATAAGATGGGTATTACGCCAATCCCTGCTCCGAAAGTAGAATTTCAGGTGATTTTGAGCCCCTTGGTGGACCTACCGCATGCTGTCTCTAATCTGTACAGTAATTTATATAAATGGGCCTATTCCCAGAACTTGGCACTGAGCTCTTATTGGGCCTCTGTATTTTCTGAGGAGGAGCTCAACTGGTCAGCATTGTGGCACAGTTGTCATAAATTTATCCTTCAAGACTGGCTTATACTGATGCAATTTAAAATACTTCATAACATTTATTATTCCCCTCAGAAGTTGGCGAGCTTAGGAATGGTTTCAGTCTCAACCTGTACAAGATATCAACAAGGGGAAGGGGACCTGCTTCACATTTTTTGGAATTGTCCAAAGATAGTACCGCTCTGGACAGCTATCAAAAATAAAGTTGACCTGTTATTGGGTCTAGGGGATCTCTTCACACCGGAGATATGCCTGTTAGGAGATGTAGCTCATATCCCATTTAGGAACAGGAAGTTCCATATTTCTCTAATTTCGGCATCCCTTAAAAAGGTGGTCCTCAAACATTGGAAGGACTCCCTGGAAATCAGTTATACTGAATGGTTACAGGAGCTACTTGTCAACCTCAGAGTTGAAAGGACGATAGCTACTCTTCAGAATAAGCTGCCTAGGTTCAATAAGATTTGGGGCCCCCTTCATGCCGTCTGCTCCCTATAGAATAGGATTTGCCCCTCCTGGGCAAAAGATGTATTACAAGGGGTCTTGTGCTGGGAGAGTGGGGAGGGAGGAGGAGGTAGAGGGATGGGATTTGGGGTAGGCAGAGGATGGATCCATCTGTTATCTGAGATATGTATGTATATCTATGCTGCATGTGTATGTTTCTCTTGGATGCATTCTCTGTATTAAATATCTTCAATAAAATCTTAATGAAAAAAAAAAATTAAATCACCTACAATGATCTTCTCCCAGTGGTTGTCTAGTTGCTCTTGGCTTGTGATGACATGGTATAGCCCAGCAGGTTGGTGCCCGGGAGGTATGTATACTGTGGAGACCAGCAGGACTTTATTCTATGTCACTATGTTTAATTTTAGGTTCAGAATTTGGGCCTCTTTTGTATTAAGACTGTTATCTGTGTCAGATGTGGTAGTAAAGAAGATTCATTGTCCAGAAACATAAGTGCGGAATAGACCTTGTTAAAAATGAGCATGTTTACATCTAAAAATGATAATCACTACAGTAGTTGTTTAAAGGCATTTTGTCTCATAGGTCACATTTCTCCTCCCTCCACCTGAACAGACTGTGAAAGACTATGTGCTTTGGAGAGAAGTGGCCACGGCAATGTTTTATTAAACTGTGTAAAGAAAGTTCAGTCAAGACATCATGATGGTGAACTGCAAGGTAGCCATGGCAAGTCATTCATCAATCAAATTATCATCATAGCAGCCATCCCCTTATCCCCCCCCCAGGGAGCCAATTGAATGGGTTCAAACCACTGCAAGGAAACCAGCCTCTGAGGCATATGGGATGACTCTGGACCAGGTGCCAATATGCCCCCCCCCAGAGGATACTGCAAACCTGCAGGCAGTGGCCAAAAAGGATGTCCCTCTGACTAACCCTCTAACCAGGAACTCCAGCTGTCTGGACTTCACCTCTTGCCAGCCTCATGGTGATCCATCTGCAAAGATGCATGATTCCCTCTGAACAAACCTTCCGGACTACCAAGTCACAACAGGATGAACATGTCTCCTGATGCTCAACCCTACACAAGCACATCATGTTACTGTTTTCACCACAGCATTTTGAAGGTATATTTTTCTCAGACAAGACAGGTGCACCCCATACCAGGCACAAAAGTGAGGTACTTTTATCATAATGCCTCAGGACACACACCTCCAATAGTGTCCATACATGGCTGCATCACCATTTTGGTCAGCCTGTGGGATTTTTCAATTGCTCTGGGGGCTCAGGCATGCTGCCAATACTGTCTTTGAATAATGTGAAATCATGCAATGTGCATACCTAGTCAGTTGCACTGCAACAAGACCAAATCCTCTTTCATTTTGTGTAATGGTTTGAGTGACTTCTCCATTCTCAAATCATTGCCTCTGTATTGCACCAACAAAATGATGGGAGAGCCCAACCGCCAAGCTTCAGCCATGATCCATGAAATCAGATCAAGCCATCTCATCTCTCTCTCTGTCTCATCCAGTGTACATAAATCTGACAGGGGCCCAGATGCAAGTTCTCACCTCCCTGGAACTGTCCTATTGTGATGGCTGCCCAATGGATGTACAGTATGAATGCCAGCATATCCAAACTTACTTGGCCCAGAAATTGTTACCTGTCAATGAACAGGAGTTGTTGGATAGTTTGATACCTCTTATTAGAGCAACATATGTCTTGTAAAAAAATGGTATAGTACAAATGTTTTTGGGGCACCACATTTCCCTTCAGGTGAATAGCCAAGGTATTCATCTAAAGAAGAGACCTTTGGGGCCCTGAAAGTTTGTGTACTATGCCATCTTTGTACAAGACTTATGTTGCTTCAATAATAGATCTTCAACTATTCAGCAACTCCTGTTTTACTAGGACCAGTGTGGCTAGAATGTCTTTTTACTGTCAATAAACAAAATGCACAAGTTACAGCAAATACAATCTCACATATCTTTTAAAAGTGTGCACCCTCCAGTGGCCAAGGGACTGAATCTGGTTGTCTGTAACTCCTTCCGTTCTGGCATATGAGGCACCCCCCATGTGTAAAGAGTGGATATTGAACTCCACTGAGTCCACCCCATCCCTCTGATGGCCTTCCCTAAAACATGCCAAAACTGAAACACCATTAAAGAGTATCCATCATCATGGTGAAAAAAATGAAACCACCATGGGAGTCCGATGAGACACATATTCTTGAACCTGATGTCTTGATGCTTTACTGTACTCCTTGGTGGGATTTCAAGCTGCACCAACACCCTCAGCCCTGTCACTCCATCTGTCTTCTGTGCAACTGGACACACACTCCATTTAATGTCACCGTCACATCATCATCAACCAAGACCCCCAGTCAGCCGCCTTACTCGGCTGCACCAGCTCTGATACTCTAACGGTCCCGCAAACCCATCAAGAAGGCTGTTCTAAACAAGCACACTTCTGATGGTGACAAGCACAGCCTCAGAAGCTCCTTGCAAACTAAACTCAAGCCATGTACATCAGGCTAAATGGCTGCCAGCCATCCATCTTTTGGAGACTCCTAGGCCCAGCCCTCCAACAATTTATGAAGGAGGAATGCCTGCATGATGTCTTCATGACCCATGAGCTTGGAAAATCATGCTATTACTGCTATGTGTTGCCCCACAGCTACTGGCCTAGACCCTTCCCATCTTTAGTGAAGGACATATGTAAATATCTGGTCCACTGGGATGGGTCACACATTCCACCACCTTTAATCCTGACACACATTCTGGAAATTCTGAACCACCCTCTGGTATGTAGCCCATGTGATGGGTGCTAACAAATACCTGAGTAACTTCCAGACTTCTGAATCACCAATTCCCAGATGTAGGATGGGACTTCCCTGGAATACATCACCACTTCTGGAGCCAGCTTCCTGAATCTCCATCACCATGAATGAGACAGAAACTCAGCAGTTCTGTTATCAACACTGAGCACGTTTACAGCTCTAAGCTGTCGTTAAGAACTATACATTTAAGAATAAGGACATGCATGAGATTACCCAGTGGATCCTTGTATCCCAGCTGTCTGTTTATAGTATTAACTACCCCAGTATTGTCTGTCCTGAAGGTTACACTTTCATTCCTCTGCTGATCCCCACACACAACCAGGACCACCACAAAGGAAAGAATTACAACAGAGTAATCTGAGTAAGCAAGCCTTCTGCTTTCCAGTCCTGAGGCCACTGGTCTGTATACCATTCTCCCCCAAAATATGCCTAGAAACCAATGTGCCCAGATGCATAAGTAAACAGCTCTAACTCTTGCTTGCTTGCTGGCTTTGGCCAGATAGCCACCCCATTGAAACAGTTTAAGAAAGCCAGCCACACCTCAACATCCTCACTCATTGCTTCTGTCACATGTATCCTGTGCTGAGGTGTGGAGCAACCAGAGTTGAACTTCACCATCTGATGCAAGAATGTCCTGCCCATGGGTATGATCTTACAGGCAAAATTAATGTAGCCATATACTTGCTGCAACTCATGCCAAGTGATCTTGCAAGCCTTGGCCACCCAAGCTAGGAGGGGCCTAAGAGCTACCAGCTTCTCCAGGGTCAACCAGGATGCAGGGTAACCATGTCTATCTCTGTACCTAAAAAGGAAAGTCTTGTACATGGTCCTTCTCCCTTCTCATGAGCCAGAGATACTCCAAGACCGGGGCATACTACGTGTAAGGCCACTATTAGTTGCCAACAGTTATTGATGCCTACCTGCCTCACAAACAAAAAGCCATCCAAGCAGTTGTCTACTTCTGACTGACCTGACATGATGTCCCAATGGAGAAATATGCTAAACTGCTTAAAGGCAGCACATGCAACTGCACACCCAATTAGCATGCAATTATCTATGTAATATTGCCTCTCAAATTGCATGCCCAGCAGGTCCCATTCATCTGGGAGCACCACTAAAAGTTGAAAGGTGCACTCAGTGTCACCATTACCGTAGAGAATCCCACACCCTGTCCCTGAACTACCGCTATTGCCCTGTTGAACAGTGCATATGACATAGGCATGTGGACTGGATCAAAATGATGGTTAACTGATTCTAACTCCTGCTGCAATAAATGATTTATCATCTGAAATTCATTTGGTAGCTTCTTTAGAACCAGCCCAATGGGAGAAACCCGGAGATGAGGCCAGGGAGATGCCGAGAAAGTCCCACTTATCCTACCTGCAGCCACCTCTTTGCCCAATTTAATCTGCACCATGTCTGGTCATTCCCTGTCAGACTCCAGGTTCTGTTTCATAAGCCTGGCAAGGACTCTCATATGGGATCCAAAATCCCTCACTAAAGCCTTCTGCCAAGGTATGAGTGGCCACCCTATTTGGATATTTGGCCAGCCATCTCTCACTGTGATCCACCCTTATTGGCACTGGGATACTTGTTGTGCCATTTGTGGAAGACCCGAAAGGAATGTGTCCCCCTTCACACTGAACAGGTGCAGGCAGCCACACTCTAATCACTGATATTTGAAGTTACATGAATCCAATTTGCAAGTCCCCCTGATTATAGTTATAGCAGTGCCCTCCTGTCACCTCTCTCCCATGCTACCCTGCATCTCCTTCTTTGGTGATGCAGACTGCTTGACCAGAAATCTACTGTCAAAGTGTTGTACCCCCCCTTTAGGTCTATTGCCCAGAGTAGAGTCAGATCCAGCATGTCCCATGACCTGCCTGGCTCATTGTGTTTGCTTCTACAAAACTCTTCATCATACTCCAGCCATTCCAGCCAGGTTTATTGGCATGCATGGACAAGAACCAAGGGCTAGGCGAATTGGAAGAACACACTGAAAAAAATAAGGAAGCAAAGAGGGCAGTAAGGGAGGTGAAAGCAGAGACAGAGCATTGGACTGCAGAAGGGATAACATCAGGGGGAAAACACTTTTTTGACACATTCAAGAAGAAAGGATGAAAGGGGGAAGGATCACAAAATTGTTGGACGGGGATAGATTGGTAGAGGAATACAGTCAAAAAGCTGCTGTCCTAAATAACTTTTTCTGCTCAGTATTTACCAAAGAGAAAACTGGACCTATGACAGAAAGTGGAATAAGGGTGGCCGATAGAGGAATCCAGATAATTGAAGCACTGACATTTGCCACAGATAGGATCAGGGAGGGGCTGACAGCACTCAGGCCAGACAAAGCACAGGGCCAAATGAAATGCACCCAAGAGTACTAAAGGAATTGGCAGTTAGCTGAAGCCCAGCACATCTATTCAACAACTCACTGAGAACAGGAGTGGTACCAGGAGACTGGAGGAGGGTGGATATAGTGCCACTCCACAAAGGAGGGGGTGGAGAGGAGGTTGAAAATTACAGATCAGTTAGCCTCACTTCTGTTGTGGGAAAACTAATGGAGACCTTAATTAAATAAGACCTCATGTAATACCTAGAGAAAAATGGGCTCCAGGACAAAATGCAACATGGATTCATTGCAGGAAGGTCATGCCAGGCAAATCATATCACTTTTTTTGATTGAGTGACAAAGGAACTGGATAGGGTCATGCAGTTGATCTTCTCTAATTTGATTTCAGCAAAGCATTTGACTCTACACCACATAGATGCCTGCTGAAGAAGTTAAAGGACCTTGAGGCTACAAAGTACATAGTCAGATGGGGGTAACTGGCTCATGGACAGGAAGCAAAAGATAGTGATCACCAGGGTGAGATCAAGCGAAAGTGAGGTCACAAGTGGAGTCCTTCAGGGATTGGTGTTGGAATCAGTCCTCCTCAACATATCATTGGTGACATTGGTGATGGTATACTGGGCAAGCTTGCCCTGTTTGCAGATGACACCAAGCTGTGAGATTGGGTGGACAGCAAGGAACAGGTTAGGGACCTACAGAAGGACCCCCCAATATTGGAAAGATGGTCTAATCTCTGGAAGCTCAAATTCAGTGCAAAAAAGTGCAAAGTTATGCATCTGGGAAAAGGGAACCCTGGACAGAATATTGGCTAAATGTGGTTAGAATTAACACCTTCCAGGAAGAGAAGGACCTGTGGATCATCATTACCAACACCATGGAACAGATAAGCCAATGTAATGAAGCATATAGCAATGTGAATAGAATGTTGGGATGCATAGGCAAGGGATCAATCGGGACGTGATTGTCCACTTTTACAGATCTCTGGTAAGACCACACCTGGAGTACTGTGTTCAATTTTGGAGGCCACACCTGTAGAAAGATAGGGATAGACTGGAAGCAGTGCAGATGACAGCAATTTAGATGATCCAGGGTTTAGAGCAGGGGTTTTCAACCTTTTCTTGTGCTGGGACCCCCTGACCAAAACTTAGTAGTAGCAGGGACCCCCTACTTGCAACAGCAAGCAGACTCTGTGGCAGCACAGCAGGTTGGCTTAGTTACATACCAGCATAAACAATATAAACCAATATAAACAGTACTTTCTATTGTTTTGTTTTTTTTCAGTTTTATTGGTTATTCATTTTAATTCAATAATACAGTTCATTTTAAATGATGCAATATAACGCAATTTACTATTATTATTTTTCACTAAGACTAGACTACTCTGAGTTGTGTTATCCTATATTTATCTCTAAATATAAGAGAATATGCCTTTAAGAATTAGGAGCTCACCAGCACACCAGCACACATAACCCTGTGACTGACTCCTACAACAATAATATACTTGAGCAGACTGGATACTAAAAGTTTCAAACAGCAGCCTTGAATCAGTAAAAGCCAGGGCTTACTCCCTTTATTCAAAGCAACAAGATAAAAACAAAATCTAGCCAGAGCTGATAGAGCTATGAAGAGCTGTCTGGTGACCAAAGTTACACATGTATGTAGAAATTATTCAATGCCCGGGTATAACTTTACCATTTTTTGGAGGTGTTGCACCAAAATTTCAACATGCACTTTTTGGGACCCCTCTTCATAAAGACTGCCTGTGTTATTTTGTTCACTTGTCCTGAAAGGTGATTTTGCAGAATGAACATGCTATTCTGTGCCAGAGATGTGAAAACATGTTTTGGGCAGGATGTGGAAAATGACAGCTGTACTGCTTTGAAGGAGGTGTATAAAAATGGCAATGCTGAAAATGTGGAGTGAAAATATTAAAAATTGGTGAAGTTAGGAACGTGCACAGAAACTGAACAATGCACGCTCATAATGCAGTCATTTTAGGGAATTTTTTCACCAATTTTGCAACATGGGCTTTTTGGAACCCCACCTCGAGAACAGTGGTACTGTCATTTCGTGAATCGGTCCGGAAAGGTGATTCCGCACAGTGACCACAAGGTTACCTTTTGGGACCGAGTAACAAAAAGACAGTGACAGTTTTCATGAAGAGGTGTCCCAAGAA
Organism: Neoceratodus forsteri; assembly: GCA_016271365.2. Lineage (NCBI taxonomy): Eukaryota > Metazoa > Chordata > Ceratodontiformes > Ceratodontidae > Neoceratodus > Neoceratodus forsteri. Next base: position 864,804,203 of record CM057458.1, on the reverse strand, counting down.
CCCCATGTTGAAAATTTGGGGCCAAAATTCCAAACAATGGCTGATTTATCATCATAAGTTGAAAACCCCATTTAATGGCTTTATAGAACTCTTACCTTTGATTCTTCAGTTTGCAGTTCGGCTTTGAAGAGTGCAGACATGTCATGGTCCAGAAAAGAAGACAGTGTCAACTTCTGGAGGTAAGTATGGGGTAATGGGGTGTGGGAGGTGGGTGCTCAGTGGGAGGGTGGGGATGGGGAAGAGGGACTGGAGTGATGACGAGGGACTGTTTTCTTTTTTACAGAAAAAAAGCATGCCAGGAGATGGTTTTCTTTATTTACAGGGGGAAAAAAAAGAAGACACATTTGGGTACACTGGGGTGGGCTCCCAGTGTACCACATGAGTGTGAGGGGGATGGGTACATCATGGCAACATGAGGATTGGGCACCCCCAAAGTTGGCAGGGGGTGGGGAAAGAAAAAAAAAAAGGACACACTGGGGTGAGCTCCCAGTGTACCATATGAGTTGTAGGGGTACACATAATGCCAACACAGGGATTGGGCACCCTGATGTTGGGTGGGATAATGATAAATATTTTGGCACACTGGAGTGGGGCTCCCAGTGTGTCACACGAGTTTGGGGGGTGCCACATAATGCCGACATGGGGATTGGGGACCCTGATGTTGGCATGGAGGCAGAAACAGAGGGAGTGGGGAGGACAGCAACAGTGGGAGGCTGCAGGAGTATTTTATTTTTTTTTACTTTGCTTTCCAGTGCTGACAGCAGAAATGCAACTATGCATGCATGGCACTTGTGCATGCGCAGTTGAGGTGAATAGCATTTTCCCATTCACAACATGATGTCACCAGTGGAACTACTCATGCACGTGAGTCACGCATGTGCAGCTCATGCCATGGAATGTGGAAGAAACAGCAGAAATAGTGCAGCTGTTATTCTGTAGTGGCCGATCATGGTGGAGTATTTCAAATTCTGTTTGACTTTTGGAAGGATACTTCCGAAAGTCCAATGGAAGGTCCCATGATCGGTCATTTTTAGAGCTACTGAGTGGTCCCAAAACAGCTATAGACTCCACCCACAGCCTTAAAAATACAAAAGGTTACAAACACAATTATGCTCTTGAGCAGAAGAGAACTCTGTTATGCTTATATCTACAGCAGACACCGGGAAGGTGTGCAACTCAAGTAGGAAATTTCAAAGATTTATTTACAAACAGCTTTCATGTCAGGCATTTAGTTTGAGCTGCAATTTACTGAGCTATCAGAATGTGGAATCCTAAAGTGAAGCTTGGCATCATAGCAGCAGGGAATCTCAGACCTGGACTGTATTCTCAAATGGAGGGGAGCTCGTCAATGCTGGGCTGGAATCACCAGACTATAGCCAGGAATTTAAAGGAATGCAAAAACAGAGTGCTACAGCTTGGGGCCACTGTAGGAGTTAAACTACAGCTACTGATTAGTGGAGAGAATAATAGCTGACAGCTGCAGTAGTGGTAATGAGCACACCTTATAAGTTTATCATTTGTTTTATCAAGGAGCACTGTGTGAATGAGTAGCTAAAACATATGCAGCACCACTTTCCATGTGTTTCATAAATGTTTTTTACCCCAGTTAGTATTTTCAGTACTTGCTCCATGGACCTCCTTATTGTTGCATTGGGACCCCCTTGGGGACGCGGATCCCTGGCTGAAAACCCTGGTATAGAAGGACTCATTTATGAGGATTGCCTGGCATCATTGAATATGTACCTACTAGAAACAAGGTGAGAAAGAGAGAGGAGACATGATAGAGACATTTAAGTTCATAAAAGGTATAAAAAGGTGTCAGACACAGAGGAACTATTCCATAGGATCACCAGCACAATGACAATGGTACATGAATGGGATTATGGGGAGGAGGGGCAGGAGGAATCTAAGAAAACACTATTTCACTGAAAGCTTGGTGGAGCCATGAAACAGTCTGCCAACAGAGGTAGTGGGGGCAGGGCCTGTGATGAGTTTCAAGCATGGGTGGGACATAGCTAGAGCTCAAGTAAGGGACAATACAACAGGTACAAGAAAAAGTAAACTGGGTAGGGGATAGCTCCCAGGATCATCAATAGGCCCTGGGTATCTGTAACAGGATTACAGTATTAGTAAGAGACCCTTTCCATTGTTTCAAAGTCTGTTGCAACAGCACTGTTTTTTCCGTCCCTTTCTACTCCTTTTGTGTTCTCCATTAGGCTGGAAGGCCACCTGCCTAATGTCCTTACTGTCCCTTTTTGTGGTATCTTCTCCCTGAATGACTGTAAATCCCGTTACATGCGCTCCTCAATCGTGCACAGGTTCACCTTCATGACTATGCCCACATTGTCATTGCGAATGTGCGGTTTATGCTGTAGCGAGCCTGCAAAATTAGCTTAATAGCGAAGTCCTGCTTCATTCTGCCTACTTTAACTGATAACCCCCTTTGGAAATTATGTTTAAACACCAGAATTCATGTCGCTACTGTCCCCTTTAGAAATTAGCTGCATTACCCTATTTTGATGAATGGTAAATGAAAAGGCTGAGTTTAAATAAGGTTAGCCCTAGCCTAATGTCCTGCAGATTACAGCTGACTTCTATGCCCCCCTTCGTAGAACACCGTAAAGTAAAATAATACAGCTGAAAAGTATAATAATACAGCCAACATTAGCGAGTAACTTCTCCTACTCTTTAGTGTCTCAGCTCAGCCCCAAGAGAGTCAGATAAGCGCCAAAACACACTTCACTTTGCCATTACTGTTCGGGACAGGGAAAGCAGAATGCAGAGCAGTACCTTTTGCAGCAGGCTTACCGAGCTGTGCTAACACTGTGGCATTCAAATCTCCAGGCTTCCTCTGTGTATGTGAGCTGCACTATAGAGCCGGCTGGCCGAATGTTTACCCAATTTATTATGGGAATTAAAGGGGAGGAGTCTGGGGGTGATTGACAGTGCATTTCTTTTACCAAATATTTGTTTAGCCCAACTAATAATAGATTCTAGGACCTCTAATTTTGTGGATATGTTTCTCCCTAATGATTAATAATGGAAGACTGTAATAAAATATAGTAAATGTAGAGTTTTTATGGTAATTATATAAGAAGGGGAGGAGAATCCGATACCACATGATGCCATAGCACTCTAAATGAATGGCAAATACTATGGCTAGTTAGTTCGCTTTAGAGTTCAGCAAGGAGCTGTACCCTGTATCTCACTGGTTCCTTCCAGTGGTTATTTTCATCTGTAAGGTGCTTGTGAAGCTCTATTTGATGTGTTTATTTGGATGCATAAGTCCAGTTTATTTTCTTTTGTCGTACAGTACGCTTTGAACCATTTCTGTTGGAATTGCTGAATAAAAGCTGATTAATTTTGCACTTCAATTGGTGTCTACGTTTGAATCTCACGCTTCTACTACAGTATCTCAAGGGCAGATTTCATGGACCCTTGGTCTGCTTCTGCTGTCATTTTCTGTGTTTCTATGTTTCTATAATCCAGCTGTGGTAAGTCCACAGACCCAATGTTTTTGTTGAAATCACCTGGTTCAGAAGCCCCACAAATACTGCAAAGCAGGCCAACCAATTTTCCCAAGTGTGCCAGACTGTAACTTTGCCCTTCTTTTCTGTCCCTCATTTTCTTCTTCTTTTCCATCTCCTCATCCAGGTCTCTGGGCCAATTGAGTAATGGGAACACATCCAGGTGCTCACCATTAGCAATTTGCTGATGGACCTTCTCTGGCAGATGAGAATCCACAGGCTCTCCTAGGCTCACAGAGCCCTTGTATGCTAGATGCAATACTCCCTGCTGGGGTGGAGAGGTCACAGGTGTAACTCCTATGGGCTAATCCCCCTAGTCACTGTGCCCAACTGTGTGGAGTCCGTGTTTTTTTTGCTCCTGTGCTGCTATAAATATCAGGAACTTGATGAGATTCTGCTCAAGGGCTGAAGGACCTGCTGGGAGGTGAAGTGATGGAGCAGTGGACTCAGACTGTCTGGTGACAGTGGACTAGCCAGCTGTTGGAAAGTTGGGTCCAGTGGACAGGATAGGGCCAGTATCTGTGGTTGGGGCAATGGGATCACAAAAATGGATTCTGTAAGCATTGGTGTAATGAACTAGCCTAGATTTTGGGGAGTTTGTGACATCCTCGGTGGGGCCAGCAATGACAATAAGGGACCCACTGGCTCACAAGCAGTTGCCCACTGGCTCTTTTAGAACTGGGGCCCCACCTCATGGGTCAGTTTTGTGAACATGGATGTCCACGTAATAATGTTTATGTAGGCAAAACATCTTGAATGTTCAAAATACACATTTCTGAATCAAGTTGTCAGTCACCGACAGCATGGGTTTGTGCCAGGTAGATTGTGACAAACCAGCCTTGTTGAATTCTATGAGTGGTTGATGTCAGCTCTCGATGGGGGGAAATCCATGGATATTCTGTTCCTGGACTTCAGCAAGGCATTTGATTTGGTCCCTCACAATGGCCTGCTGGGAAAGCTGGGGAGGATGGGGGTAGGCCCGCTGATGGTTAGGTGGATTGTAAATTGGCTTCCTGGGCACACTCAAAGAGTAGTAGTGGGGGGAGAGGTCTCGGTTCCTAGGGAGGTCATAAGTGGGGTCCCACAGAGATCAGTTCTGAGGCCAGTCCTGTTCAATGCCTACATCTACAAAACCAGAGAAGGTATTGGGAGCTAAATGAGTCTCTTTGCGGATGACTCTAAGCTGGGGTCAGTGGTGGAAGGGGAGGAGGGAAGACTGGTTCTGCAACAGGACCTGGATACTCTGGACAGGTGGTCCTGCATCTGGAATTTGAAATTCAACTCCTCCAAGTGCAAGGTGCTACATCTAGGACATGGAAACCCCAACTATGTGTATACCCTGGGGGGAAAGAGTTGCAGGCCACAAAAGGGGAAAGAGACCTGGGAGTCCTGGTGGATGTTAACATGAATAATTCAGAACGGAGCAGGAGGGCTGCAGTAAGGGCATTTACTGCTGTACAACAGCCTGGTTAGACCATACTTGGAATACTGTGTGCAGTTCTGGAGGCTGCACCTAAAGTGGGACATCCAACTCCTGGAGAGGGTCCAGAGGAGAGCAACCAAAATGATCCGGGGCCTGGGGGATATGGCATACAAGGAGCAACTAGGGGAGCTCAACCTTTTCTCACTGGAGGAGAGGAGGGACCGAGGGGACATGATTGAGGTATACAAGTACCTCAAGGGAGTAAATAAGGTAAGCCAAGATGGGAACTTTCACCAGAAGGAGGGGGAAATCACCAGAGGACACAGTTGGAAGATTGGCAGTGGAAAGATTAAGGGAGAAAGGAGGAGGAGGTACTTCATGGAGAGAGTGGTGGATCCATGGAATGCACTGCCCAGGGAGCTGGTACAGGCAGCAATGGTAGAAGGGTTCAAGAGAGTGTGGGATAGATACAGACAAGGGGTGAAGAAGAGGATGGCTACCTGGGGGGGGGGGAGAATTGGGGATTGTACAACAGTGGCAGGAGCCAGGTAGATAGCTATGGTACCCATTCAGGGTGCTGAAGCACGAGCAGACTTGATAGATCAAGAGGCCTACTCTCCTGGTGTCTAGTATGTTAGTATGTTAATTAGGAGATAGAATGACACTTCAAGTGTGGCTATACACTTTTGTGAAAGAAATTACTCAGTGACCGCATTGAAGTTTTTTGACTTAGAAAAAACGGAATTGGCTAGGAAAGGGGGTAATCTGGAGAAAAGACTTTTGGAAAGAGAAGCCTTATGGATTCAAAGATCTGAAACTTTGATAATTTTGGCCACAGTGAAGAAACTGCATGGACACCTATTCTTTAGGTGAATACTCTGTTGAGCACTACCCTGAATTTTTTTTGCCAGAGATAGGTCCGTTTTTAACTGCCTGTTTTCTGTAATTATAAAGTAAAGTCTGCTCTGGGACAGGTGTGGTTATTGCCATTTTTACCCCTTTCTGCCTCCCACTTTTCCCTCCACTACATTTGTTACCCTTCTGCACACACTTCGCCCCTCCCAGTCCCCTTTTTCCCTCTCTTCTACTACCGTCTGCCTTTTCTCTTCCCTCTTCCAAACTTTTTCTAGTAATTACATGCACCAGACCAGTGATAAGACTTTTAAACATTGTCTGTGTTAAAATTCTTCGGCCAGATATACACTTAGTTTGATATTGGAGTTGTTGTATAAGCAGAGATTCACACACATATCTCTATAGCCTGACCTCCTGAAACCCATGGCAGACTGTGTAATGCTTACTTTTGATATTATTAAATCCAAATAGTGTCACTTTATTTACATGTTTGCTACACCCTAAAAATGGATTTGTAAAACAGATTGCTAGTATAAAATCCTATTAGGAGAAGTAAGTGTTAAATGTGATTTATATACCTATTTGTTATTTAATTGTTTTAAATTTAATTTATTGTATGGGCATGTGGTATGTTGAGTTAGATTGTTTAGTTTTCTTTGTCTATTTTGACTGAATGTTGATTTAGTGTTTTTTTTTAAAACATTGTATGTATAGTAAGGGACCTCCTTGAAAACTAACTATGCTCAATGGAGGTCACCTCTGTTGCCAAGGGGTAGATGGATTGAGAGTTCCAGCACTCAGTCATAAGAGCATGATGTCATCATATCATGCTGTCTTTGATGTACAGTGTGATATCAACATGCCCTTGTGTGGAGCATTAAGAGAGAAAGCATAGTGACTCAATTCAGAGATTGTCTGTTGGTGTGGGTGGATGTTTTTTCACCTACTCTACTGAGCCCCTTATGAGAAGTTTAAGTGCATGTATTGTGGTTAAAACAACAAATGCTGGTAAGTGCATAGCACAACTGATTTCGTAATATATGAAGTTTGTTTGTAATCCATTATATTAGTAACAGTTTGTTACAAAAATGCTGCGTAGGTTTTAAATTTTAGGACCACCACCTTAATAAATCTGCAGTGAAATAGATGAAATACTGATTAAATGAAGTAAAAGTGAATTTTATTAATCACTTTTATATTTGGCTGATGTATCTGCTTCTATTGGTTACAATCCTGAAAGACTACCATAATAATTACCTCAATTCCTCATCATCAGACATATTCTCCAAATCTGGCCCAGCCACCCACCTGATTGAGAATTCTCCAGTGCTGGAGGTACTTATTGAGGTTTTCTAGTCCTATGTCTCTTAGCTAGGGAGTTGGTGCCTAGTTGTCTGCAACTGCAGCTGCCAATGTATCTGGCTGTAGTTCTAAGTGATTTGAAGGACCTGCTGGACTGGGGACATCTGGATTATGAACACCACATTTTTATTTTTCCTGCACAAGGGTTGCAGGCTGCCACTCGTAGTCTGCTCCACTGGTCTGATCTTTTCCCATCTTCTTGGATCCAGCAGTTTTAATGATACAAACAGAACACAACACAAATAAATTCATTTACAGTCTTAACCTTCACTGCCACTGTACAAAAGGGAATACAATTATTATTATTTTTTTTAATTATTTTTACTCTCCTTACTGCCGGCTTGTACCTTCAGGGGGGCATCCACAGCCCCGTCCCCCAGTGTCCACCAGCTGACGCTGACCTGACCTCAGGGCTTACCCCCCCCCCACTGGTGGGGTCGGTGGGAGTCACGGACTCCCCCACCGAGGACCAGATTTAGTTGGCCAGTGCCGTGGCTAGCTGGGGGCGGAGCCTGTGAGGCACCCTCCTTCATTCTGCACGGCAGTGTATTTTTCTGCTGTTCTCCCCAGGAGTCGGGCCATGCAATGTTGTCAGCGGAGGGGAGAGTGCACCCATCTGCACGTGCTCCCTCCAGACATCTGGCCCAACTCCTCCCCCATTTGTGGTGCAGTGCCCTATCCTCCAGCCTCCGCTGGGGGGCAAACAAGCGCTGACCACCTGGAACCCCCCTTCCCAGAGAAGGAGAGCAGTCCATAGGACGTTCAATCCTTCTCCTCCTCTGCCGACCCCCGATGGCCCGTGCTCATTCCCAAACACAGGTCACCAGTGTAGCATGAGGTAAGGGGCCAGCGCCTCAGCCCTCAGTGCCACCAGGCCGGCTAAGGGAATACTATTTGAAAATTGCACATTAGTGATGTAATATACAGTAAGTGTCCTTTGTACATCCTTGCTAGCTCACTCCGTTCAGTCAGGCTACCTGCTTTGAAGAGACTGAGTAAGTCCCCATGGCACAACTCTACCATGTTTTGTTTTCCCCAAAGGCGGGCCATAAGCAAGGGAGAAATACTTGGCCCCACAGCTAGAAATAGTAAGGATCCCCTTAAGCTTCCACCACAACTGACTGAACAATACAAGTTAAGCAAAGCATCTTAAAATAATTACCCATTATTTCACAGCACGTGAGATTTATTAGGTATACTGTGATTAAGTCATCCTGGATAATACTTCTGTTTTTTTGAACACCATTCTGGTTAGTTACAATATGAAATTCTGAACTTTACGCTCTGGCTGGAAAATTGCTGGTATAACACAGCAAGTTTTTCATCATCAGTAGCTGATAATCTCATATACCATAATTTATTGAGCTGCTGACCATTGGGGGGAGGAAACTCATGCATTCATGCGGTTTTCCTAGTGGGCCCATCATTGCCACATGAAGCCAACCTTACCAACAGGCTATGAGTTATACATATTTTGCATCCATGTCAATTGTACTTATACCCCCAAAAGGCTCCTACCTACCTGTCTGCCTAACCGCGCCCCCAGTGGGCATCAAACTAAGTACACTGCAAGCTGAGGTGTCAATCAGGGCTGTTCCCACAGATAATGACCCTTCTGCTGCAATTCTTTGTGGGCTCCTTAATTATCTTGTTGCTGACAGCATTGCCGGCAGCACAGATGATTCTCTCGAAATATGTACTTTAATGTAAACAACAGAGGTACTCTCAGATGGTCAAATGGTCTTTTTCTGGTACCAGAAGAACACAGGCTTGTCTTGTTCTGTCAGTGCAATGTTCACATCCAAGTAGTACTGAACCATTTTGCTTGTTGGTATCTCTCACACCACTAAGGAAGAACATGATCTGATGATCTTCTAAATCAAGCCATAATCTGTTCCCACAGTAGTTTTTTTCTTTTGCAATTCATATTTTATTGAAAGTTTTCATCTTTAGTAACAAACTTTACAGATGACTTGCAGTAGCTATAACAATAAAATAAATGGTGAATTACAGTGCCACTCTCATATACAAACAATAAGTAACCATACTTTTGTTTTAATGCTACTTATCTGTACATACTCTCCCTAGTCGGGTAGAATTGCCCTTGGATGAACAGGCTAAAATCCTCACACAATAGATATTGTAACTCACTATATCAGTATACCCCTAAACCAGTCCAATCTTCAGTCAGCATAACATTCATTAGGTCTAACAGTTCTGGCAGGGTCCCCTTATTGCTGTTGTTCATCCCTATTACATGTTCTAGTGGTGGAGGAGGGGAGAGGGGACCCTGGTTGGGTTGGGGCTCTGTAAGGTCTCTCCTTGGTTGGGGGAAAGGTGGCAAAGAACTGCCCCTTCCTAATCGGGTGGGGAGAATCCCATGTGGTTGAGAGGAGTTTAATATTGGTTCTATGCTGGTTGTGGGCATTTTGCAGAAGGGGGAGGCTAAGGACTTCCCCCATATGTCTTGATATAATCCCATCCTATCACTGGCCCTATGTAAAACTCTCTCAAAACTAGCCAGACTCCCCAGTTCCTGTAGCCATTCCTGCATATCTGGGGGGGGTTCTGGTCTCTCCAGTGTCTAAGTATTATCTGTTTTGCTGTGATTTGGGCCCCTACTACCCATCTTGTTTGGCTGGGGGTAAACCAGCACTTGGTATGGGGGTCTGGTAGTAGCCCAACATGACTAGTAAAGGTGACAGGGAAACCTGACTGGATAGGACCATGTTTAAGATGTTCAGTACTGATGTCCAAAAGGGCCCCAGAGATTTACAGGACCATAGGATATGTGTAATAGTGCCACTGCCAGTGCAGCATCTCAAACAAGAGTAAATGGGTGTTAGGCCCCATGCATGTAGTTTTGGTGGGGTCCTGTGCCATCTACTGTATGTAGGACTTTAAATTGTGTGAATCTGTTTTTGGTATCTTTCACTGACTTTTTGAGTGAACTCTAGCTTATGCTTCAGATTTGTGGGGTTATCTCCACACCTGGGTCTGCTGACCATCTTGCTGTAGTTCCTACTGTGGGGTCTGGTGACAGGGTCAGGAGGTACTCATAGATGGCACTACTGTGTGGTAACTTCCCTGTTTTGGGCAATAGGAGGATGTCTAGTTTGTTGTACTGTGTATCCCATGCTTGTGGGCCTAAGGAGCCTATGATGGAGTGTCTCAGCTGTAGGAACTGCCAGTGCTGTTGTTTGGGTAGGTGATATTCCTGCTAAAGTTGCAGGAAACTCTTCATAACATGTTGCGGTGATTGTCTCAGATCCTTCAAGTATGCAATTCCCACCTCTGCCCACTGCTTAGCAGCTGTGGGTCTGTTGTCTATTTGAAGGTGGGAGTTATGCCAGAGTGGAAAGAACTTAGCCATGTTGGGTGACCATTTACTCAGTCTGAGGAAGCTTTTCCAGGTTCAGAGTGCCAGTTCAATGATGGGGGGTAAGGGGTTATTGTTATTTTGGGTAAAGGATTGTACCCCCGTTAGTACCAAGCTTCCCACTACCAAGGCTTCACAGTCTGTTCATTTCAGGGAAGTGTTATTTTTGATCCATGGGGCCGATCTGGCTAATTGTATTCCTGTGTTAGCCATGATACATAAGCAAAAATCTGGTAGCTTTAACCCTCCCATGGTAGAGTTCTGTATCAGTTTTTCCCAGCTTATACGGTTTGGGCCCCTCCCCCAAAAGAAAGTTCTGATCTTGGCGTATATGAGCTGAATAAACTTTGCCTCTGTGGGTAAATGCAGATTGTCTATTATATACTGCAACTTCAGAGCTGCCATCATTTTAAAAGTGTGGGCTCTTCCCCAGTGAGATAGGTGAAGTAGCTCCCACCTTTTGAGGTCCAGCATTAATGATTCTAATAATGGGTTTAGGTTGTCCTTGGCTAGCCTCACTAGGTTCCAGTGGAAGGATATTCCAAGGTAGCTTAGACTGTTTGGGGAATGTAGCAGACCCCATGGGTAGCTCAGTAGTGCTGACACACCAGGATCCAAGGCCAGAAATTGTGACTTTGATATATTCAGTTTATAACCAGAGATTTGGCTGTACTCTCTGATTGGAGTGAGGAGGTTTGGTATTGACCTTTCTGTATCTGCAAGGAGTAGCAAAATATCATCTGTGTATGCCATAGCATTATGTTCTCCCCGCCATTTCCACTCCCTTAATGCTGGGGTGTAACTGTATAGTTTGGAGTAAGGGTTCTAGGGCCAGGATAAAGAGTAGCCTTGTCTGGTGTCTCTATGGAGCCTGAAGGGAGTTGATGCTTGCACATTTGTGATAACTACTGCCGATGCTTCAGAATATAGCACCTGTATTCAGGATTGGAATATTGGCCCTATGTTAAAGGCTTTGAGGGCAGCAAAGAGATACCTCCATTCCACCCTATCAAATGCCTTCTCAGCATCAAGTGAGATGAGTACTACAGGGGATGAAGATCCCCTGGTTTTCCAAAGGAGGTTAACTAATCACCATGATTTGTCAATTCTTATGCATCCAGTGTAAATCCCACCTGGTCCCTATCAATTAAGTTCTTTAAATCTTGTGGCCATGACCTTGGCCCAGATCATACAGTCAGCGTTTATCAGGCAGATGGGCTCGTAACAAATGAACAAGGTGGGATCTTTTCAGGTTTGGGTAGGAGGGAGATTTCTGTGGTTCGCATGGATTCAGGGAGTGTTCCTGTGACTGCTGCCTCATCCAAGGCATCTTTGAGAGAGGGCATTAGGGCATCTTGAAACATGCTCTAGAACTCTGCTGGGAGGCCATCCCCTCTTGGTGCTTTTCCTGTGCTGGTGATTTTAGGGCCTTTTTTAGTTTTGTGAGCTCTAATGGCCTGCCCAGCCATTCTAGTTTCTGACTATCTAGTCTGGGAAGGCCTAGTTTGCCTAAAAAGGAATGCATCACTTCCTCTGTTGTTTGAACCTCCAAGGAATATAGGGAGCTATAAAAGGAGAGGAATTCAGAGTTTATCTCTGATTCCACTCATATTGTGTGGAGTTCCCATTTTCTAACAGCCAGTATGTGGGATCTCTTTTGCCTCTTTTTTAGTTAGTAGGCTAGAAGGCAGCCTGGCTTCTCCCCCGACTCCTGGAAGGCCTGATTCAGACAGAAGAGGGCATATTCCACTTGGTGTAGGAAGGAATTTATAGCGTAGTGGAGGCCTACAATTTCCACCCTCAAGCTCTTGGGGGGGGGGGGAGCTGTAGAATTGCTTCTTCAATGTGAGTAGCTTTGGTCTACATTCAGTCAGCTCCTTATCTTTTGCCTTGCACAGGTAGGAGGTGTGACTAATGCACCTTCCTCTGATGAAGACTTTTAAAGAGTCCCATCTAGTTGCCGCTGAAGTATCCCCTGATTTGTTGAACTGGAGAAACTCTGTAACCTCACTTTTAAGCTTGTTTCAGAAACTGGTGTCATTTAGGGTAGAAGTGTTAAATCACCATTTTCCCCTACTGGCTGGAGCTGCCGTAGGTGGTAACCATGTAAAGGATACTGGTGCATGGTCCAAGATTAGGATGGAAGTGATGCAGGAGTCCAGAATGGTTGGTGTTCACCTGCTAGGGGTGAGCCACATATCCATTCTTGGATGTGTTTGGTGCGGAGGTGAGAAAAAGGAATAATCCCTTCTGGTTGGATGCACCAGCCTCCAGTCCAACAAGTATAGTTCCTGTACCATTGCTATGAAGACCTGGGATACTGGGGAAGCTGGGGAATGGTGGCCTCCTGGGGACCTTGTCCCTGTCGAGGAGGTCATTCAATGCAACATTTATGTCTCCCTCCAATATTAACTCTCCCTTTTGTGTTTCCTAGAAAGTTTGGGATAATTTCCTATAGAATGAGGCATCTTGTCCATTGGGACAATAAACATTGCATATGGTGACTTCCTGTTGCATCAAGTCCCATTGGACTATGATGAATCTGCCCTCTGGGTCTGTATAAACCTTTGAGGACTGGAACGGTATTTTTTGTGTATGAGAATTGCCACCCTTCTACTTTTTATGTTGTATGTTGCAGCGAAGCCTTGTGATACCCACCCCTTTTTTAGCTTCTGTGTCTCTTCAGAAGAAAGATGGGTCTCCTGGATGAAGGCTATCCCCACCCCCCCTCTTTCTTCAGGCGGTCTAGTAGTTTTCTTCATTTAATGGGGGAGTTTATACCCTTCATGTTCCAGGACACCCATTTGATACCTGTGCTAACCATTAATCCATATGTAGGGCAAACCAGGATAATGCATCAGGTATTTAGAGAATAATGCTACTAAGGTTATGGGTGGTTGGCATGTTAAGTTCTGTTGGGCTGCTGTATCGCTTTGTCATTTAGGGAGCTGAGAGTAACCTCTACTGGGATCTTGCCCTATTCCAGTGTAATATACTGATGGGAAGTGCAGTTGTGCTTGTCGTTTCCCGTGTTCAGCCTGTGGGTGGTCTGCCCCTATAGGCCATACCCCCTCTCTGTCCTCTTGTGCCTTTGCCCCAGCAATTGGTAGCGAGGAGCTTCTGCTGTCCAGGGCATGGGGTACCATCCTGGCCTCTGCTGTTTGTCAGGGAGAGAGTATCTATACAAATTTTGTAACAATTTTAACAGCACTAACAAAATCAAGCATATAACATTTCTGGTATTTGATTTAACATTAGAAAATCTTATTGCGGTCAGTGGGCATGTCCGGGAAGGGCCATTTTCCCCGAATTGGTGCCCTTCTGCCACTGGCATGTGTGCATCCTTCTTTTCCAACATGCTGTGATCCAGCAACTGCGCTGAACTTCCAGCTTAAACTAGAGAGAATAAGGAGAATCAAGATGCATGATGTTCGGACAGGTCTGAGGCAGAATATATGTTCTAGGGGGTAATCTAAGAAAGAGAATAATGATCCTCTACCTTGGGGGGTGGAAGGGAAAGATGGGGATATTTAACTACATTTGCCTCCCCATTGTGGTGTGGTCTGAGGCAGTGTACTCCCAGGCCACCTCCCTTCTGTGTTTGCCTAACTGCATCTATTCTCAACAGGGGTACCTGAGTGGCCCTATTTTTGTCTTGTCTATAGAGAGGAGGTAAGCAGCATCCATCCCATGCTGGTGGCTTTACCATTTAGCCTGGTGCCTGCATGGGGGAGCTTCAGGGGGCACTGTGCTCAATAAGTCAGCATCGATAAGGTTGCAGAAGGTGTGCTGAGGGATTTCGTTGTATCTTGTGGTTGCAAGTAGGGAGGGGCAGAGGAAAAAATTTGAGAGGGATTAGTAGCGCATCTGCTGGCACCATGTTAATGTATATCCTGGAGTCTCTTCCTGCTTGGATTTTCCAAATTGGGCTGCTTTTTTGCTGATATGCCTCTACCTGGATAGCAAGCTGTGGCTTACTTGGCTGCTCACCTGGGACTCCTGGGTGTACATTGTATCTGTCCCAGGACATGGAGTGCTTGTCAGTTAGCAGCCACCGTTGCTAGGCAACTCCCATTGAAGTCAGTGGCATCAGATCATACCAAGCCCACCAGTCTGGGGAATTTGTTCCATTTTATGAGCATGCACTTCGACGCTCTAGCGTCGCCCATAATATTACTTAGAGGCAAGCTTCATTTCAGAGGCTCATGACTGTGCCTTTAAATGCTTCACAATGACATCAACTCTTCAACCTCTAATCTTTCATTCCTATTTCAACTACAACCATTTTCCTGTTGTTGTACTTATTTACACTACATTACATACTGACAAGATTTCATTGTCTTAACATTTTCACAATTTTATTACTTTCAATTACTTTTCAAAAACATTTTAATATGTTGCCTTGTCTCTCAGTGCCTTTTAAGTTACATTCAAAGTACATGCTATCTTCATTACTTTTACCCCCTTTCTGCTCTGTTTAAACATATTTGACCTTGGTGGCTTACAAAAAAGCATTTATATTAACTTTGCCATTTCCAGCTACCCACTTGCTTTCTTGGCTGTGACATACCTTACCTTGGAACACTTTCAAATTTAGATTGCTCCATTTTTTATCTTTATTTTTGTTTTAAACAGACTAGAAAGGTTTTTTTTGAAAAGTAAATGAAATGAAAAAATAGTGAAAATGTTAAGAACATGAAATCATGTTAGTATGTAATGCAGTGTAAAACTTGAACAGTGTTTTCTAAGTGAAGTAAATGATAAATACAACTAGGGTTACCACCTGTCCTGATTTTCGCAGGACAGTCCTGATTTGGACTGCTGTGTCCTGCAAAAAAATATGAAAAATACTACATGTCCTGACATTGTAGTAAAAAAATATTTCTGATTTTCCTCTAAATGTTGCAAAAAACTACAATATCTTAACTAAAATACATTAAAATGATAAGAGATACTAGAAACAACTAAAAAAATACAACTTTTAGTCTTAATTTTGATTATTTAGAGAAAACAAGTCTGTTGCACTGGTCATGGTTACATATTGTCCTGCGAAAAATCATGCTTCAGTAAGAAATGTCCCACTCTGGGGTTCTTAAAAGGTGGTAACCCTAAATACAACAACAGAACAAATGGTTGTAGTTGAAATAGGAAAGAAAGCTTAGAGGCTGATGTGCTGATGTTAATGTGAAAAATTTGAAGACACAGTAACATGATATGTAGTTAGAATTGATTTTAGGGTGAACAAATGAGTAAAGTGTATAGAAATGCATTTGAATGAGGCAAGTAGAAAAATGTGAAGTAAAATATGTAATAACTGTATAACATTAACTGGAATATGGAAGTTAGTATGAGAATGTTAATATAGTGAGACTATTATAAAAAATGTTTATCCCTGTGCTGATTTAATGAAAAATCTGAAAACAAACAGAAGGCTAGTACAGGAGGAAATGGAGTAAGGAGTGAAGTAAGTGTACCAGTCAGATAGAAGATATGAAATAATTAAAAACAACTTTTATATGATACTAAACAATGAAATTTATATTTATAGAAATTATCCAGGTATTCCATTGAAAAAGCACAATAAAACATGTGAAATGTTGGGATGGTTAATTGAAAAAGAATAAATAGATGAAAATGGAACATTTTGAGTCATTGAGTATTGTTTAAAGCACCCCACAAACAAGCAAAAAAGGATATTTAACATCTTTGTTCTACCATGGTGGGGCTCACCCCCCAGATAAACCTGGACATTGTAACTTGGGGCCTCTGCCCTTGAGTCAATAATAGTCTTTCACATCACTTCATCCTGTAGCACCGGAATGGGGGGGTTACAGTTCCTTCTGGTTGCTGTTGGTCTTCCCAAGTTTGGACCATATCTTGGCTTAGTCTCTTGGATGCTGACTCTCCCAAGGATTCTGAGCCGGTAGAGGAAGTTGCTCTGCTGTGGGTCATAGTGAAGTGTTCTTTCAGTCACTGTGGTCCTGATTGCTTGTTTCTGCCCCTCTGTTTATGCTTTGCTTTAGTAGCCTGCCAGTCCATACCATTGTCAGGGTTTATTCCAGCTAGTGGCAGAAATCTGTTCTGTTAATCTTGAAGTGGCTGACCCTGGGTCCCTGGATGATACTGGGGCTGTCTTGGTGGAGGCTGTGGCCAGGGGGCAGTAGTCGTAGCCAGACAGTGTTTGGCAAAGTAATCTAGTGCTTCCTCCAGGATCTCGAAAGTGTTGTACACCCCTTTCCTGGAGATTTGCAGTTTGGTAGGACACAGGAGGTGATATTGCACTTGCACATGGGGGGGGCGGTTCAGGGGCAATGTGAGGAAGTATTTTTTCACAGAGAGGGTAGTGGATGCATGGAACAGCCTTTCTGAGGAGGTTGTGGGGTCTAAAACAGTGAGGGAATTCAAGAATGCATGGGACAGACATAAAGCAATTCTTGTGGGGGGTAGGAAGAAGTAGGCTGTTGGTTAACTAGGATCTGCAGCTTATCCTGTAGGTAGGGAAGTGGGCAGACTAGGTGGGACAAACAGTCCTTATCTGCCGTCAAAGTCTATGGTTCTATGTTTCACATCTTGAAACAGTTTTCTTGCCCCCATGAATGGCTTTCTCTATGTGCCAATTCTGTAGAGTAGTCAATAAAGATGTAAATTTGGTGCCCCTGCCACCCTGACACGTTAATTGGCCGCATTCTCTTGCTGATATGAGGATCCTCCCCTTGTCTGGAAAACATAGAAATTTAGTAATGATGGGTCATGGGTAACCTCCTTCTTTGGGCAGGGGGGGCTAGGGTGTGATGTGCCCATTTTATCTTCAGTGGTGACCTCCATTCTTACTTGGGTATCCTGGGCAGCTCAGATTGCAGGAATGTTATGGGGTCCTGTGAACATGTGGGATAACTGACACAACAAAGCAGGATCAAGTGCCTAAAAAATGCACAAAGGCATTCATCAATTTATTTTTAGAAAAAATACACTTATGTACAGAAATGAAAAAAAAAGGCAAATAATTAGTCCTGCACAAAGAAATTCAGACCCCTGCTTCCTTCAGCAGATTCTACAGCTTTGCTTCAGCCCAGATAGTCTAATGAATACTTTTCTCAAGTAACCTGTGTGAAATCCACACACACACACCAACTGTAGGTCTTACCCTACTCACTGTCAGCACTAGACTGACTCAACTATCTAGCTAATATTCCCCTAATGGCGAGCCCTTTTTATAGCTCCTTGTAATTACATCACATAATTGGGGAGTTTCCATAGGCCAAGACATTACATAATTGGGGAGTTTCCATAGGCCGTGACATCACAGGCTTCAAAACGTCCAAATAGGGCCAGTTTCTTTTATTTATTTGCTCCACTAGCCCACAAATTATTCTATTTCATATGCAGCCCCCAATCACAACATCTCTGGAGGTGCTTCTGTACAGGGGACACTTTATTCTAGACCCTGCAAGGTGTACGGTTACCCTTGCCCGTAGTGTCTCACTAGCTGCCAGTCAAGTATTCAAGTGACTTTGATCTTGCCGCAGGCGCGGAAGCCAGCTTTTTCTTTGGAACATGCCTTTGCTCTGAAGCAATCATTCTTTTACTTGCTCTGAACAAGGAGGGCACATTCAGCTGCTATATGCAGCCACACCAACATGGAGCAACCTGCTCCAAAAAAAGGAATTGCTCGATCGCACTCAGCGACCAGTCCTGTCCCTGGTATCACAGCTGCATGAGTCAAAACAGCTGCACTCAGTAGCAGTGGGTTCGGAGCTCAGCACCCCAGAAACAGGTGCTACACTTCTTATACCAAGGGGCACCAGACATTAACAATAAAGCACAACTTACGCTATTTCTTATCTCTGCAATCAGGAGCATAACACTATGTGCATAAAGAGGGGGAAAAGATAATTAGGGACAGCAAAGAGTTTTTGGAGATTGCCATGTTGGCTACCCTGACACAAACTTAAAAGGCAAAAAAAATAAGAGGAAAGGAAAGAGTGAAAGGAAAAAGGTGGCAGAGTTTCACATATTCAGTTTTATGACGGGGGTTTAAACACATAACAGGGGGCTCTCTGTGACCCCCCTCACCGAGAGGCAACAGTAGTACTGTTGTCAGATACCCTCCCTGAACCCCATCAGGGTTGGAGCTACCTCCCACCCACTCTCAGAAGCTTCACTTCAGGGACCCTTATAAACTGAATCAGTATCTATAATCAGACATACCTAAACATATCTCCAATACTGATCTATTCCCTGAGGTGTAATATCAAGGGTTTAATACAACCCCCATCTTGTATATCATATGCAAAACATTTCAACATCTTCATAGAAAGAAAAACATGTCATAGCAACACATTTCCTCAAGTTTAATCAGCATGTGCCCCATATCGAGACAAGAAATCAGCGTGCTTTTTTTCGACCCTGTTCTGTACTGTATGGTAAAGCATTAAGGCTGTAAAGCTGAATACCACTGCATTATCCAGCCATTCTTGTCTTTCATCTGTTACAGCCAGCACAGAGGGTTATGATCAGTGAGAACCTTAAACCCTGCACCCCACAGATAATATTTCAAGGCCTCTGTCTCCCATTTTAAAGCTCAGGATTCCTTCTCCACTGTTGGATACTTCCTCTCCCTCTCATGAAGTTTGCGGCTGATTTATATGACTGGGTGCTCCTCACCTTTCATTGTCTGAGAAAGGACTACACTGATGCCCGTATCAGAGGTATCAGTGTGCACTTCAAACAGGAGAGAAAAATCATGACTGATCAAGATAGTTGATGAACATAGGGTCGCTTTAATGTTCTGAAAGGCCTCATTACATTCCTTGGTCCATAGCACCTTATTGTGACATTTGTTTTTTGTCAGATCTGTCAGTAGGGCTGCTATGGTGGCAAAATCAGGTATAAATCGGTGGTAATAACTAGCCAGTCCCAAAAAGGAACATATGTGTTTCTTTGTCAGGGGGATGAGACTGTTATCTACTGCCTAGATTTTGTTGATGTCTGGTTTAACTGCACCTTCCTGAATGATGAACCCTAAGTATTTGGTCTCTGTCCCGGAAATGGTGCATTTGGTAGGTTTTATGGTCAGTCCGGAGTCTTGAATGGACTGAATGACTGCAGTAAGATGTACTGGGTCATCTGCCAGTCAGGGCTGAAGATGACAACATCATCTAAGTAGGCAGCACTGTACTGTGTATTAGTATGTAACACTTGATCCATATAGCGTTGGAAGGTTGCAGGGGCACTATGCAGTCCAAAAGGCATGGCTGTGAACTGGTAAAGGCCTATTGGGGTGCTGAAGGCAGTCAGTTCCTGTGCATGTAAAGAGAGAGGGATTTGCCAGTAGCCTTTCGTTAAGTCAAAGGTGCTTATGTATTTGGCGTTCCCTATTTTGTCTAGTAAGTCATCTACATGGGGCTAACCATCAAAGGTGGAGAATCTTCCTGAAATCTAAGCAAAGCTGGATACCACCCATCCTTTTTGGGCACTTCTGCCACAGGTGTGGACCAAACACTTTTTGATGGTACTATAACCCTAGGTGTTCCATTTTCCTCAGCTTGTCTAAGACTTCTTGTCTAACTATCTCAGGCAGCTAGTAGGGTTTCTGGTGTGTGGTCTCATTTGTACTACCATGTTAGTAAACGTCTTCCCGTAATATCTCAGTAGTTGTTCAATCTCCTGCCTCTGGGCTGCATCCAATCCATGAATGATTTGAACCCTCACCACTTAGTGCATTTATCCAATCTTTTATAGGCTACTTCAAGCTCTGTGTTCCCTTGTTCAGGCTATATGAAAAGATTGGGTACTGGGTCTTGCCTATCAAACCATTTCCTCAACAAGTTGGCATGGTAAATTTTCTTTTGGTACTTTTTTCCTGGCATTTCAGGTTCATAATTTACCTTCCGAGTTTGCCTATTAACTACAAATGGACCTTGCCGTTTCATTAATAACTTGTTTTTGATAGATCGCAACAATAACAGTACTTTATCCCCTGGATGATATATTTTATTTTTCAGTCCTTCATCATACCATTCTTTCTGTTCTGCCTGTCTATGGACAACATTCTGGTGTGCTAGAGTAACGGATTTCACTAAGTTCTTCCTAAGATTGGTCATATAGTCTACAATATTTGCATGGCAGACATCCTTCCCTTCTTCCCAATGTTCTCGCACCACATCTAAAGGACTTCTGGGGTTTCTCCTGTATAAGAGGGGAAAGGGTGACAACCCTGAAGTGGCTTGGGGCACCTCCCTGTATGTGAACAAGAGATAGGGTAGATATCTGTCCCAATCCCACCCTTCCTCCTGTACATACTTCTGGAGCATATGTTTTAGAGCCTTATTAAAATGCTCCACCAAACCATCAGTCTTTGGGTTGCAGGGAGATTTTTTAACTGCAGTTACCCCTAACAATCTGTACAACTCCTTGAGGAGTACTGAGGTGAAGTTGGTACCTCTGTTTGTGACAATGACCTGAGGGATACCCATTTGACTAAAAATGTTATTCAGTTCCTCGGCAATCCAAGGGGCTGTCACAGTCTGAGAGGGTATTACCTCAGGATAACTTGTCACATAATCACAAATTACCAAAATATACTGGTTACCTTTTAAACTTTTTGCTAGAGGGCCTACCACATCCATAACTATTCTCTCAAATGGTGACATTACTGCAGGTATTGGCTGTAGGGGCACCTTATCCCCTTTTCCACCTTTGGCTAACAATTGGCACTCAGGACAAGTGCAACAATACTCAGCCACATTCTCATGTATCTCAGGCCAAAAGAACCGATTAGTCATTCTGCATAATTTCTCATCCTTCATGGCCAGCCGTAGGGATATTATGGGTTGGGTACCTCAGTCCATCCCTATATTTCTGGGGTACCGTCATCTGTCTTAGACATTTCCCCATAGCAGGGTTAGTACACATTCAATATAAAACATAATTTGTTATGACATACTGTGGCTGTCCTTCTGCAACCACCTGGTCCACCTGTAAGAAAGAGGGTTCAAAATCTCATTCGACTTTTGCTCTGTTTTTATATTAGTCACAGATAAATAGGTCCCAACATCTGGTATTCCTTCCTGATGGGTATCCCTCCATTATTTGGCCCTATTCTCCTTTCTTGATTTCCTTGTTTTCCCTGGTGCCTCATATACCTCATCAAATGGAAAAATGTTCTGTGACTGTTCCTGTCTAGCCTGGGCCTGAGTGGTTACTGACACAAGCTGGTCACAGGTCTGTGGATTAATTATCAGCTGGCCAAAGTTAGGGAAATTCTGCCTGATAATAATGGAACTGGCAGTCTAGGTATTAAACCAACAGAGAGGAGTTGTTTATCCTGCCCTACCATCATTTGCACCATAGCAGTAGGGTACTGGTGGACATCCCCATGGACGCATGTTACCTTTGCCTCTAGCCCTTTACTGTGGTAGTTATATTAAATGTCTGCCCTCACCAAGGTTTGTTTACTTTTTGAGTTCAGCAATCCCACTATTTCATCCTGGTCAATCCTCACTGTGGTAACATACTCCCAATTAGCCATTGCCAAGTGGGCAGCTTAGTTTCTTCTATTGGGACAATTACAGGCTATGTGTCCTTTTCCCAAACAGCTGTGAAAAATTATGTCTATGGAATAGGACCTTGACCTTTGGTCCCCTCTCCAGTTTATTTCCCCCAACATTTAACTGTCTGGAATAAGTAGTTTCAAAAAGTCTTACTGATGTTGTAGGTTGGGGTGAAGAGCCTTGGTATCCTCTGGACATTCATGGTCTGTCCGCCAGGTAATCCTCCACCAGAGTGATGGTCTTCTCTGCTGTGTCAGATTTCTGCTCCTTCACCCACACCTGGACGTCTTGGGGCAATACTTGGATAAATTGCTCTATGATTATCAATTCTAGAATTTGGTTGAGGGTTATAACCATTGGTTGTAACCATTTCAGATAGAAACTTTTAACCTGGCAAAAGTCTGTCTAGCAGTATCTTGGCCTGTCATCTTTCGGGACCTGAATCGTTGCCTATAGGTCTCGGTATTGATATCATACTGACAGAGGATTTCCTCCTTGACCCGATTGTAATCATTAGAGTCAGGGGCAGTAAGGTGACTGTACACCAGTTAGGTCTGTCCAAATAAGTAAGGGACAATTCTGATGACCCACTGGTCATGGGGCAGAACACTTCTGGGATATATGCTCGAACATAGTTAAGTAAGCTTCTACATCATCAGCCTCTGTCAATTTTGTTAACTTTATGCCATGGTGTACATTTCAGTCAGGTTGCCCAGGGGTTAGGGCATGGATGGCTTGCAAGGCATCCCGCCATCTCTCATCTTGTCTCTTCCATTCCTCTTCTTGTAGTCTCCTGTCCTTGTCTCACTGTCGTCGATCATCTGCTCGCTCACGCTCTATCTCCAACTGTTTTAGACAGAGCCAGCACAGCAAGTCTTCTGGTGCTCTCTCTTCCATCTGCTTCGCATCCTCTTCTTCCAATGGGTCCTCTTCTGTGGAATCCTTCTGCTCTTTAGTCTTTGTCTGGGCACCAGGGTCCAACCCAGGCACTGTCTTCAACCCGAGCTTTTCAGCCATTGTTTGAGTCCACTGGACTTTCATTGGCTTTGCACATTTTACCCTGTGCATGTCGGGTACTGGACTATACCCTCTGGGCAGCATCTCCCAGGCAGCCTAGACAAGCCAGGTATCCCACTACTAACACCAGTGTGAACCTGTGGGATAATAAATCACACAACAAAACAGGAATTAAGTGTATAAAAAACGCACAAAGGTGCTCATCAATTTATTTTTAGAAAAAATACACTTATGTACAGAAATGTGAAAAAAAGTCAAATAGTTAGTCCTGCGCAAAGAAATTCAAACCTCTGCTCCCTTCAGCAGAGTCTACAGCTTTGCTTCAGCCCAGATAGTCCAATGAATACTTTTCTCAATAACCTGTGAACCTGTGTGAAATCTACACACACACACACACATACACACACACACACACCAAATGATCATCTTACCCTACTCACTGTCAGCACTAGACTGACTTGACTATCTATCTAATATTCCCCTAGTGGTGAGTCCTTTATATAGCTCCTTGTAATTACATCGCATAATTGGGGAGTTTCCATAGACTGTGACATTACATAACTGGGGAATTTCCATAGGTTGTGACTTTACATAATTGAGGAGTTTCCATAGGCCGTGACAGCACAGGCTTCAACACATGCAAATAGGGCCAGTTTATTTTATTTATTTGCTTCACTAGCCCACAAATTATTCTACTTCATATACAGCCCTCAAGCACAGCATCTCTGGGGCTTCTTCTGTACAGGGTACACTTTATTCTAGACCCTATGGGGTGTTCAGTTAGCCTTGCCTGAAGTGTCTCATTAGCCGGCAGTCAAGTATTCAAGTGACTTTGATCTTGCCGCTGGTGCAGCAGTTGGCTTTTTCTTCAGAGCATGCTTTTGCTCTGAAGCAATCATTCTTTTACTTGATCCAACAAGGAGCAACCATTTAGCTGCTATATGCGGCTACACCAACATGGAGCAACTTGCTCCAAAAGAAAAGAATCACTCGGTTGCACTCGGCGACCAGTGTTGTCCCTTGCACTGCAGCTGCATAAATCAAAGGAAATGCACTCAGCAGCAGCGGTTCCGGAGCTTGGCACACCAGAAATGGGAACCACACTTCTTCTTAAACCAAGGGGCACCAGACAGTAACAATAAAGCACGACTTGCACTATTTCCTGTCTCTGCAATCAGGAGCATAACACTGTGTGCATAAACATAGAAACATAGAATTTGACAGCAGATAAGGACTGCTTGGCCCACCCAGTCTGCCCATTTCCCTACTTAATGGATAAGCTGCAGATCCTAGTTAACCAGCAGCCTACTTCTTTCTACCCCCACCCCCTAGAATTGCCTTATGGCTGTCCCATGCATGCTTGAATTCAACCACCGTTTTTGAATCCACAACCTCCTCTGGAAGGCCATTCCATGCATCCACAACCCTCTCTGTAAAAAATACTTCCTTACATTACCTCTGATCTGCTCCCCCTCTATCTTCAAATCGTGCCCCCTTGTTCTTGCAAATCTCTTTCTTTGAAAGATGCTACCCTCTTGGACTTTGTTGATTCCCTTGAGGTACTTGAAAGTTTCTATCATGTTCCCCCCTCTCCCTCCTTTCTTCGAGGCTATACATATTAAGCTTCTTTAGTCTCTCTTCATATGTCTTCTGGTGCAGACCCTGCACCATTTTAGTTGCCCTCCTCTGGACAGCTTCCATCTTGTCTATGTCCTTGCAGAGATTGGGTCTCCAGAACTGCACACAGTACTCCAGATGGGGTCTCACCAGCTGTCTGTACAGAGGGATAACAACTTCTTGTTTTCTACTGGTGATGCCTCTCCCTATGCATTCCAGTATCCCCCCAGCCCTCCTTACTGCCCTATCACATTGTTTGCCCACCTTTAAGTCATCTGATATGACTACCCCCAGGTCCCTTTCCATTTTTGTTGTTGTTAGTATCTTACCCCCTATTGTGTACTCTTCCCCTGGGTTTTTGTTTCCAAGGTGCATTACCTTGCACTTCTTTGCATTAAATCTAAGCTGCCATACATTTGACCATTCCTCTAACCTTGCCAAGTCCTTTCTCATCCTTTCCACCCCACCTTGTGCATCAACTCTGTTGCAGATCTTTGTGTCATCTGCAAAGAGACATACTTTTCTTTCCAGTCCCTCTGCAATGTCACTTATAAAGACATTGAAGAGGACCAGTCCTAATACTGAACCCTGCGGCACCCCACTAGTAACCCCCCTTTCTTCAGAGTGGACTCCATTTGCTATTACCCTCTGTGTCCTATTCTCCAGCCAATTCTTTACCCAGGCTATCATCTTGGAACCCACTCCCAGGCTGGCTAACTTGTATATGGGATAGCTAAGAGTTTTTGGAGATTGCCAGGTTGGCCACCCTGACAAAAATTTAAAGAATAGGCAGAACAAATAAGAGGAAAGGAAAGAGTGAAAGGAAAAAGGGGGGGATTGCAAGTATTTATTTTTTGACAGGGGTTTAAACACATAACAGGGGGCTCCCTGTTACAGGTCCCATCTCTCTGACCTTTTGAGGAACCCCACAAAGTGGAGTTGTTCCTCCTACTTCAATTTTTTGTGTCTTCCATGCGGACCCAGAGTAACTGTACCAGCCTCTCCAGCTCCTGAATGCAGGCTTCATGGTCCAAGTCTTTTTCACTGATGTATGACAAGTAAGTCTCTGCATCTAGAGACCAATGGTGTAGTGCATGTACCTTATCCTCCAAGCTAGCCTCTGACATTTTGAACATTTTTATTTCTTGTAGTACTTGTTACATCATACTTTTAAGTTCAATTCACTCAGATGATGGTTCCGTGCCTGTTTGCAGCATTGTGGTGCTTTCTGCCATGTTATTCAGAGCTCATGGCAGGCTGCAGCTTTCTACATGGGTTTTCTCCATTTCTATTTTTAATTTCATGGTGATTTTTGGCTATTCGTTAGAGCTGCCATTCCCCTAATGAATTCCGTGAACTTGTGGCCAAGCAAACGCTGGATACATTCTTTTCTGGATTTTTAAGTTCCTCTAGAGCTGAGTGCTTGGATTAAGCCACCATCCTTGTCGCTGCTCACGCATGCGCCCTTGTTCCCACAGTAGTCTGTGCTTGACTGATACCTGTAATTTTTTTTGGTAGCATCAGCAGTAGCGGTAGTTATTCATTGGCTGAGAGCTAGAGTAAATGACTGTCCACCTATTAATCAGCAGTTGAAACACTTTGTGATCCTAGGCCCATTCTTTCGCCACCTGTTCTGGTCTGACACTGAGTGTGCAAGTGCTGACTATTCCTCTTCTACCATGCTTGTAGCGCTTGCCTTTATGGGCCACATGTGCAGATACCAGATGGATAAGCCAGTTGTTATAGGATTACTTAACATTATTGCCCTCTTCCATGTGAAAAAATTTCCAAAATGTGTCCTTCAAGCAAGTATAAGCATGAAAATGATAAAGTGGTCAGCTGTACATTTCTTAAGGTGTATTTGTCCCCAAAGACATTTATTCTTAGTATTTCTAACATAAAAACAGAAGATGTGTCCTCCTCATGAAACTGAGAAATCTTACTAACAAGTTACAGGTAAACAGGAAAATTGGTAAAGTATTTTGCTTAGGCTTACTGTGTCAGTAATTACAACTTCTGGGACCTCCTCAAAGGGCTTCTACACTTAGCAGAGGATCTTCATCAGTTCTCACTGTTTAAGACTTATGTTTATCTCTCCCTTACCAAAACTGTGCTCACCTGCATACAGATGGATGACAATCTGTGGTTTGACCAGCCACTGCATTATGTAATAGGTATAATTCCACATCATTGACACATCTTGTTTCAGGTGGTAGAAGGGTAAGAAACTAAGTAAGGAAGTAAGCATTTATTTAATAATCACACATTCCCTACATCTCAAAGCATAGTACAATAACATATAGTCATACTTAAACAAACAAGAGAATAACAAAATATAAATAAAACCAGTCCAGTAATAAATATATGATAAATATGCAGTTCAAATAATTCGATCTAATAAAATATTTGGCAGCAACAACCCAGGAAACTGCTGTATGGGACCAAAAAAGCTTCCTGAAACACAAAAGACTTTCAACCTCTTTTGAAGGCCTCCACCTAGGTGCCCTCCCAAAGAGACTGAGGCAGCCTGTTCCACAAGCTAGGTCCCACAAGTATGAATGCTCAGTTTCCAGATTATTGGAGCCTAGCCCTGGGAATGGAAAGGAGGCCCACCTCGGGGGAGCGGAGAGGGAAGGATGTCTAATAAGGGGTCAGGAGGTCACTCGCACAACTAGGACCCATCCATAGTAATCTGACCTTGAAGATTATAAATCATGTGGGATTAGGTTCTGCTCCTGAATCCTGTGTATTAGCTTCTGTGCCTTGAAGGCATGGATAAAGTCACTACAGAATATTTTGGCCAACCTTAAAGCACTCTGCACTCAGACTACTAAATTCATCATTCAGTAATGCATGAGGTACCAGTTGCTATTGTGAGCAACACATGAAACAAGAGTGTAGTCCCATCCTAACTGTCATGACAATGTTCTGTGTATCATATGTTACTACAAAACCTGCTGTGAGTGACAGTGGTGTTGGTCACTCTTAAAATTCTACTCAAGGCACTGTAGGAGATTTTCCCCAATGATGGTCATTTGCAAATACACTTGCACATAATGATGCCTGCTTGCAGAGATCGGTGGGTCCCAGTGGCTTAATGCTACTGTTGCTGCTGTCACTTAAGCAAGAGGAGGAGAAAGAGAATGAGGAGGGGAAGCCACTGCCATGTTATCTGAAGTCTGAACATTCATACACACAAGTGATGATGGGAACCACCAGCAAAACATATGTTCTCAGGGAATGCAACAGTCTTATAGACACTCTGATGCAATTCTGGTCATAACCTGCAGAAAAAATACACATGACCAGGTACTTGATCCCCTGGTAAAGCAACACGCATAACCTATGGAAAAACTTAATTGCTCACAAGGAAGACTGAAACAAGATCAGTGGCTAGTATATATACAATAGCTTTTGCTACCCTTTCTGTCCTGGGCCTGTTGACTTTGTATCAATGGTTCATTTCTAAGGTGAATGAGAGACAGGCGGTATGTTTCTTTAGTTCCATCAGATGGCTGGTTCCTACTTTTTCTGACCCGAAGTAGATATGGAAGGGGATTTTGTGGCAATGTGGGGGGTGTGATAATCAATGAGCTTGAGAAGCTTTAAATGGAGGTGATGAAGTTTTGTCTTCTGTGGGCAATATAGGGTCACATATTTTCAGGTCAAG
The DNA here is from genome assembly GCA_016271365.2 of Neoceratodus forsteri. Lineage (NCBI taxonomy): Eukaryota > Metazoa > Chordata > Ceratodontiformes > Ceratodontidae > Neoceratodus > Neoceratodus forsteri. The sequence continues at coordinate 864,775,801 of CM057458.1, read as the reverse complement.
TTTGAACTGGAATTATGGGTCTTGTCAACTATTTCTGCTAAAATAAACCTGTTATTGTTAAGGTTGAAATGGTTGTATAGTTTTTCCATGCTTGTGTAAGATTCAATGTTAGTTGAAACCTTGTTTTGGAACCGGACAGATAAGCAGCACTGAATGTACATAAACAAGTGTGCCATAAGCACTACAGTGTCAATTCTGCTCAGTGGAAGGTTAGGAAACAGTAGTGCCCCTAGCATTTCACGTTACAGAACTAGTATGTGGTAAAATGTAATGATATAGGGCACAGTTCAAACCCTATTTTATTGACTTGGGCAGAGACATGTCTATCAAATGTTCCTAGCAGAAATGTAGGCAAAATTCAATTTAACTGTCTTAATGTCTGATGATATGAGACAAAAAATGCTTGCTATGTAAAAATGTATCGTACAAAAACTACAATAATTTCTCAATGGAGATTATGGTATTGATTAACATCCAACAGTGCCATCAATGATGATATTCTGAACATCTCATGCCATCAAGAGATGTGGAATTTCTCAACATCTGGTACTATGACCATATCTTCCATAAGCAACCAGTTTTTCTGTAGCAACTCACATTTACAAGACTTCAGGAGAAAGGCAACAACATTCAGAATCCTATGCCATTTACCATGCCTCAAAATCAAAATGTGACAAGTCGTTCAGGAAAAAGACTCCCACCAGCTCCAAACATCTGCCATGGGAGTGGAACATCAGGGGAGAGAATGCCAGCAAGCATCATCCCTCATGGCTAGGTAGAAACAAGTATTTATCAATGACAACAAATTGTCAAATAAATTCCCTAACTAATATCTTATCTTTGGCAAGAGACGATAAGGGCTGGGAGTGAGATTTTACCTGGGAAGGGGCTGCAGGTTCATTGGGTGGCTAATGTGCGTGCATGTTGCTAAGAAGTATATAAGTGTCATCATCATCTGGGTTGGTTACATGCCACACTGCAATTGGAACTGTTATACTGAGGGTATCAACTAAAAAGGAATTGTTTCCTGCAACACCCCTCCCACCCTTTCGGGGGGGGGCAAAGACTGTCAGCAGTGTCATGGTCTTCTAACAAGAATGCATTGGTACAAATGAATTTGAAAGAGACTGCAGCTGAATTACTTACAAATTGCTTATACAATATATCATTTTCTTTTCAAGTCTGTTGCTCAAAATAAAACCTATTGAATGCTGCAAAATAGTAAGGGGTTTCTTTTTATCTACTTGTCCTTTGAAACGTTCGACATTGTGGGATATATGTGAGGTCCAAACACTGGGATTAACATTTTCTCTTGGGCTAGTACATAGTAAATCTGGTCAATTCACAAACATTTGGCTTCCAGCTTAGGTAACTAAAACCGGGTCATGACACTCACACTTTTGGACCCCAATGGGGACATAGATACATACATAGACAGTGTCGGCAGATAAGGGCCTATGGCCCACCCAGTCTGCCCATTTAAGTTTGTAAGTTCAGTTTATGTTTTCCAGGAAGTCTGTTGCCCCTTACCCCCTGACCTCCAGAATTCCTTTATGTCTATCCCATGCATTCTTAAATCCCATGATTGTTTCAGCCCCCACCACTTCCTCTGGCAGGGTGTTCCACTTGTCCACCACCTGTTCTGTGAAGAAATTCTTCCTCACGTTTCCTCTGAATCATCCTCCCTCCAACTTCATCCCATGCCTTCTAGTCCTGGAACATCTTTTTCACTTAAAAATAGTGCATTCCTGCACCCTGTTCATCCCTGTAAGATACTTGTATGTCTCTATCATATCCCCTCTCTCCCTCCTCTCCTCCAGGGAGTACATGTTCAGTGCCTTCAACCTGTCCTCATAGGACTTGTGATGCAATCCATGACCATCTTTGTTGCCCTCCTCTGAACCTTCTCTACCCTGTCTATGTCCTTACGTAGGTAAGGTCTCCAGAACTGCACAGTGTACTCCAGGTGCGGCCTCACTAGTATCTTGTATAGTGGAATTATGACCTCCCTTTTCCTGCTGGTGATGCCCCTGCCTATGCATCCCAGCATCCTATTTGCTTTACCTGCTGCCTTGTCACACTGTTTCCCTGCCTTGAGGTCATCAGAGATGATAACATGGGATCTTTCATGTAAATGGCACTATAAAACAGGTCAAATTAGATACAAGATCTTGGGCCCAAATCACAAAACTTTGCCCAGGCGCAAACCAGGTTTTGCCCCAAAGTGGTATTCACAAAATCCCAGTTTGCACTCACAAACTCAGTTTGCTCAGGGGCAAAGTTCTGAGGGGACCGCAATGCAAATTAGGGGGAGGGGACCTGCATATCAGAGCACTCCCATTCACAAAGGATTTTTTCCATGTAAGGGACTTTTTGGGGTGCCCTTGCATGGAGAAAATACCACCAACCAAGACCTGGTGGTATTTTACGCAACCCTAGTGACTGTTGGAAGTACTGCCGATCACTGCCCTGTAATTAAAAAAGTGACTATATCATTGGTGGTAGAGTGGTCCCTCCCTGTCCCTGAGAGCTGAGCTTTGTCCCTGTGTTTTTTTTTATGTTATTATTTATCTCCTGTGGCCACCCTAACTGCTTCTCCTTGGACTCGCATCCTCCTATTGGGGATCCAGCCGCCGTCCTTCTCGACCAGGACCACTGTCACCCAGTAACCCCTGTGGCTTACCACCCACAGTGGGGCAGCAGGGAACACCCTAACTCCCCAACCCAACGGATTCAGTTTGGGTGCCAGTGCCTGACGAACACTCACGGATGGCCATCAAGCCATGGTGGGTGCCACTATTTTCCCCGATCTGTTTTCCCCTGAGTTGGTGGGCATGCAATGATGCCAGCAGGTGTGAGCATGCATGCATCCACACGTGTCTCCATCCAGGCGTCTGTCCCACAACTCCCCCCTTTATGATGCGCGTGTGTCCCGACCCCAGACTCCACCAGGGCAGTCGGATGCTGACCGTTGTGGACTCCCTCCCTGGAGAGGAAGAGATGTCCATTGGATGCTCAATCCCTCTCCTCCCCTGCCAGTCCCCAGTGACCTGTGATCACTCCCAAACCCAAGTCACCAGCTTGGCACGAGGAGTGCCATCCAGCGCCTCAGCCCTCAGCACCACTAGACTGGCTGCTTTGTCCCTATATTAAAAAAAGCTGACTGTTTCATTGGTGGCAGAGTGGTCCCTCTCTGTCTCCAAGAGCCAATCGCCATCCCAGTAATAAAAAAACAAACTCTTTCCTTGGGGGTATAGTGGTTACTCCCCATCCCCGAGAGCCAATCACTGTCCCTATTTTAAAAAAAAAACTGACCATTTCATTGGTTTCATAATGGTCCCTCCCTGTCCCCAAAGAGCTGATTGCCATCCCTGTAATAAAAAAAAAGTGTTTCCATGGTGGTACTGTGGTCCCTCTCCTTTCCTGAGAAATGATCGCTGTCCCTGTATTAAACAAAAATGACCATATCATTGGTGGCATAGTAGTTCCACCATGTCCCCAAGAGCCGACCACCATCCTGGTGATAAAAAAAATTGTTTCCATGGTGGTATAGTGGTCTTTGCCCATCCCTAAGAGCCATTCACCATCCCTAGAATAAAACAAATTGGCTGTTTCCATGATGGTATAGTGGTCCCTCCCCATAGAAACATAGAATTTGACGGCAGATAAGGACCACTTGGCCCACCCAGTCTGCCCATTTCCCTACCTGATGGATAAGCTGCAGATCCTAGTTAACCAGCAGCCTACTTCTTCCTACCCCCACCCCCTAGAATTGCCTTATGACTGTCCCATGCATGCTTGAATTCCACCACTGTTTTTGACTACACAACCTCCTCTGGAAGGCCGTTCCATACATCCACAACCCTCTCTGTGAAAAATACTTCCTTAAATTACCTCTGAGCCGCCTCTTCTATCTTCAAATTGTGCCCCCTTGTTCTTGCACACCTCTTTTTGAAAGATGCTACCCTCTTGGACTTTGTTGATTCCCTTGAGGTACTTGAAAGTTTCTATCATGTCCCCCCCTCTTTCCTCGAGGCTATACATATTAAGCTCCTTAAGTCTCTCTTCATATGTCTTCCAGTGCAGATCCTGCACCATTTTAGTTGCCCTCCTCTGGACAGCTTCCATCCTGTCTATGTCTTTGCGGAGATTGGGTCTCCAGAACTGCACGCAGTACTCCAGATGGGGTCTCACCAGCTGTCTGTACAGAGGGATAATAACTTCTTGTTTTCTACTGGTGATGCCTCTCCTATGCATCCCAGTATCCCCCCAGCCCTCCTTGCTGCCCTCTCACATTGCTTGCCCACCTTTAGGTCATCTGATATGACTACCCCCAGGTCCCTTTCCATTTTTGCTGTTGTTAGTATCTCACCCCCCATTGTGTACTCTTCCCCTGGGTTTTTGTTTCCCAGGTGCATTACCTTGCACCATATATCAATAAAAATCCCTGGTAGCTTACCGACTCAGTGATGGCACTCAACGTACTGTATACTGTATGCACAAAGTGACAGTCCAGTCTCTGGCCAGTATGATTGTGAGTTCTCCCAGAACTGATCGCTGCCCCTATAGTTTATAAAAAACACATTATTCCCCAGTGGTAGTGGTTTCCACCCCTCTCCCTGATTGCTGATCACCATCCCTATTGCAGAAAGAAACCATAAAGTAAGCCACAGTGGTAGTGTCCCCCCTCCCCAATCTCTGATTGCTGGACCAATAGCAAGGATTGAGATTCCCTGGTGGTTTAGTGGTTGTCCCCTTGCTGATCGCCACCCCAATCACAAGGAAACATGATAAGAAAGCAACCCTGGTGGCTAGTGGTCACTCCCCCCACCCGATCACCAACTCAACAGTGTCCTGTGTAACCCCCTCACATTGTGATCCCCTGCAAATTACACTAACATTTTCCTTGTGTCTAGTGGACCCCCATCCCATCCCTGATCTCCTGATCAGTAAAAATAAATCATCTTCATTGCTCTCCTTTAGACTGTCTCCAGCAGGTCAATGTCCTTCTTAAAGGGTAGGCACCAGTACTGTACTCCATATTCTAGATGTGGCCTCACCAGTGTCCTGTAAAAAAGGCATTATAACCTGCTCTCGCCTGCTGCTGATCCCTCTGACTATGCATCTCAGCATCTTGTTTGCCCTTGCTGCTGCTTTCCTGCACTGTATGGAGTGCTTTAAGTTGCTAGTTATCTTCACTCCTAGATCCTTCCCCTCCTCTGTTGCAGATACACAGATGCCTTCCAGGTAGTACTCCATCCAGGGATTATTGACTCCAATGTGCATAACTTTGCATTTCTTGGAATTGCAGCCAAGATGCCAAATCCTGGACCACCTCCCAAGCTTTTTCAAATCTTCCCGTAGTATTCCAAATCCTTTCAGCTGTGTCCACCCTCCCACAGAGCTTGGTGTTGTCACTGTGTCTGCCCTCTCTTCTGCTAATGGCACTTTGAGGTCATCCATTTTGTTTCCATGATATCGTGTGTTCAGAGATGCCACCGTGCACTTAGCATCTGAGCCTCCTTCCCTTTCATCTTTATTTATCATTTCTCCCCTCTGTGTGCTGCTCCCCCATTGTTAATTGTTCTGCTCCCCCTCCACCTTTACCCTCCAGACATCTTCTTCTGATATGGGGGGAGGTCCATTGATTTCCTCCTCCTCCTCCCAGAGTCTTTGGATTTGCAGGCCCACTGCCCCCCCAGTAGTTTAAATACAGTTTAATGTTTTATGTGCCCCCCCTCCAGTTTGCCCCGAGTACCTTTGTTCCATCTCTACTGAATTGTAGCCTGTCTGGTGAAAAGAGTGTTTTATTTCTCTTTCCTGGACTCACTTCCCTCTTCACCTCTGTGCCTCTCTCATGTTCATCCTTCTCTACTGTACACTTGTACATTAGTTTTCTCCCTCCTACTGACAGCTCCCCATTCCTACTAAGTGAGCCTCTAAGAGACCCTGGTATAAGAGTGCTAAACTCCATTATTTAAAATTTGCACTCCTGCTTCTATCATCTGGAGATATAAATCCTAACCGTGGGCCAAGCTCCCTAAATGGCACAATGTCTCATTCTGCTATCCCTGTAGCCCTGCTACCTCACCCCTCTGCCTTGCCCTGAGGTTTGAAATCTCTGCACCTAAACATACGTAGCCTTCTCCCTAAAATCAACTTACTCCAGCTCCTTGTTGCTTCGCTAGGCCCTGACATAATTATTCTGAATGAAACATGGCTAAATAATAAAATAGGTGACCACCCCACTCGTCATCCCAGACTTTTCTATTTCATGACAAGACTGGTCCAGGATTGGGCGGAGGTGTGGCAATATACATCTCCTCGGGTATCCAGTTCACTACCATTTATTCTGCCTCTAACCCCAAAGTGTACGGAATACTCATCTTACAATTATCTCTCCCATTTTTAACCTCTATTTTTATTGCAGGGGCCTATTGCCGCCTAGGCCTCAACCTGTCCCTGGTTACTGACCTCATCTCTACCATAATTTCCCACACCTCCTCTGGTGATGTCTATATCATGGGTGATTTTAACCTAAACTGGTTATCCCCTTCCCTACTCAAAGTAAAAAACAACATTTCTGCCCATGATTTAACCCAACTCATTCTTGAACTTACTAGGATAAACCCGAAAACAAGCAACCATTCCTTAATTCCCACCCACTCAATAGTCATCAAATCTGGATAATTATCAGATGCTCTGAGCAACCATTGCATGACCTTCACAGTACACAGAATCCACCATACCCAAGTCCCCCACAAAACCTTAGTGACTCTCTCATACAAATCCATGTACCTTGTGCCACTCCTACTTGACCTATCATGCACAAATTGGTCCCCTATAACCTCAGAGAACATGATCGATGTAGCCGCAGAATATTTCAAAGGTAAATGTCTCGAAGTTCAGAACCAGCACACCCCTCTACGAAAGTGCTTCCGTGGTCCGTGGGAACCACCTTCCTTGGATCACACTGTAACTCATAGTATGACAAAGAGCAAGGGGACTACATCTGGAAGCAACACAAAATATCCAGGCTCCAGAAGACTATGATAACTATCATCAGCTTCACAACAAATGCACCAAAGCCACTCGTTTGTCTAAAGCTGACTACTTTACCTCAACCTTTGAATCAAACATAAACAGACCTTCAAAATTTTGGAAAGTCATTCACTCTCGCTTCTCCCCCCCCCCTCCTCCTACCCCCCTTCTCACTATAAACAACACTATTACCTCTTAGCACTTGAGTGTTGCCTCTGAATTTAATTATTTTTTCACCTCCTGTGCCTCTGCCATTCTATCTTCCTTATCGTCTCCTCAGTCTGATCCTCCCCCTAACTCACCACACACCTATCTCCAGCCCTTTTCTTTCTCATTCACTAACATAACACCCTCTAACACCCAGGATGCTCTGCTTACCTTAAACCCTTCTAAAGTCAGTTCTCGCTGGATGGGCTGGACCCCAAGCTGCTTTACCTTTCTGCTGTGGCTATCTCTGCCCCACTGAAGGAGCTACTCAACCTCAAAATTCACATTGGAAGCTATCTCCTCTGTCTGGAAACATGCCATTGATCTTCCCCTCCCTAAGGGTGGTGACCCATCCTTCCCTGGGAACTATTGCTCCATATCCCTATTTCCCACCCTCACTAAGCTGCAAGAACACCTAGTTCTTACCCAACTCTCTGCCTATCTCTCTCTCTCACTCTAACTTTTTCATCTCTTTCCAATCTTGCTTTTGTAAAAAACACCACCATCTCCCTGATTAGGCTCACTGACTCCATCCTCACTGGGTTGGACAGTGGTCAAATCACGTCCGCCATCTTTGTCGACCTAGCCAAGGCTTTTGACACTGCCTCCCACTCTATCTTGTTACACTCTCTCTCTGCTGCAGGCTTGTCAGCTGCTGCCACAAACTGGTTCCATGTCTACCTGGAAGATTAGACTCAGTCAGTTAGAATAGCGGATTCCATATCCTCACCCCTCCCTATCGACACAGGAGTCCCGCAGGGATTAGTATTGGGCCCCATATTCCTCTCCATCTTTCTCAATGACTTGCCATCTGTCTGCACATCTACCTCTATTCATATGTATGTAGATGACATGGTCCTTTACACCCCCCGGCCACTCCCCCATTAATGTTGCAACCAGACTTCAGAATGATTTCAACAACGTTCAACTCTGGTTTTGCTCACATCAGCTTTTCTTAAATGTCAAGAGGACTATCTCCAAGACCATTGGCACTAGGCAGAGATTTTCAAGGCTCCCCTCCCTAGCTACTTTCCACATCCTCAATGGGATGGTCCTCGAGGACACCTCCTCATTCAGATATCTGGGGGTTTGGCTTGACCAACACCTCAACTTCTCTGTTCACATGGATGTCATCCTTAAAAAGCTGTGCCCCAAGTTAGGCACACTATTTAGGAACTGGAACTGCTTCCCTCTCCCAGCTATGTGTGAACTTGTCCAGAAGATGATCTTCCCCATCTTTGACTACTGTGATGTAGTCTATAATGCCATACCTAGGGCCCCCCCCTAGTCAGATTGGACTCCCTCTTTAACACCTTCTGCCACTTTGCACTCGACGCTCCTAACCTCACTCATCACTGTCAACTTTATCACACTCTGGCTTTACCATCTCTTGATAACAGATGTTTCCTCCACTGTGCTAAATTTATCTCCAAATTCTTGTTTGGCTCCTTCCCTACTTATCATAACTCTTCCCTAACAATCCCTCAACCATCCATCCATTCACTTAGGTCCTCAGTTTCCCATACTTTAGGTGTCCCATGCCGTATGACTACTGTCGACCAGGCAGCTTTCTTGCACCACTTTCCTAAACTGTGGATCTCCCCCAATTCACATTTCTTCTTCTTCTTCCTCTGTCTCCTCAGCCTTACACAATTACCTATCTGTGAACTGCAACTGCAACTGAGCAGACCATGTTGCATCTAAATGGGTTATAATAGTTATCCTATTGTCACACTTGCGGACCTTCTGTTCACTATGATGTAATGGAATATACATACCAACTGTAATTTCTAGATGCCTGTTACTGCTTGCTAATTGTTCTCTACTTGGTAATGTACCCTATGCATAATTGGCACCATATACTGTTTTGTTATTTGCCTATGACTTATTTGCATGTCTTCCAATTCCCATATATTGACAATGTATACCGTTGTGTTGATTATGTTTTATTGTATGCCTTTCAACTCCCCCACCTCCAGGACGCACTGTGAGATGAGCAACTTGTGGTTCAGTGTGCCCTTCCTGGTGAAACTCTTAAATAAATTAATACATCTAACCAGGTCTCCCTTCAGTCCTTAATACAGGTGAACCCTTCATCCCGGCATTATTTCCTCAGCCAGTCACTGAAATAAAAGATTAATGTTGCTTTACTCAGTCAGGGTTACTTCTAAGTATATACTGTCTTAACCTTCTTTTCCTGATACTCAGGAAAGTAAGTGGAAGATTCAATGATAGAGTGTATATATCCAATAGGATGCTGTTCATTGCTACCCATAACCAATAGTGGGTCCTGTTTGCCCAAACAATTATTGTTCATCCTCAGGTGATCTAAAGTAACACTTATGGAATTTTTTGGGTGAAAGACATGAACTATGGACAGCATCACTAACCAGATAAAAAGGGCATCACTCAGCCATGTTGGTGATCATGTCCACCCCCACAACCCAGTGTTTTGCAATTGCACAGATCACTAACTACCTCCTTACTTCTAGCTACAGTATAATGTAATCCCTGACTAGTGCAAACTTCTAGCTGGAATTGCTTCATCTATGACAACCCCATCCCCACCAACACTACTTTGGCAGGCCACAGCAGATCAAGCCCTAAGTCAGTGCAGCAGGAAGGAAGTCCCCTCACTCCTCCACCTACCCCAGAATAAGTTGCAATATGGTAGTGCTGCACAGAGTCACACACTCACATTTACAAATAATTTCTAATAGGACTGTGAGTGACCAGTCCACTGGCAAACATATCACCAGCAACAACACTCAGGCACAGTGTTCAGCAGAACAACCCCACCTCAAGAAATAGACAAGTTGCAGTCTGATAGGTATTTTTTGTCCCACACCCCCGTAATGAGTCTGGTATTGGATGCACAGGGTTATAATGTCACGGTCAAAACTGCACACATTAAGAATGCCACATACAAATCAGCGTGTGGCAGAATAACATCAGCACAACATGCCAACCAGAAAGGAACAGTGCACACCAGAGGATGATCTTTGTTTTTAAGGGGGCTCTGCCCCCCATGCCTCCCGATGTGGGGGCTTCACCTCCACCCCCCCGAGACTTACTATAATCAACTCTAGAGGACCATGGACTTTGGAGAATGAAGCAACCATGGAGTGCAGAAAAACTGTGTTTGCTTCAGGAAAAAAAAGCAGCATTATAGTGGGATCTGGAGAGAACTGAACCACAGCCCCAAATCACCGACGCTAGAGGCAGGAGCTCTAGCCACTCCACCATGTGAGTGGCTCAGCCAGGCACTGCCCTGGCAGCATGCTTCACTGTCCCACATGGAAGCATACAGCAACAGGGGTAGCGGTTCTTACCACATACTGTAAACCCCCCTGTGCTCGATAGCTATTCACATTATTCCATGAGTGGTATTTCATGCGTGGTTTTATCTGTGCTATAAAGGCCCAGTACCATATAGGAAATGCTCCAACTTCAAATTCTGTGATTGCAAGTGCCATTCCAACTGCTCTCTCAGTTGCCCCCCCCCCCGACCACTCAGAGCAATGACAGGCCACAGCAAACCAACAACCCCAAGCACCTGAGGCAGTGTAAGTGACATACAGGAAGCAGATTTCGCCCATCTCCAAGTCACTTAGAATAAATTGCAGCACAGTGCCACAGGCATAACCTACTTTCGGAGTCACAGACTCACACTTGCAAAAAGTGCTTTCAGTATCATAATTACTTCAAAAAATTATTTATTTAGCCAGCAGTCATACTATGTATTTCTCAGATGGCAAAAGTAGTGACTGTACATGCCTACTAAAACATAACTCCTTTTTAGCTATGTTCTGCAGATCTGAATATAAATTTCAGCCTAAACAATCTTATTTTCTCACTTCAGGATACTGTACTACTGTATATTTTTTGCATCTCCAGCTCACAGAATTTGGCGTTAAGAGAATGAAACACAGAAAAAAAAACTGCATAATTTTACCTTGTTCACTGCACTTCAGACAAGCTCTGATCATCATAGCTGCTAATGCATTAACCTGATAGGCAATATTAATTTAATGCATGGCTTGGATTGCAATTTACTTAATATATATTGTGATGTACTAATTGTACACTTACAGGTACTGTATATTACAATAATAGAACATAAGAATAAAGTCTTACACATCACATCATGTCTAATACATTTTACAACCTAACCTAACTTGAGGTGGTGGTATCAACTTATTTATTTTATTTATTTATTGAGATCTAGGATTACATATTACCTCTGAACCAGAGGTTCATTTACAGGGGTTCTGCATCAGAATACAAAATGGACGATACAAGTGGAATGAGACAAAATGCAAGGGACAACTAGACACATGATTTTAAAAATAATAGTACAATGTTTCTCAAATTTAAAGGTATTAAAACAAGATTGTTGAAGCAAAGGGGGAGAGGGGCAACAAGTAAGAAGAGGCGGTCAAAATAAGACTTGGCAAAGTGCAGGTTTCAGTAATAAGTGCTGGGGGGATAGAAGACAGAGAGAGGCAGAGAATAGGGAAAGAATAAAAGAGGGGTAAGAAAAGGAGTAGGAAATAAGGAGAAATAGGAAAGGAATAGAGCAAGGAAGGTTGGTTTATAGGGTGGATACAAGAAGGAGGGATGTGCGGAGGAAGGGGGTGTGGAGTGCAATTAATGCACAAGACGGGAGAGAAATACACCATAAAAGAGGGAGATGAGAGGGGGGGAAGGGAATGGATTGAGGAAGGAAAGTGAGAGGGGGAAGAAAAGAAAAGGGTAGGAGATGAGAAGGAGAGGCAAAGTGGGAGAGATGCTTGGAGGCAACCTAGCTGGAACAATCACAAACTTTTCATACTACACTAAGAAACTGAAATGTTTCTTGAAATGATAAAGGAAAGAAGTGATTAATCAAAGGTGATGAGGTTAATAGTAATATGTTTAAGCTGCAGTCCCCTCCATGCCTGACTACTGCTAACTGATAGACCCTTACAGACATAGACTGCTCTGTCAAATGAGATTACTTGAAATTACAGTGCTACAGATCCATTGTCTGCCCCTATTACCCACCACTTATGAGGATTCCATTAAACTTAATGGGCCGGATTTTCAAAGGGCCCTTATACTGACACTAGGTGGATCAAACAACCACCTTGCATCAAATTATGGTGCACCAAATACTGCCATATTTTGCAAGAAAAGAACTTGCTGTGGCAAAGTTCCCCAAAATGACCCAAGAGGACTGCTGCATCAAAAATATGATGCATGGGATGAAAATGACACAAGTTGAGAATGATGTAAGTTGAGTAAAAAATATGATGCATATGTGAGATGGAACAAAAACAAGCATTTGTCAATTCCGAATGTTTGCTTGCTGGCATTGGCAGTGGTAGTGTAGGAGTTACAGAGCTGCATAATATTGAACTGAAGCCAATGCCACCACCACCCTGCAGATACCGACAGACATTGGAGTGTGCCTTTGGGTCGTCAGGCATAACGGCTATGGCATTTCACCACACCCTACCCTGCAGACACCGACAGGTGTCACGGTGTGCCTTGGGGTCTTTGGCCCTTATGTTGACCCCATTCTATTAGGAAATATGGTGAGATGGGTGCAGTATAGGAGAATGAGGTGAACTTTGAGGCCGAAGAGTCCAAGGCACAACTCGATGCCTCTCACTGGCTGCAGGGTGTGGGTGGGGGTGGAATGGTATGAGCATTACAGGTGACAATCCCAAGTCACACCCCTGAGGCCTGTCAGTCTCTACAGGAAGTGCCTCAGATGTTCATTGGTATTTTCGCTCCAAATTTTCATCATTGTTTTTTTGTGACCTCCACCTTATGAACAGTGGCAATATCAGTTTGTTAGCTGAAAGCTGATTTTGCATAGTGACTACGCTATTTGGCGCCACAGTTGTGAATACACATTTCGAACAGGATGTGAAAAATGACAGCTGTACTGTTCATGGGGAGGTGTAAAAAAATGGCAATATTGAAAATCTGGAGTGAAAATATCAGAAAACTGGTGAAGTCATGAGTGAGAGAAACTGCACAACGCACACCCATAATGTAATTAGTTTGGGGGATTTTACAGCAGATTGTTAACACAGGCATTTTGGGCCTCCATTCATGAACAGTGTCATGGTGATTTTCTTAATCTGTCCCAAACAGTGATTTCCCACAGTGACCATGCATTTCTTCGCTGGAAGTGTGAAAACACATTTTGGCCATGGTGTGAAAAATGACAGCTGTACTGTTCATAAGGTAATGTGGAAAAATGCCAGTGGTGGAAATCTGGACTGAAAATATTACAAATTCATGAATTTATGAGGGTGCGTGGAAACTGTGCAATGCTCGATCGTAATACAGTCATTTTATGAACTTTTGTCACCAAATTTTTAACATAGCCATTTCAAGACCTTTGCTCATGAACAGTGTCACTGTGATTTTCTTAATCTGTCCCAAACATTGATTTAGCACACCAACTGTGCCATTAAGGCGCTACATGCAGGAAACACATTTTAGGGTAGATATGAAAATGACAACTAAAATAGTCTCTGTTCATTTGTGTGCTGTGGAGGAGCTGCCAACCATTGAATTATGTAGAGCAGACACTTGGTAAAAGGTATGAGGAATTATTGTAAAACTATTTACAGGATATTTAAAATCCCTTAAAACAGCAATTAACAGCAGGTGAATTCAGGTAGCTGCTGTACTGTTGCTGTCTTTTGACATGACAATAATGCCTTCACATGTGCGCGTTGATTTCATTTATACATCCTGCATTATCCTAAGTTATTTAATTGCTTTTTTTCAAGTTCAGTGGCATAGTTGAAACCATTCTCACACAGGCTAGAACATCCCTTGTAAGTTTACTCATGTAAGCTTCAGAAGAAGTCCTTGTTGGGCCAAACACTTAGGCACTTTGTTCTTTTTGTAACATCCATGTATGTTGGTTCAGTAAAAGGCAACAAACCATTTGCTTCAGTATAATTTTTTTAAATGCACTGCATTAAAATAAGAATTATATTGTAAGCCCCTGGCAGACTACATACAGCAGGGCTCCCAGATCTATAGGGAGTCATTTACAGGGAAATTGTTCCCATTGACTTGCATTGGTTACAGGGGCATCAGACATAAGCCCTTTTACTCAAGATTTCATGACAAGTTGAATTGAATTCCTTTGGGAACAATTGCAGTGACTGAAGTGAATATAGGTTCACTAGGAGAGAGTGAGTGTGTGTGTGTGTGTGTCTGTGGGAGAGAGAGAGGGAGAGAGAGAGAGAGAAAGAGAAGGAGAAAAGGGGGGGGGTGAGAGAGAGAGACACACAACATCTCCTTAAAGCTATGTATCTCTCCCACCCACATTATGGTGATGTGGGGTGGGTTAGGGTGTATTGTCTGTATGAAGAGGAGGAGAGAAATTACATTTTTATCTCTTTTTCAGATTCCTTAGACATTTGTGGTACATCAAGTTGTTACATTTTCAGTGTATATTGACATCAGTACATATCAGGCTATGGTCTTAATTCCTTGAGGTTCCTCAACTAGAGTTTTTTGTTTGACACTAATATTATCAATTTATATTTAAATTATCATTTATATTGTCCTGAGGTTTTTGAAATTTCTTGGGCCTTATATCTAGCTGGAGAGTACAGCTGGGTGACAGGTCCAGCTAGGTTTTACACATCACACAGTGTGCACTTATGTCTTTAAGACAACTTTACTGGTAAATTCTTGTCTATAATGCAGACATTGAAACTTCATGAGCCCTATAACAATCTTAGTTTGTCTTTAGTCTGGGTGGGAGTTGCCTTTCAGTAATCACATCCTTATACTAACTGTGACACTCACAGCTTGATTTAGGAGTTATCTGCTTCAGCAGTGTTATCTTATGTCAATTAAATTTATATGCAGTAGGATTCTTTGTATGTGTGTTCCACCAAGCACGTTTAACCCAAGGTTGCTTCTGGCTGAAGGCAGTATAGGACTGTTAAACTTCTCTGACATCATCTTCCGTTTTTTTTTTTTAAATGAGTATTTTAAACCAATGGGGAATTTTTTCTGTTTTTCTCTGCATTATCTAGCTGTTGTAAGTATTGTATTTTCTAAACAACTGCCATGAGCTTCTGAAGAAGGACTGGTTGGTCCGAAAGCTAGAGCACTTTGTTCTTGTTGTTACATCCATGTTGGTCCATTAAAAGGTAAATAATTAATTGCTTCAGGGGCATCAGAGCAATTCTGCTTCATGTGAAATAATGAAATGTACGGGGGGGAGGAAAATTTGCACTAGAGTTACAGGAAAATGCAAAATCAATGTGATAGCACTGCTACTGTGTCCTCTAAAGTCCATCATTTGTTTTTTGTATTTACGTTTGCTTGTGTGCATGCACAAGGAATGTCTTGGGAGAATGGGACACTTTGGAGGCGTGCCTGCCCTGTGCAATTCCCTGCTCTGTTGAGCAGGCGTGGTGGTCCTGCACCAATCGCTGCTGTGCTGTGTATGACAGCGATGGTCTTCTCTTCAAAGAAAACCACTGCTGTGTGCTTGCAGCACATCACACCCCCCCAAATCTTTGCTGCCATGCTGGGAGCCCACCCCAGTGTGGCAAACATCCTGCGTCATCTGCCGATGGGGGTGCCCAATCCCCCGTCAGCTCCACCTGCCCCCAAACAGCTTTCTCTGCTGCCACGCTGGGAGCCCACCCCAGCATGGCAAACGTCCCGCGTCATCTGTCGACGGGGTGCCCAATCCCCGTCGGCTCCAGGGCCCCCAGCCATTCTTCTGCCATGCTGGGAGCCCACCCCAGCATGGCAAATGTCCCGTTGTCAATTATAGAAAAAGAAAATCTGTAAATTAAAAATGGTCCCCACGCAGTCTCCCGCCCTCCTCCCACAACCGCACCAACCTACTGAGCACCCTGCCTCCCCACACCCCATCTATACTATCTCCAGAGCTCTGACATCATCGCTGACTGGGAACGCGTCTGCACTCTTCAAAGCCGACTCATGAACTGAGGAAATGCCGGTAAGCTGTATAATGGGCTAGATTTTTTTTTTCAACTTTGTCACATATCTTAGGCATTTTTTGGAATTTTTACACCAAATTTTCAACATGGGGTTTTTGGGACCCCTTCTCATGAATTCTGTTACTGTCATGGCGTTATTCGGGCTCGAAGGGTGATTTTGCAGTCACTGTAATGAAACAACAGTGCCAGCGTTCATAAGGTGGGCTCTCAAAAAGCTTATTTCGAAAATTTGGTGGAAAAATTCCTTAAAATGACCGTTTTATGAGCGTGCGTTGCACAGTTCCTATGCAGGCTTGTAAGTTCACGAATTTTCAATATTTCCACTCCAGATTTTCAACATTGCCATTTTACCACACCTCCTTATGAGCAGTACAGCTGTCATTTTTCACATCCTGCCCAAAACGTGTTTCCACCCATGTAGCGCACATTGATGCAGTCAGTGTGTGAACTCAATGTATGGGACACATTAATAAAATCACAGTGACACTGTTCATGAGCAGAGGTCTTAAAATGGCTATGTTGAAAATTTGGTGAAAATTTCAAAATTGACTGTTTTACGAGTGTGCATTGCACAGTTCCTACGCACGCTCGTAAGTTAGCGAATTTTCAATATTTGCCCTACAATGACTTCCAAATACCTAAACAGCACATAGAAACAAGCAACATTCAGCATTGACAAATGCTCGTACTTCTTTGTCACTGATTTTTTTAAGCCATGTCCAAGTGCCAAATATCACTGCAAATACCTGCAAGGGAACGTTCGGTATTGACAAATGCCTGTTTTCATAGTGTAATAGACCAACAACATGCCTTTCCCTGATTTGAAAGGAAGTGTGAATTATTAAGTATCTGAATGTGCTAGTGTGAACTAGCCTTCATGCTTTGCCCAAGAGAAGGAGGGGTGGAGGGTTGAAACAAAGAGAGTGGATGAGGCAATGTGCAGTGTATCTGGCACAACTTCTGAAATCCATGTAACTCTTCTCAATTCAGTAAGCACCAGTGGCTTTGTTTGAGAGGTGTGAGGGGGATGAGTGTGGGAATGCCGACACATGGCTGACATACAGCATCTTGTTTCTGCAGTCACATAAAAATGCCAGCTCATGGCAATTCAGAGAAAAAAAAAAATATTTTGAAGCTGCATTACCAGACTAAGTGTGCAGTTTAGTGAATTACCACACAGGGGTGTGTATATGACAGCACTAAAAGGCGCATTAAAGTGCTTCAGTCATGAAAACCTCCCCCACTGGCTGCTGCTGAAATGCATAACAGTATGTTCTCCTTTGTGCATTCTGGCTGTTTGCTTCAGCTGCAGGTAATACAGTATGCTCAAGTTCATTTGAATAGGTTTTAGCAGCGGGGAGTTCACATTGACAGAGTCTAGTAAGAGAAACGCTTGGATTTACACATACAACGAAGTCTGAGTTTTCACATAAAATGCTGAGGTATTTTTTTTCTGGAGGATTAGAACCCAGATAGTCCATGAAGTTGTGCTTTGGAGAGCTGGCGTGTGTAAGGACTGTTAGGCACCCACACATTGTGGTGGTCCTACTGTGGCAGGGAACAGTTTATTAAAGTAATGATGTGTGGCTTGTCTCTCTAAGCTAGACAAGACTACAGCAATCTATCAGGTAACCAACACAGTTGCTCTGTGTGTGTGTGGGGGGGGGGGGGAGCTGCTCACTGAAGTGTAGCTCCCTCTTTCAACTGTATGCCACTGCATTTTCAACTACTGTCATAGACAGCTCCAGCCAAGGGTGTAGCCAGGGATTTCAGATCTGCACACCAAGTGGACTCACTGCTTACCCCCCCCCCCCGTTAGGGACCCACATACCAGCCCAGAGCCTGTAAAGTTGTATTGTACTTGGGATGCAAAGAGAGTATTAGTGACCAGTCCTTCTAGTTTCGACTCCTATGAATAACATTACAGAAAGGTTCTGTATTTTCCTTGTTTTCATGGAAAAAGGAAACAGTTTAGAGCCTATTTGCTACCCCTCTTAAATGAAATTGCACACCATGGAGTGCTTGGAGTATGCCTGCCTACACCCATGGCTGCAGCAGTGATTGCAGAACTGTGACCACACCTGCAGACACACTGACTGAATTGGAAGATGCTGACACACCTCTGAAAAACTCAGATGATGGCACTATGTTTCTTGCACATGCGTGCAAGCAAACATAATGATGCAAGTTGAGTCGAAAAATGGTGCAAGCTGAGTCAAAAATATAATGGATTTGTGAGAGGGAGCAAAAATGATGCAGGCTGAGTATAAAAATGAAACAAGTTCAGTCAAAAATACGATGCATATGTGAGATGGAGAAAAGATTATGCAAGTTGAGTCACAAAAAAAAGCATGTTGAGTCAAAACTACAATGGGTATATGAGATGGAGCAAAAATGATGCAAGTTGGGTCCAAAATTATCATAGCTGAAATGGCCTGTGGATGCAATATTTTACATGTCACAAGCAGCATTATGATGTCCTCATTGAAACATAGACATAGAAACATAGAAACATACAGTAGAAACATAGAATTTGACGGCAGATAAGGACCGCTTGGCCCACTCAGTCTGCCCATTTCCCTTCCTAATGGATAAGCTGCAGATCCTAGTTAACCAGCAGTCTACTTCTTCCTACCCCCAACCCCTAGAATTGCCTTATAACTGTCCCATGCATGCTTGAATTCCACCACTGTTTTTGACTCCACAACCTCCTCTGGAAGGCTGTTCCATGCATCCACAACCCTCTCTGAGAAAAAATACTTTCTTAAATTACCTCTGAGCCACCCCCCCCATCTTCAGATTGTGCCCTCTTATTCTTGCACACCTCTTTTTTTGAAAGATGCTACCCTCTTGGACTTTGTTGATTCCCTTGAGGTACTTGAAAGTTTCTATCATGTCCCCCCTCTCCCTCCTTTCCTTGAGGTTATACATATTAAGCTCCTTAAGTCTCTCTTCATATGTCTTCTGGTGCAGACCCTGCACCATTTTAGTTGCCCTCCTCTGGACAGCTTCCATCCTGTCTATGTCTTTGCTGAGATTGGGTCTCCAGAACTGCACGCAGTACTCCAGATGGGGTCTCACCAGCTGTCTGTACAGAGGGATAATAACTTCCTGTTTTCTATTGGTGATGCTTCTCTCTATGCATCCCAGTATCTCCCCAGCCCTCCTTGCTGCCTTCTCACATTGCTTGCCCACCTTTAGGTCATCTGATATGATTACCCCCAGGTCCCTTTCCATTTTTGTTGTTGTTAGTATCTCACCCCCCGTTGTGTACTCTTCCCCTGGGTTTTTGTTTCCCAGGTGCATTACCTTGCACTTCTTAGCATTGAATCTAAGCTGCCATACATTTGACCATTCCTCTAACCTTGCCAAGTCCCTTCTCATCCTTTCCACCCCACCTTGTGCATCAACTCTGTTGCAGATCATTGCAGGACTCTTGCAGCAAAATGTCATATATAGTACCATAGTCAGGTCTACCCACCTGCTGTTGGCCTCTTTATATGCTCTAGTGTTGGTTAGATCATCTCTGGCTGATCTGACAGTGATGAAGTGTCAACAGCTTCCACATTAGAAAATCAAAAAAGGGGGTATGATACATCATTTTTGTGATACAAGCTCTGTTGCAACATGGGGCAACTATTTTTTTGATGCAAGCCTGACACAAGCCACTTTGGAGCAGGCAGTACTGCTTTTGATGCAAACATATTAGAAAATCAGAGTTGGTGCAAGTTATGACACAGATTGCTCCTTGCATCATTCTTTTCTGGTGCAAGCACCTGGCGTCATTCTCTGCCCTTTAAAAAATTGAACCCAATTTATCATTTTTAAATGTATTATTTCCAGCTATATTATTCTTCATTAATACATCAGAGAGTGAATAATTCTTTTTTTTTCCAAAACAGAGAGAAAGAGCATGTTTAAAAACTACCGACTTATTTCACATTGTTCTTTTATTGAACCCGATTTTCAAAGGTTGACGCATGGCTTGCGATGAGCCCTGTGTCATCCTCAATATATGATGTAACTGTGCCAAATACATTGCTGCAACTTGCACCCAATTTTAATACATTTGGCATAGTTGTGACATTTTTCACACTTTTATGGCAGCTTCCACCAAGTTTGGTGCAAGCCCTATAGGGCACAAGGTTAGACCAACGGGGAAGCTAGTCTAACTGGCAGCATTTGGCACACTGGACAGAAAATTGTGATTGGTGCCATAAGAATGCTGCAAGCCCCTAGTTCCATGTGTTTGGTGTACAAGGGACTGCATCTCACTGCATGTCATTGTAAAATCGAGCCCATTGGGCCCGTTCACAAAGGTGGCCACAAGGCTTGTGTCAAGCCTGTGTCCACCCTGGTGCTCTGTCAACCACTTTGGTGCACCAAGCACCCAATTCACAAAGGCTGTGTGCCTTTATGACACTTCACCCCATTTACAGTGACACACCAGGCATCTGGCACAAGCACTGTATTAAGGGTGGCAGTGGTAAACCAGCGAAATGCTGGTCTAACATCAGGCCAGGGGTGCACCGGCTGTGAATCCCAACTTTCAGCCATGAGCCACCACAATCCCCATGCACACTGAGTTCAGCACACCTGGGGCTTGTGCCGGTCGAAGCCATTTGTGAATCGAGCCCATTGTGTGTAATGTAGCCAGACACAACACCTTAACTGTGATCAGGGCACTTTCATTAGGATAGGGAGGTCTAACCATTTAACAGAGTAGATGAATTTGTTGCAGATTTTAGCAGCTGCATGATCATAGCTACAAAGACATATTTCAATGCCTGTGCAAAGGACAGGAAACTTCACACACAGTATAAAACATAAAACAAGTTATATGCTGTGCATCTTCTGTTTTCACAACCTACTGTAGTTCATTTCTTAATTGTTCTGCCCTTTAAGTGTGTACTAGTCTATTTTTTTATAAACTAACATATGGACAGTGATATTTAGTTACACAGTCAACAATGCTGAAGAAAGTTAAGTAATAGTCTTGCCAAACAAGCTGACAGTGCTTCACTATACATTAATTACTGACTGTATAATATTTTGATAGGGTAACTCATTGGGCACACAGGTACTGTATGCCTTTCTAAGGAGGCCCTCAGGCTATGGTGCTAAAAATGTAATAGATAAAGAGCAATACAAATAAATAATTCATCATATAAATTATTTGGTATGATGTTAGAGCAATATGAATATACAGTGCAGTATCTATACATATTAGGGTTAATAATTACAAGAAATGATTACCAAGATATAGTTTTAAAGACCATTCAGATACTTCTGTTTCAAATCTCTCTGGATGTGAGGAGCTCATCATCTGACCCCTGATACATGTTTTGGGGCAGGGCACTGGTCATGGTACTAGGCTAGTCTAGTTGTCCCCATCTCTAACCTAAAGAGTGCCTTTCAGCTGAGTAAGTCATCTGACTGACTGAGTGATGCACCTTAATGGGTGGGGTCCAGGGCAGTTTACATCATAGATAATATTAAGTCAGTCTACTGTAACACAAACTGCTCTAGCACCTCCCTTTCTGGTCATGAGTGGCATGCACTTGGTCAGCTAGCTGAGTCAACAGGCTAGGGTGCTACAGATTATGGAGAAGGGGCAACAAGAATGACCTGAAACCATGATTAATGCCCCCACAAAACATTAATTGAGATCAGAAGGGGGAATAACTACAAACATATGACACTTTAGGCATTGAGAAGGTCAAACTGAGGTGGGGCATCACATTGATGCTGTCCACTCCTGGTACAGTGATGAGAAACAGGCATTTTTTTATAATACTAATGATGCATGTGGAGGAGATAGAAAGTGGAGTGTGGAGGATTACTGAGGTGGGAATAGTGTTTCCTGAACTAATGCTGACAACCTGAAGAGGACTGTAGACATATTTTTTTTCTTTTAATTTATCAAATTTTTTTTTCTCAAGTGGCCATGAACCATGAAAAATTAAAATAATCAGTACTCAGTGCTCAGTAAAGAATACCCATTATTCATAGTATTCAGGAATTAATATTCTGGCCTGCACATCTTGAAAGCTGGAGCTGACTTTGTTGTGTCTGATCAGTAGATTTAAAAGTGAACATGATTAGATTAGCGATAAGAACATATAAGTACCAATACCAGAGTTAAAGAAGCATTATTTTCTAGCTAACAAAAATGTCATCATATATATTTTTTAGCAATAAAGTATTCGGACATAATTAGATTCATCACCAATAAATGTTTTGTTTTGCCAAGATGTAGGGGAATTTCCCTGGTGTCCTGGCCAAATTTCCCACATTCACTTAAAAAAATACCACCGACAGCTTAATCTGGTTCAATTTCAGTTGATTACCATCTGTATCCACCCCCCCTCCCCCGGTCGCCCCTTAAAAAGGGACTTCTTTTCTTAGTGGGCCTACCCAGTTAAAAACATTCAATGAATAAATAAATGTTTTTAAACAGATTTTCTTACTAAACATTTTGATTAATAACTCAAGCCATTAAAGATGGCTGCCACTAGCAATGCTTAAAAATTCCTTCTCTATGGTATATTTTTTGACATGCTGGTTTCATACCGTAGATGTATTAATAGGGTGCTATCACACATTTCAGATGTTAGGATGGCACAAAAACTCACCAAAATGTGTTATTTATTCATACTGAATGTGGCCAGACAGTAGTCACTTAAAAAAAAAAAAAACTAAAAATCCTATATCTCAGCTCAAGAATGTAATAAAATGAATAGAAAATGGATGTATTGTGTTTTCCAGAAATACATTGTTATTAAAAACTATATATAGAAACTTTTTTCTGCTAACAAATCCTAATGTTTCAATTATGCATCATCACTTATGAAAACAGATCTGTTGAGGAGGAAATATATAAAGGTGATTAAGTCTTAGGTTTCAAATTTGCATCTGTAAATGAAATGCCGCAGTCCTGCTCAACTCTCCTAGCAAAACAACTATTTATGATATGTTCTTTCAAATGAGCATAGCAGAATATTTCAATGTTTTGGAATGTGCTACAAGCCTATGGGACAAAGATGAAGTGGGTATTTTAAAAGTGCATGTCTGGCATCTTAAAATTGTAATGAGTTCAGTGCTTTATAATTGTAAATTGACATTTCAAGGGCTTGTTTTGTTTAGTATTTCAAAATCTTTAGTCTAATCTGGTACCCAAATCTAGTCTGGAGATTTTGAAAGATTGCAATGGGCCTGAGTCAGGAAGATTAAATGGGGATTAAGGGACACCTATTATTGTGAACTGAAAGCATAAATGCTCACAGACATCACTTTTACTAGCATAACTGCAGATTTAAAATTAATATGGCTTAAGTACTTCAGGTGCACTGAGAAATCACTTTGAAAAAATATACAATGACAAATTCCAGTATTGTCAAATTCAGTGCATTTGCTGACCAACAGATAGTAACACAATTCTCTTAGCACAATACATGTCGTGCTCAGTTGGGGACGAATATTGCAAGGCTTGGTAAAGAAGTTCTATATAAAGAAATGCTTCTTTAGACAACAAGTCATTCCTTTTGGAAAAATGTCACATTGAAATTATTTAGTGATTCTTTCTGCTCTTCCTGGTGGCACCTTTTTTAATGGGATGTATATTTCTACAGATATAGTAGGTTGCCCCCTGACTACAGAGGAGCACAAAGCAGCACAGAAAGAGTGCAAGATTAGAAACATTGAAACATAACGTTTGTCCACAGAAAAGGACCACTTGGCTCAGTCTGCCAAGATGCTCCTGACTAATCTGTCTCTACAGACCTGGACTGGTCTTCAGCAACCTTCCCTCCATCCTTCCTCCCTGCCTGGTTACTAATATTCCCCTATGTCTGTCCCACTCATGCTTGAACCCTCACTGTTTTTACTCTACCATATTATCTGGCAGTCTGTTCCAGGAGTCTACCACCTTTCAGTGAAGAAATATTTCATCAAATATCTCTTGAATTCTCATCACTACACCTTCATCACATGTCCCCGACCTGGTACTCTTCATCATTTGAAATATACTGCACTCTTGCACCCTGTTCACCCCTGTGGGGTACTTGTATGTCTCTGTCATGTCCCCTCACACTCTATTCTCCTCCACTGTGTACATGTTGAGATCCCTAAGTATTTCCTTGAATGGCTTCTTGTGCAACCCCTATACCATTTTGGTGTCCTACTCTGGACTGCCTAGACCCAGTCTATGTCATTTCTGAGGTGCTACATCCAATACAAGACACAGTACTCCAGGTGGGGTGTCACCATCGAGTGATATGGTGACAACATCACATCCCTTCTCCTGCCATAAACACCCTTCACTTTACACTCCAGCATCCCACTAGCCATGCCCACTGCTTTGTCACACTGCCCTGTTACAGTAAGGTTGGCAGTTATGATAATCCCAAGATCCTTTTCCTACAAAGTGACAATCAGCACTTCACCCCTTTCCTATACTTAGCTCCTTTTCACAACTGCAGTGGGTGGGAGCCTGCAGATGTTTTGCATGTACAAAAGGGCTGATGTCATGTTTTCTGTCCGTAGAAGTGGCTGAAGGTGTAAATAGTCTCCTCTGCCTTACAATCCTCCAAGAAATGCTTTCCGGCCTCAAATAAATATGCTTTCATGGTTGTCAATGGTTGCAGGGCACTATTTTCTTTCCTAAATGAGAGGTACAAGCACTGGAACCTATGTAGTGGGAGGCAGCATTAGTTTTTTGGGGGGTAAGATCCACCCCCACTTCCACCTGAGAAGCTCCTAAAGATCCACCCCCACCTTTTTTTTTGGTTCATGTGGGAGATGGCATAAGGTGGATCTAGCATGTTGGAACAACTGACTATCAGAGCTGCCAGGGGCATCAGAGCTTAAGGTTCAGAAGAAAATAAATAGTAATTAAAGAGTGCCTGAAACTGCCTCCTTATGCAGCACTTGTGAAACTGCATCCTGAAATTACAGCACTTGAGGAAAGCAAGCACTTGTAACACAAGAATGACAATTAAAGTATAAGCCCTCAAAAGAGTAAAATATGTCACCCAAAGAAGACTATCCCATATTACATAGTAGAGTGTCTATTTCTTAAAAGCTTTTTATACCCCCCTCCCACATACACACACAGCTAAAGCACCCATCCCAATTGCTAGGGGAACTCTCCATTTTTATTTGTCTGGGACCTGAAGTTTAGCAGTAAGGTAGGAAGAGAATAAAGTCTTGTCTTTTGGGCATCTGAATAGGTTTACTGCTTTGAAGTTATAAGATATAAATGAAATTAAATGAAACTTTATTTATATGGTGCCTTTCTTAAAACCAAGGTGCCTTACAATAATTTAAACACAATAAATAAGTGCAAATCCATAAATAATCTATAAATCTATAACTCTAAGCTGCAATTCACAATTGTTAATTAAAATTGATCTTCAACCATAGATAGGTCTTTAGGGCCTTTTTAAACTCCTCCATGGTCGCACACTGACAAAGCAGACAGGGTAGAGAATTTCAGAGGGTCGGGGCAGCAAACATAAAAGCATGAGCACCTGATGACTTTAAAGAAACTCTCAGACTCTCTAGCAACCCCTCATCCGCCGAGCGAGAGATCACCTGGGGCAGTAGGGAACCAACAGCTCTTTCAAGTAGTCTGGACCCTGTCCATGTAGAGCTTTGTAGGTCAAAAGACTGACTTTAAAGGTGATCCACCATTGAATCAGCAGCCAGTGCAGATAGCGTAGTACCAGTGAAATATGACAGGTACGAGATGTACCGATCAATAACTGGGCCACAGCATTCTGCACCAGCTGCAAGCAGTGGATATCAACCCCAGAAAGCCCTAGATAAATGGAGTTGCAATAATCAAGGTGTGAGGTCACAAAAGCGTGAACCAGTGTAGGAAGGTCAGCAGGCGGAACAAGGTGCTAAATCCTGGCGATGTTTCTAAAATGGTAAAAGGAAAGTTTGGCAACTGCCGACACCTGCGAACACAGAGTCAGTTCATTGTCAAAAATCACCCCCAGGTTCTGTACCCGTTCAGAGGTAGGGAGCTGGATACCTCCCAGAAATAAACCTGAAGATAAACCAGATCCCATCCCCTCTACCCTATGACCTGGGTCCACAACCATTACCTCCGTCTTTTCTGAGTTCAACTTCAGCCAGCTTGAACTCATCCAGCCTTGGACTTTGGTGAGGCAGCTATTAATGACCAAGAGAGCTCTATCCTGGTCAGGTACAAAAGACAGATAGAGCTGAGTGTCATCTGCATAGCATTGGAACTTCAGCTCATACCTTCTTACAATGTCTCCGAAGGGCAGCATATAGAATGTGAACAACATGGGGGACAACACCGAGCCCTGGGGAACCCCACATGACAGAAAGAGTGGGCAGGAAGAATTTGATCCAGGCACCACTCTCTGAGTTCTGTCAGTGAGGAAAGATCTAAACCAACTGAGGACTGTCCCTGACAGACCACAAATGAACTCCAGGCACGCGAGAAGTACTCCATGGTCCACAGTGTCAAAAGCTGATGCGATAACAATAAGAATGACAATGGAATGATTCTTCTGATCTCTAGCCATCAGGGGATCATTGAGCACCCGTACCAGTGCTGTCTCGATACTATGCCTCTTTCAAAAACCAGACTGGAGGGGTTCATAGATGTCATGGATGGTTAAACGGTTCTCCAATTGTGCAGCCACCACTTTCTCAATAATCCTCCCAACGAAGGGAAAATTAGAGATCGGCCTGTAGTTAGCATGACAGTCAGGGTCCAAGGTAGCTTTCTTCAAGAGGGGTGTCACCACCGCCTCCTTCAGGGAGCTAGGGAACTCACCCATATCCAGAGAGCACCAGACTCTCCATGATAGAACTGGGCCAATAGTCTCAATATAACCCTTTATCAGGGAAATCGGGCTCAGATCTAAACTGCAGCACATAGGGCGCATACTATGGACAATCCTCATGACATCAATGAACTCAGGCCAGTCGAAGGAACTCCAGAAGAGACCGGAGGGAGCAACCAAATGCCTATCAAAAGATAAATTTATATACATCATGTCAGGGGCACCTGAAAAGGAAGGTTAAACTACTGAAATACATGTTATTCTGATGATTTATTTATTTATGTGTAAGATTTTAAGTGTAGTTCTGTCTAGGTCACAGACACATAAGCTATAAAAAGTACATTTAAGGATGGATGTATTAGTCAAAGCTTGTACTGTAGAAGCAAAATAAAGCAAGCAAAATAATATGTTGTATGTTTTTTTCATTCAATTGTTTAACCAGGAGTGCCATACTAAGCTGAAAGCTTGTTTACAGGGACAACCTGGAAGAACATGGAAGTTAAGTGACTTGCTCAGGGTCACCCAGTATGAAAGTGGGGGCTGTGGGATTCAAACCCAGATCTCCAAATTTGCAGCTCAGAGCCTTAACCCCCTGTGCTATACTGCCTCCCTAGTTACGGCAGTCATCTGTTTTATGGTTCATGATGTTGGTGTATTAAGCAGCAGTACATTGCATAGCAGGTGTAAAACATCAATAAGCAGGTAATGCAATAGATGTGCTGAGCAGTTACTGAAGGAAGAAATGTGTTTAGGGTAGTAAAATGTTCCTGTTAGAAAACTGACAAATATGTGAAATTTGCATCTCAATTTCAAGGAAGTCTTTATGGGGTGTTAATGTACAATATAAAGTAGTTATAGCTTTTAAACTAGTCAAAGGGGGAGGCACTGACAAGCAGCAGGAAAATCCCAGCCTCTCCCTACAAAACAGGGTACTAAATGAGAAAAAGACCGAGGTAGAACGGTCTGTGGTGGATGCTGCAACAGAAGGTAAAGCCATCAAAAAATGGAGAGCAATGAGTACCAATGCCCGTAGTCTGGGTAACAAGCTTCCTGAATTAGTGGCCTTGATGGAGGAGGAACATCTGGATATCATGGCAGTCACAGAAACATGGTACACACAAAACCATGACTGGGACATAAACATACCAGGATACACTGTCTACAGGAGGGACAGGGAGGGTAAAAGAGAAGGAGGAGATCTTTACAAGGAAGGAATAAAAGCAACAGAACAAAAGGGTAAACAGGGAGGAGAAGAAGTACTGTGGGTAAATTTGGAGAAAGGCAATGGCACCACAATACACACAGGGGTTGTATACAGACCCCGTTCTCAGGGGGAGGAAATACAAACATAGAAACATAGAATTTGAAGGCAGATAAGGACCGATTGGCCCACCCAGTCTGCCCATTTCCCTACCTGATGGATAAGCTGCAGATCCTAGTTAACCAGCAGCCTACTTCTTCCTAACCCCACCCCCTAGAATTGCCTTATGACTGTCCCATGCATGCTTGAATTCCACCACTGTTTTTGACTCCACAACCTCCTCTGGAAGGCCATTCCATACATCCACAAACCTATCTGTGAAAAAATACTTCCTTAAATTACCTCTGAACCCGCCCCCCATCTATCTTCAAATTGTGCCCCCTTGTTCTTGCACACCTCTTTTTTTGAAAGATGCTACCCTCTTGGACTTTGTTGATTCCCTTGAGGTACTTGAAAGTTTCTATCATGTCCCCCTCTCCCTCCTTTCCTCGAGGCTATGCATATTAAGCTCCTTAAGTCTCTCTTCATATGTCTTCCAGTGCAGACCCTGCACCATTTTAGTTGCCCTCCTCTTGACAGCTTCCATCCTGTCTATGTCTTTGTGGAAATTGGGTCTCCAGAACTGCACGCAGTACTCAGATGGGTCTCACCAGCTGTCTGTACAGAGGATAATAACTTCCTGTTTTCTAGTGGTGTTGGCTCCTCCACGCATCCCAGTATTCCCCAGCCCTCCTTGCTGCCCTCTCACATTGCTTGCCCAACTTTAGGTCATCTGATATGACTACCCCAGGTCCCTTTCCATTTTTGTTGTTGTTAGTATCTCACCCCCATTGTGTACTCTTCCCTGGGCTTTTGTTCCCAGGTGCATTACCTTGCACTTCTTAGCATTGAATCTAAGCTGCCATACATTTGACCATTCCTCTAACCTTGCCAAGTCCCTTCTCATCCTTTCCACCCCACCTTGTGCATCAACTCGCAGATCTTTGTGTCATCTGCAAAGAGACATACTTTCCCTTCCAGTCCCTCTGCAATGTCGCTTATAAAGACATTGAAGAGGACTGGTCCTAATACTGAACCCTGCGATACCCCACTACTAACCCCCCTTTTTTCAGAGTGGACTCCTTTTACTGTTACTCTCTGTGTCCTATTCTCCAGCCAATTCTTTACTGAGGCTGTCATCTTGGGACCCACTCCCAGGCTGGCTAACTTGTATATTAATCTTTTGTGTGGGACTGTGTCAAATGCCTTGCTAAAGTCTAGGTAGGCCATGTCCACAGCCCCTCCCTGATCAACTACTTTGGTCACCCAGTCAAAGAAATCTATCAGATTTGTCTGGCATGACCTTCCTACTGTGAATCCATGCTGCCTTGGGTCCTGTGTCCCTCTGGCCTCTAGATACTCAACAATTCTTTCCTTCAGAAGTGATTCCATTATTTTCCCTACCACTGAGGTTAAACTAACAGGTCTGTAGTTTCCTGCTTCTGCCTTGCTCCCACTTTTGTGAAGGGGAATCACATCTGCCATCCTCCAGTCCTCAGGTACCACCCCATCCTCCCATGATTTGTTAAAGAGGGTAGTCAGTGGTGTCACTAGTTCTACCCTTAGTTCTTTTAGAATTCTGGGATGAATCCCATCAGGCCCCACTGCTTTGTCCACCTTCAGCTTTAAGAGCTCTTCCAGAACCCTTTCTTCTATAAATGGACTGGTATCAACTTCTGTATCCAGAGTTTTCTACTGTTTGTTTTATGTACCTCCCCCTCTTCCTTTGTAAATACTGAGCAAAAATATTTGTTTAGTATCTCTGCCTTTCACAGTCACCCTCCCACCCTCCCTCCCTTTATTAAGCCTCACTATCCCTCCCTTGGTCTTCCTTTGCTCCTGATGTACCTATAAAAGGTTTTATCCCTTCTTAACTGAGTTGGCTATCTTTTCCTCGGTTTGGGCCTTTGCTGTTCTGACTGCCTTCCCAGCTTCCTTTTGCTTTAACTGATACAGTTCTCTGTCCTGTTTCTTCTGTGATTCCTTGTACTTCCTGAATGCTTTCTTTCTCTTGAACCTTCCTGCCACTTCCTTTGAGAACCATAGTGGTTTCTTACTTTTGTTTTGTTTATTTGCTTTACACAAAGGCTTGTTACCTCTGTGATGGCAGTTTTATTATTCCTCATTGTTCTTCCACCCTCCTTCCTGCCCATTTGCTAGTGCATTCCTTAGGCACTCACCCATTTTGGCAAAGTCAGCCCTCCTAAAATCCAGTACCTTTGTCTTTGTATGGCTTGACTCTATTGCTGTGTTTATTGTGAACCATACTGTTCGATGGTGGCTAGTTCCCAGATCGCTACCCATTTCTACATCTGTGATCCCTCTTCATCTCCATTTGGAGAACCAGGTCTAAGATTGCTCCTCTCTGAGTGGGCTCCAATACCAGTTGTTCAAGGCATGCCCCTGTAGGGCATCTAGACTAACCCCACTCTTAGAAGTGGCTGCTGCAACTGCACTCCAGTTAACTTCTGGCATATTCAGATCACCCATCAGCAATATCTCCCCTTTTTCTGCCATTCTAAGTATACTTTCTATCATTTCCTTGTCCATTTCCTCCCCCTGAGAGAGGGGTCTGTATAAAGCCCCTGTGCGGATTGTGGTGACATTGCCTGCCTCCAAATTGACCCACAGTGCTTCTTCTCCTCCCTGTTTACCCTTTTGTTCTGTTGCTTTGATTTCTTCTCTTATGTAGAGAGCTACTCCTCCTCCTCCTCTTTTACCCTCCCTGTCGCTCCTGTAGATAGTGTATCCTGGTATGTTTACGTCCCAGTCATGGTTCTGTGTGTACCATGTTTCTGTGATGGCCACAATATCCATATCTTCCTCCTCCATCAAGGCCACTAATTCAGGAAGCTTGTTACCCAGACTATGGGCATTGGTACTCATTGCCCTCCATTTTTTGATGGCTTTACCTTCTGTAGCGGCATCCCCCGCTGACCTTTCTACCTTGGTCTTTTTCTCATTTAGTACCCTGTTTTGTAGGGGTGGGCTGGGATTTTCCTGCTGCTTATCAGTGCCTCCCCCTTGACTAGTTTAAAGGCTTGCCAATGAAGCATTTAAACCGATTGCCCAAAAGACTTTTTCCCTTCCTGGACAGATGCAGACCATCCTGCCAGTATAGGCTGGTGTCCCTCCAGGTGGAACCCCAGTCCCCAATGAACCCAAACCCCTGTGCTCCACATCATTTTTTCAACCATTTGTTAAACTGCATGGTGCAAAGTACCCTCACCTCACCCATGCCACTGACAGGCAGCACCTCTGAGAAGGATACTGTGTGTGCTACTTGTCTTAAGCCCCTCCCCAACTCTTCAAATGGAATGGGAAATGATAGAAAGTATACTTAGAAAGGCAGAAAAAGGGGAGATATTGCTGATGGGTGATCTGAATATGCCAGATGTTAACTGGAGTGCAGTTGCAGCTGCCACTTCGAAGAGTGCAGTTATTCTAGATGCCCTACAGGGGGCATGCCTTAGACAATTAGTACTGGAGCCCACTTGAGAGGGAGCAATATTAGACTTGATTCTCTCAAATGGAGATGGAGAGGATCACAGATGTAGAAGTGGGTAGCCATCTGGGAACTAGCGACCATCAAACAGTATGGTTCACAATAAACACAGCAATAGAGTCAAGTCATACAAAGACAAAAGTACTGGACTTTAGAAGGGCTGACTTTGCCAAAATGGGTAAGTGCCTAAGGAATGCACTAGCAAATGGGCAGAAAGGAGGGGGTGGAAGAACAATGGGGAATAATAAAAACTGCCATCACAGAGGTAACGAGCCTTTGTGTGAAGCAAATAAACAAAACAAGATGATGTAAGAAACCACTATGGTTCTCAAAGGAATGGCAGTGAAGGTTCAAGGGAAAAAGAAAGCATTCAGGAAGTACAAGGAAACGCTGAAGGAGCAGGACAGAAAACTGTATCAGTTAAAGCAAAAGGAAGCTGGGAAGGCAGTCAGAACAGCAAAGGCCCAAACTGAGGAAAAGATAGCCAACTCAGTTAAGAAGGGGGATAAAACCCTTTTATAGGTACATCAGGGAGCAAAGGAAGACCAAGGAGGGATAGTGAGGCTTAATAAAGGGAGGGAGGGTGGGCAGAGGGAGACTGTGAAAGGAAGAGATACTAAACAAATATTTTTGCTCAGTATTTACAAATGAAGAGGGGAGGTGCATAAAACAAACAGTAAATATCTGGATACAGAAGTTGATACCAGCCCATTTACAGAAGAAAGGGTTCTGAAAGAACTCTTAAAACTGAAGGTGGACAGAGTGAATGGGCCTGATGGGATTCATCCCAGAATTCTAAAGGAGCTAAGGGTAGAACTAGTGACACCACTGACTGCCCTTTTAACAAATCATGGGATGATGGGGTGGTACCCAAGGACTGAGGAGGCAGATGTGATTCCCTTCACAAAAGTGGGAGCAAGGCAGAAGCAGGAAACTACAGACCTGTTAGTTTAACCTCAGTGATAGGGAAAATGATGGAATCACTTCTAAGGAAAGAATTGTCGAGTATCTAGAGGCCAGAGGGCACAGGACCGGCAGCATGGATTCACAGTGGAAGGTCATGCCAGACAAATCTGATAGATTTCTTTGACTGGGTGACCAAAGTAGTAGATCAGGAGGGGCTGTGGACATGGCCTACCTAGACTTAGCAAGGCATTTGACACAGTCCCACACAAAAGATTAATATACAAGTTAGCCAGCCTGGGAGTGGGTCCCAAGATGACAGCCTCAGTAAAGAATTGGCTGGAGAATAGGACACAGACAGTAATAGTAAATGGAGTCCACCTGAAGAAAGGAGGGTTACTAGTGGGTACCGCAGGGTTCAGTATTAGGATCGTCCTCTTCAATGTCTTTATAAGTGACATTTGGAAGGACTGGAAGGAAAGTATGTCTCTTTGCAGATGATACTAAGATCTGCAACAGAGTTGATGCACAGGGTGGGGTGGAAAGGATGAGAAGGGACTTGGCAAGGTTAGAGGAATGGTCAAATGTATGGCAGCTTAGATTCAATGCTAAGAAGTGCAAGGTAATGCACCTGGGAAACAAAAACCCAGGGGAGGAGTACACAATGGGGGTTGAGATACTAACAACATCAAAAATGGAAAGGGACCTGGGGGTAGTCATATCAGATGACCTAAAGGTGGGCAAGCAATGTGAGAGGGCAGCAAGGAGGGCTGCGGGGATACTGGGATGCATAGGGAGAGGCATCACCAGTAGAAAACAGGAAGTTATTATTCCTCTGTACAGACAGCTGGTGAGACCCCATCTGGAGTACTGTGTGCAGTTCTGGAGACACAATCTCCAAAAGACATAGACAGGATGGAAGCTGTCCAGAGGAGGGCAACTAAAATAGTGCAGGGTCTGCACCGGAAGACATGAAGAGAGACTTAAGGAGCTTAATATGTATATCCTCAAGGAAAGGAGGGAGGGGGACATGATAGAAACTTTCAAGTACCTCAAGGAATCAACAAAGTCCAAGAGGGTAGCATCTTTCAAAAAGAGGTGTGCAAGAACAAGAGGGCACAATTTGAATATGGGGGCGTGCTCAGAGGTTACTTAAGGAAGTATTTTTTCACAGAGAAGGTTGTGGATGCATGGAACGGCCTTCCGGAGGAGGTTGTGGAGTCAAAATCAGTGGTGGAATTCAAGCATGCATTTGACAGTCATAAGGCAATTCTAGGGGGTTGGGGTAAGAAGAAGTAGGCTGCTGGTTAACTAGGATCTGCAGCTTATCCAGTAGGTAGGGAAATGGGCAGACTGGGTGGGCCAAGCGGTCCTCATCTGCCGTCAAATTCTATGTTTCTATGTTTCTATGTTATAGTTTTCAAGTTGTCTGAGTAATTGCTTTGTACTACCACTGTTACTAAATTTATTCTATGAAGAAAATTAAGCCTATGCAACTGTCTGTAAATGTATTGAAACCATTTAGTTGTCCTTATAATGTAATGTATTAAATGCTGTTACTAGGTTAAGAAGTCACATAACAACACCCAGGGCATTATGGTTTTTGACCATAACATCCTGCCCTGTAGGGACTGACAGGCATCAGGGGTGTGACTTGGGATTGTCAACAGTAATGCTCATGCCATTCCACCCCCATCCCCACCCTGCAGCCAGTGACTGGTATCAAGGTGTGCCTTTAACTCTTCAGTCCCAAAGTTCACTCCATTTTCTTATACAGTACTGTACTTATTTCAGCATATTTCCTTATGGAATGGGGTGAGTGTAAAGCTTGAACACTCCAAGGCACACCTCAGCACTTGTCTGTGTCTGCATGGTAGGGTGAGGTGAAATGCTGTGAGCGTAATGGGCATTGACCCAAAGGCACACCCAATTCCTGTCCATGTATTAAACACATTTTCTTGTCCTTATAATGTAATGCATTAAATGCTGTTGCTAGGTTAAAAAGTCACATAACAACACCAAGGACATTAGGATTTCTGACATAACACCCTGCCCTGTAGAGACTGACAGGCATCAGGGGTGTGACTTGGGATTGTCAACAGTAATGCTCACTCATTCCACCCGCATCCCTACCATGCAGCCAGTGACAGGTATCACAGTGTACTTTGACTGTTCAGCCCCAAAGTTCACTCCATTTTCTTGTACAGTGCTGTACCCATTTCAGCATATTTCCTTATGGAATGAGGTGAGTGTAAAGCTTGAACACCCCAAGGCACACCTCAATACTTGTCTGTGTCTGCAGGGTAGGGTGAGGTGAAATGGCATGAGCATTATGGGCAATGACCCAAAGGCACACACTAATGCCTGTCCATCTCTGAATGGTGGGGGTTGGGTTGGCATCACTTCAAGACTTCACTACCATTCCTATTCTGCCTGTCTGTCTGTGTCTCTCTGTCTCTCTCTCTCTCTCTCTCTATATATATATATATAGATATATGTCTATGTAATTAACTATCTTTCTATCAATTGCATGTATTGCTATTTTTATCTATTTCTAAAACAGACCTGCATATCACATTTGCCTGTACTCTGAGCACATACTTATGAGACTATGCATATTTATATTCCACTTCTGCAAAGACCTCATACTTTCCTAATATTCCAATTATCACAAGCATAACTACCTTACCCTTATCAAAAGTGACCCCCTTTGAACGTTACTACCACATTTTCTCTGCTAACAGTCCATCATTACACCTGACTTCCTGACACATTACTTAAAAATAACTTACATCACCTCATGGACAAAATCCCTGTCTCTCTAACAAACAAAAAAACAAACAAACAAACAAACAAAAAACTGTGTAAATAACCCCACGGCTGACTATATGCCAGCCATTTCTTTTCCATGTACTGCCACCTTCTGTACCATCATGGGATTTGCATGTGTTTCCCATGATGCCTTGCATTATTGGGCTATGTACAACTGTGTTTTCTTTAAAATTTGGCTGTCCAGCCAATGTCATCCAGGATAACACATACCTCAGTAGCATTTGCTCTGGGGTTCTTTTGTAAACCTATATTGCTTCCTAGCCCTTCCATTAAAATGTACACCTCCATATATTTTTCTAATAATGTGTATGCCTTCCTTAGAACAGAAACTAAAACAAATCTTACTACTTACAAATCATTGTGTTGTTTCTCCATACCTCCTTAACAATTTCACACAACTTCACTAACTTCATTATGCAGCCGTGGTGGATCTGACCAGATTTTGTTTCTTATGCCCTAGGTGTATGATTTTGTACTTGTTGGCAGTAAGCCCCAGCTAGAGATCTTCTGAAGTTTTAATTTGCCTGCAAAGTTCAGGCAAATTGATGAACTCCCGCTTCACAGATAAATTCGCAAATTTTTGTCCCTATGCTAACTGCTGGAGTAACAGAGGAGCAAGAGGATGATGAGCATTGCTCCTCTGAGGGGGATGGTACTGGTGGCAGAACCATGATGGGGGCACAGGGTTTTTTTGTTGTGCCATCTCATGAGGTACTGAGTACTTCAGTTCCTGACTACTACTTTCCGTCTCCTTCTGCTGCTGGTCCAGGGCAAGATTCATCCTCCTCCTGCTGTGGGAATGGACCTGTTGGAGGATCATGTGGGGTTGATGCTGCTGCTGCTGCATGGTTGGAAGGATGTAAGGTGCAATGAGGGAGCATTCCCCAAAAAGTCAGGGTGGCAAACAAATATGGCACCACCATGGGTGTGAATCCCTCAATGACAATTACTGGCTATCACAATCCAAGCAAAGAGAGAGAGAGAGAAAAGATTCAAGACAAAAAGGAAAATAAAACTAACAAATAGGTCTAAGAAAGAGATTAAAAATAAAGATTAACTATTAAAATAGTGTTTCCTAACTAAAGTACAATAAAGATAAAACGATAAAGAAATTGCTTTAAGCAGCATTTGAAGTATACATATTTTTCCCTTGTGCAGAATAGACTCCTTCCAGTCTCTCTGTCTGACTAAAAATGAGAAACATGAAGCAAGTCAGGCTGTCACTGAACAGAAAAGTACCATGTGTGACCTGCATAAGCTCTTTCATGTGGTCATTAGATTTGTTGTTTACTACAACCCTCATTTTCTCAAAAATGTGACCTTGCAACACCATAGTGAAGTTACAAGATGAGGTCATACAGTAGGATTTTTTACCATTGACCCTAGTGACCACAGCATGGTCACTTGTAATTTATACAAGGCATGGTTCATCTGGGGCAAGCAGGGTACCCACTTGGGTACTGAGGAGTCAAACAACACATTTAAAAACATATCACTGGGCCAAGTGAGAGAAATGACAGAGGGAAGCAAAGAATAGTGGTGGTGGTCCTTCTATACCAGCAGAGGTCCAATGAAAAGGGCATCAGGGAACATCACATCACAACACATGGTCGGGTGGTGGGGAAACTATCTTGAAGCCACTACCCCCTCAATTTCACTTCCTGCTGAACCAGCAGCAACCAAAACTTCAGCAGCAACATTGGCATTGGAGGTTACCAGCCTAAGGAGGGAAGTGGGGGCCCTCCATTGCCAACTCACAGAGGTAGAGTGGGATATTAAAATGATGGTTTCCAATCAGTATAAACTGCTTGAGGGGATGGTCAAGCTCTGCTGTGCCAGGGTGGGTTCTGTTGATAGTGGTGTTCAGTGAGCTTGACACTTGTCACTTGTTTTAAAACATTAAAGCAGATTAAGTGCCTGTTACTGTTTAACTATTTCCTATCCTCTTTCTGTTATTTCCTTCCAACTGTCCTACCGGATTGTTTCCCAAAACAAACATTAAAAAAAAACCCATAAAACATCTAAAAATACAAAACATTAAATATATCTTTACTAGTTTACTGTATTGTTTCACGTATTGTTCCTTTGTCTTTATATCTGCTCCTGTTCCTGTTCCTGTTCTCTCATTACTGTCTTTAAACAAATTCTGGCCAGAGCTGATAGGGCTACAGGTGAGGAAGCTGGATAAAAATATTGAAAATTACCAAAGTTATGAGCCTGTTTTTGCAAAATATAACATAGGGTAATAAAGTTGTTGTTCTGTAATATTTTTATACCAAATGTTCAACATAGTCTTGCTATGGCCCTGCCTCATGAAGAAGGGCAGAGAAAAGGTTCAACTTCTGGCCTAAAAATGATTTCATGTAGGGACTGTGAAATCAACTTTCTGGAAGCAAAAAACTTATTTTGTGCAGGAGTTGAAAAAAGACAGCTGCCACATTCATGAGGTGCTGTAAAGAAATGGCTATATTGAAAATTTAGTGTAAAAATGTTGACTATTACCAAATGTATGAGCCTGCATTTGCAAAATTTAACATAGCTGTATAGCTTTGTTTTTTTTTTAATTATTTTTACACCAAATTTAGAACATAGCCTTCTTATAACCCCTCCTCATGAACAAGGGAAGAGAACATGTTCAACTCCTGTCCAATAGGTGATTTCATGTAGGGACAGTGAAATCAC